>CM064352.1:2440401-3842867 GCA_032595735.1 Pelochelys cantorii | reverse complement strand
GGAAAAAAACCACAGTGTAGACAGGGCCATTTTTTGGAAAAAAACCCTTTTACACAAGATCCTATAACCCTCATTTTTTGAGGACTAAGGGATCTTGCGCAAAAGGATTTTTTTTTCCAAAAAATGGCCCTGTCTACACTGCATTTTTTTCCACAAAAACCTCTTCTGCAAAAGGGATTGGAAGAGAATATGCAAATGAGAGCATGAGATTTGCAAATGAGCGCTTCATTTGCATTTCCTCTTCTTCAAAAATTCCATAGTGTAGACGTAGCCTGAGTGCAGTGGCAGTAAAAAGGCAAACAGAATGTTAGGAATCATTAAAAAAGGGATAGAGAATAAGACAGAGAATATCTTATTGCCTCTGTATAAAACCATGGTACGCCCACATCTTGAATACTGCATACAGATGTGGTTGCCTCATCTCAAAAAAGATATACTGGCATTGGAAAAGGTTCAGAGAAGGGCAACAAAAATGATGAGGTGTTTGGAATGGGTCTCCTATGAAGAGAGATTAAAAAGACTGGGACTTTTCATCTTCGAATAAAGGAGACTTAGGGGGGACATGATAGAGGTCTATAAAATCATGACAGGTGTGGAAAAAGTGAATAAGGAAAAGTTATTTACTCATTCCCATAATATATAAGAACTAATAGGTAGCAGGTTTAAAACAAATAAAAGGACGTTTTTCTTCATGCAGCGCATAGTCAACCTGTGGAACTCCTTGCCAGGGGATGTTGTGAAGACCAGGACTTAAACAGAGTTCAAAGAAGAGCTAGATACATTCATGGAGGTTAGGTCCATCAGTGGCTATTAGCCAGGATGAGTAGGAATGGTTTCCTTAGCCTCTGTTTGTCTGGAAGTGGGTGACAGGCGAGGGATCACGTGATGATTCCCTGTTCTGTTCATTCCCTCTGGGGCACCTGGCATTGGCCACTGTCGGCAGACCGGACACTGGGCTACATTGTCCTTTGGTCTGACCCAGTCTGGCCATTCTTATGTTTTTAAGTTCTTATCTATGATCTCTCATCCTATATCTATCTAGTGGAACTTCAGCTAGTTTTTTTTAAATCTTCATCTACCTTTGTTTTTAAATTGCCATGGCATATGGGAATCAGATCTCCCTGTGAATCCATAAAGGAATAACAAAGGAAACTATGAGGAGTGATCATCTTGTGAGAAAAATTTATCAGGGGGCGGTCGGCAGCAGGCAGAGCACTGTGTTTTCCTGACTACCCAGATCTAAATATTTATAAGCGACTTTTGAAAACGCCTGACCTCCATGAACCCCTTCTGATGAGCTGCCACCAGAAACAGCACAAGCGCAGGCAGGGGCACTCCGTGAACATCGCCTGTGCAGTCCTGCACTGAGGGCTGGGATGCACTTGCAAAGGACAGAGGCCTCTGGTAATTGGAATGCTGAATGGATTCCTGCCTATAACTGAAATGGGGGAACATCAAGCCTGCAAAATTAAGTGCAGATTCAATTAGAAATTTCACTGAAATTTCAAATTATGGCCATTTTTAAAGCGACAGAATTATACTGTGTTACAGAGAAAGTGACAGGTAATTTGGGACACTAAAGATTTCTTGGACTCTGTAGTTAATGGGGAGTTTAGCACCAATTCCTCTGTAATTTGCACTTCTGAGAAACTGCATTATTATAAAGTCAGAAATCTCTAGCTCTTTCAACTCCAAGATCTGCCAGCTTAAGATGACCAGAAATTGAGAGGGCCTGAGTCCATAGGTCAACCATTTCAATATCTGAGGCAGCGTGGCTTCCAAAAACTGGCATTCCAATTGAAGAGTTGAAAATTGGAGGTGACATTCAGAAGTCTCTGAAAATTATAACCCTGACTTCCTCCCTGAAAAGCTTATCTGAATCCTAGCTTATCCTTTGATGAGGTTACTGAAAAAGCATTCTGTTCAGAGTACTTGAAAGATAACAGGCAATGCATGTGAACCAGTGCACTTCTCCGCAGGGAAAAAACACTATTGATGGAAACAAGCATGGGGCACTAATTAAACGGTCCAAATTATGCAGGGCATCAAGATCTTGGTATGTCGCACCTTTCCATCTACATCCCTACACTCACAGAGGTAAGGTGTGGGCTGGGTTTTTTTCCATCCACCCACTCCTAGCAATAAAAGCCCCAAATTCCCAACTTTTCAACATCATAGGGTCTGATTCAGTAATGAACACGCCTGCAGTGCCAAATGCTGGACATAGAAAGTGCAGTCTCGAACATGTTACCAGTTTAGATTATTGTCCATCTCTTCATCTGTGTGCAGGTCTTGGTTTTAATTATTCCCAACGGTGAAAATCTCTTGGGAGAAAAATCAGTTTCTCTGATCTCAGCATAAAGACTCGTGTCCTCTGAATATCTCTACAACTTTCATTAATTAAACAAATTCATCGTTTCAAGGGAGATAGAAAACAGAGGTCCTAGCTGCTTTTGCTCATTAAAAATCCCAGAAGAACAGGTGAATTAGTGGCATCCTATTCCGGAGAGCATTTAAACAAATACTTAAGCCCATGCCTACATCTCACTGACTAAAATGGAACTTAAGCACATGCTTAAAATTAAGCGACTACTACAGTGCTTTCCCCGATGAGCTCCTTGACAAGAGAGAAAAAAGAGCGAACCAAGTTAATAGGAGATAACTGGGCTCAGGTTACCCAGATCACAAGTGAGTCCATCTTTCTTAGTGATATCTTTTGGAGGCTAAGCAAGCCAAGAAAATGACCCAAATATGGTATTTGTGAAGGAAAATAAAGTAGCTTATTTTATAAACTAGAGTGATATTTGAAGCTCATGAAAAACAAGATAATGCATATAAAAATAAGATATTATGGTAAAATCAGTATTAATTATCAGGAGCAAAAGTGCTGCACTTGAAGCAATAAAAGTTTTAATATTCTAAAAGAAAATGTCTCTCGTAAAAGGCTAACATCTGGGCTCTGTGCCAGAATCCTATTGTAGGAATGCAATACCGCTGCCGCAGAATCCTCCCCAAATAAATATCCACACAGCACAGTGCTAATTTGGCTACTATAACTAGGGTAGGAACAGTGGGGGAGGGGGAAGTGCTATTCCAGCAATTTACCTTTTTAATAACAGTAAATTATTCTCTACATAAAGCTACTTTGTAAACCTCTTGTGTGCTTTACAAAGGCTATTTACCATTTCTTGCTCACTTCACAAGTCTGAGGTTTTTTTAAGGCAGTTTTAAAACATACATAGTGCATTTTTGTTGCTTATTGCTCCTGCAAAAGCCCCCAAATCCTTTAATTTATGGCAAGGCAGAATTATACTATTAATTTTTTTTCATTTTGAATTTTAAATAACTTCTACTGCTTAATACAGACTATAAATAAGATGCAAATGTGATCATAAGTCCAGGCCTGCAAATTATTTGTAATTAAATGCAAAACAACATCAAATTCAGGATGGGGGAGTCAGTGCAACATTTTATAAGAAACCCTTAAATGGGCTCATTTCTGTGAAAAAGTTTGGCAAGATAAGTACATTCTTGAAGTGGAAAGGGATTTATTTTCAAGAGAAGGCAACTTTCCATCTTCATATCCAGCAGTTGGTGGGGCTTTGTGTGTGAAGATTCATATTTTGCATAAGGGAAGAGCCTGAGGGGTGCAAAATTGTACCACACGGCAAAAGTCAAATTGCATGAAATTAGAAATTTAAAAATGATGTTTGAATGTTGCACAGATTAAATCATTCTTCCAACTAAACTGCATTATGCAAAGAATTTGAAGACTTAATGTTTAAATTTTAAAAATAACACCAATTTTGAAGGGGATATAAAAGCTCATGTTTCAGGGTTAAAACCAATCTCTTATTATTACGGATTAAGATGAGACTTTCATGTGACGCAGATGATCCGACATCTGCCTGCAGCAGGTTTTCTTGCACTTATTTCTGAAGCAGCTAATATTGAGCACTGTCAGGGCATGTCTACACAGCAGCATTATTTTGTAATAACGGATGTTATCCTGAAACAACAAATAGCTCGTCTACAAAGCCATTATTTCGAAATAACGTTGAGCTGGAAAATGTCTTACTCCAACTCCTGTAACCCTCATTCCACAAGGAGTAAGGGAAGTCGAAGGACAATTGTTCTTCTTTCAGTTTCCTGCTGTGTAGACAGCTCCAAGAGCCACATAAAGTTATTTCAACTTAAGCTACACAATTGATGTAGCTGAAGTTGTGTAGTTTAATTCCACTTTAGCCCTGCTGTGTGGGCGTGCCCTCTGAGACAGGATACTGGGCTAGATGGATCATCTGTGTCATCATTGGCCTTCTTGTTAAGCACTCTTAATACTTCAGGAGGCTGGTTGCTTTAGCTAAGGAGCACACAGTTCCTGGCCTCTTTGATGCGTCTACACAGCACCCAAAACTTGAAATAAGCTATGCCAGTGTTTCTCAAACTGTGGTCTGCAGAGCCCCAGGGCTCCGCGAGACATCATCAGGGGCTCCGCGAGGCTGACAAACTGGAAACATCGATAGCTACAACCCATACAATCAGTGGACCGCTGGGGCTCCGCATACATTTTTATGCATGTAAAGGGCTCCGGAGCCCAAAAGGTTTGAGAACCGCTGAGCTAGGCAATTTGTGCTACGCCAGTTGCATAGCTTATTTCGAGTCTATTTCGAAATAGCTTATTTCATCATTTGGCGCGATCTACACAGCCCCAAATTTCAAAATACAGTGCTATGTCGAGCCATCCCTTACTCCTCATACAATGGTGCTTACAGAGATGGTGAAAAAGCGTGTCGGTTATATTTTGAAATAGCGGACACATTCAAAAGATGCGGGGCAGCTATTTCGGGCTACCTCTGCTATCCTGAAATAACTTTGCTGTGTCGACATACCCTTTAAGCACAGCTCACTTGTTCAAAGCTTTAATAACTCCCCTGGCTGGGTTTGAACCCTACGCCTTAGACCAGGGAGCCCCTACACTGAGATTGGCCTCTCTCTGTATATATCTGTATATAAACACATTATCTATTTTATTATGGAATACTAGAGGCTCTGATCCTGTAAACACTTCCCCACATGAATAACTTTATGCATGCTAATGTCGCCTTTAAAATCAGTGGAGAAAACTCATTTGTGTAGAGTTGCTTGTGTGCAAAAGAGTTTGCAGGATTGGGCCCCTGGAGAGACTAAATTTAGGGAAAAAAAAGTGACTCCATCTGAAATCATTTGTTCTAAAGCTAGTTGTGTTTCTTAAATCCCTCCCCACCTACACTGACTATAATTGTTTTCTGGTTCACTGCTTCCTCGCTCCCACCAGTGCCTTCGGCATTCCTGTCACTGCAGCGTGAGAGTAGCTGGTATTCTGAGTGCTTGGTATCACACACATTGCAATACTATAGATTTAACAGAGTGTATTTTGCAACTGCTGGAAAAAATTGGAAGTAACTTTAAAATGGAAGGTCCATTTAATCTGATTGTGGGGGAAGATCAATGAAACTAATATGTCTACAGGGAAATGATGCCAACGGCAGATATTTAATTGAAGAAAACCTGGAAAACAATAAGACTGAGAGGTGATGGAGCTCAGCAAATTATGGATGCTCAAGGAATGCTATACAGGGTGCATCTACACTGCATGCTTATTTCAAAATAAGCTATTCCAGAATAGTTGTTCCGAAATAGCTTATTTCAAAATAGCACATCTACACAACAAGTATGATCCTCCCCCATACTTTTGCACCTTTCGTACTCCCTTCCCCCCCCCCGCCGCGTATGGGCCTGCCCTGGGACACTCCACTGTACTTGATCACCACCAGGAACATTGATTTCTCTGGGGTGGGAGAAGAGCTTTGGAAAGTAGACAGCCCAAGAGAGAAAAAAAATGGCACGGCCAATGTATTGAAGATTTTTTACAGGCATAGCTGTAGCTGTGTTCATCCCAGGATACTGGAAAGACAATGTGGGTGAGGTAAGATGTGTTACTTCTCTTCCACATGTTGCTATGGTCCCAGGCTCTGTGGTGGGCCAGAAATCCAATCCCCTGGGGTATGTCTACACTACATGACTATTTTGAAATAAACTATTCCAGAATAGTTGTTCCGAAATAGCTTGTTTCAAAATAGCACGTCTATACCACAAGGAAGCCTCAAAATTAGTCTGAGGCAGACTTCCCTTATGTAAATGTTCTATCTCGATTTAGAGCCCCAGGAGGCACTGGGGAGGAATAATTTAGAATGGCCCTGGGGAGGGGCTATTTCAAAATAGCAGCAGTGGAGTGTCTACACATGCCTTATTTTGCAATAGCTATTTCAGAATCAGTGCTGTTCCTCATAGAATGAGGTTTACAGACTTCGGACTAAGCCGCTCGTTATTTCAAAATTATTTCGAAATCACGGAATGGCTGTGTAGACACTCGCATTGTTCTTTCGAAATAACGCTAGTTATCTCGAAATAATGGTGCAGTGTAGACGCACGCTCCAGATCCAAAAGTCAAGGGAATTTTGTGCTGTCAACTCAGAAGCAATAGGTCAGATGGAAAGGTGTGTCCGCTGGAAGGGAGTCACACATTTACACCTGCCAAGAGCAGACTCGAATCTAGCCTGCTGTGTCACTAAGCGAGCAGATAATCTTTCTCCTGGACCCGTGTTCAGCGCTGTCAGAGTATCTTAATACCAGTCAGCAGGGACAAACTGGAGGGGTGCAGAGAACAGCATGGAGAACCATCATGGGCGAGGGCTATGGGGGACTGAGACATAGAGACAGAGGGCTGGCTTTCTCTGCTGAGTGTTGCTAGGCAGCTACAAAACAGGGAAGGGAAGGAAGAGAAGAAGGGATCTGGGATGAAAAATGGGGAGGAAAAAAATGAAGCTGGAAGGATCAAAGGTTAGGAAAATGTTCCATGAATTACCCATGACAAGCTGCCATCTTTAATAAATCTCTCCCTGCTTGCTTTACCCCCAGACACACATTGCCTAAGTGCTCACCTGTTATGTTACACTGGCTTTTAACAGTGTGATTGCTGATGGACTGTTCTCCCTGGCTGTAGTGGCCACAACAAAAAAGCTAAGCAGCACTTCAGGGAAATCCTTCAAAAGGCCCTTGCCTTGAAAATGCTGAACATTATTTCTGTGGGCTCTTAAACAGAATAATTCATTAGTCAGCTAAGAACAATCAATATCCCGCTCCGACAATTTATACACTGACTCTGTTTACCCAGTGGACCCTCTTTGATAATATTATTTATGATTCTAAATAACTCCATCGGTGTTCAATAGAGTTGGGAGGTGCCTGTGGGAGCAGTGCACAATCAAATTATGAAGACATATGGTTTACTCAGCACTGGAAATGTTCAAATGTGTTTCATTGCTGTTAGCCTTGCAACGGTCCCTACCTCAATCAGTTATACAACCTTTTTAATAGCCTTTACTATGTGGGAACACTTCTTCAGGGAGCGGGCTCTGACTCAGCCAACTGCAAGAGGCCGTTGTAAGGGGCGTTTTAATGTGTCTATTTCAGGCTTCTTAGAACTGAAGGACACGATCAGTCCAATGCATCCCGGACTGGAACCGCAATTAAGCTTCTGTGCTGCTTAGAATCTAAGGGGAGGGAGAGAGATTGGAAAGAGGAGGAGGTTCTTTGTGAAAATGACAATACCCTCCACAGAAAGGAGAGGCAAAACAGCAGAGCACTAGCTCAAAGCCACCCTGGTGAGAACATCCCAGAACAGAGACCAATGAACTCTGCATCGACATGATGGATTTATGCCCCAGGAGTGTATTAGGTGCATCTTAATACAGAACTTGTAATATACTCAGACTAGCTACATACTGAGTGTCATTGCGGAGAGTTCTCTGAAAACATCCACTCGGTGGGCAGCAGCAGTCAAAAAAGCAAACAGAATGTTAGGAATCATTAAGAAAAGGATAGTGATTAAGACAGAAAATATCTTATTGCTTCTATATAAATCCATGGGGATGCCCACATCTTGAATACTGTGTACAGATGTGGTTGCCTCATCTCAAAAAATTATTGCTTAACATTGGAAAAAGTTCAGGAAAGGGCAACAAAAATGTTTACGGGGTTTGGAACAGCTGCCATATGAAGAGACATAAGAACATAAGAACGGCTATACTGGGTCAGACCAAAGGTCCATCCAGCCCAGTATCCTGTCTGCCGACAGTGCCCAATGCCAGATGCCTCAGAGGGAGGGAACACAACAGGGAATCCTCACGTGATCCCTCCCCTGTCACCCACTTCCAGAGAAACAGAGGCTAGGGAAACCATTCCTACTCATCCTGGCTAATAGCCATTGATGGACCTAATCTCCATGAGATTAAAAACTGTGACTTTTCAGCTTAGAAAAGAGGAGACTAAGGGGGGATAGGATAGAGGTCTATAAAATCATGAGTGGTGTGGAGAAAGTGAATAAGGAAAAGTTATTTACTTGTTCCCCTAACATATGACCAAGGCAGTCACCAAATGAAATTAATGGGTAGCACGTTTAAAACAAACAAAAGGAAGTTTTTCTTCACACAACACATAGACAACCTGTGGAACTCCTTGCCAGAGGATGTTGTGAAGGCCAGGACTTTAACAGGCTTCAAAAAAGAGCTAGATAGATTCATGGTGGTTAGGTCTATCAATGGCTATTAGCCAGGATGGGTAGGATGGTGTCCCTGGCCTGTGTTTGTCAGAAGCTGGGAATGGGTGACAGGGGATGGGTCACTTGATGATTCCCTTTTCTGTTCATTCCCTCTGGAGCACCTGGCATTGGCCTTTGTTGGAAGGCAAGACACTGGGTTACATGGGACTTTGGTCTCTCCCAGTGTTGCTGCTCCTATATACGGTGTCACCACTGGAGTAAAAGACTAGCTGCTGGCCTGTGCCACTTAAGCTTGGCAGGCATGGGCTGAGGGGGTAGAAAATGCCAGTGTAGTCCCTGGGGTCTGGAGTGTTTGCAGTGTAGACCCTGCCCTGGTGTGCTTGCAACTGAAGCAGTCAAGCTAGACAGAGGAAGGAAGCAGGAAGTTGTATTAGCCTCATTTTGCAAAGAGGGGGCTGGGAGACCAAGCGATTTCACCAAAGTCCTATCGAAAGTCTTTGGCCGATCGGAGAAGGGAAGCCAGCTCACCTACATCACAGCCCGGTGCACTTACCCGGCTCAGCCTTCCCCTTTCCTTGCAAAGAGAAAGGTTGTTGTTCTTGTGAGCTCCACTTCCCCCTACCCTGCATTCCTGGGCACCTGATGTTGCCAGAGAGGATATTGGATGCTGGATTATGCAACTTTCATCTCCCAGCTCAGGGTGGCGTGTTTCTCCTCCATAGTGTTTGCAATGTCTCGCCCATTCCCGTCCCTCTGTAAACTCAGGAATCAGCCAGGCTGGGCGATGGCTGTTCACATGCTGAGGCCTCTGTGTTTGCTGAGCTCCTTGTTGAACAAATTTACAGAGTAAACATTCTGGGGCATCATCGATTGCACAAATAAATAAATAACGGCACAACAAAAAGCCTTTTGTTGTCTCTGTCTCACTGAGTCTCTCCTTCTTCTGTCATTCTTTGTTCCCCGTCCCTGATCCCTTCAGGTAATTAAAGATCCCAGTGCACTTCTATTGTACAGACAAGGGTTTTAACCCCAGGGTCCTGGCCAAATTCCACTCCAGGAAATTACACTTGGCCTCGCGAAATTCCCCTTCGGTGACGTCACCTGGATTCAGCATCCTTCTCCCCTTCCTGTCCTCAGATGCTGGCTATTGTGGCTGCCTCATGCTTCCCCCAGCTGAGTCAGGAAGCAGGGGAGAGTGCTTTGCTCCTGCCTGGCATGAGAGCGCCGCTTCCGATAGACCCAGCGTACCAGTAAACCATGGTGGTCGTTTTCAGTGCCTGGGGCCAATCTTGAGCCTTCTCAGCTTTGTTCTTCTCCCGGGTAGCCGTCAGGCCAGCATGGACTTCTGCTCTCCTTTCCTTGTCCCTGCAGTGGCTCTGAGATTCCCCTGCCTGGGGGGGTCAGATGGCCAGTTATTATTTGACTGCCTCCATGCCTTGCACTTGGACAAGAATGTCAATGTGTGCCGCAAACAGCCTCATCGGAGAGGGGCAGAGCTAGCTACTCATGGCCAGAGTTACTAAGCTTTCAGACCCCAATCCAGGAAAGTCCTTGAGCACGGGTATGAAGAAATGAGTAGATTCTGCTCTCCCTCCTTCCGCTAATAGCCTGTGTCAGGGCGGTTGCCTCACACTGGCTACAAAGGGGTTAAAACAGCCCTTGGAGAGGGCTGGGGCAGGAACCAATCAGAAGGTGGCTTGAGGCAGCCAATCAGTGCCCAAGTGGGCTGTATAAAAGGGGCTGCAAGAAAGATGGCGCCTGTCTCTCTCCTCAGAGCTGGAGGAAGAAGGACTTCCTGCCTGTCCAGGGAAGTGCCACAGACAGAGCAACACGGGGGAGAGCCTCAGGAGCTCCAGCCTGATCGGCTCCCAGGCTGAGGCCCTTACACAGGGGCCCAGGATGGTACTCGGGGTGTGGGAAGCAGACAGGGAGGAAATAGACAGGGGGTCCACCCCCACTTGCCAATGATTAGAGTGTTCAATTTAGATTGCAGTTTGCCTCCGCTCCGAGGGAATGGATTAGTCCATGGGCCCCAGACGTGCGTGTGGGGGATAGGCATAGCTAGTGCCCCCAAAGCAGAGGCGCCCACGGTGTGCACCACCAGGGGGCAGTACTTAGGAGAAGGGGCGCTGCAGCTTGGCAGGGATGCGGGTCACAACACGGAAGAGCTCTGGAAGGAGATGGGCAAGGATGGGCAAGACGCGGCCAGCAGAGAGTGCTCCTGGATGGCAACGCTAGTGGCCAGCAGGAGGTGCCACCGCAGTGAGTGGGACCCTGTAACACAGCCCTGTGCTGCAGACCGTCCTCTGGGAGGTGGTATTCTAGTGAGGCAGGCTCATATGTTCAGAAGTGGACCCTGTGCCCAGAGATCCCTTGACACCCACTTTTTTGAAAGTTCTGAGCCTCTGCATTTCATAGGCAGTAGGTCAGAGTGAACCGTGATCAATTTCAGGGCCCCCCCAAAATGGAGGAACCCCCCCCAAATTAATTCAGTCACCTGACTGGGCCCTGCTCAGAAACTGTCTATGCAAGAAACAGGGATCAAACCTAGATCACATCTCCTCCTGCCCAAACCCTGGCATTTGAAGCCATTAGCTAGAAAAGGAAAAGGTATGTAGCAGATGCCCAAGTTGAGACTCCTGTTTATGTGAAGATGCTGAGAAATCAGGCCCCTTGAAGGTTGCGAATGGCACCCCCCAAATCACTGGTCAGAATCCTGGCCTGGAAACACAGGACAACTTCTGTGCAACCGGGAGAGGAATGGTCTCTTCCAAATGCGGCCCTCTCCCAATCCGTTATGCTCTTCTGGGAGGCAGGGCCCTGTAGAAAGGCAAGAAACATCACGCTGCCTGACTCACACGAGCTCCCTGTGTCAGAAAGCCCTTGGGCACGTCTAGACTGCATCCCTCTGTTGGCAGAGGAATGCAGAGTAGGCAGGTTGACATTGCAAATGAGGTGGGGATTTAAATATCCCGCACTTCATTTGCATAAAAATGGCCACCGCTTTTTGCTGACGCTTCACTTTGTCGGCAAAAAGTAGGAGTCTAGAGGGGGATCTGTCGAGAAAGAAAGCTTTTTTCGACAGATCCTGTAAACCTCCTTGCAGGAGGCATAAGGGATCTGTCGAAAAAGGCTTTCCTTCTCGACAGATCCCCCTCTAGACTGCTGCTTTTTGCCGACGAAGTGCTGCGTCGGCAAAAAGCGCCGGCCATTTTTATGCAAATGAGGCATGGGATATTTAAATCCTTGCCTCATCTGCAATGTCGACCTGCCTAATCTGCATCCCTCTGCCGACAGAGGGATGCAGTCTAGACATACCCTGTAATATTTCCTTTGTAACTGTTTGCTACCTCTTTGACCACTTAAAATACACTTGGTCACACTTAATACATTTCACTTCTGGTTTATAATATAATCCAGTTTATGTAATTGCTAACTGGGAGGGGGCGAGAGCCTGTATATACCTTCCCTCACATAGAGAAAGGAGGCAAACTTCATGTGACTCTGGGTTGGTATCCCAAGGAGGGGTGAGCATCTGGGTGCTGGAGTTTTCCCAGAGCTGTTCTCAGTGTCTGTTCCTCTGCAGCTGAGGGGTGGCCCTGCCTGTGTGCTTTGTTGGGGAAGGCTGGAGAGCCTGGCTCAGCAAAACAGGGTTTAAGAGGGCCCAGGCTAGCAGAATAGGCTGACTCAGTGGTATCTCAGCACCTCAGGTGGCGTCCCCAGGGTCCTGACCCAGCCCAGGCCTATATACCAGCATCCGACAACAGATGGAAAAACAAATTGACCGCCAAATGTCCTCCCTGCTGTCACTCCTTCTTGCACAACTACATAGAAGCGTAGAAGATTAGGGTAGTGTGTTGTGTTCCTGCTGAAAGGGAAGGGGGTCCCATTCCAATTCCTCTTTTGCAGGCGCGGTTTAAATAACACACTGGGTAATATACTTCTCATTCCTCCCGTTTAATACCCTGAACTCCTTAAATGGTGCTGAATCTAACTGAGTGGTGGATAAACATTAGTTTCACAGCTCACAAAGCAGAACTGCTGGCTACTGGCAGTCTGGATGTAATGAGTTCCTTTTTAGACCCCTGGGAGCATTTAGAATGGGTTCGTCTTTCCCCAAGCTGCCAGTCAAGTTGGTACCAGGGGGGGAAAAAAACACTGTTAATCTATTTCCCACCATCCCATCCATAGCTGAAATCCCTTCGAGCATGTAACAGTTTTATTTTAATGTGCCATCCTGCCAGCACATGGACAGGAGTGGAGAGGGCCGTTCGGCGCTCACCCAGCCGAGCGACTGGCAGAAACCTGTATGCTTGGCTTTCGATGGCTTTTAGAGGCTGAACTTTGGCTGGAGATTTCCTAATTTGGTGGGAGAGGCAGGGACGAGAAGACTAGATGAAACAAACAAGGAAAAAAAGTTTTCACATTTCCCTTTTCACCCAGGCTTGGCACTGTCAGCCCCTTCCTCGAATACTCCTTAATTAAAAGCAGATTGGTATTCTAGGGAGAAAAACTAATTTAGCATCCAAAAGTAGCAAAGAGTGGCTGCCAAGCAGGCTATCACCAGTGGCCAGAGACATCTCCCACTGCATTATGCTTTCACGGGGACTCTGAATCATTTGTCAGGCACGTTTCCCAACACCCAGCGCTTTAGAACAAATTAACTAGCACAGATGATGTTGCGGCAAAGTGGGAATTTTCTGTAACGTTTTCAGGAATGATATGCCTGACAGCCGCTGGCTTGGCCAGGGATTGCGATGACTGCTCACAAGACAAAATGTTTGTGTCACGTACGTTAGGGTGGTATCGATGGGTCGTTCAAATTCTGGATGCAACTAACCCATATGAATGGAGGACAATGAGACAATGGAAAGACAGTGAGACAAATAGAATGACAATGAGAATCCTAACTGAACAAGGGGTACCTATCCAGGCAAATCTTGTCGGAAGAACACGTGAATTCAGCCCCGGTCTGCAGGAGGAAGACAATGGATTAAGAGGTGACAGGGTGCTAGGATAAGAGCTGGCCCTTAGGCTATGTCTAGACTGCAGGCTTCTTTTGGAAGAAGCTTTTCTGGAAGAGATCTTCCAGAAAAACTTCTTTCAAAAGAGAGCGTCTACACAGCAAAAGCGCAACGAAAAAGCAATCTGCTTTTTCGAAAGATAGCGTCCACATTTTTGGACACTCTCTTGCATTTCAGTTGTGATTACTGTGGACGGAGTGGCCACCAGAGCACACATGCTCTTTCCTCGAGGCTTCTTCTTTCGAAAAAACACTCTCTTCCACATCCACACACACCTTTTTCCAAAAAAGCTTTTGGAAAAAGGCTTCTTCCTCATAGAATGAGGTTTACCACCATGAGAAAAACACCTCTGTTCTTTTGACTTTCTGTCGAAAGAATGCAATAGCAGTGTGGATGTAAGTATTGTTTTTCCAGAAAAACAGCTGTTTTTCCAGAAAACCAGCTGTTTTTCCGGAAAAACTCTGCAGTGTAGACATACCGTTAGACAGACCTTGGCGCTCATCTGGGACGGACAGAAAAAAGGAGCAAAGGCAGGAGGAAAGAAAGATGGTTCCTTCAGCAACATGACTCCAGACAGTCCTGGTGTGGCCTGTAGGGACCGTGACATCACTTGCTTCTCTCTGCCAGCCTAGGGACTTCCCAACATGGTGTTCCCTGCTCGGTTTTGGAAAGGCTGCATGAAGTCCCTGCAAACACTGGTGGCAGTGCCTAGCTCGGGAATAAGACAAAAGTGTCTGAACAGGAGTTCCTATTACTTGGACTCAGACAGAGCTCAGTGTTGTGGCCTGCCTGTAGGGAAAAGTGGGACTCTAGAAGGCCTGGCGCACTGAAGAAGTTCCTCCCCAAGACCATTTAAAGGCTGGAGCATAGCACAGATCCTGTGGATCCATGGGAGAAGTCCATCTAGGTTCGCAAGAGCAGACACAGTGAATTCAACCTGTGGTTCTTGTTTTCTGCGAGCCTGTGTCCTGCACGGGCAAATGACGCCATTTTCCAGTCTCCTTCAGAAAAGAGGAAAATAGAAATTACAAACCCCCTATGGCAGGAAGGTCCAAGTCAGTGGGCGCAGAGCTGAGTTTCGCTGTGAATTGTGGTCTGCAGGTTGGGACATATTTTTGGACTTAATGCTGCACCCTCTGGGGTCAGTGAGCAGAAGCAGAATGTCGGATGTGATATGGGAGGGATCACCTAATAACTGCCCAGTTCTGTTCATTCCCTCTGGGGCACCTGGCCCGGGCCACTGTGGGAAGATGGGATACGGGGCTGGATGTACCATTGGTCTGACCCACTTGGGCCCATCTTATGTCCCTATGGCTTTTAATCTTGCTGTAGCAACTAATACTTAATTCTTTATTATGCTTTCCCTGCAAGAGAGTCACAATCAGCATCAGTCAGTGAAAAATCTGCTCCCCTTTGGGGGCATTGCTATTTCTGCCTTTCATCTTTCTTGCTCCCCCAGCTTCTTGCCACTGATTCTCTCCCCATTTGAGTACCCCTCCTGCCTTTCCAGTCTACATCTCCTTTGTGATAGATGGCTCCAAACAGCACGAATCACAGCCAGAGCTGCCAATGGTGGTGCAGCTCCCCCAGTCCTGGTGATTTAAAAGGGCCTGGGGCTTCCAGCCACTGTTGCGGCGACTGTGGCAGGGGCTGGAGCTTCCGGCCCTTTAAATCATCACCAGACCCCTCGGCAAGGCCCAGCGGCCCAGGAATTCCATCAGCATCTCTGGTCACATCTATAATCAGGTTATTCCTGGTCCCAAAGGACCAGTCTCTTACCCCATTGCACCTGAGTTCTACACCAAAGCTGATGTTTGTGGCCAATTCTAAGGTAACCTCAGTAAATATTTATTAAACAGTAAAAGGAAACAAAAGAGAATTTAGTGGTTAATGCAGAGAAACACACATGCACACAAGTTCCACTCTTACATTTCAAGAGGTAAGAAAGGAGGAGATGAAGGGGGGAAATGATAAAATCATGACTGGCGTGGAAAAAGTGAATAAGGAAAAGTTATTTACTTATTCCCGCAATATAACAACTAGGGGTCACCAAGGGTGTGTCTAGACTACAGGGTTTTGTTGACAAAAGTGGGCTTTTGTCGACAAAACTATACCTGCATCTACACTGCCGCCGCGTTCTGTCGACAGTAAGTTGACAGAACGCAGCAGTTTTGTCGACAGTGGTAAACCTCATTCTACGAGGAATAATGCCTTTTTTCTATAGTACTCTGTTGAAAAAAGGCGCTATTGCATGCAAACTGTGCTTTTTCGAATGAGAGCGTCTAGACTCTCTTTCAAAAAAAGGGCTTGCTTTGTCTACAGTACTGGTTGTAGTCTAGATGCTCTTTTTCGACAGAGGCTTTGTGGACAGTATCTGTCGACAAAGCCTCTGTCGAAAAAGGCGTGCAGTCTAGACGTACCCCAAATGAAAGTAATAGGCAGCAGGTTTAAAACAAACAAAAGGAAGTTTTTCTTCACTCAGGGCACAGTCAACCTGTGGAACTCCTTGCCAGAGGATGTGGTGAAGGCTAGGACTTTAACAGGGTTCAAAAAAGTGCTAGATAGATTCATGGAGGTTTGGTCCATCAATGGCTATTAGCCAGGATGGGTAGGAATGGTGTCCCTAGCCTCTGTTTGTCTGGAAATGGATGACAGGGGAGGGATCACGTGAGGATTGCCTGTTGTGTTCACTCCCTCTGGGGCACCTGGTATTGGCCACTGTCAGCAGACAGGATACCAAGCTTGATGGACCTTTCGTCTGACCCAGTATGGCCTCTCTTCTGTTCTTCTATTTGTTCTTATGTAAGGTCATGAAAGCTTCTGTAATCCACAAGCTCTCTATGTCCTTTCGAACTAACCCAGGCAAAGCACTGGAGATCCTTGTTTATGCCTCACAAACCTTGTCCCCCAGAGTCCAAGAAGCATCGAGAATTAGTTCCTTCTCTTTGCGGGTTGTATCCCCCACCTGCCATGTGCTCTGACCTGAAAACTCCTCTCAAGAAACACTGAACATGGTTTTATAATTCCAACACCTCTTCTAATAACGTTAACCCAACGGTGAGCCAGACAGATGCCAGCCACGCATTTGCCAGGGTTCCCTGAGGCATAGGGACCGGGCCATGACCTGGTCAGCCTGTTGTCATGGCCTCCTCCAGACCAATAGCTATAAAGGATCCTTAGTGGACATTAAGGAAGCCAGGTGGAACTGCCCTTGTTCACTGCTGCTCGTGAACAGTGGAAAGCGGTATAGGGTGAAATGAGCCAGAACACTGAGGGTACTCCTTCCCAAGTGCCACCACAGCTGATGTATTCCCAGAAGCGTGGCCATCTTCACTGGTTTTTACCAGTGAAGGGAAATATCTAGGTGCAACTGGGAAATTCAGAGGCCCTGCCTCCAATAGTCCCTCTAATCTTTTCCAGCCATGTGCAGAATAATTTTAAGTGCACCTCAGCAGGTGCAAATGTGCACCACCAGGAGGAACAAAACACCTCGATGTGGGTGCTCTGCTAATCACCTGGGCATCCTTGGAATCTCTCCTGAGCCCAGCTTACGGGGAACCCTGCTCACCTTGTACTGTGATCCCATCCTGTCTCCCGTGCTACGTTAAGTCCATTCATGCACGGAGGCCTCCACAGGGCCATGAGGGGAGAGCCTCAAGGACATGGGAATAGCCGTACTGCATAAGACCAATGGTCTGAAGAGCTTTACATGGAGCACGTAGGGCTTGCAGAAGAATTAAACTGTGAGTACCCCCAAACTAAGGACACCGCTTAGCCCTTCCCCCTTGCTGCGCCCTTACACTCTGTGTGGTGTAAGAACTCCAGAGCCTGTTGTCAGCACAAAGAGATGCATGGCTGGCCTTCTAACACAGCCGCTAAGATATTAATAGCCATTAGTGTCCTGCTGTTCGGCAGTGCTCTAGTGTCCAGGCAGCCAGCCAGGTCTCCATGGGTCACCTCAGCTCGGGTCCTGCCGCTAGTCAGCTCATTTACTCCAGTGTTTTCAGGTCGGACAGGAACACAGGAGAGAAGCCCCCCAGGGGTCTATTGTAACATTCACGGGGTGGATCATTAATGTGTTTATTTGCGGAGGCAACTGGCTGGTAGACAACGGAACGAGAGATACAAATGCCGAGGGAAAAGAGGTGGGTGTCTCAGCCTGGAGGAAGGAGGTGACATTGCCTCCGTGTTTGGCACTGGTGCAACTGCTGCAGGAATCCCCCTGTCCAGTTTTGGCATCCACCGTTCAGGAAGGATGTCAGTGCCCTGGAAAACGTTCAGAGAAGAGGCACACGAGCGATGAAAGGTCTGCATAGCATGCCATACAGAGAGATACCACAGGCGCTCGGCGGGCTAGCTGAACAGCAGGTTCGGGGGTGACTTGATCACAACTGATAAGGACCTACGCAGGAACAGAAATGTAATAATAGAGGGCTTTTCAAGCTACAGGTGTAACCTCTCTAGTCCAGCACTCTCTGGTCCGGCAACACCCACGGTCCGGCATGATTTCAGTTAGCTGGATGGCCGCTTATCTTGGGTGTGGCCAAGTTTCCTGCGGTCCCATAAAGTTTGTTTACAGCCACCAGTCCTGGCTCTCGGTGCTCTGTGCTGTTATTTAGCTCTAATTTATCCCTCAATGTCTTCTAAAAGCCCAGCATGCAGTGGAAGTGCTGGTAATGCTGCTAGACCATATGGACCTCCCACCGTCCGGCAAATTCTCTGCCTCGGCACCAGTCAGGAGAGGTTCAACCTGTACCATCCAAATGTATAAGAAGATGCAATGACTGGAAGTTGAAACGAGGCATATTTTTAACGGTGAGGGCAATTAGCCACTGCAAAAACGTACCAGATATGGTGGATTCTCCATCATTTCCTAAAGGCTCTGCTCTAGTTCAAATTGAAACCAATCGTATGGCTGCATTACACAGGAGGTCAGCCTGTCACAGCTCAGAGAAAGTGCTCCATATGTGCTTCCTAGGGGACACCCACCAGGGCCACTGACAAGGGGGGCACAAGGGGGTAGATCCCTGAGGCCTGGGGATTTGAAAGGGCCCAGGGCCCCCGGCCACCACCGCCGCTACCTTGGCAGCTGCAGCAGCTGGAACGTTGGACCCTTTAAATCACCACCAGAACCTCCAGCCCTGTCCCTTCCACCAAAAGCCCCACTCCTTCCGGGGGGGCCCAGAGCAGCTCCCCAGAAGGCCTGGCGAGGTCTCTTGCCAGCCCTGACACTCACTCACTCTAAGCTCCCAGCCCCTCAGCTGTCAGCCTGTGTTGGGAGGAAACCCATTTGTCTTTCTTCTTCCCGACTAGGGTTTTTCCAGGCTCCACAGTTCCTTGGCTACACTGATATTCCTCAGAAAGCCAGGCTGTCTGAACCTGCCAGCATCTGTGCTTTGCTTTCTCGTTGAAGGCTATGAATTAAGAGACATCACTAGATACCACACTGCCCTCTCTAAGCAAGCAATTTTACTCCTAAAGTATAATCATTACAGAGAAAATATACAGGTTGGACCTTTCTGGTCTGGCACCCTCGGGACTTGACTGGTCCCAAATGAAGGGATTTGCTGGACCAGGGGAGGTGCCTCCCCCCATGGTCTGTGCTGAGGAGTTCAACCTAGCCTCACTTCTGCTGTTCCCCCCTCTTCCGCTGCTGGCCCCCCCGCTACAGTGGGGCCAGGATTGTACGACCATCCCTGACAAGTGTCTGTCTAACCTGCTCTTAAAAAATTTCCAATGATGGAGATTCCACCGCCGCCCCCAGGCAATTTATGCCAGTGCTTAACCATCCTGACAGTTTGGAAGGTTTTCCTAATGCCCAAATTAAACCTTCCTTGCTACAATTTGCTTCTTGTCCTAGCCTCAGAGGGAAAGGAGAATAATTTTTCTCCCTCCTCCTTGTAACAACCCCTGAGATGCCTGAAAACTATTCTCGTGTCTCATTTTGTTGATTTTCCGAAGCATGGGAATGGAAGTCATAAGTTGGGTTCCTAACTTCCTCAGGGTCCTTTGAAAATCCCACCTTTGTTTCTTACGCTCTCTAACCTTGAAACACTGCAGGAGACATTCTCCTCCAGGGACTTCTATCCCACCTTGCAAATTGAAAAACTCTCAAGTCAGAGAGTTGCTTCAAAGTCTACAATGTACCCAGAGGCTTTGACTGCAGCCTCCTATTGCTCTTCTCCCTGGAGGTACTTCGGGTGGTTTGAAATGCATTTTCCCGTGGCTCCCACAGGCCTTAGGTTATGTGCTTTGATGATCTATTGGCCCTAAGATTTGCCACAATTGCATGTTCACTTATAATGAGGTTTGTCTAAATCTCCTTTAAGCCCCATTGGAAAGTGACAAATCTTTGATCTATTCAGTTCCAAAAAGGCAGTTGTCTGTACAGCTGATTACAGTCCAAATCCAAATATCCTTCGAGGATGTTTTCAAATCAGATACACAGGTGGACATCAATCACTAACCTAATCCTCAGCTGGTGGAACACAAAAATATAACCCCGCCTTGCCTTGTAAGCACAGCCTCATCAGTCTTGAGATAGACAATTCATGGATGCATATAGTGAATAGCAGCAACAGGAGAACCGGAGCAGATGAAATAGCAGCACTTTGTAGTGAGGGACAAATCATCACTCGTTCCTTTCCCCGTCAAGTGTAACACCATTAATCACATGGTGGCAATCGCCCCGCTTAAAGATGGATAGGGTATCCTCCCTCAGATGCCTGTGTGTGGCCTGCCTGGCAGAGCCCACTGTGCATACAGGGTGGGGAGACAGGTGGAGAGGGTGTGGCATATACAGAAATGCTGCCTTTAAAAGTGTTGCACCAAAGCTGTCAGGTTAATCAGTGCACGCAAAAGTAACGAGCTCTGACTGGAAAAGAGCTGGGTGGGATTCAAAGGTAGCAAGTGTATTGGAAGCATTGGCATCAGGAGCTCGGGGTGTTTGTTGGACAGCTGGTTGCCAATTTGCCAACAAAATGTTTTTTTTCCTTTGGAACAAGAAAATGGAACCAGTGTTAAGCCCGCTCCCTGATATGGAAACCAAATATTGTTAAAAAGTTTTGAAATGGTGAAAGCATCCCATTTTGACATCTTTGAAATGAAACGTTTCAGGTTTCTGTTCCAAATAACTCCACCCCTCCCAAATTTTAATGGATTTACACTTTTTAAAAAAGGTAAAAAATAGAAAGGTTGCGATGGAAGCAAAATATTTTGATTGACCAAATCTGAACAGGGTTTTGTGTGTGTTGGATTAGCAGTTTGTAAAAACGTTCCAGGTTTTGACTTTTTGTCCTGATTCAGAATGGGAATTCCCGTAGGAAGGAAAAAACGCTTCCCTTCCAGCTCTATTATTAATGCCTACATGATGCATCTCTCAGAATATAAGGATATCCTTCGGGGAGGGCTACAAGGGCATGTGAATGGGGAAAGAGTCTTTTTCTCTTAAAATTCCATCAGATCCTGCTGCATGATCCCAATCCCCTCATAGTGACAGGGCTAAAAATATTTGCTAGGATCACAGAAATCAGAGATGGAAAGTACCTTTGCAGACTCGGCCCATTCATCTTCTGCCAGTACAAGGTTGCTGTCTAATAGACCTACTAGCATTTTGTCCAGTCTAATTTTAAATGTCTCAATAAATGAGGCTTCCTCTGTTTTCTGTTAGTGGTTTTTCCTATCACTGCTGCCACTTCCTCTGCTCAGTGTGTAAGTTACACCTGGTTTATACATACACCAAATCTATCTGCCTGTCTCCTTATGCTGTTCCCATCATTGCAGTGTGCTGTCAAATTGGTATAAGTTGCACAGCTATCCTACTAAAATGTATTGCTTGGCCCATTTACACACAATGTAGGACTTATTCCATCCCACCTCTTGACATTGGAGAAGCATCTGCTGCTACAAGATGTGAATTTAGACCAGTGTCTTCAAGGGCAAATGGCAGAAGGGGTACGTCTACACAGCAGCATTACTCCGAAATGACATAGTGCATCTACACAGCAAGCCTTTATTTCGAAATAATGTTGAGCTGGAGGACTTCTTACTCCGACTCCTGTAACCCTCATTTTACGAGGAGTAAGGGAAGTCGGCGGAAGAGTGCTCTTCCTTTGACTTCCTGCTGCGTATACAGTGCCAAAAGCCGGGTTAAGCTATTTTGACTTCACCTATGCAATTGATGCCGACTTCAGCCCCGCTGTGTAGACATACGCAGGGAAATATGGGAACAGTGGTATATAAGTAGGAAGTTCTTTACAGAGACAGACTAATGACAATAGCAGTTTTTGGTGTGTGTGGGGGGGGAAGGGAGAAACGCGTGTTTTTCCCTGTGCTAGGATCTGTTTCTGAAGTGGGCAACCAGTTTCTCCAATCCACAGCCACTAAAGTAGTTTGTCTCCACTCTGCAGCAGGTATGATGGCATGCTACAGTGCTGCCAATGGGAACTTGAATAGTTTTGGATGATGTCACCTCTATCAATTATTCATAGGCTGAGCAGCATGTGAATTGGTCAAGAGGGGCCCCTTGAAGTGCAATTAACAGCCCTGAAGTTATTGTAGAGCGTTATCCAAACAACATTAACTACTGCCGAGCAATGACGACAGGGTCTGCAGAGCAGGTGGCAAGAGGCTTTTGAACACTCCCATCTCTGCTCAGCGTCTCCGTTCCAAAGCGATCATTAACTAGGTGGAATCAAGAGCCCTAAAGGTCACCGCACAATGCACATTGTTACGGTCTTTTAATGGATTTTCCCAAGACATGATTATTTCTGAAGCGGAGAGTCTGCAGCTGTTAGCAGAGAGATAGACGGACAGATGCTTTCTGAAGAGCAAACCTGAGTGTCCCACAGGTGAAGAATTTAGGAGCTTGATTGAATATTAATATTCTGTGCCCAGGGGCCCCACAAGTAACTCACAATCATTCAGCGAACTCCATTTTTTATTTAGTGTGAACTCTGCAAGCAAGGGGCCTGGTTTTCAGAGCTCTGAAGAACCTGCAGCTGCCATTAAGAAAGGGAAGGATGGTCTAGTGGTTAGGGCATTGTCTTCAATGAACTGAAACCTGACTTCAGTTCCTTTCTCTGTTACAGACTTCCTCTGTGACTTTGGGCAAGACACTTAGGCCTTGTCTACACTAGGGAAGTATTTCAAAATAACTTAATAACTCCTGATTTTACAAAATTGAAATAGCATGTCCCTGATATGGGGGGGCCTTGAAATGAGTCTGAAGCAGGCTCTGTTAATGCGGACGTGCTACCTCGACATAGAGCCCCAGGAAGCACTGAGGAGTAATTAGTTCGAATTAGTGGCACCGGAGCGTCCACGTGACCGCTATTTCGAAATAACCATTTTGAAATAGCCTTATTCCCCAAGGAAAGCCAGAGTACAGATTTCGAAATAAGCAGCCCTTTATTTTGAAATAACAGGCTTGGTAGTGTGGATGCTCCGCTTATAAATTCGACCTAAGGGGGGGGGGGTATTTCAAAATAAAGCCCTAGTGTATACCAGGGCTGAGTCTCTGATTTCAGTTCTCCATTGGTAGGATACCAATGGGAACATGAATAGTTTTGGATGATGTCACCTCTATCAATTATTCATAGGCTGAGCAGCATGTAAATTGGTCAAGAGGGGCCCCATGAATTGCAATTAACGCTATTAACTATTCATAATACCATTTACTTGTTGTGAGTTTAAAGTCTGAGAGACACTTGGTTACCAGCCCAGCCCGACTGAGAAAGCCCTTGTCCGTGGTGAACCCCATGGGGCTATAGCAGCGCCCTGCCCACAGTGGGTGGGGAGTTGCTCCAGCCCCCCACCAGTTAACCAGAACTGGCAATCATCCCCCATGAAGGGGGATGCTTAACATTAACCTTTGACATCCCTACCTAGAACTGTGCCCACCATGGATGCAGAGATTTGGCGTGGATGCTCATGATGTTCATGACGGGCAAACATCTGAGCACAGATCTGGAATAACCCTCAAGGACCAGACAGGTCTCTCTCATGCCAATGGAGTTAAACAAGGGATGAATTTAGAACATAAGAATGGCCAGACGGAGTCAGAGCAAAGGCCCGTCTAGCCCGGTGTCCTATCTGCCGACAGTGACCAATGCCAGGTGCCCCAGAGGGAGTGAACAGAAGAGGGAATCATCAAAGGCATGTCCACACGGCAGCGATCCATTCCTATTGCCACTCCCAGCTTATGACAGACAGAGATGAGGAGTGCCATCCCTGCCCTTTCCGGCCATGAGCCACAGACGCATCTAACCTCCATGAATCTATATTCATGCATTTATATAACTCTTTTCCGAACCCTGTTTAGTCTTGGCTTTCACAGCACCCTCTGTTCCATTGCTGTCTATTACTTTCATTTGGGGCATGTCTACACAGCAGGGCTAAAGCCAAAATCAGCTACGCAGCTTGAGCTACGTCAATTGCGTAACAAGCCGAAATAGCTTATTTCGGCTTTTGGCACTGTCTACACAGCAGGAAGTCCGAATTAGCGCACCCATCCACTGACTTCCCTTGCTCCTCGTAAAATGAGGGTCACAGGAGTCAGAGAAAGAAGTCCTCCAGTTTGACATTATTGTGACATTATGTCGAAATAAGTGATTGTGGTGTAGATGCGGATTATGTTCTTTCGGGATAATGTCGGTTATTCCAAAATAATGCTGCTGTGTAGACATAGCCTTGCTGGCCCCTCATTCTTGTGTTTTGGGATGGAATAAATAACTCCTCTTGCTGAGAATGGAGTCAAGCCTTAATCTCCTGCCTTGCAGGTGAATGGTCTAATGCTGCGTTGGAGCTATTTCCATATGGGTGTGCTTTGCCGTTGTTTGTTAAACATGAGCAGTTCTCATTACATAGTCATTGGGTCAAAAGCTGAACAAGCAACCTGAGCAGTGAAGTGTTTGGCCTGCTGTGTGTGATCTAGCAGTCTGGGGTTCAAATCCGCTCTGCTCTCCTGCGCCTGGAAAGGAAGGGACCCTGGATTGCTTCTCTCCCAGGGAATGGGCTAAGTGCTGTGGTAGGAGACAGTTCTCTGCTGCAGGCTGGCCACTGCCAGAGTTGGGGAGAGCGCTTTCCATGTCTTCCCCCTGTGGTGCTGAGGGTTGGGTGTGTGGCCCTGGAGAAGGGCAGTGTTGGTTTCAATTCCCTCTCTGCTTGTGAACAGGGAATTGCCTCTTTGCTCTCTGACCGCTCAAAAGTGCCATTTTAACTCCATAATAACGGGAGCACAACAAGCTTGCAGAGCCCTCTCAGGGGAGTGTGTGTGGGGGGGGGGGTGCATGCGTGGTGGGCAGGTGCCCCTGGATCAAATCCCACCAAGCTTCAGGGCCTCTGGGGTCTGAGATCACTGCCCGTGTACTGCAGCAAGAGGCCATGGGCAGGCCCCTCTTGCTGTTTTTCATTAAAAAGGCCTTTGCTGCTGAGCAGTAAAGCCCCCTCGCTCTAGTCCACCGTGATCAGGATACACACCCAGGCTGTGGCAGGCACCCTCCTGCTCTTTTGAGGGGTGTGATCTGGGGGCTGCCACCTCCTGGGAGAGTCACTGGTGAGCTATCCCCTATCCCCACCCCCTCCCTTTCCCAAGAAGTCAACAGCCTCTTGAGAAAGAGAGGGGGTCAGGACAAGGATGGCCCATCCCAAAGGATGGTTGCCTAAGGGACTGGGGGATCCCCCCACAAAACAGCTGAGGGGTTTGAACGAGGGTCTCCTACAACCCAGGCAAGTATCCTAATCCTTGGACTAGAGAGTGGAGGTAGTCCAGAGCTTGGCCTGCAGCACATTTCACGGAGGGTATGTCGAGACTGCATCCCTCTGTCGGCAGAGGGATGCAGATTAGGCAGGTCGACATTGCAAATGAGGCAGGGATTTAAATATCCCACACCTAATTTGCATTAAAATGACCGCCGCGTTTTGCAGACTCAGCACTTTGTCGGCAAAAAGCGGCAGTGTAGAGGGGGATTTGTCGAGAAAGAAAGCCTTTTTTGACAGCTGCCTTATGCCTCCTGCAAGGAGGTTTACAGGATCGGTCGAAAAAGGCTTTCTTTCCCGACAGATCCCCCTCTAGACTGCCGCTTTTTGCCGACAAAGGGCTGAGTCAGCAAAACGCGGCAGCCATTTTATTGCAAATTAGACATGGGATATTTAAATCCCTGCCTCATTTGCAATGTCGACCTGCCTAATCTGCATCCCTCTGCCGACAGAGGGATGCAGTCTCGACATACCCTAAAGGAGAAGAGCTTCAACAGGAAAAACTGAAGGGGCAAAGGCCCACCCCATGACAGAAAGGCAAGGGCATGGGGACCAGTGCAGATTGGACCCCACACAGCCCAAAGAGTGATTAGGCCCTGAGCCTAATCACTGGCCCACGGAGGGGGCCTGAAGCCCTTGCTGGCCCAAAGCACATTGAATTCAAGTGGAACCACAGCCAAAGAATGAGGGATGGTTTTTCTGAAAAACCTTCAATTACGTCCACACTGCAATCGCGTTCTTTCGAAAGAAAATCGAAAACAGAGGGGCTTTCCAACATTGGTAAACCTTGTTCTATGAGGAAGAAGCCTTTTTCCAAAAAAGCTCGGAAAAGGTGCATGTGGACGGGGACGAGGGAGTTCTTTCAGAAGAAGAGGAAAGAGGAAAAAGCACAGGTGCCCTGGTGGCCATTCTGCCCATAGTAATCACAGCTTAAATGTGAGATAGTGTCCATTCAGTGTGGATGCAATCTGTCGAAAAAGCACATCAGTTTTTCGATGCACTTTTGCTGTGCGGACGCTTTCTTTCAGAACAGCTTCTTCCAAAAGAAGCCTGCAGTCTAGACATAGCCCTTGTGTGCAGCACGCACTGAAAAGGTCTGCCAGCAACACCTGTGCAAAGGACTCAGCTCACAACGGGGGCATCTGAACCCCCATCTCCTGCACTCCAAGCCCATAGGCCAACTGCTGGTGCACTACTTTCACTCCTTGTGACACACTGTGAAAGCCCCCCACCAGGTCCACTTCACGACTCGGTGAGTATGTCTGGATTATGAAGCGCAAACAGTCACAGAGGAGAAAGTTTGCAATATTAAGGTTTATCCATTTAATTTGGTATCATCTGCAAGTGTTGCTTTGGTAATGGGGTTAACTCAGGCTACGTCTAGACTACGGGTTTTTTTTCCGGGATAGTGAAGGTATCCCGGAAAAACTTCGCCATGTCTAGGGAACACGTCTGCTTTTCCGCTTTTTTTTGCAGAAGAGCAGACGCATTCTTTTGGAAGCCCTGTCTTCCTCCCCCCATGAGGAAGAAGGACTCTTCTGAAAGAGGAGGATTTTTTGAAATTTGGCCCAGTGTAGACAAAACTATTGGAAAAAGGTATGCAAATTGTGGAGTACATTGTAGTCTAGACGTAACCTCAGTGGGGTTCCAAACTTCTTGCCTTTAGTCAGTTCCCCCACTGGCCTCGCTCTCATCAGATCTGACTGATTCTTCATTAGCACAATTGTCATCAACACCAGCCATGTATTGACATTTCAGTCCAAGGAAAACGTTCAGCAGCGGATCAGGCTGCTCCCCAAAAGTTTTGCACTTGGCGCTATCAATGTATACCATCTGCAGAGGCGTCATGAAGTCAATGATAGCTAAAGTGACTCATCAGATACTCGTAAAATGTCTCAGAGGGGTAATGATGTGAGTCTGTAAGGGTATATCTACACAGCAGCGTTATTTCGGAATAACTAATGTTATTCCGAAATAACACAGTCTGTGTCTACACTACAAGTAGTTATTTTGACATAATGTCAAAATGATGTCGAGCTGGAGGACTTCTTACTCTGATTCCCGTAACTCTCATTTTACGAGGAGTGAGGGAAGTCAGAGAAAGAGTTGGACTTCCTGCTGTGTCGACAGCGCCACATGCTGAAATAAGTTGTTTTGAATTAAGCTACACAACTTGAGCTACGTCAATTGCGTAGCTTATTTCAGCTTTAGCCCTGCTGTGTAGAAACGGACAGGGGCAGACAAGTCCCCAGAAGACACCTACTTCAAGATAGCCCCAACAAGGAAAATAACAGACCACTAATGATCATCACCTATAGCCCCCATCTTGAACCTGCCCCTGCAGTAACCCCATTGCCAACTCTACCTGCATATCTATACAAGTGACACCATCATAGGACTTCACCACATAAGCCACAACATCAGGGGCTTATATAAATGCACATCCTCTACTGTGCTATATGCCATCAAGTGCCAGCAATGCCTGTACTGGCCAAACCAGACCATCTCTATGACTAAGGATTAATGGACACAAATAAGACATCAGAAATCATAACACACAGGAGAAAATTTTAACCTCTCTGGCCATTCTAAAGTGGACTTAGAATTCTTTTGTAGAAGGATGGCTACTTTTATTACCCAATTACAGAGGGAGACAGCTGAACTGGAGTTCATTTACAAGTTCAATTCTATCAACTTAAGCTTTAATAAAGATCTTACCTGGTTAATGCCCTGCAAAGGCACTTTCCCCTGCCTTTGATATTTGCATCCACATCAAATACTATTAATGAGACACATCCAGCCTGACTTAATTAGCTTCATTAACACTGGTCCTACACTTCATTAACACTCAACTCCTCCTGTGGCTCCTGGCACCCCCAGCAGGCCAGAACCCCCCCCCCACAGCTCCCACCCCCCTACCTGGCAGGCTGCTCCTGCTGTGCCCCGCAGGCTGCCCCTGCCATCTCCGCCTCCTGCCCCCCAGCTTCCACACCCCCTCACCAGGCCGCATCCTGTTCCTCCTCCCCCCAGCAGGCCACATCCCGGCCCCTGCATGGCTCCCGTGCTCTTGTAGGCCCCGCACGGCCCCTCCCCCCCAGATAACCAGAATTTTTAGGTTATCGGCATGCCCTAATCCCAGGTTTTTCTGTAATGGGCTTGCTGTGTAGACTTGCAATCTGTTATTTCGTAATAAGCATGCAGTGTAGACCATAGCCCCAGTCCATTCTCCCATTCTCAGTGTTGACAAACAGCTAGGATGGGCAGAAATGGTGTCCCTAGCCTCTAATAGCCATTGATGGATCCATCCTCCATGAATTTATCTAGCTCTTTTTTTCACCCTATTAGAATCCTGGCCTTCACAACATCCTCTGGCAGGGAGTTCCACAGGTTGACTATGCATTGTGTGGAGAAATACTTCCTTTGGTATGTTTTATACCTGCTGCCTATTAATTTCATTGGGTGACCCCTAGTTCTTGTGTTATGGGAAGGAGTAAATGACCTTTTTCTTTGTTTACTTTCTCTGCCCAAGTCATGATTTTATAGACCTCTATCATATCCCCCTTAGTCATCTCTTTTCCAAGCTGAAAAGTGCCCTCACATGGCAGCCACTCTTCACAATGAAGTCATGGCATTTAACTCAGCATTTGGGAACAGCTGATCTACGCACCTAAATATTTATCCCGCAGGCTCAGCAGTGTTTATATTTGCTTAGTCACTGACTGGTAGGTGAACTGAAAATTCATCTGGACCAAACTCCTCTACCACTGAGATCCATTCCTCACTTAGCACAGCTATGCATCACCCCTGTTCTCCACCCACCCCACATAAAACCATGGCACGATCCTTAGGAGTTTAGAAAACAGCACTGCACAGTAACAGGAGTTTTTACAATGATGTTACAGCTGAACAATACTTATTATATTCAATGTAGTATAACTGCACAGATAATACTGTGAATCTCATCTTATAAAGTGAGCCCACAGTAAATCAGTCTTATCCATAGTAATGTTACCATGAAACTGTAGGTAGCCAAGTAATGTTGGGGTAAACCATGCTGAGATATTAGCTACAGCTTTATGTTACCATCTGTGCTGTTACTATATTTTTACTATAACAGCCTTCATGCTGTTAATGCGCACTTCCCTGTACATTTGTTATAACCTTTGCAATGCAACACAAACCAGAACTATATCATCAGAAGACTGGAAAGAACTTAATTCTAATACTGCCCCAGACCGCTCTGATATATTTAGGTATCTTACTGTTAAGTGACTATGTGCATTGCATTTTTAAATGTCTATTAAATTGCCATTTTTACAGAGATAGGCAGACATTTTGTGTTCAGTTCAATGCAGACTGAAGAAATACATATCACATGCTCTTACCTGGCAACTTTATTTTAGATTAAGAGAAGAAGAAAAAATAAAGGACATTCTAAATGGAAGCGCTGGTGTGTTGTTTCCCCAACCACCTTTAACGGCAGGAAATCAGCAGAGCCGAGCAAATAATTTAGTGTGAATAATTTATTCAGTGAATTTTGATTCTTTGCCCACAAGCTGCTTATGATTTTCTCAAAAGTATTGGTCCTATGAAATTATTCAGCAAACCTGTTTCTACAAATCAATCCTGGCCTGTAGCTTGTTCACTAGCAGTTCATAGTGAGTATTTGACATCCAGCATTTGAAATTCTAGTTGCTTGGTTAGTTTCAGTTAGACACATAGGTCTCATGGCATTTATTCTGACTGGATGAGAACTCATGGATGAAAACTCCTACAGGCTAAATATTGTTATTATAACTATGATTTAGGTGCCTAGATCAGGTGTTCCCAAATGCAGAATTAAATACCATGACTTCAGTAAATGTAGAAAGTGGGCCCATGGAGTATAAGTTAATTCTAGCAATAGTCCTAATGTAACCTTTCAGATTGTAAGCTCTTTGGGATACAGACTGCCATTAACTAAATGTTTGTATGACACCGGCATTGCTCAGGACTCTGTATGACCGTCCATAATAATTATAAATAATGAATAGCAGCCATACTGTTTTTACCAGTTGGTTTGTTTGTGGGAGAATGGGAGGGGTGAGGAATTATGTGGCAGTCTTTGCCAAAACATATGACAAGCTGCCTCCAGTTTATCTGGCTCCCTGGCATTGTAAGCATTTAAACTGTAAACTAAGTTGCATCTGTTATTTTTGTGACTCATGTTCTTTTGGCTGTTCACTGTGCAACTGCGTTGCACTGATCCGCCATATATCACTGCTTTTCTGCAGGCTAGCTACCCGGATGGCGCTCTCAAGATTGTAAACAGAATGATTCACACACTGGTGGCAGAAGCGAAAAGCAGAGCGGTTCACAGCCCTAAAAGCAATGCCAAGATTTTAAATGGAACTTTGTAACAGCAAACATGAGCTGAAGATCCTAAAACACAATGTGTTATCAGTGGGTTCTAAATCAGGGTAGATAACCTGTAATTGACATGCTCTGTGGTTGGTTTTCTATAGTCTCCACATCCTGCCACCCACTTAATATTTGGTGCGCACTACTTATTTATTTGTTGTAAACAGAGATGGGAGCAGACTAACAGCAGTAGCCAGAGTTTCTTTCCATATGTTTTGCACCACCATCAAACAAACAAACACGTTTGATTTCCTGATGAAAACAGCACATTGTCCAAAAATCTAGATTTTGCTTAAAATAAAAATGAAGAGTAGACGTTTCTGTTGTGTCTTGGATTTTAATTACAAAGAAAGGAGGCACTGGAGAAGTATGTATGTAAACGCTCTCCTCTTGCAATGTCAGTCACCCAAACACATCAACGTCACTGAGTTACCACAGGAGAACAACCCGTTTTGCTGGTATTTTGGTGTTGCGAAGCGGCACAGTTAGAGTTTCTAGGTTCCACTGTCGCCTGGCTGTGTGAACTGGAACAAATCACATGACCTCTCTGCCTCAGTTTCTGCATGTTTATTAACCTTGCGTAATTCACAGAAGTTTTATCAGGCAATTTTTATACAGTACTTTGTGCTCTTTTCGTGTATGGCACCAAGAATTGCTGAGTGTTGATTATTATGCTAGGGTTTAGCATGGCTGATATTGATTGCTACTATTATTGTCCCATTTCTGCTCTTAGCTGTCACTAGGGTGCTCAGAGGCACACAGGGAAAACACAATGATTTTGAGTCTTAAGCTTCAGTCATGTTTGAAAAATGTTTATTGTTATTGGGACTGGTTCATCTGTCCCTTTGGTATTGGGGACTGTGCTTTTGGGGGCATGTCTACACTGCACCGTAAACCCAGGTCTGTGGGACTCAGGGTTGTGGGCTCACTGTTCCAAGTGCACCCCTCAGCTTTCTCACGGCATTATAAACCTGGGTTTACAATTGCTGGAGTTGGATGTCACTTTCGTTCCTCACTATGCAGCCTTGACTTGATTTGGAGGTTTGCGCTGTGTCCCTACAGCAAAATGACAGGCCTTGGACCCAGATCACAGTGGGACACAGACTCTGACCCATCACCCAGCAGGGTCCAAGGAGCCAGTCCCTGAGTATTTGTTGACCCACATCAGACAGGTTTGTGTGTGGACAAAAGTGGGGCTTAGACTCAAAGTTGCATCAGAGCCCGGGTTTGGTGCACACTGAAGACATACCCTGGATGGCTGAGCTTCCTGCTGAGTCAGAGGCTATGTCTACACTACAGAGTCTTTTCGGGATACCAGAGGAATCCCGGAAAAACTCTGCCACATCCATGGAACGCGTCTGCTGTTCCGAATTTTTTTTTTCCGAAGAGCAGTCGCACTTTTTCGGCATTCCTGTAAACCTCATTTTACAAGGAAGAAGGGATGTTCTGAAAAAGGGTTTTTTCCTGAAATTTGTCCCAGTGTAGATGGGCCAAATGTTGGAAAAGCCTCTTCTGAAAAAAGAAGCGGAAAAAGCGACACAAAATGCAAACTGCAATTTGCGTAGCTTTTTCCAGAGGAAAGGTGTAGTGTAGACATAGCCAGAGTGGGGTGCTGAGAAGCACTTGTTATGCACAGGTTCTTAGAATTAGATATGGAATAACCACAATCTCTCTTGCAAGCCCCTCAAGTACTGGGTGTTTAATGAACTCCACAGCCCCACTTAAAAGAACATTATAATTAATCCATAGATCTGTTGCCACTATAGCACACTTCACTATTTATGGGTGACACACTTGGCACCTACTGGAATAGCCAATTCAAGTTTGTATTCAATATTCTGCATGGGGAGTGAAGTACTGTGTTTATAAAAAAAATCTCCATATTAACATCTTATTGCAAATCATTCCACTGCCCTTCTTTTATTAATACTTTGATTCCCACTGTTGTTTGTTGCAGGGCATTCAAACTGCAGCCACTACACAGAAAATAGCATGCATCCCATTTGTGAATCATCTAAACTTTGTAATCTTGTTGTCCATCGGAGCTATTGTACGTGCTGTTAACGGCTCATGCCAAAAAGAAGAATGTTGACTTTTTGTTTCCAGTGTTGAAAGCTCTGGTGTATTCTATGCAGAGATGTCTTTTTTTTTTTTTTTTTAATGCTGAGGGCAGAACATCAATATAAAAATAAAAAGGGCAGGTGTACAAGCTTGCCTGTGAGAAAGACAGGCTTAAAATTTCCTCTATCCCTAACTGATGTGTTAGCTCTTGAAAGCTAAATGAGCTAATCTGACTTATGAATAATGTGCATACACAACTTTCATTTTTAAATGAATCCATACATTAGAGCACGAGGCAAGCAAAAGGTGGGAGAACAGACAGGCTGGGGATGGTATTTTTATGCTTTTGTGAATCATTAGTGTACACAATATTTTCCTTCACTGCACTGTTGTGTCTTAACATTCTTCTGCAATGAAATCCATTCGGCTGTACTGGAAGCGTAGGCACTTTATAGAAAATCTTTAACAGTGCTGGCACAAATGGATAGGTCTTATTTCCACTCTGCAGTGTGTGGATTTGTGAAGGCATTGCCAACAAATATTTTTTTTAAAAAGCACTACTGAAAGGCTTATGGGAATGAAAACAAGGATATGTACCGGAATACACACTGTGTAGGTGCCCCCCTCCCCCAGCAACATTCATCGACAGCATCACATACACAGATATACATACAGAAACACACACAAGGCACCACACACATGCACACAGACACCACAAAAGATGCACAAATACACATGCATTGAAACATGACCAAACACACACAGAGATGCACAAAAATGTGGATACACATACATGCACACACGCGCCCCCAGATACTCCACCCTGTGCATGTAAATACCACACAATAAGCATAAATTTGCCTGCGCTCACCCGTACATAGAAATGCACTTGAGTAGACATCTAAGTACATTGCAAACTGATACACAAATGCATATGCATATATACCCAGGCTATGTCTAGAAGAAATCTTCCAGAAAAACTTCTGAAAGAGAGCATGAACATTGCAAAAGCGCATCAAAAAAGTGATCTGCTTTCTTGAAAGATAGCGTCCACACTGAATGGACGCTATCTCGCATGTAAGCTGTGATTACTTTGGATGGAGTGGCCACCAGAGCACATAAGCTTTTTCCTCTTCTTTCAAAAGAACTCCCTCTTCCCTGTCCACACGCGCTTTTTTCTGGAAGAGCTCTTTTGGAAAAAGGCTTTTTCCTCGTAGAATGAGGTTTACCAATGTCGGAAAAACCGCTTTGTTCTTTCAATTTTTTTTCGGAAGAAAGCGATTGCAGTGTGGACGTAATTGAAGGGTTTTTTTTTGAAAAACAGCTGTTTTTCTGAAAAAACTCTATAGCGTAGACATGCCCCCACATGCATATGTACACATTCCTACACAAAGAGGGAAATAAATAGGTTTCTTATCATCATTTTGTATCATGGCTGTGATATCTGTTTGTTTGGGTGTTTTTTTCTTATCTTGCTGGTTTTTATTTTATTTTATTTTTACATTTAATTAGTTGAGCCAGCTGGTTGGATTTCATGAGAGTTATTTTTATACTTGCATTTGTTGTGCTAGCATGACCAGTATATTCTCTGGCTACGCTATACCTCCAGACCCCACTGTTGTTTATTTGTATGAATGCTGGTCAAGGTACTGTTTAGTTTAGTAGCTGCTGGCTCTGCACTGGTGATTTCAGCCAAAGACAGCTGGACTCCCGCCTGTGCTTGGATGAGACTAAATACAGACGAGTGATAGGTTTTACCCTTCATCGTTCTCCTCTGGATTGGAGCCGGGAGTGACCTTATACTTTGCAGATTATTGTCCTTTGGAAATGGGATGAAAATCAGAGACTCCGCTAAGCAGAAGAAAGAGATTTCCAGCCAGCATGGCAGGACATGGATTCTGTTCCCCCGGTGAAAGATTCGAACCAGCTGCAACATAATCACTCTGCCTGCATGGATGAACAATGCTGATTTGTTTTAATCTAAAAGGCTAACACCCTCCCCCCCTAAGAAAAGAGCCCAGGAGAACTCTGTGGCTATAAATGCCTAGATACACTTTTGGAAAGGCTCTGACAAACAACACTTCTTCTGCTTTGGCTCACTTAGCACCATCCTCCTCCGAGCAAAATGCGCGCACAATGCAAAAGCACACAAGATTAACTGTGGGCCTGATTCCAAATCATTGCGATCAAAAGGGTCTTTTCACTGCTTCATGTCCATCGTTAGTAAGAGAAACTGGCTAGCTCCTGTAGGTGTTCAAAGAAGGCTGCTTTCCAACAGAATCTTCCTTTGCATGTGTGGTCTGAGGGGAGTACTCTGGTTACTAACTTCACAGGCAAGATTGTGATATATGTTACACACTCCGAGTTACGTACAGCAGAGTTATGAACTGGCCACTCAACCACCCACGTCATTTGGAATTGGCAGTACGCAATCGGGCAGCAGCAGAGACAAAAAACCAAAACCAAATCCAACAAAAACGATGAGAAGTCCTGTGGCACCTCATAAACTAACAGATTTATAGGAGCATAAGCTTTCGTGGGCAAAGACCCACTTCATTAGATGCATGTCCAACAAATAAATGACTAAAAAATAATATGGGAAAGTGGCATTGTTTCTTCTGCACAGTAACATTTCAAAGCTTCATTAAGTCATTGTTCAGTTGCAAACTTTTTAAAGAACAACCCATAAGGTTTTGTTCAGCGTTATGAACGACCCCACTCCCAAGGGTTATTTTGCCATTTCTCCCCAACCACGTCACTTTCATTTTTTTCTTCCCAATCTTCCCCCCAACCACTTTCCTTTCATTTTCTACTTGTGCTTTAATAGTTAACCCTCTGTGACCCATTGGGGAAATCTGGAAAGTTCCTTGCTGAAATTCTGCCCCCTCCGCTTTACTAAGTAATGGGATGGTTTCCCAGTTGCTGATGGTTTAACCCCCTCCTCCACATTGTATGCTGCTAATACATGCCTGCCAGAAATTAAGGGGGAAAGCCTGGTCCCACAGAAATCAGTGGCTCCTATCGACATGGAATCAGGATTCCACCCTAGTTATTCTGAGAGCACATGAAAATACTGCTGAGGAGTTTGCCTTTGAAACGGGCCTATTTACTGCAAATTCAATAAGGATAAATGCAAAGTACTCCACTTAGGCAGGAACAATCAGTTTCACACATACAGAATGGGAAGCGACTGTTTAGGAAGGTGTCCTGCAGAAAGGGATTATAGTAGATCACAACCCAGCTATGAGTCAACAGTGTGGCACCACTGAAAAAAATAAAAAGCAAATATTCTGAGATGCATTAACAGGAATGTGGAAAGTAAGACACAAGAAATAATTTTCTGGCTCTACTCTACGCTGATTAGGCCTCAGTTGGAGTATTGTGTCCAGTTCTGGGCATCACGTTTTAGGAAAGATGTGGAGAAACTGGAGAGGGTCCACAGAAGAGCAACAAAAATGATTAAAGGTCTAGAAAACATGGCCCTATCAGGGAAGACTGAAAGATTTGGATATGTTTAATCTGGAAAAGAAAAGACTGAGAGGGGACATGATAACAGCTTTCAAATACCTAAAATGGTGTTACAAGGAGGAGGGAGTATTCTGAGATTATATGAAATGTCTGGCCTTTGCAAAGCATTGCCGTATTCCTTGAAATGTTTCTCCCATCCCAGTTCTAATGACACAAATGGATTTCTAGGCCAATCTGCTTATACAAGATCTGGTCCTGCCCTTTGAATGCCAGCAGGAGTTTTGCTCAGGTCAGTTGCAGTGTAAACTTTAGAGGCACTTGGAAAATGCCAATTATTTTTTTTCTGGCACATAATGTTTTTGATTGTTATATCTTTTCTAAAGTTCCAGTGAATATTTTTGTTTTGTGTATTTTTTACTGAAAAAAAAAACCCAAAACAAAACAGAAGTCTAAAAAGTTTTCAATCTTCAACATTTGTTTTCTTTAAAAATTGTCCATTTTGGTAACTACAATTACAGAAACATTTTTAAAAGTTGTTTTTTTTGACTCTTGTGAAAAATTCACCTTCTCCCCCAAATGTTTCTACAACAGTATTTCAACCATCTCTAATAAGTGTTTCTAGCAAGATCATGAATATAAGCTTGTTTGCCAAGTTGGATTCACTTCTCCCTTGATTATAGTTAGAAAAAGCTTTTAAAAATATATTGGAAAAGGAAATTAATAGCTTCCCCAGTTGTTCATGACAACCTTGGGAGCTTTGGGGTTTATTACAGGATGAGTGGAGCCTCATGTGAAATATTCGCAAATACAACTCTACAATTAATTCCCAGCACTTGGCAAGGTGAATCTCCCCTTTCTCTGTTCACAAATTGTCCGTGAGCAAAGTCTTCTCATTTTCTCAAATTAATTTGTCATTGTAGCTGTTTAGCTAATAAGCAGCCTGGATAGTTTTTGGGCCAGCCAAGGCTCATGAGTTCTTCGCTGTAAAAACTGGTTCTATTCGAAATTTCAAACTATCTGGGCCCATTTTGATTGGATGCACACATCACATGGCATCATTTCTCTGCCTTGATTGGATGTGTGTGTGACACTTACAATCAGATTTCTGGTGTGAACGCTTGTATTTATGAGCTTAAAGTTCATTTCCTGTGGGCACTGGCTTAAAAATTGCTGTAACTGAAAGATTCCACCAGCCAACTTATTAGCAAAGATATTCACAGAGACCAAACACAAAGGGAAGAGTAAACAGAGCCTCCCAAACCCTGTTGACAATACATCCCTGCTGCTGCCTCGGGAGTGAAGAATAATTTGATACCAAAAAGCTTTTTTATTAAAAAAAATAAATCTTTGCTCCTCTCAGTTTCTTGGTTTCACTGGGAGCTGGAGAGAGACATTCCGAAGCTTCCCCAGGAAACTTCATCCTGCAGGGGTTTCAGTCCCTATGAGAAAGCTTAGCACTGCAAGATTGCCAGCCCTGATTCGAGAATGAAATTCATGAGCTGGAGGCCATTCGATGGGAACCACTCCTTGCAAAAGTGGCTACGCTCTTTGGTTTGGAGCTGAGTGAAAGATTTTCACCTTCCAGCTAAGGAAAGAAAAAAAAATCCAAAGGAGTGCACCTCCCCTTGCTATGCTCCATCCAGCCGCAAAGGCAGGCTAACTCCATGCACATGGTCTATACAATGTTCATGCCCCAATTAAGTTCTTTGATTGCATCAGCTGTCAAGTATTTAAGTAGCACATTGGCATTCTACTAGCCCGCTACCCAGGGACAAATTTCACTCATCCTTGTATTTCACGACTGATATATTTATTGGGGAGGGATAGCTCAGTGGTTTGCGCATTAACCTGCTACACCCAGGGTTGTGAGCTCAATACTTGAGGGAGCCATTTAGGGCTCTGGGGCAAATCTGTCAGGGGTGGTACTTGGTCCTGCTGTGGGGCAGGGGGCTGGACTTGATGACCTCTTGAGGTCCCTTCTAGCTCTATGAGATAGGTATATATTGTGAGGCCACATCTGGGGTATTGTGTCCAGTTCTAGGCCTGCCCACTATAGAAAGGATGTGGGTGCATTGGAGAGGGTCCAGTGGAGGGCAACCATAAATGATGAATGGGGGGGGGCTGGAGCACATGACCTATGAGGATAGGTGGAGGGATTTGGGTTTGTTTAGTCTGCAGAAGAGAAGAGTGAGGGGGGATTTGATAGCAGCCTTCAACTTTCTGAAGGGAGGTTCCAGAGAGGATGGAGAGAGGCTGTTCACAGTAGTGAGGGGATGGCAGAACAAGGAACAATGGCCTCCAGTTAGGGTGGGGAAGTCTAGGTTGGATATTAGGAAAAACTATTTCACTAGGGGGATGGGGAAGTGGCTGTCTGTAGTGTGTGTTTGGGGGTTACTTGCTGTGTGCTGAGCTTGTGCTTGTGTTTGTTTGTTTGAAGAAGCATGTGCTGTGGCTGGAAGCTGTGAGCTTCTAAAGGTTTAAAATCTAGAAGCCTCTGTTAATTGGATGAGCCTTAGTCAGGGGGCGGGGCTCAGGGGGTGGGGCTATCAGGCAGGCCAGAGCTTTATAAAGCAGTGAGTCAGCAACAGGGAGCTTTGTGACCAGGAGCAGCAAACAGGGAGTTTTGAGAGGGAGTTGGGAAGGGGCCAGGGTACACTTCCCATTCTTTATAGTTTAGTTTAAAGGTTTTAATCAAAACTTCCTGATTTAACTAGAAACCCTATCAATAACCTACGTAGCTGTAGGAGAGAATGCAGGCAGAAGCCCAGCAGCAGAGTGGGGGCTATCCTGTTTATTGCAGTCAGTGTAGCAAGTATGATTACCTGCCCTATGGGCAGGTGGCATATGTGTGTATTCGGTGCAAGGAGCTCCTGGCCCTCAGAGACCACGTATGGGCTTTGGCGGCCAGGATGGCGGAACTGGAGGAGCTGAGGGAGGCAGAGAGGTATGTTGATGAGGCTTTCCAGGACACTGTAGAATTGTCCCACCTCTGGTCAGACAGCCCCTGTGCTGTTAAGGAGGATGAAGGGCTCAGGGAAGGAGAGCAGTCAATGGGAGAAGAGGGAAACCTTCCCATAGTTGGGACCCTCCTTCCAGATGTTGGGGTATCCTCTCGCACTGAGGTTACCCCTCTGTGGGAGGGACCTCCAGTCACTAGGAAAAGACAGGTTTTAGTAATGGGAGATTCGATCATTAGAAATGTAGATGGCTGGGTTTGCGATGACCGAGAGAACCGTATGGTGACTTGCCTGCCTGGTGCGAAGGTTGCTGCGGATCTCTCTAGGCATCTAGATAGACTTATGTGTAGTGCTGGGGAGGAGCCGGTGGTCGTGGTGCATGTAGGTACCAATGACATAGGGAAGGGTAGCAGAGACATCCTGGAGGCCAAATTTAGGCTGCTAGGAAAAAGAGACTGAAATCCAGGACCTCTATGGTGGCATTCTCAGAAATGCTTCCAGTTCCATGCACAGGGCCAGGTAGGCAGGCAGAGCTTCAGAGTCTCAATGTGTGGATGAGACAATGGTGTAGGGAGGAGGTGTTTAGCTTTATAAGGAACTAGGGAAACTTTTGGGATGGGGGAGCCTATACAGGGCTCCACCTAAACCATAGTGGATCCAGACTGCTGGCACTTAACATTAAAAAGGTCGCAGAGCAGTTTTTAAACTAAGAGATGGGGGAAAGCCAATTGGTGCAGAGGAGCACGTGGCTCGGACAGAGACGTCTCTTAGAGGAGCGTCTATTGATAGAGATTCTCTAAGTTTTAGTCAGGAGGAGAGGATGGAAGAGGATAAAGTATGGGCCAGATCACATAAAAAACATTCACATAAAAAAGAATCTGACACATCAGAAAAGGGCAGACAAATAAACAGTGACAAGTTCTCAAAGTGCTTGTACACAAATGCTAGAAGTCTAAAAAATAAGATGGGTGAACTAGAGTGCCTCGTGTTAAAGGAGGATACTGATATAATAGGCATCACAGAAACCTGATGGAGTGAGGACAATCAATGGGACACAATCATTCCGGGGTACAAACTATATCGGAAGGACAGAACAGGGCGTGCGGGTGGGGGAGTGGCACTATATGTGAAAGAAAGTTTAGAATCAAATGAAGTAAAAATCTTAAATGAATCAAAATGTTCCATAGAATCACTATGGATAGTAATTCCCTGCTCTAATAAGAATATAACAGTAGGGATCTATTAGTGACCACCTGACCAGGAGAGTAATAGCAACTATGAAATGCTAAGGGAGATTAGAGAGGCTATCAAAATAAAGAACTCAATAATAGTGGGGGATTTCAACTATCCCCATATTGACTGGGTACATGTCACCTCAGGATGAGATGCAGAGACAAAATTTCTTGATACCTTAAATGACTGCTTCTTGGAGCAGCTGGTACAGGAACCCACAAGGGAGAGGGAAGTCTCGATTTAGTCCTGAGTGGCGCGCAGGATCTGTTCCAAGATGTAACTATAACAGAACCGCTTGGAAATAGTGACCATAATATAATAACATTTAACATTCCTGTGGTGGGAAGAACACCTCAGCAACCCAATACTGTGGCATTTAATTTAAAAAAGGGGAACTATGCAAAAATGAGGAGGTTAGTTAAATAGAAATTAAAAGGTACAGTGACTAAAGTAAAATCCCTGAAAGCTGCATGGACACTTTTCAAAGACACCATAATAGAGGCCCAACTTAAATGTATACCCCAAATTTAAAAACAGTAGAAGAACTAAAGAGCCACCGTGGCTTAACAACCATATAAAAGAAGCAGTGAGAGATAAAAAGACATCTTTTAAAAAGTGGAAGTCAAATCCTAGTGAGGAAAATAGAAAGGAACATAAACACTGCCAAATTAAGTGTAAAAATGTAATAAGAAAAGCCAAAAAGGAGTTTGAGGAACAGCTAGCCAAAAACTCAAAAGCGACCAGGGAGCTTGCGAACAGGAATTGCTAACAGGGAGTTTGGAGAGGGAGTTCTCCAGGTGAAAGAGGAGTAAAAACGGGACCCTTGTGGTAAGTGGCTGTCTGGAGTGTGTGTTTGTGTGTGGGGGAGTTATTTGCTGTGTGCAGAGCTTGTGTTTATCTGTTTGGTTGGTTGGTTTGATTGTTTGATTGCTTGAAGGAGCTTCTAAAAGGTTTGAAATCTAGAAGCCTCTGTTAATTGGCTAAGCCTCAGTCAGGGGGAGGGGCTACCAGAGCTATATAAGCCTGTGACTCAGCGACCAGGGAGCTTGCGACCAGGAATTGCTAACAGGGAGTTTGGAGAGGGAGGTTAGAGGGCACTAGTGACTTCTGGCCTTCTTTAAAACATAACTCTTATCGTAATCTATATTCCAGAGGTTTAAAAAGAATCCCAGTTTATACTTAAACTTGTTCATTAGAAAAATGGAGACAGAAGCCCAGCAGCAGAGTGGGGGCTATCCTGTTTATTGCGTCGAGTGTAACATGTATGATTACCTGCCCTGTGGGCGGGTGGCGTATGTGTGCACCCGTTGCAAGGAGCTCCTGACCCTCAGAGACCGAGTTCGGGCTTTGGAGGCCAGGGTGGCTGAACTGGAGGAGCTAAGGGAGGTAGAGAGATTTGTGGATGAGACTTTCTGGGACACTGTAGTACTGTCCCACCTCCAGTCTGAGAGCCCCAGTGCTCTTAAGGAGGATGAAAGTCTCAAGGGAACAGAGCATTCAATGGGAGCAGAGGGAAACCATCCCGTAGTTGGGACCCTCCTCCCAGAGGATGTTGCGGTATCCTCTCGCACTGAGGATACCTCTGAGGGGGAGGGAAAGCCAGTTCGGAAGAGGCAGGTGTTAGTAGTGGGTGATTCGATCGTTAGAAACATAGATAGTTGGGTTTGTGATGACCGGGAGAACCGTATGGTCACTTGCCTGCCTGGTGCGAAGGTTGCGGATCTCTCGAGGCATCTAGATAGACTTATGTGTAGTGCTGGGGAGGAGCCGGTGGTCGTGGTACATGTAGGTACCAATGACGTAGGGAAGGGTAGGAGAGATGTCCTGGAGGCCAAATTTAGGCTGCTAGGAAAGAGACTGAAATCCAGGACCTCTATGGTGGCGTTCTCGGAAATGCTTCCGGTTCCACGCGCAGGGCCGGGTAGGCAGGCAGAGATTCAGAATCTCAATGCGTGGATGAGACGATGGTGTAGGGAAGAGGGGTTTGGATTTATTAGGAACTGGGGACACTTTTGGGAGAGGGGGAGCCTATACAGGAAGGATGGGCTCCACCTAAACCAGGGTGGAACCAGACTGCTGGCACTAAACATTAAAAAGGCCGTAGAGCAGTTTTTAAACTGAGAGATGGGGGAAAGCCGATTGGTGTGGAGATGCACGTAAATCGGAGGGAGACTGCTCTTAGAGGAGAATCCATTGATAGAGATTCTCTAAGCTGTAGTCAGAAAGAGAGGAGGGGAGAGGGCAAACCATGGGCCAGAGCAGACAAACAACCGTGTACAAAGGAATCCAATGCATCAGGGAAGGGCAGACAAATAAGCAGTGGCAAATTTTTAAAGTGCTTCTACACAAATGCTAGGAGTCTGACTAATAAGATGGGTGAACTAGAGTACCTAGTATTAAATGAGGAGGTTGACATAATAGGCATCACTGAAACCTGGTGGAATGAGGAAAATCTGTGGGACACAATCATACCGGGTTATAAAATATATCGAAAGGATAGAGCAGGCCGGGTGGGTGGCGGAGTGGCACTGTATGTGAAAGATAATGTAGAATCAAATGAAATAAAAATATTAAATGAATCAACATGTTCAATAGAATCGCTATGGATAGTAATTCCATGCTCCAAAAATAAGAAATTAGCAGTAGGGATATATTACCGACCACCTGACCAGGACAGGGATACTGACATTGAAATGCTGAGGGAGATTAGAGAGGCTACCAAAACAAAGAACTCTATAATAATGGGGGATTTTAATTACCCCCATATTGACTGGATACATGTCACCTCAGGAAGAGAAGCGGAGATAAAATTTCTCAATGGCTTAAATGACTGCTTCTTGGAGCAGCTAGTGCAGGAACCCACAAGGGGAGAGGCAATTCTCGATTTAGTCCTGAGTGGAGCGCAGGAACAGGTCCAGGAAATAACCGTTACAGGACCGCTTGGGAATAGTGACCATAATTTAATAACATTCAACATTCCTGTGGTGGGAAGAACACCTCAGCAGACCAGCACCCTGGCATTTAATTTCAAAAAGGGGAATTACACAAAAATGAGGAGGCTAGTTAAACAGAAATTAAAAGGCACAGTGACTAGAGCCAAATCCCTGCAAGCTGCATGGAAACTTCTTAAAGACACCATAATAGAGGCCCAACTTAAATGTATACCCCAAATTAAAAAACATAGCAAGAGACCTAAAAAAGAGTCACCGTGGCTTAACCACCATGTAGAAGAAGCAGTGAGGGACAAAAAGGCATCTTTTAAGAAGTGGAAGTCCAATCCTAGTGAGATAAATAGAAAGGAACATAAACACTGTCAAATCAAGTGTAAAAATGTAATAAGAAAAGCAAAAAAAGATTTTGAGGAACAGCTAGCCAAAAACTCAAAAAGAAATAACAAAATGTTTTTTAAGTACATTAGAAGCAGGAAGCCTGCTAAAAAACCTGTGGGTCCCCTAGACGATCGAACTATAAAAGGCGCAATCAAGGACGATAAAGCCATTGCGGAGAAACTAAATGATTTCTTTGCTTCAGTCTTCACGGCTGAGGACGTTGGGGAGATTCCCAAATCTGCACCGTCCTTTGTGGGTAATGAATCTGAGGAACTGTCCCGGATTGAAGTGTCATTAGAGGAGGTTTTGGAACAAATAGAAAAACTTAATGTTAACAAATCTCCGGGACCGGATGGCATTCATCCAAGGGTTCTAAAAGAACTCAAATGGGAAATTGCTGAACTATTATCTGTGGTTTGTAACCTATCCCTTAAATCGGCTTCCGTACCTAATGACTGGAAGGTAGCCAACGTGACACCAATATTTAAAAAGGGCTCTAGAGGCGATCCGGGCAATTACAGACCGGTAAGTCTAACTTCAGTACCGGGCAAATTAGTCGAAACAATAGTAAAGAATAAAATTGTGAAGCATGTAGAAGAACATAATTTGTTGGACAAAAGTCAACATGGGTTTTGTAAAGGGAAATCCTGTCTTACTAATCTATTAGAGTTCTTTGAAGGGGTTAACAAACATGCGGACAAGGGGGATCCAGTAGATATAGTATACTTAGATTTCCAGAAAGCCTTTGACAAGGTCCCTCACCAAAGGCTCTTGTGTAAATTACATGGCCATGGGATAAGAGGGAAGGTCCTTTCTTGGATTGAGAACTGGTTAAAAGACAGGAAACAAAGGGTAGGAATAAATGGTAAATTTTCAGAGTGGAGAGGGGTAACTAGTGGTGTCCCCCAAGGGTCAGTCCTAGGACCAATCCTGTTCAACTTATTCATAAATGATCTGGAGAAAGGGGTAAGCAGTGAGGTGGTAAAGTTTGCGGATGATACCAAACTGTTTAGGATAGTCAAGACAGAAGCAGACTGTAAGGGACTCCAAGAAGATCTCACCAAACTGAGTGATTGGGCAACAAAATGGCAAATGAAATTTAATGTGGATAAGTGTAAAGTAATGCACATTGGGAAAAATAACCCCAACTATACGTACAGTATGATGGGGGCTAATTTGGCTACGACAAATCAGGAAAGAGATCTTGGAGTTATCGTGGACAGTTCTCTGAAAACTTCCACACAGTGTGCAGCGGCGGTCAAAAAGGCAAATAGGATGCTAGGTATTATTAAGAAAGGGATAGACAATAAGACCTGGAATATCTTACTGCCCCTGTATAAAACTATGGTACGCCCACATCTTGAATACTGTGTACAGATGTGGTCTCCTCACCTCAAAAAAGATATTTTGGCCTTGGAAAGGGTTCAGAAAAGGGCAACTAAATTGATTAGGGGTTTGGAACGGGTCCCATATGAGGAGAGGTTAAAGCGACTGGGACTTTTCAGTTTAGAAAAGAGGAGACTGAGGGGGGATATGATAGAGGTGTATAAAATCATGAGTGGTATGGAGAGGGCCGATAAAGAAAAGTTATTTATTAGTTCCCTAAATAGAAGAACTAGAGGACACCAAATGAAATTAATGGGTAGCAGGTTTAAAACTAATAAAAGAAAGTTCTTCTTCACACAGCGTGTAGTCAGCATGTGGAACTCCTTGCCAGAGGAGGCTGTGAAGGCTAGGACTATAACAGAGTTTAAAGAGAAGCTAGATAATTTCATGGAGGTTAGGTCCATAAAAGGCTATTAGCCAGGGGATAAAATGGTGTCCTTGGCCTCTGTTTGACAGAGGCTGGAGAGGGATGGCAGGAGACAAAGCGCTTGATCATTGTCTTCGGTCCACCCCCTCTGGGGCACCTGGTGCTGGCCACTGTCGGCAGACAGGATACTGGGCTAGATGGACCTTTGGTCTGACCCGGTACGGCCGTTCTTATGTTCTTATGTTCTTATGTAATGTTTTTAAGTACATCAGAAGCAGGAAGCCTGCTAAACAACCAGTGGGGCCCCTGGACGAGCGAGATACAAAAGGAGAACTTAAAGATGATAAAGTCATTGCGGAGAAACTAAATGAATTCTTTGCTTCAGTCTTCATGGCTGAGGATGTTAGGGAGATTGCCAAACCTGACCCGTCCTTTGTAAGTGACAAATCTGAGGATTTGTCACAGATTGAAGTGTCATTAGAGGAGGTTTTGGAATTAATTGATAAACATAACAGTAACAAGTCACTGGGACCAGATGGCATTCACCCAAGAGTTCTGAAAGAACTCAAATGTGAAACTGCGGAACTATTAACTATGATTTGTAACCTATCCTTTAAATCAGCTTTTGTACCCAAATGACTGGAAGATAGCTAATGTAATGCCAATATTTAAAAAGGGCTCTAGAGGCGATCCTGGCAATTACAGGCCAGTAAGTCTAATGTCAGTACCGGGCAAATTAGTTGAAACAATAGTAAAGAATAAAATTGTCAGACACATAGAAGAACATAATTTGTTGGGCAAAAGTCAACATGGTTTCTGTAAAGGGAAATCCTGTCTTACTAATCTATTACAGTTCTTTGAAGGGGTCAACAAACATGTGGACAAGGGGGATCCAGTAGATATAGTATACTTAGATTTTCAGAAAGCCTTTGACAAGGTCCCTCACCAAAGGCTCTTACGTAAATTAAGTTGTCATGGGATAAGAGGGAAGGTCCTTTCATGGACTGGGAACGAGTTAAAAAACAGGAAACAAAGGGTAGGAATAAATGGTAAATTTTCAGAATGGAGAGGGGTAACTAGTGATGTTCCCCAAGGGTCAGTCCTAGGACCAATTCTCTTCAACTTATTCATAAATAAGCTGGAGAAAGTGGTAAACAGTGAGGTGGCAAAGTTTGCAGACGACACTAAATTGCTCAAGGTAGTTAAGACCAAAGCAGACTGTGAAGAACTTCAAAAAGATCTCACCAAACTAAGTGACTGGGCAACAAAATGGCAAATGAAATTTAATGTGGATAAATGTGAAGTAATGCACCCTGGAAAAAATAACCCCAACAATACATATAATATGATGGGGGCTAATTTAGCTACAACTAAGCAGGAAAGAGTCATCGAGGATAGTTCTCTGAAGATGTCCACACAGTGTGCAACAGCAGTCAAAAAAGCAAACAGGATGTTTGGAATCATTAAAAAAGCGACAGAGAATAAGAAGGAGAATATCATCTTGCCCTTATATAAATTCATGGTACGCCCACATCTTGAATACTGCGTACAGATGTGGCCTTCTCATCTCAAAAAAGATATACTGGCACTAGAAAAGGTTCAGAGAAGGGCAACTAAAATGATTAGGGGTTTGAAATGGGTCCCATATGAGGAGAGATTAAAGAGACTGGGACTTTTCAGCTTGGAAAAGAGGAGACTAAGGCGGGATATGATAGAGGTCTATAAAATCATGAGTCATGTGGAGAAAGTGAATAAGGAAAAGTTATTTATTTGTTCCCATAATATAGAACTAGGGACCACCAAATGAAACTAATGGGCGGCAGGTTTCAAACAAATAAAAGGACGTTCTTCTTCACACAGCGCACAGTCAACCTGTGGAACTCCTTGCCTCAGGAGATTGTGAAGGCTAGGCCTATAACAGGGTTCAAAAGAGAACTAGATAAATTCATGGAGCTTAAGTCCATAAATGGCTATTAGCCAGTATGGGTAAGGAATGGTGTCCCTAGCCTCTGTTTGTCAGAGGGTGGAGATGGATGGCAGGAGAGAGATAGCTTGATCATTACCTGTTCGATTCACTCCCTCTGGGACACCTGGCATTGGCCACTATTGGCAGACAGGGTACTGGGCTGGATGGACCTTTGGTCTGACCCAGTATGGCCATTCTTATGTTCTTATATTTTTAAGCACTGGAATGGGCTCCCTAGGGAGGTGGTGGAATCTCCATCCCTAGAGGTTTCTAAGTCTCGGCTTGACAAAGCCCTGCCTGGGGTTGATTGAGTTGGGATTGGTCCTGCCTTGGGCAGGGGGCTGGACTTGATGACCTCCTGAGGTCTTTTCCGGCTCTATGATTCTATGTACTGCATGAGTTAATTCACCCTAGCCCTGACAGTGTGAAAAATCTAGAGATCCCAATGCCCTGCCGGTCAGAGTGGACCCTGTGGATGAAATGACAGAGACAGCTGCATTTTCTCCCTACATCGGGGTGGGAACCTTTTCTGTGTCAGGAGCTGCTGACCCACAGAAAAATCAGTCGGGGGCCACACACAAGTGAGAAGCAAAACAAAAAAGAAAGCAAACCTTTCACTGACGTGGCCCCCCGCCTGAGAAGGAGAAAGACACTCCCCACCTTCCCCTCCCACACCAGAGCTTAGAGGGGCCCAGCCTAGCAGATTTTTTGTGCTCCAGCCCCACCGTGGAGGCCAACAGGAGAAATTCTTCCATTGACTTCCTTTATTCCTCGCAACCCAGTGGAGTACCAGCGTCGACGGGGGTGTCATCAGCGGTTGATTTAGTGGGTCCTTCCTGGAAGTCTTCACACAGAGATCACACTGTGGGGCAACAGGGGGCTGGAGCACCAATGCAGGGACCCCTGAGCCTTGGGGGCTGGATCCAAGCAAGCCGAGGGCCAAATCTGGTCTGTGGGCCTAAGGTTCCCCACCCCTGCTCTACGTGAACCTGTGACGGAAGTGGTTTGTGAAGTATCCAGATATTTGTTTATCATACAGAGCCTCTGTCTGGCTGTCCCACATTAATCACTCATGCATTGCCTCTCTGGCTGGCTCTCAACGCAATGGGTGGTTGGCTCGTATCTCTCTCTTGAGAGCAGCTGTGTGCGATTCCTTAACTTCTCCCCCGCAATAAAAGTGAGTTGTTGGTTTCACAAACTGATGATCATAATCCATCCCGGCTTTTCAAGGAGAGTGACAAATGGAGATTGGCCCAGTATTGTTGGCTAGTCATTTCACTGCTTTAGGATTGTACCAGGTAATATTTCCTCTGCGCATAGCCCGGGTGAGCCTGCATGGGAAATACTGTTTACAGTTAGAGGCGTCTAAAAAAGGAGCTTGAAAATCAAGTGGAAACAAAGATAAGAGAGTTGGAAGGTCTGACACGAGAAAATGATAAAGGGACTTAACTTATGGAGCTTCAAAGAAACAAGAGGGCATAAGGGAGTTGAATAGAATAAGACAGAGCTATAGAAAGAATAATAATTTTATTTATAAATTGCTCCACTACAAGACACACAGTGGCCCAGACAGACAATTAAAACACAATAATAATAAACAATAATAATTAAAACATCATAAAACGTACAATATAAAAAGCAAACAATGTTCTAAAAAGCCCATGAAATCTGGGAAAGGAAATAAAATAAAGGCAAGGGGGAAAATGTACTTGAAGTGACTGAGGCAGTATCACAGGCATTAATGACTTTGCTGTTAGGCCAGGTTTTCACCATGGGAGAAAGGTGACCTAAGATACACTTCGTGAATAGCTTAGCTTGAGCTGACGTCATGCCTCAGTTTGAATTTCTATGGTATCCCACTGCGGAGGCCAACAGGAGAAATTCTTCCGTTGATTTCCTTTACTCCTCGCAACCTGGTGGAGTACCAGAGTCGACAGGGGTGTCATCAGCGGTTGATTTAGTGGGTCCTTACTAGACCCACTAAATCAAACCCTGGGAGATTGATCTTCACAGTGTGGCTCTCCTGGTAAGTGGAGACAAGTCCTTAGACAAGGTCAAGTTTAGATCAGATTTAAAGGAAAACATCCTAGCGGGGGTGGGAGGTGTACCAAGGGTAGGCATGGTGGGACAGTACCAATGGAAGTCTTCACACAGAGATCACACAGATAACAGTGTAGTGAGCTAGTCACCAAGGGCAGATGGCTGAAAACCAGTAACATTCCCAAGCTCTGTGCTCACAGCATGGACAGTGAGATGCAAAGAGAAAGAAACACCTGAGTTATGTCAAAAGCCCAGCCCCGGGGACTCAAAATTTGAGCCTTGGAACAGAAGCTCACTGCAATAAGCAGGCCGGTGCAGCTGGGACGTAGTAGGTGAGTGGCCTTGCAGATCTGCACCCGCTCCGCTTGTTTCTGTGGAAAAGACAAAACTAAATATGAGGCTTATCACACACACACACCCTCCACAACAGACCAATGGGCCATCTCACTCAGTATGGCAACTCCCCAGCAGGGGTCACCCATGTGTCTCTTCTCCGCCTCCGAAAAGTGCACCCCGGTGCCAGGTGCCACCACCCTCCTGGAGGAAGGATCCTCTTGACCTCCTTGAGGTGGATCAGGTCTTGACCTGATGCATGAAGAGAGAACATCATCCCAGGTGGTGTATTCACCTGGGATGAATACCTACATGGCTGGGGTATCATGGGGAGAATAAGGCACTGTGGGCCCTCTTGGTCACACGGGGATCTCTTGTGGTAGAACCGGTTGCTCTTCACCTGTTGGAAGAGACAGGATCTGGGGTGTGTGCGACACACAACACCAACACTAGCAGCTTGGGTATTCCCTGTGTGCTGCCGAGTACCTGGCTGTGAGGTGGGGAAAAGGCAGGGCATCCACTCCTGTTTGGGTAAGCTACCCACGTCCCGGGGTAAACAAGCAACCAACGTCTAGAGGAGCCAATGAGGAGAACGGCTCCAATACTCAGCCTGGTTTGTGGAGAGTGTTAGCCATCGGGAGAGTGCAGGAACTGCCATGGCTAGTCTGACCCAGGATTCCTCTAGCTGGGTGTCCCTTCTCTGCTAGGGGCCAGCGCCAGCTGCACCACTGAAAGGTGCCAGGAGCTCTGCCATTATGGGACAACCTGGGCTGAGGTCAAGGTTGGTCCAAGTGCCGAGTCTGGGCAGGAATGAGCAAATCTCTTGTTAGCTCATGATGCACAATAGCCCTAAACCTTTCTCATGAAACTGCTTTGGCAGGTGAAAAGGAGCCAAGTCTGAGCATTTCTGCACGGCTCGTTTGGGCAAGCATAAAGCTTTCTTCTCCCGGTTAGAAAGGGCCGAGCCTTCCAGGTTGCGTGGGAACTGGCCATAGCTATTCCAAATCATTTGAGTGGCTAATCTGCTTGCTCTTTACCCAGCACTGGTCACATTTCAGAAAACAATGGGCATCCCGTCTGAAACCAGCGGGGTTCCTTTAGGCGAGGTTGCCTTGGCGCATGTGGTTCCACGCTACAGCACAGCTTGGGCTGGCATGATGAGGGCAACGCATCCTGATTAAAAATGCAAAGACAAGTGCAAATTTTTCGGTGTATAGTCCATGGAGATGGGAGTCAGAAGACCAGGCGAGTCTGAGAACATCAGCGCGGCCACACTGGGTCAGACCAAAGGTCCATCCAGTCCACTGTCCTGTCTGCCCACAGTGGCCCATGCCGGATGCCCCAGAGAGAGTGAACAGAACAGGTAAAAAGCAGCCTGGATGCAGCCCACACAAACCTAGCATTCTTCTGACAAGTTACCTCAATTATATTCTGCTTATTTGTCACATCTGTTAGCTTATCCCTTTGCATTGCAAGCATGAGGCGAGGTCTAAAGAAGAGCCAGTACTAAGGAAATGGAGCAGGTAAACAGCAAAGAGGATGAGGTTTGGGGAGTGCGTGAATTCCTGTTCCTGCAAAGAACCCCAGGCTGACGCAGCATAAAGAAGCATGTTCTATGCAACCCTGCATCTCTGCCTTTTGACATGTGTGGGAATGACTCAGACCAGACACCGCACGGGATAATGATGAGAATGGTTCATAGCCAACTCTGGGGAAGCAGACAAAGCTGGAGTTTACTGTACCTGCCCGTAAATAGTGGAGAACCATGCTCCCGGAAAAGCCAATTTGCCCTTGGAACATTAGCCATCCCGCCAGAACGCCTCTTCTCTCGGTGACGCTGGCCGTGGGTGAGGGCTGCAGCAGGGAGAGGGCAGAAAAGATGCATACTCTGACTGTGAGAAGGTCACTTGGACAGAGAGTGCGATGTTGTGTTATGGTTACAGTGACGTTTCAATGCCCTTCAGCAGTGCTGCCTGGCACAAGGGGTCAGAAGGCTGACCGGGAAAATGCTTTTCAAATCACCCGGAAGTTGGGGATTGTGGGCAATTCGTTCTCCTCCTCAATCCCACTGTCTCTGAGCCTAAAAATAAGGGCCTGGCTGTGCAGATCTTAGTGCGGGGAGTGGGAAGGGGGCTTGTCGTGCATGAAGTAGCAGGCCAGCGCGGGAGAAGGAAAGACCTTGGCTCTGTCTCCCCTAGCATTTCCCCTCACAGTGTCTGATGCGTCAAAGGAAGGTGGAAATGTAACAATTCATAAATGTGCCTGGACAATTGTGGCTGGGGACAAATTCCTGCCTGACCCTTTCTGACATTATCTTCATCACTACTTGGACTGGCCCTCTATTTTGCTTGCTTAGCTACCAATGTTATTATTGATTGTAAAATTAAGCAGCTGCTTTTTAAATCCAGCCACATTTAACTTTTTGACCTCCATTGCTAATTTCACAGGCTGCCAACATACTGGGTGAGGAAACATTTACTTCCATGTATTCTAGATTTACCTATTATTATTGTTCTCTTACTCCAAGACAGCAAACTAGGGACTGGTCAGTTTTCATTCTATTCTTCATAATCTTAACTTTCCAAGTTGAACACTTCCTGGCCTTTTCCTTTGCCAGGCTAAGTAATCCCAGTTTATATATAGGTGTTATCATACTGCCTATTAGGCAGGCTTAATTTTGTGCCAACAATTTTTGCACCTACAACGAATAACAGGGGAAACTGGGAGCACTTAGACATATTACTGCTCCATTGCACCAACAAATCATGTCAAAGTGCTACCAGCTATGCCCACAGTTCATTGCACCTGCTTTTATTTGTCAGTGGAAAATCATGCCCCTACGTCTGAAGGCCTGTCTGAAAATCAACCCCCATTGTCTGCAAAAAGAGAGAGAGAGAGATTCACACACAGACATCAACACACAGATTTCCAGGCTGCATTTATATCACTTTTGGTTCTTCAAAGGTAAACAAATAGATTGGTGTTGTTTTTTTCCTCCTTCTGCGGCAGAGCTGGTGTGCGGGGTCTTTTGTAGAGAGAGGCCTTTAAAAGCTCTGGGAAGCAATTCCAACATTTTCTATAGGTGCAGACAGATAATTGAATGCTTTCAAAGAACACTGTGAGTCAGGAAAAGTTCAATTTTGCAGCATCGTGTTCCCTGCATGGACTGAGCTTTGTGCCGTGGTGCGTTTTGTGTTTGTCGGGTTTTGTTTTTGTGTTTTGCTTGCCTCCGTTCCTCTGGCAGTTGAATTGCTGTGTGTTGTTGCAGTTTGTCTCTAGCAAAGCAGGGAGGGTAGGAAAAGAGAAACGGCCTGCAATCTGACCACAGACTCTCCACCAGGAAAGCAGGAACTATTTTTTCATGTCATCTGAAATGGAGCAGAAGGAGCCTTTTACCGGGCCCTATGAGGCCGGTCCGAAAGGCTGGCTGCTGAACAGACACAGCCGCAAAAAAGGCAGCTCCCGGCCATTTGGGGGGTTTGGTTTTGAATGTGTTGTTTCACAGGCAGGACTGGAGTGATATTGTGGGAGCAGAGAGGGGTTTTTCTTCTCTCACCAGTGCTTGCTGGCACAGCGATTAGATCTGTTTGGGTGGGAAGGGAAAAGCTGGAAATGAGCATCCCAACAGCCTCCTGTAGCTCACTGCACCCCGAGCCTGGAGCACCGGGAGATGGGGGAGGAGCACAAGAAGGGGAGTGGATGTTTACTTTGACCATCCAGCCCAATTCACAGCCCTCTTGCAAAGGCCCAGCTCCCCTATGCCTCTGGGGTCCATGTTGGGACTGGCACAAACTGCAGTACAGGAATTATTCTGCGCATTTTTCAGGGTCCAAGTGCTCGTCTTGGGCCAGACGCTGCGTTGCTTTGGAGCACTCAGCTCCCTCCTCCTCCCGCTGACGTCCACACTACTGTAGCAAACACAGATGGAAACAATTCTGTTAAGTCCTCGCTAGCCCGTCCCACTGCCAAGTGCGGATTCCGCTGGTCCCAGACAGCATCTCCTCAGCTGCTTGCATAGGGCCGAGGCCGTGTGCCGTCCACTGCTTCCGCAGCGTGGTGTCCTGCACAGGCCCACGGGCTCCACCGGAGTGACAATGCAACAATGATCCTGAGATTGCAGCATCCGATTGGGGCGCAGGAGGTTTGGGCTCAGCTCCCAGGACTACCGTCAGTCCCCTGTGGGGGTCAGAATTTTTTTCTCCCGCCCTTCCACTACTGTGTCTGGTTAGGTTGCAATCTTTTGGGGGGTAAGGATGGTAATTTATTGTGTGCCATGTCAGTGTCCCTCGCTGCACCCCTTTGATCCACCTCCACTCCCTGCTTAGCATTCATCGCAGAACAAGATCTGCCCAAGAATTCTGAGCTTGGTGGGATGTCTCTAAGGACCAGCCTGGATGTTGTGACGAGATCTGCTTTGCACAGGAGGGACTCATAAATATATGGAGATATACCTATCTCATAGAATGGGAAGGGATCTTGAGAGGTCATTGAGTCCAGTCCTCTGCCCTCACAGCAGGACCATAGAATCATAGAGCTGGAAGAGACCTCAGAAGGTCATCAAGTCCAGTCCCCTGCCCAAGGCAGGACCAATCCCAATTAGATCAACCCAACCCAGCCAGGGCTTTGTCAAGCCAAGACTTAAACACCTCTAGGGATGGAGACTCCACTACTTCCCTAGGCAACCCATTCCAGTGCTTCACCACCCCTCCTAGTGGAATAGTTTTTCCTAATAGCCAACTTGGACCTCTCCCACCACAACTTGAGACCATTGTTCCACCATCTGTCACTGCTGAGACCGGCCTTTCTCCATTCTCTTTGGAACCTCCCTTCAGGAAGTTGAAGGCTGCTATCAAATCCCCCCCTCACTCTTCACTTCTGAAGACTAAAAAGACCCAACTCCCTCAGCCTCTCCTCATAGGTCATAAGCTCCAAGTACCCCTGAGACATTTGCCCAAAATGGCCCCCTCAGGGAGCAAACTCACAACTCTGGGTATAGGAGGCCACTGCTCAAACCCCTGAGCGATCCCTACCCCCGTTGGTGTGGTATATTCCATACATCACAGTAAGGTGAGATATTTCCCTGTTCTTCACACACAGCCATGCAGGAAGGTAATTTTAGCTCGCTAGCATGAAGGTTTCCTTTTTAATATCTGCTAGGGCAGAAGAAGCAGCAGGTGTATCTGTGAGTGGGAGGAGGAGCTAAAGAACATGTTCAAGTGACCGCTGCCAGTGGACAGCCACAAACAGGAAGCTGTAAGGACACAGTGACTGGCTTTTAAAGTTAACCAACCAGAAAGTAGGATAATTCCCTATTTTAGCTCCCCGCTGTGGGGTGCTGGAAGGGGGACTCTTAGAAGCTTTAGTGGGTTCTTCCTCTTTTGGCATTTTAGAGCTGGTAGTTATTCCCTACCTGCTCAATCCATGCCGTTTATTTCTGGACCAAGGAAAAGACCGAGGGAAGTCTTGTTTCTGCCGAAAGCGACACTGCTTATGTGCACCCATACATGCTTCGTAGGCCCTGTGCTGGCCCTGAAATGTCTGTGAGAGTTTCCACCGAAGGAGACCACACAACAATAAAATGTATTGTATTTAAATATTCCTAAAGTCATTTCAGTCTATTTAAATCTTAATTCATCTTCTCTAAATCTCGTCTCACTACATTAAAGTGATGTACTGACAGAAAAAAATGAATGACATTACGAAAGAATCTTTCTGGCAATTGTAGTCAGAAAATCTCCCCTCCCTGCCGCCCGCCCCATTCCCTTTCTCCTATTGCGTCCCTCTTGCTTTCTTAATCTTCTAAGATTATTCTTGGGTTCCTTGAAGAGACTTCAAGCTGCCTCCTAAATCTTTTCACTGCAGCTAATTTAATATGTGCCAATTTCAAGATGTATTGATGAAGAATCAGGCTTGAATTGGGGGAATGAGGCCTGCTGAAGGCAAGATCTTCTATTTAGCCAAAAGGGTTGTACATCTATTAAGGGCTTCCAGGCACATGCATACACAGCTCCAAATGGAGCAGCTTCCTCCCCCAGTCCCTCCCGCATCCTCTCCATTAAGAAATTTCAATCAGTTGATATCTGAATGCTGGACGCCTTCCAATTTAAGCATTGCATTGGCAGCAGGCCTCAAGTTTCTACCAGTGAAGTCCTGAGTGGCCAGGCTATGAATTTATGCATCACTTTCCCATTCCTTCATGATTTATCATTTCCAGCATGCCAGAGAAGTCATATGCATTAATCATCTCAACTTTTAAACCTTCTCCCTTAAATCATTTTTCACACTGGGGCCCATTTGCTTTGCACACTGGAGGGCCCTTCTCTGTTGCACTGGAGATCTGCATTGCAATCGGAGAAAGAACGATAAGCTGGGGCAATTAAGGCTGTGTCTACACTGGGAAGGTTTGGTGACGATAGTGCTGTCGACATGCAAAAGTTGGCAAAAGCGAAAACCGGTCAAACCAGGTTTTCTGCTTCCCATTGTTGACATTTCATGTCCACATTGCAAGCTCCCCTGTTGACAGAGCAAAGCATTGTGGGTAAGCATCCCATAGTGCAGTGTGGTGGGAAGGCAGAGATGATCCCTGCACTTCTTGGGATTCCCTCCTAGCTCTGGGAGCTCTCCATGCTGAGGAAGGTCTAAGCAGCCCAGTCATCTCTCCAGCCCTCCCCCCTGCAGCAGCAGCCAGCCTGCTGCTGTGTTCCTAGCAGGGCAGAACAGGAGCATCCCAATGATTTGCTCTTTGTTTGTTCCCCAAATGGAGCAACTCACTCAGCTGTCAGACACTTTCTGGAACTCTGAAAGGGGAGGGGCACAGGCCTGCAGGGCAGCAGAGATCACAAAACACTGAGCAGAGCCATCAAGGCAGGCATTGTGGGATACTGAAAGAAGCCAGTTCTCCTGACAAAACAAACAGCAGAGTCCACAGTTTATTGTCTTCATTGACAATAAAGGGAGAAGGAAAGACAAAAGTCTCTCAAAGGGGTGGAAGTTTTTTGCTGCCAAAATTGTGTGTTTTTTCCCAACAAAAGTCGCATTACCATGCAAACACTCTCACTGTTTTGTCACCAAAAGGCAGTTTTTGGTGACAAAATGTGCCAGTGTAGACAAGGCCTGGGGCTCTGTCAAAAGGCAATGTCGCTTTCTGTTAAATAGGTAGGTAGGTAGTGGCAGAACTGTCCCTCCTGGATTGGTCGCCTCTGTCCGGTAACAGGGAACTTGGCAACAAGGTGAGGATGGAAAAGCACAGAGAGGGGGAAGCTGCTTTTAACAAGAGCGGCAAGTCTGAATCAGAAAGCTCAGAGCCAAAGACCTCCAAGCTCAGGGCAGTTTAGAATCATCTCCGGCCTGGAACAAATGCATCAGAGCGGCTCCAGATTGAAATTGACGCACGGCAGCAGAGAGGGCAAAATTTGACCTGACTTGTATAAGCACTCCGGGGTGGGGGGATATGTGGACACATGCAAAGGAGAGAGGAGTATGAACAAGGATGGAAAGAGCCAGCAGTTCCTCTAACCTGCCTGAGAGCTGAGCTAGCAAGGGTTCTTTCCTCTTCATATCAAGCTGCACATTTGGTTAGCTTTGGATGGAAGCACTAGGCTGTTCCTTTCCATATTCCATAGGCAGGCAGTCAGGTGGTGCCAGCAGACCGATGCTTGTCCTGCTTTTCTGGAGGGTTATTTCCCAAGGCAGGGCCAGCAGTCTGTTACCTGCTGTGATGGCATTTCAGAGATCTCTGTGTTGCTGAAGATCCATTCCACCCCCAACACCTCCCGCATGTGAATTCCCTTGGCAGGGGCGGATTGTTCTTTTCATAAGGGATGTGTAAGGCAAACAAAAAGCAGGTGCCTGCAGAACTCCCAAACAACAGGGGTTTGTTATTGCAAATGCACGAGTGTTGCATTTTCCTCTGCCTGACACATTGTATTTCCCCTGTCGGGGGAGATGTGCACTTTGCTGTAGTACCACACTCGCTTTTCTATATTGCAAATTAGATCCGGTTAATTAGGTGAAGAAGAGGAATCAGTTTTGAGGAGACGGAAGTCTCCTGGTATCTCTTTATAACCAGCTAGCCCGCTGCCATTACCAAACTGTTTGCAAACCAAGAGCCCACGAGCAGGCAGGAGAGTGTGATAAAAAGAGCCGGTGATTTTGTGGTTCTAATCAGGTGTATTCTCTTGGTCCCAGCAGCTCAGAGAATTGTGCATTATCATGTATCCTGCGGTTAAAGGAGCCATTGACATAAGCAACAGAAAAGATCTATCTGGCCCCACTAGTCTTGCCCCTGGGGATTAGAACTGGATCGTTGCCCACAGTGTATTTTACACTGCTCAATCCTGCCTTCTTCCTATATATTTTAGAAATGTGTGTCTCTGTCTGTCCATCTGTGAGTCGATTTGTTCAAGAACTCCTAAACGGTAAGAGCTAGGACCATCGAATTTGGTATGCAGCTTCCTCTTATCATAACTTCAAGCAAGGTCAGAGTTTCGTTGTGCCAGGATAATGGGATGTGTCTGGAATTTGATGATTTCTTATAAAATGGAAAGGGCAGGGTCTGGCAGGAGGGAGTTATACTGCAGAATGACCACAAGGGGGCAGCAAGGAGTCAGAGATGGGGACTGGGACAGCTATAACCCCGTTGGGCCAAAATAGTTTGTCTGTTGTGTGTCTATTTGTCTGTCTGTCCCCCAGCAGGAGGACATGTACCCCTCTCCAGACTGCACCTTGGACAGTGGCTTTGGATAAGCACTTCTCACCTAGCCCCAAGCTGCTGCACTGAGAGAGGGCTGCAGACTGAACCCTTCATCCCCAGCCCCACCGCAGAGCAGTGACTGAAATGAAGAAAAACAAAATTAAGCACCCGAGTAATAGCAGGTAAATTTTCTACTTTTTTACATGCTCCAAGCTATGGATGTTCCTATGAGCCTTGGTCATCAGCCCATACTCAGCATAGGGAAGGCACAGAATCAGAGAATCAGAGAATCCTAGGGTTGGAAGAGACCTCAGGAGGTCATCGAGTCCAACCGCTGTCCAAAGTAAGACCAACCCAACTAAATCATCCCAGCCAGGGCTTAGTCAGGCCGGGTCTTAAAAACCTCTAGGGATCGAGATTCCACCCCCTCCTTAGGGAACCCATCCCAGTGCTTCACCACCCTCCTAGGGAAATAGTTTTTCCTAATATCCAACTTAGACCTCTCTCACTGCAACTTGAGACCATTGCTCCTTGTTCTGTCATCTGCCACCACTGAGAACAGCCTCTCTCCAGCCTCTTTGCAACCCCCCGTTGGGTAGTTGAAGGCTGCTATCAAATCCCCCCTCACTCTTCTCTTCTACGGACTAAACAAGCCCAAATCCCTCAGCCTCTCCTCGTAAGTCATGTGCTCCAGCCCCCAAATCATGCGGGTTACCCCCCGCCCCCGCTGGACTTTCTCCAGTGTGTTCACATCCTTTCTGTAATGGGGGCCCCAGAACTGGATGCAATACTCCAGATGTGGATGAATGCTTTTGAGAGGTTGCTAAATGGACAAAGCTACCAGTGTTCCCTCTAATTATTCCATGTGCAGAATAAATGTTGTTACGTGCAGATGTGCACCACCAGTAGAAAGACATGCTGCCAGATGTGGGCACAGTGGGCTCTCTTCCAGTCAGCTGGGTGGCACCTAAATCTTTCCTGGGCATCCGCCCAAATGCTCAGCTTGCAGGGAACACTAAAAGCCACGTGTCCCAGCAGACCACTCTCGGTTGGAGCTCAGGGGCAGAGAACAGCAGCTAAACATCAACGTATAGAGCTTAGCCGGGTCGCACTCCAGGAGCTTGGTGCCCTTTTGCTGCATGGGATCAGTTTGTTCTGTCCATGGTAAAGGTGCAGCGATAAAAAGGGATACATGTCAGCGCACGAGGAAGTCGTCCTGCTGCCCAGTCAATTCAGGAGCAGCACCTGGAGCAGGGTTCTGGAGTGACTGCCATATATCTCCATATACTGGTATTCCCACACATCTCTTCTGCCCAAATCTCTCTCCACCTCCTGATCCCACCCCCTGCCTTCTCCTTCGCTGTGCGTCAGCCGTCTCAGGTTCAATGAGAAATCCTAGCCTGCAAGGCTTAATGGAGACTACCCAGGGGTAGGCTCAGGCTTACAGCCTGGTGTAACATATGCTGCCCTGCAACAGAGTCTGAATCATCGCACGGCTAGGGTGAACGTTTCCCATCCGATGCACCGACGTCCTCCTTCATGCTCCGGGGGCTCCGTGCGCCCCATGTGAATGCAAGAGACGTGGCTGAGTGCAAATGTAAGCAATGTGCAGATTCGTTTTGACAGCCTCCGAAGGAGGGCAAGAAAAGGGAACAAATCCACCTGGATCTGGGCAGCTTGCACTGCGTCGATGACTCTTTTTAAAGAGCCAGCCGCTCCCGGACTTCCAGATTCCACGCCAGTGTGGAGCAGCTCTGCCAATGGTGCTGGGCTCCCCCACATTGTGTTGGAATTGCAGGCCCGGGGACTGTGTGCACTGATCCTTGGCCGACAGAAACATAGCTTAAAAATAGAATGAGTCAGATTGAAAAGTGCTAAGAGAAACTCTCGGCTGTGGGTGTGTATTTAATGTGAAATATTGGCGAGACAGCTCAGAATGGAGTTGCCTGTGCTTTGGGGGGGTTGTGTAAGGTGGATCTGCCACCTTTGGATAAGAGGAAATCACAGAAGGATTTCCCTATAAACAGTGATGAAAAATCTCCGGGTTCCTCTCAAATACGATAGTAAGTTTCTGGGATATTTAGCATCCATGTGCTAACCTCCTCATCTCTCTCTCTCTCTCTCTCTCTCTGGGCCCGCATACATGACTCAGTGGCTGTGCATGCGGGTGTGTGTAAGTCCATGTTTGCTCCTCGCCAACATGTCCACAAGAACAGTGCTGACACATGCATGATGGCCTGACATGTCATGTGATTTGTTTGACCAGCCATGTGACCAACCATTATCTGGTGACCCCGATTTTCTAGAGACACCCTGGAGAGATGCCTCACACCCACCAGGCACGTGGGTTCGCGGCATGGCTTGGCCATCAGCAAACCCAGTAAGATTGGAGAGGCGTCTCCTGCAGCTCCAGCCCTTACTAAACCTCTTTAGCCTGCCACTTTGCAGAACAAATCTCCTTGGGAGGTTCCCAGTAACTCCCGCTCTCATACCAGCTCCCTACACTGTGAGAACAGCCTCCCGCCCAGCTGTCCCAGGGAAGGCATGGGCTTCAGCATTGGCACTCTACTCTCTGGCCACGCTGAGTCACAGAGGAAAATGCAGGCTGGATCTTCCTGGTCCGGTACCCTGGGGACCTGACCGGTCCTGAATGAGGGAATTGTGCCCTTGTAGGCAAGAAGGCTAATGGCATCTTGGGGTGCATTAGGAGGAGCATTGCCAGCAGATCTAGGGAAGTGATTATTCCCCTTTGTTTGGCTCTGGGGAGGCCACATCTGGAGTGTTGCGTCCAATTCTGGGATCCCAGCTGGCTCTGGCCCGATTCCCCTATTGCCGGCCCTGACTGGGGCTGCCGTGGGTTCCCGATCCCGGGGCTTCCTGGGCAAAGAACATCCATGGTCCTGCCAGACCACGGATGTTGCCAGACCAGAGGGTCCTGCTTCAGGAGGTACAACCCGTGTCTTGCTGGTAGGACCGAGTTCTCCACCTGACCACTTCCAGGAGCCTCTGGGGAGCACGCAGGGCAGAGGCTACTGCTCAGCTGTGAAGAGCATTCTCCAGTGGGCCTGCCCTTACTACATTGCACGGTGCCACCCAGGCGTTTAATATCCGATTACACAGACAGCACGCGCCTGCCCCGCTCCGGGCGTCCCTTACGGCAGAGCCAGGTTTGGTCAGCAGCCAGCTGCTGAGACTCACCTCTGAGAATCCCTCCTGCGCCTCAGCTCTGCGCTCCCCATTCAGTTCCAAGCAGCGAGCAGAATGAATTTTTCATTCCTTCCTGCTCCATTTTTCACTCCTTAGGTGCTGGGGACGGCTACTGTGACAGGATTTTCACAACCCACCGCCTGCCCAAGTCAAATAGAACACGGGGCTTGAATACTTGACAGGGAGTTTCGACAGAGGATGGGAAGCAGCCTGTGTGTAAAGACTCTACGCTGCACTGAGGTGTCCCCTAACTCCTTCCAGGGAAATCTAGGTGGATCCCAGGGGCTGGAGGTGTAGGAATTCTAGGGAGCTTATCTCTCAGGCTCTAACCTTTGCAAGTGCTGAGTTTTGGCCCAGACTTTGAACGTTTAAATCCCGGATCCAAGCACTGCAGAAGGAAGCATTTGCAACAGCTGCATCTTTCTGACCTAAATCGGCAAGGGAAGTTTCCGTTTCTGAAGTGACCCTGTATATTACTGGTGGTATGTTGCTGTGTTTCTCAACCTTTTTTAAAAAAGCACCCCTTTAAAAAAAATTATAAGTACCCCCTTTAAAAAATATTATTGAGTACTCCCAGTACCCACAGTTTTCAGACACACAATTTTTTTTCTACCATTGCAACACATTTGTTTACACAACTTAATCGTAGCCGGGCGGGCGATGACATTTTTGGGTATAAAAAGTACAAAAATAATAAAGCACTGTAAAACTTAAAACAAAAAATCAGTTTTCTCCAAATTTCAGCTGTTTTGATGTACCCCCCAGACTTCTCTCAAGTACCCCGAGGGTACTCGTACCATCGGTTGAGAAACACTGATATGTTGGAATGTCCCCTTGGATGCTTCAGGACAGCCAGCTTTCACGTCAAGGGAACCCCAAGAAAGAATCGAGGTCTTGAGTTACACAGCGTACACCACGGCGCCCCAAACAGTCATTTGTGTTTGATCCAGAAGGGCTGGGGATGAAGCATAAGCAAACGATACACAATGCACATCTACTTGGATTTTGCTTCGTTCAGTTGCCAGAAGGGGGTCTTGAACCTAGAATTGCCCTGCTCAATAATGCCTTCCCCTTCTTTGGTGTTTGCAACCCCCAAATGCCTGTAGATTGCTATCAGAGATGCAGTTCACCAGGATTTACGCCAACTCCCTAGAGCTTATTCTTGCAGTGTCCCCTTGTAAGCCAGCCCAAACCTGACTGGTTTTCCACCCGCTCAAATTCCCCTAGGTGCTAGCTGAATGTTAGCTGAAAGTTAGCACCTGCGACTCAGTGGTATAGATTCCGCTTGGGATGGTTACATTTGAGTCTGATACCCGAAAGTACTGTGGGAGAGATTCGCATGGAAGGTCCACACATCCCTCTCCCTGCAGGCGTGTCACTTGGAACAGAGGAAAGAACTTCTGCTTACTCACTTGCTTAGGCTTTCTAAAGCTTCAGCCATCTACCTAGATTAGGGCTCAACAAGCTGAATTTCTGCTCCAGGTAATGCAGCTGTGCCTCAATGAATAAAATATGGGGTTTTTTATTCTGCGGCACCCAGAACAGGAGCTCCGAAAATCAACCTGTTTCTTTTTGCTTATTCCGTGTGTGCTTGCTTTTGACAAATGCTTGCAAAGCGGGGAGAGTCTGTGGCTCTTCTTGGACGAGCTCAGCTGGTCTACGTTGCTGATCAGGGTGGTCTACCGACAGATCTGAAGACATAATCCCTGCCCCATAGAGTTTACAGTGGAGATACAAGATTATTCTAGCACAGATAAAGCTTCTGTTGATTTCTCTGAGCAGCACAGTGGGAGGGTTGGGGGAAAGACCAGGAACCCCAGTAACTCCCTGGTCCGGCACCCTCGAGACCTGACCCGTCCCAAATGCGGGAATTTGCTGAATCGGGGAGGTCCCCTTCCACCAGCCTCGCAGGATACTGCCCCTCCCTCTGGCTGGATCCACTCCAGCCCTGCTGCTACAGGGCTTGGGCTTGGCTCTGGCCTGCTGCTGCCAGCCGGCTGGAGCTTTCTGGGGATGGAGCACCCCAGCCGCTGTGGCCCTGCTCCAGTCCTGCCCGGCCTGGGCTTCCTGGGGATGGAGCTCTGCAGCTGTCCTGCTTCTGTCCCACCCGGCTGGGGCTTCTGCTGCGGTCACGCCGGGTCAGGGCTCCACAGCTGCAGTGCTAGTGCCATGCCAGGTCAGGGCTCTGTGGCTGCCCCACTCTGCCATGCCCAGCTGGGGCTCCCCTCCACTGGGCTACTGACCACGTTGCACTCCTGGGTGCTGGGGCTCTGGTCCAGCAACATCTGTGATGCTGCCAGACTCTGGGTGTTGCTGGATTTAGGGGTCCCGGCGTGAGGAAGTTCAACCTGTAGCTGAGCATTCCTGAATTCCCACCCCGAGCTGATTGTCTAGAACCATTTGAAACTGATGAACATTTGGTTATGACGTTCGGTAGGAACATGAGCTGGATCTGAGTGTGGGCCTGGATTATGTTATGTGGCCAAATACAAAATGACGATTGGTATTAATAGGGAATATTAGGCTTCGCTTTTACGTAACAGGGCACTGACACAGGGCATGCGCTCTCCCTGGGCGTGGCCACCCTCTCCAGCTCCCCCTTCCCTTGTCACAAGGAACCCCTGGAAATACAAGGAAGGGTACGTGACAATGAATTGTTAACTATATTCAGCGAAGTGGGGATGATGGGCCTTATTCTGTTACATGGAAGTCTGTTTCCAGCTCCTTACATGGGCCTCTCACACATCCTGCTCATGAAGGGGACCTCTGCTTGTGGTTACCAACGGATTTGGCAAGTAAATGTCTGCCTTAGACTGGAACCTTCCACTCTGGCCTCACATCAAGACATTGGTTCATATTGAGCTATAACCAACATCTGGGTACCCCTAACTGCACCAGGGTAATCCTGGAGACAAAGCAAGGGAACACTGAACCCTACAAAAAATTCTACCACCAATGAATCCTAGAACACTAGAAATGGAAGGGACCTCGAGAGGTCATCGAGTCCAGTCCCCTGCCCTCATGGCAGGACCAAGCACCATCTAGACCATCTCTGAGAGGTGTCTATCTAACCTGCTCCTAAATATCTCCAGTCACCTCTCTAGGCAACTTATTCCAGTGTTTATCCACCTTGACAGGTAGGAAGTTTTTCCTAATGTCCAACCTAAACCTCCCTTGCTGCAGTTTAAGCCCATTGCTTTTTGTCCTATCATCAAGCCTAAATCCAGTACCTTAGGCTACTCGACCATGCTACTGCCAATGACACCATGAACTGTATCCCACTCTCTTCCCTAGTCAGGTCATCCAGAGAAGTGAAAAACTCTAACCATCAGCTAAGCCAAGCCTGAAATCCACCCCTAAGAGAGAGAGAAAGGGCTGACAGCATCCCTGTATGTGAAAAGAGCTCAACTGGTTTGCAAGATCAGAACTAGCTTTCAGTTAAGAGCATCAGTAAGATGTGAAGAGTGCTTCTGTACAGAATCTAGAGATGTGTGTATGCCAACATTGCCATAGTGTGTGTGTGTGTGTTTGTGTATCACTAACCATTCCCCCAGGTAGAGACTAACCTCCTCCACCCAGATCTGTTACCTAATTAGTAGGAAACAATTTTGGCTTAACGACATGTTATTCCAAAGCTGCTAAGTGCCTGATTTAAGAATCATTTCTACATCTGTGTAAAAGTTCCAGAAAGATGCACACGCTGTATTAATGTGAGATGGAAAATAAGCTGAGTAAATAAAATCTAATTTGGATGCTATGTCCAGAGAAACTTCAGGGGGACCAGCGAAGTGGGGAGGTATAAAAAAAATCATGTTAAGAGTTATACTTCTTGAAACAGAGGCAAAAATCCACTTCTGTTTATGGTAAACTTTGAGCATGGCTCATTGGATTGAAATAAAGGTGGTATTCTTTTACTTCCCATAAAGTATTGAAGTAATACTTGGGTAAGCCTTATACATTGATTGTAGTAATTGGGAACCTGATAAACTGAACCATTGCCCTATTGATTGGCTTTCAGTTGCAAGCTGGATTTCATCATTGCATTGTGTTATATTGGATTAGTTACGGAAAATTAGAAGTACAATTAGCTGGTGAAATATTCGCCAGGCTTCATATTTGCTTTTTCTTTTAATAAACCCATAAAAGTACACTAGACTGGTTCTACTCTCTAAGCCTCAACTTCAGAAAACCACCTTTGTAGAGGTAAAGGCAAATGACCTGAATAGCTCCTGGACATAGATTTTAATTATTCAATTACTACAGTTGGTAAGGTTTTGGCTCTGGTTCATCTCAGAGTTCTAGAACCAATAACATTTCTCGTGTTATGGTGCTGCATCAGGATATGTAGGACAGCATGATAGATATAATTAATTGATAAGTGTGTATGTGTGTAAGTATTGTGTGTGTGTGTGTGTGTGTGGGAGGGAATTACACTAGTTACCATACTTCTTTGGTGCTTAAGTTTGAATTTTGGACAAAGTTTCAAACACAGGAATTAAAAATCCCTATTTTAATGTAGCTCTATTCAACACCATAAGAGGTACAAGGCGACTGATGTAAATGCTGGTGCCTACACTATGCATAATGCCATATTTCTATTGCTTTACTGTGGATCCTCAAACACAGGGACTTGTGAGAGATGATTTAATTCTTAATATGAAGTAGACATAAGGGGATTTAAAAGGATACCTATCAAACATGCCCAGTCGAACTTCATAAGGATTACTTCTTCTGAGTCCACATTCCCTGTTTGTCATACTTAGATTGCTGGTTTATAATTTCAAAGGTTTTAGGTGAGTCAACAGCAAAAAATAAGGCAGGGAACAGTCAAAGGTATATTCCCCACTTGCAGCATGTAACTCAGTTTATGCTTGAATTCCAAGTGCTCAAACTATTTGTGAGGTACATTTGTATAAATGCAGACTCTTGTGAACCAGCCCTTATTTCTATGAATGTGGTTGCTGTTTGTAATTATTCACCACATAGTTTCTCTGAATAATTATCTACCTATTCTATTCCAGCCAACTTGTTCGCTCAGAATATATTGAATTTGTAATATTCAGTACCTGTGGTGTGCATTGTCACACTATATTGTTTCTACTTGCTTTGGCTGGCTCAAAATTTTTAACAGTGGGATAATAAATGACAAGCAATGTTCATAATGAATTTTTGGTAGAATAATCAATTCCTTAAACTTTTTTGGATTTGCGAAAGTCTAAATATCTGTTAACGGTCCATATACTCATACATAATGAATACTATTGCCCCATGACTTTTAGCATATTGAACATAGTATTTTTTTGGGAAAAATATTTGTGAATTATAATTCTTGCACTGTCTACAGTTCTAGTGTATTTCCCCTGGTGGTGTGATGGGATATTCACTCCCACACCAGAAAGGAAGGGGTTAAAAGTGGCCTGGGGAGGCTGCACAAGAGAGCAGCCAATTGGAGAGTGGCTGTACAGAGCAACCAATCGGGGCCCAGTGGGATCACATAAAAGGGAGCTACAGTGGAGAGCAGGGTCCAGGGACTCTTAGGAGAGAGGACTGTGTTCTTACTGAGATACAGGATGGTAGCATTTTGGACAGAGTGTTGCTGGCAGGAACTGGGGAAGAAAGAGGGAGCTTCAAGCTAGCTGCTAGATGTGCTGGCTGAAGAGAAGGGCAAAGAAGGTGCTAGGACCATGGAGAAGTGACCAGGGAACTGAAGCAGCTCTGGCAGATAAGTTAAGGAGATGCAGCAAGAGACTGCTACTGAGAGGGTCCTTGGCCTGGGACTTGGCAGAGTGGGTGCATCGGGGTCCCCCCTACTCACTTCTGGGGACATGTCTGGGACTATAGAACTGGAAGATACTTTCCTTCCACTCCCCACTCCTCCAAAAAGGGGATATTGTGGATGGTGACATGGCTAGAGGGCCTAACCATGAAGAAGATACTGCAGGACTGAGACGAGGACAGGTCTGCAGGTAGAGACAACAGGAGAGGCCCCGCCTGGAGAGGGCGCACCAGTTGGCAAGGCTAATCTCCAGGATGACCAGCAGGAGGCGCTTCTGCAGTGGGTGAACTGGGGCACAGGTGAGTGTGACAATGTGTCTCTGCGTACGTGTGTAGGCGCACATGCCAATGTGTGTCTCTGTGTGTTTGTTTCCTGGCTGACGGGATTACAGAATCCTTAGGATGGGGCTGCAACATGTGACGCTCCCATTACCAGCTTAAAAACCCGCTGATGACTCTTGGGAGAACTGTCACAACCATTTTACTTAGCGACACATCTGCTCCCCAATCTCCTGGGTGTCTCTTCTTCTCTGTCTCTATTTCTACAAAGTTATGTGCCCGAAAGCAGAGCTCCTTTCCTCATGCTCCTCGCCTCCTGTTGCTCCTTCCCGACCGGAACCCTTACTCCCTCTTCCTGTGACCTCATAGCGAATGGCTGTGATGTCAGAGAAAGTTCAGGCCTCAAGTGGGGAAATAACCAGCAGTGAGAGCAAACACTTCATAAAAAACACTCCCAACGATGACACCAAAATTGTTCCTAAATTGAATGTTTTTCCTAGATTTTCCATGTGGCGCCTGCAGCACTTTAAAATTATCCTCTCCCGGAGGGCTTCATAAAAGCGGTAAATACTCTGAATTGCTTTCCAAGCTAGCCCTATGACAGTTCAGTTCTCAAGAACATATATATGCTAATATGCAGCACCATCATTATTTGGGAGACCGAGGCACAGATGCCTTTGTGTCTAGGAAGAAAAGATTGCTGATTGCTAGCGTTCTGCGAAACGCTCGACGCATCCAGTCTGTGTCACTCACAAAGAGAAATTTTACGATACATTCCAGTAGCACTTCCAAACCACTGAGTCCCAGCACCCAGGTTTATTTAGAGGCTGCATCACATTTTCATAAGTGCCTACGTCCCATTTTCAGACCTGACCTAGGGGCCTACATCTCATGGAAAGTTGATGGGAGGTAGGTGCCTGACCTGCTTAGGCACTTTTGATCCAATGGCGCAAATTCATGGTTGGATTTGGCCTTGTGGGCAGGCAATAATCAGTAGGCTGGGAAGGAAGAGTTGATAGTCCTAAGAATGGCTATTCATGTGGCCTTACTTAACGAAGCAGAAGAGTTTGGGTATTGTTATAACTATTTGTTCATTTGTATTGTGGTAGAACGCAAGCAACTCCACCCAGAGGCGCGATGGGTGAGCCTACCTCAGCTAATTTTGGTGTATCTGGTTACCTAAAAATAATCATGAAGCTCTGGCAACAAACAGAGTGCTTAGCTGTGAGGTAAAATACTTGCACATCCAGGTGAGATGAGGGGAAATCTGCGTTTTATTTAATTTCGCACTGGTTTAATTTTCCACACCCTGCCCTCTCCCTCACACCAAAAAACAAAATCTTCCTCCTCCAACATCATAACGTTAATATGTTAAAAGGCCTGATTTGTCATTTAGAAGAGCCCATTTTGGCATGGACATCAATCTATTCCATGCACAAGGCTGCTGGACACTCCGGTTTTCTATTCAGGAACAGCTGTTTCGTAGAAAATCGGACATCTGTGGGGAGCTGAACTTCCCCTACATGAATCAGGCAAAAAGCTTTGAGAACAATATCCCACTAATTCGTCATCACTCTGGAGGCGCGCTGCAGCCAACTGCCTTTTAGGTGCCCTCGCCATTAGGTAATAGGAGAGATACGTGGTCTCTACTGAGAACTGCCCTGGCGGTGTAGCTGCATATTTAGTCGTTTTAATCAGAGTTAGTGTTTTCTTTCTTCAGCCATATTTGGAAATTGGGTTAAACAGCCCAGTGCTTTGCAAAGAGCACAGGTGACAAATGTGATATGAAAAGCAGCTTTCTGTGTAGGGGAGCAGGCTCTAAAACACACACACACACACACACACACACACACACACACACACACATGCAGGCTGAGCTGCACCGATTAATATATGATTCGTATACGTTTTTATGCACAGACACACCTCAGAATGAGCTTGTTCTGTATCATCAGCATTATAGTGCAACCAAATAGAAACAAGCTTATTTAAAGACTGCCCGCAACATGCAGTGCAGCACTTAAAGCACACACCAGACTTTAAAAACTCGATAAACTCTACTGGTGTCAATGGCCCGCGATTAAATTAGATACATACATATGCTTTACTATACTAGCATGCTTTCTGTGGGAGTACGTCAGCCGGAAACAGCAGGAGCTTTATGGGAGGAGGAGTCTGGTGTGTAAACTTCCCAGCCCTGCTTTTACAGCGCCAGGCACTGGGAGAGTTTGGAAAAGCTGAGCCAACTCTGAAGCGTGTGGAGTTCATCCAGCCCTGGTCCTCAATCTGGCCTCTTTTACCCATTCTTTTATACAAAGTAATAGAAGTAAGGACTACAACCAGCCCTCCCACAAATCCCCTCTGGGTGTCCCCCTTGCTTGGATTTGCCAAGGTTACCCTGCTGTTCTTGGGAGGCGCTCCTGTCCTTCCTCCCCTCCTCCCCCCAGAAGCAGTGGGATCTGACAAGCCCTGAAATCTCTTTCTCTCACTTCTCTGCTTCGCTACCCCGTGGGTCACCCCATGACTGACAATGACATTCCGGGACAGATCGTCCCATCCTGAGGCAACATTGATTCCCACAAACCCATCCTTCGCGTTCTGCTGCCATGTGCTGCTGAGGCATCAGCAGGACGGAGGAATCCAGACTCGGCCACCACACGGAAGCCCAGGGCATGGCCGTGGGTTTAAAATGCACAGGACGGCTATGGCGGCACATCGGGTACCCCCCGAACCTGCACCCCATCTACAGCAAGATGAGACTCCGCCAGCCAGTAGAATAGAGAGGGTTTATTGCGTCTCCGGAATACAGCACAGCCTGGGTTCTATGTGGGCATTGAAATGGGGGGGCAGGTAGCCTCAGACCCCTTGGGGTAGCGATCCATAGGTCGCTGAACCCCCAATACTCAGCTTAGTCTCTTCTCTTCGTGTTTTCCGAGCCAAGACTGCCCAGCTCCCAGGCCCTGTCCCCCAGCCGGGTGGCCGTCTCCACCTCCCTTCCCTTGTCTCTCCCCCTGGGAAAATCCTTGTTATCTCCTCAGGCTGGGCATAGGTGTCTGGGCCAATCCACATGTGGGTGGGTCAGTGGGAATCACACAGCCCAGCGCAGGGGAACCCCGGGTTACAGAGCAGACAGCCCCCCACTACGGCACAGTGGCACAGCAAGCGGAACCCTACTCAGGTGGGAAATACACTCCGTGAGTGTGATTAGAAAGACAGCCTACCGGGAGATGTTTGTAATCGAACCTCCTCCCCCCACCACCTTAGGCTTGCGTGTCCTTGAAAGACAACTGAGCATCCCTCAAAGAAAGCAGGAGGAAAACCAGAGCCTGGGTGTGTTTGGTTTTCATTCTGAGGAACCACGAGGGGGAGAGGCGAAATGAGAAGCCAGGCTTTCCACTGGGAACACCAGGCTGACAGATGCAAAACAAGCCTTTAGCAGATTAAGATAACAGGGGATGCAAAGAACTCCCCTTTGCTGTCATCTGTGAGAGGATTGTTTGTGCAGCTTCTACTATCTGCACGTGTGTGTGTGTGTGTGCACATGCTCGTGAGAAAGAGCTGGTGTGTGCAATACAGTAACTGGTTCGTACAATAGCAGACCTGGACCAACGCAAGTACAGTGATCCCCACTGAATCGTGCGGAAGTCTGAGACCCTGAGTCCCATTTATAACAAAAAGCCCCCAGGTTTGAAGTGAAATGGGTCTGAGTGTCAATACTCAGTACGTGAGACATAGGGCCAGTGTGACTCCCACTGTCACTGGAGAAGATCCAGAAGAGATTTCCAGGCCGAGCTGGAATGGACTCCTCGTCCAGACTGACACCCACCATTACTGAACTAAGCTTCACACGGAACCCAGGAGCTAACTAGGGCTGGCAGAGCTTCCCTTGATGGAAATGAACCAAGTGGGAAGCAACTGTCAAGGAGGGAGTCCTGCAGAAAGGGATCTAGGGGTCATAGTTGGCCACAAGCTAAACATGAGTCAACAGTGGGACACCGTGGCAAAAAAAAGCAAACCTGATTCTGGGCTGCATTAACGGGAGTGTTGTGAGCAAGACACGAGAAGTCATTCTTCAGCTCTACTCTGTGCTGATTAGGCCTCAGTTGGAGTATTGTGTCCAATTCTGGGTGCCACATTTCAGGAAAGATGTGGAGAAATTGGAGAGGGTCCATAGAAGAGCAACAAGAATGATGAAAGGTCTAAAACACATGACCTGTGAGGAACACTGAAAGAACTGGGTTTGTTTAGTTTAAATTGCAGCAAGGGAGGTTTAGGTTGGACCTTAGGAAAAACTTCCTACCTGTCAGGGTGGTTAAGCACTGGCATAAATTGCCTAGGGAGGTTGTGGAATCTCCATCATTGGGGATTTTTAAGAGCAGGTTAGACAGACACCTGTCAGAGATAATCTAGATGAGTGTTTCTTAAACTTTTTAAGACCAAGGAACACCAAACAATGTATTTTTTAAAAAAAGGAGGTTGGGGGAAAAGTTATTGAGAAAAAAAAATGTTGGGAGGAAAGTTATTGAGAAAAAGAAAAGGTCGCTGCCCCTTTAAGGGTGGCAATTTTGAACTCTGTTGTTCTCTGCTGCACACCTCTAACTGCCTTGTGGCACATCGGTGTGCCACGGAACACGGTTTAAGAAACACTGGTCTAGATGGTGCTTGGTCCTGCCAAGTGCATGGGACCGGACTTGACCTGCCAAGGTTCCCTCCAGTTCTGGGATTCTCTGATTCTGTGCTTGGTAGTTATTATTGTTTCATGTGCCTTCAGGTGGGACCTGAAAGCAATTGTGAGAAATGAACCGAGGGGTCTGTCTGGCTCCTCTCTCACTTTTGCAGGAGCTTCTGCATCCTCTGGCAGACCTCACTGCATAGCACCTAGGACTTGTTCTCCACTTCAGGCAGTCTGGGTGCAGTGACAGGTTAGCAGCTCGCTCACGGAGGATGAAGTGCTCCCCGGAGCATGGAGACAGCGCCTGACCCAAGCCCCGAAATGGTGAGTGGATCTGTACTAGCTGGCTGCGGCGAGATCCTGCTGAAAGCAGGAAGTGCCAAGGAAATCTCACCTTCGGGCCAAGGGTGTAGTTAGGTGGTTCATAGGGTTTGAGCTGCTCCTTGGCACTGGAATGTGTTTCACCGAAATGCTGTGGGGAGTAGCAAGGAGCAGCCGTTTGTTAGCTTGACTGGGGCAAGGAAATCCCTTGGAGACTTCTCGCAACTGAGATAGCCCAACGCATCCTACGGCAACAGGGCACTGGGGAATTTCTGCCCTCCTCATCAGCATCCCAAAGGGTTGCCCACCTGCAGCCTTCCTCCCTCCGATGTCCCAGGCAAGGCCAGGATGCATTCCAGAGCTCAGACTGCTCTCCCAGAGGGCTCGCTGGGACCTAAAGGACGAGTGTAAGAAAGTCAAGCAAAGCCCACGTTTCTTCTCTGCCAGTTTGCACTCCCAAGGCGAAGCATTAATATGCATTGCTCCAACGTGCTGTAAGGCACTTGTGTGAAGTGCTGCATCTAATTGATTTGAGATGCATCAGCCAAGCCTTGTGACTGTCTCGGCCGTGCCTGTGTGTAATAAGTGCAACATGCTGGAAAGAGGGGAATTACTCTTGACACTGGGATTATATCTCTGCCAAAGGCATCAATATTCTATTAAAGATGTGTGATAATATAACACTAATTATCAATTGAGGGCCCATTAAAGGGAGAATACAAACAGCAATTCGATCGCACCTTTCAAATTAAAAACCCACAACGATTTTCTGTTCCCTGTGCTTTATTTTTTTAATTTTTTGCCTCATGCATAGTTCAGTAACCCAAATGGCAGGCAAACACCTTGGAAACATCTGTCGTCCCCCAGGGAGCTGGGGAAAAGGTTCCCCAGGACTGGCCTGATCCAAGGGAAAGCTGTCTGATCGTCACAAGCTGGGAACAGTGCAGGAAAAGTCCTTGTCTGCTCTTATTTGCCTACTTGCCTCAGGGCAACATAATAAATAGCCTTGATTAGATTATAGAGAAAAGCACAGGCATGTGAGATGAACTGGTACCAAACCAGCCTCTCAAAGGCCTCAGTAACTATAAATCCACCCAAAGGAGGACAACTTATTTTTCCAAGGTGAGGCTGTGGTGTATTGAAACCTGAATGAAAAGAATAAGATATCACGTTCGGATTAAAGTGCTTCTTGGTTCGGCTTGCAGGTTACAGGTCTCCGTGGGTGTTCTGAGGTGAAAAGCCACCCCAGAGCAAAGCGGGTTGGACCTCTCTGCCTCAGGAACAGCCTGCTTTGTCTCTCTCTGCTTGTGGTTCTTGTGTTGGTAGGGGGTCTGGATTTTAAGAAATAAGGTAACGTTTTGTTCAACCTCCCAGCCAGCGTATTAGTTGAGGTTTTTTATTGAACTTCTCTCTGTGTGTGTATGTGTGTGTGTGAGTGTATGTGTCTTTACGTCTACAGTATGAGTTTTCTTGGCAAAAAATATGCTAATGAGGGACTCATTTGCATGAGTCATGATCTCATTTGCATATTTTATACCCATCCGTTTTTGTGCCAGGGATTTTGCGCAAAAACAAGCAGTGTGGAAGTTTTCTTTTTGCGCAAAAACCCCTTTTGCCACAAGATCAGTACACCTTTTTGGGGGCATAAGGATCTCATGGAAAAAGGGGTTTTTGCACAAAAAGAAAACGTCCACAGTGCTTGTTTTTGTGCAAAAACCCCTAGCGCAAAAACGGAGCGGCAGATAATATGCAAATGAGATCGCAACTCATGCAAATGAGTCCCTCATTAGCATATTTTTGCCAAGAAAACTCATCGTGTAGCCGTAGCCTCTGTGTGTGTGTGTGCGCGTGTGTGTGCGCGCGCTTTGAATATAAGAGAGGCTAGGGCAGTTTTTGGCTACAAATGAGCTTTAAGAAAGAGCCATGGGAATTGGACAAAGGTGTGAAAAGAAATGGGAAGCAGGGCTAGTCAACAGCATAGTTTGTGTAGTCATCAGCTGGCAAAGATTATTGTGTGTGTTGCGGTAGTACCTAGGGGCCTTCAATGGGATAAGCCCCTGTTATGTTAAGTGCTGTACATCTACATAGGAAGTGACTGTCGGGGTATGTTGGCACTAGGAAATTATTTCAAAATAAGTAAAATCCAAACAATAACTCCCGGAATTACAATTTTGAAAAAGCGAAACTCCCCGAGGAAAGCCGGAGTACAGATTTTGAAAAAAACAGCCTGTTATTTTGAAATAGCGGGCTTGATAGTGTGGATGTGCCACTTATTATTTAGAAATAAAGGTGGGGGAGGATTTCAAATTAACTCCCTATTGTAGACCAGTGCTCGGTTCCTGCACTGAAGAGTTTAGGTCAAAATATGACAAGTGAAATAGGGTGAGAAGGGTGCCAGTCGTGGAAACACACAGCTGCATAGATGAGCGGTGGACACCGTGGGAGCACACAACATGGTGGCATAGGTGGACTGTGGGCAGGGCTGCAAGTCAGTTCTTCCCCCGTCCCTAGTATAATTAACAAAGCAATATCAAGAATCCCTGCTTGCCCCTTGCTTCACCATTATCTGCAACAGATTGAAGTGTCCAGGTTTGGTCTCGGCGCCCTACCACCAACCTCCTTCCAGCACCTCCAGTCTCCCGAGCAGAAGCCACTGCCTCCAAGGCAAGGCGTGGGCCCTGCTTACACCCTCAAAAAGGGCTTAGTTAAGCAGGAAATTGAGCTTGGCCTTGCGCCTGTGTTCCACGCGGGCTGTCACCCGAGAGAGCGGTTCTGCAGTCCTTCCTATTCATCTCAGGCCAGGTCCATACGCCACCCAGGAGGTCGGCGTGAGGTACGCAACTCCAGCTATGTAAATACCTTAAGCTGCACAGTAGGAGGTTCCCTCATTCCTTGTGACCTCCAGGAGTACCGGCGCCAACCAGAGGCGGCCTCAACATTTGATTGAGCAGGGTCTTTACTAGACCTGCCAAATCGAACGCCAGATGGTCGATCTCCAATGTGGCAAGTGGAGATCGGGCCTTAGTTGTTTTTAAGGGGCCGATCACTTGATATTTATGGTCTAGCATTAGAGCCCTGATTGGTGGTCCACACGTGGGTTAAAAAAAAGGTGTTTCTATCTGGCCAGAGCAGTGTAAATCTTAGAGACTTAAGACTGTCCACGCAGGGTCTGCACTGGATTCACTAATCCAATTAACAAATTAAACTGGGGTGCAACTAGCTACTTAAACAGGTGCAACTTGCAGGAGAGGCGAGGCCAACGTGCTGTTATCTAAGTGGTGGTGTCTAAGGGTACGTCCCCACTGCACACAAAACCGAGGCTCCGTCGCAGCTTTGCTTCCAGTCCCTGCCCTCTCCTTCCTTCTCCCTACAGATCAGTCTGACTTGGGTCAGCAAACACTCAGGGCCTGGATCCTAGAAGTCTTGCTGAGACTCGGGCCCAAGCCTGGACACAGTGCCTTGTGGATGCCAGTGCAAGAGCGCGCCCAGGTAAGAAGGTCCCTTACGGATGCACGAGCATGGCTGAGGGATCCACAGGAGGTGATTGCAAATGCAGGCTCCTCACGGAGTATGGCCACTCAAGCGTGGTGCTGGAAAACCCAAGTGCGCAAGCCTCTCCCCCAGACCGGCGATTAGTGTGCAATGTGAATGTATCCGAGAATGCTTCCACCCCTTGCTTTTAATAGGGCTTCTCCCTCTAGTGGCTGGAAACCTGAACTAAAGCTTTAGAGCACAAGTAATCTCTGCTCTTGCAGTGCCTCCTTTCCGACCAGGGCTGCTGCTTTGCGTGCTGATTATCCGTATCCGTCCCAGCAGGGAGAGATTCCTCCCCTAGTCTGGTGAGGAGAATGTCTCTTTGGCCTCTTCCAGAGGACGTTTCCCTTTCTCTTGAGACAAAACAGCCTGGGTAGGAGGATGGGCCCTTGTCAAGAACTGAGTAGTTCTGAAGAAGAGCTGTTCTTTTTCTTCCTTGTAGAAGACCTTAATCTCTGAGGGCGGGGGCCAAGTCATATTTAAAATCGCTAGGGACCCCCTTTCTCCCTGGAAGTGACTTTCCTAACAATTTGGGGGCAGAAGGGTCTCCTGTCTCCAGAAGGAGGATAGTGACGTTACATCCCCTTGAGACATCATGGCTGAAGTCTCAAGGCTTTTCCAAGCGGAACTTTTTTTCCCCTCAACCTTGTAAACCTGCTGGTTGTAGTTCTGCTCTCTGGTATATTAAGCTTATCAGAACAAGAGTCATTGACTTCCTTCCTGCCCCCCCAACAGCTCCGATCTCTCTGATCAACTTAGTGATGGTCTGTACTGCTGAGCTAGCCTGAAAAGGTCAGGCTGAGATGAAATTCATTTTTACATCCTCAGTTTTGGAAGGGAAAAAAAATGACCTGTGCCAGGGGAGAAGCTGTTGCTTAGATTCAAACCGTGCATTGCAAGAGCCCCCGTCTAAACCGCCGCATGTAATACAGACTAGTTCACAGCAGCTGGTTAACCTCTTCCTTGTCAAGCGGATTTACAACTCTCTGTGCTCCGAGCAACTAAAATATCGTTAAAGCAGGAAGAAGTGCACGTCACGTTTAGTCTCCCAGCGCTTCCAGCTCCCGACACGCCTGTGGCTGTTTGCAGGGCTGTGGTGAGTGTGCATGCATGGACCTGGCTCCATAATCACACAGCCAGTTCAGGAGACAGCGTAAAGGCCTATGGCTCTTGGGCTGGTGTAATTACTAGAGTGAGCAAGTGCTGCAAGACCCCAATCCTGCCAGCTGCTCCCGGTGGGCAGAGCCTGCTACCCGAGGGCAACCCTTGTGCCATGAAGAACATTTTCCAGGATCAGGGCCTTAAAGTCGACTCAAAATTGCTCACTCACAAGGCACATCTTACCCTCTGTGATGGGGCCACAGGCAAGCACCCCGAAGCTCCAGTACATGTCTGCAAACATTCCTGAGATGGGGGTGAATTCCACAGACTTAGACCGGACCAGGTGTAACATTGACAGAGAGATGCTCCTGCAAGGATTCCTCCTGAGTATTTGCTGTCTTGCATGCAGCAGCAATCGCCAGCTCTGCATTATCTTAAAGAGACAACAAACCTCAGAGGGCTAGCCCGGTTAGTCATCATTCTTAAGAGACAGAATAGTATTCTATGGGCTCCAGGCACTCTAGGGTGAAACCACAGATAGAATCCATCTCTACTTCCATATGATCGATCCTGTCAAAATATTCATTTCTTATAAAAGCAAGGGAGGTGTGTTTAAAAGGTCACCCTTAGATCACCGAGTGGGATTCCTACAAATCAATCCTCTCAGGTTAACACGAGATTTACAGTCGCTCAGACATTTAGACAATGCTGATGTCGTGTTTCAGGTTTATCCTACAGATTAATCACAATGCGGTGACTGCACCCAGAGACACGTAGAAGAGGAATGCAATTCCACAGAGGCTAACAAGGGCTCACATGACCCACGCCTGAGATCTGAAACCGCACCCTGATCATCTACAAAATTGGCCAGAAAATCGGAGTGGGTAAGAACTCCAAGTCAATGATTGGATGGAACTCTCTCTCCTAAAGACTGACATGTTTGAAAATGGGGTGTAGGCTCCAGAGCCACTTAAGGCACATCTGCATCACAAGGAAATACTCTTGCCCAGCCTGGGTCAGCTGCAGGTTTGGGACCAGTGGCCTATCCAGCTGCAACAAAGCTTTCATCATAGAATCATAGAATACTAGGACTGGAAGGGACCTCGAGAGGTCATCGAGTCCAGCCCCCTGCCCTCATGGCAGGACCAAATACTGTCTAGACCATCCCTGATAGACATTTATCTAACCTGCTCTTAAATATCTCCAGAGATGGAGATTCCACAACCTCCCTGGGCAATTTATTCCAGTGTTTGACCACCCTGACAGTTAGGAACTTTTTCCTAATGTCCAACCTAAACCTCCCTTGCTGCAGTTTAATCCCATTGCTTCTTGTTCTATCCTCAGAGGCCAAGATGAACAAGTTTTCTCCCTCCTCCTTATGACACCCTTTTAGATACCTGAAAACTGCTATCATGTCCCCCCTCAATCTTCTCTCTTCTAAACTAAACAAACCCAATTCCGTCATAGGTCATGTTCTCTAGACCCTTAATCATTCCTGTCGCCCCTCTCCGGACCCTCTCCAACCTCTCCACATCCCCCCCGAAATGTTGCGACCCTCCTGTCTCCTGACTGCAGAAAAGATGCCCTTGCAAGCTGATACAGAAAAGACACGCAGGTTCCTGCATTTCGTGTCAGGGAAGAGGGATACAGCTATGGTTTTTCTTCCAGGAAAATATAAACACCATAGCAAATGGGCTCCCTTGCTGTGATACCGAGCTACGAGGAAATCACGGAGCAGTTCACTACAAGTCAGAACCTCCTGGTTCTCTTCACAGATCTGCCATTGATTTTCTGTGAGGCCTTGGGTGAACTCTCAGAGGCTTGGTTAACACATAGATCTAGTCATGTTTACCTACATCACAGGGAGGCTTACAATGATTCGAGATGTTTGCCTTAAACAAGTACAAAGTCGTATAGTGAAAACACCCGTGTGGGACAAGCGGGCAGCCTTAACTCTGACTTTCCCATCTAGCTAATGCTGCGTGTTAAGCTTAATGCTGGCTCACGCCCAGAGCATGGGCTAAAGCCAGCTGAAGACCTTGAGTTTAATGGGCTTTGGTGCATCATCTCAGACAGCAAAATCAGATACTCAGTGACATTCATGCTATCGCCAGCAATAGAGATTTTCAGGATAGGTGTCCTGAGAGTATCCGACCTCAGACAGAAATGTCCTTTGAGCAGAAAAGCCTGGCACCAATAGGGGATTTGATTTTACATACCCACACCCCCATTGAAAAGAAAGGACATTTGACAGATATGACAATAAGCTGGGGATCAGATGGGTTCTTTATTGGTTCTGAAGGTGCTTCTATTTAAAACAATTTGTTACGCTCTCTGTGATTTACCGTGCACTGGAAAATGGGGCTGAGTATTGATTCTTTGCCTTTTCTATTGCAAATGGGTGTCATGTTTTATGGTATGTCAGAATAATAGCGGCGGGCACTTTATCAATGTCAAATGTTAAAAATGATCAGCTATTGTGATGTAGGAGATTAAATATGAAAGCTTGATGGGTATATAAAAGCGAAATGGCAATAATAAAGGGATTTTTATGTTCAACTCGTTGCTCTCCTGAATCTACCTGGGGAGCTATTAGAACCAATTGTGCTGATCAGTGACATATCGCCATGGGTTAAAGGACTGGAAAATGCTGGGTTTTATTCCCTAGGTGGTTGTATTTGTTGCTGAGCTGATGTGGGGGCTGAGAGTTCCAACTTGCCCGTCTCAGGGGGGCTGGGGGACGGTGCTGGTGACTGCCGAAAGTGAGCCACATGGTGCTGACGCCTGCTGTTCCTGGAAAACGCAAATCCAACAGGTAGGCAGGTGCAGGAGCGGGTTTCCCAAGGGGAATATTCACCCATCCCGCAGCTAGGTTCATTGTGTGCCCTTCTGGTACATTACTGTGAGCAGAGAGTTCCCTAGCGCCCAGCCTTCACTCCTGGGTGGGGAGAGACAGAACGAGCCATTCTGAGCTCATTTCACGTATTCCAAAGAGGGGTACAAAGGTGACATGTGGTAGCACTCAGGAGATGCGCTGCCCCCCCGTGCGCAAAATTGTAATTGCTAAAGGGGGTGTCCTCCGTGCCCCTCCCCGTCCCTCTGGGCGGCCCTCTCTGAGCTCCCTCCCCTTGCAGGAATCAGTAGCCTGTGCCTTTCCACCCCACTCCATTGTGGGGTGCTTGACTCTAGGGGTGCGTCTACACAGCAGCGTTATTTCGGAGTAATGGCTGTTATTCTGAAATAACAATACAAGTAGTCAGGAGGGCAGGATAGCTCAGTGGTTTAAGTATTAGCCTATGCACCCCAGGGTTGTGAGCTCAATCCCTGAAGAGGCTGTTTAGGAATGTGGGGCAAAATCTGTCAGGGATGGTACTTGATCCTGCTGTGAAAGCAGGGGAGTAGACTCAATGACCTCTCAAGGTCCCCTCCAGCTCTAGGAGAGAGGCATCTCCATTCATCTTTTTTTTTTTTACACAGCCATTCCGTTATTTCGAAATAAATTTGAAGTAACAGATGGCTTATTCCTTGTGGAATCAGGTTTGCAGATGTCGGAATAACGCCTCTCCCGAAAGAGCTATTTCAGAATAGCGGTAGTGTGGACGCACCACTGCTGCTATTTCGAAATCGCTCCTCCCCAGGGCCATTCAAAGTCATTACTCCCTTGTGCTTCCTGGGGCTCTAAATCAAAGTAGCGCATCCACATTAAAGGAGCCTGCCTTGGCCTCATTTCGAGGCTTCCCTGTAGCATAGATGTGCTATTTCGAAATCAGCTATTTCAGAGTATTTCTTCCAGAATAGCTTATTCTGAAACTAGCTGGAGTTACCCGGTGTTGCTCAGGAAACCGGAGGAACAAAATGTGAAAAAACAGTAGTCCATTATCTTTTTTTGAATGGTAGAAAAGTTGCACTGATTTCTATAGGGATTAAAATATAGGTCTGCGTCGTCCCTGGGGGGGGAGGGGTGCGACCCCGGGTGGAGGGGAGCTTACATGCAGGAGGGGTGCCCCCACTTGCACCTGGGGCTGCAGGTGCTGCGGGGGGCAGGGCGGGTGCCCAAACCGTTGTGCGTATGGGGGTCGGGTCACTGCATGCCGGCACGGGGGGGGGGCGGGGGGGGGAATGGGAAGGGTCACTTATGTAACCTCGTGGGTGGGAGGGGGCGAGTCCCGGACAGCGCTGGGGGGCTGTGGGTGGCAGACACGGGACCTAGGGTGGGCAGGGCGGCCCCTGCAGTGCAGCACGGCGGGTTACTTTTTGATTTTTACAGCTTGAACTCGGGCCCGATCAGGTCCAAAAGTACCTTAAAACCTTCTCCTGGATGAAAGGTTATCCCATGCAAAGTTTGGTTGCGGTAGCTCTTATAGTGTCCAAGTTATTAGCGCACAAACTTACAAACATTCGCCTTTATATATTAGATAAGTGTGCAGTGCAGATGTGCCCCATCTGTCCACAGGGTGCTAGCAATGTGGCCATGGAAGTTGACAATGAGATGCAGAAAAAAACGATTTGACCGGCTTTTTCCCTTTGGGTGACTTTTGCAAGTGGAAGCATGTTTGTTGCCAACCCTTCCCAGTGTAGACACAGCCTTAGTCAGTTGGGAGCCCAGCATATCAGGACAAAATAGAAAGCAGCAGCTGTAGCAGTGCCCACGATGCTGTAAATGAAGCTGAGATTTCCCTAGTTTCAGAAGCTGAGCTGACTGAAATTTTTTTCTTGAAAAACTTTGAGACAATGTGGCTTTGGGAGCAAGCCAATGTTTATTTTCATCAAAACTTTCTGGGTTCTCAGCAAAAATTTAAAAAAAAAACCAGAAAACAAGATGGTTTTTTTTTCTAATTAACAATAATTAATTTTTAGTTAAAAATTTGAGATTTCGAAATTGAGGTTTTTAAGGGTTTGAGGTGTTTGTTTGGGGTTTTTTTTTTTTTTTTTTTTTGGTACTAAAAATGGCTTTCCAAAATGAAACATTAGCATTTATTGTTGTAAAACTGAACAGATTTTTTCATGGGACATTTAAAAATGCAAGCCAAGCATTTTTTCAAATTTCCTCTGAGCTGTGATTGTCAGTCACATCAGCCCCTAAGGAACCTCTTACAAACTGAACTGCTTCTGACCAGCCGCTTGGAGCTGGGAAAGAAGCAGCTCCCTTTTCTGGAGGCTAACCAGTCTTCTGGAAAAGCTTTATCATTACCTGTAACGAACGTGCTGCTGCCCCTTTAAAGACAAAACACAAACACAGCCGGGCTTTCTGCAATCAAATTACAAGGCAGAAGCCAGGAACATGGCTCACTGCAGCCAAGCTCCCAAGAAGACATTCACAACCACACTGTTCATGCCACCTATGTGTTATATCAGGCCCGTACACAGGGTGGGGGGGTGCGAAAGGTGTGAAAGCACCCTCCATGGTCCTCCAAGTAAGCATGCTCTGGCTGGCTGGGGGAAGACTGGGGCTGATTTCCCTGCTTATTTGGGGGGTCTATGGGGGGCCATTCACACCCTTGTGATCCATATTTAGAATACCCTCCCCGAAATTCCTGCATACGGGCCTGTGTATTCCTTTCACCTGGTTTGTGTCTGTCTTAACGTAAGAACATAAGAATGGCCGTACTGGGTCAGACCAAAGGTCCAACTAGCCCAGTATCCTGTCTGCCGACAGTGGCCAATGCCAGGTGCCCCAGAGGGGGTGGACCGAAGACAATGATCAAGCAATTTGTCTCGTGTCATCCTTCTCCAGCCTTTGACAAACAGAGGCCAGGGGCACCATTCCTTACCCCCTGGCTAATAGCCTTTTATGGACCCAACCTACACGAATTTATCTAGCTCTTTTTTAAACTCTGTTATAGTCCTAGCCTTCACAGCCTCCTCTGGCAAGGAGTTCCACAGGTTGACTGTGCGCTGTGTGAAGAACTTTCTTTTATTAGTTTTAAACCTGCTACCCATTCATTTCATCTGGTGTCCTCTAGTTCTTATATTATGGGAACAAGTAAATAACTTTTCTTTATTCACTGTCTCCACACCACTCATGATGAACTTATCTATTTAGTTGGTCAATTTGTCAGGACAGAGGACTACCTGCTACTCTATGTACAGCACTGAGCACAATGTGGTAAGAACTACCATAATACACCTGTTCTCCTTTCAACCCCATCTCTCTTCCTAAAGGACCTCTCACTAGTCAGCCTTGAGTTTGACCCAGCAAGTTGTGCATTTGTGCGGGCACACAGGAGAGACTTAAATGCTGCTCAGCTAATTAACAGAGTGCCCACCGATGGGTTTTTGTTTCTCCTGGTGGTGCACATTTGCACATGCCTTGGGGCACATAAAATTTATGCCGTGACACAGATGGAAGACCTGCGCACATGGATGGAAAAGATTAGCAGGAACATAGCCCAGCATTGTGCTGAGATGGAGGACTTAATTCCCAGCGGGCGACCCTGCAAGCCCTGGGTTTCAGAGCAATCACACATACTGCTTCCTCTAGCCAAAGGCATGGTTAACCCCTTCCCAGCCAGCTATCGGACAGGGACAGCGTCCATAACCCCTCACAGTACTAATGGGCCTTTGCCTCCATCCCATCCTTCAGAATGTCTTCAAGATCACCTGAGTAACTTGGATACAATCAGCAACATTAGAGAGCAGCTGAATTAGAAAAGGTGGGCGGCAGGGACCTCTGTGTTCGGGGAGTGATTGCTCCCTGGACTGGCAAAAGTGGAGGATTTCACCCAGTGGAGAAAGCAAACTCTGAAACAGATGGATCTGGGGGCTGGTGTGGGTTTAGGGACATAGGCATCCATATAAACCTAACCTAAGAACCAGTGCAGTGCAGATACTGCAGTACACACCACAGACCAGCAGCCACGCCGAGCAGCTGTCAAAGGCAATGTTGGGGGTAGATTGTAAATGCTGATTTCTGCCTGAGTGACAGGTCTCTGAGCTGGAAGTGAAGTGTGACTCCTGCCTTCTCAGCCCCAGAGTAGGATAAGAAAGGATCGTCACTGGCACCAAGACATCTGCTGTAGACAGGAGATACTCCCAAAGGGCATCACTCACGGCACCCAAGAGGGAATACGCTGCTTTGGCTGCTATTTGATCTGCCCCCGGAGACTTGAGGAACTCAACACAACACCAATTCTCACTGTGCAGAAAAGAAAAAAAGAAACTTTTTAACTTGATCAGTCAAATGTTATTTCAGTTAGTAATTATTAATAATTCCACAAGTCCTTTGTTATGGAGTAACTAAAAATCCGAATAATTCTTGAAGTCTAGACTCTACGTATTTTTTTAAAATTGTAAACAAGAAAAAAAAATGTGGGCAGGACAAATGTTCTCTTAATTACCCAAGGACTTCATTATCTGGCACTAATTAAAGCATTTTTTGGAGTCTGACGAACATCTAGGATTACTCAGTCTGGAAGTTAGCTCTGACTCTGGTAATGTATTTAAAACTGGAACATACCGGAAAAAACAAACCTTCAACTAATATTTTATTAAAGTAGATTACAATCATTAGTTGTTACTAGGAGGAAGGCTTTTTGGAGGGTGACCTGCAAGAGAGAGATGGATTGGGTTGGGTCCAGTATTAACTGATATGAACTTTGCTAACCCATTCCAGAACTATTACCCCAAACTCAGATCCACTCAATATGAATCTTTTGCTGACCTTCAGATAAGTCTGCCAGACCCTTCTGTTCCTTATGGATTCAGTTGCTTCCTAACTCTTCTCTTCCATATTCCAGCCAGGAGCAGAAGAATACACACTCTGAGAAAGGCTGTTTGGTGCTACTACAGTTGGGAGTAAAATCTTCCTTTCTTTTTCATGGAATTTTGCAGCCCCTGGAATTTTTTTTTGAAAGGAAGCAAACAACAGGTTGAACCTCTCTAGACCAGCACCATCGGGAGCTAACCGGTGCCAAACCAGAGGATTTGCCGAACCATGGGAGGTCAATATTGTCTAGCAGCATTGCCAACACTTCCACTGCTTGTTGGGCTCTTAGAAGACATTTGGCGGTACATAATAGCACAGAATATTGAAAGCCAGGAGTGGTGGCTGTAAACAAACTTTATGGGACCACGGGAAACTTGGCCTCACCTATGGTAAGTGGCCATCCGTCTAATTTAAATCTTGCTGGACCAGCGATGTTGCCAAACCAGAGGGTGCCGGACTAGAGAGATTCAGCCTGGACCATCTTTTGGGTGCTGGTGGGACTTGAACTTCTGAAACTCTCAAGATTTGTCCATTACCAAAAGAGGAAACCTTGTAAAAATACTACAGTATTATCCAAAAAAGGTGCAAAATACAGTGGGCCAATCTCAGGCCTGTGCCATGCCATTACCTAAACAGGGACAGAGGGGAGAATTTGCATCTCCCCTAATCAGGAACTGTGGGAGTTATCCCACCCCATGGCCTTCTTGGTCCCTCCACCTCACCTCTGCTCCAGTATAGGCCACTGAGGCCACATCTTCACGACGCAGAAGATCAACACTGCTGTGGTCGATCTTCCAGGGTTCGATTTACCGGGTCTAGTGAAGACCCGGCAAATCAAACTCAAAAAGCGCCCCCATTGGCACCATTACTCCTCCTCCTCACAAGGAGTAAGAAAAGCTGATGGGAACATTTGATGGGAGGATGGAGAGAGGCTGTTCACAGTAGTGACGGATGGCAGAACAAGGAGCAATGGTCTCAAGTTGCAGTGGGGGAGGTCTAGGTTGGATATTAGGAAAAATCTATTTCCCTAGGAGGGTGGGGAAGCACTGGGATGGGTTCCCTAGGGAGGTGGTAGAATCTCCATCCCTAGAGGTTTGTAAGTCCTGGCTTGACAAAGCCCTGGCTGGGTTGATTTAGTTGGGGTTGGCCCTGCCTTGGGCAGGGGGCTGGACTTGATGACCTCTTGAGGTCTCTTCCAGACCTATGATTCTATGATTCTGTGATTTGCTCCTGTCCACCTCCCACTGTGTAGATGGCGTGGAAATCCAATTTAAGATACGTTGACTCCAGATATGTAATTAATGTTGTTGGAGTTGCGTGTCTTAATTTGACCTTCCTCTGTAGCGTAGACCAGGTCTGACAGTCCCTTTTGCACAGCAATAATCCCGTACCAGGATGTAACAGCCCCCTTCTCTGGGTGTATTACACTTGTTTCACGGCCTTGCATAAAAGGGCACTGGCGGACAAGATCCCATAGCATCACTGCAGTATTTTAGATCATGCTAACTGGTACTGCGTGATTTTTTGATTAAGTGAACAGATGTCCTGTACTTCAGTAAAATAAACACCTCACTTCAAGAAAAATGTCGCTGCCGGTGCAAACAGTACAATCATAATGAGGGTGACTCAGTTTCTTAGTAAATGGGGTTGAAATTCAGTAATTACAGCTGTGAACGTCCTTATAGCTCTTCCACTGCTGAAAGCAGGCCTAAGTATTTTGTGCTGCACCATCCCACACAACAAAGTCATTGCCCAATTAGTAATAAGTTACTCACTCAGAGAAGAAATATTTTTCACAGAAAAACAACACATTTATTTTGTTCCAGATAATGTTTTTTTTTATTCCCTTCAAGGGATGCTGACGAGAATTTTAGGCCTGAAATTCAGGCTTTGCCAGCACAAAAAGAAACAAATGAGAGGGATCAGCCCTTGTCATCACATCTCGTGAGTTTATCTGACTCTTTAGATATTTGTGTTCCGCAAAGCCCCAGCTCTGGGAATCAATTGATTGCATGAGATTCTCAGCTTTCTTTAAAAAAAAAATACATTTATAGTGACCGTGGTTGCAGAGGAAAGCTTTAGAACATGAAGCAAGTACTTCTTAGGGGCTCTGAAATCAGAAAGCAAAGAAAAAGAATCCATAGCTTAATATTTTTAAAAGCTTATGATTTTTAAGCCTGTCTCCTGATTTTTGGGACCTGACTCAAGACTGAGGTTTGTGCTGCCGGTGTGTATTTAATCTCTCCTGCACACTGAGCCACCTAGAAAATGTTGCAGAGACAAAAGTGACAGAGGTAAACACTAATGCAGAGAAAGAGAGAAGTTCAAAGGTGTGCTGTGTGGGAGAATGAGACAAACTGAGTACGTCTATACAGCAACATTATTTCGAAATAACCTGCACTATTTTGAAATAACTTAGTCCGCATCTACACAGCTTGCAGTTACTTCAAAATAATGTTTAAATACTGTCAAGCTGGAGGACTTTTTACTCCAACTCCTGTAACCCTCATTGTACAAGGAGTAAAGGAAGTCGGAGGAAGAGCGCTCTATTTTGAAATAAGTGCTGTGTAGACACTCCCAATTTCGAAATAAGCTACGCAATTGACGTAGCTCAATTTGCATCACTTATTTCGAGTTAAGCCCTGCTGTGTAGACACACCCTGAGATGAAGGATCAGGGAAATGGCAAATGTAATTTGTGTTAAGAGGATGGAGTGGAGGTTGCTACTCACTGAGCAGACAGAGAGGGGTAAAGGAGTCTATATCAGAGCCAGAAATTGAACCCATAGGCTACGTCTAGACTATAAACCGATTTCAAAAGAGGCTTTTTCGATTTCGAAAATGCCTCTTTCAAAAGAAAGCATCTAGACAGCAACCAGTATTTTCAAAAAAGAGAGCCACTTTTTCAAAAGAGAGCACCCAGGCAGTCTGGATGCTCTCTTTCGAAAAAGAACTGTTTGTGTTCAATAATGCCTGTTTTTGAAAGAGCACTTTCGAAAAAAGGCATTATTCCTCATAAAATGAGGTTTTCCGCAGTCGAAAAAACCGCCATGTTCTTTCAATTTAATTTTAAAAGAACGTGGCGGTAGTCTAGACGCAGGGGAAGTTCTTTCGAAAAAAGGATACTTTTTTCGAAAAAACCCTGTAATCTAGACACACCCTAGATTCCAACTCAAAAAGCATGCTCTCTCTCTAACTCCTGAGTCCACAGAGGATTTAAAAGTCTAATAAAATAAAGCAGTTTTGCCCTTAGACGTTGAAAGATCATGAGCCAGATTTTGCTCTATTACACCAGTGTAATCCCACCATGTTAAACAGGCTTCAATATTATATACCAGATCAGAATGTGACCTGGTAAAATATTCAGAGCTTTTTTGTGGAGATATCTTTTTTTTTCTTTTTATCTTTTTCTCTTAAAAAAAAATAGAGGAATGTGCTGTGGGCTGAGAAAGGCACTTTAAAACCTCACTTGCCACAGAGGTTAACTGGGAAGCCTTGACAGCTATGCTAATACTCTGCTATTTAGTCTGTTGAAAATGACATTAAAGGGTCTTGGTTAAAGACATGGCTCGCTGTTTGAGCAATTTAATGAGGAGTTACACATATACTGACCCTGTTGGACGTGTCATGGCTTTCTGAACATTGCTGGATGCGGTGGCCATTTGGTCTGACATCTGGCCTTACTACTAACCCAATGTTCACTAATGTCTTTGAGGAGCTAGTCACGTCTCAAGCAAGCGCTGCCTGGATTCTAAAGTGTGCATGGTCAAAAGGGAACCGTGGGAAAAATGGCACTTTCTTTACACTCAGTGGAACTGGAAGAGGAGTGGGGTTTTTTTTGTCCTATAAGAATTTTTGAGATCTAAAAAATAAAACACTTCATCCCAAATAGGGACAAAAAGTGGAAATCTTGAAAAATTTTGTGGACCAAAAATCTGAAAAGAAAAATTCACATCAGGTCAATCAAAACAATTTGTTTTGATAACTTCAGAACATTTCAATATCTGTCTTTTTATATTTTTAACTACAAATTATCTTACATTTCAAAACAAAAGACATTTCAACCAAAACAAGGGATTACTTAAGGAGGTGGTGGAATCTCCATCCTTAGAGGTTTTTAAGTCCCAGCTTGACAAAGCCCTGCCTGGGATGGTTGAGTTGGGGTTGGTCCTGCTTTGGGGAAGGGGATAAACTCGGTGACCTCCTGAGGTCTCTTCCAGCTCTATGATTCTATGATTTTTTAATTTTGGAAAAGTCAAAATGGGACTTTACAACAATTTCAAAACTTTTTCCCCTTTTTTATTTTCACAGAAGTTTTGTTGACCCCTTCTTGCCAACAGTTTGACTTCAACAAATTTGCTTTTTCTGACAATAAAAGTTTTGTTGAAGAATTCCTAATCGGTTCTACTGTGCGACACATCTGCTCCCTGGGCATCTTTGAGTCACGTTGCTGACAGATAATAGTGGGCAGTGCCATGGAAGAGTGAGCTGGATTCTGCTCCAGCGTGCTCCAGTGGCTGTGAAACTGCTAGTGAAGTTCTGAGGGCAAAATCTTGATGGCTTCAGAGGCAGAAAGAAACTTGTTTAACTTTCACATTCCAGGAGGAATTTGCAAAGCAGGTAGGAAAATGATTTTTTCAGTTGTAAATTGGGCACAAATGTGGATCTGGAATCTCAGGTTAGGCCTACACTGCCGCTTTTTTCAGAAAAGCTACACAAAATGCGCTCTGTATTTTGCGTAGTTTTTTCCGATTCTTTTGTCAGAAGAGGCTTTTCCTACATTTGGCCCATCTAGATGGGGCCAAATGTCAGAAAAACCCCCCTCTTTCGGAAGCCCCCTTATTCCTCGTAGAATAAGGAATACGGGGCAAAAAAAAGCTGAAGAGCAAACACGTTCCCTGGATACAGAACCTTTTTTCTGGGATACCAGAGGAATCCCGGAAAAACTGTGTAGTCTAGATGTAGCCTCTGAGAGAAAGAGAGAATAATTATGGAGATTTACATCGTCATTTTTACAATCATTAATGATTAGCAGTCTGATTCTCCTTGCCCTAGACCTGGTGCCTTCATTCACATGTCTACAAAGCAAGTGTAAAGCACAACCAAATGAGAACTCCCCGCTCCTGCAGGCGATTGTGTTTCACACTTTCTGCACACTGGTCTCAATGATGACAAAGTGCAAGGCCGTGAAGAGGTTGGGCTATCACGACACTGTGACGTGCTCTATTGGGCTGTGGGATGCATTTCATTGGTTCTCCCCTGTGGGGTGTCTAAACTGGGCTGCTAGCATTTATTGAGTATTGCCAGGAAGTATAACAGACACTATGTCAATTGTGGAGCTGAAGTCGAAGTAGCTTGGCGTGGCTTTTGGCGCCATCCACACTGTGGGAAGTCGGAGGGAGCACACTCTTCCTTCGCCTTCCCTTACTCCTCGTGGAAGCAGGGTTACCAGAATCAACTGGAGCACCCCTTTCAGTTCTAATTAGCCTGTCTTCTCTAGACCCGCTAATTCGAACCCTGGAAGATCAACAGCAGCAGTTTCAATCTTCGCTATCGTGGAGATGTCCCCTTATTGTCTTAGAAAAGGGAGTCGGGAGTATTTTTCCCGAGGGAAAGTCCCTGAATGCCACTCCTAGCCTGTGCAGGAGTTGCTCTGGTCACATGCTGGCTTGCGGCTCTCGCCCCTTACACAAAGGACTCTGGAATGGATGATGGAGGGAGGGCAGAGAAAGGGGTCTAACGAGGGTCTGCTCAAGAGCTGAGAACTAAAGCAGAGTGTGTCCCTTAACAAATCTCAGTTGGGCGCTGCCACATTCAGATGAAACCAAGTAAGTTTGCCCGTCTGTCCCCGAAGCCCACAGGAGCTGAGGATGCCGACAAAAAAAGTGCAGGCTGAGTAAAGGGAGATTTCGCTTCCTCCTAGTTTGGTCCATGCACTCCTCGGAGAGGAGCTCACACAGTGTCTGATTGCCAGTCATTCTTCTTCCTCCCTTTACACTGCCATTCCCGTGGAAACAGATTAGAGTGCCAGACTTTAGTGACAAGCACTTGAGACTCAAATTGCTTTGGACAAACAGATGTACGACCAGCTCCACATTTAATATTTTAAAGTCAGAGGGAATGGCACAGCATGTAGCATTTTGCTCAACTCAAACAACCTGTAATTTACAGGTTGCCAGGTTTGCAGCCTGGGAGTTTGTATTTCTCTCTCCCTCTCTTGAGGCTGCTTGAGGAAGACACTCCGGCCTCTGGTGGCAATGAGTAAGGGAGCACAGCGTGGATTTTGACAGCCAAGAGCAAAAGTCCAAGTCATAAATAAGGCAAGACTATTTTCGGAGCTGTCTCTGGGGTGTGGGCAGCCACTTCCCATCTCCCAGGAGCACTGAGAACTCTGGACCTAACTCCGATGAAGTGCCGGGAATGATCAATCACGTTTTCAGTCAAGACTGGGTTTAAAAAAAGAAAGACCTGTTGTAGTTTAAAACCAAATTATTTTGAAGATGTCCCCTGGCTTGTGTTACATCGGAGGTCGGCTAGATAATGGCAGTGGTCCTTTCTGAGGCTGCAATCTATGAATCTGTGACTCTCTGGAGAGCGAAAGATAAGGGGCGGATTCTGAAGAGTGCTTAGAGAATTAGGAACCCAACCTAAAGGGATTTAGACCCTTTGAAAATTGCAGCCTTTGAAAACGCATGGGGCCAGGTTGGGACTCACCGCACGCATCCCTATTAAATCCTGCGGGGTTTGTCTGAGGATGCACAGCGCCCCCCCTCCCTCCCAAACAATGGCTTTGAACCTCTCTGCCTTTTACAGGAAGATAAGAGGACAGGAGAATTTCAAAGGAGTCCTTCAAATCCCGCATCCTGGCCATGTGCCAGGCAGGCGGTGTATAACCAGGCAGCAGGACAGCATTCCCGGAGAACGACAGACTGCTCCTGCCCCGGGCTCCCTGGCTGGTGCAGAACTGCAGGAGGGAACAGTCATGATAGAGAACATGCCTGAACATGTGAGGAGGGACTGGGGACCCACACACAGTGTAAATTAGAGGACCCTGGCTCTAATTAATGTCAGTTGCTTCATGGGCCCTCAGATGACCGGAAAAAAAGGTTTGAAACCACTGTTATTCCCTCCCCTTTCATTACTTGCTCTTGGACCAGAGGTGCAGGCCAATGTATCCGTACCTGCTCACACAGCTGTTATTTCTCTAATTGGTCCTGGCATCCTTAGAAACCCTGGACCAAACTCTCAGGCTGAAACTCCACTTAAATCAGAAGCGCTTCAGGCATTTACATCAGCAGGTATTTTGTCTCTATGATAGCTATCATTGATCAGGCTCATGTGCACCGAGGGAGGAATGGCAAGCAACCCCAGCAAAACACAAGAGATACTCTGCCTGGTGGAACGTGGTTACATAGAAGCACAGAAAAGCAGACAAGGGGGGAAAATATCATGTTATTTTGTAGCTTCGAAGAGAGCACGGAAAAGAACAAAAGAGGGGAGTTTGCTTTTCCTTATTATTATTATTATTATTATTATTAATAATAATAAAAAAAAAGCTTTTAAATAAATGGCTGACAATGTCTCTTATTTGAGTAATTCTTTGCTCACAATAAATGTGTCACTCTAAAGTACTTTGTGTAGAACTAAAAATGTTTTTTTTAATACTCTGCATTACGTCATGTCAGAGTCTGGAAGCAAAATTCCCTCCTCTCTCTTCTCACCCCTCCCTGTTTGAGACAGTCATATATTCTTCTCTAACCTGAACTTGGTTATAAATATAAATATATATATATATATATATATATATAAAGAATAGAGAGACAGCTGGTGCTCCCACACATGTGACATTTCCCTTTCTGCCTGGTTTAACTTTTTTATGACTGCCTCCGTTTGCTTCATTGGAGAATTTCTCCCTTCACAAGAGTTTCATGTTTTATGTTAGAAATTTTCCTTTAGACAAACCTGGTAATTTTTCAGGTTAAAATGTGTACATTTTAAGCACTTAGGAAGTTTAAGGATCCCACTGATGGGCCCATAAATCTGCGTTTTTATTCATGCTGGAGTCTCTGTGTCTAACTGCTCATTTACAAAAAAAGAAGAAAAGAAAGGGAAAGAGACGGATCGAGAGCAAAGAAAGAGGCTAGCATATTTTTAACTTGTTTTAAAGTAGGGGAAAAAAGTCCAAATGACAATTCTTTAAGGGTATGTCTACACTGCACTCCTCTTACGAGAGAGGAATGCAAATGCAGCCGAGCGAAATTGCAAATGAAGCGCGGATTTGAATTTCGAAATACCCCTTACTCCTAAAAAAATGAGGTTTAACGGTTATTTCGAAAGAAGGGGTTTCTTTCAAAATAACCGCGTCTACACAGCATTTTTTATCTCGAAATAGGGTATTTCGAAATAGCGGACAGACGCGATTATGCAAATGAAGCGCAGGAAATTCAAATCTGCACTTCATTTGCAATTTCGCTCGGCTGCATTTGCATTCCTCTCTCGTAAGAGGAATGCAGTGTAGACATATCCTAGGTAATTTATTAATATCTGCTAATTCTTCCAGCTCTTTATGTACTAATGCCAGGGTAAAACTGTACTTGTGGTTCTTCAAGCAAGTACTCATTTAATAGAAAATAAAGCTGAGGCTAATTTGGCTTCATTGTTATTTATGACATACAATCAGGCTCTGCTAACCGAGTGAAATAAATGTTGCTTGCTTGCACTCAGTCATTCATCCAGACCTCTCCCATTTGAAAGAAGTGGTGCTTCTGGAAATGACATCATCTCAGCACTAGCCAATGGGGGCTTCCATATACTATTACTCCCTTTCCTGGAGGGATGTATCTGTGTAGAAGTTGACATGGGCTTTAGCCATCAAGTTTGGCATTGGATAGGAATTCAAGTATTCTCCAACTCCTTGGGGTGTCCTCAAATTCTGCATTATGGTGTGGGCTTCACCCTGGAGGTGGACTTTTTGGAATTGGGTTCTGATCAGAATCTGAAGTTTCCTAAAGTTCAGAAGAGTTCAGAGCGCAGTTCCGGTGGAACTGCAAAACTGAGATTTCTCAGCGTCTTCCACTTCCGTAGCTTGCCTTTTTTTCTAACCCATGAAGCAGAGGTATTCTCCCAGCCCAATTCCTCTCTCTGCTGCCCTACACCAACCAGCTCCTTCTCTGTCTATTAGGTTGTTATAAGTTCACATAATGAATCAAAAAGAAAAAAAGCCAAAAAGCCAGGGACTTACAAGACCAGAATTATTTTTCAAATAGAATGGAAAAAAAAATCCAGCATGGCTTATCACAAGGAGAACAAGCACTGTGCAAATGTGTGGGTCTCTGAGTGGCATGTGGGTTGTTTTGAATAGACATATGACATTGTCAAAGAACCTGCCATTGTGTTGCTGAAAGGCATTCGCAACATTGCATAGAAATCAGTCGTTCATGTCACCCTGAGACGAGGAAGAGATGGCATAGATTATTTATTTATTTTAAAAGCAAATGGCCTCAGAATAAGACCTTCAAAGCCAGATAACGCTTATTTTTGAAAGACATCAGAAACACAGCCAGAGAGCAAAACTTATGAGCAAAGAAACATTTCTAATGTTTCTTTCGCTATATATAAAAGATGAGAAAGCGAGACAGCGAGAGAGAGAGATTGCCTTCCCCTTGTACTTGTTTGAATGTCTTTCGTCTCCATCATTGGACTTAGTGTGGGCTCATTGGGTGGCATGCTTCTGGAATCAGAACGAATGATTCTGCTCTAGCTGAGTATAAAGAAAGAAGATGCCAGGGAGTTATAAAGAGGGCTCCACTCCTCCCAAAGGAGGGTGAAGTCCAGTGCATTCTTAGGTTTTACAGCATGGAAACCCAGAAGAGAGCCCTTTGCAGGAGTTGGCAGCGGGTGTGTAGGATACGGCCAACACTCGGTGGGGGACTTGCATGGTTTTTGGATCTGGCTTTGATGCGGGACAATCTCTTTCACTGCCCCTGCAAGGTTTTAGAAACAGAACATCTAAAGAAGAATTCAATTACAGCAGCGTGTAAATTTCTGTTTGCGATGCTCTTGCTGTATGTGTAATTGAATCAGAGTGAAAGGATCCATCCAACTGCTGCAGGGCAGGGATAAGGCTGGGGAGACAAACTGATGGAGCTTGACTTGAAAAGGCAGAGGAGGTGAAACCAGGCATATGCATAACACCAATATCTGTCTGGTGAAGCCTAGGGGTTAGAGTACAGCTGGGGTTGAGTGCAAAAGTACCAGCTCCAAAATGGGTTCCAACATCAGGTGGCCTGGTCACGTGTCTTTGTAGGACCACAGACAGTTTGGACTCACAGGACAAACAAAACCATTCGTGAGTCGTTGACTTGATCACCGAACCACAGTAAGTTCCTAAAGTATCACTAATGGCTTCTACTAGAATACGTGGACTAATAAAACAGGCTCCTACTTAACATACTTCTCACACAAGAAAGGTACATGCACACACAGGGTATGTCTGCACAGCAAAGTTATTTCGAAATAACTTTCCTAGCGTCTACACAAGCCAACTGCAATTTCGAAATTAATTCGAAATAGTGGAGGGCTTATTTCAAAATTGGTAAACCTTATACGAGGAATAGCGCCAATTTTGAAATTGCTATTTCGAAATAAGTGCTGTGTAGATGCTTATTTCGAAATAGGGGGCCTCCAGCCCTTCCCAGGGTGCCCTGCTGGCGGCCCTGGCCACAGGGTAACTTCTGACCTGATGCCCTGCTGGAACCAGTTCATCCAGCTGGCCTTAAATGCGATTCAGCGTCCAATCAGTGTGGACGTGCTATTCTGAAATGGCAAAAAGCTATTTCAAAATGCATTTTGTGTGTAGACGTGTTATTTCAAAATTAGATATTTCAAAATAACGCTGTAGTGTAGACATACGCACAAAGAATATACAGATTCAGCAGATTACAACTTTTAAAATGACATGTTGCATGACCCGTTTTGCATCCAGCATCTTTGAGTTATTCATATGCATAAGCCAATTTTCATAAAGCATGGAGGGGGAGGGGGCTGACAGAGCCTTCCTACCTCTGAGCACTAGTATCCCCTGATCTGTGGGTGGAGCTACCTCTGCTCATGATGAATATTCAGGAAAAAAAACCAAGGTAGGGCTGTATTAATTCCCTTAAGCCCCCTCTGAGTAAGAAGGGTCCGGGACTAGCTACAAGCAGGAACTCCATGCAGTATGGCTCCCTTGGTTTGTGGGGCAGGGCATAGTTTCTTTGCACGGATAGCCTGGCATATCTTGAGAGATACCCAGGGTCTGAGGGACATATAGATGGTTTTCTAAAAGGATGCTTGCCTTGCTCCTGGTAAAAGCCCGAAAATACCCCCCTCCCCCTCCAAGTTGAGCCATGTTGAGGTTTTTTCTCCCATAGCTCCCTCCTGTGGGATTCCTTGAAGGATGGATCTGGACCTCTGTGCTCACTGGCAAGCCATCTACAACAGCAGGTGTTTAGTGGGAGAAAGTTTGGAAAATGTGGAGAGAGGCTAAGAGGCAATTTGGTTTCCTGTGCAGAGAGTTTAGAAATAAATACAAAAATTTTCAGGTCCTTCTAACTTCCAGCTGAGTTGCTAATTCTAGCTTCTTGCTCAGGGTGGATAGAAATCAATATTTTTTTAATTAAAAATCTCCTTTTTTAATTTAAATATATTTTTCTCTCTCAAAATATACCCATTTAAAATTAATTTTGAGATAACTAATATTAAAGCCTAAGCCTACTATAATCTATTACACTCATTTAAATTTAACAAATTTAGTGAACACATTTTTGCTGCTGCTGTTCTAAATAAAGTCAGACCACTGAATTGGCAGACGTCCTTGGCTAAGCACCTGGAATCAATTTGTTGAAGTACTAAACCACCTTTTGATAGTAATAGCTTCTTCTGCAGGTTGAGAGAATATTTTTCATTTTAGTTTATTCAGCTAGTTCAATGTAATGATGAGTTATTCAAAGTTGAGCAGCCAATTGGGAACTGAAGAAGAAAAACTAGCTTCCCTCTTCTCATCTATGAATAAAAATGAAGTGTGAAAGGATGAGTTCTACTAGTTCTAAAATCTTGAAGCACATGGAGACCAGTCAAAATCAGTTCAGTTCATTAACTACAGATACTTTTTTTTAATAGCTCTCTTTTAAATGCAAAATATTGTTTGGAATATTTTTCTTCTTTACCCAACACATTTAAAGTAGCTTTAGTTAACACAATAATAAAAATGCTGTGTGAATAATCTTTCTTTGAATTTAAATTTTCATTTAGAGATTGACCTAAATTGCAGGCAAAAATTGTCTAGTAAATAAAAAGATTCATCATCCACCATTTTCTAACATAATACAAATACATAAAAAGAATCAGAATAAAGGCATATTAAACTATGTACAGTAATTGCTTAAATTAATATATGTAAACATTGTAATTTCTTGATTAGCAAAAAGTCCCAAATTAAGTGTAAAGGCTACATTCAGTTGCAAATCTACATATTTTAATGAGAATCCTATTTTCTTTAGGAAAATAACTAAAAAAGACAATGCAAAACAAAATTATAATTGATTATTTAAATCATGCTTTCCCGCTTGTTTTAAATCATGATTAAAATTAGAGGTAAGAACTTTGGTATAAGTGAATCTTGCTCTTGATCCAATATCCCAAAGACTCAGGGCTGCCCCCTAAATGTGGCCTGCAGCCTCTCCCCGAGTTACGAATGAGTTACGGACCAAACACTTGACCGTAACTCTATCTGTTTGTAACTCGGACCCCAGTGAGTTACATAGCAACCACACTGTTCGTAAGCGCGGGTCGTGTTCGTAACTCAGGGACTGCCTTTACGACCGCTCCATGGGAGCTTTGGTCGTGAATGCGAACGGTCGTAACTCAACCGTTCGCAACTCAGGGACTGGCTGTATTTTGGAGACAAGACCGCCCCTACTCATATGCAGAATATGTACCTACTTCGGACATCCAAAAATTTGGAGCACCACTGGGTCTTAATGTCCACTCACCTGCCTCTTCCTATCCCTGTTAATCTGAAGAAGTGGGTTTTAGCCATATTATACTATCTATATATTTTTTGTTATTGTCTAAGGTGCCACAGGACTACTTGTTTTTTTAGCTGCAGACTAACCAGACCTATTAAAAGAATACTGAACCTATGACAGAGCCATTCAAGCAGTGGTAACATCATTCAACAGGCATTTGCCAATTCCAGGGACACACGGTCAGTTTCTGAACTTACTGTGTTAGTCAACAGGACCTGTGTTTAAAATTTGCTTTCAAATATTTAATTAGTGTGTTGGTGAAGATTGTAAAATCGCATCTCTAAAAAATTGTCATTTCACCCCCCAACCTGCCATTGGGCATAGGGACACTAGTTTAATAGTATTGCGTAGGGCCCCATAAATCCTAAGGACAGCCCTGTTTGGGGTGGGGGAGAGCACAGGGCTGAGTGAGTCTTTCTGCACATGCCAATGTGGTGCACTCAGCTGTCTCTGGGACTCGTAGCTGTCAGCAAATGAGAGACAATTATTTGAACTTGATTTAAAGGAAAAAATATTGTGTCATCTGTTCAGAAAGAGCCCGGGAGCAGGCAGAATGGCGTTTAAGAGGCCAACAGATGGAGGATTGTGGAAATGACTGAGATGGAGGGGATGAATGAGCAGAAAAACGAGAATTTGCAAACGTATGTGGTTTTGGAGCTTCACGGATTGAAGATTTCAGCTGAGCCTGCTTCCTGGTTTCACAGCTTGTTACTTTTTTTCATTAGCTCTGTTTATGCTTTATCATTTAAGGCATGTTTAGCACTAGTGAAAGATCCTGGATTGACAGCCCCGGAGAGCAATACTTCCATCCCGCTGCCCTCCCAGCGCTGTTGTTATTGTCTAGTATTGACAATAGACACCACCCCTGAGATAGAGGAATAGCCTCAAAGAGTGACGGGGGGTACAGTCTTCATGCATTCAAGCTAAGCTGGGTGACTAAAGTCACAGTCTTCTCAAATTTTAAAAAGGGGCCCTTTTGTGGTGACATTTTAAGATTCCAAAATAATCATTCAAAAGCCTTTTTTGTCTTGTTTCTGACTCAACAGAATACACAGCTTGGAGTGGAGAATAGTTTTCAGTGGCTTAGATTTGTCTACATGAGAAAGCTGCAATGGAATCAAGTTTAAAACTGGTATAGTTAAGCCAATGCAAAAGTGTGGCAGAACTCTGGTTTGTATCTGAGTGGCCTATTTTGGTTTAGCGAAACTTGCTCCATATCAAAGTCAGCAGAAAGAATCCACTTACATGGAAAATAAGCGTGGGGCCTTTTGTATCAATATAATGATCAGATTAAGTACCCATCTTGACTTAGACTGGTGCAATAGTCTCATGTAGACAAGCCCAGTGTTTAAATGAGTTTATCGCAGGACACTCATCAAGCATCACTGCTCAGTCTGACTAAAGTAACAACACCGAGTCTCTGTTGGTGTGGGTTTTTTTAACTACAAACACTGTTCAATACAGCAGACTCTCATTCCACTGGATTGTTTGCTCCTGATAAACACCGAGCAAATTCTGCTCAGTGCCACAAATGGTCTTGAAGTAACATTTTGTAGTTTAAATAAAACAGCTCTTTGTGAAGATCCCAGGGCATCAATATTGTCCTGGTAAAGCTAAGATATACTTTTACTTTGTGTATGGCCAACAACAGGGCCAGCTGTGCTAGCAGGGTCTAACAAGGCGTTCTCCTAAATTGCTCTCTTACTTCAAAGCGGGCCACTGAACAACACAAGGCTAATGGCTTTTGGTCAGTCCTGAGTCTGACTGGAGCTATATTTGAACTAGTGCCAGGCAAGTAAATAGCTCTGGGGGATCAATTTGCCCCATTATGTTTGAGTCAAACTCCCTACTACAGGGGAGCTGGAACCAGTTTAATAGTGGGGGTGCCGAGAGCTGTTGAACCAAACTGGACACCCTGTATATGACAGACACTACTTCATGCCAGGGGGTGCTGCAGCTAGGGTTGCCAGATGGTTTTAGAAAAAATACTGGGAAAAAAAAAAACATCAGGAAAAAGTTTGTTGAGCAAAAAAAACCAAACAAACACCGTGGCCCCTTTAAAAAAAGGCATGGTGAGGCTTTTTGGCCACCCACAATCTTGCCTCCCTGCGCCGGGCCGGACAGCTCCCCGGTAAGCACTAGGGTTGCCAGGCTACTTCCGTACTGAGACGGACAGCCTGAGATTTTCACCTCCTGGCCGGGAAAAAATCAGAAAGTACCAGACATTTCAGGTGTCCGGTATTTTCTGAATTTTTTTTACCGGAGCGGAGGCGAAAATAACGGACTGTCCGGTTCAATACCGGACACCTGGCAACCCTAGCCTGCAGCACCCCCACCCCATTTACCCACACACCTAGTTCCAGCACCTGTGCCCTCTGGATGCGGGTAGTTTGAAAGGAGTGCATGAGTACAGGTAGTACTGAAATAAACGGGGGTGGAGGGAAGGGGCAGAGTAGAGGCAGACAAATGAGAAACCCTTCTTTCCTAAAACTCCTTCCCCTTCTTACTCAGAACATTGCCAGATGTGAGTGAGCTGCTAGGGTCCGAGTCTATTACCCGGCTGGTGTGGCGGGAGCACAACGGCCCTTTCAGAGTCTGAGACAAGGCAAGCCAAAGGGACAAGTCCAGGAGACAAGTCCAGGCTGTGCTCCCCTTCCGGGGCCATTGGGATGGCTTGGTCCGACTGCCTCCATGAAATGACTGACATGCAGGCCTTCCCTGGGTCTGACTGGCCTTCCCTGGGCCTGACCTTTGCTGTCCATGGGGAGAAGGTGCCGAGAGAGCATGAATCCTGACACTTGTGACCATCGGTGAAAGTAACGGAAAGTTTCGTACAGGTGCCGTCCTATTGTAACCCAGGTCCCTGCTGGCTCTTTAAGTAGCTCCCGGCTGGCTTTTGCCGCGGCTCAGCCAGCTCTTGTCGGAGCTGCGCACCTGGGCGCACCCACTTACTGTCACCTCTGCTTGTGACCCTAGGTCCGCCGATATTAGTGTGGGAAGGGGCGGCCAAAGGGGGATTGCTGGAGTGAGTGGGAACGTGGGTGCACAGTAGCTGGAGGCCCAAGGCCAACAAGGGAGGGGGGAGCAGACACAGCACTTCCGACAGGTGGTTAAAGATGCCCCGTCGCACCCCAACTGATACCCTGCCAAGATCAGCACCGTGCAAGGAGACTGTCTCTGGAGACTTCGGCTCAGGTGGCAGGCCTGGTGTGCTGAGCCCTCCACTCTGTATCTGGAGCAGACTCTTTTGGCCCCCTTTATCTCTTGGGAGCGCTCCGGGGAGAGGCAGGCGAGCCTGGTGTTTTACCATGTCCCGTCTGGCTGAGCCACAAGGCCACAGGGTTGGGGTGAAGCAACCGGAGGCAGTTTATGTAAATGTGGGAAGCTCTTGACCGGGCCCTGTTACCCATCCCCTTCATTTCACGCCAGGCCCTCTGGCCAGGGCCGTGCCTTCTTGTCTGACACGGTCCCCCCAATGAACAAGGGGGGAAGACATCTGAATTTTGTGTGTGCCTCCGCTAGCCAGCTTCTTACTGAAAGCCCTGACGATCGGGTCTGCTGGGATTTTCTCTCTCCTGCCTGCTGTTTGACCTGCTCTTTCTATTCTCTCCTCCATGACTAATAGCTACTCTTTCCTGTACAGCTCCTGCCTTTCCCCCTCTTCCTCCTCGCTGCCTTTCAGCTGCTCCTGAGTCATCATTCTGTGCTGCTCTGCCTGCCACCCACTTACCTCACTGAGCTTAAAAAAGCTACTCCTAGCACACGCCGCCCGGCAGAGAAGCCAGAGGATCACAGGCAGGGGATCCAGCTCGAAAAGAGCTTCCCCTCAGAACAGAAATTCCTAGCCATGCATGAAAGCCCAAAGACCTAAAGCTGAGAGGCAGCATGGGGATACTTGGAGTCTAGTCCTGCCTCTGCTCTGCCTTCCAGCAAGTCTTTGCCTCTTATTTCTCCTAGGATTTATCTGTGGACTCTACAGTTCGTCAGGGCTGGGACTGTCTCTTGCTATGTGTCTGTGTAGCACCCAGAACAGTGGGGTACGTCTAGACTGCAGGCTTTTGTCGACAGAGGCTTTGTCGACAGATACTGTCGACAAAGCTTCTGTCGACAAAGAGTGTCTAGACTACAGCCAGTTCTGTCGCAAAGCAAGCCGCTTTGTTGACATGAAAGTGTAGACGCAAAGGACAGTGTAGAACTCTGTTGACAAAAGGCGTGATTCCTCATCGAATGAGGTTTACCGCCGTCAGCAAAACTGCCGAGTTCTGTCGACATTATGTCCACTTTTGTCAACAAAACCTTGTAGTCTAGACACACCTCTGGTGTCTCTGTACTGCCATAATGTTACTAATAATACATCCCCACAAGGGGCTCCGGTGTCTCTATGTTTAGGGGTCTAGCTGGAGACACCTTGGGCCTGTGTTTTTTCAAAGGTTCTGCTGCCCAGGCGGCTTCATTTGGGATGGTGGGTCTGGACTCTGTTCTATGTCTCCCCATAGGTTTTATTAAGGCAATGTGGCATATGCCACATTTATTACCAGGCACAGCTGAGAGCTGTGTGCTGCCCTTGTCTCCAATGCTGAAAGAAGCTATTGCATTCTCCTTAAACGGCATTGAAATTGCGTCATTTCATTCAGGAGGAATCTGTTGCTATGGGTTGGGGTGGGTTTTTTTTTACTTAGCAGAAATTGAATCTTTGTTCCCCTTTTTCTGTCTATACAGGGATATCAGTTACACTTTAAGTTCAATTTATTCTTTGCTATGTAGTCATTAAATCCTGGCTAGTTACTGCATTATTTAATGGGATTGATGATGTAATTAAGCCATAGGCAGACATTAACAACCAGAACCGTCAGGGAGGTTTAGGATCCTTTACTACTATGTTCTTGGCATTATACAACTTCTAATTTTATAGCAATTACTCTAGCAGGTTGGTTAAAGCCACACACTTCAAGCATACTGAACACACAAAGCATGCTGCTGGAGGAGTGTAGGAACAGCCATGCAGTGGAGGGAGGGCTTCATCGCCCATGACTTCCACTCCTTCACTCGACTATAAAATATCCCAATGCATATGACCTCTTTCTACAGAACCTGACTCTCATTATCTCCCTTCGTTGGCTGGGCTTCATGCTCTGTGTCTGCCTTGTTCACATTACAAGCTCTCCGGGGCTCACTTTTTAATACTAATAAAAAAAAAAGAAGTATCGTGCAGCAGTCACAGCATGCTCTCCATTTCGTTATTGTTTATTATTATTAATAACGGCAGCGCCCAACAAAGCCTCGGCGGGAGCTGTCCTTGGAGAGCCTCAGGTGAAAAATAATGTACCTGGCTCGTTAATAATTGTTAATGGAGTAAGACTCGCTATTAGGCGGCCTCACTCTTTCCCCTTCTACAGACAGGGAAACTGAGATACGGAGCTGTTATGGTGCGTGACGGGGTGTACCAACCCTACACTGGGGCTGTTCACCTGGCTGAGGAGACCCCCCACCCCCACCGCCCTGCTGGGCATGCTCCAGCTGGAGGGCAGGTATAAAGGCCAGTGGAGCTGCTCAGTCTGGGTTGACTGATGATGAGGAAGGAGGTGCTGCTGGAGCACCAGAGGAGGAATCACAGGCAGGCCAAGCCAGGGGGAAATGGAGGGAGAAGCCCCCAGTCTGGAGGAAAGAGATGGGGAAGACTGCGCCAGAGAGACTGGTAGGAAGTAGCCCAGGGCGGGGAGTTGTACCCCGGGGGATTCCCCGCCAAGCTAGTGATGGTCCTTTCCGCCTCTGACAGGGCCCTGGGCTGGGACCTGGTGGGGGGGGGGGCTGCGCCTCCCAACCTCATCTCCACCAAGCCCATGTTGGGGAGCTACACCCATTGCTGTTGACTCTGGCAGCTAGGCCACACTGCCCTGTGGGAAGAGAGCCCTGCTAGTGACTCTGTCAGTTGGGCCACACTGCTCTGCAGGAAGGGAGTGTTGCGATTGACTGTGGCCACTAGGTCTTGTTGCCCTGAAGTAAAAGGATGCTTTTACTGATCCTGGCGGTTGGACCACCCTGCCCGGCGAGAAGAGGGCGTTGTTAGAGATTTAGGCTGGCAGACCCTGGGATGGACGTGGTTTGGTCCTGGACTGAGACTTCCTGGATGAGTTGCGGGTGTAGTCGGGAGGGGAGGCATAGCAGCCCCTCCCCAAACTGGCACACACGCAGGGTTGAGCACCATTTGAGGAGCCTCAAAGGGAATGGATGTGCCGCCACAAGGTGACAGAGCAAGCCTGGCCCAACCACTGGTCATCACTCAGAGCGCGGGGCTGAAGCCAGTCCTGCCTCGCTAGAGAAGTCAATAGCATGCTTCCCGCAGAGTGCAAGGATGTAGCAGCAGGGCCTCGCTTTGCTCCCAGCTCTCTGGGGGTATGTCTACACTACAAAGTTAATTCGAACTAACAGCTGTTAGTCTGAATTAACTTTCATAGTGTCTACACCTACAAACCTCTAGTTCGAACTTAATTCGAACTAGCGGAGCGCTTAATTCGAACTAGGTAAACCTCATTCTACGAGGACTAACGCCTAGTTCGAATTAAGTAGTTCGAATTAAGGGCTGTGTAGCCACTTAATTCGAACTAGCTGGAGGCTAGCCCTTCCCAGGTTCCCCCTGGCAGCCACTCTGGGCCAAGCCAGGGAAACTCCTCTCCTCTCCCCCAGCCCCAGGGCCCTTAAAGGGGTAGACTCTGGCCAGATGGCACTTGCCACAGCCAGCCTTGCCAGCAGTCTCTGCCCCGACCCAGTGGCCTCAGGATGAGCCAGGCAGCCAGCGACAGCCAGCCATCCCACACCCAGTCCCCCAGCACCCAGGGGCCAGCCAGGGGCCGTAGACGGCGCACGCCCTCCTGGTCTAGTGCGGAGGTCATGGACCTCATTGAGGTTTGGGGGCAGGCCCCCAACCTCCATGATCTCCGCACTAGGAGGAGGAACGCGGCCGTCTCCTGCCATGGCCCAAAAGGGACACAGGCACACGCAGGAGCAGGTGCGCCTGAAAATTAAACAGCTGCGGCAGGCGTACGCCAGGGCCACCAAGGGCGGCGCCGCAGCAGGGGTTGCCACCTGCCCCTACTTCCCCACCCTCAACTGACTCTTGGGGGACGGGGCGGTCCGCGCCAGCCTGGGAGGCAGCAAGCCGGGACAGGAGGGCCCTGACCCGGGCGCACCGGAGGGGCCACCACAAGGAGTTCCAGCACCGGAGTCGGCAGGTTCGTCCGGGGAGGCCATACCGGGTAAGTGCCAGCACTGTCCCCTGCCCGGGGGGGGGGGGAGGCGGGGAGGGAGACCAGGGACCGCCCGCGTGGGCCATGCCTCCCACGGATCACGCAGACACCTGTGCACGTGCAAGCATGTGTCATGCCACCCTTGGGCAGGTGGCTCCAGCTGCGTGACACCCAGGGGCCGTGGCCCAACAGGCACATGCGTGTGTGAAGAGACCTGACACGCTCCCAACCCCAGGGCAGGACCAAGCAGGACGCCCTCCCTTTACACATCCCCTCTACACGGAGGCAGGGGACATCTCCCCCCCCTGCCCCAGCCACACTATACACGGCACAGGGACATGGGTGCGGTCTTGGGGCAGCTCCCAGTCCCGGGGAGAGCCAGACATCCCGACCATGGCCTCTGTGCAAGCACAGCGGCTCTGACGGTGCAGGGCGCGGTCGCCCTCACGTCGTGGGGCGGGGGAGCTGGGCATCATCAACTGTGTCCCCAGGGAGAACTGACACTTCTCTTCTTTCTCTACGGCCGCACCAGCTGCTCGTGCAGGGCGCACCACCCCGCCCGGGACATGCTCCCGCACCCGCGGCCTGCTCCGTACCACCACCACGGAGCAGGATTACTGGGACCAGCACCTGGGGTCCCTGCAAGCCCTGGATGCAGGCAGACCTGCAGCTCTGCCAGGAGCAGTTGGCTGAGGAGCGAGCCAGAAACACTACCCTGCAGGCCCTGCTGCAGAGCATGGTGCCCCGTGCCTGTCCTGCCCCTGCTGCCCCCCCAACAACTGTCCCTCCTCCCACTCCTGCCCCCCCCACCTCTTCCTCCTCAACCCCCACACCCTCCTCCTCAATGTCCACACCCCCCACCTCAACCTCCGCACCCTCCACCCCATCCCCCCGGGGACGCCGAGGCCCCCTCCCTCACCGTGCTGGGAGGCGGTTGGCCCGGCGAGACCCCCACCCCTGATCCCTGAGTTTCCCCTCCCCCTCCTTCCCCTTGCTTCCCCCTTCCAGCTCCCTCCTCCCAGGTTTCCCCCTCCCCTCTCCCACCCTCTCTCCTGCCCCCTCCCGCCTCCTTTCCCCTGTCTCCCCACAGTTTTGTTCTCCCTCCCCAGTTTTGTTAAATAAAGAGAGTTTCTATTTTTGAACACGTGTCCTTTATTTTTTACATCAGGAAGGGGGGCTAGGGAGGGGTAAGTGGAAGGAGGTGAGGGAGGAATGGGGCACAAGCCCCCGATGGGGAGGACTGGGGTGGCTCTGCGGGCTCCTCGGGGTGGAAGCTCTCCTGCAGGGCCTCCTGGATCCTGACAGCCCCCCGATTGACACCCCCCCCCCGGATGGCAGCCTGCGGCAAGTGCAGCTGGGCTGATGGCCAAGTGCTGTGATGTGCCGAGTGTGGGCACTCAGGGCACTCCAAGACAGGACTGCTTTGCTGTCCCTCATCGAGGTAGACAAGCAAGCGGGGAACCCTGAGAACTGTCTGTCCGGGGTGGGGGTCGGGTCCCTTTAAGCACAGCCCTCGGCTAGCCTGAGGCAGCAGCTCCATGCCCTAAGTCCTGGTTCCGGCCAGCCTTAACTTCGGTTCAGGGTCCACTCAGTGTGGACATGCTAATTCGAATTAGTTTTTAGGTCTAGATGCGCTAATTCGAATTAGCTTAGTTCGAAGTAGTGCTGTAGTGCAGACAGACCCTGGGGGAGTGAGATTTGACACAGGAAGGGGCTCCAACCTCCAGAGCGGGGGAATCAAGGGCTTGGCCAGGATTAGAACCCACGAGCTGCCCCCATCTCATCTTTACACATCGGGAGAGAGCACTGCCTAATCAGCCCTTTGGCAGGTAGGGCTGGCCCCAGGACAGGCAGTCCTCTACCTCAGGTTTCCTGAGGCTGTGTTCCCTCCCACGCATGCTGGTTTCACAATGAGCCCCATGGGCTTCCTCCTGTCTTACCCCAGTGTACGTGAGAAAGGGCTTCAGGGCCCTTGAGTGTCCTTAACCAAGTTGGGCCACATTCCTGTCACTGTAAGGGGGGGGGTAACACTCTCCCCCGGCTGCCCCGAGGAAACATCCGTCATGCATGGAAAGTGCTTGGAGAGCTGCAGACAGGAGCAAAGCTTTATTTTTGCAAAGAGGCAATGGGCCCAGAGTGTTCTGTCGCCTCTCTCTGCCATCCCAGGGCATTAATGGCACAGTGTGGCAAGGGCTTGAGTCTCAATGACCTGTGCTTCCTCTGGGCACTTGGGCCATTTACAGGGGCCTTTGAGTGCATGGTAGCACTCATGGCTAGGGTTGCCAGGTGTCCGGTATTCACCCGGATAGTCCAGTATTTTCGCCTCCTGTCTGGTAAAAAAATTCAGAGAATACCGGACACCTAAGATGTCTGGTATTTTCTGAATTTTTCCCCGGCCAGGAGACAGAAATGCCGGGCACCTAGCAACCCTACAAACACTCAGCGCCCGGCCTCCCCCTGCACCCCGAACCTCCCTCTTGACCCCCAACATCCTCAGCCTCGTGACCCCAGCCCCCATGCAAAAGACCTCCCCTGTTTTTGGCTTAATAAGTCCTTGGAGTCCTTTTTTTTTTTTTTTGGTCAACAACTTTGGTCCCCCCCCCCCCCCTTTTTTTCCCGATTTTTTTTTGGTGGGGGGGATGTTTGGTATTTTTGTTTCAACCCTACTTATAGCAGTGACACGTATGTCAGCAAAACTTATGTCACTCAGAGTGTGACAATTTCACACACCCCTGGAGCGACACAAGTGGCAGTGTAGACATACTTAGTCATGTCTAGATTTAGACATAATATGAACCATGCTGATTCACTTTTAAATTCCCACGGATCACAGTGAGTACCCAAGCAGACGGACAAACAAGCCCGCTCAGGCCTGGTAGATGGAAGTTCCAGTTTTCATGGTGGGCCCTTGCAGTGGTCAGCGCTGAACAATGGGAACCGAGCTATCCAATGCAGGACAATCGCGGGTCCACCCTCGAATCTGGTGCCGGTAGGTGGTAGGCAGCCATTGCATGGCAGGGCTTCTTTCACCCAGCTTGCCTAGTTACTATGGGCACTGTGTGAGAGGCTTAGGGGAAGACGGTGAAGCTCTAATAATAATAATTTCCTACTGAGGTCGTGTGGAGAGAGCACTTCCTGGTGGCTTATCTGCCCAGCGATATCAGCAGCTAGGATCTTATCACATTGTAATTACCAGGTCTAGATTTGTACTAATTGGCTCTCTGGAGTAAAGTTACTTCCAATCTGTATACAAGGGGTGCACAGCAGGAAGCAATTTGGAGCTGAGCAGGTTGTGTGATGATCTGTCAAGTATCAGCTGCAACAACAAACAAAGAGTAAGGGCGGGAGATGAGTGAGCGAAACACATATTTGTGTACTGAGCTCCATGGACAGAGCTGGAGGGCAAATTCCCCTGATCCTGCTCCCTTCCCTTTGCCTAAGGGTGTCCACCCTGGATTCCTTCTTGCACCTCCGTCAGTCGTGCCAAGGTAGCAACATGCCCCATGTTTCTGCAGTAGTGTTCCTGTGCACGCAGGAAGGGCCAGGGCTCAGGGAAGCACGACAGACAGCGAGTCAGCGGGTCTGTGCTCAGAATCGGCCCCACCCCAGCATCTAGCTGTGACTCTTATCCACCCAGAGCGGGCAGCCCGAGAGCAAACTGTAATTCAGCGTCTGCTTTCAGTGGAGGAAGGAACAAACCAAGCTGATCCGCCCAGGCCATGAATCTTATTGTTCTGTACAAAAGCATGCCTGTTTGGTTGGCTAATGCTCTTCACCTCTAAAAGCCTCCTGTGCATTGTAGGCCAGATTGCTTTATATCCCATCATGATAAAAAGTGCAGAGCAATTAGGAAAAGTCCAGGGGAAAATACCAAGGTTTCACAACTGAAGTGGGGCTCTGATGCCGGAATGTACGTTTTGACTCCGCTTTACTCTGTAATTAGCGCATATTTGTCTCTGACTTCAACTAATATTTAGCAGTTTGGAGCTTGGGACCCACATTACTTCAGCAAAGCAATAAAAAAAACACCAGATATGTAATTGAAATGCTGCTCGGCTCCTGTGGGACTCTAGTATGTTGCTTCACTCTGTTGAATGATAAAGATATGTTGCCCTGATCAGAGGCAGATAAGTAGACTGGCTGATGAGGCTGAATCCCACAGGCAAGCCCTAATCTAGCAGTCTGTTTGTTAACTATCCATCTTTTCTGTGATGTTTGGTTTGCATAATGTGATAATATAATAACGTGAGCATTCTTTAAGGGGGAGAATGAATCCAAATGAGGGGTGGTGGGGTGGAGGGCGGAGAAGCAACGCAGTCAAATCTCTCCTTCTCTACGGCAGATTTGATCATATGCTAAATGAGCCAATTCTCCAGGCTTCATTTTGGGCCAATTTACTGCCCGCGTTGGAAGCCACTTAACTATTACAGTGGGAAGCGGTAACTAGCTTGGGGTACAACCCTCTACCATACACCCAAGTGTGTGTTTCCTGGATTGTTAGTAGTTAATGCTGATATTGCAGTGGAGGCCCAAAGGTTCCCATTAGGGTTGGGCTAGGCGCTGCCCATAGAATGGAAGCAGCCCATGCCTTCGAGGCCCTACAGTCTACAAGACACAGACAGACGAAAGGTAGAAGGTGTCTATGTGTGTAGAGTAGGAATCTGATCCTCTGCAGAGCTGTACGCATTTACACCCACTCAAGTGAATGGAGTTGCATTGCCAATGCAGTAGATGAACTTAACCCTCGCCCTTGAGAATGGAACGGAAATACACACTTCCCCTAAATTCTGAATTCCAAGGCTGGCAGAGACCTCAGGAGTCATCGAGTCCCCTGCCCAAAGCAGGACCAACCCCAGCTCAATCATCCCAGCCAGGGCTTTGTCAAGCCAGGACTTAAACACCTCTAGGGATGGAGATTCCACCCCCTCCCTAGGGAACCCATCCCCGTGCTTCCCCACCCGCCTAGTGAAATAGTTTTTCCTAATATCCAACCTAGACCTCCCCCACTGTAACTTGAGACCATTGCTCCTTGTTCTGCCATCCCTCATTACTGAGAACAGCCTCTCTCCAGCCTCTTTGGAACCTCCCTTCAGGAAGTTGAAGGCTGCTATCAAATCCCCCCTCACTCTTCTCTTCTGTGGACTAAAGAAGCCCCAAACCCTCAGTATCTCCCCATAAATCATGTGCTCCAGCCCCCTCATCATTTTGGTTGCTCTCCAGTGGACTTTCTCCAATGTGTTCACATCTTTCTACAATGTAGGGGTGGTCCAGAACTGAATGCAATACTCCAGATGTGGCCTCCCCAGTGCCATATAAAGAGGAATAATCACTTAATATAATATATGGAGATATACCACCTCATAGAGCTGGAAGGGACCTTGAGAGATCATTGAGTCCAGTCCCTTGCCCTCACAGCAGGACCATGTACCATCCCTTACAGATTTGCCCAAGATCCCTAAATGGCCTCCTCAAGGATGAAGCTCACAACCATGGGTTTAGCAGGCTAATGCTCAAACCACTGAGCTATCCCTCCCCCCACTTCCCTAGATCTGCTGGCAATGCTCATGTTAATGCACCCCAATATGCCATTCACCTTCTTGACTACACGGGCGCACTCTTGCCTCATCAACAAAACTTCATTCATAACATTCTAACTTGGGCCATTATGTGCTCCCCACCTAAATGACCCCTGCAGTTTCAAATGGCTATGGTATAATAAGTATGATGTAATGACAAAGCTCCACTAACTTACAGGGAGCCCAGGTATCACCCCATATCCCCTCACCTCCTTTGTCGTACTGCTAGGCAGGCTTGTGAACTTCTAAAATGCTGCCACTCTCACGCAAGTGGTGGCGATATTCTGGCAGCGGGTGAGATCATCCCTATGCGTTGTTTTATGTTTGGAAGGCACTTTGGAATGAAAGGCGCTCCGTAAATATAGGCTATTACTCTTAGACTCTGTTCCACTCACAGCACGAAGTAGTACATTATCTCGTGAGGCTGGGAGGTGGGGGGGAGCCAAACTGAAAATAACGCACAGAGGAAAGTAGACAAGGAATAGATTTTTTTTAAAATCTTCTCTCTCCACTGATATCACAGCTCTGAAGAAAATCAGAGAGAGTGAATAATGAATGCAACAGGTCCAGATTGTTTGTCACTAACCTCCTATAGTTCAGACATTCCCATCAAATTCTGGCTTGAAGGCTTCTTCACTCTGGCCAGTGGGGGCATGCCACATTAATTAGAGAGTCTGTTACCTTTGCAAAGGGGCTTTTGTTTAGTTTTGTTGTTTTCACATTTCTTACTCGGGGGGAGGACGCAGAGGAGAAATTCTTTGAAATCAATGGGTGGGAATTTAGTGGGACAGAGTTAAGGAACCAATTCTGAAGACGCTTGGTGTCGGCTAATGTGTATGATCTTAGGCCATGTCTTCATTCTGGGGAAAAATTGATGCTGCTGCAATCAATCTTCTGGAGTTTGATTTAGCGGGTCTAGTAAAGGCCCGCTAAATCGAACTCAGAGAGTGCCTCCTTTGGCGGCTGGCGGGGAAACTAGAATTAAGATACATCGACTCCAGCAATGTAATTAGTGTAGCTGGAATGCATATTTTGATTCAAACTTCCCTTTCAGTGTAGGCCTGGCCTTACTTGCACCCATGAGATAGATTGGCAGTAATAGGTAGAATGTTAGGCCTTGAATGCCTTAGATAAGGACTTAATGATTTAACCCACTGTTATTCATTCAGAACATTTTTAATTTCCAATGTTGAGTAGAGATGAGCCCTGAAATTAAATCCAGCACCAAACAAATCCTCAAACTTCAGGAAAATTTAAATCTACATTCACAACCTGAACACTGTGTCTCAGACCAGGCTCTGGTCTGCTAGACCTTCTAGTTTTTATCCTTCTGAGAGTAACTCCACATACTGCTCTACTTATTATGCGCAGTCCTTTCTTGAGTCTTACTAAGCTAATTGCCAGAATAATATCTTGCACCGGTGAGTTTCACAGGTTAATTATTTATTGTCATAAAAATGTTTCCTTTTTATTTGTTTTAAATGTATTGCCTTTTCATTCTGCCAAGTGCTCACTTCTGCTTGCATTATGGAAAAGGTTAAATATTATTGCCGCTAATGGGAACAAATTGAATTAGGCAGAGAAAATAGCCCTGGAGGGAGAAACTCAGAAATTGTTCTCGAGTCCTTGGTTCATCCACCAAGCTGAAGATTGCTTTCCATAGACACAATGCCCTACCTGTGTAGCTCTACCCTGACTTAGAAGGATGACAGGGGAGATGGGCCACCATTAAAACCAAATTCTTCATCTCTCTGCTAAGACTAGTGACAAGGAGGACAATTGGTGCAACTTAGAGTAATAGTTTTATGATCTAGAAACCTGTCTCTTAGGCCACTGTGTATTGAAGTCTGGATTGGCCCCTGCCCTGTTGGAGGGGGTGCGGGACAACTATGTGGAAGTCACAGAAAGGCCGCCACTTTTCCCCAGAGTTTTTTCATTAATTAAAAAAGCATCTACCTGTTATTGAGTTAAAAAAAATCCCTTTATAATGTAAGGCAAATGTAACGGATGCAGTCGTGTCTGCCTGGGTTTGCAGAAAGCCTGAAACAGTATCTCCAAGATGCGAATGATATTTAATCTCGGATACAAATGATACTTTAAACATCAACATTGATAACAGCATCACTGTTCACCAAAGCATGTAAGAGAGGAGGAGGGGCATCGTAATCCAAAGCTCTGCACCAGGGTTGAGATGTGAGAGCCAATAACCATACATGGTGGGGCTGTAGGGAAAGGGAAGGAGGGGGAAATGGGTTCCATTTTCCTGCAGTGTGGGTTCAACTCTTGAAAGCTAGAGGGAAATTTTGCATTATGCAGTGGACGGAAACGAAGCCATCTCATGCAAGCCACCGGACAGCAGAGAGAGAAATGCCATTTGGAGATCATCAGCCTAGGTTGCCAGGGCTACATTTGAATGTAGAGCTGAAAGACTTAGGCTGTGTCTAGACTGGCCGCTTGAATTTGCGCAAGAACACTGACGATCTAATGTATGATCGTCAGTGTTCTTGCACAAATACTATGATGCTCCCATTCGGGAAAAAGCCCTCTTGCACAAATGTATTTGCGCAAGAGGGCCAGTGTTGACAGGGGAGGACTGTTTTGCGCAAAAAAGCCCCGATGGCGAAAATGGCGATCGGGGCTTTCTTGCGCAAAAGTGCGTCTAGATTGGCCAGGGACGCTTTTCCGCAAAAAGTGCTTTTGCGGAAAAGCGTCCGTGCCAATCTAGACGCTCTTTTCCGCAAATGCTTTGAACGGAAAAACTTTTCCGTTCAAAGCATTTGCGGAAAATCATGCCAGTCTAGACGCAGCCTTAGAGTCCAGGTACCAGTCTCCTGAGCTGTTCAATCCCTTGGTCTACTCAGCAATAAGACAGATCCTCAGCTGGCGGAAAATGGCATCTCTGCACGGACTTCGGGGGCATGATGCCAATTTACTCCAACAACAGCACATATTTCCCTTTTTTTTTTTAATTGTATCCCTTTGGTATATATGGTCATGCCAATTTTCTTCCACAATTTGATCTGAGGAAGTGGGTCTGGCCCACGAAAGCTCATCACCTAATAAACCATCTTGTTAGTCTTTAAAGTGCTGCATAGTCCTATCTTTTGTTTCAGCTAGGCCAGACTAACACGGCTACATCTTTATCACTCTTCCCCATTCGGTGACTCTTGGACAAAGCAGCAACAACAGGAGTTCCTGAACTGCTTACGAGAGAGCTTCATTACACGGCACTCAGCCCAGCACCCCTCTCCCTATCAGGTACAGAAGAGCCCCCTTTTCCTTTGCCAGCCTGTGCACATCCCTCCATTGGTAGGAAGGGCCTCAGGTAAAACAGCCCCCATCTGCTGCATCTGGGCAGTCAGCCTTCCCCTTAGCAGGGGGGTTGGGCCTGTAGGCTTTCCATGGGGCGGGGAGCCCAGCCTCTCCTTCTGGAGCACCTCACTCCCAGGCTGTCTCTTGGCTCAGTGGCTGCTGGTGTTCCTGCATACCTCTCGCCCTCCCTTCCACCCACCAGGGGAGGCTTTAAAAGGTCCCAGGAGGCTGAAGTGGAATCAGCTGGCCCTAACTGGTCCAAGAAAGCCCTGTCCCAGCTGATCCTACTCTGCCTGAGATAACCCCTCACCAGCTGCTCCTGCCTGACCTGCAGTAACCCGCTTCTAATTAACAGGGGAGTTGGCTTTTTCCCCTGTCTAGAGCTGCCTTTCCCCTCTCTCTTGCAGCCCTCTGGCCTGACTTTGTCACACTGTATCTGTCTTCGTAACACACACACGCACACGCCCCGGGTGTATGTGGGGCTGTTTGATCGGCTGCGATTGCAGGGGGCATTCTGAGCTTTCAAACCACAGAGGATGATTCTGACGCAAAAGTGGGTCATGTTCCATGTTGAGTGGTGCACTGGAAATGCTTTGATGTGTAAAGGAAGGGAAGGGGAACTGGGGAGCTCTCTGCTTAGTGGTACTGTTCAAATGCCACTGAGCACCCGTCCAGCTGAACTGATTTGTCCTAGCGCAGTGCTGGGAGAGTGACCTGGTGCAGTAGCTGCTTTGTGCTGCTCCCCGGACTTCTTACCAGGTTCCAGCAAGTACTGGAGGCTGCTCCACTGCACGGCTCAGGACAGGAATGATGGGCAGAGCTTTGGATGGACAGGAAAAGAAGGGCCCAGGGACAAAGCAGAGTGGCTGTAGCAAGAGAATGGAAGTCAGATGTGGCGTCCTCAGCTCAGCCACACTGTTTGGTCTCTGGATCTTTCTTTTCCTGTATCACCCGAGCCCTGCCGGCCTCTCCCCTGTTCATGGATAGAAGGAGTTCTGCGTGTGTGCCAGGTTTTCTTCCCCACATCATGGCAAGGAGAGAGCAGACGCCAGAGAAGAGGGTGGAGGCAAGAGAACTGACCCTGGGACAGTTTCTCCATCGCCCCACGTCTTCGGTTGTCGCTGGCACCTGTATAAAACCCGCATCTCTAGCGACCCTCCAAGTGGCAGTGCTTTGCGATATGAATGACATCGAACACGGCGTGGCAGTGGAGAATTGGACTCTGTATTTTCCCCGTCCCATATTCTATTTGGCTGCTCTGTGCATCAGATGAAAGAACCCAACAGCTGTTGTTCTCCAAGTCAAGACCCCAAAAATGCAGGATTCCACCTGCATTCTCCATCTTACTGGCGAGTGTAACAAACTCATGGGGAAAAAAAAGAACCCTATTAATAATTACCCAAAAAGAAAAAAAAATCTTTTTTTATTTTTAATGAGCTCTATAAAAAATAAGTTCCTTAATTAAAAAGCTTTTTACTTTGGAGACGGCAACAACACTTCAGAGATCTCTAGATGGCTCCAGCCGTGAGTGAAGATGAAACGAACAAACTTGTCAGAGAGCCCCTTATAAGGGCATGAAAGAGAAACCTGAAGGTCAAAGGTCAAATGAAAGAGATCACTTAGATTTGAGGAACTATCAACAAGGCACTAATTGGACTGAAAGGAGGAGACAGATGGAAAGAAACAAAGCAGGAAAACAGCTTTGGAACAAGCATCATTAAAAACAAAAGTTTGGGGAAGAAAAAGGACCATGCTTTGGTGCAGGAAATAAACAGACCTATGACTCCATTTGCAACATGCAGGATGGAAGATTTGGGAATTTAGGGTGGACCAAGTCACACGTCAGCCCTTCTGTGCACATCCAATTCCTCGTGGAAATTGGTTCTGAGGATGGGCTTCCCGTAGAAACGATGCTGCATAGGAGGAGGCCGGAGAGCAATACACATGGATATACCCCTATGCAAGCTGGTATAAAGTTCTACCAGATGACGGTGGCCACATTCCACACGGGGCAGTTAATGACACAGAGACGAATCTGGACATTTAGGACCCATTGTGACTGATGTGGCAATTTCCTGCAATCGTCTTGAAAAACTGTCTTGAATTAGGGGATGTGAATGTCAAAGGACTGTTCTTGTCCGGCACACCATTCTGTAGAGACTCACGCACACCATTCCGTAGAGACTTGTCCAGCACACCATTCCACGTCAAGTGACTGGCTTGGGGGGGTGAATGCAAATTTCCCACCGCTGCTTATGCAAAAACCTAGCCTTTGGCAGCTAAGCCCTGCAGAGAGTACCGTCTGCTGATCAGTTCTCCCAGGAGTCTCAAAATCAAAGGGCCCAAGCTGTAGAAAGGAAAGGCTGCACCATTCACGGCTGTTCTGGTCCTGAATGTAAGACAGTTGTGAACCTGTAACCAAAGGGAAGAAGCCAGAGCCTGAGACTGGATTTGGGGGTGACCTGTGGCGAGCTTTGTAGCATGGGTGTAGGTTCCATTACTGCTTTGAATGTTTTCTGTGCAATGCTTTCACCTCAAGAATAACTGTACTTGCCTATCCAGTGCTCTTTGGTAACCCCTTGTGTCTGGCAGGATTTATCTAGGGAGCCATCCTGGCTGGGGGCAAGGCATCTTCATCATAAATGACCAGCTAAGTGTTCGCTCCCCTTCCTCACACGCAGTAACAGTGTAAAGACAGGCCTGGCGCAGCCGAGACCGCTGCATGGGAGGAAGAGGGAAGGGGTGTAAGACAAACCCAGTCCTGGGTAAAGAAAAGGGAGCGAACAGAATGTGGAGCGGGGAGCAAGGTGCCCCATGGCTGTCCTCTGCTTTGTGCACTCCATTGGGGCCAGAGCTGGTCTCTGTTTTGTGTAGCTTTCCTCCGAGCCCCATGTCACTACTGTGGCTCACCTCTGGGCAGCCCATAAAGTGAGGCGCGTGCAGACCGATCGCCAGCAGGGACACTGGAGGCATGGCTGAGTGAGGCACGGTCCAAGGGGCTAAGCCCCCGCCAGCCACGCACATAGATGCCACTTCTAATTTGCCAGCAGCAAGACATGAGTCACTCCAGTAGGGACTGCTCCAGTGCTTCCATTGGCTGCAGCGAGCCCTGTACTGGGTTCCTAGCTAGCAGCGTGGGTGGGGCGGGCGAGGGAATGAAGTGAGACCCTTGCTCTAAAGCAATAAGGCTTTAAAAATGAGCCCTCAGCACAGAGCATATTGCACTAGCACATTTCCTATTTCCAGTTCATAACCATTCAGTTAAAGCTTTATCAGCAAGTAAGACAGACCTTATGGTTTGAGAATCCATCACCCCTATTGCTTTTCTGAATGGGCCATTGAAAATTATAGGCTGCAGCAGCCGGCAAAAGAACCTTTCTAAGTTATGATGATTGGTTTCCCCCCACTCATGCCTGTGCAGGGGCGGGTTTCCTCTTTGCTTTGTTACCATCTGGCAAGAGCCCAGCCCCCAGCAGAAATCATTTAGATTGAGGCCCAGTGACACTAGCTTCCCATTTGGCTACTCATCTGCTAGATTAAATGAAATGTGGGTCCTGGGCTGTGACAATACTCTGTGTTTCTGTTTACACCCATCACTTCTATTTCTCGCAGCTTTCCCTCTGGGGGAGCCAAGCACGAGGCTGCACTCAAGTGATGGTCACTGGTTAGTTGGCCTTTTCCTAATCCGATGTCCCTTATTTGTAATTCCTGCCCCTCCCCACACCTCCGGAGCACTTGATTATGGGCCATGGTGCTCCTCAAACATCTTTGTTCCTCTCCGAAGACCAACCCTGACCTCTGTGAACAACAGAGTGGCAGTAGCCAGCGGCTGTTGTCCCCAGGGCCTGAGCTTTGGTGGGCATTTCATTGTAAATCACTGTGCCATGCAGGGAACCACTTTCGTGAGTTTCTTATTTATTTTATTTGTATGTTATTGCATGGTGCTATTAATCTGCATTGTCTTTCCCCAGCTCTCGTGTTTGAAACGCTCCTCCTCCAGGTCAGATCTCATTCCCAATCTTCTTTCACGTTCACTGTGGGAATCAAGGAAAGAAGATGGCCAGGCAGGTATAGGGTCCGGTGATTCCACCTACTTTCAGAGAAATCCCTTCCCCGAGAGAAAGCAGAAAAGAGCTGGACACTATGGAGATAATGAAGCTAACCAAGGTAACCCTTTGTGTGATTCCCAGGAGGGCCAGTGGAGGGATGAACTGGACCCAAGATAGCTCAAAGACGTGTTGAAAAGTCCCTGGTTCATTGGTGAGTTTGGTATGCACGCATTCTTGCTCCTCTTCTAGGAGCTGGGCAGACGGATGGAACCCAAATTCACATTTGTGACTAGGACGATTTACTTAGCTAGTCATAGTGTATCTGAGCAGGGCATATGCCAGATGACAGGGTGTTGGGAAGCTGCTAATAACCATAGCTAGCCAGAAAATGCTAACGTCTTTCCAAATTTTGCAGAAAAAAATACAAAAAAGTTAGAACATTTTTCCCAGAGAATTGCCTTTTCTCAACTAGCACTGATAATAACTCATGCTGCTTCTTAGAAGCCAGATCGCCACATGAAGATTGGCATACCTGCATCAAGAGACCTACTTCGGCTGTGGATTTTTGTCTGAAAACTTGACCTTTTGGCCCATTACATGAATACAAAGTAAGAACTTGGGTTGGGGATCTTACATTCTGGCTAAGAAGTGGGCTAGATCTTTTAGCGTTTACCTGTATTCCTGACTAATAGGATGGAAGACATATGCAAAGCTTGGCTCTTCGTATCACAAATATTCTTCCTTACTCCTTAGAGGCAGGCGATGCTGCAGTGGCCACAGGATGCTTATGGCTGCTGGAGCTTTACCTCCCCCCATCAAGTCCTCTCTCGAATTCTGCCCGAGTCCCAGCCAATTTCTGAGACAAACAACAAACACAATGAGACTTGATGTGTTTTCCTTCACCCCTCCCCCCGACTCCTCCTGTTTCTCAAACGAACTCCTTCAAGAAATGAATCTTCCCTTTGTGGAACAGCAAACAGAGATTTTTCACAGACGCTCTCCTGGGACAGCACTCTGTAGCATGCACACGCACGGCTTTCATGTTTCCAAGTGTATTTAATGTGCAGGGCCCGTCGCAACTCAAGGACGGCATTTCAAGTTGGGCAAAAAGACAGAAGCAAAGTTTTGGTTGCTGAAAGAAACAGATTCTTAACAGACTTGATTGATAAAACATCACACTTGGGGCGATTAAAGCAGGCAGCTCAGAAGTTTTTGCGAAGAAAGGAACAATTGATTTTTTTTTTTTTTTGGTGTAGTATTTCCATTAGATCCCTGGCATAAGGCTGCAGAAGCTTTAAATATTTATGAAGGTGAAAACTGGTTGGGAACTCCAAAGGCATGAGAGTGCAAAGTTTTGGGATCCACAGACGGCGGTGGCATGGCTGCTAGATAGAAATGAGGTCTATGGAGACTGCTTTACTGGGCAGAGAAAGAAATGGAACATGCCTATAGCACGGAGTTGTGTGGTGTTTAGTTAATGACAGCACGATAGGGGTAAATGGGGTACTTTTTCCCCATCTCCTTGCAAGTTATCCTGGATGTGCATAATTAATTATCCTTAATTGCTAAGGAACGCTAAGCTGGGAACTTGTAGGACACTTGGCTATTTACCAGCGAGTACTATTCTCTATGAAACCATACTGGAATCTGTGAGGAGTTTATGTCACAGGTCTAGCATGAAGAATTGTACATCTTCCTCCTTGGTGCATCACTGAGGTCCCTGGAAGATGCGCCCTGCGCCTGCTGACAGAATCTGTAATACAAACACCCACATTCTCCTTTGATCCTTGATTAAGGCCAGGTCTACATCGGGGAAGAAACTGACATACGATACACAAGTCCAGTCACGAGAATAGAGTAGCTGGAGTAGACATACCTTAAAGCCAATTTTTTTCAGCAGCCCCACTGTGGGAAGTCAGCAAGAGAAACTCTCCCATCGACTTCCTTTACTTCTTGCCATCTCGTGGAGTACCGGGATCAACAGGGGTGCCATCAGTGGTTGATTTAGTGGGTCCTTACTAGACCCGCTAAATCAAACCCCTAAAGATAGATCTCCGGAGTGTTGATCTCCAGATAAGTGTAGACAAGGCCTAAGCCTCACCTTGTTTTTCTAAGGGCTTGATCCTCTGAGCTCCCACTCAGAGTGGAGGGCATGCACTAAGGGAGATCCTTGGGGCACTCCTCCATATTCTTTTCTCATCATGAGGAACTCATTGGCATGGGAAGTCACTGCAGCCCCTTTCAAGAGCACCTCAATGGATCCATTTGCTGGAAAGATGTAATGAGGCTTAATTAACTATGACCAAACTGGGAACCCCTTACTCAAATTACTGAGCAGTTATGTCTAGGTGTTGCTAATTGCAGAACAAAATACTGTTCAGCATGAGTAAAAACTTCAGAATTTGGCCTTATAGAGAAGTGCAAAGTATTTCCTGTAGAATAATAAAAAGCAGGTTGAAAGTTCCTGTACGTGTGTGAATATTCTCCTTGTCAGGCTCTGTAGCTTGGCTGATACACACACGCACCCGCTGTACAATACCTTAAAGTCTCTATGCAAATTGGATCTTAATATCACTCAGATAAATGGTTTAAGGAAGAAAAGGGATACAATAGTGTGTCGCCGAGTTAATGTTGCAGGCTCTACCTCCCAAATTGGTTCAGAAATTAGCGGGAAGGAAAGAAGGCTCAGACAAAATAATAAACCTGCTTACCTGCTCATTAATTTAATCTTTTCTCTTTCTCATAGCTTTTGTGGTTTCTATAACTGTGGAATAACGATAGAATTGCAAAGTCCTAGATGAAAGGGAGCCTAGGTCTGGAAGCATAAAGATTAAAGGAGAGTTTTTCGGATTTGCTGGGGATTATTATTAATATTATTATTATTATTTTATCTCTCAGGTTTGTGATGGTTATTCCCTGCTCATCTCGCAGCTATTCTTCTGGGTGTATTGACAAAGCACAGAGGCAGAGCACAGAGACTCTTGGGTAAGTTTCCTGCATTTTTCTGAGGACATTATTGAAAATACTGGTTGCCAATGGAGCAAGATGCAGGAACTTTACGTACCTCCAAAATGGACCAGTTTGGAGCTGTATTTTTAACAGAGATGGATCCAGGCATGGCCCCTCCCCCAGATCCACACACCCAAATCAGGAAGCAGCTCAGATTCAAATCCAAATGGTGTAGCTTGGGTCTATCTCTCATTTCCATGCTGCTGAAAGGGCGATTACATAACTACAGCTGGATAGTTTCTTTCAATAGGATGGCTTGTTGAAAAATGGTTCCCTGAGTCATGGGCAGCTGACCCAAAGAGTATCCCAGAGCATACCCCCACCTTAAGTTAGTTTTTGCTTTTTGAGGCCGGGGATGGGAGCTGGTTGTGATTTGCTATGCCCATTTACCCAACTGTTGAGGCCAAACCCTTCCTTTAGCCTCGGCGTCTCTGAGCTGTAGTTCTGTACATTTCTGGGAAATTGGAGATGTAGCAAATAGGCATTTGCAGTGTTGGACAAGGGGGAAGTGAAAAGGGAAAAGCAATTTCTAAATCATACTCCATCAGAGTCTACCGCCTCACTTCTATTGATATCTACCTTACCCTGTGATCTGCCCACTGAGTTCCAGGGGCTATTGGCAGAGTGAAGGTATGGCTCTGTGGGTGTGTCTAGACTACAGGGTATTTTTGAAAAAAGTGGCCTTTTTTCGAAAAAACTTCCCCTGTGTCTAGACTGCTTCTGCCTTCTTTCGAAATTAAATCGAAAGAACGCGGCGGTTTTTTCAACCTTGGTAAACCTCATTTTATGAGGAAGAACACCTTTTTTCGAAAGTGCTGTTTCGAAAAAAGGTGTTGTTGAATGCAAACAGAGCTTCTTCGAAAGAGAGCATCCAGACTGCCTGGGTGCTCTGTTTTGAAATAGCCGCTCGCTTTTTCGAAAGAAGTGGTTGCAGTCTAGATGCTCTCTTTCAAACGAGGCTTGTAGTCCAGACGTATCCATGTGTGAGTAAGAGTGGAAGAAACTGGGCGTAGCGGTGGGGACAAAAATAAAAATCAAAGGGAGCCCTTATCAAAGGTGTCTCCTTTCCCAGCGACCAGTTTGTGTCGAGCTGGAACCATAGAACTACTGGGTCAGGTGAGGAATATCTTCAGAACAGCTTTTCCTATTGATAGAGATGCAGCCGTGTTAGTCCGGTCTTGCTGAAATAAAAGACAGGACTATGCAGCAATTTAAAGACCAACAAGATGGTTTAATAGGTGATGAGCTTTCGTGGGCCAGACCCACTTCCTCAGATCAATAGCTTTTCCTATTGGCTTTGGCTCTCCCAGTCCTGTCTGGAAGCAACAATATAAAGGCTTGGTTCAGATTCGGGGAGGAGGGAAAGAAAGAACAAAAATATCCCTTTGATCCACACATCAGTGCAAAACACCACCGAAGCAGCATCGTAGCATGTTACGCCCACTCTGCAGAGGATAAATCACCACAAGCTGCAGGCAATGGGGAATCAGACCCTGGAATTTATTTATTTATTTATTGTAGCATTTTTTGTGGACTTTTCAGAAAACCAGCAGGAGAGAGACCCCAGAGAAAGGTTCTCGGGAGTTCTGGGCCCATGCAGCCCTCTGATTGCCACTGAACTGGGGCATGCACAGACCAAGCCCAGCCGCAGTCCTGACATGATCATCAGGCACTTCCTTGTTGGCCGGCTGTTCTTTCATGCAGAGGAGACCTGAAGCATCAAATCAATGAAGCTTTCAGCTGGAGAGAAAGCTGAGCCAGGCTCAGAATATGATTTATGATTTCACAGAGTGTCTGAAGCATTGTGGTTGGGTTTCATATTGTAATGGCCTCTCGGCACGTAGTACCCAATTAGGTGACCCCCTGGGTCCCGCTATTGATTTTTGGAGGGGAATGGGGTGTAGCGTTTCCATTACTCTTTCAACAGCAGCGCCGTCTAGGCTGGAATGAAAGACCCCTTGCGAGAGCAGTGATCTCACAAGGTGTCCCTGGGACCATTTAGGAGGCTCTGGGATCTGTGGGGAAGGGGGGCATAATTTTCTGTCTGATAGGGGCAGCTGCGGTAAGTGAAGCCAAAAAGGAAAAAACCCACAGCGATTACAGCACACAGCTGTTCCACTCCCAGTGGCCGGCTTCGCAGCCCTCTTCTCCACTCCCCAACCAACAAGGCAGCTCAGTTCAAGGGGGGAGAGGCAGACTGGTGGGAACGACAGCCGGGTAGTTTTGAACGAGAGAATACATGAGAGCAGTGGTCCCCAACCTTTTGGGGCTGCCGGGCACCTGGGGGCACGGCCGCTCGTGCACTGCGCATCCGGGGCCGGCACCACGCATGTGCCGCACGCCCGGGGCAGTGGCCGCCCATGCACCCAGGGCCGGCACCGCACATGTGCCACGCGCCCAGGGCAGAGGCCGCCCATGCACCATGCGCCCGGGACCAGCACCGCACATGCGCTGCGCGCCCAGGGCAGGGCCAGCCCAGATCATTATTCGGCAGGTGCACATAAATGCCCCGACAGGCACCATGGCGCCCACGGGCACCGTGTTGGGGACCACTGCATGAGAGCATATGAAATGCCAGCCCAGAAGGGGCTATTAGAACTACTATTACAATAACGTGGCAGTCACGCCTAGTGTCCCAGCTGAGCCCAATTGCCCTACAGGCTGGACACACCCACTGAGGGCCAGTCCCCACCCCAAAGAGCTTACAGTGTGCCTTGGCCTTGTCATACGCAGCGAGTCTGGCCAGACGTCACCCAAGTGGCTCTGGGATTCAGCCACGGCTCAAATGTGCTGGTATGCAGTCCAGGTGGGAATGGAATGAGAAGGGCAGCCAACCAGTTCTCCCATTGTCTGGCAGCCCGGCCAGCCCAGCCCCTTGTAGGGATGACTGGGAAGCCCCTTGGCTAGAAGTCGTCAGCAGAGCATGGTAGTGCTTGTGTATGTAGGCAAGGGGACTTCTCAGCACTCACACACACTTGCCCCACCTCTTAGGCCAGAAGGTAGGTCTTCCTTCCGGCCTACTACAGACACCCACCCACTACATACTGTGCACGGACATCGACTGCCCAGTGGGTTTGTGCAGACTTTGTTGAGCTAATGATTTATTTTTCTCTGACTTTCAGCAGAACTTCTCCACTCCCTCTTCTGGGGCAGCACGAAGCCAATGCAACGCCTATTGGCCATCACGGTGCAGAATGGCTAACTCGCCCAAACTTCGGGCTTCATTCCCCTTCCCTGGCAGGTTTGCCCATCGTTGGCCCATGACACTCCAGCCCTGGTCTGTCACTGGCGCAATGCTGCAGTTCTCTCTCTCCCTTTCATGACACTTCTTTTGAAATGAGACCAGTAGGAAAAGGTTCATTTCTCCAGTGCTTCTACCTCCCATCTTTCATTTGGCGAAGCGGGGAGGGGAACCCAAGACAATAGACAACGGTGCTGATTAAATGAAGAACTCTAACTCATGCCCGCTATGTTATACATAATAATATAAAGCTTTATTCAGAGACAACAGCCTCCTACATCAAAGATTCCTCTCGCACATGGTGAACTTCCGAGCCCTTCTCCATGCAATTAATGCAGAAAGATCTAAATAAAGTTACCCAGAGCAGCCTGCCGATAATATCTTGCACTGTGAAGCAGGCAGAGTCACAAAAGCTGCGTGGCTTGTGATGCCTTGCCCGCAGGGTCCCGCGCAGCTATTGTTAGACTGGGCGCCCGTGTGAGAAAGGAGAAATTGCTCGCTCTGCCACTGTGACTGGAGCGTGCAGGGCTCCCACACAGCTGGCGGGAAGGGAGTTCCGGGAAACCAGGAGTGTCATTGAGGCTGGAATCTCAAAGCCGGGCCAGGAAAGCTTGCATCAGACCCCGCCCCGGTACTTTGGGACAGACTCTGATGCCCTTCCTCCCGTCAAGTGGCTCCATGCTCGGTGGAAACTCTGGAGCAATAATGTGTTCTGCCATGTAATTAAGGGCAGCAGGATGTAACCCTTTGTTATTCATTAACAGGCTTTGCTGTGAGTCAACGCGCTGCCCCAGGAGCAGAGCACGGAGCAAATCTCCTGCTTCAAGAATGATGCGCTCTCTGCCCTCCCTCCGCTTGGCGAGGAATACACCCCGAGTGTGCCAGTGCCCCTGCAATGTCTCCGCCCCGCTGGCTCCTGCCTGCCCACATGCTGCCACCTGCGCAGGGGGGAAGAGCCTTTCCTCTGACTTCTAGAGGCTCTGGTCAGGTCCTGTTTCCCAGATCCCATCCATGCTTCCTTGCGTATGGGATTCTTGCTTGTGTTCTCCATCACAGCTGATTCTTTTTTCAGAAACCTGATCATTTTTTCCCTTCTAGTTTCCAGTAGATCATGATTTGCCTCCATTCCTTGTTTCCCAGTGAAGCACAAACCAACCTGCGGCAGAAAAAAAAGGAAAATTGTTCTGACATCTCCAGGAGCCCCTCTGGGATGGCACGGTCGGGGGCGACAATGGGGATATGAGTGCTGGCAGCAAGGGCAACAACGTGCAGGCTTAGTCATTACAGCCCAGGCTGGCCACATCAGACAGCTGTGACTCATGCATCCTGGGAGAGCAGAGAGCAGCCGTGAGCTGAAAAGCAGGAGAAATGGCCAGATGGCCTGGTTCTACTGCAGGGTGGCGGGGTCTGAACCAGCAGACCAGGTGTGAGCACTGCTAAATGCTTGGCGAGGGCAAATCTAGTCTGGGGGAGACTGGATTTGGACCCAAAGCTTTCCAATGGAGAGACTGACGCCCTCCCTGGGATGTCAAATCTGGCTTAGACCAGGACTCTGCCACCCACGCAATGGGGCCAGGTCTACACGAGGAAACTATTTCGAAGTTAGTAAATTCGACTTAATAACTCCCGATTTAACAAATTCGAACTCACGTGTCCTCGCCACGGGGAAGCCTCGAAATGAGTCCAAGGCAGGCTCCCTTAATGTGGATGCGCTACCTCGGACTTAGAGCTCCAGGAAGCACTGGGGAGTAATTAGCTTCATTTAGTCTGGGGAGTGATTATTTTGAAATAGCATCACTGGCACATTCACACTCCTGCTAGTTTGAAATAACTATTTTGGAATTCGTGTTACTCCCGATGAAAAGCAGGAGGACAGATTTTGAATTCCGTGGCTCATTATTTCAAAATAACGGGCTTGGTCGTGTGGCTGCGCCACTTATAAATTCGACCTTGGGGGGGGGGGGTTACTTAGAAATAAAGTCCCTGTGTAGACCAGGGCGGTTTGAGTCTGGAAGAGACACACACACGCTGCTAACCCATCTGAGGACATATGGAAGAAGAGCAGATGCTGCATCAAAACAGAATTTTGCTGAGGAAGCTATCTATGATTAAGAACGCCCTCCCTCTCCTCTGTAGTCCATGCGTGTCTTCATTTCAGAGGCCAGTTAGCCTTTGCTGTGTGTCAGGTTGTGGCTTTGATGAATAAGGAAGCAGTAAAATTCGCTCTGCTGTACAGGCCTTTGCATGTATGGTATGTACTACCTAGTGCCCGAGGGGTTCCAGCCCTTCGTACTGTACAGCGCTTATATTCCATACCTTACTGCAGCGGAAACTGTACATTTCTCTTCTTGGATCTCTGCAAAATGCTAATTGCTGTGCCTGACCTCTCCAAGATAACAAGGGAGAACCTCCCCTCATTAGCACTGCAGTATGTGGGTGAAGGAAATCAAATGTTTATTGTAGAATGACTGCACTTACAGTAAATTCCAGCACGGGCGGTGGAAAAATACTAGCTAAATAAGACTTCAGAAGCGAGAGGTGTTTAAATAATAATGAATACCCACTGCTGTTTATTACAGAGTAGAAATGTAATGAAAGACAAAGCTGCAGCTGCATTTCATCTTCCTTCCAGGACACAGTGTATCAGGCCTGCAGTGAAGAAGCTGAAAGAAACAAATCTGAGTGACACAGGAACACGAGAGCAGTAAGTCTGAGCTTTTATAGAGCTCTCTAGGAATGTTGACTCATTCTGCTTCCCAGCATCCGTCTGAGCTGGGTGACAATTTCCCCCCTTTCACCAAAGAGGAAACTGAGGCAGGGAGCCAGGCAGAGACTTTTCCTGGGTGCCCTTGGGGTTCGGGGGTCTGTATTACACAACAACAACAGCCGAGCTCTGAGAAGGTCCCGAGAGGAGAAAAGCCCAGGCATCCGCAGGTCAAGCTGCAAGCGCTCAGGAAGGATTATATAGGGAGCCCCACTCCAGAAGAAAAGGAGGACTTGCTGCAGGTTAAGTGTGAGGCATAGTTGCAGAGCTGTGTGAGATTGCAGGCCTGGGATAGCAGGGATGTGGCAAAGCTGGGGGATTGTCAGCAAATTATTCTGCAAGTCAGAACTAGGACTCTCGGGCAGAGCTGTGAGTGGAGAATACACCTACAAATACTACCTGCATATTGCCCGCTTTAGCGAGATCTGTGGGACCAAATTCATGCCTCACGTCATGCCCTTGGCTTCCGTGCAATGCAACAGAAATTAATTTGGCCGTACAGCTGTTCCTGACAGCTCACTATTCCGACGTCCCTGTAAACCTCATTCCACGAGGATTAAGGGACGTTTTGGAATAGCGCTTTATTTCAAAATTTGGCACTGGGGAGACAGCGCAAATGACGAAATAAGCTATTTCAAAATAGCATCGAAATAAGATACACAATTTGGGCACGTCTAGACTACATTTTATTTTTGAAAGAGGATATGCAAATTCCCCAGGAATTTGCATATCTTCTTCCGATCGTTTTCGAAAGCGAGTGTTTCGAAAGTGAAAGTAGTCTGAACGTGGGTTTTTTTCAGAAAAAAAAACCCTTTTTCGAAAAACTGCGTAAACCTCCTTTTTTAAAGAAGAGCGGTTTTTCGAAAAGGGTTTTTTTTTCCCGAAAAATACCGCATCCAGACTACTTTCACTTTCGAAACACCCGCTTTCAAAAAAGCAATCGGAAGAAGTTATGCAAATTCCGCAAATTCCCACGGAATTTGCATATCCTCTTTCAAAAATAAAACGTAGTCTAGATGTGCCCTTTGCGTAATTCAAATTGCGTATCTTAATCCAAGTTACGGTGCAGTGTAGCCACACCCTAAAATTCCCTTTCTCCCCCACTCCCCAGGTTTGTATTCATCTGTCTTGATGCACAAATCCACCCACGCAGCGTGGGATATATCACTGGACTTGTCAGGTTGCTGAAGGCGGTGCCCATTTAAAGAGACAGGCCTAATAAAGGAGTTAAATTTTGGGGAGACTTATCTGCTTCAGCAGGTGTCTAATGCCTTTTCCTCCTTCCTCTCTCCTCAGGCTGAACGCTGCATGGACCATGCTAACCTTTGTACCTCCCTAAAGACACCGGTGCTATTCTACAGCTCTCTTGCAGCTGCAAATGCCTGGCCCTGGCACAAACTGCGGAGTTTGAATTTTTATTTGGCGATTTTTCTTGTAATGTGCTGTGGAAGCTGAAACAGCTGCCTCCCTCTCTCCAAAAGCCTGAGCGTGGCACAAAATGGCAACCTAGTCGAAGATTTACGGCCAGCTAGGAGAGATTCTCCAAGACTTCTGGGTCGCCAATGGTCACTGCTGGTAGTTTCGAGGATATACATTAATTATTCGGTCCTAATTAGGACTAATTACCACTTAACCCAGAGAAGGGACATGCCCAGAGTGCCCAGCAGTTCAATCTATTGCCTACTGAATAGCCTCCACCAGAGCTAATTAAAAGGCAGAAGCTATAGGCTGCCCTGGCCTTTCTGCAAACTTGTAAAGAAACCACCGAGTTTATTTGTTTTGGAAGGAAGGGCCTTGTGTAATGGAGCAAGCAAAGTGCTCACACTCGCAGCCTGAGGTCTAAGGCATTCCACTCAAAGCATCTCTCGTGGATGCCATCCTACAGGAAAGTCTGCTGCACTCGTCATCTTATTTTGATTATTTTTTCCCTCCCTTCTGGTTCAGCTTCATCTCCAAATGTCATTCTCTCTCTCATTTTTCACCTTTTGAAGAGACCTTTTCCTTTCCCCTTGGTCCCTTGAGCGGTCTCTTTCAGCGAATGTTTTTTCTGCATATAACACTGACCTTTCCTCATCTCCATAGGACAAAGGCAGCTTGGCACTTCCCTAATGGGAACTGGCTCCAAAAGTTCCCGTAATTGCTCCATCCTGAGTGTTTAACTGCGGAGCTTCATTCAGCTTCCACGGCTGCAAATGCCTTCCCCCTCTCCATGCCATTCTTCTATGACAGGGACAGACTGAAAACAGATTGTGAATAAGAGTCCCAATTAACAGCCCTTTAATCCGAACCTCTTTCCTTCTTACTGGGCCCTTTCAGTTTATTACTATTTCCACCCTATTGTTTGGGAATCCTGCAGCTTGAAAAACTCTCCGGTGCCACGACCTTGGCTTTGCGATCAATGCTGCTGTGCTGAGATGCCCACTGCATGCCAAAAATTAAGGGGGTGAGATGCCCCTTGCTCCATCTTTTTTGCATTCACCCTCCCTACATCCCACCCTGATCCCACTGTACATTGCGGGCAGGAGTTGTATAGTGTGCTTGAACTCCATACACATGCATGAATCCTGCATACAGATGTGGTCACCTCATCTCAAAAAAGATACATTGGCATTGGAAAAGGTTCAGAAAAGGGCAACAAAAATGATGAGGGGTTTGGAAAGGGCCCCGTATGAAGAGAGATTAAAAAGACTTGGACTTTTCAGCTTAGAAAAGAGGAGACTAAGGGGGGATAGGATAGAGGTCTATAAAATCATGACTTATGTGGAAAAAGTGAATAAGGAAAAGTTATTTACTTATTCCCACTATATAAGAACTAGGGGTCACCAAATGCAATTAATAGGCAGCAGGTTTAAAACAAACAAAGGAAAGTTTTTCTTCAGACAGCGCACAGTCAACTTGTGGAACTCCTTGCCAGAGGATGTGGTGACGGCTAGAACTTTGACAGGCTATTAGACAGGGTGGGTAGGAATGGTGTCCCTAGCCTCTGTTTCTCTGGAAGTGGGTAACAGGAGAGGGATCACGTGAGGATTACCTGTTGTGTTCCCTCCCTCTGGGGCATATGGCATTGGCCACTGTCAGCAGACAGGATGCTGGGCTAGATGGACCTTTGGTCTGACCCATTCTTATGTTCTTATGACCCTGGTGTTTACGTGGCTATTTCAGTGTCAGATGTGAGCACCTTCCAATGATGAGCAGCCCTATGATGGGGCTAGGAGTAGCAAACATCTCTTACAAATGGGGAACCAAGGCATCCCAAGATGCTAAAGGTCCCATGGGAAGTCCATGGCAGTGGTGGGATTTGAACCTGCACCTCTCAGGCTAGGACCTTAACCACACACTCGTTCTTTTTCCTGCCTATTCCACTGCTTCCCTGCCAACGCACTGGACTAGAGAAATTCACCCAGAACTGACCCTTTCTCACAAACAGTTTTGGTTTTGACTAATCAGCATTTTGTGTTGGAAAAAATACTGCCTGCAAAATGCCCTGGCCAGCTTCGCTAAAAACCATTTTCTTTCCTCCGCCCCCCCACCCCGGGCCTGGACACACAGAACTCTGGACAGTCAACTCAAACGGCCCATCGGCTCTCATCTGCCATGCTAGAATGTACGGCAAGAGGCTGTATTCTGAAGTGAGCACCGTCTGAAGCAGGTAGGGCTTTACAGATCCCAGACACGACCTGGGAGCTGTGACATAAGAAGTGCACAAGGCCTACTCCGCCCTGCGAGAGAGACACCATGCGCCCTGTGGGGCGCTGCTTTCTGTCTCTACCACTTTCTAGGTGGTCCGGGATTGTCGCTCGCCCCTTGCAATAATCTGAGCTAGAGCAATAAATACAACAAGGTCCCAGAGCCAAGAAGAATGGTTGCACGTTCCTGGCCAGTCTCCGACAGCTTGTCTAGCCCCTTGCCTCAGTTTCCCTCTTCTCTCCCCCAGCCAAGCGGCATTACCCACATTATCCAAACTGAGCTTCTCCCTCACACCAGATCAACAGTCGCCGTCCCGCAAGCCTGTCCCTTTTTATTCACTCCCTACCAGAGGAGGAAAGAGTGTTTGGTGCCTAACCAGGTTTAAAGGATTTAAACATGTTTGGACAGAGCGGTGTGAATAATACTCATTTGGACTGGCATGTGCGCTCGCTGGCGAAGGGAAAATAACATTTTCTCACGGCCGCAATGAGGTTAGAGCAGCCTGTGGAGACACAGGCTGCCTCGCGGTGAGAAGCAAACGCCGTTTCTTTGCACACGGAGCTCACTCTGCATGCAGCCACATCCTTTGCCTCTTCCGGCTGCTTGTAAAGCCAACGTCCAATGCCTATCTCCTCCCTGCTCTCCAGAGGAGTGGGGCCCAGCGGCTCTGTGTTGAGCTGTTGACCGCTGAACAAGAAGTGCAGTTGCTTTCTTGCTGTCTGGGTAGAACCTACAGACATCTGAACTCCACCATGCACAGCTCCGGCTCCCAAGATCCTCGCAGAAACTCTATTCTGTGTCTTTTTGCACTGCGTTAGCTACAGCAGTGCAAACCTCTGCTGTGGAGGCGGCACTTGGGGTGTGTCTAGACTATACCTCTCTGTCGACAGAGAGATGTAGATTAGGCACGTCGAAATTGCTAATGAAGCAGGGATTTAAATATCCTGTGCTTCATTAGCATGAACACAGCCACCACTTTTTTTCGACACGGAGCTCTGTCGACAAAAAGCGGCAGTCTAGACGCAGATCTGTTGAAAATAAACCCTTTTGCGACAGATCCTGTATTCCTCAAAAATGAGGTTTACAGGATCTGTCGAAAAAGGGTTTATTCTTGACAGATCCGCGTCTAGACTGCCGCTTTTTGTCAACAAACCTCCATGTCGAAAAAAAGCGGCGGCCATGTTTATGCTAATGAAGCACGGGATATTTAAATCCCTGCTTCATTAGCAATTTCGATGTGCTTGATTTGCATCCCTCTGTCGACAGAGGGATGCAGTCTAGACGTAGCCTTGGCGGGCTCCTGGAGGGCTCTCCCGTATGCACAGCTGCAAGCCCATTTTGCTCTGGTGCCGTATGTCTGCCCTAGAAGTTTGCACTGGTGAAGGGATATTCATGTGGTTACTCCAGTGCAAATTCACCCTCTCCAGACAAGCCCCTACATCCACTCATTCAAGCTTCAGCTGTTGCTACTGCAAGTGACATGCAACGGTGTTAGTAACACAGCTGGACCCGACCAACAGCTGTTCTTCCCAGCTCCCGGTCATCAATCACTATTGATGGCCTGACCTCCTTGGTCAATAGCGTGGGCTTCACCTTCATTTCTGAGGTGGTTTTCTTGCCTGTTGGAGACTGCAAAATACCACTTTGCAAGCACAGGTAGGGCTAATGATAGATGGCAGCTTCGTGGATATGCCAGAGGCTGTGACCTAATTGTCACCAAGATACTTTCTGATTAACTAACAGAAAACCCAATTAAAACTTCTGCTCCTGCTCAAGTCTCTTCTCTCTTTACTGTTTCTCCCCCTTCTGCCCTTTGTATTAAATTGGCTTCCAACTAAACACACTTGGCTAGGTATTGCCCTTTTCCTTTGGCACTCACCAACCACCTTGGAAATCAAGCCAGTCATCCAAGAAGCAAAGGTCCACGTTACTCCCATGGCTGGGCCCAGCTCTGAGCCTCACTCAGATGGGCTCTCTGGGAGAAGAACTGAAATTAGATTTCTCTGTCCAACCGGAATGGACCCTCGGGCATCTCGCAGAGTGAGACAGTGGAATCTGAACCAGATTTCTCAGCCCACCTGGAATGGATTCTGGGTAAAGCCAATGGGAGGAGGAAATCTGAAGTGGAGTTCTGCAGCAGCCTGGAATGAACACTAAGTTCCCCTGACTTTTATTTTTTTATTTCTTTGCTAAATCTGAATAAAACTACAACCCAGCATATGTCTCCTTAGCACATTTACTTTAGAACATAAGAACATAAGAACGGCCGTACTGGGTCAGACCAAAGGTCCATCTAGCCCAGTAGCCTGTCTGCCAACAGTGGCGTGCCAGGTGCCCCGGAGGGGGTGGACTGAAGACAGTGATCAAGCAATTTCTCTCGTGCCATCCGTCTCCCGGGACACCATTCCTACCCCCTGGCTAATAGCTTTTTATGGACCTAACCTCCATGAATTTATCTAGCTTCTCTTTAAACTCTGTTATAGTTCTAGCCTTCACAGCCTCCTGTGGCAAGGAGTTCCACAGGTTGACTATGCGCTGTGTGAAGAAGAACTTTCGCTTATTAGTTTTAAACCTGCTACCCATTAATTTCATTTGGTGTCCTCTAGTACTTATATTATGGGAACTAATGAATAACTTTTCTTTATTCACCCTCTCCACACCACACATGATTTTATAGACCTCTATCACATCCCTCCCTCAGTCTCCTCTTTTCCAAACCGACAAGTCCCAGTCGCTTTAGCCTCTCTTTCCATCACTTTGATGTGCAATAACTTAACTACCATAGGTTCATCCCTTGCTCCCCTCCCCGCAGTGTTGAATCACATAGAACATTCATACAAATTGATAGAGAGCCTCTCCAGTTAATTCCATTTACCTTTTTAGCAGACCAAGGCATAGTCGTATTGCTTCAGGTTCAGAAAGAGGCTTTTCTAGCCCCATTTAAAAGGCTTATTCGTGGTCTTATCCAGATATTCATTTCAACTCTCTTTGACCACGTCAGAGCCTGAAAGAGGTCTTGTGTGGGAAAGGGGCTTCTTTGGCTTTGTAAACCCCTGTGGGGTGCACAGCTGGGAGTTCCGGCTTGTAGCATGTCAGTGCAAAGCTGGGTGAAGGTTACACACAGGAGAAAGGAAGGTTAGTGCTGGGCCTCCCAGCCCTCAACCCCACAATCTCCTGAAGGGTTAGATTCAGATCTTGCGCACCCCAGTTATAATCTAGAGCAGGTCTAGTGACATCGCTAGCCTTATCTAATAGGTCCGAATCTGGGCGAGCATTAAATCAGGCTGCCCCGACCTCCTTGTCCTGCTCTGCAGGTATTAGACCCATCTGCTCAGCCCTCCATGCAAACACGAGGCAGGAGCGAATCTTTCATGCACAGCAACATACTAAGGGAGAAGAAAGTTGCTGGGTGCCACCATCATGCTTTGAACACCCCGGCTTCAAGTGCCCATCACAGGATGCCTCTGCAGCACTCGGTGTCTCTGGAAGGTGCAGGCGTCCATCTCCAAGAGAGGGGGTCTTCAGAGCCAAGAACCTGCCAGTGCACGAAAGACTCCTTTGCTGGGTGTTTTTCTGAAAGTGCAGAGCATTAGACTGACATGCGTGGACACGGGACTACAGAGCAGGTTCAGCATAGGGACTGGCAGAGAAAAGCCCCCTTCCTGCTAATCTCCCCCATTCCTGACCCTGTGAGGTTAGTGGCAAGAGACTACTCAGTCCCCAAGACCAAAACGATCTTTACCCTGCCGCTTCAACTGCCATTGAGGGCACAGCTGTCTGGGGGGCAGACAGTCTCACTCCACTGGCCTAAAAGCCAAGGCCTATTCTCAGCAGAATGGCCACATGGGCATGGGCAGCTAGGGAGCCAATACTTTCAGAGGCTGTACAAGTGCTTTTTCTAACACCTTTCCCCGTTCCTGGTGAGGGAGAGTCATTGCCGTGTTGAGACCGAGGCTGCCCTGGAGTGCTCTTCTGCGTGCTCCCGGCCAGCTGTTGAGCTTATTAGCTTTGTAACTGTATCTTTACTCTCTGTCTCCTCTGCAGGCTTCTTCTTCCCTTTTTGGTGCAATCTCTAGCTACAGAAGTCAGTCCCGCGAGGTCATTTTACACTCCTCCTGGAGTTTTTCAGTTGACTCGGGCCGGCTGAGACCCAGTCGCTTTGCAAGGATTCATTCTGGTGCTCTGGGAACTGGCGAAGATTTGAGCAATGCCTGGCCACGGTGGTTTCGGCTGGGGCTCCAGGAGACGGGAGCAAGGAAGGCAGGGGGAGGATGTTTGACATTGGACCCATCTGAAGATGAGCGAGATGAGGATCAAAGGAGCTGTGAAGAAACAAGCTAAACAGTTCAGGGGGAGTGGAGGCAAAATGTGCAGGGTAATCTGAAACTGCAGGAACTTCTCTGTTCTTCTAGTTCCTAGTAAGGGTAAGCAAGGCCTGTATCTCACATGTGGCAGCTGCATGTCAGCTCTGCTCAAACCGCTGCCACTGCCCTTTCTTGAGGGTGTTCCTGGGTTGGAGAGCACTTGCTGAGAAGAGCTAATGTGAGGTTACTCCTCCCTCCGCTGGCTGGGGGAGGGTTTGTTGCACCTGCCCCCCGTGAGGTGCCCTGTCCAGGGCCTGCTCTGTAGAAGAGGCCATCAAGTCTGTTTGCTGCTTTACCCAGGCTATCGCAATGCCGTGACTCAGCGGGGGACTGTAAATGACTTCATCGCTATTGTTCCTCAAATTGGACACCCCCTTGGAGCTTAGATAATATGATATGAAACTGCCGGCAGGAGGTTGCAGTCAAGTGGAACTGTGATGGAGTGGTTTTTTCCCCTTCCTAGAAGAAACACTCCATATATTTGCTCCTCCTGCACAGCTCCCCTTCTCTGTTACAATTTCTAGCAGAGTCACACCTGGCAGTGCCAAGGGTGAATTTAGGCATAATCACCAAGCAAATTGAGCTGCCTGAACCTTGTACGGATGAATGCATTTTGCATGCTAGGATTTGGAAATACAGATTTGACAGCAAGCCCTAAAAAGGAATGGAAAAGGAGAGTGTGTGTTTCGGCTTCTCACTCTATTTCCTACTCAAGCCGGGTTTTCAGGGGAATGTTATTATCAGCAAAGTAGAAATATCATTTCACGTCATTTGGCTTCACGGACCTCATAGAGCCATGTGAGGGCTGAAGGGGAGAGGGAGAGGTGTTTGGCAGAGGGGGTAGACATGGACACTTGTGATGGGAGATGGGGAAAGCACAGGAAAGGAAGAGGAACAGCTTGAAGCATGGGGAAGGGAAAAGAGGGTTTCAGGGCTTGCAGTTATGAGATGGAGGAGGAAGCCCAGATGTGGGGGACTGGCGGAAAGGCAGCATTCTGGAGCAGGGACCCCAGCCAGAGACGGTACGTCTAGACTACAGGCTTTTATCGACAGAGGCTTTGTCGACAGATACTGTCGACAAAGCCTCTGTCGAAAAAGAGCGTCTAGACTACAGCCAGTTCTGTCGACAAAGCAAGCCGCTTTTTCGACAGAGAGTCTAGATGTTCTCTTTTGAAAAAGCACAGTGTGGATGCAATAGCGCCTTTTTTCGACATAACTGTTGAACAAAGGTGTTATTCGTCATAGAATGAGGTTTACCGCTGTCGACAAAACTGCCACATTCTGTCGACTTCCTGTCGACAGAACTCGGCGGTAGTGTAGACGCAGGTAGAGTATTGTCGACAAAAGTCCACTTCTGTCGACAAAACCCTGTAGTCAAGACACACCCAAAGAGTGCCGTGGGGAGGGAGGCTGGGGAGGAGGAAAGGGAACCGGAGTGCAGAGATTGCTGTAGGTCTTGGAGGACAGCGACCCGGAGTTGGGGTTAGGTGTGGGGAGAGGAGAAATAGAATGTCACAACGCCCCAGGGCTCTCGGGAACTTGGCTTCCCGACTCCTTAGAAACTCCATTTTTCTCAGCTGAGTTATTTAGATTCACTGATTGGCTCAGCCACTGATTTTCGTTTAGCCACAATCTCCAAGTCATTTAGGGAAAAAATTCCCTAGAATTTAAAACAGGGGTGGGGAACCCAAGGCCCAGGGGCTGCATGCGGTCCCTGGCGTGCCTAGATCCTGCCCCCCGAGGCTCAGGGCTCCACCCCCAGCACTGGCACGCCAGCCCCTCCCCACCCTTTGGAGCACGCAAAGTCCACGAGCCTGGGCCCCTCTAGGCTCTGGTGTGCGAGAGGAGCGTGGGGGGTGTCTGTAGCTATCTCCATCAGGGGCCACGTCAGCGAGGGTTCGTTGGTCATTTGCTTCTCACTTGCGGGCGGCCCCCTCACTGATTTTTCAGTGAGTCAGTGGCCCCCGACCCAAAAAAGATTCCCCACCCCGGGTTTAAACGACGTCACTGGTGTTAGAGAAAACCTCTCACTTTGCAAGGACCTTCCTAACACCTGCAGTCACAGCGCTGGGGAAGCAAATGCACAGGAGGCGGAAGATCCTCCCCACAGTCACTAAGCACGTGCCCGAAAAACAGAGGGGCAGGGAAATGCAGCTCTGGACTAGTAACAATAGCTAGCACCTCCGTGGTGAAAGGGAGTGCCAAAGGCTTTGGCTGGGAGGTGTTTCAGGACCGCGGCTAGCCGGAAGTCCAGGACTAGTGCAAAGGGAAGCACAACAATTGCTATAAAACCTTATCTGCAGGAAGTTTGGGACAGTTACTGTCTCTTTGGTCTGTATTTGCTTCACCTAGCATCATGGTCCCAGTCCATGGCTTACGGTCCTGGGCACTATTACTGCAACACACAGATAATAAAACAACACAAATAACTCCACTGAGCTGACAAAACTCCCATTAACTCTGGCTATGTCTACACTGGCGCGATCTTGCGCCAGAAATATGCAAATGAGGCTAAGCGTGGAATATCGCCGAGCCTCATTTGCATATCTAATGAGCCGCCATCTTTTTCAGAAGAGGCTCTTGCGCAAGAAGGAGCGCCTACACTGCCCCTTCTTGCGCAAGAAAAACCCTCTTGAGCAATGCCGTTACACCTATTACTTTTCAGGAATAGCGGCATTGCGCAAGAGGGTTTTTCTGCGCAAGAAGGGGCAGTGTAGACGCTCCTTCTTGCGCAAGAGCCTCTTCTGCAAAAAATGGCAGCTCATTAGATATGCAAATGAGGCTCGGCGATATTCCACGCTTAGCCTCATTTGCATATTTCTGGTGCGAGATCGCGCCAGTGTAGACATAGCCTACAAGGGCCCAGGATGTCAGTCCTAATGGCTGTCTACCTATCTGAACGTGTCTATATTGGCTGACACACTTACGTGTGTGTGCACGCACACACACACACAGGAGGGGTAGCTTGAATTTTATTTCTTCCAACCCCTCAGAAAGGAGCATATTCACAATACCCCAGCTAAGACATTTCACAGCATTCTTTCCAATTCCAGACAACTCGCAGGAAGCCGAGCAGAGGGAAACTCTGCATTGCATGTGATCACAGTCATTCTGTTTGCCTTTTTCCATAGCAGATCTGATGATTTAAATTAGGTCTCGATTCTTGTTTAAATTATAGTTTACTGTTCTGCGCCCCGCTCAGAAGTGAATTACCTTAAGCAGCAGTATTAATAACACGGTTATAATTAAGCTTCATTACTGTAGGCAGTTTGCTGAAACAAATTGCTTCTTCATTATTATTATGGCACCTTTGGTAAAAAGACATTTCCCCAGAATGCGACCTTGATGCTTTATATAGCAAAAGCCGAGATACGATAGAGATGTAAGGATGAATTAGCATCTTTTGCCTTCTGCATCAAGCTCATTAAAAGGAAAGCAACTCAAGTCAAAAACCAAGCAGCTTTGATGGAAATTTTAATCTGTGCGAAATGGATAATGAATAGGTTTGAACTTTCCCTGCCATTTTTATAACAGTGCTTTATTTATATTACACTATTAAGAAATACAAATAAATAAATAACAGAAGTGAGGGGATAGAATACGTACAAGAATCCAGCTGGCTCAAGATCCCAAACTGATTTAAGCCCTGGAACAAATTGCCTGGGGAGGTTGTGGAAACTCCATCGTTAGAGATTTTTAAGAGCAGGATAGATAAACATCTGTCAGAACTAGATGCTGCTTGGTCCCGTCATGAGGGCAGGGGACTGGACTTGATGACCTCTTGAGGTCCCTTCCTGTTCTAGTATTCTATGATTTTAGGGTTACACTGCAGCTGGGGTTGGACTGCAGCTCTGTTGCTCAGAAATTTAGGCTATTCTTTCATTCAGAGGTCTGGACGGAAGAATCCCAAGCATTGTTACAGGCTGGGGACCGACTGGCTAAGTAGCAGTTCAGCAGTCATTGTCTTCTCTAATCACTAGACCACACTCCCTCTCCCTGGCTCTGGTCCTAACCAATCCTTCCTTTCCTTGTTTTGAGACCTCTCTGCCAAATGGGCTTGCTTAGGGGGTCAGTCTGACTGCAGTAGGACTGAGCGTGTGCCCAGGAAAGGAGAGTAAAGAGGTAGATCTAAGTTCTCTGGAGGCAGAATACTTCGGTCGTTTCATGGGTGTGTAGCCCCAGCGTATCGGCACCCCAAATTCCCCAGTGGGAGCCTCAAGGTACTGCCATAGAAAGTATGCAATGAAATATTTGCTCACGCATTACTTTAAAAGAAGCCATTACAGTTAGTGAATGTTTAATTCCTGCTCTGTAAATACTGCGCAGCGGAAAGGGCCTTGCTGAAAATGGATGTTCAGCGGCAAGGAGGATAAAAGGAAAAGAGTTTTGAAATACACCAACTGAGAAGGGCAGGCACAGAATGGGAGGGGAAGACAAGTCAGTCATTGGGAAAGCAACAGGCCTCAGAAGCGTTTGTACAAAACACACACTAACACGGCGGTTGCCAGCCTGGAACGTCTCCCTTCATTCAGTGCCCTTGAGAAAGGGCCGCAAGGAAACCAAACGGAAAGCACCTTCCCACAGACCGCCCCCAGCCCTCACGTGGTTCACACACCGTCTGTGAAAGGTCATGTCACTCAGAAAGACTGGGCAAGAACCTTGAAAGAAAACAGCCTTTGTCCAGTGAAGCTGTAAGAACCGTCCACCCCCTGCCTCCCTGTTTAGGAGGAAGACCTGCATGCTAGTCTAGCTTCTTCTTTTATATGGCTCGCAGGAGTTGGTGCTCGATGGGCAGCTAATTGTAACTAGCCTTATCGCTGCCAGCACTCACCTGTGCCCACCACAGGTGGACAACAGGGAATCATTTAACCCTTCATGCACCAACCTTTACAGCTCGCTCCAACCTGGATGCTAGGCTAGCAGGCTAGACACCGAGCAGTGTGAGCACACACAGGGCAGGAGTCAGGATGCATGAGGTATTCATGGGCATCTTCCACCAGCCCTCAGGGCAGCCTGGCCCACCACACTTCCTGTCTCTGCACCTCAACTTCTCCCCCCACCACCCATAAAATGGACATAACCACAGCCCATCCCCCAGGGGGGTTCTGAGGCTTAATGAGTGTGTTTGCAAAGGGCTTGGAGACCCAGGGGCGGAAAATGCTCCAGCAACACCAACCCTTAGCACTTGTATAAAGTCTTCAGCATAATTAAATCCCTGGGAGGATTGTCTCAGTGGTATTTAATTATCCGAGGCAGTTGGTTTCTGGCATGGGCTATGGGGACCAATGAAGTGATGGCAACATGTATATGAGTCAGCAGTGTGATGCTATTGCAAAGAAAGCAACCATGATTCTGGGATGCATTAACAGGTGTGTTGTGAGCAAGACACGAGAAGTCATTCTTCCGCTCTACTCTGCGCTAGTTAGGCCTCAGTTGGAGTATTGTGTCCAGTTCTGGGCACCGCATTTCAAGAAGGATGTGGAGAAATTGAAGAGGGTCCAGAGAAGAGCAACAAGAATGATGAAAGGTCTAGAGAACATGACCTATGAAGGAAGGCTGAAAGAATTGGGTTTGTTTAGTTTAGGAAAGAGAAGATTGAGGGGGGACATGATAGCCGTTTTCAGGTATCTAAAAGGGTGTCATGAGGAGGAGGGAGAAAACTTGTTCATCTTGGCCTCTGAGGATAGAACAAGCAGCAATGGGCTTAAACTGCAGCAAGGGAGGTTTAGGTTGGACATTAGGAAAAAGTTCCTAACTGTCAGGGTGGTCAAACACTGGAATAAATTGCCCAGGGAGGTTGTGGAATCTCCATCTCTGGAGATATTTAAGAGCAGGTTAGATAAATGTCTATCAGGGATGGTCTAGACAGTATTTGGTCCTGCCATGAGGGCAGGGGGCTGGACTCGATGACCTCTCGAGGTCCCTTCCAGTCCTAGTATTCTATGATTCTATGATTCTACTTTCCCGCACAGCTCTTGCCGCACCTCATAAATAATGCACCTGAGTGATTATGTTTCACTCAAGGGACAGGTTTGCATGGCCATTGCATTCACTTCCTGGGTTAAAGGAAGGAGACGCCTTTCATGCATGTCATGGCTGTCTTTCTTGATGTGGACCAGATCTTTGGGGTTTTCTTACGCCACCCCAAGCCCTAATATGACTCTCCCAGCTGGGGCAGGTGATGAAGTCTAGGCAGATGGACCAGGTGTTGGGGAGAGTTGCAGCCAATCATATTTTATACAATGCCTGGTGGATGTTTAAAACTGGCCTCTGGTTGATGGAGTCTCTGGCTGAGAGCTTTGATCTTTTTCTCTCTCATTCTTTGGTTCTCGAACCAGTCTCCAACACACCCCATACATGTGACACACCCTTTCTGCGTGCCAGATACAGAGTCACACACATGTCTCGTGTAAAACAGTTGCAGCACTGAAAAGAAAAGCTGCCTTGTTGCTACTTTGAACTTGTAGATCTCTTCTAAGGAAGCATCTTGACACCCTGACGACTTGTTACATAACTGCTATAGGTCATTTGCTGCCACCATAGCCCCTGTTAAGATGCACACACATGTATCTGTTTTTACCCAAGGGTATATCTACAATACAGTGTTATTTCGAAACAGCTTATTTCAAAATAACGCATCTACACACAAAATGCATTTCGAAAGAGCATTTTGCTATTTTGAAATAGCGCGTCCACACTGATTGGACTCTGAATCGCATTTAAGGCTGGCCAGAACCAGTTCCAGGAGGGCACCAGGCCAGGACTTACTGTGTGGGGCTGCTGCCTGAGCCTATCTGAGGCCTGTGCTTAAAGGGACCCCCCCCCCAGACAGCCAGTTCTCAGGTTTCCCTGCTTGCTTGTCTACCTCGATGAGGGAGAGCAAAGCATTTTGTCTCTGCATGCTCTGGTTGTCCTCACTCGGGACACCACAGCACTCTGCAACATGGAGCCAGAGCTGCCCCTGGGCACTCTGGTGCTTCTCGTGGATGCGTTGCTGCGAGCCTGGCTTCACTTTCTGCAGGCTGCCATCCGGGAGGTCCATCGGGGGGCTGTCAGTATCCAGGAGGCCCTGCGGGAGAGCTTCCACCCTGAGGAGAACTAAGAACCTCCCTGGCCTGCCCCACTGGGGGCTTGTGCCTCATTCCTCCCACACGTCCTTCCACTTACCCCTCCCTAGCCCCCCTTCCTGATGTCAAATAAAATACACGTATTTTCATGAACACAAACTCTCTTTATTTAACAAAACTGGGGGGAGGGAATGAAACTCTGATGAGACTGGGGAAAGGAGGCGGGAGGGGGAGAAGAGAGGGTGGGAGAGGGGAGGGGGAAACCTGGGAGGAGGGAGCTGGAAGGGGGAAGCAAGGGGAAGAAAGGGGAAGCTCAGGGCTCAGGGTTGGGGGTCTCCCCGGACAAACTTGATTGTCATGCAGACCTGCTCCTGGGTTCGCATGTGGCCTTTGGTGGCCAGGCTGGCAGCTATCCTGCCATAGACAGCTGCGTTCCTCCGTCTAGTGCAGAGATCATGGATGTTGGGGGCATCGCCCCCAAACCTGAATAAGGTCCATGATCTCCACCCTGGACCAGGAAGGTGTCCGCCTTCTCTGGGCTGTGGCAGGCTCCTGGGAGCTGGCAGACTGCTCCTAGGGAGCGGTGGAGGGCTGGCTGCCAGTGGCTTGCTGGCTCATGTTTTGGGGCCACTGGGTCAGGATCAGTGACTGCTGGCTCTGGGCTGGCAGGCTTGGAGCTGGCATAGGCACTGTGGCCAGAGTCTACCACTTTAAGGGCTCCAGGGAGGGAGGGAGGGAGAGAAGTGTTCTTGGTTGAGGCTGGAGTGGCCACCAGGGTACCCTGGGAAGGTTGGAGGCCCCCTATTTCGAAATAAGTGTATACACAGCACTTAATTCGAAATAGCTATTTTGAATTTGGTGTTATTCCTCATAGAATGAGGTTTACCAAATTCAAAATAAGCGCTCCGCTATTTCGAATTTATTTCAAAATAGCAGTTTGGCTGTGTAGACTAGGAAAGTTATTTCAAAATAAGGGCTGTTATTTCGAAATAACTTTGCTGTGTAGACCTACCCCAAGACTGTAGCCATTACCCACAGACGCTACATCCTGGCACATACCTGAGCAATGCACATTCACACCTGCATGAGCAGATTTTTGTCCACACAGCTACTGGATACATGCTGGCTTCAGGCACCCAGACAATGCTCCAGGTAAAACTCCACAAAGCCAAGGTTCAAACTTTAACAACCCTTCAAACTCTTGTCATTCCCGCTCTGTGTAGCTCCTAGCAGCTCTCTGTGAATGTCTGTTAGCATGCAATTAAACTAGCTTCTCCAAAGGTTACTGATAAAAATGTTTCTCTCCACTGTTAAGCTAGGCATTTATCGAGTCTTGTACTAACCTTTAGCATGGAACAGTTTAACACTTCATGTGCCAAAGGCTGCTGAGCATATTTTTGTATGCTTATGCCAGAAATGAGGAAGCTTTATATTATGAATAAACTAGTAAAAAAAAGGCCCGTTTAGCTTCCCACGTAGCAGAAGCATGGACATTGCTGTGCAAAACAGATCACTGGCCCACTATTCTGATGTTTAGGGCTTCTGTGCAGAATAACTTTCCCTTACGATTGCTAGTAGCTATGTGTAGAATACTTCATTATTGAAGGTAGGGTTCCCTTTGAACCCTGTTAGTGGGCTGTATTTAATGCTGCAGCATGACAACTGATGCGCCTGGTAACATTTTTACTCCAGTTGACGACAGGTATAGCTGTGTGAGATTCACTGATGCTAATATCAAATCCTTCTTAGGAATTGAATTGCTTTTTTAATACTACTGATTTCTTGGGGCATTGAGTTCCACAAGTTGACAGTGTGCTGTTACATATTTTCCTTTCTATATGCACATTATAAATCTAATCTGTTTATGCGCACACCCATTGAAAAATCCTTTAGATGTAAATTTAATTGAGATCTTATTCTGACAACTATATTTATTATTTAGCATATCTGGATCCAGTTTAAAATATATTTAGGTAAAGACTATGTTCTTTGATAACTGTGTTTTATTTGTAATGTAATAAAAAAAAAAGCTGAAAAATAATGTTCCTTTAAGTATCTCTGCCCCTGAGACACTTGGTGATCTTGGATAAGTCACGGCCTGTCTCTTTGCTTGAGTTTTCCCGTATCTACAATGGGAATAAAAATACAAAGTACCTCCCACACATGTGAAGAGTTGTCTTCTTCATCTTGTGCTTTATGGTGAAGCAGACTCACCTACTAAGTCTGTAACCAACAGCTACAGCATTACTGGTATATTCAAGCTGTAACACTCTGACCCTGCATTAAAGCCTTAAAAAATATAGGAGAGCTTTTTAAGTGTTACTCCTACCTTTTCCCAACACTCACACTAAATGCCTCTTAGTAGTATACGCTGGCACAGTAAAACATCTAAGTTTGTCTGAAAAAGCCTCCTTCCTGGATCACTCCCAGTATTCCCATATCAGCTGATCACTGTTTCTTTAACCGGACATGTTATATAACTCAGCTCTGTGTCTCTTCAATATGTACCAATTAGTATGTAAACCTCCATAGCCAGTTAACAGTCTCAATATGAGCATTTCAGGGATCCTTTCAAAACTTTGGAGTAGCACATTATCCTCTATTCTTGGGTACCCTTCATAGAATCTCCTTTCTCTTTGCTCCTTGGTCCCCAATTCTTCCCATCCCCTTTTTAACTCAACTTTATAATTCCTGTTTACTCAAAGGAATCTTTACATTCATTTCTCCATTTTTTAGACTATTTTTTCACTTCTTTCTCAGCCGTTTCTTTGCCAAGTATCTCAGCATGTGCTGGAAGCCATGTAGTACTATATTCAACCCCGGCGTACTAACTCTGTCAGAAACAATATTTCATTTTTTAGATCATTCTTGCATTCTGAGGCACTCTTCCTGAATTGCCAGCCCACCTGATAATGAATCCGAAAAGCGAACAGCTGCGGTAGGCTGGAGATGCCTTATCCAGTTCAGTGCTAACATTATTCCCACCAATTCAGCTGTCATAATGGCAACAAAAATTAAATATTCTCTCAGATTTCTTAACACCCATCTCAGGATGCAAGAGGCTTCTCCAACTCTACTATTGTTTTTATTTTTTTGATCCATCACTATACATTTGGCAACGACAACCCCATTTACCATGTAACGCAAATGTTATCTGCCATGCAGTGTGACTCTTTTCCCCCTGTATTTTATTATCTCATTCTAAATCCACATTTGGAGAGAAGATTTCCCAGGCATAATTTACTATCCCACAACAATAGATCTTACTGTCTTCTAGTCCTTCCTTTTCGCTTAACTCTTTTACCCACAATTTAACCCCAGGAGCATGAGTGAGTTTACTGTTCTGTATAGCAGCTGCTTAATTCCCAACATTATTCATAACATGTCTATCTACTAGACCTAGGTGTGTTTGTCCACTAGTCTTTTCTGCTCTGTTTCCCTTAACATTAGCTCAGAATGTTAGATCTAACACTTTCATTCTCAGGGCATGTCTTTCCTACAGACTGGTTCGACAGGGAGCAATCAATCCAGTGGGGGTTGATTTATCGCGTCTAGTTTAGACTAGATAAATTGACTGCCGAGAGGTCACCTGTTTATTCTGGTATTCCAGCAAAACAAAAAGGATGTGTGAAGTCGATGGGAGAGCATCAGCTGTCAACTTACTGCTGTGAAGATACCATGGTAAGCAGACCACAGTATGTCAACTTCAGCTACATTATTTATGTAGCTGAAAATGTGTAACTTAAGTCAATGGCTAGCGGTAGTATGGACAAGGCCTTAAACTGATAGGCATTTCTCCAGTAGCTAGCAGCATTACACACAGTGGTGTAGTAGGGAATGCACCACATGTAATCTGTAGCACTTGAGAGCTTGAACTGGTGCAAACATTTAAGCTCCAATATGGATGCAGATCTTAAGGGGCTGATATCTATAATCTATGACTGATCTTATTTATGATCTTCATGACTCTTGAGCACTTTCTTATGTGCTCTCCAATTCATCCCAGTAGATCAGTTGTATCCTTTCATTTGTTTGTAATACTTTCTGTATGGCTCTTCTAAGTACCTTTAGTATCAAACGGTACACCAGACGTGTAAAACTGTTAACTAAGTGCACCTGTTCTCCATAGATATATATATTACATTTAGCTTTAATCTCTTCTAGCGAACCCCATGCCCTTTGTTTGAATGACAGGATGGGGAGCTGCTCATAGATTTAAATTTCAGAGACCACCTTGAGTGCCTCAGCGAGTCTCTCTCTAATCACGTTTATAGAATCCCAGGGCTGGAAGAGACGTCAGGAGTCATCGAGTCCAACCCGCTGCCCAAAGCAGGACCAATCCCAACTTCTTCTGGGTTTAGCCAATATAACCTTTTTGTGAGGAGTATTAATTGTAGGACTGCAAGGGACATTGACAGGTCATTTAGTCCAGTCCCCTGCACTCAAGTTAGGACTAAGTATTGTCTGTCTAGACCTACATGTGTTTGTCTAACCTGCCCTTAAATATCTCCAATGATGGAGATTCCACAACCTCCCTTGGCAATTTATTCCAGCGCTTAACCAACCTGACAGGAAGTTTTTCCTAATGTCCAGCCTTAGCCACAATGTAAGCTCATTGCTTCTTGTCCTATCCTCAGAAGTTAAGGAGAACAATTTTTCTCCCTCCTCCTTATAGCAACCTTTATGTACTTGAAGATTTATGTCCCCTCTCAGTCTTTTCTTCTCCAGACTAGACAAATCCAGTTTTTTTCAATCTTTCCTCATCATTGGTCATGTCTTCTAGATGTTTAATCATTTTTCTTGCTCCTCTCTGGACTTTCTCCAATTTTTGTCTACATCATTCCTGAAATGTGGTATCCACAACTGGACACAGTTGTCTAGTTGAGGTCTAATCAGTGTGAAGTAGAGCGAAAGAATTACTTCTTGTGTCTTGCTTACAACACTCCAACTGTCAAAGAAAGCTATTAGGCTGGTATGGCACAATTTGCTCTTGGCCAATCCACGCTGACTGTTACTTATCACCTGCATATCTTGATTTCAGATCCCTGGATGAAAGATGTTAACATTCATTGTTGCTGTTGTTAATTATTTATTATTATTTATTAATACTACTAATTATTTTAGCTAATGAGCTATCCCTGCACTTTTCCAATGCAATGCCATAGATAACAAACATACAATACAAGACAGATGCATTTCTAGCAGTGGAAGGAGTTGTTCCCAAACGTTTGGAAGTAACGGTCTCAGTCTCGCTCTAAAGTGCAGAGTGCTCTCAGTGCAGGCTCCCCTGATTTGCATAAGTAATTGACAGCTCATTAACTGCTCATTAGAAAAATAGGGATCTTTATGACAAAAACAAACCTGAGAAACTCAGAAGGGGGCAAAGATCCTGCTTGGAAATTACCGAGGAAACGCTCTGAGATTCACAATGACTGGCCAGCCAGCAGCCTGCTGCCCAGGAAGTAGACACCCTGCGCTCTGGAGAAACACCAGAGGCTGTAAACATTTGGAATGGAGAAAGGAATCATTCTGGGTGTTCAGAGTCTGTCCCTCTCCCACGTCTCTAGCCCGTGTTCACTGGCCACAGCGGGTTGTATAGGAGCTGCTAGATTTGATGTCTCTATGCACCTCTCCAAGTCCCCGACACTGGTGAAGTCCTCCTGTCATCAACTACAACTGAGCCACAGGGCTACAACTCAGCCAGTGCTCTCAGGGCAAGTGTAATGTGTGTAGTGAGGCCAAGTGGATAGAGTCTATCTCTAGACTCAACATGGAGGGACCGCTACCTAGGGCCGCACTATGACTTTCGTGGGCCCTAGGCACTTTTGCCTTCGTGGGCCCCTTCCTCCATAAAAAAAAAATATATATATATATATTTGATATAACTTTAAATACGTCAACATTTTATTTTTTTTCTGTTTTAGGCAAAATTTAATCGATTTTCGTGGGCCCTAAAAGTTTCATTTTTTTCTGATGTGAGAAAAAAATTAAAACATTTTCTTCGACCCTAAAAGTTAATTTTTTTTCTTCTGATTTTAAAAGAAATTAAAACATTTTTGTGGGCCCCGAAAAGTATCGTGGGCCCTAGGCACTGTGCCTACTGTGCCTAATGGATAAGTCGGCCCTGCCGCTACCCTCCGCAGAGCTAAACCTGCCAAGCCTTCTTTTCCAGTAGTACTGGGGGAGGACAGGAAGCATGAAAGAAGGACCCTGTAACTCAGCCAGGGCTGGAACAGGGAAGGAGGCAGATGTCTGTTCCAGGAAGCAGAGCCCTCTTCAGATCCCAGACAGCAGCCGAGCAGACTAACATCTGAAGGCTCTGAGGAGTTACCAGAGACGACACCGCCCAACTGCCAGGCAGCAAGGTGGAGCCTGGTGCCAACACAGCAATGACAGCAGTGTTGGGTAGGAAATAATCCAGGGGAATCAGACTGTGGTCCGGTTGTGCTACTGGCAAGTGAGGCAGCTTGGATGTGTTTCTCCACTGACACGGGGTGGGACCACCTGCCACCAATGGGGTCTGGGCAGGGACTTGGTAGACTACCGGGGGCCTGGGTACCCTATCATCCTCCCACTGCAAGTCTGTGAAGGTGGAGTCAGCAGAAGCCATGGTTCTAGTCATGTGGATGTGGAGGAGAGCATGAAGATGAAGGTGAGAGGGGCAAAGGGGAAGATTTTTAGCTAGCTTCCTTCACCTTTTCCCTAGAACAGTCAGTGTGGCAGGGTGGAGTCGCAGGAAATACCTTCCCCGAATCAGAGCTGAGGAATGAGCTCTTGAGTCACAACATGTTCTAGAGGCTGGATACACAGTAAGTACCCACCAGAAGCTGGTTGTTTGAAAAGAGGATACTTACCCCTCACACGGCCATTGATGCACTAGACAGATATTCAAGTTCTCGGAACACCACACAAGGCAGGTATTATTACCAGCAGCCTCATCTTGCAGCCGGGGGAACTGACGAGCAGAGAGGTTCCAGCACAAACTGTTTGGAGGAAGAGGCCTGCCGTTAGGAACTTACATGCATTGGTACGTCTTTAGTAAGTGGCTTAATTTTCCGATGTGCTGAATGCCCACAGCTCCTGTCGATTTCAAGATATAGAGGATGGGATCTTGACCCTGCTGAACTCAGTGGCAAAATCCCCATTAACTTCAATGGGTCCAGGACAGTGTTTCTCAACCTTTTTTTATGAAGTACCCCTTTTAAAAAAAAAAAAAGATAAGTACCCCCAGTACCTACAGTTTTCAGACACACAAACAATTTTTCTACAGTTGAAAAACATTTTGGTTAAACAACTCAATTGTAGCCGGGTGGAGGATGAAATTTTTGGGTGTAAAAAGTGCAAAAATAATAAAGCACTGTAAAACTTAAAACAAAAATTCAGTTTTCTCCAAATTTCAGTTGTGTTGACGTAACCCCCGGACTTCACTGGTTGAGAAACCCTGACCCAGGGCTTTCTCCAGTGTCTAGGGTCTGTCTTTACAGGAGACTGATGCGACGAGAACTCTTGGGCACCCTTCCATTATGTGTGCTCTAAAAAGCACAAGGGGGACCCGTGTCCATTCGGAGGGACAGTCCAGTTCCCTTTCTTGTCCTCTCCCCCACCACAGGGACCCAGGAGGGTCTGCTCCTTCCTGTCACATGAATGAAGAAATTGGTGGTGACCCGTTTACATGTGGCATGGGGACATTGAGTGAATCCCAAACCGAGCTACTGAAACGCACCCATAGGCCCCTCGCCTAGGCTCAAGGGGTGTTTGCCTTGGCGCCCAGAAATATGAATGTTTTGCCCACCCATGCTCTGGCTGGCCCACATCAGTCTGCTCAGCAGTCAGCACCTGTGATAAAGTCCAAGGAATAGAGGGAGACAAGGAGGAGGAAAGGACTAGAACGGCCTTTTCTGCCCAGCCGCCAGCCTCATCTCTGAGCGTGCCACTGAATAGCAAAGAACCATTTAAGTTTCTTTGTCTCCCTTATCAGAGTGAGCAGCCAATCTGCCATGGTAACTACAGTCTTGAAAGTCGGGGGTGACGGGAGGAGGTGATCCAGCTGTGGGGTATGAATTCCTGGCACTCTCAATGGGACGGTCCACGTAGGCCTGCCTGCTACAACAAGATAAGGTGACTGTTCGCTCAGGCCTCTGTGCAGATCTGGCGCCTGTGTGGCATCTTGCTGTGAGGGAGAAATATCTCCAACCCACATAAAGGGATTGCCATGGCAGAAAGGGAGTAGACGGTGCCAAATGTTACCCCTCTCACTCAGTGCGGGGGCTGAATCTTAGAGCTCATGGAAATTAGGGTATGAGGAACTTTGGGCTGCGCCAGGGCAGGTCTCTTGTGCTCCCATGGGTGCCAAGAGGCAAGCAATACCTTCTCTGACACCCAGCCCTGCCACTAGAATTCAGTCCTGATGGGCACCCCCCTTCACTGTTCTAGTCCTACTCCGACAGCTCTGCTGCAGCACCTCCGCCCTACCACCCAACCACGAGGAGCGCCACAGCCATGTGAACAGCACACGCCTCTTCCTCAGGGACATCTAGGGGCCAGCAAAGCTGGGTTGCCTTGTTAGGAGTTGACACGTAAAGCCAGCTCTCCCCGAGTGACAAGCTTTAAACTCCCCCCAGTGAGACAATCTGCACATCTTCCCCTGTGGCTCCGCAGCCAGAGGTGACAGCAAGTGGTGGGCAACTTCAAATACCGACCAGTGTCCTCATGCGAGGGTGGGGAGGGTCTGGCCAGGTTGCCCATTCAGAGGAGAACGAGCAGGTTGAACACAGACAGGAGAAACGTCCACCTAACGGTGACTGTCCTGCTCTGCTCTTTGGTGTTGCTGTTGGTGTATTTGGGGAGGGTCTAATAGTTATTCACAGGGGAGCTGACTGCGAGCTCCTGGAAGAGGCGGGGCCTTAGGGTCAAGGGGTGGAGCCTTGGGCAGAAGGGGCGGGGCTGGAGGCAGCAAGCCCTCACGCTGCCCAGAGTGCAGCACCTCCCCCCTCAGCGCTGAGCGCTGCCCGGCGGCCGCTACTGCTCCAGCAGTGGTGGCAGCAAGGAGCCCGGGGGCCCTTCGGGTCACAGACCGGAAGGGTCACTTCACCCACCACGGAAATGCAGCTGTCTCTGTGGCGGAGCACACTGGGGCTGTGTAACAGCACCAACCGTCTAAGGAAGGGAGGGAAGAGGAATAATTAACATAAAACACTGGATCCACATGGAACAATACACGTACTCAGTGCCCTTACACAGTGTGGGCTCGGCCTCCATGGGGCGGGCAGGACCGGTCTCCTCGCTTTGCAGACTGAGGCACAGAGAAGTGAATGCCTCAGATCACAGTGAGTTAGCAGCAGGATCCAGGCATCCTGCCACTGCGTCCCACGCTCAGCTCCTGCTTTATCCTTCCTGCACAGGCCAGAGGGCTCAGAGCTGCTGATTTCAGTAGGCATGAGTGTACCTTGGAGGATCTGTGCCTCTGGGCCTGTTTCCTCATCTTCACACGGGAGAATAATCCTTCCTCTCCCCCCTCCTCTCTCCCGTCTCCTTTTCCCTCTTGTCTATGTAGCCTGTAAACTCAAAAGGGTCGTGCCCATCTCTCACTATGTGTTTGTGCAGCTCCTAGCACCATGAGGCCCTGATCTCAGCTAAGGCTAGTAGCCACGACTGCGATGCAAATCCATAATAACGCCACTGCAGCCATGGATGGCGTGATTCCCATCTGCCATTAGCAAAGAGCACTGGAACCGCTGTCAGGATGAAAGGTAAGATATTATTGTCATTATTCATCCACTTATTCCAAAAGGCCCTGGCCTTCAAGCTCCAGTTTTCCCCCCTCAAATACCATCTCGTAGTGGTGTCCACACTGGGCTCGCCACGTAGTGGACAAATAATTTGCATAACTTAATTAAATTTAAGCAAGCTTCCCTGAAGCCTGCCTGTAAATGATGCTGTGTACATGGTCTTAAAGCAAATCAGTGCAAAATGATGAAAGAGCCTATTTCAGTTAAGCAAATTATAAGGAGGCGGGTGACGTCCTTAGTATAATAATTCCCTGTGAATTATTTATATGGAATCTGCAATTACACTGAGCAAAACAGTGTTGTATGCATAAAGCACACTTAATGAGCCAACCACCTGTTATGAATTCAGGCACAGTCTGTAGTAGTAGGTTATCAACATATGGGGCAGGAAGAATTGAGGGGCACATCACTTGGATAAAAGGGAGCATTGGAAATGAATTGTCTAACTTGCTTGGCTGATGAAAATATCAACAAGCCAGTCTGGCCAAGCTCAGTACTAGCTCCCCGGACAACAGGTTCTCATCTTTCTTCACTCTACCCCTTACTGCCATTACTCTTCCCAGATCTGGCTCCAAGCCAGTGTCTTTGTGGGTGTCTCTTTTACATATGGGTACGTCTAGACTGCAGAGTTTTTCCGGAATACTGGAGGTATCCCGGAAAAATCTCTGCTGCGTCCAAGGAATGCGTCTGGTTTTCCACATTTTTTTTCGGAAGAACAGACGCAGTTTTTTGGCATCCCTGTAAACCTCGTTATACGAGGAAGAAGGGATGTTCAGAAAAAGGGTTTATTTCCAACATTTGGCCCAGTGTAGATGGGCCAAATGTCGGAAAAGCCTCTTCCGAAAAAAGAAGCGGAAAAAGATACACAAATTGCGGTTCACAATTTGCGTAGCTTTTTCCAGAAGAACTGTGTAGACTGGACACAGCCACACTCTGATTTCCAGAGCCCTTCTCTATGCACCTGCAGACACCAAAACTTGGTCAGTTTGTCATCCGTCTGGATTCATCTGTTGGTACCCCTCCCGGTACCTCCAAATCCCATCTCCGACTTGGTCCATCATGCCTCAGCAGCCTCCTCCTTCCATTCTCCCTTGACGTGCGCCTGTTCCAAAAGGCCGGTGGCGCCCCACAGGGAAGGGGTAACGAAGCCAGCCAGCAGAAATCCAAACAGACACCCAGAATAGTTCCAGACAGAACCAACGGACTTAACAAGAAGGGAGCACATCTCAAGCTGGGATTCTGGCTCTCTTCCCCTGCCTCCTGGTGAACACAGTGGGAGCAGTCCATGAGAAATCAGCCCCAGGGCACAAAAGCAGCTGCCCCCTCAGCTCCCTCCTACGCTATGATGAAGTGTAGAGCCAATACTAAAGACAGCAAAGAAGGTGTAGCGGGAGCTGCACTACAGGCTGCGGGGAAGGAAACAGGGCTCGGTCATGGAGGGCTTGAATTCATTCTGTTAGGTCAGCGGGTGATCAGCGGTGTCATAGGTATAAATAACCCGTCTAGGACCTCAGAGCAGTGGAAATAAAACTCATGGGGGATTGAGTCCATCAATGGCCATTAGCCAGGATGGGCAGGGATGGTGGCCCCAGCTTGTTTGCCAGAGGCTGGGAACGGGCGACAGGGGAGGGATCACTTGAGGATTCCCTGTGCTGTTCACTCCCTCTGGGGCACCTGGCACTGGGGCTGTTGGAGGACGGGACACTGGGCGGGATGGACCTTTGCTCTGACCCAGCGAGGCCGTTTCTCTGCACAGGAGCAGCTAAGCGGCAGTTGCATCTGCTACCTGGACTGACCTTAGGGAAAATGGCCAGCTGGGCGAATTTTGGTGCCCCTGGTCCCTGCTGTGTCCCCCTCCATCTCTGCACCACCTGTAGCCTCTGCTGCCTCCCCCCATCCTTCCGGTGACCCTCTTCTTCCCCTGCGCTCCTTTCCACAGCCTAGCACCTCAGACCTGGTCCAGTCCTTCCCTCTTGACCGCAGCGGGCCCAGAGGAGTGGCTGGACAGGCCCCCGACTCTGAAGGCAGCGCCAGGGCCATCAGTGGCGCAGAAGTAAAGGTGGCCAGTGCCACACGTCTGAGGCAGAGGCAGGAGCTGAACCACCCTCTCCCACAGCCTCCGTCGATCACGGCACAAGAGAAGGCGCCTCGCCGGCTCGCTGCCCCAAAGAACACGTGGCACAGCGTCACCCGCTGGCCTGAGGGAGCCGCCCCATTTCTGTGGCCCATCCCTGGGCTGTAGGAGGACCCTCCTCACATCCTTGTGCCTCAGCAGGCGGGGAGCGGGTATTAAACTGGGAAGATGGTGCCCTGTCAGACTTATATTTTCATGCCGTTGCTGCCTCCTGACATAGCCCGGCATTGCCACAGCCCCTGCTGCGGCCCCTCCCAGGGCTCACTGCCCCCACTACTTCCCCATTTGCCCTCAGCTTCCTTCCGTGGCCCCCCAGGGCAGGCCCACTTCGCTCCTCGCCTCGTGGCCACGGCGGCTGGAAGGCAGCAGCTTCTGGCTCAGCCCCGGCGCAAGTTAAGCACTGATAGTCTCCTCCCCCCACCGATGGCGCCCTAGGCAGTCGCCCACCCGTAGGGCCGGACCTGCGTGCGAACACATTGGTAATCGGGCCGGAGCACCAAGTGCTGAGCGGTTCTCGCCTGCTTTGCAGCCCTGACCTGCCATCCCTGCTGCGAGGCCGCTCCTGGGCCGCTCCGGTGCAGACATCACCGACTGTGTCACATCACGTACTCCCTTGACGTGCGGCAGAAACGGCCTGCGTGGCCGCCTCCCCTGCACTTCACGCCTGCTCCAACGCGGCAGGTTTCCCACTTTTTTTTCCTCGTAACCCAACTGAAGAAAATCGTTGATTCCCGCGACCCAACAGAATGTGACTAGAATAGGGGGCTCCGGGGTGGGGCTGAGGAGGAGAGCTTTGGGGTGTGGCAGGGGGCTCCTGCTTTGAGGTGGGGTCAGGCCTGGGGCAGGAGGGGCTTCCCTTGAGCAGCTCCCGGTCAGCGGTGCAGCGGGGGAGCTAAGGCAGCTTGCTGACCATGCTGCAGCTGGTTCCCAGCCAATGGGAGCGCGGAGCTGGTGCTCAGGGAAGGAGTAGTGCACAGAGCCCCCCACCCTCCCACCTAGGAGCCGGGCCTGCTGCCGGCCTCTTCTGGGGCGCAGCACGGTCTGTGGTGCCAGGACAGGCAGGAAGCTGCCCGCGCCCCCCCTGCAGCAATGAGACCCAATGCCTGACGTTCCACGGCTCAGTACCCGGTCGCAGCCCCTTTTCTAATGTAGGATCCACCCCACCCCACCCCCCTCGGTGGGAAATGGAAAATCCCTTCCCTTCATGTTCCTCGGCCCGCAAGGGGGGTGACATCGGCTGGGGCAGGAAGCAGAAGCAAGTTGTTGAGCCAATGGCCCATGGGGGCACGTGATCTTCCCCCGTCCAATATTGGACCATTCGTGAATGTTTAATAGGACAGAAATGAGTGTTTTTCTCCTTTAAAGATTTACCATGTACAAATGTATGAGAATATTAAAGGCAACAATTAACTTTATTGGAAACCTTATATTCTCCAGCCTCATTAGAACTGCCAACAAGATCTATTATTAGTATTACTATGCAGATAATGTAATAAAAAGGGTATTTAAAGTAGATAGTTTTGCATTGAAATCAAATAGCTTTTCTTTCCCTATTCTCTCACTCACTCTCTTTTTAAAGAAGTTTTACATCACATTAAGCAAGTGTCTGATCGTCCCACCACCCAGCTGGGGGAGGCTCTGGACCTTTTCCTTTGAAAATGTTTTCTGGCAGAAACAGCATCAGGATAATGAACAACGCACTGTACTCACGGAGCATCTCGCCGAGTTTCGGAGATGCTCATAGCACACCACAGCCGTTAACAAGTGAATCCTCATAGCCCCCGGGGTCTGTATTAACCTCAGCTTCACCCCCGGGAGAATCCGAAGTGCAGCAAAGTGAGGTGACTGCCCCAAGGCCACACAGTGCATCATTGGCAGAGCAAAGGACAGAACCCAGGAGTCCTGACTCCCATGGAGCCTCCTGTTTTAAAATGCAGATGCCTTGTAACTCTGGGGGTCTGCTTCCAGCTGCAGCTCTCAGCTCTACCAGCCCTGCCACACGTGCACTGATTTCCTGCCTCACTAACCCCAGCGAGGGCACGAACCAGCGCCTTGTGTCTGTGCTCTCCACGCAGCTGTAAGCACCCCAGGGACCCAAGCTGGGTTCCGAATGAGTGAGCTTCCCAGCAATACCCCCCACTCACAGGGCCGCCTGCTAAGGGCACCGCTGCTTTGTCAGGCTCTGGTGGCTCGTGCAAAAAGAAGGCAGTCGTGTAAGGCTCCCAAACTATTTAAAGCACAGGTGGGGGGAAAAAAAGTGATAGCCCCTGGTGAGCCACTGTGCAGGCACAGGCAATCACAGCTCCCATTGGCCCCAATGGTGATCCATGGCCAATGGGAGCTAAGATCCCCTGTACCTGCAGAGATCTCCTGGGAGACCAGATACGGCCTCCGGGCTGGTATTTGCCCCCTCCTGATTTAAAGGGATAATACCCAATTCCTGGACACAGCACAGCAGTTTTACAAGGGAGGTTCATGTGCCACTCATGGCAGAAGGAGAGCTGAGCTGTGAGGGGAACTATGGGGTTCATCAGCAGATCCCTCCCTTTTATGGTGAACCACACCAGGAAGCTGCTGAACTCCCGCCTTTAAATTTCAGGTCAACTGCCCTTTCCCTGTTCTTCACCAGGCTGCCCGGGGGGCACCGCATTTGTGAGGGAGAGGGGGCATAGGAGGGAGGGGGTTTGGCGGGGAAAAGGGGCTAAAAGTGCAGACAAAGGCGGGGGTTGAGTTGTGTGAACCTCCCACCTGCTGCCGGCTGTGGGTGCTCTGCTGGGTGGCATTTGAATCTTTCCTGCCTGGGCGCCCAAGAGCTCAGGTTCCCGGGAACACTGCACAGCCCTGGTGTGATGGCACCAGGGAACGCAGTTGGAGGCTGCCTGACAGCGGGCGGCGCAATGGCATTTTCAGAGCGGAGAGCACGAAGCGTGCGTTATGTCCTGGTGACAGCACACGCTAGCCGACGCCCCTCACCGCAGTGACCGTGTGAGTGGGACGTGAGTATGGTGCGTGAGCGTGTGTTTGCACGAGGATGTAAACACAGACAGCTGCCCAGCAGCATCGTATAGCACATAAGTGGGGAAACAATTTGCATAACTTAATTAAAATTTTACAGTAATCTTCAGCTTGAGTCAGGTTATAACAAACAAACATAAAATCCTCTGCCTTGAACCCCAAAGGTTAATTAGCCTCTCATAGATGGCTGCCACGTGAAGGAAAGCAAATTGCAAAAGAGCAACAGTTGACTTGCCTTGTTTTTTGACTGGTTGAATAAGATAAATCAGCAGCTGCTTAAACCGGGCCGTGAAAACCAAAATCGCTTGGAATGGACACTATTGCCAACCCCCAGGTCTCAGTCCAGAGAGTTGCTCCTCTTGCTCTTTGTGGTAATCACTGGTCCCTCAGGGTGAAAATGCAGGTCTTGCCAGGTGCAGACGACTGGAGAAGAACATAGGAATCGTTGTCCTACATGAGATCATTGTCCGGCTAAGCCAGTGTCCGCTCATCAACAATGGCCAGCACTGGCCACTTTAGAGAAAGGTGTAAGAAACCCTGCAGTTATAACCTATCCCCTGGAAAAAACTTCCCAGCCCCACCCCCCACCAAAAGCTAAAGGCTGAGTGAGGCTCTGAAGCCTGTTGTTAGTTACTGAAACGGGTCAGAAAATGACTCCCCCCTCCTCAGAAAATTGTGACTCTTCAAATAAACCAAACCCTGAACATTCTTGGCTGAAAATTAAACATTTGGGGCAGAAAAGGTTTGGAGGTGCTTGGTTTTCTGGAGCAAAAGCAAAAACTTGTGAGGAGAGCAGACACATTCCTTCAGAATATTTGTTTAATCAAAAATCCGATTTTCCATAAAAAAAAAAAGGTACCAATGAATATTTCCCACAGCCTCCGGTAATGATCTCAGACCAGCAGTGCAACTCTGCTTCGCACTGGGAAAGACAAATCTTTCTCTGCATCACCAAACTGATGCCTATTTTTTTCTGTTTTATTTTATGTGAGACACTTCCATCTCTTGTTCTAGTCACTTAGGCTACATCTAGACTGCAAGCCTCTTTCGAAAAAGAGCGTCTAGACTTCAATCAGTACTTTAGAAAAAGCAAGCCGCTTTATCGAAAGAGAGCACCCAGGCAGTCTGTATGCTCTCTTTCGAAAAAGCACAGTTTGCATTACATAGCGCCTTTTTTCGAAAGAGCACTTTCAAAAGCGGAGAGGAGTCCCGTGGCACCTTATATACTAACCGAAGTGTTGGAGCATAAGCTTTCGTGGGCAAAGACCCACTTCGTCAGATGCATGCAGTGGAAATTTCCAGAGGAAATTTGCCCACGAAAGCTTATGCTCCAACACTTCAGTTAGTCTATAAGGTGCCACAGGACTCCTCACCGCTTTTGCAGATTCAGACTAACATGGCTTCCCCTCTGATATTTGGCACTTTCAAAAGCAGGCGTTATTCCTTGTAAAACCACCACGTTCTTTCGATTTACTTTCAAAAGAACACGGCAGCAGTCTAGATGTAGGGGACGTTTTTTCGAAAAAACCCTGTAGTCTAGACAAACCCTTAAGGTACGTCTACACGGCACGCTTATTTCGAAATAAGTATTTTGGAAATTTTTTTCTGAAATAGCTTATTTCGAAATAACACGTCTACACTACAGGGAAGCCTTGAAATGCGTCCGAGACAGGCTCCCCTAATGTGGATGCGCTACCTCGATTTAGAGCCCCAGGAGGCACTTGCAGTAATGACTTTGAATGGCCCTGGGGAGGAGCTATTTCAAAATGGCAGCAGTGGAGCATCCACACTCCTGCTATTCCGAAATCGCTATTTCAGAATAAGCGTTATTCCTCGTGGAATGAGATTTACAAAAGTCAAAATAAGCCATCTGTCATTTCAAATTAATTTAAGAAAAATGGAATTGCTGTGTAGACACTCGCACTGTTATTTCAAAATACCGTCAGTTATTTCGAAATAAACTCTGCTGCATAGACGCACCCTTACTCTTGTCCATAGTGAGCCGCATGGGTTAGAACTGCTATTCTTTCACACTGCAGCTTCTATTTAGCCAAATTACATCAGTGCAGTAGGTGGGAGTGGGAGAGGAACAAGCACTTAAGGAGTCCAAAAAATATTTACATTTGGTGACACACACAGACACAAAAATCACTGCGTAAAAATATCAGGGGGCGTTCTCCTTCTCCCTCCTCTCCTGAGTTTTGCTCTGAATCACAGTGTTAAATAGGAACCTACAAGCACAAAGTGGCACTCGACTGCGGGATTAAGTCAATCGAGTTACCCCATGTAAAACTGGTGTAAATGCAAAAGAGAACCAGGCCTTCTCTCTCCTCCAAGGCAATGCGGAGCAGTGTCCAGGGGGAGCAATGAAATCCACAGCCTAGCAGCTCAGGCCCAGCACGGGATGTGAGAGGCAGTGGAAACTGGCTGAGAATGAGCCGACCTGCTCTTGAAAGCCGTAAGCCGTTTGTGAACAGTGGTTTTGCCGCCCGCGCTGGCCTCCTCAGCACAGCGGCGCGGCGCGAAGGGGTGTTCGGGGATTTGGAACACGGACTCTTATCACCATAAAAAAAAGGATTGTTTAATTTGTGGGTTTAAATTTTAAATAACTCTGCCAGAGCAGCACTGCTCCTGGGCCGCTCTGAGCTCTCCACCTCGCGCTCAGCCACTCCATTCAAATTCCATCTCTGTAAGAGCCCCCGCAGTGGGGATTCAAATACCATTTAAATGAGTCTATCGCTCTCATTCCTCCTCCTCCTGAATGCCTCGCCGCTGTGCAACACAGGGCAGGACAGCCCTGCCGTGGTCCCTGTCCTCCCACATGCTGGTGAGTGGTGCCCTCTGTGCTGTTCTAGTCTCGAGAGGTTTTTATACCACACTCGTCACTGTAATATCTGAGCACCTGTGGTGCACCTCACAGAATCACTGAACCGTCGGGCTGGAAGGAACCTCGAGAGGTCACTTAGCCCATCCCCCGGCGCTGAGGCAGGACCAAGTAAACCGACACTGTCCCTGGTAGGTGATTGTAGCGCAGCGATGGGCAACCCAGGCTAGTGAGCGAGCCGCATGAGTGACCCTCCTTCATCTCAGTGGGCTGCAAGACTCTTGTAGCCAAGACGGATACGGTTGTTTTGCTAACTGTGCTGGCATATGTAGAACGTGCGGGCGGTGCCGATTGAACCGTAGCATAAGAACATCAGAACGGCCACACTGGGTCAGACCAAAGGTCCATCCAGCCCAGTATCCTGTCTGCCCACAGTGGCCAATGGCAGGTGCCCCAGAGGGAGTGAACCGAACAGGGAATGATCACGCGATCTCTCTCCTGCCATCCATCTCCACCCTCTGACAAACAGAAGCTAGGGACACCATTCCTTACCCATACTGGCTAATAGCCATTAATGGACTTAACCTCCATGAATTTATCTAGCTCTTTTTTAAACCCTGTTATAGTCCTAGCCTTCACAACCTCCTCAGGCAAGGAGTTCCACAGGTTGACTGTGCGCTGTGTGAAGAATGCAGTGCTGTGATTGGATGCAGAGGGAGCGCAAGGTTCTTACAGTCAGTGTTGTATACACCCAGCCTGCACCTCCCGCCACGTCCTCTTGCTTTATGTGCGTGTCACTTGAGAAATAACGGTAGGAAAAACTCAACATGGATGGAAACCAGCAGAATCTGGCAACCCTTCATGCAGGCAATGGTAAAGCAAATGTCTCATGAGCCACACATAGAATCCCAGTGGGCTGCATGTGGCCCGTGGGTTGCATGTGGCCCGTGGACTGGAGGTTGCCCGCTACTGGGCTAGCCTGTTCTGTAAGAAGCCATGTAAAAACCTCCCCATTGCTGGACATTTTAGAGATGTGAACACTGGCACAAAAGTATCCCTTACACATCTGGGCTAAAATTTTCAAAGCCTCTCACCAGATGCCAACATTCCCAAACCCCAACTGTTCAAAATCACATCCGCCCTCCCACCCTACCCCCACCCCCACCCCCCTCCCCCCTGGCCAAATTTAGAAATCTTAGAAATTAGGAAATTTTCAGAACTTACAATTCTTAAAAAATTCCTTCCTGGTTTTGAGGAATATGCACATTTTCCAAATTCGTTCCCCCATCTTAAAGCTGGAAACTTTTAAATGACAATTGTGTGGGTAAAACTTTAAAAACAACAAATAGCACTTTAAAGTGAGACACATGAATACAGTGGACTCGGCTCTTTCTGCGAGCCACCCCAATTGCAGAGGTCTCTTCCACCAGGCATTCAAATGGCTCGAACCTCAGAACCACCTCTCTTTTTCACTAGGAGGTCTGATCTGTAAAGCCCTCAGATAGCCGGGAGAAGAACAAGGTAGAAATACACAGAGAGATGCGCTTTATTTCCTATTTCCTCACAGAAGCTATCGCAGCTGTACCACAGAGCAGACCGGGTTAAATCTTGCTGATCCACATGGGGACTAATTCTTCCATCCATTCTTCCCTCTCATCTTAATTTCTGGAGTAAAAGGGTGGCAGTATCAGGAACTTCGAAAATGTATTCCCTCTAATTGACTGGTTCAGGTCAGATCTCCAGTTGGATGCGAAGGTACCAGCGTGTAGAATTTTGTCTCCATTGTAGCTGGTAATTCTTTACTTCCCCATGAGCTTGTGTGTTGGGGAATGCTCCCCCCACTGGCCCCGGGGCCCAATCAGCTAACTAGGCTGCAAATAGGAGCTTTAGGCTGGAGGCAGCTAAACAGAGAGAGGCTCGGCTATTCAGGAACAGGCGGAGTGTGTAAAGCCAGAGGGTGGGCTTGGGTACACCTGGCCGCCTAAGGCGCTGTCTGCATTACAGCCTACGTTGGCAGAACTCATGTCACTCGGGGGGAGGGGGGTGTATAAATATTCCATCCCCTAAGGGCCGTATGTTACACCGACACAAGGGCTTGTGAGCTGGCACTCTGTCAGCGGGAGACTCACAGAGGGGGTCCCTCACGCTGACAGGGGTGCTCTTGCCTGTCACCACACACACTGCAGAAGCGCAGCCGTTCTGGCTCCCGGGCACTGCTACCCTGCTGTTCACGTGGACATGGCCTAAGAGAGGTGAGTGAAAGGACTTGGAAGCGATGCCAGCCATCAATAACCACTCTGCTCCCACTGGCTGGCAGTGAGGGTGGAGTTAATATTCCACCAGGGTCTCCTCCTGGCCTTCTGGTGGCGTGCGAGGGAAGAATTTTCCATCGGATATGTTAAGGGCTGTCTGGAGAACTAGTCGCTATAGCTGAGGCCTGCCTGCCTCTCCTCGTAGAATCATAGAGCTGGAAGAAACCTCCGGAGGTCATCGAGTCCATCCAAAGCAGGGCCAACCCCAACTCAATCAACCCAGCCAGGGCTTGGTCAAGCTGAGACTTAAACACCTCTAGGGATGGAGATTCCACCCCCTCCCTAGGGAACCCATCCCAGTGCTTCCCCACCCTCCTAGGGAAATAGCCAACCTAGATCTCCCCCCACTGTAACTTGAGACCATTGCTCCTTGTTCTGCCATCCATCACTACTGAGAACAGCCTCTCTCCATCCTCTTTGGAACCTCCCCTCAGGAAGTTGAAGGCTGCTCTCAAATCCCCCCTCACTCTTCTCTTCTGCAGACTAAACAAGCCCAAATCCTTCAGCCTCTCTTCGTAGGTCGTGTGCTCCAGCCCCCTCATCATTTTGTTCGCCCTCTGCTGGACCCTCTCCAATGCGTCCACATCCTTCCTGTAGTGGGGGCCCAGAACTGGACGCAATACTCCAGATGTGGCCTCACCAGAGCCGAATAAAAGGGAATAATCACTTCTCTAGATCTGCTGGCAATGCTCTTTCTAATGCAACCTAATATGCCATTAGCCTTCTTGGCTACAAGGTCACACCTCTCCTTCCATTCCTGCACTTAATACTTGAGGGGCTTCTGTGCAAATTCAAGAGCTTCTTGGCCTCTCTTTGGCTTGGTGGGGCTATTAAGAGGAGGGCGTTCCAGTGCCTTCACTTCCAAGGCAGTGGCAGAACTGCAGTGACAATCTATAGCCCTTGCATAGAACGCTGATGGCTCAGGCTAAACTAGATTGTAATGTCATTAGTTCAGGCAGGGTCTTTCCACTCTAAGTGTATATGGTGCCTGGTGCCGTGGGGTCCTGACCAGATTTAGGGCTCCTGGATGCTGGCACATTACAAATGCAAAGAAGAAAAATGCAGGCCCAGCAGGCTTGCCTTACTGGGAGCTCCAGTGGTCTAGGCAGCCTCACCTCTCATTACACAGTGAGTGAAGCCGTGAGATCAGACACGGAAGCCACGCCACCTGGTGCGCCTTCCAAGTGCAAGGCTCAGTGCCTCTGATCGGACACTGAGCTCAGATCTATGCAATTATCTGTGGAGAGCCTGGCTTTGCTGATAATTTGTTAGCTCCGCACATATCCTTACTAATTATAAATCTCAACCAAGATTTGCATTTTCATGAAATGCTGGTGCTGGAAATCTTCATTAAAAAGAAACATCCGTACATATTAATTCAATCTAATCTTGGCCATTTCAAGTTCCATAAGAAAGTGCTTTTGTAAGGCTACAAACCCAACATCTATAATTCTCCAGTTTCCCTAGCCAGCAAACCTCTGCATTAAGTGTCACATTCATCTGTGAAGATGGCATATCATCCATTTATAATAGAATCTAATGAAGTCAGAATCGTCTACTACCCCAGCATCAGCCTGGATGCTTACCTAGGCTGAATGCCGTGGGTCAAATTTATCCCTGAAGTAACTTTATTGCAGGAGGATAGACATGATCTACAGCTTTGCAGGGAGAGAAAGCAATCAATGGAGTTACACCAGACGTGAATTTGACCCAATTATTATTAGTCCCATAGATTGTAGGGCCAGGTGTTTTCCAAAGACAGAGAGCATCACAACCCCTACCCCAACGACCTGGCCCTACAATCTTTTTATGAAAAAGAAACATCCGTACATGTTAATTAACAGATGACCAAGAACCTGCTTTTCCATCACTGCACCAGTTTTGTTCAAATACAATTCCACTGACTCCAAGTGGGTTGTAGAGACACATAGCGGAGGATAATCAGGCCTTACAGCTTCTATTATTTACTTTTCCTTTCCTTTCAAACATTTTTTGAGCGTGTTAATGGTGCATTGGAGAGAATCAGGAGCAAAGCCATGGGACAGGGATTTTGTGTAGGATCCATGGGGAAAAATCAAGCCAGATCCCAGTTTGCAAGGAACTTGTGCAAACATCTGGCGATCAGACTTTGGGGAGTTCCATTCAGACCTGTGAGGATTGGCCCGTAGGGATATCAGTTAGCAGGGGGGGTTCCGGCAGACCTTCGGGGTGCTGGAGGGCACACGCTGGCAGAGGGCTCTTTTAGTCAGTGGCATCAGTCGAGGAATGTGAGCTGTCAGGGCACCCACACAAGCCAGTGTTGGTTTTCAGCTGCTGAGATTTACAGTGCATCACTGGTTTAATAGGAATAAAACCCAGGGGAACCGAGGACAAGTTTGGATGGACACGATGGAGCAGAGCCAACCATCTGCCCAGCCTTACATGAGGCAGATTTGTGGGGAAATGCATGTACCGCTACACAGTCAGCTTGAGAACTGGGTTTATGAAGAAACATGGACGCTGTCCTGTGGTCACAGTATCACACTATGGAGTCAATCAAAGACTACTTCAGTTCCCCTCACGCTTCCCTTGCATTGGCCATAGATGCTCCTGAAGGAACGCTGCATGTGCAGTGTACACCGGGCTGTTTGAAACCTTCTGTTCCACTGGCTGAACAGGATTCTTCCTCTGCTTGTTGGAACAGGTTTATTGTTTAATGTGTGGTGGTAGCACCTAGAGACCCCAGACAAGATCAGGGCCTGCCTGTGCTGGGTGTCGTATAAACCAAGATGGTCCCTGCCTCATGGAAATCAAAGCAGGCCAATTGTCCCCATGGTGCCCAAGGGAATTGAGGTACTGAGAGGTAAAGTGGCTTACCCCCATATCACTCGGAGCGTGAGGAGCAGGACACAGGGTAGTCTAGATTCCAGAGATCCCCATTCCATATCAGGCTCAGTGACTGATCTGCTGTGCTCCGATGGGCAACTCATCTCGCTTTGCCATGCCTCAGCCCCTCTACCCCCACGCTCTTCTGCTATTTCAGTTGCAAGCTTTTGGGAGTGGAGAATCTCTCCAGCAATGCATCCCTACAGCATCTAGCTCAATGGACCACCAATCTCTCTTATTACTGTGACAGTGCAAATAATGAGCAGATCCAGGAACTCAACGCAGAGTTCCCGAATCCCAGTTCAGGGCCTTAACCCCACTCCCCAACATTGTTCTTTTCACCTTCTATTGGGGATGAGAATCCCACCAGCTAGATGCGCTACGTCGGGGACCACCAAGTCCGTCTCTTAGCTAGAGACAAATCGAGTCCCCTGGCGGAGGAGAGAGTGTTTCACTGGGCTCTGTTGCAAAAAAGTCACGGAAAATGTCTTGCTTCCCTTTAATAGGGACTCTTTTTTAATTGGGCTCTTCTTCCATGAGGCTCAAAGCCAATAATTTAATCAGCAATTTGTATCACATTTGAAATGCCTTTGTCTGGAGTCAGGGGAAAAAAAGATTAGCGTTTGCTCCCTGAAATATGGCTGCCGGATGCAAGGGAATAGAGAACGCAAATAAGCAAAGCAAAGTTAAGCTTTCTGTATAGAGCTGGAGGCTTAGCAGTGCAGATTACAACAGCAGGTGATGAGCAACTTTAGCCTCTACTATGTAGGCTGTGAAAAATCCTGTTACACTCCAAAAGCATTTTAGCTACAGCTCTGAGCTTCAGAAATGATTGATCTGAAATCTAAAGGGCTAGCGACAACTGGAGACCAAAAGTTATTTAGCTGTAGGCCAGGAGGAGACAGTCAGGCCTCCAAAGAACTGTCGGATTCCAGGAGCGAGCTCGAGTTTGGAGCCTGCCTTCTTTCTCCTCATCACCTGGGGGAACTTCTGATCTGCCTTGGACCTTCTGGATGATGATTAATGTAGACAAAGCCCAAAGAGATGAAAGGACAATGGAAAAGAGACTGGAGGATGCAGTGACACCAGAAGGAAGTGAACACAGAAGGAATGTTGTCTTGAGGGGAACTCAAGAAAAGGTCAGAAGCTTCATTTATTGATTTAAATAATGTATTGAATGCTCATCTTCAAAGACAGCTGAGCACAGTACAAAACCAAAAACACAAATACGCCACACACTGGGGCATGGGGATTTTAAAGGGTCACCAAAAGAAATATTGGAAGATATGATGTGTGCAGAGGTCTTGCAGAGCCACATAGCTGAGGCTTACGTGGATCCCCGGCAATGCCTGTGAAGTTTCTGTTCATTACAACTAATAATTAACTAATTAGTCAATTAGCTAATTTTTTTTAGATTAGATCTTGTTGACTTGAATGGTGCTGTGCAGATTTTAACCTTCTGAAGATCTTGGATGAAATCCTGGCCTGGTAGAAGAAAATGGCAGAAGTCCCATTGAGTTCAATGGAGCTAGGATGTCGCTTCTTGGTTTTAAGAGATGGTCTCAATCAGGGTGGGCAATATAACTGTGGTGTTCACCTTTGGTGGGCTGCAGCCGCTATATTTACCTGCACCTCCGCAGATACAGGCGATCACAGATCCCATGGGCCGGGAATGGCAAGATGCAGCCAATAGGAGCTGTGATTCCCACATAGCTGCGGAGGAGCAGGTACATACAGCAGTGGAGGGGCCTGCCAGACCAGATCCAGCCCATGAGCCGGTATTTGCCCACCCTGGTCTAAATGCAAAACTGGCATCAGTTTAACTGAAATCAGGTATTACACCAGTTTAGTGAAACCAATGCAGGCTCTATATGTAGACACACTTAAATCATTTTGCAAGACAAGTCTGTGGATGGGATGAATGACCAGTGTAGACAGGGATTTAGGGAAAAATCAAAACAAACAAAAACTCAAAAAGGCTTCCAGAATCAAAACTCTTTTTGTGCTGTAGAACAGTTGCAGATGGGGAGGGACACACCTGTCCAGTCTTGAGAAGTTCGGCAGCCAACTCTTGCTGCAGTGTGGACAGACCCCTGGGCCAACTGGCTTTGATGGAAAGTGACACAAAAGGCCACACTGTGGTAGCTGCTAAGCTCCGCACGGATTAATCCTGTGTTAGGACGGCACCTAGCATGATAGTGCCCTGAGCCTTACGAGGGGCTCTGCCTTCTATTATCACAGGGCTTATTATTCTACTAGGCAACAATCTCTGAAGTCGGTGTCCGTTTATTTCACTCCTAGCGAGGAACTAGCTCATGCCAGGGCTCCCCACTTTCCTGTCTGCTCAGGAGTTGGGAAAGCATCCTTTAGTCACACTGGCAGCCTGCATTGGTATAGGGGAAAGTACCACCCTTATCCTGCCTTCAGAAGGCTCCCAGGAGGGTATGAACACCTGGGGCTGTTTCACAAGGAGGCAGAAGGTATTCCTTCATGGCATTCCAAGTCTCTTGATACTACATGAAAGGAAGCATCTTCCTAGGCTGTGTCTGACATCCCTGGAGCTTCCCAGTCAGCATTTAAACCTACAGGCCCCGGTTTATGCAGCCAGCCAGGGAATTTACTCTTTCTTGGAGAAAAAAACAGACGCGTTGAAAATCTCCTGGTTTGCTTTCTTAGCTGTCTCCCCTGAGCACACCTCTAGGGAGGATGCCAAACTCCCCCATCTCCAAAGCTTCCGCAGAGGACAGAGGGGTGGGTTCACTGGGGCACCAGGACAGACCCATGTGCTAAAGACAGGCAGAGAGAGACGTCAGGGGTCTCCGGCTGGGGCTGGCCCAGGTTTGGGGCAATCTGTCTACCACTGAGTGCTTGCTTCAAAGCCTCATTAACGACAAACCAGGCATCGGCGTTCTAAACCGGCCAGCTAATGAAGCCCAGATGTTCAGAACCCTGCAAAACTCTGAGGCACAAAGGACAGGTTAGAAACTTTCACACCCTGGGAAGAGCCTTTTTTGCTGTAATATCCAGGGGGGGGGGGGTGTGGCAGGGGGAGAGGCAAGGGAGGTGCATGGGCATTTAGTTCAGTTCTTAGACATCTGCAGTGTAACGCCAGGAGAGCACCTACTGCCATGTGGGTGTCGCTAACATCACCTCCGATGCCGGTCACACCGGAAAGCACCAGCAAGCAGTGCCGGGCGATGCTGCCTTGGGGAGCAGCAGTCCAGCGCAGGGAGATGCAGCCGTAGGATTCAGCTCCATATCGCTGTGCAGCGGTGCGATGCCGTGTGGCAGGCAATCTAGTGAACGCCCGGGGTTTGAGGATGTGCAGGGCGGTCCGTCGCCCCATGGTAGTAAATGCTAACTGTGCTTAGATGGAGGCACGAGCCAAAGATACCGTACTTTTGGCAAGCCAGCTGCTACCGAAATACCCGGAATATTCAGAGGCACAAATAGGTGCAGCCTATCTGGACAGACAGACCCTGGGATGTGAGGACAGTAAGCAACTCAGGGTGCCTCTTTAAAGCAGGAGTGCAGAATCTAAGGCCAGATGTGGCCCCCGGCTTGCCTGGATCTGGCCCCCGAGGCTCGGGGCTCCCCTCCCAGCACTGGGGAGCTCCTGCTGGCGCTTCAACCCCCTGATCCCATGGGGCTGGAGCACTCAAAATCTAGCAGCCTGGGCCCACCAAGGCTGGTAGGGGAAGGGAATGTGGGGCGTGTCTTTCTCCTTCTTACTCAGGGGCCACGTCAGTGAGGGGGGGTGTTTTGGTTTGGGGGTTTTTTTTCGCTTCTCACTTGTGTGTGGTCCCCGACTGTGGGTCAGCGGCCCCCCGACCCAAAAAAGGTTCCCACCCCTGCTTGAAAGACCCAAGCAGTGTCCCCAATGGACGGCAAAGGCCAAGCACACGAGCGAGGCCTGTCGATCCCCATTGTACTCTACCAGCTTTTCCCTCTCCAGGTGAAAACTCTTTCCTGCGGCTTCGGATGCTAATTTCCCCCTGTCTGGAGGAGACAGGAGGGAGTGAGGTTGTTAAGGAGACGGGCTCTGCATCCATTCTGCTTTCCTCCCTTGGCATTGCATTTCATTTTGGGTTTATTATCATTATTGAGGGCTTATTTTTATTAACTTTATGGTAATGATGCTGGCGCAGTGTGGGTCCCAGAGCCTTTGGGTTTGGCTGAAGGAGGGGTTGACATTTCCAAGCAGCAGGCTGCACAGAGACGAGATGCAAGCGGATGCGCACGCTGGGAGAAGATGCTTGCTCTGTCTCGGCTGAGTCAGGAACCCCCCATATGCCCAGTGGCAGGGAGAAGAAAATGTAGGGAACTGTCTACTAAGAATACAAAGGGATCCACAAAAGGCCTTACCATAGGAGAAGAGAAAACACAGCAGGATATGCTGGATAAAATACACTGCTGGGTCCATATAAATATTTAGTGGGTCCAAAAAACTTTTCCTATCTTATTGGAGCACGCAGGTGGCAAAGTCACGCTCTCCAAGGTTCGTAAATGCCAGAATGAAAGTTGCCAGTGCCTAAGTTGGCCCCCCTGTGTATATGCAGTACAATACATTGCTTTCTTCAGCCATGGGACTCTGTTCTGGACACAAGGATTGTTAGGAAGAGATGGGCTCCACCTAACCAAGAGAGGAAGGAGCATGTTCGCGGGCAGGCTTGCAAACCTAGTGAGGAGGCTTTAAACTAGGTTTGTTGGGGCACGGAGACCTAAGCCCTGAGGTAAGTGGGGAAGTTGGATACTGGGAAGGAACACAAGGAGGAAGGAACAACAAAGGAGGACCCCTGATTCGAAAGGAGAAGGTCGGGCAATCAACTGGTTATCTAAGGTGTTTGTACACGAATGCAAGGAGCCTGGGAAACAAACAGGAAGAATTAGAAGCCCTGGCCCAGTCAAAGAACTAGGATTTGACTGGAATAACGGGGACTTGGTGGGATGACTCACATGACTGGAACACTGTCATGGAAGGGTATAATGTGTTCAGGAAGAACAGGTGGGGGAGGAAAGGAGGAGGAGTATGAGGGAGCAGTAGGATTGCTCAGAGCTCCAGTCTATAGAGGGAGAAAAGCCTGTTGAGAGTCTGTGGGTTAAGTTTAGAGGCGGGAGCAACAGGAGTGAGGTTGTGGTTGGTGTCTGCTATAGACCGCCGGATCAGGTGGATGAGGTAGACGAGGCTTTCTTCAAACAACTAAGAGAAGCTTCCAGATCACAGGCCCTGGTTCTCATGGGCGACTTTAACCACCCTGACATCTGTTGGGAAACCAATACGGCAGTACACAGACAATCCAGGAAGTTTTTGGAGAATGTTGGGGATAACTTCTTGGTACAAGTGCTGAAAGAACCGATCAGGGGTAATGCACAGCTTGACCTGCTACTCACAAACAGGGGGGAACTAGTAGGGGAAGTAGATGTGGGTGGCAACCTGGGCAGCAGTGATCATGAGATGGTAGATTTCAGGATCCTGACAAAAGGAAGAAAGGAGCACAGCAAAATACACACTCTGTGACTCCCTCAGAGACCTGATGGGCAGGATCCCCTGGGATGTAACACAAAGGGGAAAGGAGTCCAGGAGAGCTGGCAGTATTTTAAAGAAGCCTTATTAAAGGCACAGGAAGAAACCATCCCGATGCGCAGCAAGAAAAGCAAATATGGTAGGCGACCAGATTGGCTTACCGGGGAAATCCCTGGTGAGCTTAAACACAAAAAGGAAGCTTACAAGAAGTGGAAACTTGGACAGATGACTAGGGAGGAGTATAAATATATTGCTCGAGAATGCAGGGGAGTTGTCAGGAAGGCAAAAGCACAATTGGAATTGCCGCTAGCAAGGGATGTGAAGGGTAACAAGAAAGGTTTTTACAGACATGTTAGCAATAAGAGGGTGATCTGGGAGGGTGTGGGGCCCTTACTGGATGAGGGAGGTAACCTAGTGACAGATGTGGGAAAAGCTGAAGTACTCGATGCTTTTTTTGCCTCTGTCTTCACAAACAAAATCCGCTCCCAGACTAATGCACTAGACTACGCAGAATGGGAGGAGGTGGGCAGCCCTCGGTAGAGAAAGAACAGGTTAGGAACTATTTAGAAAAGCTAGACATGCACAAATCCATGGGCCCAGATTTAATGCATCTGAGGGTACTGAGAGAGTTGGCAAATGTCAGTGCAGAGCCTTTGACCATTATCTTTGAAAACTCATGGAGATCGGGAGAGATCCCAAATGATTGGGAAAAGGCAAATGTACTGTCCATCTTTAAAAAAGAGAAGAAGGACAATCCAGGGAACTACAGACCAGTCAATCTTACCTCAGTCCCCAGAAAAATCATGGAGGGGATCCTCAAGGAGTCCATTTTGAAGCACTTGGAAGAGGGGAAAGTGATCAGGAATAGTCAACATGGATTCACCAAGGGCAAGTCATGTCTGACCAATCTGATTAGCTTCCATGATGAGGTAACTGGCTCTGTGGACAAGGGGAAGTCAGTGGATGTGATATACCTTGACTTTAGCAAAGCTTTTGATATGATCTCCCACAATATTCTTTCCAGCAAGTTAAGGAAGTCTGGGATTGGATAAATGGACTGTAAAGTGGATAGAAAGCTGGCTAGATTGTCGGGCCCAACGGGTAGTGATCAATGGCTCAATATCTGTTTGGCAGACGGTTTCAAGTGGAGTGTCCCAAGGATCGGTTCTAGGGCTGGTTTTGTTCAACATCTTTATTAATGACCTGGATGAGGGGATGGATTGCACCCTCTCTGGAGACATTACAGCCTTGCTAATTCACACCTCCCTGGTCCACAAACCCAGTAATACTCCCAAGGGTACCTCAGCCCTCTTCTCAGCTCTGATTTCAGAGTAGGAGCAGTGATGAGTTTTCAGTTACTGATAAGCTCTTTCACAGAATGCTCACTAGTGTTCACTACAATACAAAGTGTCATTGTCACTTAGGAGTCAATTGCTCTTGCTCAAGTTAAGAAAAATATCAGGGAAGCAGCAATGCTGAGGTTGCTCACCAGTTCATAAATGACTTGAGCCAGAAACCCAGTAAAGATCATGGAAAGTCTCCCATTGACATCAGTGGCTTTTAATCAGGACTCAATCTGGCAATTTGCAATGTCTCTGCTAATAAGTAGTGTGAACTCTGTGGTTACTTGTATTTGGAAGGGGGCAAAAACTCTACATTAACCTTTTTGGATCTCAGTGTGTGTGACAGGAGTTGGCTTTGAATTCCCAAAGTCATTTCCAACAGAGTTTGTTCCGTGCTGGATTAAAAATAAGCAAAGGCCCAACCATGAATTTGTTCTTACAGAATCTGAGGCCAAGCTGGTGGAAGTCTAACGGGAAGAACTGGCCTTGGAGATTTCCACAATTCAAGATGGTGGAGACAATGTGTGTTTGGCTGTGGGGGATTGTTACTGTCTGGTGTTGACAGTGCAAGAGAGAAACTGAGTTCAGATTTTTGCTTTGAACCTGAACCTTGATCCTAAATAAAATCTGAGCAGAGTGCAGAGACGCTAATTGGCTGGGAAGTTTTTATTGTAAAATATCAATCCATCACAAGGTGAACTTTTTTGCAGGAAAGGCTCAGTTTTGATCATTTTTTTAAGTCAAAAAAATCTTTTCCAAAAAGTTTTTGAATGGTTAAAACATCTTGTTTCAGCATAATCCAAACAAAAAAAAATCTGATCTTTCCTATTCAAAATTACTTTTTTCCTTAATTTTAAGGTAAAGGAATCAAAAAAAGGGTTAAAAAATAAAGAACAGTCAAAGCTGAAAAGAAACACTTTGACTGACCCAACGTAATTTTTTTTCCAAATTTTTTAAAAAATTTGAGATTTTGATTTTTTCCCTCGGTGAAGATGAGAAAAATGTTGATAGCTCAAAAATTTCCATGGGCTGGGAAAACCATTTCCCACCCAGCTCTAAAGCGAATACTTAATGTGAAGTCATGTCCTGGAAGGGTGCATCTACACCGCACTTCACCGTAGGTCGAAATAAGATACGCAATTTGAGCTACGCAAATTGCGTACCTTATTTCGATCTTATTTCAAATAGCTTATTTCAAAATTTGGTGCTGTCTTCACAGCACTTATTTTGAAATAAATCACTATTCTGAAACATCCCTGACCCCTTGTGGAATGAGGTTTACAGGGACGTCGGAATAGCAAGCTGGTTATATTTCTAAATAACGGGTTTGCTCAAAGACACGGAAGTGTAGCCATAGCCGAAGAGAGTGAAGAGGGTTCTCTTGCGTAGAAGACTGCTAGTATCTGAGGATGGGTCAACACTAGAAAGTGAGGTTGACCTAGATACCTCACCCCACAATATGACAATTCACAGCCCTGAGAGACAAAGCCCAGTGTAGACAGAGCCAAGTTGATGCAAAAGTTCTTCTGTTAATCTAGGTGCAGCCTCTCAAAAAAGTGGATTTACTACCATGGTGACGAAATGTGTGAACAAGTCCCCACCCCGCTGAAAGGCCGGGGATGGAGAAGAATTATTCCGAAACAAAGCGTAAAAGACTGGCAAAAACATCTCTCTCCTCCTCTTGGGCTGCTCTTTGAAATGGATTTCCCTTGCGGTGGCATTTCTCATTTTGATTGTTTGTCTCCCAGGAGCATCCTGAATTAATATTCTGTGTTCCCGGTGCCTGATGCTGTCTGGCTACCTTTTAATTGAGGGGCACATCTGACGAAGCCTTGAATCACCGCAGATAGAGTGAACAATGGAACTCGAAACACCAGTATCTCATCCCTGGGAGCTGGCAGCTTGTTTCATTGCAGGTGTCTAGGGCAGAGGGGGGAGAAAGAGATGAGCTACACATCCAGATTCAATTTGAGCCGCTCCTGCAGAGCGACCTGCTCCTTCCACCTTGTGCCAGAGCTGGCAGAGGGCCCCTTGTAGATCACAGAGGATGCAGAACATGTCCGATAAGCCACCTGTGTTGTTTTAAGTGAATGTGATGCTGCTAAAAGGTGCCAGGGTAACAACCCGAGGGATTTGGTGGCTTGTAGCAACAGAACAGGTACAACAAAGGAGGGGATTCCCACACCCTCTTCTGCCTACCAGTGGGCCCAGCTGCTCACTTGGAAGCATCTCCTCTACTAATTCATGCACAGAGGATCCACTGAATTCTTGGCCTCTGTGCTGAGAGCAGCCAGCGGCGCAGACAGGGTGGTTAGTGTGATGTGGACACTTGGAACGGGGCTTGTCAAACTCATTTCACTTGGGTCACCAAATCTCTGCCCCGTGCGGTAGTGGAGAGAAAGAGATGAAGCGCTTGTAGTTTCCCCTGATCCCTTGCTCTGGCAGAAGCAGGCCCAGAAGGGAGAAGCAGGGAAGGGCTGGCATTTTGGGAGGAGGGATGAGGATGGAAGAGAACAAAAAGACGCACCCCAAGTGTAACGGTCCTTTGCAGCTCCAGCACTTGGCTGCAATCCATGCAAAGAGGATTCCTCGGCGGGGGCTGTTTGACACACAGACTCTGCAGCTCTGCCTGGCTCTGGCCCTCCCAGACTGCCTAACGCAGCCCCCGCTGCCTAATGCCACCACACCGCATCGCTGAATGTTGGTCTATCACAAGCAGCCAGGAAACAGCTGCCTACATGGCCTAACGATTCAGATAAGCTCTTGGAAAAACAAGCAAACAAGCTTTCACAGGCTTATCCATAGGGATGCTCTGCTCCCTGTGAGGTTTGTCCTTTGCGAGAAATTAGCGACAACTTTCCAAAGCTTTCCTCCACCATCTGCCCTGGCTCTTTTGCAATGTGCGTTGGACGGGCACAACAGGCACCGCTCCTCGCAGTAATGCCGATATCATTACCAAATGCTCGCCAGAGGGAAGTGCTGCATTTAAACTCGCGGCTTCCCCCCATAAGGGGAGAAGGAGGGGACTGAGGTTGACTTGGAGATGACAGTAAGCCACAGGAGCTTAAAATAAGCATCGGCTAATTCCAGAAAAAACAAACCTGCCCTGAGAAGAGCTATTTCCCCGGACCACATCCTCACTTCACAGTGCCTGGGACTTCTCGCAGGCCCATTTAGAACACAGTCTCCTTTCAGGATTTCTCGCTTGCTTTGCTTTGCTGGCTCCACGCAGGCAAATGAGGGTTGAAGTTTGAAACCCTGTTTTCTTAGCAATGCTCAAGCAAATCCTAATAAAGGTGCTGCATGTTGATCAGACTCCTGGCATGTATAGCACAGTCCTCATTATCCTGGGGCTGCTGGGACCTTGGCACTTTGGAGGGGGCAAAGTTAGGCAGCACGGTGTTTTTTTCAGTGGATGCCATAGGTGGGTTTTCTGCAGCAACGCTGGGCTGTGTGAAGCCGGGAGGCAAAGGGTTTTCTGTGGGTACAAAACAGGGTGAATTTTTTTTTCTTCTCTGAAGCATCTTGACATGAAGGAGACCAGCCTGGCTGCCCACGGGATGTGATGCAAAGTGTGTAACTGCCCCTTCTCCTCCTGTCCCCCCTGCAGGTATCGTTAGGCTTTTCTCTATTACCAGTGCTGCCAGTCCCACACACATGCCAGTCACGAGATTGCCTTCAAATCATGAGATTCTTTTAAAAATAATACCATGTGGGAATTCTTATTAGCCTTTTGGTTCCTGAGCTTTTCCCCGCAACCAGGAGGGTTAGGAACTTACCTTTCACTTGGAAAGGAAGCCTAAATTCTGCCAGCATGATTCCTGGAGCTGGAGCTTCTGACGAGACTCAGGATAATCACAAGAGTCGGCAATGACAACTAATAATTTCATGCCACCTACCGCCTTTCCCCAATGGATCTTGCTTGCCACTCTATTGGCTTGGACATGGGCTGTGAATCAGGACATGGGGGATCTAGGCGCAGCTTCACGCCTGCCGACAGGGGAGCAGAGGAGGCAGAGATTCAAAGGGGGGCCCTTGGGCTGAGAGATTCAAACACACCCAGAGCTCCCGGCTACTGCTGCTGCCCCGGCCCCTTTGAATTACCGCCGGAGTGCTGGAGCACCGCTCTGCATGGTTCTAAGGTCTGGGCAGGGAGTGGTGCACCACGGTCTGGGCGGCGCTAAGGGCTGAATGCCTCGGTCACGCCCTATCCAGGAACACAGAGCCAGCCTACACACACTCCTTGCCCCCGGAAACCTTGCCCCAGCTGCTGAGCTCTGGCACTGACCTGGAGCAGGACCTGGAGCAAACGGCTTCCTTTCTTTGGGCTCCCATTGGGGCTATCTTAGTACAGTGCTTTGAGATTTATTGCTGAAAAAACAGAGCCGAAGCCCAGGATCTGCTCTCAGGCCTTGTGCAGTTCTTCCCCGCCTCCATCACCCACAAGCGGTGCAAACCCTGCCTTTCCTCCACAGTGCACGGCACAATGACCAGGCGGCTCTTTGTCACCTCTGGTGGTCAACGCCTGGAATGTGGTTTATGAATCTGTTGCTGCCTCTGGGTGCAGGGCCTCCCCTGCCCCGCTCCATTGAGTTCAGAGGCACTGGGTTTGTTCTCCATCCATTGTCGTTACCTTTGCCTGCTGCATTCGTGGTTTGCAGCTGTTCAGAGTTTGGGGACAGTAGCTCCCTGTGATTAGGTTCACTGTGAATTCTGCAAGGCAAACTGGCCCGTCTTCCCAAGCAGGTGACCTGACAGATTCTGCTAATTTAAAGGACCGGGGGGGAAACCCCCAACCATAGCCAACTCCCAGTAAAACAGTCCATTTCCTATGCCATGGTAATTTGCTTCAGACAGATCTCCTTCGTCCACAAGGCCCTCCCTCTTTTCTTTGCATGCCACACAGAGGTAGACATTGATCATTAATAAATCTGGCAGAGGGGAATAGAATATGCTGTCAAATGTTAAGGCATCAGAGGCGCTGGTGGGATTGATCACGGTGTGAGCTGAGCAGCCAGTGCTAATTAACGTATTGTTTTCCAGACACTGCTCTCCTACAGCATTGTGGGCAAAACTCACAAGCCAGTGTAACCTGCACACACCGGGGCTAGGTCTACACTGGTGGGTTCTTGTGCAGGAACCGGCAGAGCGTCCACACTGCCCGCCCGCTCTTGCGCAAGAAGAGTTACAGTACAGCATCGGAAGACAAGGCTTCTTGCGCAAGAGCTATACTCTTTTCTAACAAGTGTAAGCCCTCTTGCGCAGGAGCTCTTGTGCAAGAGGGCAGTGTGGACGCACGGCAGGGGTTTCTTGCGCAAGAAAGCCCTATGGCTAAAATGGCCATCAGAGCTTTCTTGCGCAAGAGAGCATCCACACTGCCATGGGCGCTCTTGCGCAAAAGCACATGGCCGTGTGGACAAGATGTTCTTGCGCAAGAACCTGCCAGTGTAGACATAGCCCTCGTGTGGTTCACTGTCCCATGCAGTGGCACTGAGACCACAGCAACAGATAAGACCAAGAGACCTCAACAAGATGGGCTGAGTGCCAACTGGCTGTTAGCTCAGAAGGTAGTGGCTCCTTTACTAAACTACAGCAGTCCCAGGTTCAAATCCACCTGCTGGCAATTACACCAGCTGTTGCAAACCTGAGTGGCCAAGCTCTGCTCTGTAGGCTTGTGCCAGTAGCCAAGTGCTGTGGGCCAAGATCAGAAGAGACCATGGGGAGGTGTGGTCTCAGAGCTCTGTTAAAGGACAGTGCTTTCCCTTCCTACCTGTGATTTGAAGTAGGGGGGAAGTAGATGATGTTTTGATGGGCTTGAAATGTCCCAAAAAATGGCCAGGCTCATCCTGGCCCTAAGAAGAGGCTTCATGCACTTCACCACTTTGTGTCTCTCTAGTCACGTGGCTGTTGCCGCCTGTAGGGGGATGAGAGAGCGTGACTATGGGACTGAAACAGGTTGAATTTACTGTTGCACCATCTCAGCCTACTGAAAGACAGGCCTAGGATGGCCAACAGAGAAATGCTGGCTTTGCATTGCTCAGCCCCAAAATGACTAACTCACGGCAGAAGCCCAGGAAATATGTTCCCTCCTAGTATACAAGAACCCCATCACTAGTGGGGTACTAGAGAGCCACTGCAAGTGAGGTCTGACCTATCTGGCATCGTAACCTCCAGCCAGGGGTCTCAGAACACTTCCGCATGCATTATGTTATTGTTACCATAATTATTTACATTAGCATGGTACCTAGATGCTCTCATTGTAAAGGCTGTGCACTTGGGCGGCCACCTAGGAGAGAGTCAGATGCCCCCCCAGCTGATTAGCAGAGTGTCCACTGTGCCCACAGTTGGCAGCATGTGTTTCTACTGGTGGTGCACATTGACACATGCCTCAGTGCATATAAAAATGTATTCCACACACGGAGAAATTAGAGGAAAAGAGAGGTGCATTGACCAGGACTGCACTGCATTACATAATTAAACCCTCTACTGCCCTTTGCCATGTAGGTAAGTATAATTTTCTCCATTTCAGAAAGATCCAGCTGATATGGCTTGCCCAAAGCAACACAACCGAGCGAGGAACAGAATCAGGACTAGAACCCAGGAATCCTGCTCTAAGACAGCCCTGATGCCCCAAGGGCTGCAGGTAGTTTCCTGTAAATGTGTGTTATCTTGTGTCCTCATTTCACAGAACACTAGAAGTGGGTGAAATGTTTCCAGAGGGAGAAAAAATTCCACCCCCAAGACAGAGTTTTGCCAAAACCACTTTTCCCTCCAGGGAAAACGTCGGTGGGAAGAGGGGGCATTACTATATATTTTTTAATCTTTCAAACAGGAAATTCCAAAATGAGCTGGAATATTTGAGGGATTTTTTTGAAGATGAAAATGAAACAAAAGTGTTGACTCCCACCAAATCAAAACCAACATTTCCTATTTTGAATGGACATGAAACAAAAATGTTTGTTTCACTTAGCTTAGAAATCTCTACTGAAAAAGCCTGACATTTGAATAAGGAGCTTCAAATGAACAAAATGTTCAAAAGCCTGTGTGGGGGAGGAAAAACAAGTTTTTTTAAACCAGCTCTAGAAAATACAGGTCTTTCTTCCCTGCTCAGTCTCCTAGGTATCTAGCAGGTTAATGTGCAGATGTAGTCGAGAACCTCTGAGCCCATGGGTCTGATTCTACAAAACAACCGTGTTCCGAGGTTCCGATGAGCTGCAGAGCCAGGAAAAGCATCCAGGCACTTTATCAATTCACACAGCTAATAAGCAACAGGGAGGCAGAAACCAGGATTTTTAGTTCTAACATTCCAGCTGCCAAACAGCTGCCCGAGGTCTGTCCCCTGCAGAGCAGAGATGCCAGGGATGTTACCATGCAGATGTGCAAAATAATTGTGAGTCATCTGGAGGCAATTTAAAGCTGGGAGCAGGCGTGAAATATGCCCCTACCCCAATGGAGAGGGGAAACTTCAGATGGATTTCAGATGCATTTAAACATCAGAGAAAAGCAAAAGCAGAGGCCTCTTTTGCTTGCATTGCTAACTCTTTTTTTGCCCTCGAGATAGTAGAATCAATGACTGGGTTTTTTAAAATAGCACAGACACAAAGCCAAGCAGACAGACAGGGGAACCTTCCTTTCCTTGCAATCTAGTTTTTGTTGTTTTTTCTGTTGCCCTAGATTATGCGTTGTTTGATATGGTATTTCAGATGATCATTTAAGGATCTAATTAGCCCAGAAGAGCGCCAACTAAGCAACCGGGTGTAGTGTGGGTTTAAGTGTTTAGTGCCTTTTTCTCTCTCTTTTTAATTGGTGTTTAACTAAAGAATAAATAAAAAAGAAAAGCAGCTTTGCTTGGGCCATTTGGGTTTACATATTAAATAGCATGTTTGTTCTTGGGAAGGGAGTGGTTTAGGTTTGCCAGCAACGGGCTTTTCGGTTCTTTACACGATGCTCGGCGGACGCTCGGGGTCAGCCTTGCATCCCGCAGTACATCCTTCACCTTTCTTGAAGCTGCATGAGGCACAGATGTTGTTTGAACCAGGGAAAATGTCAGCTCCCAGGAGGAGCAGAGGGTTAACTCACGGTGAGCCACGAGGAAGGCCGGCCCTGCAGGCCAGCTATAGTTTCTTGCATGAATTTACATATGCTCTTTCAGACAGCTTTCAGTGGTCTCCCACTTCATTGATTTCCATTTCTTCCCCTCCATTTCCAGGCAGGTTTCCCCCTCTCGTCTTTCTGCCCCTTCCTCTCTCCCCTCCAGGCCTTGTAATGTCTTGTAGACACGCGCATGTGCACGCACACACACAAACCGAGAGGACATTTTCTCACTGGCTTTTGATTTGCAAGGAGGAGAGCAACAAAAAGAACAAGAGGACCAGCTCCGTGAGAGAGCGAGCATGTTGTGAGTCTACCGCGTAACAGTGGGCGGAATTCTCTGTGACTCTGTTAACCTGTGTGGTATTGGGGCTGCCTCGCTGCAGACAGGCAGAGACCTTGCAAAATGGGATGGCACCAAAAATAAAACTGTTAGTGTTGGATTGCAATCAACACCCAAACCTCACTGCTTTGTACTCCTGTCTCTGCTCCCCTGGCCTGAATCCCTGCAGGATGCCCATTATTGCCAAAACAAATCTTTAAAAACCATGATTCTGACCCCAGAAATCCTGAGATATTTTTTTTTTAAAGACTAGACTCTGGAATCTTTGTCTTTGCCTTCTGGTTTCTGAGATTCAGCTTTTCTCTGCAAGCATGAGGACGACTTTTATTTCTATCATGTGTACGTGCCCATGTCCTGGATCAGGACCCCAGGGGGCGATGTGCTGTACTAACCCAGGCCAGAAAGCCAGTCTCTGCCCCCAAAGATCTCAGAAACATGCTGGACACAAAAGATGAGCTTCCCAAGGAACCCCATGTGGGCACACACTGGGGCCTTGCGGAAAACCTCACATCCCGTGAGAGCTGGCCAGAAGCACTGCATGAAAAGTGGCCTTGCCTTTGAGGACTTGTACATCTATATTTGCGGCTGATTGATCCTCCCTCGCTGGGGCAATCAGCATGAGGGACCCAGCGATGACACCTGCCTGTCTCCGACTTCCAGGCGTGCTTCTCCAGACTTCATCCTGCACCTGCTCTCTCTCACTTGGCACCCTTCTTTCCCTGAGTACATTTTCCAGCGGAGCCCTCCTTGTCTTTCCCCTTGAGGGGACAGTCTTTGTGCCTGCAATGCGGCCTGAGCTGGGATGCAGCGGAGGGGGCATCCATTAGCAAAGTACACCATCATTCCTGCTCTCTGATTTATGATGGTCACTAATGCCTGAAAATTGTCTAGTGTGCTCGCTTCCTTGGTCTCTTGGCAAAGGGTGGAAGGGCTGGCAGACTAAGTTATAACAGCATCAGGAAGGCTATTATGTCTGTCCCACTGCTCAGGCATCCAACAGTAACTGAGGAGCAGGCAGTCCTGAGCAACTTTCGAACATAGCAGCTGTCTCCGCTCTCTCCAGGAGCATAATTACAATAGGGGAGGAAAGAGGTGGGTCTTCTCTTCCTCCCTTTCCAAGGCCATCCCAGCTGGGACTATCAGTTTGAGGGCTAGTCCCATTCCCTCACCATTTCCCTTCTGATTTGGAAAAACACAAGAACCCTATTTGTCCTGCAAAAGCCAGACTCCACATCCTGCAAGGTGCTTGCTTTGTAGACAATGGCGTATCACAGTGTTTCTTAAACTGTGTTCTGCGGTACACCGGTGTGCCACGAGGCAGTCGGAGGTGTGCCGCGGAGAACAATAGAATTCAAAATGGCCAGCCTTAAAGGGGCAGGCAACCTTTTTTTTTTCTTTCTCAATAACTTTCCCCCGACCCTTTTTTTTCCCTCAGTAACTTTCCCCCCGTCACTTTTTCCCCCCAACCTTTTTTTCCCCCCCTCAACAAAAAATCCTTGGTGCTCCTCATTAAAAAATATAATTGTTTGGTGTTCCTTGGTCTTAAAAAGTTTAAGAAACACTGGCGTATTGCAACTAATTGAACCTTCCCTGCTTCGTTTCAGTAAGGGAGTCCATGCATAGGCATGGAGCTTATTTCAGTGCAAAGAAACGTGGCCAACATCCCGGCACAGCGCCGGCAGCAAGACATCTTGAAGTAGCAATGCAGCATTTCTGCACCGTTCCACAGCTCCCATCGGGGAGGAGGTAGGCTATTCAAATCTTGTCCAGCGATGGCGGTCGCTCCACCCTCCCCCTCTCCAACCCGGCTACCACTGCACATCAATAAATAAACAACCCGGGAACGTTAATGGTCACAAGTTTCACTTTCCCCCACCTCACTAGAATTTGGGGGGATTCGACGCCGAACATACAAAAGGCGCGTGCCGAGGAATACCAAGCATGTTCCCGGGTTAGAGTAAATCCAAAGTACCACAGGAAAGCTGACAGATGAAAGCAGATCACAGGCCAAAGATCAAACAATCTAGAACCACTTCTAAGCCTTTTACCGCTGGAGATTATTAGCATTTGAAAGTGAAGAGTATTAGTGAGGCGGGTGTGGAGAAGGAAAAGTTAGAAGGAATTTCTGTCGCCAAGATAAAAAAAATCTGAAATGAGTGAGAGTGGACAAGGAGGAATAAAACGGATCGGACGTATTAAGCAACACTCCAAAAGAGGGGGAGCGGTGCATCACCGAGGGAGGGGAAATCACTCATTTATTTTTAGAGTCCGGATAAATATTTTAGTTAACTGAACCAATTGTGTGTTCTCAGCCGTGTTGTTGAGGTGGTTTGGTCCAGCAGGGGGGTGGTTTCCTGCAGCAGCTGGGAAAAGGCTCCGTCTTGCTCATACTGCTGCTACAGTAAGTGTGTGGGAGGGACGGTGCCTCCGGCAGGGCCTAGCTGCAGTGCACACATCCCTCCCCCCACATGATGCTGAAGGACAGGCTGCTTCGCACGTCGGTCCCAAGAGCGGACCGTGGGGTGAAGTGATGGGAGGGAAGGGTGTTGGAGAGGGTGACCTCCCGCTGCCCTGTCAATCCATACAACCTTCCTCCCCTCGCCCCCCGCTGGGTTCTCTGCCGCCTGTCTCTTTAGAAGGGGTGGGCTGCGGTTGACGGGAATGGAAAAGGAGCCCAGCAAAATGTCAAGGATGGGGGCGGGTTCCCGGAGAGGCTCTCAAGCAGCAGGAAAATAATTTGAACTGACCAAATGAGAGGGCGGCCGTTTGCAGGGGAGCTTTCCATAGCAGTGCGCTGTGCACGGCTGGGTTTTGCTTTCGGTTGGCTTCCTGCTGCCTCCTCCTCCTCTGTGTGAGCACTTTTCCCGCCAACGTGGCCAATATTAGCAGCCTGGTTTGTCAGGCAGCGGGGGGATCACCATCAGAACCTGATCACAACACCCAGCAGAGTCACGCGTGGCACCAGACTGGCCATTCAGGCTAATCTCCAGAAAGGAAAAAGAAAAAAAAAAAAAAAGCTTGGGTAGAAAATCTCACACTGGATTCTGGGCTACTTAGGTAGCCTTGTCCCTGAGCCCTGGTCCTAAGGGGAGTCTTATGGCATGCGGACTGAAGCCGCTCTGCCTTTGCGTGCAGGAGCATGCTTTGTAGACATGCTTGTGTGCCCTCAGTGTTAGCTGCAGGGGCAAATCTACAAATGTGTGCCACAGGGGACTGGATGCACAGTAGCAGGAAGAGACACAGAGGCTCAGCTCTGCTCTCACAAATCACAAATATTCAGTACCCTGAGTGCCGGGGGCAGTTCCTCACACAGGAACACTTACCTCCCACCTAAAAAAGCGCCATCCCAAATTTGCAGCTCTAGCAGTCTCCGAAAAGAGGCCAGTTCAATGGACCATGGAAACTAAATTGTCTTTTTCTGCATATGGTGGGTCCCCCTGGAGGAATGGTGTCATATTTTGGGGGAGTTTGCCCAAAAGAGGCAGTGTGACCTAGTGCACGGGACTCTGAGATTCAGAAAATCCAGGTACTATTGCTGGCTCTTCTATGCAGTGCATACTGCTGTGTATGCTCGCTGGTTCTGCTATGCATGCTGGTCTGGGGGGTCACTGGGGGACCGCTAATATGGACAGGTTCATCTGAGCGGTGCTCAGACCCCAGCTCACCATGTAGACAGAGTCTAACTTTGCACACCTGTCAAGTGTGCCCAAGTCATTGCTGCCGGTGTGTGCATTGTGAACAGGCATATGCTATTCACTGCTCAAAGAATCCCCTTTGCTTTCTGTAGACGCAGAGACGGGTTGCGTCACAAAGCTGAGATTCACACCACCTCAACTTTCGGGGGCGTGGGGACCCAGTGTTGGTTCAGGCCCCCGTCTGTCTTGTACTTTGCAACCCCAATTTATAGTGGGCTTCGTACACAAAGCCTCCCTCTGTGAGAATGCATCATCTCTCAGACGGGCCATGGCCGTGCACAGCTCTGACTTTCCTCCAGGCTGCGGGTGTGAGCTGCAATTTGAGCATAGAAATGCTCTTCCTTTTCTCTCGCCCCATGCTGTGGCTGCCAACTTCCCAGCACTTGGGGGCAGTATCTTTTGGAAGATTATTTTAAATGTAGGAGGAACCTTCCCTTTCTGCTTGCATATGGAGCTACTGTTTTGTTGTTATAAAGAGGAGGGTAATAAACCATTCTCCTTATCCATTAGGCACAGGACAAGAAACAATGGGCAGGAGGAATCCCCAACCTCCCGGGTCCCCTCTGTGTGTCCTTTGCTCTAAGGCTGTCAACTCTTTCCCTTGGGGAAGCTGGTCAGGGGTGTACCAAGGGTGGGTGGTGGGGCTCAAACCCTTGATCTTTGTTTCCAGAAGCAGGTACTTTAGCCACTGAGCCACACAAGTTACTCCCCAGCCTGCTTATCTTCATGGCCCCCATTATCCTTCCTGTTCCAAGGGCTGTCAGCTCTGTCCCTTGAGAAGCTGGTGTTGGGTGACCCCACATTGGGTGGGCAGTGTTGGACCCTCAGCCACCTGGAAGGGCGCTTTAGATTAGACATTAGGAAAAACTTCCTATCAGGTCAGTTAAGCACAGCAGCAAGTCCCCTAGGGTGGTTGGGGAATCTCCTTCCCTGAAGGTTTTTAGGACAGGTTTGACAAACGTCTGTCAGGAAGGGTCTGGACAATACTTAATTCTGCCATGGCACAGGGTGGGGAGACTGGATTCAATGATGCATTGAGGTCCTTTTCTGTCCTAAGTATCTATGGTTCTGCTTTTTATGTAGTAAATAAATGAAAGAAAGTGGCAGAAAAATCCCTTCTGTGTAGCTTTAAGTGACTTTTGACTTGATTGAGGGAGAGGGGAGGAGCACAGCTGAGCCAAAAGGAAAAAAACCCTGTCCAGAAGGCAGCAGCCGTGCCAATAAAACATTGATGTTTTCTAATAAAGATGTTTAATATCAAAATATTTATTTATAGCCTTTCATCTGTAGCTGGAACTTCCTCAGCTGGCCAATTAATGTCCTTGGAGTCTTAGCCAGCATGCAAATATGACATGCATGAGGACGAAAGGAGAGAGTGAGACATTGAGAGAGGCATTTGGGGCCAGGCTTTCAAAAGCAGCTGCTGGCAGCGAGAGATTTTCAAAAATGCCCAGCGGTTGTGGGTCTCTGTTTTCATTTGCACAGCTCCTTGCGACAGTATTTGGATCCCCTTTTAAACTTTGCAGCGCACCTGCAGCTCCCCTGGACTTCAGCATATGTGGCTGGAGCGCAACGCCTCTGAAAGCCGGAGTAACCTACCAGACATTTGCACCCTCCCTAAAACAAAGTCGCCCAGGATGACTGGTTATTTTTTAACAAGTTGGCGCATCTCTCTATCCCGCTCCCTTCCCATTGGCGTCCCTGCTCCGTCTGCCCCTGGGAGGGAAGGGGGGAGGAACAGCTCTCTACTTGCTTTACAGAGGATTCAGGCAGCACTGAGCTGCCCATAAAATACAGACTCTCCTAATAGTCTCGCGGGGACTGTTTGTCCTCAGCTTGCTGTAATTTCCCTCTGTCCCTCCCCCGCGCTGTGTCTGACACCTTGTCTCTGAATCTGATTTCATCCCACCCTTAAATCTGCTCTGCAAGCTGCCATCCTGGCGTGACGGGTTTTATCTTTAATTTTTTTTTATGAGGCTGTGAACGACTGCCTGGGTGCGCGAGGAGTGGATCACGGTCTGGCCACAGCTCCCCTCCTAAATCAGCCCCAAGCAGCCTGTCACTGCACAGCCAGCGACGTCTGGGGCCCGCAGAGTGGGGCTGCTCCATCCCAGAGCCGCTCCCCACCTTCCCAAACTTGGGTGACATTTGCAATAGTTCTTCCTGACTCTCCCACCCTATCCTCAAGCACACCCGCCCCCTCCCCCCTTTCTCTATCTGTCCCACGACATTTCAGCAGCAAACACATCCACTTCCCTCGGCTTGAGCCTGGCTCTGTTTTTAACCCGGAGCTCGCTTCTTTCAGAGCCAGCCTGCTCTGCGTGCTGGTTGATAAATACCTCTCTGTTGCGCCCAGCCCAACCCCAGCCCGCGACATTACTGGCGTTCACTGCGTGGGAGTGGGGGAGGGAGTGAAACACAAGATGGCTTGGCCTATTTCCTGGCAGGACTGATGATTGGGGTTGCTTGCTCCGACTTCCGACAGTTAACTTGCACATTGGCCTCTCTTCGGGTCAGGTGAAACCAGGTCGCCACGAGGTTCTGCCTCCTCTCTGTTTCCACTGGCTGCCTGGCTGATGGATACAGCCCCTATTGCAATTTTCCCATCCAGAAAGGAGTCCTCTCTATCACCTACTGACAGGAGTCCTGAGTCTGATTTTGGCTGGTCTCCAGACTATTTCTGTAACCCTGGTTCAAGCACAGTTACAGTCCAGAGATGTGCCTCAGTTGTGGCCTTCCAAAGCAGGGCTATTGACTTCTCAATCTTATTTAACTCTGATCCCGTGCTGGCATCTACAGCCTTCATCCAGATTGGCACCTCATCGTGCCGGGTGCTGTACAAAGTAAATGAGTCTTTACTATGTTCATCTTCTATTAGGCCAGACGAGCCTATTATTTTTGTTAATATCATAATAGATTTGGATCTTATTGTTGCTAGGTAGAGGGCCAACACACTTCAAGACTCTGTCCCTGGTCTGAAGAGAATTGCTCTCTAACACTGAAAGCCACAGATAAAGGCCGGTAGGAAACCATCAAATACAGACCGTTTGGTAGGCAGAGAACCTTGCAGACAGGTTAAAATAAAGCAACTGCCAATGCTCCTCAGGCGGGGGGTAAAAGCTTTATCCTGCAGCGCTCATGGCGAAGTCTCCTCAGGAATGGGGACGGCAGGGGCCTGCTGGCCCCAAAGCCAGCTCCCTGGGAACCAGCGTGTAACTTGCAGCGGGAAGTGGGGTCGCAGGCCCACCAGAGACAGGGGCTGCTCCAGCCAGTTGGCCAGATCAGCCCCTGCCTGTGGCGGGCCCCCCAGGACTGGAGCAGCGCACAGCCTGGGGTAGGCGAGGAGCTGCTGCAGCCTCTACCTGTCAACTGGAGCCAGTAAGCCTCATCCATTAAGGGTGAGGCTGACCACTTAGCCATTTACGTCCTGCCCTTGTACATCTTTCTTCCTAACTTTCCATCACTGGTAACTGCGGGGAAGCAGGCTGGATTCTACCGTGGGTCACACAGCACCCCCACACTGGCACGCTGATTCACAGCGCAAGTTCTTTATCGCTAGTGACAGTTTAGAAAAGAGGAGACTGAGGGGGGATATGCTAGAGGTCTATAAAATCATGAGTGGTGTGGAGAGGGTGGATAAAGAAAAGTTATTTATTAGTTCCCTAAATAGAAGAACTAGAGGACACCAAACAAAATTAATGGGTAGCAGGTTTAAAACTAATAAAAGAAAGTTCTTCTTCACACAGTGCACAGTCAACCTGTGGAACTCCTTGCCAGAGGAGGCTGTGAAGGCTAGGGCTATAACAGAGTTTAAAGAGAAACGAGATAATTTCATGGAGGTTAGGTCCATAAAAGGCTATTAGCCAGGGGATAAAATGGTGTCCTTGGCCTCTGTTTGTCAGAGGCTGGAGAGGGATGTCAGGAGACAAATCGCTTGATCATTGTCTTCGGTCCACCCTCTCTGGGGCACCTGGTGCTGGCCACTGTCGGCAGACGGGATACTGGGCTAGATGGACCTTTGGTCTGACCCAGTACGGCCGTTCTTATGTTCTTATGTATATTATGACGATGCCTAAAAGAGCCCCATCCGATTCTCCTCCTCCAGCGGCCGTGTGTGAACGCTTCACCAGTCACTCGGGCAACACCAGCACGCCAGAGCCACGGTGCTCAGCTGTAAAGGGCATGGGGACTCACACCAGATCTTCCCCATCCCCGCAGAAACTGTCCTGCAGAGGCTAATTGAACCCAGACACGGAGGTATCAGAAAAGACGACTGTAGCAAGAAAAGCCAGCAATAGGAGGGTGTCAGAATGTACACATTCATGTAAGCTAGGGCCGTCAAATCCAATGTAAATTGATAAACCGGTTAACCACCTGCCCTGCTGGTTGACCAGTTGCCCTGGTGAGCATGCTGATAAGGCAATGCTTACCGGTTAACTGGTTAACCAGTTAAACCTTTACATCCCTATTTTAACTTACACTTTGCTGGCACATAACTTACCTCATCTTAGGCTCCCTGACATTCACTTACTTCTGGGTCTAACTCAGGGTACGTCTACACAGCTACATTAATTCGACATAACTCAGTCCACGTCTACACAGCAGGCCGTTATTTCGAAATAATGTCAAAATACTGTCCAGCTGCAGGACTGCTTACTCCAACTCCTGTAACCCTTATTGTACCAGGAGTAAGGGAAGTCGGAGGAAGAGCATTCTATTTCGGAATAAGCACTGTGTAGACGCTCCCGATTTCGAAATAAGCTACGCAATTGACGTAGCTCAGTTTGCGTTGCTTATTTCGAGTTAAGACCTGCTGTGTAGAGGCATCCCGGGTGAGTGGGAATCTAACCCACAAGACTTCTGAGTGTGGCCCTCTTTCCCTCTGTTTACATAGCTGCATAAGGGGTATCAATAACTCCCTCTGTGGGTGTTGCATGCCTTTAATTAATGTTGGTAAAAGCTCTCTGCGGTCTCTAGATACAAGCTGTTTCTCTCCACATATTATTTTTGCTCCTTGTATACCAGGATGAGAGCTATCCAGGTGAAGAAGATACTAGATGACCCCAAAATAAAAGGTAGGCCCCAAGGTTTGGTTTGCACCAAGAGAAAAAGGAAACACGACAACCTGCCCTTTTGCAAATTGCATCTCTAAGCAGAAACATCAGAGGCAAGGAACCTTGGTACACAAGAGAGGCCTCACGACGAGTATCGAGAGGATTGACATAAACACAACTGTCTGTGTCTGTGCAGCCATGTGGAAGGCAGCAGTCTAACCTACGGATGCTGTGTGGCAGGGGGAATCGAGACTTTGAAAAGCAGAAACTATTTGCCTTTCAACCAGCAGTTGAAAAGGCCCTTGGTGCCTCTTGGAGCTGGATGCAGCGCATTTCTGGAGGAAGGAAAAAAAAATCTCAATCTAAAAATACCCTTACATGTAAGAAAAACAAGCAAACAAAACCCCAGTGAAATGTCGGGGGTGGGAGGGTAAAGAGGGCGGACGGAAGCTTGGGAAGTTGCCTATCGCTGCCAGTCCCTGGCACATGCGCATGCTGGGTAATATCACAATGGTCCCAGGCACTCCAGCCAAGAGGACACTTTGTGCCTAGCAGGCACAGCAAAGCCAGCTGATTATTTAGCCCATATATGATACTTGCCCAGACCTGGGACAATCGGTTTGCCAGGTTCACTGCTGGTGTCACCGAGAGATCTTCCTTGGCTTCATCTGAGACCCAGGATGGCCGGGGTGCAGCACGTCGAAGAGCAAGGTACACGGACAGAGCCGGCCGGGAGTAACCAGGCAGCTGCAGGGTCCGACTGCCAGGCATTGGATGAGCTGTGCTGCGGATCACAACACGATGCTGCAAAACAGGAGAGAAAAGTCTTGCCAGGGGTATGGAAAGGCTCCGGCTGGAGGAGCTGCAAGTGTTGTAGGGGGTCAGGGTTAAGCTAAGACACAGCACCTCCCACACGTCATCCCATGCATGACGTCCTGCACTGAGCAAACAACCCAGCCAACAAGTCGGGCTTTTATTCCCCTCACCCCTAAGGTGCCCAGTCTGCCATCAACACTAGCTGCACACTCTCCACTGACAGGCCATGGGGTTGCAATTTCAAGCAGCAGATTATTTATTTAAACAAGGAAGAGAGGGGGCGAGAGAAGAAAGTGAATGCCATATCTGTTAAAGGCAGCCTTGGTTGTAATAAACACTGAAGTTGACTATTCCCAGAGGGACTTGCTAATGTAGGGGATTGATTCACTGCAGCGTAACCCCTCAAGGCCTTTACACAGAGCTCTGACTAAACTTCCTATAAAATCAATCCAGCCCTCTCACCACTTTTGACAGGGCATTCTAATATTAATCCACTCTCCTTGTCAGTCAGTTCCACAAACAAAGGTTTTAATGAGCGTTAACCAGGCATAATAAACACAAAGTGGAGAGATCCTGGGCCCCTTTGGAAAATACCATCCTGGTCGCAGGCGAAAGGCGGGCATTGCTGCTTTAATAAAAGAAATGTCAACAGCTTCCAAGCCTGGGTGAGGTGGGGGGAAAGGGGCTGAGTAGAGAACCAGCTTCCCTCTCTGTCGAGAAATGTGTGTGCGAAGAGAGAGATTCTTTCCTTGCCTAAAAATTACCGGGATTCAAAGGCCCAAGGGGCGGCCGCTTGCTGGAGCCACTGAAGAGAAAGGCAAAGGCGAGCCGGCAAGTCAGCTTGGAGCAGCACAGTCAAGACAGCGGGTAGCTTTGGCCGCTGCGACAAAACAGCATTTTGTGGGGTGAGCAATGCCAAGCAGATGGACCCTGCGGTTAGGTCAGGCACAAAATACAACCCCGCACGCCCTTTCTCCTGCCTCATCACTGCAGCTTTGCCTCGGACAAGGGTCCCGCCCCGCTTTGGCAGGAACAGAACCATGCTCCGGGGCTTGCTCATGCGGTAACCTGGCAAGCCCTGAGCTCTGTGGCTGGGGGTCAGGCGGGCTCAAGACACACTGCGGGGGAAGCACAGCTTTGAGAGGCCTTTCCAGAGCCACAGGGCCCATGAGTTATTGTCTGGCAAGCTAACAAAAATGAGGGAGAAAGGGAAGAGATGGAGGGAGCTGGGCTCAGTCACAGTTTCAGGCGCCCCAGTGACGTGGCAGAGCTGTGGGGGATAGGGTCCTTGGGCCTGCCATAGCATGGGGTGCTGGAGATCAGAACTGATTTGCATGCTTTACTTACAGGTCACTTTTGTAATATCGGGTGGAAGGAAAAAAACAACACGGACGAAAACCAGCAGAATCTGGCAACTCTGTGCATGGGCCACAGTAAACAAAATGCCTCCCAGGCCACACCGAAAACCCTGAGATGGGCCGCATGCAGCCTTTGGGGCACAGCCTGCCCACCACCGCCTCGGTGGGTACTTTGCCTGGGAGCTGCATTCAGGGTGCTGGAACTCAGCTGTTTTTGTTGTCAGAGGTGTCTCCCAAAGAGTGAATTGTGGCTGCTCACTTTCAGAGCCAGGAGCTCATTTATGCTTTCCTCTCCCATTCTACAAACTCAAGAAATAGCTGGCAGGACTTTCTTCCCGTTTCTTCCCCGACTCTAACAGCAAGAACGCCACGCCCGCCCTCTCTGGGCCCAGAGCAGAGCCCGGAGAGTTTCATTCCAAGAGGTAGTTTTTGACTGATAAAGAAATCTGTGGAACTAGCGGATTGTGGTGGAAATGACTGTGATGTGAGCTACAGTAGGTTGCAAGAGCAGCCTGCACATATACATATGTTATAGACGTAGTATAATATTGATAGTGCACATATAATCTATCAGTAAAATGTGGCTGCAGCATGTCAGCTCCCTATATTTTGCCCTGAAAACCCTTTTAAAGGTTCATTTCTCCTGACAGGCCGGTAAGTGGCTTTCTTTGAGAGACGTTCCCTGTCTCCCAGTCGCTTAAGTGCCATGTGCAGCAGTGCCATGTGGACGCTGCAGTAACTATGCATTTGTTATTGAGTAAGCGAGTTAATGGGCATGTAAAACACATACAACTTGTCAGCGCCGTTCGCTGCTGCCACGGCTGCCTCCACCACCGCTGCTGCTGCCTGGGGCTGAAGTAAATTACACATCCTCTTGCGTGCTCTCACTCCGGGTTTTTCCTCCCCCCCCACCCCTCTCCTCCCCCAAGCTCTCCTGATTTTTTATTATTTTCAGAAATGTGCTGCTGAAGAGGCTTTGGCAGCAAGGTGCCTCTGGCTCTGCTGACTCGGCTGTTTTCCTTGGTGCACTTACGCCTGGTGCGTTAGCAGGAAGAGGGGCGAGAAGGAGTCTCCATAAACCCACGTGCGCCTCCCCTGGCTTGCAGAATGGTATCCCCCTGCATCCCTCTCCCCTGCACCAGTCCTCTGCCCATGGAAGCCTACAGAGCACCCTCGCAGGCAAAGAGGCACGACCCATCCCCACTGGGGCGTTTGAATGATGGATCCGGGGAAGTCGGATCCTGCAGTTCCTTCCAGGCGTGCTCTGTCCAGGCCAGGACTTAGGGAGACACTGTGATGACAGCAGGGAGCACGGGCTGGGTTAGTTAATCCAAAGCTAGAGGAACAAAGAGGGCCTGTCTGTGCCCAGCATCCTGAATCTTGCAGCTAGAGCGGGTGACAAAACATATTTTAGGCTGTGCCTGCACTTGCAGAGGTTTTGTTTCACCAGCATACGGTACCTGTGAAAGAAAAGCACTGGTTTGTATTCCTACAGGTGCCGGCGTGTGTTTACATTGGCAGCATTTCCATTGCTGAGGAGAGAAGCAGCATGCTGAGGGCAGCTATCTCACAGGGCAGCTCTCCTGGGAAGGAGGGCGATGTGGGGGGGCAGGGGATAATTGCAGGGTATCCTGGGTCCCTCTTCAAACACTGATCTGCTCCAGTAGCTCAGCATTGCTCCAAGCTTGGGATCGTTCGCTCCATGGAACAGGCGTTGTCACTGGGCCAGATGAGATGTGAGCACTTGCTAAGAACATAAGAAGGGGAGTTTCTAAGTTCCCGGGGCTTTACGGGGAGAGGAGGCAGCTGTTTACCTGGCATCAGAGCTGCGGAAGTGCTGGCCACAAAGGTCACCTACGCACAGTGGGATAGCCTGCCTGAGGCTCAAAGCTCTGTAAACAAGAACCACCACTCCAGCGACTACTTGATTAGCTGATTAACCGAAATTTAACATTCCTCTGATGAGAGACGAGAAGTTAGGTCTAACAATACCTCCTGGAAAGACAGACCATGGTGACCTCTAAGTCTGCTGAACAGGCAAAGTTTTTCCTGCCAAAATCGGAGGGGGGCACTGGAGCATGTTGAACCGTTCCAATGGAGGCATGGCTACAAGGGGTGTTACACATCATTTAGAGATCCAGCAGAGAAGTGGACTTGTTGCTAGACCAGCGTCAGACCAGCTGCATGTACGGAGGCAAAGGTAGAACTGTGAACGTAAAACGAAATTGCTGCAATCTCTCGTCTCCAGCATCTTGCTACACGCATGAGAGATGTGGCCGATAAGGAAACGGGACATCTGGAGGGTTCTGCCTTGGGACTGAAGTGCTACAAGTGATTGCGGTATGTGAGCTATATTTCACCCACAGCTAATGAGGACGTCATCAGGCAGATTTACCCCTGCCTCCCCCCCCCCCCCCAGATGGTACCTGAGAGCAGGAAGATGATAAGACAAAGACAACTTGAGTGTGTGGGAGGTGAGGGTCAGATGAGCAGAATGAAGATTGCCCCAGGCCGGGACAGGAGACCCCCCTGAATACGCGGAACTGTACATAGCAATTCCGCGAATCGCAGGGATCGCCTGTAAATAAAATAATGAACTTTGGCAGGGACTGTCATGCAGGTGGCAGTTTTGGGATACACCTCCTAAGACTGTGGCACGTGGAAGACTGCAGGCCAATGACTGCACGTTGGGCCACGTTCATTGAGATGTGACCTGCCTTGCGCTATGAGTATAATAAGACAGAAACCCCTCACCATTCGCAGTGGATGTGTTCCTGGCCCCATCGCGAATGGCAAAATTCACAAACACTGGGAGCCATCTCCAGAGCCCCGCGGTGAGTTCCCCGCACCTTCAAGCCCCTCCAGGCCGGGACAGATGCGAATACATGGAACCGCAAATAGCAATTCCACCAAACGTGAGAGGTGCTTGGGGTCTTGGTACTTTGCTTAGCTAAGCAAAGTGGGAGCATCACCCTGCCTTTCTGTAGCGACCATTCGGCGAGCAGCAGATGGGTCTGTTCACGAAGGCGACACAGGCGAAGACATTCCAGTGAGATGAGAAACATTCTACTGCCTGCTTTCCTCTGGAGTTGGCTTGTCCCTAACCCTGGCAGCAGGCTGAGACCCAATCGAAGAACCCTTTCTCTGATGTTTTCCTTCTTTATCTTTTTGTGAGGGAAAACTCCAGTCAAAAGCTGACGTCTGCGAGCACGCTCCTTCCCTCAGTTCTCTGATGAAGCACTGGACTTGCTCAGCATACACACCAGGCCCAGTGACCACAGATCTTGGCTCTGTGCCTTGAAGTCCTGTATTTCAAATTAGCACCGGGACCCTGATTCCCAGCTAGTGGAGGTTGGCCAAGCTCCTGTGAACTATGATCCTTCATTTTTTAGTATACAGCAGAACCGAATAAAAAATGGTCAGGGACATCGCGGGAAGGAACACGCAGGGATTCTCATCTGCATGAGAATCACAGTTAACAGACAAAAGATCTCTAGGATCCATTCTTTGCGCTTAATTATATGGGAACTGGAAATGCAAATATTTACTCAAAATTAATATCACATCGTCATCAACAGGAAGTCCCGGAGCCATTTCTTAAGGGCCGTCTTAATATCGTGCCTGGAAAAAAGGCCCTGAGTGGACATTACAGTAGCTATAATGTTACAAACAAATCTAATGGTTTGCTTTACTTTTCCCCTCAGCAGAACTCTTAATTATGTATCCTGCAAATGTGCTTGGAAAATGGATTAGATGCACCAGCTGTTTGCTACCATGGCAAGAGCCTTTTCCGAAGCGTTTGTAGTGGCTCCAAAGTATTAGCCATGTTCCCGGCTCTGCCAGTGCAAGACATGTGATCAGGAAGGACCCGCTTTGGTTCAATGTGGAGATTAGCTCGGGTTTTGTAGACCAGACGAAAGGTATTTTGCCTGAATCTGTCACAGCTGGCTCTGCTCAGAAGTGGGGAATTGGGATAATTTGTGCAAGGCTGGGTTACTTTGTTGAAGATGTTGTTTTGCAGGAGGGTGGGGGGACCGAATATAGGAGAATTTTTAAAAAACAAACATCCCCATTAGAGGAATTTATCGCAGAGGCAATAGCAGGGCAAGGGAGAGCAGCAGGTTGGGGATTTTGCAATGTGCATAGACAGCAAGGAAGAACAGTCAAAAACCAAAGTGCCGGCATAGCAGCAGAATGTGGCATGTTTCTCCTCCTTCCCAGTGCACAGAGTCCTACAGTAAACTCTCACACGCACATATTCCACAGGTTTGTCTTCTGAGTCACTTTACAGAGGGTTCCCTGCTTCCACACTACCTGGCACTGACTAAAAGGGAGGGGGGTGTATCTTGAAAGCAGAAGTAAGACACAAAAACAAGACAGAACCATCCACAATAAGAGAAAGACTGGTCTGTGTCCAATGTTTCTTCTATTTTGTCCATCCCTGTGCAGAATCAGTTTTGTTCTGTGCACCAAGGCATGGGCAGGTGTGCACCACCAGTAGAAACACACGCCGCCTGCTATGAATGCTGTGGGCGCTCTGTTAATCAGCTGGGCGGCATCTGAACTTCTCCTGGGCAGTCGCCCATGCGCTCAGCCTACAGGGAATGCCGTGTCTATCACAAACTTCGCCACTTTCCATGGCAAATACAATGCACATTTCTTTGGCTTTGCCGTCTATAATATAATCACATAGCAATAGGCATATTTAACAAACAAATAAATAAATACCCTGCCAATACATGCTTCTCCCTCTGGGAAAAGAACAAAAAACAGATGCCAGCTGTGTTGTCACGATGCCTAGTGTGCTCCTGGAAGGTGCACAGCCGCCATGGTTTAAAGAGTAAAACAGAATTGGTGAGCTGGCCTTTCCTGCCCAGCACAGCCAGCTCTGCTCAGAGAGACTCTATTCCATTTTAATGCCTCTTCTGCTGCCCTGCAGAGCCTCTGAAGTCTCCCATTGCCTCAAAGGGCAGGAGGTTTTCTGTTGCTGTCTCAGTACAACGCTGCCCCTTCCCCATTCCTGCTTCACCACGAAGGCCAGTGTGAGTGATCAGTGAAGTTCATTTGTAAGTTATGGAGAAAACTGCAGCCACTGAAGGGCTGGACCCTGCAGCTAGGAAAATGTGTAAAATAAAAAAAAAGAAATGTGGGTTATAACTGAGCAGCATTGCTCTCACCATGGCTGCATTTTAGCTGGTTCATAATGAGTTTAGTCCCATGTCATGTACACCAGGGGGTCTCAGCTGTGGACCCTGGAATTCTGAAGATCCACAGAGTCAAAGATATCAGTGTCACCTTGTTCCTTTGATACAGGTTGAACCTCTCTTGCACGCTTGGGACCTGACCAAACCAGAGCATTTGCCAAACCACCGGAGGTCAATATTGTCTAGCAGCATTCCCAACACTTCCACCGCTTATGGGGATGTTAGAAGACATGTTGGGGTAAATTAGAGCTAAATAGCAGCACAGAACACTGAGAGCCAGGACTGGTGGCTGTAAACAAACTGTGGGAAACTTGGCCACACTCATGATAATTGGCTAACTAATATCATGCCGACCACAGATGTTGCCAGACCAGAAAGTGCCGGGCGAGGGAGATTCAACTTGTAGCATTCTTCCCCCTTCCTCCCCCCAAAGAATCCTCTTAGACATTTAATACAAGATTTTTAAAGTGACTGGTGGTTCTGGGTGCCTCCGTTGTAGGGTGTCTAGTCTGAGACACCTGATTTTTCAGAAACTTGGGCACCTTCTTATAGACTGATGCTTTAAAAAACCCATTCATTGCTTTTTAAATCCTTCGCCTCCATCTGTTCTCTTTGTCATTTGTCTACCTCTGATTCCTGAAACACAGCCCAGGTTGTGCACAAGTTTGTTAAGTTTCACCAAGAGAATGTGAGCCAGGGCCAAGCCAGCCTGGATTCTAGTGCACTTGATCTGACTTCTGATTCTGCACTGAAAGTACAGACAATCATTTCTTTGTCTGCAGTTCATGTTGAGATTTTCTGAGGTCATTCAAACTCTCAGGAAAGAGCGAATCCCTGGAGCAAAGTCAAGCAGAAAACTGTGAACCTATGCAAGCTGAAATCAGAAAAAAAGATTTGCATAAAGTTTTACAAATCAAGGCTGCTGAATTAATGGCGTGCTACCAACGTCCTTCCGCTGTTTGTAATGAAGCAGTGGCCAATGCAGTCATTTTGATATGTGCTCCTGGGTCACCAGTAACATGAGCACAGCTCTAGGAATAATAATGAACAGCAGAGCCAGCAAAGGGACCTCAAGCGTGTGGGTGTTTATGTCAGTCGCACCTTTTTCTATATAGCATGATGTGGCATGAGCCATTCCCAGCCAACTTTCTTTTCAGCCAACCTCCCCACCCCATCTTGCCCCTCTGATCTCCTCCGGAAAGTGTCGGACTAACCATAGGGCTGGAGCACATGTGAAAGTCAATGCTGTAGGAGGGTGTTATGAGCATCCCCGCAGCTAACCCTGCAATGCCCGTGTCTCCCTGTGGCAGTAACATGAGGGCAAACCCCAGCCAGCAAATGCCCCACTCCAAAGTCGTGCTGCTGAAGAAAGGAGCTGAGAACTCATCACAATGAACTGCTTAGACAGCTGCTACCAACATCCCTCAATGTCTTGGCTTATCTCCCATACTCATCACCAATGCAGACAAGGAGCCATCCTTTAAATAAGCTCCCGAGGACACCCATTAATAAAATGCTACTTATCTCTCCCTACTCTAAAATGGCTAGGTGGACAGTGCGCTATAATGGAACTTTTAGCTCAAGTAGCAATGACTTTGACTGTGCAAAATTGCACTCTATTCTAGCCAAATTAACCGGTAATGCTTGCATTAGTGTAAAATCCTCCATCAAACCATGAAGGCTGTCATTAAAAACACTCAAGGCCAAAAAATACGGGGGGGAGGGGAGGAGGAGGGACTGATTTCGCAACAACTTGCTCCTCGCATCATCCTTTGTACCTGGGCACAGTGTATGCCCCACTGCCCGCTTTGTCCGGGATAAAAGACATTGCCTAAGGGGAAAGGCAGCAAGGAATCTGGCCCGAATGCACCACCCTGGAGAATCAAATGTCAGATCTGAACAAGAATTTCCCTGTGACTATAGACCCCGCAACTTGTTATAGATCTTGGTGCAGAACAGGTGGGATCGCGTTGCTTTGGAAATCCCTCCACTCCCGGCAGAGTGGTGGAATTCATGCTGCCATTTGTTTAACACCAGGCAGCACCGTGTCCCGCTGGTCCTCTTCCTCTCCGGCCACACAGCCCCGTTCAGCACCCGTGCAGACTTTCCCTCTGATTGCCATGTGGGCAGGCGGCGAGCAAGCTGCATACATTAACATTTCTTTAATTCTCTCCGTGCATCTGAGCTATGCTGAGTCACAACTCAATGAGTTTCACTCCGGGTGAGCTGTCAGGCTCGTTCAGAAATGCCATTTCTACTTTGCTGCCTGAACAGGACGAGCGTCTGGGCCATTCCGGGCAGCCACAGTGGCTGCGGCTCGCTCCATTTTTGGGAACCACTGCAGATCTGCTCCGTGCACTTCTCCTGGACGAGAATTCTGCTGGACATGCAAATAGGCTTCATCTGCGTAGACTGACAGACTCGCCTGTCCAGCGAGTCTTAACTCTAGCCCAGCTCATTGGTGCAGAGTTCAAATGATCCGCAGATTGCAGGGTATGAACAGTAGCCACTGCCCTAAGAGGTGAATGGATATTTGCTAAAAAACAGGGCTGGGTGTCAGGAGACCTGGGTCCTAGTGCCGGCATTGCCACACACTCATGGGGAGATCTTAGCTAAAGTTGCATAATCCCTTTAGATTTTTTCTAAAGCCACATCTATACTAGCCCCAGAAGGTTGGGTTAAAGCACACAACTCCGGCTACGTAAATAACGTAGCTGGAGTCCACATACTTTAAGTTGAGTTTGGCACCATCTTCACAGTGGGAGGTTGACGGGAGCAAATGCTCCCATCAACCTCCCTTACTCCTCGTGACTGCGAGGAGGACTGGCACCAACCAGAGCCTTCCTCAGCGTTCGATTTAGCGGGTCTTTCCTAGACCCGCTAAATCAAACACCAGAAGCTCGATCTCCAGCATGACAAGTGGAGACGTGGCCTACGCCTTTCACCACACTAAGCTCTGTGGTATCTCCGTGCTCACCTTCCCCATCTGCAGAGTAACTAGGATACCTGCAGCTGTGACACTGCAAGAATGATTGTTAGTATGCTACAGGGTCTCCAAATGGAGAAGAAGAGTGAAATGTCATTGATTCAGTCCTGGAGCTCTCGGCTGCCCCGCTCTCTTGGGCTGCTTTATTAACAGAGCAAAACAGAAACGTTACTAGGTCCCAATGCAAAAGGAACATCAATCATTAGACAAATAGCACCCCCCCTCCAAAACCTCCCTAGATAGCACTGTGATGTTTTTAAGGCACATTAAAGTGTTGGGGAGGGTCTTATTACAAACCCATGCTATACTACAAGTTGGATCTCCCTGGTCCGGCACCCATGGGACCTGACTGGTCCCGAACAAGGGAGTTTGTGGACTAAGGGAAGTCCAGCCTCCAGGTTCTCCCAAGAGGCTGCCAGCCTCCCAGACAAGCTCTGCTCCTGGCTACAGACCCCATTGCTGGCCCCAGCTGGGCTCCCTGGCCCAGCTCCTCTCCCGGCTCTGGCCGGGCTCCCTGCATCCCAGCCGATGGACTAACATTGCTTCCAGCCCCAGCTGGGCTCCAGCTGCTGGCCCCCCTACCAGCAGCTCCCCAGCCCGGCTCCGCTCCCAGCTGCTGGCCAGGCCCTCTGCTGCCTCCCCAGATAGCACTGTGATGTTGCCGGACCGGAGGACATTGGCCAGGCCCAGTGCCTATTGCAGCCAATGGAAAGATTCCCATTGATTTCAGTGGGCACTGGATCTAGGCTATCGTCCACACTCCTTTGCTTGAGGAGGGGGTCTAGGATTATCTGGTGACAGCTGCTCACTGGAGGCTGTATTAACCCGCTCTGGGTGCTCATTCCAGACCAGCTACTGACAGGGTTGCCAACTTTCCTGACCGGATGGACCAGACACCACTTGCAGCAATAGCGTTTGAGCCATCCAACTGGGAAAGTCAGCAACCCTAGCTACTGAACCATGGCCAGCAGCCATGGCATTCATGACGCTAGATCTGTTCTATGGAACACCTAGGTGCCCCGATCCAGGAGCAAGACAGCCTCGGGCTAAGCACTGGGCAGACACATAAGAAAAAGTCAGTCCCTGCCCCACAGTGCATACAGTTTACCTTGGGGCATGGGGAGGGAGGCAGGGTTGCCCCCTGTACCTTCGTGAGAAGATCCTGAGCTAGCTCTTCCCACAGTAGCTGAGCAAGGAACAGAAGCAGCAGAAACCTAATTGTGAAATTAAAATAGGAAAATCAGGCGTGGGTATTTTTTGTGCCTGGGTGTTAATGATCACATTTTGTTATGCCAGCTCTTTCATGGCTAAAAGCTTCTCTCTTTCTCTTCCACAGGGGAATTGAGACCCAGTTCCATTTACCCTAACACACAAATTCTGTCATCGCTGTAATGCTGTCTTAGTTACAGGGCTTTTTGGTTTTTTTATTTTAATTCAGGCAGATCAGTATGGGGGAGTTGTCTATTAATAGGTGTTCCAGGAAGCTTCAGCAACTCATGCAGAAGAAAACCTAGAAGAAACTAAAGAGGTTCTGATGGAAGAATGTGCTGAAATCAAATGGGGCTTAATTAGGAGAACATGACTTTCCTATTAATGCTTCCCATCCATGTGACACAGGCAAAGAGAGAGGAAAAAAAACTGCCAAAGAGCTTATTTGTTTTGCAATTACGGATGAAATAAAAAATTACTTGGTCTAATTAGACCTCTTTTAGTAAGAGAACCATGCTAAATAAACTCCATTTCATTATCAATTCCAACACAATTCTCTCTTGCGCTTTATATGTTTAAGTGAAAATGTGGAGGGTCAATTTGCTATGTAAATTTCCACAAATTTGGCTAAACTAAAACGATTAACCTAATGCGTATGCAAATTAGCTTAATTGATGACTTCTCTTGGTAACTTTAAAGAGAGGGAGGGGGTTGTGGAAATTATTCCAATTGTGGCAATTCTCTAAAGCATTTCTTTGCGCAATAAAGAAATTATATCTTGACAAATTAAAGAGAATATAATGAAATCAGATTAATTAATGCCAAGACCAATTAGCACATGCAAAGAGAGAGAGATTTAGGGAATCAAGATTTGCTATTAGATGATTCCAAGAACTCATCAGCCTTCACAAAGATAGCTATAGATATATTTCCATTACGCAGAGAATTAACAAGCTCCTTGCTTGTGTTCCATTTGCTTTTGAAATGCACAAAAAGGCCAAATGCTGGAACATGGAGCAAATCAGAAATTAAAAATAATTTTCCCCAGGCAAACATGGATGGACTCCTCATCCTTAAATTGTGGAGGCAGCGGCATGTCCGTGACACAGATCTGGTGAGTGAATCCGAGGGTGAGAGTAGGCCCTGAAAAATCTGCTGCTCCCCTGCATATGTGCAAGTTTGGTCCAGCAGATCCAGAAGACAGATTGATTTGTTAGCCCACATACATCCCATGGAGAACCGTAAAGAGTTGGCACCTGCACTCTTCCAGCATGCAAAATCCTATTGCTTAGGGTCTGCTGCCTTTGCCTCCCTTTATAGATTAAACGGGTTTTGAAGCTGTTGTTCTTTCTAAGCCCCCTAAAATGTGGTCCACAAGAGACTGCTCTGCCAAAGCAGACCACTGGTCCATCCAGCCTGGCATCCCATCTCTGGCAGTATTCACTACCTGGTGCTCTGTAGGAAGAGGAAAAGAAACATACACTGAATCTGCCCAGCTATTTGATATTATGCCAGGGTGCAACAGAGATGTTTTCCTGTCCTCTTGCAGTTTATATTTTTAAGCATGACGATCCATGATCTTTGCAATTTTTCTCCCAGTTAAGGTCATTAGTCTTATGCATATATGTTTCCAGCTCTTTATGGGAACTTGCCCGATTTTTGCCCGAATAATATCCTGCTGCAGCTAGTTCCACACGTTAATTACACAAACATTTATCCCAATAACATGTCCTAAGAAATGCAATTGACAGTTGTATTTTTCCCACAACACCATGAGAGACTGACATAGAGGGGGTGCAGTGAGTTTAAACTACAGCTATACTAATTAGGGTTGGCAGGTGTCCGGTTTTTGCCCAGACTGTCCGTTATTCGGGTCCCCCATCCGGTAAAAAAAATCAGAAAATACCGGACATATGTAATGTCTGGTATTTCCCGTTTCATTCAGATGGAAGCCCAGTGGGGACAATTTTCCCCTGCTGCGTCTGGTGGGGGCGGGGGAGTGAGGAGTGTGGGGCCATTTAAAGGTACAGCGGCCCTTTTTTTTTCTCAACAGAATTTTTCCCCGGTGTTTTTTTGGGGGGAGGGGGTGTTCGGTATTTTTTGTCAAACCATCTGGCAACCCTAATACTAATAAAGGGAACCAAAGGACACAAATCCTTGTTGCTGTGTACCTTGTGAAATTATTTATACCAGTACAAAGTGCCCTGCATGGGTAGAAGTCAATGAAGAATGAAGTGCAAGATTTGATTCTATATAAATCAGCAGGCAATGAACTGATGTCAATGGATTTGCACTGCTGTAAAACTGGGGTGAGTGAGATTATAATCAGACTCCAGATGTAAACATCAGGGATGTGTATCCAAGGCGATGCCCGTTCCTTCCTGGCTCCCTTAATGCCCTTCTGTTTGTCTGAACTGATCTCTATTAGCTCTTCCTGCGCCCCTCTCCTATCTCGTTAAACGAGGGTCCCCTCATGGGCATGTTTTGCTCCAGCCTCAGGAGCGGAGATTCTCTTTCAATATGGCAGAGTTCCGAGCCGAGCTTTGTCTCCACGGCCACGGATTGAATCGTTACAGCCCGCAACGTGCTCTTACATTTCGTGACATGTCAGCTCACGCTCTCCCGGGGAGGTGGAGGGGGGGGCGAGGGGGGAGTCGTGCTGCTAGGCAGCCTCCCTGCTGCTGAGGGAAGAGCAGCTTTGATGGACTCTGCAGTGAGTTCTCTCTGGTCCGCCCTATGTGGAAGAAGGGCGGCAGCGGTTGCGGGGCCGAGGTGGGGATGGAAGGGGAGAGGCTGGTGTGGAGAAAAAAGCGAGGCACAGTGCAAAGGCCTTTTCCCTACAAAGGGGTGCCCAAAGATCACATAAATATCCCTTCCCAAACTTGCAGCAGAGCCCCCCTAGAAATATCATCCGCCAGGGGGCGGGGAAGTCAAAATCTGTCCGCAAGCAACAGCGTGTACGGTGTGCGCAGGGCGGCGGGAGAATTTTGCGTTGGCAGACAAGACAACTGACTGGCTGACATCCACGGCAGGGTACCGAGGGTAAAACATGGCTGAACTGAAGGAGACATAAAGGCCAGCAAAGCAGGAAACACGTATGTATGTATGTGAAGGGAGCTCTCAGGGCTGCTCCTGTGTCTAAAAATGAACATGAACTTCAGAGATTTGCTGGGGATCAGGGCCCACATGGACAAGCCCCCTGGCGCTGTGCTCCAGAGGCCTTGACTTTCACTGTCTCTCTGCTGCCACCGTGTACCCCAGGTCTCCCTCGGAGAACGTTAATTCCTTTCGCGCTGACAGCGAAGACAAAAACGTTTCTCGGCCAGCATTATAAAATGCACATGATGCAATGAAAATAATTACCAGCAACACTGCATAGAATATCCTTCTTGTGTCGCCTCTCTCTTGTTGGTAATAAAGCTACATAACAAATTAACTGGAAGGGAGGGCCCGTTTATTTACCTTGTAATTAGACTATGCTGGGAAATGCTTAATATAAAATGTCACGCGGAAGGGCATAAATTACTGAGTGTCAGATAGAACACGATCTCCGCACAGCATGCCGGCTCCTTCCCGCGCAGCCGTGCAGGCTGCAGTGAAAGACAGGCTGATTCTTTCGGCAATGGGCAACCACATTTAGCTTGCCAGGGTGCATGGGACTTTAGCCTGGGGACTCCCCTTTAACAACCGGCAGAGTCAGGATACCTGGTCTCTCTGTGTTCGATTTTTATCTCGCCTCCATTACCGCTATGCCCAAACCCCTCATGATCCATACTGCACTCAACCTCAGTGCCCCCTCAGGAGGTCGGGAGCGGCTATTATTCCCATTACACAGATTGCAAACTGAGGCTCAGAGGCACAAAATAACTTGATCTAGGTCATGCTCAAAGTCATAACAGAGCAGCAAATTTGAAATCGGGCTGCCTGAGTCCCAAGGTATTGCCCTAACCTTTAGGCCTTCCTTCCTTCCTCTCCACTTCTATTAGGCAGGGAGAAAGAGGTCTTGGGTACCCCATTTCTTCTCTCTCTCTAAGCCCCTCTCGGAGCTGAGAAATTCTGGGTGCGTCCCTTACCTCATGTCTGTGTGTCTGATAGCTCTGTCCTTTGCTACAGTTTCTACGAATTTGCCTAGAACTGAAGTTAGGCTCATTAGCTGGTACTTGTCAAGGTCTCCCCTGGAGCCCTTTTTAAAAATCAGTGTTACATTAGCCACCTTCTAGTCTGGTACACAACATCCTCTTCTCTGAGGCTATGTCTACACCGCAGTGTTATTTCAGAATAACTTAGTCCACATCTACACACAAGCAGTTATTTTGACCGTGTCAAAAAAATGTCGAGCAGGAGGACTTCTTACTCCGACTCCTGTAACCCTCATTGTAGAAGGAGTGAGGGAAGTAGGAGGAAGAAAGCTTTATCTCGAAATAATTGCTGTGTAGACAGCACCAAAAGCTGAAATAAGCGATTTCGACTGAAGCTATGCAATTAGCGTAGCTCAAATTGCATAGCTTATTTTGAGTTTAGCCCTGCTGTGTAGACGCGCCCAGACAGACCTGCAAGTTTATTCCAGACACCACTCACTGCTCATAACTGTGGGCAGCAAAGAAGGGAGAAGAGAAGACAGGTTTTATGGAGACCTTTATCACGCATGGTGACCAGATACCACAGCAACGGGCGTAAGTTCAGATTCAATTCAACGGCACAGGAAAGCCAGTCCTTTGAAACCTGAGGCTGCAGGATACCAGACTGCCTGGACTTGTGGCCTGCTCACGCTTGCAAAGTCCAAACTTCGGAATAATTGAGTCTCTTTAGAGGACTGACAAGTAGGTCAGTGCTGTATGATGAAGTGCACTCAGAGACGGGCATTTTCTGAAGGCATTATCTGAGCTGTTAAGATATTTGAACCATTGAATGAGCGTTATTGTAGGCATTATGTTACCATTCACGTCTAAAGTTCATGTCTCCGATGCATTACCTCACTCTCGCCATTCAGACGGAGGAGAAAAAAAAAGGTCACAAAAAAAAGAAAGAAAGAAAGAAAAAGACAAAAGGGCCGTGGGTCCAGGCAGCGCTGTAACCTGCCTGCTGCCGAATGGGAAATGCTCTTTATGAAGTGGCAAGTAACCTTCAATCAGAGGGGCCAGGCAGCTGATCTCCTCTGCACCCAGCTGTGGAGAACTCAGACACTGGCTCCAGCCCAGCTAATGGCCTCTGAGCAGGAAACAAAGCAGGCAGCTCTATAAAGGTTTATGGCTTTGAGGCAGAAGCTGGAGAGCAGGAGCCCGAATGAGCCAGGCTGCATTCTCACTGCTGATTCCGGGGTCTGTCCTCCTTCTCTGATTGCTGCACACAGCGGTAAACAACTGGGGAAGGCTTCCTGATACTTGTGGGGTGTTTTACACTCTGAGACCAATGGGTCCATCCCCGTCTCTTAGCGCCGCTGAATGGGATTGGAGAAGTGTGGGGGGGTGAAACTAAGGCAGTGAGGGGAGTCAGTGGGGCGAAGCACCACCCTGCCGGCCTCCCACCTCCAGCTCCTCCAATGTCCTTGCGTCCCATGCTAAACCTGTCCTGGGTTTGCCCTGCCCTGCTCTGCCACGCATGGACATTGCCTCATCAGGCTACGCTCGCCGGCTGGCACAGCGAAGTCACCCCAGAGGTGCCGGTTTCAAAGGGTTTGCCTACAGAAGCCAGGTAGGGACAATGGAGCGCTCACCTGGCAGAACTGACTGCTGGCAACAGAACTGTGCCTCCTGGTGGTGCCCTGCTGCCTGCCCCCAAGTGCGCTCTGAAGTGGCGTTCGCTTGCTCCTGGCCACACCCCAGTGTCATGCGGAGCCCTGCTTGCCTCTTCCCTCTAATGCATGTCAGCACAGACTGGATCGCTCCCTGCCCAAATTCCACGCACTCACCCACCGCACAAGTCTCATGCTGAATCATGAAGGCGCTTCAGGGAGGATGTAGAAAGAAGGGGAGATGCAAGGAGTTGAGCACCACATATCCACACCCGCACACTTGTGTGTGTGTGTAATACACTTACACGCACGCACGGAATTGCATGGCTATGGTGGTTTGCAAGGAAAGGTTTGCCCTCCTCCCTCTCTTCCCCCAAAACATAGCAGAGTTGCCAAATGAAACCTTTTGCTCCATTTCTTTCACTGCTCTCGACTCCATACTGTGTATCCCAGTTTACTGGTACCTTGATAGCAAAGCAGGTTCTTTCCATCTCTTTGGCATTATGCATGAGCTAAGTGACAAAATGAGCAAACATGCTGGCTGGATAAACATCCTGAAGAGGTTCTTTCTTTCCTTTTTTTTTTTTTCCTCCTTTCCTTCATTTTTCTCCTCTTCATTTTTTTGGCACAGTTCATCATCCACACAAACAGCAGCAGCACAGAAGTGCTTTGTCTTCCAATCACCAGGATAATTCATTCTCTCTCCTCCCCCAGTATGCAGCGCTATTTGTTAAACTGTAAAACGTTAAAGAAGAAAAAAAAATGATGTGCTTTTTCAACTTTGCCTCTCTAATGCCTTCGTTAATTGAACTCATCAGCTAAAATCATTTGTGGAGGGGATGTTGAAGAGAGGGGGGAAAAATAGAAGGAGCCGATCATATGCAGGGAAATAACTCAGATGTGAAAATACTTCAGACTAAGAGATTGCACTATTTATTCACACAACTGTCCTGCTGTGCTTCTGAAATACTGTGATTTAATGAGATGCTGCAAAGGTATTTGTTATTAAGAAATTCAGTCTCTGGTTATTCTCTTCTGTATGATTAGGACAAAGCTCGGCAGTTCTGACTCGGTGCATTATTAAAGATTTAGAGGTTTGCTCTCCCCCTTCCTGTTCCAGTCTCAGAAGGTTTTGTTTTGAAACTTTTTGAAACCAAAATTAAATATTATACAAGCTGAAGGAGGGCAGATGTCAAGCAAGAGTTAAGAAGAAATTAGAAAGGCATTCATGTTAACAAATGTTCCTCCTCACTGCCTTGGATCTGTGAGGAGTGAAGTTGGGTAGCTCTAAATTTACCTACAGCCAAGAAGAAGCCAGAGCTGAAAGGGGTTCAGAGACAAACATTCAGCTCTCTCCTCCAACTCTGGCTATCCACTGGGCTGTGGCAACAGCAAACCCATCTGCCTGACTGCCCTTGGTTACGTACCACAGACACGCACCGCTCTGTGCCACTGTGCAGTCACTGGACCTTTTAAAGCTCTTGTCTCTTCTCTCTAAATCAGCAGTGGGCAACCTGCGGCAGCCCATGGGGGTTTTATGTGTGGCCCCTGAGACATTTTGTTTACTGTTGCCCACACACAGAGTTGCCGAATTCTCCTGGTTTCCATCCACATCATTCTTTTCCTGCCTCTGTTACTAAAGTGACGCGCCCATAAAGCCAAGGCACGTGACGTGTGGTGCATGTGGATGGCACACGACATTGCCTGGGAGTGCCGTGCGCTCCCTCCTCAGCCAATCACAGCCCTGCTCCGGTTCCGTCAGCACCGCCCCCACGTTCTAGGTGCGTAAGCGCAGGGAGTAAAACCGCCCTGTCGCAGGACAGTGTCTTGGTTACGGCAATCTTGCAGCTCACTGAAATGAAGGGAGCCCATCGGGCAGCCCATTCACTAGTCTAGGTTGCCCATCACCACCGTAAATCCCAGCTTTTTTCTTCCCCTCACTCTGTCCGTGTGGTCATGTTACAAATGTTGTGTCATTGCTGTTATAACACAGCAGCATCTAGAGACCCCCAACCAGGATTAGGGCTGCACTTGCCAGTCGCTGCACAAGCACACAGTGAGAGACAGTCCCTTACATTCTAGGCCAGGGGAGAGCAAATACTGGCCACCAGTCCAGATCTGGTCCAGCAGAGTTAGGTCATGGTGAACTCCCACTACTATATTTACCTGTGTGGCCACAAGTATTGGTGACTGCAGCTCCCATTGGCCATGAATCACTAATGGGAGATGCGGGAACCAGTGTTTTAGTGTGTGCTTCTTCCTGCCGCTCCCATTGGCTGGGAAAAGTGATCCATGGCCAGTGGGAGCTGCAATTGCTGGTACCTGTGGCTGTGCAGGTAAATATAGCAGTGGGGCTCACCACCGGCCTGTTATTGCCCACCCTTGCTCTAGGCAGACAAGAGAGACAAAGGATATGAGGAGAAATGGAAAAAGATTTGCACAAGATCATATAACAGTCCAGGGGAGAGCTGGGAATAGAACCGAGTCTCCTGGCTCCTACTCCTGCATTCTGTACATTGACCTGCACACCTCTCTATCATAACAGGCAGCACTTTGGCTCTTCACAGGACTCGACAAGCATTAAGCTCCACGGCCCCTAGAAGGCAGGTATCTATGCTCCTCATTGTGCCTCTCATTGTGAGGGAGGGCACACGGAGAGTAAATAGCTTGACCAAGCCCACGGAAGAAATCAGTGGCAGAGTTGGGACTGACATGTAAGAGCTTCTGGCTCTGAGTCCCACGCACAGGCCTGTAGCCTGATGCTCCCATGCAAATACTGTTAGCCCACGGTTACCTTGCGTATGCCCACCCTGCATAAACCAAAGAGCCAGCCAGAAGCGGGAGGACTAGTCCGCAAAGACTCTCTGCCCTGTTTCCAATGTCACTCTGAGATCACCAAACGCCCGAGCCTAAAGAACAGCACAGACATCCCCAGTGAAAGCAAAGCCCCCTCGAAAATATTGTTCTCTGCCTCTTTCATCTGGCTGGGATCTGATCAATTAGCTCCCAGTAACTGAGTGCCACGTCTGCCCTTAGGCCTGGTCTCCCGCGCCAGTAATTCACACCTGGCACCAGCTCACTTTGCCTTGTAGCCGTTGGGAGAAAATCGCGGGTGACTTGGAACTTCAGCAGCAGCAAGAGTCTCGTGCCATCTGGCAGGCTCTGCAGACCTGGCCCATCTCCGGTGTACCAGACGCACTAGAGAGAAGGCAAAGGGGGAGGCTAGTCCGTTAATACAAGACAATGTGGGAAACATCGGCTAAGACACATCACATTCATGTACACACATATGTCCTGCACACATGCCCACCCTTCTTGGTTCCCATTGCTATCCCGAGGCCTCAGCCCTAGTTTTCAGGGGACGAATCAGCCTCACACTTTTACATACATTAATATACGTAAATGAGCAGAATTTGAGTCTCACCTTGACCATAAAGAGGTTGCCAACACAAAGTCATCATTTGGATTTAGTGCACCGGTTCCCAAACTTTTTGGCATCACACTCCCTTTTTGATTTTTGAGAAACCCTCACGTTCCCCCCGCCCCAAAAAATAGCAGCAAAATTTGTTGGAAAAAAAAGAGCTCTTTTAAGAGCAGAGCAGGCATTGCCCTTTTAAGGTGGCCATTTTGAAGTCTGCCCCAGCCAGCGCAAGCTGCATGTGTTCCCACGGACGCCCGAGTGGACGGACGGACCGGGCTCTTTCTTGGGGAGGGATTGACAGGGGAGGGGGACTGTGTCGCCTTGCGCCCCCCCCTCCTGGAATTTCTTCCCCCCCCCCAGTTTGGGAACCCATGCTAGCGGGACCTGCAATGATGCCAAAATCTCCTTGTGTAAGAAAAGGGATCAGTACTGCACTATCCCAGACTTCACGGAAGGACAGGTATTGGTGGCTCTTTCCATGGTGATGACTGAGGTTCATTAAGATCTCACGACATATATAGAATTCCCCATGCCCTTAACTCAGTCTATTTGGATGCATTGTGGGGGGTTTATCAGAGCAGATTTCTCACGTCTGACAATCACGACAGATCTCAATTTGACTAACAATCCATAAGGCCATCTCTGATTCTCCCCTTCAGTTCCTCATCATGGACTAAAGATGCTCAGAAAAAAAATTCACAGAAACAGTTCTCCCTCAGAAAATGCTGTTTTGGCTAAACCAAATTATTTAGCAAAATAGTAGCAAAGCTCACAAAATTGAGTTTTGAAACAATGGATTAAAATCCATTTTAAAATATCAAACTGACATGATTTGACATTTTTAAATGAAATGTTTGGATTGTGACTTTCCAAAGCTACTTTTCATTTTGAAATTTGTTTTATTAAAAAAAATGAACTGTGAGGGTCAAAATCAACACAAAGCATACACAAAATCATTGCAACTAAGTGTTTTGATTCACCTGAAACAAACGATGTCGTTTTTATTTTCATAATTCTGTTTCACAAAATGATTTGCATTGTTGGCTATTGTTCCAGCCTACGAGGGGAAAACAAATCCAATTCTCAAAATGGGGAATGGGATGGAAAATCCACATATTGAACAATGAGCTCATGAAGGCCTCTCAGTATCACACCTCTGGGTGAAGGCAGTTTATCAGATGGCAGCCATCATGAAGTATTGGGTTGATTTTATAGATCTTTATCATATCCCCCGTTACTCATTTCTTTTCCAAGCTGAAAAGTCCCAGTCTTATTACTCTCTCCTCATACGGAGGCCGTTCCAGATCCCTACTCATTTTTGTTGCCCTTTTCTGAACTTTTTCCAGTGCCAAGGTATCTTTTGAGATGAGGTGACCACATCTGTATGCAGCATTCCAGATATGGGCGTACCATGGTTTTATATAGAGGCAATAAGATATTCTCTGTCTTATTCTCTATCTCTTTTTAAATTATTCCTAACATTGTTTGGTTTTTTGACTGCCGCTGCACATCAAGTGGATGTTTTCAGAGAATTATCCACAATGACTCCAAGTCTCTCTTGAGTGGTAACAGCTAACTTAGTCCTCATCATTTTATATGTATAGTTAGGACTATTTTTTCCAATGTGCATTACTTTACATTTATCCACATTAATTTTCATTTGCCATTTTGTTGCTCAATCACTTAGTTTGGTGAGATCTTTTTGAAGCTCTTCGCAGTCTGTTTTAGTCTTAACTCTCTTGAGCAGTTTGGTATCTGCCAATTTTGCCACCTCCCTGTTTACCCCTTTTTCCAGATCATTTATGAATATATTGAATAGGATGGGTCCCAGGACAGCACTGTGAGGGTCACCACTAGTTACCTCTCTCCATTCTGAAAGCTGAACATTTATTCCTACCCTTTGCTTTCTATCTTCTAACCAGGTATCTCCATGAGAGGACCTTCCCTCTTATCATCCCAGGGCAGCTTACTTTGCTTAAGGGCCTTTGGGGAGGGACCTTGTCAAAGCTTTCTGGAAATCTTAGTACACTATATCCACTGGATCCCCCTAGCCCACATGCTTACTGATCCCCTGAAATTATTCTGTTTGATTGGTGAGGCATGATTTCCCTTTAGAGGAACCATGTTGATTTCCCCCCAACAAATTATGTTCCTATATGTGTCTGACAATTCTATTCTTTTTACTACAGTTTCAACCACTTTGCCCAGTACTGACATTAGACTTACCAGCCTGTAATTGCCAGGATCATCATTAGAGCCCTTTTTAAAAATTAGCATCACATTATCTTCCAGTCATTAGGTACAAAAGATTATTTAAAGGATAGATTACAATCCATGGTTAGTAGTTCTGCAATTTCACATTTGAGTTCTTTCAGAACTCTTGGGTGAATGCCATCTGGTCCCGGTGACTTGTTACTGTTTAGTTTATCAATTTGTTCCAAAACCTCCTCTAATGACACCTCAATCTGGGACAATTCCTCAGATTTGTCACCTAAAAAGAATGGCTCAGGTTTGGGAAGCTCCCTAACATATCAGCCACGAAGACTGAAGCAAAAAAATTCATTTAGTTTCTCTGCAATTACCTTATCATCTTTGAGTGCTCCTTTAGCATCTCCGTCATCCAAGGGCCCCACTGGTTGCTTAGCAGGCTTCCTGATTCTGATGTACTTTAAAAAATTGCTATTACTTTTTGAGATTTTGGCTAGCTGCTCTTCAAACTCCTTTTTGGCCTTCCTAATTATATTTTTACACTTCATTTGCCAGAGTTTATGCTCCTTTCTATTTTCCTCGTAAGGATTTAACTTTCACCTTTTAAACTATGTCTTTTTATCTCTCACTGCTTCTTTTACTTGGTTGTTAAGCCACAGTGGCACTTTTTTAGTTCTCTTACTGTGTTTTTTAATTTGGGGTATACATTTAGGTTGGGTCTCTATTCTGGTGTCTTTTCAATGTTTCCATGCAGTTTGCAGGGATTTCACTTTTGGCACTGTTCCTTTTAATTTCTGCTTATGGTCACTATTTCCAAGCAGCCCAGCTATTTTCACTTCTTGGACCAGCTCCTGCACTCCTCTTAGGACTAAATCAAGAATTGCCTCTCTTATTGTGGGTTCCAGAACCAGCTGCTCCAAGCAGCAGTCATTGAAGGTGTCAAGAAACTTTATCTCTGTGTCCCATCCTGAGGTGATATGTACCCGGTCAATATGGGGATAGCTGAAATCTTCCATTATTGTTGAGGTATTTTTATTTTATAGCCTCTCTAATCTCCCTTAGTAGGATATGATGGCTGCCCTCTAACAAGCCAACCTCCCCAGCCTTCTGTACCATGAAAACTACAAGTTGTTGCTTCTGGATCTACCCCACAATGGAGGGGAAGGATGGCCTTGTTGCTAAGACTAGAGATTGAGCTACAGGAGATCTGTTGTCTATTTCTAGTTCTGCCACAGACTTCTTATGCAACCTTTTGGAAAGTCACTTAATCTTTTTGTACCCCAGCTCTCTCCATCTGCAGCGAGATAATGCTTCTTTTCTTCTGCCCTTTTTCTAGCTTGCCTAGTTAGATTAGGCCATGTGTCTGCACAGTCCCAGCACAAGAGACGCCTGATCTCACATGGCGCCTCTGGGTGCTGCTGCAAACAAATAAATAGCAGCAATAATGAAGAGCTTCTGCTGAGCCTCTTCTCCCTGACCGTTTCAAAGACACTCCATGCAGCAGGTCTGCTCTGGTTTCTCCGCTGGAGCAGAGTGTTTCTCCTTTCAAGTTGCTCGAGCACTGCCGTTTCTCTGAGGCTAAGCAGCGCTAATGGAGAAAACATTCCAAGTTTCATTTTCCTCCGTAATGGAAAATGCAAGAGCGAGATTTCAGTCTGTGAGCACTTGTATGAAAAAACAAATATCTTTATTGGCACTGGACAGCCTGCCAATCAGCTCCGAAATTGCCGGCTTCTCTTTCTCCCCTGAAGGAATGCCTCTGCATACAAAGCTATGGAAAAACTTCAGGGCCCGGAGGATAAAAGGCCCCTTCTCTGCCTGTCGTTCAGTGATTTGCAATGCATTGCTTCGGCATAATTTCCCATCTCTGCTGCTCACAAAGGAAGCTCTGTTGCTATCTGTGAGTTTAATAATTTCTATTCCCTACACCTTGCATTCATAATGCATCCTTCGACCCTCCAGCTCATGCGATCTGCCTGCTCTGTGACTCTGCCTCCACTCTACCTTTTAGTTAGGGCTGCAAAAGGAACAAAAATAGAGTCTTAACATTCGAAAGATGTCTCACAGCAGAGAGTAGGGACGATCCTTGTTCTGGAACAAGAGGGAAGGCGCAGACCCTCAGCAATGTGTCCCTTCCTCCTTAGCCCCTGAAGCACCAGTGCCCATATTTTGCCCAGAAGATAGTGTCATCTGAGGGCCACCCCGTTGTTCCCAATGGAATGAATCAGACTGCAGCACGGCCTCTTTAATGCACCAGAATTAATGCAGTTCCCAATGGGCCCATGCACCATCTTATTGCCTCTGTGTGGGTATATCTAGACTACATCCCTCTGTCGGCAGAGGGATGTAAATGAGACATACCGAAATTGCTAATGAAGCGGGGATTTAAATATCCCGCACTTCATTAGCATAAAAATGGCCGCTGCCTTTTGCCGACGCGGCACTTTGTCGGCAAAAAGCGGCAGTCTAAACGGGGATCAGTCGAAAAAGAAAGCCTTTTTCGACCGATCCCTTACGCATCGTGAAACAAGGTTTACAGGATTGGTCGAAAAAGGCTTTCTTTTTCGACCGATCCCCGTCTAGACTGCCGCTTTTTGCCGACAAAGTGCCGCGTTGGCAAAAGGCGGCGGCCATTTTTATGCGAACGAAGTGCGGGTTATTTAAATCCCTGCTTCATTAGCAATTCGGTATGTTTGATTTACATCCCTCTGCCGACAGAGGCATGTAGTCTAGACATACCCTGTATGTCCATGATGCGCCTGCATCTTGAATGCTGCATGCAGATATGGTTGCCCCATCTCTAAAAAGGTATCTTGGCACTGGGAAAGGTTCAGAAAAGGGCCAAAAAAATGAGTAGGGGTATGCAACGGCTACCATATGAGGAGAGATTAATAGGACTGGGACTTTTCAGCTTGGGGAAGAGACGACTAAGGGGTATGAGACAGGTCTATCAAATCATGACTGGTGTGGAGAAAGTAAATAAGGAAAAGTTATTTAGTTGTTCCCATAACATAAGAATTAGGGGTTACCAAATGAAATTAATGGGTAGTGGGTTTAAAACTAACAAAAGGAAGTATTTCTTCATGCAACACACAGTCAACCTGTGGAACTCCTTGCCAGAGGATGTTGTGAAGACCAGGACTTCGACAGCGTTCAAAAAGAGCTAGATAAATTCATGGAGGTTAGGTTAATCAATGGCTATTAGCCAGGATGGGCAGGAATAGTGTCCCTAGCCTCTGTTTGTCAGAAGCTGGGAATGGGCAATAGAGGATGGATTGCTTGATGGTTACCTGTTCTGTTCACTCCCTCTGGGGAACCTGGCATTCGCCACTGTCAGCAGACAGGACACTGGGCTGGATAGACCTTTGATCTGACCCAGTCTGGCCGCTCTTATTTTTTTATCTCAATCCAGGCAGAGGCTGGAGAGTCATATGCTAGCCTCTGTGGGGTGCAGACCATTCCATTTAAAATAAGGATGGGCAAGGTGTCATATTGTAACACTCTGTGTGTTGCCTGTTTTCTAGCCTTGCCTTAAGAATCAGCAGCAGGTAGGAACCAGAAGGGAGGGGAAAGTAATGGTTCAAGCTGGTTAATTAATTAAGATCAAGAGGTGATTTGATTAGTGTGTAAGTACCTTCACAGGGAGAAAATACCAGGTACTAACCAGCTCTTTAATGTAGCAGAGAAAGGCAGAGCAAGAACCAATGGCTGGAAGTTAAAACCAGACAAATTCAAATTAGAAATAAGGGACAATTTTTAACAGTGATGGTGGCTAAGCACTGGAACAAACTACAAGAGAAATAGTTCTTCCAGCCATTCTTCTGCAAAGGAATTTCACCAACCAATTACAGAGAGAGACTGCAGAACTGGAATTCACTTACAAATTTGACACTGTCAACCTGGGCTTGAATAAAGATATTAACTGGTTAACGCATTACAAAGGCAATTTCCCCTGCCTTTGACATTCACATTTTCACATCAATAGCTGTGAATGGGACACATCCAGCCTACTTAATTAGCTTCATTAACATGGGCCCTACAATTGACAGATAACTGCTTTTGCAATTATATATACATTGGATTCTGTTATTTCCACTTCATCTCATCTGATGAACTGGATTTTGCCCACAAAAGCTCATGATCCTATATATTTGTTGGTCCCTAAGGTGTCATAGGACTGCTTGTTGTTTTGGAAAGGGAAGCAGTGGATTTTTGGGAGAGAGAGGCCTTTCTGGGAGAGAGTCTTTTAGTCAAATACAAATGACTGAACTCAGTATGTGGTAACCGGGTAAAATTCTCTGGTCTGTGCTACACAGGATGGCAGACTAGTCTAGCGGTTCCTTCTGCCCTTAATATCTGTAAATTGTCTGAGCCATTCCCCTTTGGTATCTTGTGCCTCACAGGATGGGAGACGCTTTGTTCTGATTTTTAGAGAGTGATATTTCTATTTCTCCATTTCAAAGGGCTTTCTTCCCTTCACGCTATGTAACTTGGTGTTTCTCTTAAATGTCCACCATATTTTCCTCCACAGTCCTTTGGGATTCTGCTCAGGTTCTTGTCCCTCCCTCATCACCTCAGGATCTGAGCACCTCCTGGTTGGGCACAAGCCATGTGACGAACATCTCCCATGTGTGATTCTCTCCATCTCTCCTTTCCTCTTCAAGGAGGAAATAAGGCGATTTTCTTCTCATTCAATATACCATTTATTTATTTCATATCTGCTGTCTGGTGTGCGTTTGTTATCGAAGACAAGCTCAAATCCAGAGCTGACCCTGGTGGATGGCGAGTCGAGGCAATCACTCCAGGCCCTGCACTTGGGCGGGGGTTGCCTTATGGGCCAGCGCAACTGGTCAGAACAGTTAGCCCTGGAAGTGAGGGATCAGTATTCATCACGTCCCCCCCAGGCCCTCTGCCACTGGGGAACCACTCTGGCTCAAACACATGCACTGAGACTAGGTGGTGGCTTGAGGCCATTTTTAATTTCTCCGGAATTTGGTCACGCAGCTGCGTAACAGCCCCAGAGAAAACTCCTAAACCAGGGGTGGGAAACTTTTGGGGGGTTGGGGGTTGCTGACCCCCAGAAAAATCAGTCTGGCAAAGGGAGGCAGGGGTTGGAGGAGCTCTGAGCCCCGGGGACCGGGTCTAGGCAAAGTGGGGACCCCATCCGGCCCTGGGTGTAAGGTTCCCTACCCCTGTCCTAAACCTTTGCTGGGCACAGTTCTGTGGCACCCACGAAGAGGACTTCTCCACCATGACCTTCCTTCTGCAGCATAAGGCACGACTGGGCCTTGAATTTAACTTGCTGTTCTACGGGAAGCTGGATGAAAGGTGCTATATGTGCTGTACGATACCATTAAATATTAGCTATGAAACTGGCATTGCTCCGATCTAATAGTTGGTTTCCACACAAAATTAATAGTGACATTTAGAATAGCTGAATAATCTCTGTTGAGCAGAGGAAAACATATTGTATAAAGACTGTTTGGTTCCAAGCACAGCCTGAGTCAATGTAACCGGACTCGACCCTTTCCAACATGTTTCAGCGAAACAAACACACACACAATTCAAGTGAAAGAAGGCCTTGTTAGCGCGTACAGTCACTTGGCAGCAAAGGGTTTTAATTGGACCCATCACTTTACATCTGAGCCCTCCCGTGTCTGCTCGGCCCACTCATTACAAATGGAAACTGGCAAAACAGAAACACAGAGACTTAAGTGATTTAAATATATGGGAATATTTGCCTCTGTTCCATGCATTATGCAGCTGCGTGGTATCAGTTCCCCTCCTCGCTTGTTCTTTCACACACACAAATCCTGTAGAGAGACTGGGAATACAGACCTTCTTGCCAACATCCCTGGCTCTGAGACAGTGACATTTTATTCGTGGCAAAGAGAAATTTGCCATCCCAGAGATCTGGCTGTGAACCAATCAGTCAAAGAGGAGGATTGCAGAAATGGCCTCTTAAGTGATAGACAGTTTCCTCCGCTAGTGCAGAATTGTTCCTTGAAGTGTATTTGATAGTGGCATCTATCTGGCTAACAAACCTGCACATCTATTTATCTGTCTGTCTCATCTGCCTTGGGTTTTTCTAAGCAATGGTTTGGAGAGTGCAGGCCAGCAGGTTCCCACTTTGATGATTTCTTCATCACTAAAAGCCTTAGAAGGAGATCATCACATCTTTTTCCAGCCTGAAGAACAGACTGCCCCATGGTTGTTTTAATTTCTAACGGGCTTTTAGGATCTTCCTCGACAGAACAGAATGTATCTTTCACTCATACAAAATGAAAATAAAAAAATATCAGTGCCAGAGTCCAGCAAAGGTGAACTAAGGAGATGTTCATTCTGCAACTTAAGAACAATTGTTCTTCAGAAAGTGTAACCAGAGAGACGATGGTGTTTGCTGCACTAAATAAATCTCTCTTGGCTTAGTGCTCTCCAGAATCTGACCCTGCTCTCCAAAAAGGTGTCATAAGGCTTCTCCTCCGTCAGACAAAAGCTCTTTTATAAATGAGAGAAAAGGAAATTTATTTCAGTATTTATTAGGATAAATCCACAAGAAGTATTGTCAGATCTGCAGCCGGGGTTGAATCAGTCACAAAGGGGCAAGCATCACTGAGAACTTGCCTTGAGGCCTGGAAGATGGATGGTGAATTCTTGCAGTGTCGGTAAAGAAAACTTAAGCGAATGCTTTCTGTGTTCCTGAGACATACACGTTGGCCGTGCGCCAGCCTCACAGGGAAGGCTCAGATTAACCAGGAGAGTGTAGCAAGGTGAATGGTGGACGAGTGGAGGGCATCTTGTGAACACGAGCAGGGAAGAAGGAGATGGACCGTTTGGGGGCACCCCAAGGATTTGATTAAGACTATATGGAGTTTCCAATGTCAGATCTGACTTATGGTCTGAGTCCATTATCCTACCCACCCTGTGGCTAAGGGATAATGCCCCAATGAAAGATGAAAATACCAGGTTAGTGAGCTTATCCAGATGTGCACTGATGTAGCCTCTCCCATCACATGCCTCCCTCCGCCCAAAGCAGCCAGGCACTCGGGGGAGGAAGAAAGCAGAAGATCAAACTGAAAACCAGATCCCATGGGGATTGTTCTCAAGGGAACCTAAAGAGGGGCATCTACTGGAAACAATGATTTGAGAGATGTCCCCCCACCCCCACCACTGAAATTGTTTTGCTGGGAGGCTCAGAGGAAGTTTGGACTTGGAGACTGCTAGAGATGGAGGGGATTCACAATTGCAATGCTAATTGACCAGAGGAGGAAGGGCAGTGTTGGACCTGGGTTGTTCCTTTGGCTATGCAAGGACAGGGGTGGAGGAGGGTGTGGAGGGGCGAGGAACCTGCTGTCACACGCTGGCCCTTTGTCCGCTCAGGGAACTTGAATAAAAGGAGAAACTCGGATGAAGTCTCCATCTCTCACTTCTTCTGGGTTATCTATTCTTCAGGAACTTTATCCAGAGAGCTTTATACAGTACTCCCGGCTTCCGTGGTGGTGCTGGAAAAGTGCAAAGTAATTAATAACTATTATTACCAAGCATCAATACTGTGTTCAGAGGAGGAGCGGCCGTTGCTGTCGGAGAGTGAATACTGGCATTGCTCGGCCACTCTTGCACTGGCAAGCGGGAATCTCGGAATTCCCTGGGCAGTTCCCGGCTTCTGTTCCATGTTGGGAGCAGGTGAGAAGCTGCAGTGTTTTTTGCTCCCAGGTATGCTGCAGGCATGTGTAAATCTTTCATCACTGAGAGCTTCTCACCCACCAAAGGAGCAAGATCATGCAGCTGCTCCTCCTTCCCCATCGACTGGGGACATCGGTTTATTCTCCTCGCACTGGAGTCATTGGCTGCAGATCCCCCGAGGGCTCTGCTCTTTCCAAGTGACGGGCTTTTCACAATGGAGTTAGAGGCAAGCTTGGCTCCTTCCTCAGCTTGGAGCGACAGGGTAGAGGGCTCCCAGCCCCAGAGCCTGACTGCTAAGGCCTAACCTGTGTACCAGTTTGCTAAGCCTGCTATGTCCCGAGACCTAGCTGGGAACTCCTTCACTGCGAGGCATGTGTTGATTTCCTATGCTATCTTTGTCCGGCTCTGTTGCTTGTCAGTACACTGTATGCGGTGCATAATATATCAGCATAGCACTGGGTTTCATCTAGCACTGCTTACATTCAAGAGGCATCTCAAAAGCACATTACAAAGCAATTGAGTTAGATCCCGGCAGTGCAGTGACTGTGCAGATAAATACGGCAGCTACAAGGCACCCAGAGAGAGCTCTCACGTGATCACTGAAAGGTGCATATAAGCAGCACAGCTGGGGAGCAATATCAGGGCTCACAGCCAGGATTCCTCGTGTTACACCAAGCCTTATCCTTACTCAGCTTGGCAGAGACTCGGAGACTGTGCACATCTAAGTCTCTCTCTGTACAGGCCTAGCTACTCCTGCAGACCAAGATCATGTTGCAATAGGTAGCCTTTATAAAGGGCCTGATCCAAATCCTGCTGAAGTCATTGGGAGTCTTGCCTTTAAGTTTGCAGAATCGTAGAACATTAGAACTGGAAGGGACCTCGAGAGATCATCAAGTCCAGCCCCCTGCCCTCACGGCAGGACCAAGCACTGTCTAGATCACCCCTGACAGGTGTCTGTGTAACCTGCTCTTAAATATCTCCAGTGATGGAGATTCCACAACCTCCCTGGGTAATTTATTCCATTGTTTCACCATCCTGACAGGCCGGAAGTTTTTCCTAATGTCCAACCTAAACCTCCCTTGCTGCAATTTAAGCCCATTGCTTCTTGTCCTATCCTCAGAGGATATTTTTCTCCCTCCTCCTGGTGGCACCCTTTTAGGTACTTGAAAGCTGCTATCTCAAGTTGTGGTGGGAGAGGTCCAGGTTGGATATTAGGAAAAACTATTTCACTAGGAGGGTGGGGAAGCACTGGAATGGGTTACCTAGGGAAGTAGTGGAGTCTCCATCCCTAGAGGTGTTTAAGTCTTGACTTGACAAAGCCCTGGCTGGGTTGATTTAGTTGGGATTGGTCCTGCCTAGAGCAGGGGGCTGGACTTGATGACCTCCTGAGGTCTCTTCCAGCTCTATAGTTCTATGGTTCTATGTCCCCTCTCAGTTTTCTCTTTTCTAAACTAAACAAGACCAGTTTTTTCAGTCTTCCCTCATAGATCATGTTTTCTTGACCTTTAATCATTCTTGTTGTCTTCTCTGGACCCTCTCCAATTTCTCCACATCTTTCCTGAAATGTGGTGCCCAGAACTGGACACAATACTCCAACTGAGGCCTAACTAGCGCAGAGTAGAGCGGAAGAATGACTTCTCGTGTCTTGCTCACAACACACCTGTTAATGCATCCCAGAATCATGTTTGCTTTTTTTACAACAGCATCACACTGCTGACTCATATTCAGCTTGTGGTCCACTATAACCCCTAGATTCCTTTCTGCCGTTCTCCTTCCTAGACAGTCGCTTCCCATTCTGTATGTGTGAAACTGATTGTTCCTTCCTAAGTGGAGCACTTTGCATTTGTCTTTATTAAACTTCATCCTGTTTACCTCAGACCATTTCTCCAATTTGTCCAGATCATTTTGAATTATGACCCTATCCTTCAGATTAGTCGCAACCCCTCCCAGCTTGGTATCATCTGCAAACTTAATAAGCGTACTTTCTATGCCAATATCTAAATCGTTGATGAAGATATTAAACAGAGCCAGTCCCAAAACAGACCCCTGTGGAACCCCACTTGTTATACCTTTCCAGCAGGATTGTGAACCATTAATAATACTCTCTGAGTACGGTTATCCAGCCAGTTATGCACCCACCTTATAGTAGCCCCATCTAAGTTGTATTTGCCTAGTTTATTGATAAGAATATCATGCGAGACCGTATCAAATGCCTCTTAAAAATCAAGAGTCTTCATAATAATGCACCCCTCTCTGCATTCCACATGAGGTGAGCCTTGGTCTCCCCATTTTATAGGTGGGGAACCTGAGGTGGGGAGAGAGTAAGTTACTGGCCTGAGGGAAGGAGGCAGGTTTACAAACCAGGAATCATTGGTTGCCAATTCTCTCCTTTAACCAGCAGACAGCTTTCCCACCTGCCTCAAACTTAGATTGAGAAACCTAGCAACACACTTGTGCAGCCCAGAGACAAAATCTGAAACTCGTTCATTGTCCGAAGCTGACTGCAACGGTCTTGTGTTGGTGTGGTTTGGTGTGTAGCAAGCACAACCTTACACAAATGAATAATTCAGGACCCTGAAGACTGCCACACAGGTGACTTTCCTGGGGATTAAATGCTCACGTCCTCCACAGTTCTGCCACAGTAAAAAAAGAAAAATTACAAATTGATCTGGATTCCCCTCTCCTACTCCTTTGCTCCTTCTTTGTAAATAAACCTTTGGCAGCTTGGATTTATTCACGGGGTGGGGGGGGACAGGCAGAATTGAGGTTCAGTTCTGGGAAAACTTTGGTGCTGGGATGAATAATGCATAAGACTGCAGAATCAATACTGATGCATCAGAGATGGAAGCCAGTCAACAGATATGGGGCTCGAGTGAGCGAATACAGCAAAGACCGATTTGCTTCAGTGGTGTGAGCAACTCACTTGGCTTCTAGCAATGCCCCTCTGCCTTTCTTCCTGCTAGTATTCCAGTGAGTGGGTTTCCCAAGAGGGCCATTCACACCTGCACTCTCAAGATCTCAATGCACTTTAGAATCACCAGTGAGCAGAGATATCGAGAAAAAAAATTCCTGTCCCTCACCCTCCCAAAATTATAATTGTTTCATTCCAAAAGCTGAATTTATGTAAAAGCCAATGGGGCCAAATTTGCGGCTGGAGTAAACTGACGTGTCTCCCCTGGCATCAACAGGTGAATTTACACCAGCAGAAAAGTTTGGCCTGAATCTGAAAAGATGCTACTTAATCAGAACAAGAGAGTCTAGTGCCATTTACAGACCCCCAAAAAATCCCATTTGACTCTTCTGTGTCTCCCTCATTGCCCCTTTTCTCAGCACCACGGCCCCTGCCCTCCATGGCACAGACCGGGCTGCCAAATAGCAGCAAAGACGGTTGCTCTTGGCAGTCTTCCCCACCCCCATGGTGCATCTTCTGCAGTCCTTGAAATTTTCCATCTCAAGGGTCAAGTCCCCAGTGCATCCTCACAGCATAATTGTGAAATTATTATGGCTGGTGATTTTAATTTAAATTGGATGGAGAAATGTTGTACTGCGGCTGCCTCATTTGCTATGGATTTTCACTTAACCAAATTGATTAGTCAACCAACTAGACTTAACTTGAAAGTTGTAATCATTCATTATTAGATCTAATTTTCGTGTCGCTCCCAGACAGCGTTCAGAAATTACACAGCAAAGAAGACTTTAACGATGTCAGGTCCAGGGTCCTGACAGAAATTCAGCCCTGAGGCTCAAAGCGCTCTCTTTGAACCACCCTGCAGCACCCAGGAAAAGACAATCACCTCAGATCTTGCTGGGGTAAGCCCACAGAAGAGTGAGTGAGAAAACGGCATGCCAAGTTTCTGTGGAATTTTTTTTTCCTAGGATTGGGAAAAAAACGGGTGCAACACAGCACAAGTCACATACATCTCTCTAGGTCTGTGATGGGGAACGTTCCATAGCTACTTGGCTTCTGCACACCCCTCTCCACAATGACATGCCCTGGCTGTCCTGCAACCCGCTAATGAGGAGACATGCTTGTTCTCATCCCTGACAAAGGACTGCCACCCCGGCTTGTTGTCTGTCGCTAGCCCACAGCCCTCATACACGGCGCCTCCGCAGGCTGAAAATCTTTCGACTACAAATCGCGTGTTCCTGGGGTTAGTCCCGGTTGAAGAGAAGTCAGGACTCCAGCTTGCAGCCCTGACTATGCAAGTTAATGTGGATGGCAGTTCTGGTTTCTCACCCTAAACCTTCCGCACGCTCTCTGGGTGTCCTCCGCGAAGCCACTGCAGCTCTCTCTGCCTCCCTCTGACTATCTGCACCACAGAGGATAAGAGCGCCTAGTTTTGGGATCCGTGGCTTAAGTGGCTGAATAGTCATTTGACCCTTTGGAGGCCATGGAATATAAAACGCTGGTTTCCATTAACCCAGAGCTCCCACAATGGCCCCCGGAGTCAGCGAGAGGTGGAAGCTGTCGACACTTCTGGAAGTCAAAGCTACAGTCTCCTACTCGCCCCAGGTTAATGCTCTGGAAAATGCCAGCGATCTTAGGGGCCCGTGTACAGGTGTTTGCTGGAGGGGCAGGGCAATGAAAGAGGCTGGTGCCTCACACGTTATGGGACACTGGGGCTCTCAAGTCCGGGGCATGTATGAAACTTGCCAGGTGGCCGGGACACCCATAAAACTAGCCACATAGCCAAGGCTCAGACTCTGCTCCCTGCACAGAGACGTCTTGGGCTGACTGATCCGTGCCCTCCTTTTTCTCTGGCTCTGCCAGTGCTTTCAGAAAACCTCACTGCATCTCTGATCACGACCATGCACCTCAGAGGCCACCGCATCAGCTCCCTGTGTATAAGTAAGCAGGCCATGCGCCAATTAATGCCTGTAATTAACAGCGAGGACTCACTGGAGGGACTAGAACTTGTCCTCCCAGACGGTCCCCCTGCCCGTTGAGCTACACGGAGCAACTCTGATAGGTCAGGCCAGCCACGATGTGCTACCGAGATACCTGCCATTCCATGCCAATTAAAAGAACCGCCAGGGAACAGATCCCATCCCAAGGACACATGGGCGGGTGGCGGGGAACCTGCCCAGCACGGAGGCACTTTCAGTGGTGTCAGGTCCGTGATGGAGCATTCTCAGAATGTCTTGCCAAGGCCTCTCCGAGGGACATGGCCGTACAGTGAGGAGGCTCGTTCTGTGGCCGAGCAGGCCAGTCGTAGCGACTGTGAGTGCCGAAATGAGGCAGGCGTCTTCCGTGGCAGGAAGGGGAGAGAGGGTCAGTTTGTCTCTCTGTATTCTCTCACTTCCAAGCCCTCCCTCCACTCCTCCCCGCCTGTGCGATGTGGGCAGCGTCACTTTTCCTGTCTCCCCAGCCAACGACCAGTCCCTCTCTCTGTGCAGACTCCCATCTCCCTCACTCCCTTCCTCCTTTTTGGCTCAAGCTTTTTTTCTCTATTTTGTCCCTTCACGCCCCATTGCATTAGACAAGCAGAGGATGCTGCTGAACAAAACCAGCAACAAGGCATGAGCCAACCACCCGCAAGTGGGTGGCATCATAATTATGGGGCTTCTTAAATCAAGGCACAAGATGGAATTAGATGCGCTCTTGCTTTGATCTGGGATGCCAGTTTCTCTGCTTCCCTCCACGGTCTCTAAGCAGCTTGGCCATCATGTCGAGGTTGGCCGCAGCCAATCCCACACTTTGTTCTTCCAATGCAGGGAATCCAAAGGGAGGTGCTCTAGCACAATACTAGAGGAAAAGACTTCCCAGCAACTTACGTGGAATCCACAGGGCAGAATGCAGATCTGCGTTAACCTTCTCCAGACACGTAGCCCTCACATACCTGATTGGTGCATTACTTCTGCTGTCTGGAAAAATTAAAAGAAACACAACCAGTGTGATTTAAATAATGTAGATCTATCTGACAAAAGTAGCTGGGTGAAATTCTGTGGATTGTACTGCACAGGAGGTCAGATGAGATGAACTAATGTTCCCTTCTAGGTTTAAAATCTACGTAGCTATGAATCTATATCCATTTAATCTATGGTATTTCTGAAGCATCTGTCTCTGTGGCTTTTAAACAGCACGACACAACATTGACGCCTGTGCAGAAAATGTTTTGCATTTTCGCCCCAAACCTCCCTATTCAAACAATTTGAGTTGTAGTAGGTGTGGGAGTAGAGGGCCGGCAAGAGATCCTTATTCAAAGCAATGTATGTTAACGGCTCCAAAAGCTTTTAACGGAGGCCATTATTCCCACTCTGAGAATCAATGTATTTTATTTTCCTCTGAGGTATTTGTTTGGCTTTACTTCTGTATTTCAAACACACCAGGCATGTTTAACAAAACAAGGCAGCTCTGCGATAGAGACAGCGCATTGTATTTTCCCTGAAATTACTGGAAGTTCATTTTCAAAGCAGAGCAGTTTTCTTGGAATCAATATGTATCAACTAAAATCAATAGCTACTCTACGCAGATGGGCCGAGACACCTCACTGATAGCACTCTATTGCGTTTGTATCCAAATCTGTACATTTTCAACAAGTCAATGCATCTAAGCATCTGCCACTGTCTTTTCATTTAAAAATAATCTGTTTGCAGATAACACTGTACCTTTCCATGGAGTCCGGTAATATACTCTCTGTATTTACCACAGCCAATGTGTATTTACCATATCAAAACGTTTCCACTTAACGTCCAATCTAGTTCACTTCTGCTTCAGCTAAACATGTATGCGCCATTGTGAACCAACTGATTTTAGCCATCTCCCTGTATTTCCCCTCACAACCACCTGTCTCGTGGCTTTCCCACAACAGGGCCTTCTGGATATAAGGAGGCAATGGCAAATTCCCCTGAGGGAGGACGGAAACCATGCTGTACAGGCCAGGAAGGGTGAAGAAGAGGGGGGAGATTGGAGAGGGTTGGAACATCCATGTCAGGGGACCCGAGGTGAAAACAAAAGCAAGCTCCTTCTGCGTTTATTGAAGGACAAGCAGTGATCACTCAGGTGGACACTGTAATAAACCTTAGAGAATGGGGACTCCGACCTCAGGAATCTCACACACCCCTCAGACAGGTCTGATATTCCATAGGCAGAGGGCACTGGGTACACAGCCTTTTAAATTCGCTGACCAGTTCAGCTAGCTACATTCTGCCTGGCCACCTGCCGCCTCCATGCTTTCAACTTGAAGTTGGTTTGTTTTTCATTTGCTGTCCTGCTCTGCTGGATAGCATTGCTGTGGCTGCATTTCGGCGGTGTGTGAAGTGTGTATTTTGCGTACCAGTTAATTTTTCTGTGTGTGTGTATTTTAGATATTTAGCTATACTTGTTTTTCTAGGCAGCCAACTTATATCTCCCATGACACATAGTCTGCCCTCCGGTTAAAGCACCCTGGTGCATCCTGGGAGTTCCATGACTGTGGTGCATCATGGGAGATTAAATAGAACCAGGCCCATAGAGACAAAGGGGGGTCTGAGATTCTTCAGTGATGAACAAAGGCAAAATGAAATATTTTTGACATTGCCCAGACAAATTTTTTTGGAATTTCCCACACAAAAAAAGTTGATATTTCCAAACAAATGGTGAAATACTGGAATTTCCTGCTGGCCACTTCTACTATCCATGTGCGTCCGTGTATATATCACATCACACACATGCATTTACCTACCCTAGATCTTTCATAGAACACATCACCCTGGTATCTAGGTGCTTTGGCATGAAAGACAAATCTGTAAATGTTATTTTTACAGGACAGAGGAGCACAGCTTTGTTGAAAGACGCCATTGAGAGCTGTTCCTTTAAGAAGAGAAGAATTGCAAGTCCCACTTGTCCCAGATACTATTAGAAAATTCTAAGCAGGGAAATTGGCCAGGGTGAGGGTTTTTTTCAATCAAATGCTTCTCTGATGTTCAGAGGGAGGCATTTTTCTTGGGTTCTCTCTGTTCCTTGTGCTGTATGCAAATCACAGTTCTCTGTAAGTTATTAGATAACAAAGGACTGTTTTCTCTGCAGAGACTTGCTTGCGTCTGAACCTTGTGAGAAGGATAATTAAGGAATGCCGTAGGAAGCTGCATTGATGATCATTTGCAACCTTTCCCTGATATAATCTCTAGGAGGAAAGTACAACAGGTTCCCTCCCACCTGAAATGAGCTATCAACGTAGCTTGGAAGGGAGAGAGAGAAGGTAACATGTAATGAATAGCAGCATCTTTAGGCCAGCTAAGAATGCCCACAAGTATGTGGGTTTGCACACCCATGTCCCCTGTTTCCATCATATGAATGGGGCTCCCTTCTTAGTTTCCATGTTGGACGTAGTCCTGCAATGCAAGTTTTTACCGTGCTGGCACCTACGACAGTCCCTGCCACGGGACTGGACCCCACCCTGCTGCGTGCTGTACGAACACAGAACAGCAAGGGTGCCTAACCCAAAGAGCTCACCATATTTTGAGGTAGACGTTCCCCTTGGTACAGGCCTGGGACTTGTGCTAGGACATCAGAACATTCCATGGCTCCTGAGTTTAGGAATGCTCATGCTAACCCAAACATCACCCCTTCGCTCACAAGGCATGTCCCTGTGCTCTGCCCAGGAACTGCAGGCAGCTCGCAACCCAGCCAGAGCGAGAATTCAAACCTTCCATTTTAGGGTCATTTTTTCCCTTTCTCCTGGGAAAAAATAAACAAACTCAAGTGCCCAGGTATGCTGCAGGCATCCACTCACTCCACAGGCTTCTGCCAACACCTCACCCAGAGCCCAAAGAAAATTGTGACACACTCAACAAACGCCATTTAAAAATTCCCATGAAAGAATTCCTTCAAGGTGCCGTTTGGGTTCCTTCTCCCGGCTCTGTCCCCACCTCCTGCCTCTGGATTTTTCCTTTCCTGTAGGAATCTTGGCAGGCCCTTGCCAGGCCTGGTGCCTGCGAAACCATACTGTGTTGCCATGGTGAAGATTATTATGACATCAGTAACACAAAGGAAATTTCACGATCCTGAGCTCGCCTGGGATGCAGAGTTAATGAGGAGGAGGCGGAGGGAAACAGGAAAGGGTTTTTTCTTTCTTTCTTTCTTTCTTCCTTTCTTTCAGAAATGACAAAACAAAACAAAAACAATTAAAAAAAGTGGGGGGGGGGATCAAATCTGGTTCGGAGGGGCCCAGTCTGCCAGCGAGGCAAACGGCGGAAACATTTGCAGCGAAAGAGCTTTTGTTCTCCTCCATTTGGGCGATCAGCAGGCAACGCGCCTGTAGGAAATGCCACTGAACCAGCGCCAGCTGCTCCCAACATCAGATCAACAGGTGAAAAGAGAAACAGTGGCACTGGGTCCCTGCCTTTACCCTGAAAGCTCCACCCGGCCCCTCCACACAGAGACCCAAAACACCACAGAGCGTAAGAGCCATGCGGATGGGCAGAGGAATGGATAAAAACTTAGCGGCAAAACCTGCAAGCGGGGCAAGTGGGTGCACCCGGGGCAGGATCCCGCACCCAGAGAACACCCTGCGTGTGTGTTTTGCAGGCCTGCATCCTACAGGAGTTTAGCTGGGAGAGACCAGTGGCTTCACCCCTCATGTCCCAGGCCTGTCCCACTGCTGGGCTGTGCAGGTGTTTCCCCATATTCAGTGACGGGCACGATTCAGCCCAGTGCAGAGGGCCCTAAGCCAAACACCACTTGAGTGATGCCCAGGCTCTGTGCTGGACCTCTGCGCAGAATTAGCTGCTTCCTGAGTGCAACGAGATCAGCGCTCAGTGGTTGGGGCTGGGAGGCCCCAGGGAGACACGGCGGTGAGTGCCAAATCCTTGGACAGGCCACGCGTCTGTCACAGTGGCTGCGCTCCAGAGCTGCCAGGGAGAAGGCCGCCCCCCGCGGATTCAGCAGCGACATCCAGAGCGTTTAAGCCCATGGGGCAGCGAAGTGAGCAGCTGGGCTAATGAGAGAGGAGGGCAGATGATAATGCACAGGCAGAGCATATGCAAAGGCCGGGTTGAAAGGATCCTGGCTGGGAGCAGTCGTTATCAGATGTCCCTTTAACTCCCTGAACTCTTGGAGGCCGGAAGGGCACCTTCACATGCTTCTGGTTTTGTCTCATCTGCAACGTGCCAAACCCAGGGCCTCACTCGAGTTACTGTGAAGCAGGAGCCTGCCTTGTGTCTCCACCCTGCACGTGCCACCCCACAGAGCGGGACTACCCTCCCCCCACCTGGTAAGTGAGGTGCCCACTGGTTAGGAACCTCCCGTTGTTGCCGTCTGTCTGCTAAGAGTTCTGGGGTATGGAGGAGTCAGCCGGCAGTCTTTGTAAGCCAACACCTGCCGCCAGCCCTGCACAGAATGTAGATGGGCCTGTTTCCACCCCCCTTCGTTTATTGGCAGCCTTGTTGCAGCACTTTTGGACGGGCTGTGCAGCTGGCTGGAGTTTGGAAAGGATGGAGCAACTTTTGCTGACCCATCTCTTATGTCCTGAGTCAGCTCAACTTGGAGCTGTCAAGCTTCTCTCCAGCTGCAGGGTGGGGTTGGCTTAGTGGCTGGGGCATTGTAAGTGCAGGAAAACAGAAGGTGTGATTCTGAATTTTAAGGGAACATGGGGAAGCAGGAGGCAAGACTCTTCACACATCCACTGTAGTGTGGTGAGCAAGACACGAGGAGTCATTCTTCCTCTGTACTCTGCACTGATTAGGCCTCAGTTGGAGCCCTCTGACAGCTGAGGAAGGAGGCCACCAACCTGACTTGTGCAATTGTATCTTTGACAATTAGCATAATTAGAGCTGCACTGTGGGCGAGCGGATAAGCCGAGAGACCTGGAGTCTATTCCTGGCTCTGCCACTGAGATGTTGGGTGACCCTGGGCCAGTCACTTTCCATCCTACCCCATTGTCTGTCTTGGCTAGTTGGAACATCAGCTCTTTGGGGCTAATCTGTGTTTGTACAGCACCCCACACAATGGGGCTCTGAGCTCAGCTGGGGCCTACTACCATGTAATGCCAATGGCTGGGTCACTTGTATACCTTGCAAGTGATCCGCCAGCTCTCCAGTCAGCCCAGTGCCATAAATTCCCATTTACACTACAAAGTTTGGGTTTTTAGCATCTGCCAGATTTTCCCTTATATTCCTAGAATTGATGGGATCATGTGTGATTTGTAAATGATATTAAGCACATTAATAACACTCTGGAAACCAAGTGAAAATAATAAATTAAAAATTACGGAGCAGAAATACGGCCTCTTTGCTCTTGTGCTGACTGATGGATTTCACAGCGCCTTCTACATGTCAAGGCTCTCGGACAAACTCCCCTCCACGTGATACATCTGCATGGGAACCCAGCGGGTGCAGCAAGGGGCGAACCACAGGCTTAGACAGCAGTGTTTGGACTCCCCGGTTTGAAGGTAAGCAACATCCTACTTTCAGGGGAAACCCTGACCCACTGCGGTGATGGAAGATGCTGTTGCACTTGTAAGTGCCTCACACTGGCTGCATCTGTCACATCCCTCCTCTACTGACTGAGCAGAATAGAAGATAATTACCCACTACTGCTGCCACCTGGTGGTATTATTCCTTTAGTTCCAATGGGAGAGGCTTCTGTATTGGCACTGAAGGTTCCAGGGTTATTTTTTTCCCCCACAATGGGGGTCATTATACCAGGACACAAGTCAATTAGCCAAATTATTAGTAATTGCTTTGCCCTCCCAAAGCTACCCCTAGAGTGTTATTCTTCCTCTTCCTGTTCCAAGAATTTAGCTAGCATTGCTCCTAAAAGCGTCTCTGTTTCAGCCCAGAGTCAGTTGCATTATTGTGACGAGTGAGATAGTTTAGGATCCCTTGCGTGGGGGGGGGGGGGAGGAGAAGGTGCTCCTGTGCTCAGAATTCCTGAAATGAAGGCTAATGGTCTATGATCTTTTTCTTGATAAAGTTATGAAATTAAAACAGAAAACAATACTGGTATCGTGCAGTATTTTATATATATATATATATATGTAGTCCCCTTGCTAAAGGTGCCTCTGCTTATTCTCTGGGAAGATCCTGTGTGCTGCAATCTAGCCCCAGAGACTACAATTCCCATGAGCCCTGGAGGAAACCAGGAAGGAAGTGGCTCTTTGTTTTGGGGTTCTGGGAGCTCTCCATGTGCATGGAGGGAAGCTCAGCAGTCTGAGGATTCTTCCCTTTGTTTTTGGAAAAAAGGAGCCAGGCTTCTGTGGAGGAGTTTGATCCAGTCCAGGAGCTCTTAGGTTGCAGCTACAGACTCGGACTAAAAGCCTTTGGGACTGGAATCTAGCAGGCTGCTTCTGATTGCCCTTTGGCTGTACCTGTGGCTAGAAGTACTACCCTGCACCCAGCACACAGAAGGAGACAAGAGTCATCCACTCCAGATGCAAAATCTTCAAGCGTGCCCACGCAAGCAAGTGTATGGTACTGTGAGTTCTAGGAGTGCACGCTCTAGTGTGTGATAAATGGTGGCAGTGCAAATGCCAAATAGATATTATTTCTGTGTACTTTGTTAATGTTAGTCACCGTTAATCTGTTAAACCCTGTTTCTTCAAGTTGTTAAGTAAAGGTTGTTCATTCTAATGTAATCTATTAGTTGTATATGATTTGTAGTTGTTGTTTTGGAGTTAGATCCAGTTTATTGCTGAAATAGTTTTATTCCTGGAGGCTCCCAAGGCACACCATTAAGTGTGTACAGGGCCAGCCAGGTGGACGCACTGCCATTGTATGTTCTTCACGAGCAAGGGACTGCATCAAGGGGGTGGATAGGGTTTTTTCCCACTAAACTACATCACCACTGGGGTACTCAGGATCTCTTTTTTTTCATGTTAAAACCATCAGGCACCCAGGCACACCTGTGAGTGTGACCTGCCCCTGAGTAACCCAGGGAGGAAAAAGGGGGTTTATATATATATATATATATATATATATATGAGCACAGTATAATACTAATGATCTAGCTCTCTGTCACCGTAAATAAGCCAATGTCTACATATCACCACATAAACAACAGTATCAACGGATCTATCATCACATAAGCTTTCTCTCTCTCCTCATCTACTGCCATCTATTCTTTCCCTGTCTGTTACAATATGTGCTCTCTATACAATGCTCATCAATGTGGTCTGATTACCTCTGCCCCTGACCTCCTATTAAGAGCTTGTTTACATCCCTACCAAAGGCGCTTTTGCCCTTAGATTGCTCCTTGACCACAGCTGGAGGGACTGTGGGAGAGCTCTTTGCACCCTGGTTGCAATGTAAATGTGTTCTGTTGAACTAGCTGCACTCTGTTCCCCCCCAAGCCAGGGATATCATGGCTATCCAGACTGCAGGCTCTGCTCAGTTCTGTTGAAACCTCTGCTTCAGACACCGCTTGACAGGGGCGCAAACTCATGCATTTTTCAAGCCGATCAATGCAGCTCGGCACCCTGTAGACATAATGACTGCATTGGCCTGGCTGCGAGACAGACTGGGTGAGTCTCTCCAAGTCTGGCATAATAGCCAGAGCCCTGGAAAGCTGGGCATTATTTATAATTTAACTTATAATTTGCTGTTCAAACCCAGTGGTTTAAAGTAGTTGGATGTCAGTGTGCTTTTGGAGAAAGGAGCGGGGTGGGGGGGTGGAAGAGGAGACAGAAGGATCATAGATAGCACTTCACAGCTTCAAAAAGCAGAGTATATGAAAAGCTCTTTGCTAAGTTTCTGACCTACTTTGCATGGCAATAAGCAAACTCCATCATAAAAAAATATTAAAAATAGCAAAATACAACCCAGCAGGTTATAAGAAAGCAGCCCCAGCAGCTCCAGCATGGCAATCAGAGGCAATTTGGGAACAATGCCTCAGATAATTATCAAAGATTTCAGCTGCAATTTTCCCCCCCTTTAAATGGAAATAGGATGCCAGTGTAAGAGGGCAATGGGGAAAAAATGACAGCTTCTCACTTAATGTTCCTGTTCTGGGAGGTGCTGCCATGTACTTACCCTTCTGCCTGTCTGCAAAAACATCCTTGCAAAACTGTAATAATCAAAATCAGAGGGTGTGATGGACATCTTGGCTGGGGATGAACAAAACACACTGATGAAAGACTAACAGGGGCATTTTGTCAATGTCCAGCAGTTGGGTTGCTCAAACATTTCAGCTGAAACTTTTCTTTATTATAGAACATGGCAATTTCGAAGGAAAGAAAAGTGTTGTTAGAAAGTATCTGCTTTCCTTGAAATATTTTCAGGCTTTTTATAGGATTCAACCAATTTTTTTGGCATTGTGATTAGCACTTTTGGGCATAATTTTTTTCCATATTTTTGATAGCTTTCCGCTGAATTGGTTTTGGGGGGTTGACAAAGACTCATAAGTTAAAATGAAATAAAAAGCATGTTCTGACCAATGCTAGAAAGAAGGAATGGAACCTAACCAAGCCAACGATCTATCTAGCCCAGAACCCTGACTTCCGACAATAGCCACTGCCGGAGGCTTCCAAGAGAAAGAACAAAACAGGGCAACTGCAATGTGATCCACCCCTTTTGTCCAGGTACAGTGAGAAATTTAGGAATCCTCAGAGCACGGGAGGAGTGATAACAAGGAAAACAGCATTTCTAGGTACAGGCAGACCCTTGTTTCTTGTGAATTATTTATATAACAATCCTAACCCTTTCTGGCTTTCAATAGGCAAACCTGGTTTCTAGACTTTGGGTCTCATAGAAAGCAATTTTCCATTGGGTCTCATAGACGGCAACTATCCACTGGGCAATGTTCCGTTGAGTTCACTGAACTTTGGATGAACTTTCTTATTCATGGTGGCTGGGAAAGTTTATGCAAATAAGTTTCAGCCTATTCAGCGTTTATTATTCCTGATATGCAGTTGGTCATTTAAGTTGCATGCCCTTATAACTGCATCTTGATTGAAAGACTGTGACTCTTTTCACCCCCAAAGGAGAAACAGGAATAAGGAAAGCTGACGAGCAGATAATAAATTGCCCTGTAGACTCACACCTTCCCTTGATGCAGTGAAATTAAGAGTCATCCCATGAAGGACAAATGAGCCCTAAACATCTGTGTGCTGCAAGACATGGGCCCAGTTAAGTCCTAGGGGCCTGGTCTACACTACAGTGGAAGGTCAAATTAAGATACGCAACTCCCGCTATGTTAATCGAGTTTCCGCGCCATCCACACAGCTTCCCTTACTCCTCATGAGGAGCAGGCATACTCGTGCCGATGGGGGCGCCCTCTGAGTTTGATTTAGTGGGCCTTCATTGGACCCACTAAATCAAACCCCAGAAGATCAACTGCAGCAGTGTCGTGAAGACGTGGCCAGGATTTCAGCAAGGCTTTAGGGGTGCTTAAAGTGGTGCTGGCAGCTCTGCACAGGAATGAATTTCACCCTTTGTGCATTGTGTGTGTGATGTGGGCGGGTGTTCTACGTGTGGGTGACTGAGAATGAAGAGCCACAACTGCAGAGCCTGGTGACCCTCCATGCCCTGGGACAGACAGTGGCTTGTCTGCAGAACACACTCCACCGGCTGCAGCTCTCCAGCAGGTGAGAGTTCAGGCAAGAGACAATAAATGGGATCGGCATGTACAGACCACGAAGAGGGGGAAGAGAAAAGGATCATCCCCCTCCAGTCAGCTAAAAGCTGCTGCCAGCAGAAAAGATGGTCCAGGAGTGAAATGGAGGGAAGGGACTGCAGCTAAAGGAAACAACATGGGAAGGGATAAAAATAGACTTTCCATACACACACGGTGAGTTTCCTTTCCAGTACAGAAAAAAAATACAAGTCGTGCTTTGAAGCATCACAGTTCAACTTCTGCCTTTTCTCTGTCCCACACTGCAGAGGGGCATGCAGAGAACATCCACCCAAGTACCCAGGTCGGCATCGCTGGAGAACGTCCTCGTGCTTTTCGACAGAGAAGCGAGGGCAGTGCAGGGCGTGATCAGTGCTGGGCTGAGAGAGCGTCCCCTGACCCCAGTGCTCCCTCCAGCCATCCCAAACCTGGAAGTGAGCCCGGGCAGGGGTGTGTTTTATTGTGCAGCACCTGGCCCTTATGGACCTGATCTCCACATGTCTGGCCTCCAGGTGCACCACTGAGCAAAACAATAGTAATCGTCACAACCAAGTGTGCTTGATAAACAGAGAAAGCGTCAGCTGGTGGGGTGGGGAAGATCCAAATATGCTAGATATTTTCCACACAAAAATGAACCAGAAATGCACATTTTTTTCATTTCTATGCTCTTTTTTTCAGTTTTTGATCGAATAAAGACAGGAAACTATTCTCTCTCCCCTTACTTTCCCTTTATTGCTTTTCCCCGGCCCTTCCTCAATTCCCTCCCAAAATACAGAGGGAAGAGAGGAGAAAAATTGAACATTTGGGGGTTTTATAAAAACATGGAAAATGTTGGACCAAAATAAATATTTTTGTTTTGGTCCAAAAGCCGTTTGTTTGGTGTGGGGTTTTTTTTGGTTTTTGTCCCAAGCAAAGTTTCAATGACAAAATGTCAGCCGGCTCTCAAAGGATCTGAAGAGAAAAGGGATGTGGAGTGTTCAGAGTTCAAACAGCTTCTGTAACACAGAAGTGGGGGTGCAGCCTGGAGGAAACAAAGACAAAGAGCCGTACAGTCCCCTCCCTCTGGAAGTGGTCTCTGCCTAGGACAGTTTGCATTGGTCTGAGCATGTCTGGAAGGACCGCACGTGAGCCTGGCATGCACTGGCTGGTGTTCAGGGCCTTGTTTACCTGTAATCTCTGAACATGCAGATAAGTGTGACTGGATTGTGAGAAACTGGCATGGACCTGCATGAGCAACAAGGACCGAGCGCCAGGTGGCTACTTGGGGATTCATTAGCCTCACAATCAGCTAGCCTGGGGAGGGGCCTGAGGCTAATTTTTGTGCTTGGGATTAACAGAGGAAATAAAATGAAATAGATGTGATGGCTTCTCCTTTCTCTGGCCAGTCCCTGCCCAGGGCATCCAAGGGCAGAGCTGCCTAAGGGATTCAGAGCCAGCCTCTTAACCCATCAAAATGTTGGATTTATTCTAACAGTCAGGGCACCAACAGCAGCTTGCACTCTACAAATAGGCCACCAGTGATAAGAACCCCTGTTCCATGCTTGCACCCACCCCCAACAACCAATAGCTGCCCTCACCCAGGCTAGGCCCTGCAGTCACAGTTCAGAAGCGGATGATCTCACTGGCTAAGCTAGCAGGCGTCAAACTCATCTCGCCTCCACGGGAAGTCAGCCTGGGCAGATCTTGTACGATATGGATTTCCTCTGAACCTCACATGGCATGTGTGTGTTCTGGCTTGACCAGAATGCGTGCACACACACAGCTGGTGATGGGGTTTGTTTTCATGATGTACCGAAGGACATTGTGAAACTTTGTTCCTGCGCATGGACCCCAGAGGAGTCTTTAGTGCCTGCTAATTCTGTGGCACTGGGATGGGTTCCCTAGGGAGGGGGTGGAATCTCCATCCCTAGAGGTGTTTAAGTCCCGGCTTGACAAAGCCCTGCCTGGGATGGTTTAGTTGGGGCTGGTCCTGCTTTGGGCAAGGGGCTGGAGTCGATGACTCCTGAGGTCTCTGCCAGCCCTGGGGTTCTACGATCTCCAGGACATTCCACGCAAGCTGCACTGAGGGGAATGGGCTGGGCCTGTCTCTCCCTTTCAGTTCTATGTGCAGATCCTATACAGTATCAGCCACCACGGCTGTGCTGCAGGAGTCCCTGTGATGGACAGCTCCCCAGCTGTCCTAGGAAGAAGGGCATCAGTACAAGAACTAGCAATCTCCAGCCCCCGTCACTCAAGGGCACCCACAGCAGAACTGATGGCTGAATCCAGTCCCCACTTTTGAATGTTTCCTTTTTTCTTCTTTGGAAGAAAAAGCATTGGGAGGGGGAGGCAGAGGGAGAGAAGATGAAGTCTCTCTCTCTCTCTCTCTCTCTCTCTCTCTCTCTGACTTTCTCTCAGACACAAACACACATGAAGGAACAAAAGTGTGAAAACTTGTTCTGGTAGCCTGAGATGTTGCGAAATGAAATCCCAACATGCCCAGGCACCGGGAGGTGTGCTGAGGCACCAGAGCGGACATGACTGCTCTCGCTGTGGGGGAAACCAACAACAACAACATCTTACAGCACCAGGCCCTGCTTTCCCTTAAAGGAAAAAGCTTATGCATCACCTCCATGCAGCATAACAGAGCCTTGGACCACGGACCGTCTGACGGTATTGGGTGAGTGAGTAGTACATAGCTGTATTCCTGGCTCATGATCTTTCTGGGGGGCCTGCTGCCTCCATGAGGCCTTACTCTCTGCTGTTAGTCGCCAGCCAGGAGGAAGAGGAAGGTCTACTAGGTTAACACAATGTTTTGAGGCATTGGTTCCTCCCACCATCCCAAGGGATCCTTCTCCTCCATCCAACCTAGACAGAATTCATCCCATTGCAGAGGACTAGCATAAGGTTTTTGTTCCAATTCCATCCTCATATCAAGGTTTAAGTGGGGCACTGACCTTATACTGTCTTCTAAACCGAGCTGTATTCCACCCCATCTTTCTCCTGTAAAAGAAGGGAGTGATTTTCAAAGGGACCCCTGTCTGGATTCTTTTTGCCTGGGCTAGTGCCTGGCCCTCACACCCGTGGACACAGGCTTTCCATTTGAGTGTATGACTTGGATCACCTCTCGTTGTTAATTGGGTGTATCTCAGCCAGGCCTGGTTCTCCTCAGAGCTGCCCAAACACAAGGCTCCAGCCGCCCCAGAGAGCTCAGACTCTAAACAGACAAGACGTGATGGGAGGGGAAGAAAGGGGAAGCGTTTTGTACCAGGTCTCAGGCGAGACCTCTGCTGCATGCCTCTGGCAGCTATCCCTGCGTAAAACCTTAACGGAGACAAGACATTGTCCATCTGCTCCGATGTATGGAGTTGAGCTCAACCTTATTCTCCTCCTCCAAGCTGGGACTTAACTAAACTCACTGCGCTGAGGTTCAAAATGACCTGTGCTTTGTCTCCACTCAGATTACACACCACGGCATCTTATTCCTTTCCCTCCCCTCCGCTGAAGTCAAGTGCAATGAGTGTGTGTTGTGGTCTTTTGTTTACCAGTTCTGGCATCTCATTAAAATTAGCTGATACTCTTCTGGGTGGGTTTGCATCCTGCCTATTTGAAGCCCTGGATCAGCGAGGCAGCTCGTAAACCGTCAAATCAAATTTTCAAAAGCAAATTGCTTTTATAATTAATTTAATTATTATTATGGTGCCAAGTTTGTGTGTTGCTTTAATGAACACAATCAGGTTTCACCCTCTGTTTCCCCAGCTCCCCCTCCTCAGACCCCACCTCCAGTTTGGCAAAGGAGGGGGTGCCAGGCTCAGGCTGAGTAATTAAAGTTTCGATTGTTGTCATTTGTTAAATGGTACATGTTTTAATTATCCTTTGAGTCTGCCCATGCGTTCAAGCCACCTAGGCTCGCTGAGGAGGAAACCCGCCACCACAGCCTGCCACGAGCTTGCACAGAAACAGAAAGACTTCTTTTTTTCCTCCAAAGTCAGTAATTTTGAGTTGCCATGGTGACTGTAATAGAGGTGACAGTTTAAGAGTTTGTTGTTGTTGTCAAAAATGCTTGAAACTTAATTATCGTTGCAGTTCCTTCCCCCGCCCCACTGGGCACACCTGCGAGGCCCCATTGGCAAGGGTTGCAGTAACTGAAATCAGGGCCTCACTGTGCTAGGCCAAAGAGCTTCTGATCCACACAGAAAAGGAGGGGAAAATAATACAGGTTGAACCTCAAAACTGGGACTCTCTGGTCTGGACCATGCATGCTCCTAGACCACAGGGCCCTGGTGGCTGGGAGTCCTGTGGAGGCCAGAAGCCCAGTTGGGCCAGGGGCAGGAGACTGGCATTGACTTCCTCTGCTCCAGCAAACTCCCTCATTTGGGACATAAGAATGGCCAGACTGGGTCAGACTGAAGGTCCATCCAGCCCAGTGTCCTGTCTGCTGACAGTGGCCAATGCCAGGTGCCCCAGAGGGAGTGAACTGAACAGGTACTAATCAAGCAATCTCTCTCCTGCCATCCATCTCCACCCTCTGACAAACAGAGGCTAGGGACACCATTCCTTACCCATCCTGGCTAACAGCTATTGATGGACCTAACCTCCATGAATCTATCTAGCTCTTTTTTGAACCCTGTTAAAGTCCTGGTCTTCACAACCTCCTCAGGCAAGGAGTTCCACAGGTTGACTGTGCTCTGCGTGAAGAAAAACTTCCTTTTATTTGTTTTAAACCTGCTGCCCATTAATTTAATTTGGTGGCCCCTAGTTCTTATATTGTGGGAACAAGTAAATAACTTTTCCTTATTCACTTTCTCCACACCACTCATGATTTTATAGACCTCTATCATATCCCCCCTTAGTCTCCTCTTTTCCAAGCTGAAAAGTCCCAGTCTCTTTAATCTCTCCTCATATGGGACCCGTTCCAAACCCCTAATCATTTTAGTTGCCCTTCTCTGAACCTTTTCTAATGCCAGTATATCTTTTTTGAGATGAGGAGACCACATCTGTACGCAGGATTCCTGAAGGCACTGGACCAGAGAGGTTCAACCTGTGCGACCCCTTTTGCTGGGAACAGAGGCACCAAAGGAACAAATGGTTTGCCTAGAATCTATGGCACGGCGAGGATTTCAACCCCGAACCCCAATCCAAGAGCCCTTTGTCATAAAACCACCTTTCCAGTTCTGCGCGGCTTTTGGCTGCATCCCACACCAGTGCCGTCCTGAGCTCTTGGAGATGCTGATTGGAGGCGCCTGCTATCGAGTCACGAATTGAGGAAGAGCTGGTTCTACTTCCTCGCTGAGCTGTCGTTCTCCCTCTGGAAGAACATCCTCAAAAATTAGCATCCTTCTGGTAGCATGAAGCCCCAGCCCCTGTGCACGAACGGAAGCTAAGTAGGTGCTCAGAGAGGATGGTAAACAAGAAGGTGAGGAGAGATTCTAAGCAGCAGGGATTTTCAAGATAGCATCCCTCTGCCAGTCTGTGGTTTGATGGGTTTTTTCCCCCTTCGCCTCTGCTCTCCTTTTGTAGATAGATTTCAGTGTATTGATTTCCTACCTCCCCAGACTTTAGTCTTTTATGGATCAGAGGTGAAGAGAAAATGAAAGGCGAGGTTTAAGGCCCCTGAATTAGATGGTTTGGGAGATTATTTTGATGAAATACCGCTAAATATGCTCTCATCCTGGGGGAGGGGCAGGCAGCAGGCCACTGAGGCTTGAAAGATCCAATTAAAATTAACCCTGCACCCACCACCTCGCAATAAATAAATAATCCAGCTGCTAAAATTGGCGCTGAAGTGGCGCTGCAGCAATTCTGGAGAAAAGCTGGGTCATTGGTGGTTAGTGCTAAAGCCTTACGCACCTCCTCAGCATCTCTGACCTCTCCTGTTCCTGCCAGGAAAAGACGGGGTGGGGTAAATTGACATAGCTGTCTGGGCGTCATTCTCTGCTTCTCCTACAAAGGGAACAATCCCTCAGCTTGTGCTGCTTTTCTAGAGACAGTGGTGTAAACCCCCTCCAGCACCAAGATGTGCTTGACACAACAGACGTCTGGGGGACGTCTGGGGGACATCTGGGGGCCAGTGATCCTGGGGCTGGTCTGCTCCAGCATTGGCACAGCCTAGAGCAGCCTCTGGACTGCTCTACTTTATGCCAGTCGGCAACAGTTGGGGGTGGTTGTAGCTCTGGCCACAACCTGCGTGTTTTCTATGCTGAGACAGAACGGGGCTGGCGTGTTGGCCGTCTATAAGCAGCCATACAGCCATGGAGAACTGCCCCATGCCGAAAGAGTTCCCAGCTGAGCATGCCCCCCCGGGTTCTAGCCCCTGCGCTGCCACAGTGGAACCGCGGAGCTGGACTGCAGGAGAGCCTCTGGCTTTCAGCGCACAGACATTTGACAGTAAGGGCCAGAGAGATCCTCAAAAAGAGCTGGGACTGACCGCCGCAGGGAGCGAGAAAAGGAAGAAAGAGCCTCTGGCAAAGGGGAGCCACCAGGAGCCCCCGTGTGTGTAGGAAGGAGCAGGCAGGGTCCTCCAGAGCAGCTGGGCTCCCAACAGGCATCAAGTGCCTCGCACACGTGTTCACGCTCACATTAGCCCTTCTACGCACAGTGGCACGGGCGGGACTCATGTTCAGCCCTCTGCCCCGTTCCTTTGCAGCGTCACTGCTTCCCGGGATAGACCCCCCCGTCCGGTATGCAAGGCCTACACCAGTGGCCACCAGCCAGTCGATCGATCTTGGAGCCTCTTACAGGGGATCCAGACTGGCTTGGCCAAGAGGCCGTCAAGTGCCGGCACGTCAGCTGCCCCTCCCCCCGTTGCTGCTCGTCTCCTGCCCCTTGCCTTGGAGCTGGCCCCACAGGAGCCTCCTGCTTTCTGTGCAGGGCAGGGAGGGAGAGGAGGGTGCTGATGTCAAGGTGCCCCCCTCTCCCACTTTGTATCCTACCCCCACAGAGCAGAGAGGGGTCACAAGAAGACTTGGGGGTGGGGAGTTTGCTGGCTGCTTTTGGGAGTGGGGCAGGGCCTGGGTGAACCTGCCTTAGCCCCACTGCCCCACCACCCAGGAGCCACCTGAGGTAAGCAGGGCCCAGCTGGAGCCCACAACCATACCCCAGTCATGAACCCTCTCCTGCACCCCAAGCTCCTGCCCTAGCCCCGAGCACCCCTGTATCCACACGCCCTCCCAGAGCCTGCCCTGAATCCCCTCCAGTACCCCAAGCTCAGCTCAGCCCCTCTCACACTCCAAATCCCTTAACCCATGACCAGAGCATGCACCCCAAGCCTCTACCCCAGCCTGGGGAGGGAGGATGGAGTGAGCAAGGTCACGAAGGAGGCAGGGCAGGGTATTTGGGTTTGAGGTAGATCTTGGATTGCATTTCAATTCAAAAAGTGAACTCGTGCTTAAAAAGGTTGGAGACCGCTGGCCTACACTCTTACTTCCTGGATATTTCACTTGGCATTTGGCCATCGTAAAAAGCATGTTGTTTGCGTGTGCCAGCGTACCAAGCGATCCAGATGGGTCTATATCACTGACTGTCCTCTTCATTATTTACCACCCCTCCATCAATACCTGTGTCATCTCTAATTGCTATCAGGGAAGATTTTTTTTTCTTCCAGGTCATTGATACAAATGTTTAAAAGATGTAGGACTAAGAACCGATCCCTCAAGGACCCCGGTAGAATACACACACGAGATGATAATTCCTCGTTTACAATTTTATTCTGAGACCTCGCCGTTAGCTAGTTTTTTATCTATTTAAGGTATGGCCCATTGAATTTGTATTGTTGTAGGGTTTTTTTTCTTTTTCTTTTTTTGATCAAAATGCTGAGAGGTATCAAGTCAACTGCTTTACAAAAGTCTATTATGGCCACACTATTGTGTTTATCAACCAAGCCCGTAATCTCAGCCAAAAAGTAGCACATTTGCTTGACAGGTTCTGTATTCCAGAAAGCCACGTTGATTGGCATTAATTGTATTACCATCTTCTAATTCCTTATGAATGGAGCCTGGTATCTGCCAGGCCATTATTTTTGCCTAGGATCAAGGTCAAGATGACAGGTCTTTGCAAACTGGATTTCCCCTTTTAAAATATTTGCATAAGATTAACTAGCTCCCACTAGCGAGGAGAGCGGAGCAGGTGGTGTTGCTGTCGGACTGGGGCTAGTGGCACTACTGCTGGCCCCAGGGCCCCTCATCCCCTTGAAGCTCGGGGCCCCAAACCATCCTCTGGACAGGACAGCTCCATCTCCAGTGTACTGAGACTCAGCGTATGCCTGCCCTGCAGCGAGGGGGCAGGGGGGACGTGATTGCAGCTCACTCACAAACCAGAGCTTGCTTTAAGCTATCTTGGGAGCCAGAGCAGTGAAGCCACAGCTGAGGTTTCAGTCTGGGCTAACTGCCCAAGGGACTGATCAGGGCTCCGGGTGAGCTTGGACACACTACGGCTCAAGCATGTGCTGCCAGCTCTCTGCTACTCCAGTGCATGACTTAACAAGATCAAAGTCAGCTCCTGTGTGTCCGCACATGCAGCAGCCACCCCTGGTGGTTGCCGCGTAGTCCTATCCTTAGGCATCGCAGTAGGGAACAGGCCTACGGATCCCCAGTGGAAAGTGTGGCCAGTCCCTGCTCCCCATCTCTCCCACCTAAATGCAGCTTGCAGGGCTCTTTGGCCTGCTGTCTTATTAATTCCTAATTTCCAATTTGCAGGAGGCGAGAACCTTCGCCCTCCATCACGCCAGCCCAGCAATCACAGCAATGAGCCAAGTATCTCTAGACAGTCTTTAATTTATTTTCCGGCGCACATGGGCACTGCTGAGAGACTGGATGGCACCAGCTTAAACATAATAAATTACTCAAGTACCAGAGATTAGTTAATAAAGTGTCAAGCGCCCGTAAAGTGCTGGTTTGTCAAAGATACAAAATATTCTGCTGTTTTTCCCAAAGATAAATAGGTTCCTGCAAAAGGCTGGAACGCCCCCGTCTCATGCCGCGCTGCAGCCGCCTCCTTGCAATCAGGTACCTCTGCGCACATATTTCAAGATGCTGCCAAACGGCAGGAGCATATGGGCCAGCATCTCTCAGCATGAAGTTAATGCTTTAGAAATCAATGGGCCTGGCTCAAGCCAAGTGGTCTCTCAGAGTGACCCAAGGGGTCTTCTTTTGGTGCTATGTTCCCAGGCAGCTTTGTCAGGAGAAATGCAACACTGTGCTGCAAAGCAAGAGACGACAGTTTTCCCCCGGTAAATCTGCTTTTGTTGATTGACCCGTACCCAGAAGGGATTGGCTCCAGGGAACCTTTCCTGGCTGGCCTTAGGGTGACAAGGTGGAGAACAAGGATGAAAGGGTTGGCTTGTTTGTTTTATCTAAAACTAAACTCAAATTCAGAGTGCAACGGCTCACTGGGGGAATAACTGGCAGGTCAATCTAAAACAAATACTCTTAATGCTTTGCGGCAGGATTTGCAATGGGCCTGTGGAATGTTGCCGCTGCCAGAGGTCATCAAATGAAATGCCTCTGCAATTAACGAGGGCAGCACGCCATCGTGATCAATAACACAGAACATTCCTAGATAAGAGTGACACACTCCAAACACTCAGGGTGCATCTACGCAGCAGGGCTAAAGCTGAATGAAGCGGGGCAACTTCAGTTACGTCATTGTGTCGCTGAAGTCGAAACAGCTTAATGTGGCTTTTGGCGCTATCAGCACAGCAGGAAGTTGAAGGAAGAACCCTTTTCCTCCAACTTCCCTTACGCCCTGTGAAATGAGGGTTCTCAAGAGTCAGAGTAAGAAGTCCTCCAGCTCAACATTATTTAGAAATAAAGGCTTGTAGTGTAGACACACACGATGTGATTTCAGAGTAACGAGAGTTATTCTGAAATAACGCTGCTGTGTAGACGTACCCTAAGGTGGGTCAACCCAGGCACAAGCATTTGAGACATTACATCTTTGGCCAAGTGCATTGTGGGAACCTCCCTCCAATATTAATACCTGCCAGACTTGTGGAAGGAGGGTCTTATGGCTAAAGCATCGGACAAGGATTCGGGAGATCTGAGTTAAGTTCACAGCTGGGAGAGGCTAAGGGAGCAATCACACAGGGGCCCAGAGCTCTCAGCTGCCACTACTGCCACTGTGGCAGGAGCGGCTGGATCCCTGCGCCCCTTTAAATTGCTGCCGGAGTGCCGCTCCGTGGAGCTATGAGGACTGGAGGGGAGGGCCCAGCGCCATGCTCTGGCAGTTGCTAAGATCTGACTGCCCTTGGCCCCGCCCATTCTGCCTGAAACTCCACCCCTTCCGGGCCATGGAGCTGGGCCTGCCCACACCTTTCCCCCAAGCCTGCAGTGGCTGTTAGCCCCACTGCCTGGGCCTCCCAACTTAATGAAGATCAGCAATCACTGGTCTCTAGGAAAAAAATCCAGATTGCAGCTAACTAAGAACAGACCCAGGTGTCACTGATCAGCCGGTTAAGTGTAGCAAAACCAACACACAAGTCCCCACCCCACGGCTGAAAAGCTATGGAGTCAGCTCTTATTCTTATTGATAAACCAGCTGCTTAATGGCATGGGCCTGCTGACTCCGCAGGACTGGGTATGGCTGTCCCTAGACCGGAGGGTAACCTCGCCCTGCCTCAGGGACTGCAACGCAGGGAATGGGATCACAGGAGAATCTAGGGGGTGATGGAAACACTACAAAGGGGCAAACCTCATGGAGTCGACAGGCATCCTGAACCTCAAGGCCCATAGTCTAGATTCACAGGGTATTTTCAAAAGCGATTGCTGCAAGTTCAATTATGCTGTCAGGGCCGATAGGGAGCTGCCCGTTTCCTGGGAGAAAGCTGCGGGGAAGGAAAGCTGCTTTTTCTTCACCATTATAACTTGAGACCGAGCCGTTAGCTGCTAGTCCCTGCTGCCATGTATGGAGAGTGTGCTGGCATTTCATCTGCTTGACTACCCCTCTTCTACAGGCACATGGGTGTCCCCTGGCAGGAGCTGAAATGCATGAGGCATGAAGAGACTTCAGGGCGCTGTATGACTTCTGCTGCAGTCCCTGCATGAACTGACGTGCTGATGCCCTGAAACATTTCACTCGCTGGTTTGGGCCTTGTCTGTACCCCGGATTTCGTCCACTATTAGCAGCACAGGTGCAAGCCCAATGTATAAAGGCAAAGTGGCTATTTGCACTGAGGTGGAGCAGCCTTGCTTGAACCGGGCGGGCTGTGTGGGTGAATGAGGATGTACAGTCTTGACCCTGCCTGCATGCTGCACCGGGGGTTTTATCCTGAGTTCATTTACAGTGAACATGAGCAGGTCTGCCAGTAGTGACTGGGCCACATCGAAGAGAACAGCCTACTCCGGGTTCCCCCAGCAGGGTGATCACTGTCTGGCAGGGTTGCTCGCAGGGGTGTCTTTCTCCAGGCCTGGCCCGTCGCCCCAGGAACGCCATTTACTCCAGCAAGGGTGCAGACCCTCTGGCAGCGGGTGACAAAGTCACTTTCCAAGTTGCTCAAGTCCCAGGCTCTGCAGGGAGCCTTGTGCGGCCGTGAGGCTGGCGCCAAATCGTGCTGAAAAAGCACTCGACTGGATGGCATCTGGAGGACATCCCGGGCAAACGCAACCTGGCCTTTGCCAGTGGGCCAAGCACTTTCCAGAGAACCCCGCTAAAAGCTGCCAGGTCGTGCAGTCACCTGCCAAGCTCCTCAGCAGAGGCAGCTGTTGCAGGTTTTTCCTCCCACGCAGCACAAGGCGTAAGGCTGCTTGGTGCTGCAAAGCTAGCGGAGCCGTACAGGCCGCTGCTACTGTCCCTTCTCCACCCACCTGCCACCACCGGCAGGGATCTGGGTGGGCTGCACAGAGCGTGAGCACAGACACCCACGACATCTTCTCTGCATGTCAGTCCCATGATCGCCACAGCAGAGCCAGTGCGGGGTGGGACAGTGGATGGGAATGAGCAGCAGCAGGGCAGCATGGCTGCTGGATGGATGGTTCAATTCACCACCGCTCATGCACATGGGCATTGACCCATCCAAATGTGGGTTTTCCCTCACCTGGAATTATTTGCTTCTGCATGGACATACTCTGAAGGGACCCGCTTCATTGGAAGAGGCTCCCGGTCAGCTAGTAACGAAAAGTCTTGAAGATCAGGTTTAGGCAAGCACCAGAGTGTCTCCAAACTATCTCACCTTCTGAGTTAGCACAACTGGGTTGGGAATTTCAAGGCGAGAAGGCCCTCCTATTAATTCTGCACAAGTTGCTGTCGTTGTCCCACTGAATGTCGCCTCCCAGGTCTTCTACGCTGTTGTCCTCACGATGATCCTCAAGAACTGACAACAGCCGCCCCTGGGATATTTCAGCATTTGTACTCTTAGCTCCATTTGGATCGGCCCAAACTGGAAAAAAGTTATCACAGCTGCTCTGAAGCCCTAAGGAGACCTGGTTTGGGCTGAGAGTTTGAACGTGGGTCAGGAAATATTGAGTTCTTTCATTTTAAATCCAAATTGGTTCCTTGGTGCCATTTGAAAAGCATATCCTCGGGTAGTGTAAATTCACATAGCTTTGTTAAAGTCAACAGAGCTGCACTGATTTGCACTGTAGCTTGAACCTCTCTAGTCCAGTGCCCTTGGGACCTGACCGGTGCCAAACAAGAGAATTTGCCAAACCACGCGAGGTCAATATTGTCTAGCAGCATTACCAAGACTTCCACTGCTTACTGGGCTCTCAGAAGGCATGGCGGGGTACATTAGAGCTAAAGAACACTGAGAGCCAGGATTGGTGGCTGTAAACAAACTTTATGGGGCTGTGGGAAACTTGGCCACACCCATAGTAAGTGGATATCAGGCTAATCAAACTGATGGATTTTGCTGGACCAGAGTGCCGGACTAGAGTGTGCCAGACTAGAGAGTACCAGATTAGAGAGTACCGGACTAGAGAGGTTCAACCTGTAGATGAGGGGTTGTTCCCAACTGTCCACATTCTACTCGGTGATCAGATTTCACAGACACCTTTGGAAAGGATAAAGCTCCATTCTGAATTATATACATTGTGAGAAACATCTGGCAGGAACAGGAGACTCCAAACAGGAATGCTGGGGACCCAGGGTGGGGAGGAATGCGAGATCAAAAACCAGAGTGATTAAACAAACTGCTTGCAATAAATTCAGAACAAGGTTGGAAATTGTGCACTTTGTTTTTCATGTGAAGTGATTGGCAGCTCCTGGGTGTTGATAGGATATCAGATCGGATCTCGCTAGGTGTTTTTGCCCTTCTGCTGCTTGATTTAATTACCAAACCCTGGATACTGCAAGTAGAGACAAGTAATGACAGAGAAAGGTAGGATTATTTTGGGGTGCGTGTTTAAACTATGCTGCAGAGAGCTACAGGAAGCTGATTCTGATGCAGGTTATTACATGCAACCACTCTGGAAGCATGTTTTTTCAAGAGGCTCAGGAATGCCTCCCAATGGTGAGTCTGTATTACATCCCACCAGATGGATAGAAAACCTTCGGTGCGCAGCTCAGGTGTAAGCAAAGCTACTCCTCTAGCTCTTTGCTCCCTTTTTACAGGTGCGAGCCGCACTGCAAGAGCATTTGCTTCTCTGATACCGGCGGGGAGTTTGCATTAACTGGTGTAACGTGGCTGAACTTTCCTTTTACATCGACGTGTTTATTAAACAGGAGCAGTAAGGAGGGCTGTGTGTGTCACCAGTTAGTGCTGTGGGTGTTAATTAGCAGGCCTGTCCTTTCCCCATCAAAGTGTCTGAACGCAGGCTAGTCCAGCCTCTTCACCTGACTGATGCAAACACCAATTCTGGCAGCAGGTGCTGTAGAAATGCACGTCACGGTAAAAACAGCCCTCACCAGCGCATGCCTGCCTACCCTTGATGGAAGGGGGTACATCTCCCAGGGTTCTTCCCTTGCAGAGATGCTATTCCCTCTCAGAGAAATGGCTGGGCAGGAGGGGAGCTATGAGAACAGCTGCTTAGCAGGCAGCACATGGCCAGTTCTCTTTGGTCTCCTCCCTCCCTTCTCCTGACACCATCTCTTTCTTCCACCCTGGCTGTATCTTTGGGGCAGGGATTGTCTCCGTGGGACCCTGGTCAAGGTGTGGAGAGGCCAGCTCCACGCCCCTGGAAGGGGACATCCCCCGGCGTGCACCAAGGCACCCTCGGCACTGCCTGGAGCATGTGGCACTCCAACAGTGATTCAGAGGACAGCAGCCAGGAGCCTCAGGGTCCCTTTGAATTGCCAGCCCCCCAGGGCAACTGCCCTCTTTGCCCCCCACCTCCATCGGCAGGCCTGGTTGGTCATTACTCCTCTAGAAGCCACATCCTATACCAAGATCCCATAGTGGCAGCAGCTGCACTGGCGCATGGTACATGACAGCTGCACCCACAACGTTACAATCCGAACCCATCGTCCAAAGGCAGGATCATTCACCCCCGCTGTGCAGACGGGGAACGGAGACACAGCTGACGCGAGCGGCTGAAGGTTGCACAGGCCGCCTGGGGCAAGGCTGGGACATGAACCCAGCTCTCCTGAATCCCGCTCCACTCCATAAGACGTGACCTGTCTGAATGCGAAGGCACTAGAGCTTTCTCTGCTCCTTTTCTGCTAAAGAGCCGAAGCGTTGAGCTGATCCCGGCACACTGATTACAGCCCCTCCGGCTCTTTCAGACCCTCTCTGGGGGCAGGAGATGTTTAGTTGGTTGGCTGGGTTCACACCCCCCTTAGACAACCCTTGAAACTGGGCTTTTTCCTGCAGATTTCCTTCCCTACCCTTAGGAGGTCTAATGCTCATGCTTGGTTTTCTTCCACCGTGCTGGCGGTACAAGGAGGAGATAATATATTCCGAGAGGCTTTCAGATCTCCTGCACCGTTGACCAAGTGACTGTAGGTTATATTTTGGCTTTTTTATCACAAAGGAGCCATGTATTTAATCAAAATGTAACAGTGATTTCTTACTGCATGAAACATGAATGTGTCTCTCTCTCTCTTCCCTGGCTCCCTCCTTCATTCACACACACAAATCACACACTCCTTCTGTCCATGATACACACAGAGACATTTCTCTCTGATTTTTTTTTTTTTTTTTGGTGAAAGTGACAGTACTGAATTTCTCTTGTCAAAGCAGTTGTATATATCCTGTTGGTACATATCTGAATCTTGCTGTCTGATTCCCATGGCATGCGATTCTATTCCTATAAAGTAACACGTCAAACATATGGTTCTAAGAAAGTTTCCCTGATAGACTTCTGAAATCATATGTGTGCAGCGCTCACACTTATTATAATTTGTACTGAGGCAATGCGCCAGAACCTGCCATCAGGCCCAGGATCCCATCCGGCTAGGGGCTCTACAAATGTAGAACTAAGAGACAGCCTTTGCTCCAAAGACCTTATACATAGGGCCCTACCAGATTTATGGTGCATTTTGGTCAATTTCATGGTCACAAGATTTTTAAAATGGTAAATTTCATGATTTCAGATACTTCAATCTGAAATTTCATGGTGTTGTAATTGTAGGGGTCCTGGCTCAAAAAGGAGTTGTGTGGAGGTCATAAGGTCATTGTAAGGAGAGTTGCGGTGCTGCTACCCTTACTTTTGTGCTGCAGTTGGTGGCAGTGCTGTCTTCAGAGCTGGGCAGCTGGAGAGCAGTGGCTGCTGGCCAGGAACCCAGCTCGGAAGGCAGAGCTCCCGCCAGCAGCAGCACAGACGGATGGCCTGGTGTGGTGTTTCCGTCCTTGTTTCTGCCCTGCAGCCTGCAGAGCTGGGCCCTCAGTCAGCAGTGGCCACTCTCTGGTCACCCAGCTCTGAAAGCAGCAGCACAGCAGTAAGGGCGACATAGTTATAGTGTTACCACCCTTCTGTGCCGCTGCTGGCGGGCGCTGCCTTCAGCACTGGGCACCTGGCCCACATTACAACCACTGCTCTCCAGGTGCCCAGGACTGAAGGCAGCATGCAACTAAAGGCAACACTACCGTGACCCTCCTAAAATAACCTTGGGCCCCCCTGCAAATCCCTTTTGAGTCAGGACCCCCAAGTTGATAAACACTTGTCCCCTCCTGTGAAATCTGTACGGTACGGAAAAAAAGCACTCAAAAGACCAGATTTAACAGGAGGACACTAGATTTCACGGCCCATGATGCATTTTGCATGGCTGTGAATTTGATAGGCCCCTGCTTATATTACAATCTAAGTAAAAGGTTTTGGTTTGTTTGATTCTGGTTTGAGAGATACCAGTATTCTCCACTTAAAAATCTAGGTTAAAAACTGCAAGTCTCTCAAGCCAGAGAGACATTTTAAGTGTGAACACTATTTAAACACACACACACAGGAAAGCTAGGTATTCTTGTTCTTTCTAGGTACTTCTATGCCCTCCTTTCCCAAGAGCATCTGAGCCATATTAGTCCTGGTCTTCAGTCTCCTTGTTTCATTATAAGTCCCAAAGGTCAACCTTGAATTTTGTGCCAGATGACCAGCCGTGGAGAATGGAGCCCTTCAGTAACCAGCATGTGGGAAGGGCAGCGACCACCGATGTGCCCCTGCACTACCTTCCCACTAGTGTGACCCATCCATCTTGGCCTGTTGGGATGAGCAGTGTCCAACGCTACGCGGCCCATTCACATCTCCCGATCGCCGGCTGAAAAAGAGAGAGGCCGTTCAATGTCCCTGCCAGAGTGATGTGCATGTGCGGGGGCAGGTGTCCAGACAGAAGAAAAACCTGGAAGGATGGACAGACGGACAGAGCAAGCAGATCTTCCCCAGATCAAGTCCGAATTTGGCTACACGTCCTGTGAGCGGTTGGCGCGCCGCTAAGGAGAACAAACCTAGCCTTGCATGCAGTTCAGATGCATGTAAATACCACTCGGATACAATGTCATCTCCGGCCAGGTTTTTGCAAGCTGTCCCTCTTCTGCCTCATGCCTGCTCCCTTTCGGAGGGGCTGACCATACAAGCAAGCATGCTGCGCCTTAGCTCGGGATCCTACCTCTTGCTGCAGGCAAATCACGCAGCTTTGCCAGTTACAGCCCAGCTCTTCAATCCAGGTTAGCTCCCTCCATGTGAAAGCTCTGCTTCTGCACGCTAAGAATGATTGGACTCTGAGTTTTAAACTCCCTCGGCATGGATCAATTAAAATATTGATACGGACACGCTGTAGATCAAAACTGTCAGCCCTGTTTACATGGCGTATGGCTCCCAGTCAATAATCCCTGTCTGAAAGGGCTGGTGTGTTTGCTCAAGGCAACCTTTTGGGGCTGGGAAAACAACCAAGGTTTTAAAAATACTGTTTAACTAGCAGTTCCTCATTTCAGTCTTTACACAGCGGAGGAGCTGGTATTGCTGCTGGTATTGCTGCTCTTGCATGGATGCTCGAAGGATTGTGAGCAGTGTTCCCTGTAAGCTGCTCAGAAGAAATTCCAGTGCCGCCCAGCTGATTAGCAGAGCGGCCTCAGCTAGGTTTTGTGTTTCTACTGGCAGCACGCACTCACACGTGCATCAGTGCACGCAAAAATTTATTCCGCACCTGATGGAAAAGATGAGAGGGAACGCTGATTGTGAGGGTGAGTCATCTCCTTTTTTAGGATCAGTTAAGCAAACCAGTCAGGAAAATGAAGCATGAGGAAAGCTAGCAGTGTCTGGGACAAGTGGGGAAAAGGAAAGAAGTCTGATCTTGCATTATCCTGTCCTGGTCCCATTTAGCAGCAATGCAAAGTGAGTGCAAAACACTGCCTTTCTGTTTTTGCTCTTTACACCCTGAGAAAACGAGGAAACCGCATAGATACAGCAAGGTTCCAAATGCCTAGGTTTACTAATTGCATACAGACACATAAGGCCTAGCTTCCTGTAGGCACACACACACACATATATATATATATAGACATTCTGTTCTGGGTGGCTTCTGCCAATGACTCTCCACTCCCCATTCAATTCCCATACACTGTAGCTACCACCCTTAGGTAGCAGCATTTTACTCCTACTATGCACAAGTTGCTGGGCAACAGAGAATCATGCCAAAAGTGTCTGGCAAGGAGCCAGAAACCCCCTAGTTCTAATCTTGGCACTCTCATTTCTTGTTTTTGTTAGCTTTGGGCAACTCACTTATCCACCATGCCTCAGTTTCTTCCTCTGCATAATGGACGTAACAAGAGGTGCTTCCCCCAGGCTCTCTGCTGCATTGCAGAGTCCCTGCCATGAGCAAATACTAGCAACAGGCGCAAGCAGACACAATTATGATTGGGTTGCATTTAACACCTGCTTGGCACAGGTGTAAATGAATATGCAAGATGCAAGGCACGGGTGGTTCAGGGCGCTCTGCCTATCTAACAAGGCTGCTAAGAGGATTAGCCTCCTGGGCGCTGGCAAGACAAGCATTGCTGAGAATTGTTACAGCTGTTAATCAGAGAGTAGAGCCATTCCAACCCCCCACCCTAAATGCAGCCCTTGCTGTGGAAGTAACAATGAAGGGAGAAGAACAGGGGAGAGCTGTGTATAACACTAAGGTTTTAGCTTCTGTTGCAAGCCAGAGCATGCTGTGGTGCTTCTGAATTCAGAGGCAAGACACTTCAGCGCAGGGTAATCAGGTGTGGTGTGCAGCCAGGCCGATTTGTCATGCATAATCATTGGTGAGGAAATGAACTCCCTGCATTAAGCTGACACCCAGCTCTACTAGGAGGCAGTGGGGCAGGAAACAACCGGGCTGGGAGGAATTGTTGTGTTTTTTCTATTCCTCCCCTAATTTCCTGCAAACCCAGGAGAGAGGCACTCTGGAAAAGGCCTCAGTCCTGCACTTACCAACCCTCTCCACTTTTCTGTCTCTTGTGCCCCTTTTGCCTATCTAAATTAAAAATCTGTCTCTTCCCTCTCTCTCTTTCCCCTTCCATCTCCTCCTTTTGAAGTGCAGGGAGTTCCACCCCTTGTGCCACAGTGACTTCAGGGGTGTGCTCAGAGGTGGTTCCCAGTAGGGCTGAGATTGAATTCTATGCAACCCTAGATGCTTGCTCAGCTGAAGACAGCTCCACTGCCTCCAGCTACAGCTCTGTGTTCAGCTGGAGTAATTCAAAATGGAGGGTGGGTTTTTATAGAGCATCCCCCTCCCCCATAAGCAGGCAGGGTTATGCTAAGTAAGGGGCAGGACTGGGCTCCTGCAATGAATAAGGATGGGAGTGTGCAGAAAGAATGGAGAGATGCACTCATCACAGGAAATGAAGGGACAGCTTTGTGGATTAACAGTATGGCCCAGACTTCCAGAAGCACCCAGGGCTAGATGTTCAAGTGTCCCGAACTCACAGTTGGAGCCAGGTTATCTAAAGATCTTAAGGCCCAAAATGCATGCAGTGTGCTGTTTGAAAAAGCTACCCATTTGTTCTGGTGCCCAAAGGGCAGGTGAGCAGTTTGGAAAATCTGCCCCTTAATATGCAGATAAATTAATACATGGCCAGCAGAAAAACATTTTCTTGACCCAAGCTGGGTGAATGCAGCAAAAAGGTTCCCTAATTATTTTGTCTGGGTTTTTTTTAATTAATTTGCCGTGGCCACTTTCACGGCCCTGGGGAGTTTGCTTTCTATGAATATTTGATTTGCTGGGCGTTACTAGTACAAGTATATACATGAAGCAAATGTCAAAGTTACACAACTGTGACTGTTACCACTCACAAGTACCCTGGTGGGGGGATCTTTTTCACAAGTGTCCAAGTGACTTCAGACCACAAAATTGCACCCTGTGTACTCATCCAATCAGAAAACAGCAAAGATGCCATGTGATTTATGTATCCAGTGCCAGCTAAGCAATCCAGCTTGTGTGTTGTATACTCCCAGAGAATTGTTTGGGAGCAAGCCATACATTTTTAAATAAATGAGTATTAGGGTAGAAAAATTTTGAACAACAAATACATTGGAAGAGCCATTTGTAGATATCCTGTGAGCAGAGTAAATTCATCTACAAACAATCAGCTATCAATTCTTAACAATGTAACAATCCCTATCTTGTCCTGACCAGATTACAAAAACACCAAAGCCAATGCATAGACTAATGTGAAACCCCTAGAATTTCAATCAGATTTCTGAATAAGCTTCAAAACAGTTGTGCAAGCAGCTGTTACTCCCTCGTATACATCTTTGCATGCTTCAGTAGAGTTTGTGGAGTCTATTTACCACATCTAAGACCAATTTTCTTCCCTTCAGTTGCTTTGAAGATAATTGAAGATACTTGCATTGTCTGCCTTCAAATGTAAAAAGCTGGCTAATGCTGAAATCGATGCTTCCTAGTTAATGCTGCGTCTCCATTGGCATTGAACACTGTGTAACAAAGCCTTGAATGACTGGATCAGCAAATCTTCACTGGCCGGCTACTTTGTTAATCAGAAAAGGCTGCAAGCAAGCCCTGGCCCCTGTGATAATGCCAGATGGATTGAGCTGTTAAGACTGAATTAAATATTTAATAGCAAACTTTGCAAAATTGTACTGTGGTGTTGGCAATTCTCCCCGGTGAAGCTGGTAAGGCAGCAGAATGAATGGCAGGGATTTTGCAGGCTGGCACTTGTTTATGTCAGTGATAGGCTGCTTCCCAGGTGACAGACGGGAAGGCAGGAGATGTACATGAGGGGTGAGCTTGTATAACCCACACACCTAGTGTGGCTCACTGTTCCATGCAGTGGCACCTAGACCACAGCATGGGCAGAGAACCAGCTGACTTTTAGCTCAGAGGGTAGAGGCTCCTATACTAAGCTCCAGAGGTCCCAGGTTCAAATCTGCTTGGTGGTGGTTACACTTGACCTGCCAGGAGCAAAGGGTTTTCTGGGTTTTCCGCACTGAAGAGGAGAGATGCAACTTTCCCGATCCAGCTGTGGGTATGCATCTCTCCTTCTGCAGGCAATGTTGTTGCCCTGTCAGGCTGCATCAGCTCCTGCAGCCCAGTACAGCAGGGCATACGAAGCCCGAAGAGAAGAACGGGATTCCTCAGTGGGCTGGTACAAAGAGCAGAATGCGGAAGAGAAGGAAGAACCACAATGCAAAAGAGGAAGGCAGCTCCTTCGCTAATTCTGAGGGTCTCTTCTGATGGGTGTAATTCAGCTGCTGCTTATCCTCTTCCTTACGTTATTCTTCTCCTTCTTTTCTCTAGCTCAGATTCTCTTGCTGGGATGATCAATGTGCAGTACTTATCTTGCACTTTCATAGTCAAATGATGGCATGAGAGTCGTCTCTCTTGCTAACGAGCGTCACCATGGGCTCCCAGCTATCCGCCTCTCTCCCTCTCATCGACTCTGCGTCCATCCAGCTCATCTGAAAACATCTCTTTTCTCGCTTGCCTCTTACCGACGCTCCCCCTCCCTCAGCCATTCTGCATTATGTAACGGCAGGCATGTTGTTTATTTAACACTGTGAAACGTTTGGTGAGCTTTGTCTGAAAGACCTTCTACAAACCAGATCTGTGTTGTGCTCCCCTGTAAGTGGTTTGTCCTTTGCAGAGTTTTATCTGAAATATTCTTTTCTTTTTTAAATCAAAGTCACGGACTTTTCAGGTTCCCAGAGGATGGAGATAGGTGTCAAACTTAGTTATTGTTGTTGTATTGTTGTTATAGTTACTATTAATATCTAAAGGCGCTAACCAAAATTGGTGCTGGGCATTGTGTAGAGATCGAGTCAGAAACCACAAGTGCCCGGAAGAGTTCACAATATAGACAATTTACACAATAAGACTTGTGAGGAAACTGAGACACAAAGTTTGTTGGGAGGAAGGGTGTTAATCACACAGGAAGACTATAGCAAAGTCAGCATTCGAATCCAGCATGCCTGGTTTCCAGTGTGACTCTTTAGCCACATGATCGTTAGAGTCACCAAACTCCCTGTTTTGTTTTGTTTGTCTCATTACACTTGAATCGTCCCTGCATTGCCTTTCATGCCAGATTATTCAGACGTCATGCCCTTTTGGACTCAAGAAGACTGGGCTACAAATGGCCCTAAGTTTTCTTTCCTCTCTGCTAATAATGTTGGGTCACATATGAGTATTGTTGTTATCGTTACTATTAATATCTAAAGGCGCTAACCAAAATCGGTGCTGGGCATTGTGTAGAAATCGAGTCAGAAAGCACAAGTGCCAGGAAGAGTTCACAATATAGTCTAATGAAGTGCGTAGGAGTCCAAAATCAGCTTAGCTAGCAAGTTGTTCCTTGTGGTTTGTTTTAGACTGGTATTGTCTGATGTCATGGAGTTTTGTTTCTTTTTGTTTTATGCTCATAGAACTAATTTCAGCATATGCTTGCCCTGCAGTCACTACAGTGGGAAGTGATCTTAGCATTTCTGGCCTCTGTAGTCTTAGGGTTAACATAATAAATGTGTGGAAGGAAAACCTTCCAGAACTTCTGGGTGTTTGTGATTTAGAAGGTTCTCTTCTTAAGGACTTGATCAGTTCTCATTAAAGATCTCTCCCTCAAGAATAAAGACTGCTAACCCCACTGCCCTGCCCAAATTCTCCCCTAACTATCTTCCCTGTCTAAAATTCCCCTTGCTCTTTTCAGTTCAACAGAATGTTCTTTTCCACTTCCCCACCCTAAAATAGCACTTCCCTGTTACACAAGCAGGGAGAGAGAGAGAATTACAGAGAGGCTAAGGGTTAATCTACACCTGGAGTTAGTCCAGAATAGTTGTGCTTTAAATTCACACCCTACCTTAAACCTAAATACCTTTTAAGTGTAGACAAATCTGAAGTGACTTGCAAGCGGTCACACAGGTTGTCAGTGGCAGAGCGGGGATTTGACCAGAGTTCTCGCAAGTCCCAGGCAATATGCCCTCTACTCTTTTCCATCCATGTGCAGAATAAATGTTATGTGCACAGAGGCATGTGAACCACCAGGTGAAACACAAACTCATCTGTGGCGCTTTGCTAATCAACTGGGCAGCACTGGGATCTCTCCTGAGCAGCTGCGCAAGCACCCAGCTTATAGGGAACACTGGTCTCAGGCAAGAGCCCCACCACGGGGCCTTCCTTCCTGTCTCTAGAGATCCGCCTCATCCACATGATGCCAAGGAAACTCCACTTGCATTTAAAATACGTTGTGTCCAAACATTCACTTCATTCTAGCTGGAGGCCTCTGAAACATTCCTGCTTGTGCTTCTCCCTTGGGTGACAATACCCTGGGGGTCTACAGAATTCTGCAGGGGGTGGAAAAAATGAGCCCACAGTGCAGAAGAGCCTTCCTGCTCTTCTGGGTTCCCTACACAAGGCCCACTAGTTCTGGTAGCTAGGGCTGCCTTTCCCGGCACTGATCAGGGTTTAGGCACAGCGTGGTCCACTGGCAGAGGGTGGAGACAGGTCCCAGAGGTGACCAAACACATATGCTTTTATTACGAAGTATCCCAAAGAATCACCTCATTCTCCGTCACCAGCCAGCCATGGGCACAGGTGGGCACTCACTGGGCACTGTATTCAGTTACTTTGCAGGTGATGCCTACAGATACCGATGCTGGGCCTGACTTTTTGAGGGAGGAGTATGCGGGGGGGTAGGGAATGTTCAGGTAATAGGGCCGGAGGGGATTGTTTGTGGGACCGGCTTGCATCACCAGCCAATGGAGTGCTGCCTCCACTGCCCAGCTCACTCTTGTGGCAAGACATTACATTTGAACCCTGTCCTGTATGTGTACAGTTTCTGAGCTGTCCCTGCGGTAGGCAGACATACCCCTGCAGCTAACCCGAGGGAGGTGGGCTGAGGTAGAGCGTTGTCTGGGGAGGGAATCTGGACCTGGCGGATAGTAGGTGCACCAGTGAAGCAACTCACCTGCGAGACAGGGAAGAGCTTAGTTCTAGAGAGAACATAAATTCTCTTGAGGCTTTGAATGGGAGCAGAGAAACCTCTGGGGACCTGAGCTGCTGCAGAAGGAAAGGCTTTGAGGAAAGGAAAGACTAGAAATGTCAGTCGGAAATGGACTGGATTGTGACACGATGAATAAAACAAGTGACTCTTGGGAGAGGGTGCAACGGGATTGTTGCTTTTGATATTTAATTAATAGCTATCCATTTCCATCCAGATCATCCCTCTCTCTGTCCCCATATAGATCTCTCTCGTGTCACACCCACTGTTTCTCTCATTCAATACAAAATTGCTCCAGAACCATTGTTCCTGTGGTTATTATTTATTTGCTAAGTGCTGATAATGGCTCCCTCCTCCCCTGTTGTTACCCCACTCTCAGAGCCGGCGCCTTGCGATGTGTAGTTTCGTTTTTTATAACTTCCATAAACTTCATGGTGTGGCAATAAAAACTCATCATTTCACCTGAGCATAGTGGATCATAATAATGCACCGACCATGTTTACGAGGCTGCTCAGATTGCTGGTCAGACCTTTAATGAGTGACCCCAGTGGCTTTGTGGAGAATGGCTCCTTTTTATTGAGTTACAGACAATAAGAGTACAGAGGTAGCCTCTGCAAAGGGCACTGGCGCTTTAACAAATTGCCGGCACCTTTTTTTCAAATCAGCTGCCTCCTTTCACATCCCTGCACCAATCAAGAAATAGGGTTTAAAAGGCCAGAGATTATTTCTCATTTTAAAAAACACAGAGAAAATCTTGCCGTTGGTCTGTGCCAGCCCACTAGGACTCACAGGGCTCAGGCTGCGGGACTGTTACATTGCTGTGGAGACATTGGCTCGCCCTCCCATCCCAAGCGTCCGAGACCCCTGGCAGCAGAGCCATCCCAGAAGCCTGCAGAGTCATGACACAGCTCCACAGCCCGAGCCTGCTGGGTTTTTCTTTGCTGTGTACAGGGACTTCCTGCTATAAGCTGCCCCGGTAGACATCCATTCCACACTCAAGTCATGGATGCATTATAAGCCCTCCCATTCCCCACTCTTAACTCGCACGCAAAAAAAAAAAATTGCGCAAATGGAAGCCAGCTGCAGGGAAAAAAATTCCCCGCTTTAAGTTGTTTCACTATAAGTCCAAGTTTTTTCGAGTGTATGTTGGACTGATAGCGAGGACAGCCTGTAGACATACCCTCAGAATCTTCAGAGCAACATCTGTTTCCTTTTTGAAGCTTTTCTCTTCCCTCATGTAAGTGGGTCCTAGTTTCTTATCAAACATACATAAAAATGGCCGTACTGGGTCAGACCAAAGGTCCATCTAGCCCAGTATCCTGTCTGCCGACAGTGGGCAATGGCCAGTGTCCTAGATGGAATGAACAGAACAGGGAATCATCAATTGATTCCTCTCCTGTTATCCATTCCCAGTCTCTGACAAACAGAGGCTAGGGACACTATCCCTGCCCCTCCTGGCTAATGGCCATTGATGGACCTAACCTCCGTGAATCTATCTAGCTCTTTTTTGAACCCTGTTAAAGTCCTAGTCTTCACCACATCCTCTGGCAAGGAGTTCCACAGGTTGACTGTGCATTGCATGAAGAAATACTTCCTTTTCTTTGTTTTCAACCTGCTGCCTATTAATTTCATTTGGTGACCCCTAGTTCTTATGTTATGGGAACAAGCAAATAACTTTTCCTTATTCACTTTCCCCACACCCGTCATGATTTTAGAGACCTCTATCATATCCCCCCTTAGTCTCCTCTTTTCCAAGCTGAAAAGTCAGTCTTTCTAATCTCTCTTCCTCGGGCAGCTGTTTGAGACAGGGCCAGGGGATGTTTTCCCCATCCACTCAGCATGTTGTGACGTTATTGCCGGGAGGGCTGTTGTAGGGCGGGTGAAGGCTATTGGACTGTGTTTCTCAGGGCATGTCTACACTGGGGAGTTAATTCAAAATAACTCCCTTTATTTCAAAAAGACAAGGCGGACGACCACGCCTGTTAGTTTGAAATAAAAGCTCCTGCTTGGGAAGAGGAGAAAGTTTATTTCAAAATGGTTATTTGGGGAGTTGTTATTTTGAAATAACCTGGTAGTGTAGACATAGCCAAAGTGTGCTACTGGAGGGTGAGTGGCTGTGATCTGGGAGGTGACGCTCTCTCTATTGGTTAGTCTACACTAGACGTCTTTACCTCTAATTCATTAATTGCCAATTAACTCAAGTACTTAATATCTTCCTGTAGTCTAGTGGGGACTTGTTTGTGCTCTACCCTGGGCTAAAGCACAAAGATCTACAGTCCAGAACCATCACAGAAACTGCCTTCCTCTCCCCCAACCTCACTTCCCAGCAGGGAGGCTGCACTTCCAATTAAACAAAGGAAAACGGGGGACTGGCCATGCAGGGAAGTGAGCGGAAGGAAGCTGTTCTGCATGAGTTATGAAGAAAAGCCCTCAGCACACAGGACATACAAGTTTAATTACAATGAAGTCTGACCTAAATCCATTTTGCATTTGTACATACCTGGTCCTGACAGTTACATACTTGTCCTTGTATGACTAAATTAAAGGGTTTAGAAAGTACAAAAGCAGTGTGGAAGCTAATTGTATTCCTCAAAGACAGCGAGAATAAGACTGCACTGATTCACGGTTCAGCACCGATTTAATTATTCAGAGAAACCCACTGCAGCTGCTGAAAATCTCTAGAAGCCTTTAATGTTTGAACAGTGACTGTGTGTCCAGATAGATGGTGGTGAACAGAACAGGCGGTCCTGTCCAGCCCTCTCAGAAAGGCAGGGGGAAGGCAGTCGATGGTTGTTCTGTTGTCTGTCCGCAGAGTGGGTGAGTTTGATGGTTCTCTGTTCATCCCAATCCATGTGCAGCAAAGGCAGTGGTAGGGGGAGTTTCCATACATGCTGTCCCATGAACCAGCATAAACCCTGCACTAACGGGCAGTGTTCCCTGTAAGCTCCTAGGAGAGATTCCAATGTCACCCAGCTGATTAGCCCACAGCCTCCAGCGTGTGTTTCTCTGGATGGTGCACATCTGCACATGCCTTGGTACACAGAACAGCATTTATTCTGCACATGGATGGGAAAATAATTAGAGGGAACATTGATCCCAGGGCTGAGACAGGAGTTTAAGCTGCATTGACCATTCACTCCTAGGCCTGGCTGCTCAGGTCAGCAGCCGGGCTCAGTGGCTTTTCTGCGGCCCTGTGCTGGCAGAGATTTCCCACGGGCCTTTGGCCAGCCATAGGAATGGGAGCTTCGTCCCCACACTGGGGGCCATGTTCTTTTCACTCCAAGCCTTGTCCAGCCTCCTATGGTGCTCACAGGGCAAAGTGCCGGATCCTAAACAAGCCTCCGCCGTTTCTCCTGTCCGCTCATAACGCAGCCTCGCTGGGCCATTTCCCATCTCTCTCTGCAAACATTCCTCTCTGGGTGTTTCAGGCTTCCATTAAATGCATCAGTGAGTCCTACAGAACAGCAGCCTCTCCCCGGGCCCTCAGCCTGTTCCGTCTGGGAGGACTGCGCTTCTCCGGGCCTTTCGACCCTCTGGGTTTGTAAGCACATTCTTTAAACAACAAGGATGGGCAGGGGAGCGTGCCCTGCCCCCCAGCGCAAACACAGCTCAGGGCACAACAGGCCCATGATACCCTCAGCCAGGCATGCGATTTTTACCTCAGGTAGCCTGACATCCCTTTTTGTCCGTGTCAAGCAGGCTGATGCCGGCCAGCTATCAATGCCTTGGCATGGGGGATATAGCTTTTTACACCCTGACCCCCTCCCTATGCCGCCCCTCGCTGTCAGACTAGGAGGTGTATCAAAGCACTGGATGGGAGTCTTCTCTCCAGAAATTTTGGATCTAGGTCCTCCTAGGGAAACCAGGTGCGATGGTTCAGGCAGAATGGGCCAAACCGAAACACTTTAGGAAAGCCCAGATTCAGAGCCATAAAATGGTGACTCAGGCCAGTGGCGGCCCGTCAATATAGGCAAACTAGGTGGTCGCCTAGGGCGCCAAGATAAACGGCTGTTGAGGGCTTTGGAGGCGGGGGCGCCGATCGCGCGTTTCGCCTGGGGCGCCAGTTGCCGGCAGCTCGTCTAGGGCCGCTCCTGACTCAGGCCCCCCTCTCCTTTTGCCCAGTTACCCCCCCAGAACTTTTGCAAGTTACTATTACAGATCATTTGTGTTTCTCCAGAGCCTTGCATTGGAGAATCTCAAAGCAATTTACAAATAGTCTCAAGAGAAGCTTCAGGACTTTGGGGGGGTGGGGAAAGGGGGTGGAGAATATTTATATCTGTTTCACACACTGGGGCGGGTAAAGAGGGGAAGTGATTTGTTCATGCCTGTAACAGAGACAAGAAGAGATCCCTTGTCTCCTGCCTTCAAGTCCCATCCTGCACTGCCCTGCAACTTGTATCATCCTTTACCCCTCTGCAAAATGAACATGCAGTAATCCCTCTGGTGGCCATGATTCTGATTCTTCACCACTTTATGCCCATTCTTCCCTCCCTTCCATCTGGTTCCCAAATTGTCACTTGGAGGGGAAAGCCCAAGCTTCCATACACATGTGCAATGATTTTCTTTAAAAAGCCATAGCTTGGGAGTTTAATGTCCTAGAATCATAGAACCACAGAGCTGGAAAAGACCTCAGAAGGCCATCAAGTCCAGCCCCCTGCTCTAGGCAGAACCAATCCCAACTAAATCAACCCAGCCAGGGCTTTGTCAAGCCAAGACTTAAACACCTCTAGGGATGGAGATTCCACCCCCTCTCTAGGGAACCCCTCCCAGTGCTTCACCACTCTCCTAGTGAAATAGTTTTTCCTAATATCCAACCTGGACCTCTCCCACCACAACTTGAGCCCATTGCTCCTTGTTCTGCCATCCGTCACTACTGAGAACAGCCTCTCTCCATCCTCTTTGGAACCTCCCTTCAGGAAGTTGAAGGCTGCTATCAAATCCCCCCTCACTCTTCGCTTCTGCAGACTAAACAGACCCAACTCCCTCAGACTCTCCTCATAGGTCATATGTTCCAGCCCCTAATCATTTTGGTTGCCCTCCAGTGGACCCTCTCCAATGCATCCACATCCTTTTTGTAGTGGGGGGCCCAGAACTGGACACGATACTCCAGATGTGGCCTCACCAGAGCCGAATGTCCCCGTCCTACACACACCCACATCACAGATCCAGGCCCAACCTTAAGGGTATACTTAAGTCTTATATGGAGCTACCAATTGGTGCCATAAGGTGAAACAATGAAACCCAAAAGGATCTCACAAAACTAGGTGACTGGGCAACAAAATGGCAGGTGAAATGTAATGCTGATAAATGCAAAGTAATGCCCATTGGAAAACATCATCCCAACTATATGTATCAAATGATGGGGACTAAAATTAGCTGTTACCATTCAAGAGAGAGATCTTGGAGTCATTGTGGAGAGTTCCCTGAAAACAGCCACTCAGTGTGCAGCGGCAGTCAAAAAGGCAAACGGAATGTTTGGAATCATTAAAAAGGGATAGAGAATAAGACAGAGAATATCTTATTGCCTCTGTATAAATTCATGATACGCCCACATCTTGAATACTGCATACAGAAGTGGTCGTTTCTCTCAAAAAATATATCTTAGCATTGGAAAAAGTTAAAAAAAAGGGGCAACAAATAATTAGGGTCTTGGAACAGCTGCCATATAAGAACATAAGAACTGCCAGAATGGGTCAGACCAACCAGCCCGCTGTCCTGTCTGCCGACAGTAGCCAATGCCAGGTGCCACAGAGGGAGGGAACCCAACAGGGAATCCTCACACGATCCCACCCAGACACCCACTTCCCATAGAGAGGGACACCATTCCTACCCCTTTCTACCCTACTCTCGATGAGGACTGATTAATAAAACTGGGACTTTTCAGCTTAGAAAAGAGGAGACTAAAGGGGGCTATGATACAGGTCTATAAAATCATGACTGATGTGGAGAAAATGAATTTGGAAAAGTTATTTACTTGTTCCCATAAAACAAGAACTAGGGGTCACCAAATGAAATGAATAGGCAGCAGGTTTAAAACAAACAAAAAGAAATACTTCACACAACACACAGTTAACTCCTTGCCAGAGGATATGGTGAAGGCTAGGACATTAACAGGGTTCAAAAAAGAGCTAGATAGATTAATGGAGGTTAGGTCCATCAATGACTACAAGCCAGGATGGTCTCCTTAGCCTCTGTTTGCCAGAAGCTGAGAGTGGGCGACAGGGAAGGGATCACTTGAAGATTCCCTCTTCTGTTCATTCCCTCTGGGGCACCTGGCATCGGCAGACCTGATACTGGGCTGGATGGACCTTTGGTCTGACCCAGTCCGGCCGTTCTTATGTCAAATGAGACTGTTTCATATCTTGAACCATTCCAGAAACATTTCAGCATGACTATTACAATAGCTGGTACTATTTAAGCTAACTTCAACTCCTTACAGTAGTGTTTATTGGTCAAAGCATTGGCAAGTTTTTTTCTTTTCAGAAATAATGAAGCTGTTTAGCACGTGGTAAAAATGGCAAATATCAATATTTTGCATGACAGTAACACAATGCTTTCATATTGCATCGTCTTCATTGTCAAAGTATCCCACAAGTGACTATAGTGGTTTTCTATATTTTCAATTAATGTAGACCCCATGCCCATAGTTGAACTGCATAGTGCATGGATATCAATGTACCTGAATTCCTAATGTAATGCTTCTCCCTTTATATGCTTTTCTACAGACAATGTAGCACCCAATCTGCTGGGTAGAAGGATTTGATTTCTAATTGCCTATTCATGCAGTATTAGCCTTTGAAATATTCTAAAAATTACATTTTTAATTCAGTGGCACTAATACATAGGTCAATATGGGCATGTCTGTACTAGGAAATTATTCCAAATTAACTAAAATCAGTTTAATAACTCCCAAAATAACAAAATTGAAATAGCGTATCCACACTATGGGGAAGACTCAAAATTAGTCCAAGGCAGGCTGTGTTAATGTGGACACCCTACCTCAACTTTAGAGCCTCAGGAAGCACGGGGGACTAATTAATTTGAATGACTCTAGGGAGTAGTTACTTCGAAATAGCAGAATTGGAGCATTCAAACTAGCGCTATTTCGAAATAACTATTTTGAAATTAGCGTTATTCCCCGAGAAAAGCTGGAGTACAGATTTTGAAATAAGCGGCCTGTTATTTCGCAATAACGAGCTTGGTAGTGTGGACGCTCTGCTTATTCATTCAACTTAAGGGGGCTTATTTTGAAATAAAGCCCTAGTATAGACCAGAGCTATTCGTGTTATAGATGACAATATGCCACTTCATACTGGGCTTCCATCAAAGTATTCACTAAACAAAAATGGACCATTGAGACTAACCTGTAGCTCTAATTTAGTTCTGATTTAGTACCAGTTGTACGTTTGTACAAAACGGCAGTACCAGTGGTGGTAATGCTAAAAACATACATTAGGAATTTGACCTCTACAGGGAAGGAAAGGTACAGCACCCTCTGTCCTGAAGTGGTTTTCATGAGATACTAGCTTTACAGTTCACTTCAATATCTCTCAGCACGCCGCCAATACAAATTGTTTCAGCATCCTGACAGGGAAGTTACAGGATGTGAAGCTGCGGACAGGGAGCCTCCTGGACCACGTGGGTCTATACTCCCAGAAGGGGCAGAGTCAGGAGCAGCCAGCTCTCAGTGCTGCCTGGAGCATGCCACACTGGCACCCCTGCCCTTAGAGTTGCATGGTGCTCCGACAGCTATTTAAAAGGGCTCTGACCACTGTCTCAGGCAGGAGCTTCAAAATCACCAGACCTCAGGGAAGTTGTATCCCCCCACCCCCCCTGTTGGTGGGTCTGGTCATGGAAGTCGTAAGACCCTGGAGGCGTACACCAAAACAATTCTCCACTAACTCTGAAAAAACATGTTCTTTTCTTCTACAGAAGAAGCTAGGAGAGATGAATTGTATTAGTGGCTACTAAATGAGTTCTTGCAGGGGTTGCTTTCAGAAATACACAAATGAGTCGAATTGGGCACATGTCCGAATTATACTGAACCCCGAGAAGAAAAGAGACTCTAAACATGATCAAAGCATCATGTTCTTCTTCTTCTCTAACCTCGGAGCAAGCCCGTTCTGCAGCGACTAGCCCTATTGCATTGGTGGCTTAAGAAAAACATTCAAAAAAGGCAAGAAATTCATAGAGTAAAAACATTTGCAAACGCAACCAATCTAAGGGAGGCAGCACATCAAAGAGATGATGACACATTGCATAAAATATCTGTGGAAGACTTGATTGCTAAGGATGCAATTTATCAGTCAATGTGCCTTTCTTCCTACTTGGTGAAATGAATCTTAAAGCAAAGCCATCTAGTTATACTGCAACAACAACGGTCACTTTATAACACTGCATTTTATCAGCTGATTGAAGAGTCCTGTCCAAGCTGCTACAAAGTTATAAAGCCCTACTTCTCTCAGATGTAGAAATGGCAAGCTATTTCAGTAGCAAATTACAGGTGACTTTAGAAAAACACTATGGTGCTGCAATTTCATTCCTGGCACATCATGGACAAGGCAAGTCTACCATTGTTCTATGCATTAACAGAGGCTATCCAAGCTGCTAGCAATCTGAAGCTGGAATTTGGGTCATCCAAACGTTGTGTAGATGTTCTTCCGGCAGGTGAGCCCGATGAACCATTTTCAAATGAACAAGTGGTTTTGCAGAACGCCACTTCAATCCTTCAGTTTGAGATAGGCAATATAAAAGTCAAGAATACTATCCACAGCCAGGAAATTGTAGTTTATAGCCATGGAGACTGGCTATTTTGCGGGGGCAGGGTTATTTGCCCTTGGTTGACAGATAAAAAGACACATCGTGTAGCCAGTGAGATATCCTTCGGAAGACATTCAAAGAAGGTGCCTCTCAGTTGTGGAGACCCTAGTATATAATAGTTCCAAAATTATCACACCACCACACACAAACCTTGCTTTCCAATTCTACCATGAATTTGGGCTTCACACATGAATTGGCATACTACATTGGATTTTGATGCGCTGTGGCAGTTTATCACCAGTGCTGCAAAAACCAGAAGTAGAAAGACTCAAGAGTCTTCCAAATGGAATTGGACCACTTGATGCTCCTAGAACTCTCATCCATGAAGCAGATGATAGGATAGACATCAACACAGAGACCATCCATGGAAAGAATATCTTCCTTTCAGTGACCAGAGTGGCATCTCAAGAGCAGTCTGCAGATATTTCTTGGGACTCTGGACTGTCACTGAAGCATGGGAAAGAAAAGTTATTTTGAATCCCGCAGCGCTCGGAGTCGCTTATGCAGTGTGCAGCATATGAAAAACCTAGAACACATCCAGAACTGACTCATCACCATGAAAAAAGTACTTAAGAAAGCTCAACGGTGCCTGTCGTCAGACTAATCTTTGGCACTCAGACCTGTGTGCTTGCCAAGGCAATGAAGACTGTGGGAACCCATCCGTTATGGGAGACCATAATGATGAACACGGTGATGATAACGATGTTGACGCGAAATGTCACCTGCACGATTACATTTCGGTGATGCCCAGACAAAGTTATTGTTAGCTTTTATATTACCTTTCAGATTACTGTTGTGATGCTTTGAGGTCACGATGAAATCCCATGTTATGTTCTGAAGTAGTACAGAGAGTAATTAAACTAACAGACACACATGCAAATATATCAAAGTGGCCATTTTAATGTGCTGCTGCTGTCATTGTTTATCCCCCTTTCTGTGCTAAGGGAACCACTTGACAGCTCCACATCATACCTCTACTTAAAGTAGACATAATAAGCTTTCAAGTGATGTATGATGACGTGAATGTATGTAGAGAGGGTATTTTAAGCCTGCCAGTCGCCTAACATAGCAGAGTGCAGCATCGACAGACAGACAAATGGAGAAATGATTGAAGGCTTTCAGCTACTTCAGAGAGGAAAATATTCTTCATTGTCTGCTTGTAAGATGGTGTTGATGTATGTGATTCCCTCGTGACACCACTAATTCGTGGAGTGCATTGTCTGTAAATCGGCAGCTTCCCTGTGCCATGCCAGCACAAGACTGTCTTTTCGTTAATAACGAGAACTCATTAATACAGCGGGAACCCGCAGCAGGCTGTGGAGTAGCAGCATGTGTTCTCTGTTGCGCTTGCTCTTCACAAGGGAGAGCATGGCGATACCCTGCACAGGGCTTTGATTCTGTGAGTCGATTCCTCGATTCCTCGCTGTGAGCACATCTCCGTGAGGTTCCTGGGGGCTTTAGCATGCATGTAACTTTATTTTAACCAGGTCACCTAAACTCTGCTTTGGATCTTGCTCTACCTTTTGCCTGTAAGCCACTGTGAGCGGCGACCGAACTCCTCTGTCACCGCCATGGCCGCTCCTTTTTGCACCATCCCCAGAGAATCTCCATGACGACGCAGGCCGGCAGAAGCATATGTCCCGCGGTTCTCCCCGGGAGTGGGCTGGAGGCATCAGCCATTCTTCTCAGCTCTGCTTCACCGCGGAGACAGTTCCCCATTCCCCTCTGTAGGAAATCATCTTGCATTTGCTTAGTTAAAAAGGCAACTTCCCATCAGGGAATTCCTTTGGATTCCGTTGCCCTTTCCACATGCAGCAGATAAACATTTCAGGCCAGGTTCCGGAAAGATCTCTCCAAAGAGCCACGATTAAAGCATAACCTTTTCCCTGGCACTTGTTAACTCCTCGGCTCCTAGAGGCTGGTTTTGTAAAGTGCAGAGGGTGGGTGTAGAGGCTGGGAAGGTATCTGCAGGACAGGCTCTTGTCTCTCTCGTGGCCTTGGGCCAAATACTGTGAAACACGATGAGCTCTGGGGAGCATTACTCATCTTTGCCATTTTATAAACCTAGGACGCACCGGGAGTCAATACTTCATAATTCAGTATTTATGAAGTACTGCCTTGTGCCTGCCATGAAATGCAACGGTGAGGGCGTGTCTACACTAGGAAATTATTTCAAAATAACTACATTGGAAAGACTACCTCCCAAAATAACAACACTGAAATAGCGTTATTCCCCAAGGAAAGCAGGCGTACAGATTTCTAAATAACAGCCTTGGAAGTATGGATGCTGCACTTATTATTTCAAAACGAGGGGGTTATTTTGAAATAACTCCCTAGTGCAGATGAGGGTTGGGTGTCCTAAGTGCATCAGGGCAAAGGAATCCACACCTCTGCTCATGGTATTCCTCTGTGGCTAATGACATGGCCTCTCCCAGGCCAGAAAGCATTTTTCCAAAGCTCTCAGAACGCTTGCCATTCATTCTCACAACAGCCTAGGGGAAAGAGTCAATACTTCATAATTCAGTATTTATGAAGTACTGCCTTGTGCCTGCCATGAAATGCAACGGTGAGGGCGTGTCTACACTAGGAAATTATTTCAAAATAACTACATTGGAAAGACTACCTCCCAAAATAACAACACTGAAATAGCGTTATTCCCCAAGGAAAGCAGGCGTACAGATTTCTAAATAACAGCCTTGGAAGTGTGGATGCTGCACTTATTATTTCAAAACGAGGGGGGTTATTTTGAAATAACTCCCTAGTGCAGATGAGGGTTGGGTGTCCTAAGTGCATCAGGGCGAAGGAATCCACACCTCTGCTCATGGTATTCCTCTGTGGCTAATGACATGGCCTCTCCCAGGCCAGAAAGCATTTTTCCAAAGCTCTCAGAACGCTTGCCATTCATTCTCACAACAACCTAGGGGAAAGAGATTAGTGTCCGTATCCATACTCTGCAAATGGAGAATCCCACACACAAGTAAGGGAAAGGACTTGCCTGAGGCCACAGAGGCAGTCAGAGGCAGAGCTGGCTCCCAGACCATTGATCTACACACTAGACTATGCTCCCCTCTCGAAAATCAATTGCAGCGAATGGACTGCTAAGGATTGTCGGACTCTAGATGGTTTGTGGCACAGATTCAGCTCCTTGAATTTTGCAGGAACGGAGACAACAGCCGTCCCGCCAACCTCCCCTTGGTCCTTGCAGGGTTCTCTGCAGACTCACACAACCATGATGTAGGTGAGGGGCAATTTCGGAGCTTTGAAAACACATCAGCCACAAGGCAATGGGAGATATTCTAAGGGCACACACACCAGGAAAATTGCACATTACTCTGAGCCCTGGGATCACACCACAGAGGCTGTGAAAACTAAAGAGATAATCCATCGCATTAACTCTAAATGTTATTACGGCAATTTTCCCTGTGCATTTAAAACACTTCTCTGCCGGGGTCTCTTCCCCAGAGCAGGCATAGCTTGCTGTGCACCAGGAAGCAGCAAAGAGGGAAGAGGGGAGGGAAGAAAAGTTCACCTGGAGGAAAACAGAATGGTAATGACGACAAACACAAAGAAGATGCCCCTTTGCTGCTCTGTCCTCATCAGAGCTAATTGCTGGGGTGCTTTGACGTAGGCTGGTCACTGGGGGGAGCCCCAAGAGATGACTCAGCATGTGCCAAAGGAAGACGGTGGGTGTGGAAGTGAAGAAAGAAGGAAATAAGGAGCCTGGAGGAGATTGAGGGCAGATGAGGGTCACAACCTAGGAGTTTAATTCCAGCCACTGGGGAAAACCGGGGGTGTTGGTGTGTCCCACGCATGGGAGACAGTTAACTACAGTCCTCACACAGCTCCTTCTCTGCAGGGTCCCATTCGCAGCTTGTTCCAGAGCCTGCCTGCACCTTTCTGCTGCATTGCAGCCTGGCTCTAGTGGGAAGCTATGGGTGACTCCCAGGCTGCATGGCCACCTGGGGTCACAGAAGACAGCATCACCTACCACTGGAGCCAGCAGCCACCCCACTGCCGCCTGTCCTCACCTCTGCAGCCGGCCTCACACTGAGATGGAAAAGTTAGTCTGTTGGACACCTGGGGGATTTGCCAGGGAACCGCAAACCTAACACTGAGCCTGTGAATTACCCTGGCGCTTAGTCCGGCTTCGGTGTGGCTGACTGGCCACCTCTCTCACTGCCACTCCCTTATCCTTATTGTCTCCACAAGGACCACAGCCAGAGGACCCTCAATCTGGGGATCTGGAGCACGTCGCCTGGAGGACTCAAGTTCAAATCCAGTGCAGGGCCAAAGTGGCACAAAGCATTAGCAGCAGATGGCTCTATGCTGTCCACTTGTTGCCCTGCGTTTGGGAAGTGTCAGCCCAGTCCCCCTAGATGTGCATTCTGAATGGCTTATGTAGGGATGCTACAGCACGAAGAGGCCAGAGACCAACCTTCCCTCTCAGCCCTGGGCCTTCTCTGGACAAGGGACGGTGCAAATCCCTACAGCAGACGTGCTGCGCCAATCCAAGGATGTGCCAGCCCGTGCCCCATCAAAACACCATGCAGTGTATCTACACTGGAGACGTGCAGTGGGGTAGGTACACTGCAAAACACACACACACACCCTCACCCAGCATATACACCCAGTCTCTCTGGGCCACACTGGCAAGCGAGGGTGTGGTGGGGAGCTTCCACACCCCACTGCTTGCAGAGATTTTCACTGTTCAGTGCGAATGATGTTCACGCTGCAGCAGCTGAAATTCCAGCCTTATCCCTTCCCAGGCACCGTTCCATGTGCTCCGAGGGCCTGCTAAGGATACCGCGGCTGGAGCAGTGCGCTGCTGGTACCGCTGACCACACGCTTCGTTCACTTCCCACTTGGCACGGGGACAATGTCGCCAGCACTAACGTGCAGCCAAGTGCAGCAAAGAGGAGTTTACTCTTCAAAGGGCTTATGGCCTCCACGTTATTTCACGGTGCAATAAGTAGGACTCCCCAGTGGAAGGAAATCAGGAGGGGGGAAGCTCTGAAAGATTTTTAACCTCCATCTCCCCTTCTTGGGCCTTTGAACAGCTGTTCAACAAAATGGATCAGCACAGAGCAATCATTTCCCTGCATTACTTAATACAGCCCTCGGCTAAAGATATAATTGACCCAGTTAACTAATCAATCTTCCCATAAGCCGGGGAAGAGGGAGGAGTGGCTGGTTGATTGAGGTTTTGGTGCCAATTTACAAATGAACAAGAAAAAAATCCTTGCCAAGGATGTAAAAAGGTAACCGGCTATGCTTACCGGGGTAACTGGTAACCAGCATCCGGTCAGGCTGGATCAGCCCGTCCAGAGTGCAGTGCGGCAGACCCTAGGTACGTCCAGACTACACCTCTCTGTTGACAGAGAGATGTAGATTAGGCACGTTGAAATTGCTAATGAAGCGGGGATTTAAATATCCCGTGCTTCATTAGCATAAACATGGTCGCCACTTTTTTTCGAAACGGAGCTTTTTGGAAAAAAAAGGCAGTCTAGATGCAGATCTGTTGAAAAATAAACCCTTTTTCAAAAGATCCTGTATTCCTCAAAATATGAGGTTGACAGGACCTTTCCAAAAAAGGTTTATTTTTCGACAGATCCGCGTCTAGACTGCCAGGGGTTTTTTCGAAAAAGCTCTGTTTCAAAAAAAAGCGGTGACCATGTTTATGCTAATGAAGCACGGGATATTTAAATCCCCGCTTCATTAGCAATTTCAACGCGCCTAATCTACATCTCTCTGTCGACACAGAGGTGTAGTCTAGACACAGCCCCCGAGATTTTTAAGAGCAGGTTAGATAGACATCTATCAGGGATGGTACAGTACTGGGTCCTGCCGTGAGGGCAGGGGACTGGACTCGATGACCTCTCGAGGTCCCTCCCAGTTCTAGTGCTCTATGATTCTAGAGCATGTGGGCCCACCACGACGCACTGCAGTAGTCCAGTTAACTGGTTAACATTTTAAATGGGATTTTCTGTCCCTACTCCCTGTTCCTCTGGGTAGCCCTCCCTGCAACCCCTCCCGTGACAGGCACCAGTCACCTATAGCATGAGGCGCGTCCCCCCCCAGAAGCCTGCTTTTGTGGCCCTCGCTCAGCCTCTGGAGCAGCTGCTAGCCATGAAAAAAGATTCCCTGGCTAGAAAAATAAAAGCAGCCTGAGGCAGCCTTTGAAACAAGCCACTATCTGCAGCGGCCAGCCGGCGTCACAAGCATGACCACATAAGGAGCCCCACAGCTCAAACCACAGAGGTAATATGGGGGGTGGCTACAAGGTGATTTTTCCTGGCAAGATTAAAAATGGGAATTGGGGCTGGGAGAATGTGGGAGCACTTGAGTGATGCTTCTTCCTAGATTCTTCACTTTCCCCCTGGTTAAGTAGGCCAGACGCAGCTCCCACCGCAAGCCGCCTCCCCCAGCTGAGCGGGTTGAAAGTGCACGGCGCTGGAGAGTCACGAGCGGATACACAATTGGCATCTGCACAAATGATCGGGGGGTAGCTACAAATCTGCACCTTTCTAGATACAACGTTTGTCTCCACACCCGCAAAAATGAGCTGTGGGTATCTACCTCCGTGGACGCGCGTGCCTGCAGATATAAAGCGAACAGCCACAGATGTGCAGGGCTCTGCTGAGCTGGTCACCAGAGCAGCTGTTCCCCCTCCCCCGTACCCGATGTATTAAGCCGTCAAGGTCTCCAGGAGCGAAGCCTGCAGGTGAAGCTGTGAGTGTCCATCCCGCTCTGCGGAGTTGGTTTCCAATAGTACATTTTTATCCCCCTCCCCCGCCGCTCAGACATAGCGCAAAGGACGATGACGAGAGGCAATGTTTGCTCTGACCTCCTGGATGGCCTAAAATTAGAGCCCATTTTCTGGGTGCTGCTGAGTGAGCCTGTCAGATAAACAGACCACATGCATTTGTTAGCAAAAACCCGGCTAGAGCTGTCGTTAAAAGGTTTCAGAAATAACCCCCCAAAGCAGCTCTGACTCAAATGGTCTAATTCAGGCTGGGAATTGATCCTCCTCCGACTGTTGTTTCATGGTGTTAAAAGCAAGATTGATTGTAAATTTATGTTGTAAAAGTGCATCATTATTTGGGCACATTAATGCGGCGCTTTTCTGTGCAAATTGATGTTATTTTTATGATGTTGTTTATGGGCCTGAATAATCAGATTGATTCTTAATTTCTGAGGCTCTGTCGCTGAGCATGAGGGGAGACTTGCCCGCTAGGTTGCGTTCCAATATCTCCATGCACCCCTGCGGAGCTTGGGGAAGATATTGGAGGGCGACAGGTCTGACCAAGACTCCCCCAGTCCATGTTCCGCAGTCCAGATCAAGACGCCACAGCCAAACGTGACTGAATCCAAGGCCATGGAAATCCGTGGCAGGTCCCAGACTTTTCCACATGCTGGGTTTGGATTTTACCCATTATGCAAGTAGCCAAGATCCAAACATGTATCCAGATGTCATGTTTCTGGGCATAAGCAAACCTCTAGCTAATGAGAGGTAATTTCCCTGGGGATGAAGTAGCTAGTAACTGCCTACTACTGAATGCCTGCCACCTTCATCCAATGCAGCAGACAATGACCGTTGTCCCGGGGGCAGATTGCCTGTCCAGCTGGACCCTGCCGGCACACTGGCATTGCCTCGATTCTTATTACGTTAGGACATGGGGTTTGGTGTAAGTCTACCTCTGGGGCCAGTCCAAGTAAAAGTACCTTGATCAAGGCAGGGCTTTACCCACAAATGAACCCCAAATTCTGTGCCTTTAACAAAAACGAGTCTGCGCAAGGTTTGTGTTTGCTTGCACCACGTGGGCGCTGCGACACAGCGGCCTCCGATGTGCGTCCAGCCTGGGGTGCGTTTTGCAAAGCCCGACCCCAGCTGCCCCTGACAGACCGGGCTCTGGGTCCCTGTCTGGCCGTGCTGTGCTGCTGGGAGGGGCGTCAGTGGGAACGGGCAGAGTGAACAGCAGGGCGAGGCCCTAGCAAAGCTCTTTGCAGAACAGTGTCCCCCCGAAACGCTGCTGTCCAGGGCCTGCCCTTCACGATGCGCCAGCCTGGCCTGTCAGAGTGAGCCAGAGCCCTTGCAATGAGCGGCTGGCCGCAGCTGGCCGGAGAACAGGAGCGGTTGCCATGGCAAGGCTGTTGCTCAGGGCCAAAATACAGACGCTCAGAGCACTGTAGTTGCCGGGCGGTGGGTAAGTGCTGTCTGCAAAGGCAACCGGTTCCTCCGCGCGCGGCTGGCGCAGGGTTTTCGGGCTGCGTCAGCCAGGAGCTCAGGAATCAAACAGGAGTGGCTTTCTGGGCACTCCCAAAGTGAAGTCGAGGAAGAGAAAACCCAGCAAGAGCAGGAGACTGACCCTCCTTCCCCGGGAGGGGCCTTCAGCGTGAAGTTATGCAAGGCCAGATTCTGAGTTCAGTGGAACGGCTTGCAGGGTAAGGCAGCACGTAGCGCGTGGGCTGGAATCCCCTTGAAGTTGGGGTGGGGAGTGCATTTGCTTCTCCTCTTCCTCCTCCTCCCTTCTGCCTCTGACGAGCTAAGGAAGTGGAATCGGCCTGGGTCAGGAAGCAGCCAGGGCTCTCCCAGCAGCTGGTCCCACAGTTCTCCCACCACAGAAACCTCCATCCCCGGCTTTCTCAAGCTTGGGCCCAATCCATGGTTTCAGGAAGTTAGAACAGGAATGGGGAACCTTTTAGGGTTGGGGGCCACACACAAGTGAGAACAAAAAACCCAAACAAAGCTGCCCTGACGTGGTCCCTGACTGAGAAGGGGAAAGACACACCCCACATTCCCCACCCCCACCAGAGCCTCGCGGGGCCCACCCAAGCTAACAGATTTTGTGTGCTTAAACCCAAGGGAGGATGGCGGGGGGGCTGGGTGCCAGTGCAGGCTCCCCAATGCTGGGAGAGGAGCCCTGAGCCTTGGGGGCTGGATCCAGGCAAGCCAGGGGCCACATCCAGCCACTGGGCCTTAGGTCCCCCACCCCTGGGTTAGGACCTTGGGAGGCCTGGCTTCAAATCTCTGCTCCAGACCTCCTTGGTGACCCTTGGCAAGTCCCTGCACCTCGGTTCCCTGTGCAAAGGGAATAACAGCTCTGCCTCCCCTCAGCAGGGTGCTAAGATGAGGAACAGATTGTGAGGCGCTCTGATAATAAGGGGGTGGGGCCCACTTCGGGCGCTCGTATTGATTAACGATGATTTTGAGCCAATGGAAGGAGCAGGGTGCTGGTGTGATGTGCTCTTAGTGGACAGCCTCACTCAGCCGTTGGGCCGTCTGAATCCCCATCTCCGCCCTGCTTGCTGTGAGCTGCGGTAATCCAGGCCTGGATCGCAGACTGGTTGCACGTCAGTCGCACCCTCCAGTTGGTGCGAGACTGAGCTGGGCCTCATGCGTGAGGGAGGAGAAGTCGGGGCCTAGCGCAGTGAATGAAAGCTCCTGGAAACCACGTTTACCGGCCCCGCATGTACAGAACGCAGTCCGACCAAATGGTGCGCGCACGCACACGCGGGTTAGAGCGCCGAAAGGCTACTCACTCACGTGACACGCTGCACTATAGACTAAAATCCCCATCGGTGGAAACAGGCCTGGCTCCATGGGAGTGACTGGAGTTACACCGATGGATACCAGCACAGGACCTGGACAATGCTTCCAAAGTCGCTGCATTAAATGTGCTCCATTGTTCACATCAGCCTCCCCACAATGCCTTTGTCCTGTTTTATTTTGACACTGCTCTGGCACCCTGAGACGAAAGGGCTGTTCCGGCCCCATATTACCGCGACTCAGACACTCACTTGAATTGATACTTCGTTATAGAACGAGAGAACCCTGCAGAACTGACTGCTGTGAATAATTACCATCCCAGCGCGTCCTCACTGGGGGTCTATTTCCCTTCGTTTACCATTTCTTGCTTTCCCCACTTATCCTTCTTGCAAAGATATGACAGAGGATAAGAAGTGCCTCCTTATCTAAAGAACTTTTACCAGGCCATTTAAATCATTCTAATTACTCAAGAAACACCCCATTAACTTTTCCAATGAGGTCTGCAGAGGGGAAAGGGAAATATATGTATTATATATATCTACTGTATTTCATGCAGCTTCCAGGAATAATAATGGGGAATAAGGCAAGGGCAGAGAGAAAATAAACAGGCAATGTAATGTCCTGACATTAGGAATTCAGAATTCATTAGAAAAGCATTGATTGCCGTGGACTGATTTAGCACACAGTTTGATTGTCAGGCATACAGTAGAGCCAGCAAAAAATGCATTGCAATTGCAATTCAGAATTACTATTAAATTGTGGTAGAAGTGCTACAAGGACACATTTCAAATGTTTGACTCACCAGAGCAGGTGCAGCATGTTCCATGTTCTCACTACCGAGGACAGGCCAGTTTCTATTCTTTACCCAGACCTTGCCTTTTGGTTTTGTTTTACACCAGCTGGCAGATCTTTTTAATTGCACCTGGGACATGTGTTCCAGCGGCATTGTGACTCACATTGACTGGAGTCCCAGGTGCTCAGTACTTCTGAACGATCATACGTGAGCTGTTGAGACCCAATCCAGCTCCCGCGGAGGCCAAGAGAATGCCCCCTCTCCTGAGCCTACAGGGTCCAGGCTGGAGGTTCAGACCTGGGGCAGTCGGAAATTTTCCAGGGGCAAATTCTTCCATCAGAAAACAATGATTCATTGAAAGTTAGGTGTTTCCCAGGAATGTGCTGATTGCAACCAAGTTTCATTTCGAAAGAAACATTGGGGAAAAAAAAGACAGCGAAACCTTTGTTATCCAGCACTCTGTTAACCAGAAAACTTTGTTCATTGCCCCCAGCCACAATACTGTCACATCTTCAGGTGCACAGGCCTGTCCTGGTTTACCATGATTGGCTTAACAATTTTGTATTTAAATAGTACTAATCATCTTTAACTCAAAATAGAAATGTGAGACCAACTGCCTCCCACTACAAAACTACCAATATTAACAACTTAAGTTTTACTATTATTGTCCATTGGTTTTTGCTAGGATGTTGGGACCCTCTAATAACTGGAATTTTTTGATAACCAGAATGCCCTAATCTCCGAGTGTGCTGGATAACACAGGGTTTACTGTATTTTGAAAAAAGTAACCGCATGGAATTGTCCAAATGTTCTGTCGTGGAACAACTTTTCCGTTCTATCCCTGTTCTATAATATCACAGAAGAGTAGAAGAGTGGACTCACCCAGGTGGTGCTTCATCCTGTCTGAGTGTGGCATAGCCGCCTCTCCTCTTCCCATGGCCCCTGCGACTCTCTCTCTGGTCCCATGGTAGCCTGAGTGCCAGCCAGGTCACTTGAAAGTCTTCCTCCCTAGGGTAATGGAAGTACAACTAAGAGGCCAAAAACTTCCCAACAGCAAAGATCTTTCTGCTTCCTCTTGGGCTATCCCTTGGCCTATCCCTGAGGCTCTGTTGTCAGCTCCACCCTGGGCTCAGTAGCCCTTACATGGGACGTGAGTTCCCCTTCCTCAGAGTTGGGAGGGGAAGTCAGGTCCGGCCTCTGCTCTGTGTTCTAGCCAGGGGCCTGCATTCAACAGCTAGATCCATTCCTTCAAAGTTGGTGTTGGTTCCCTGGGCTAGTGCCTATCTCTGAGCACCCAGGCACTGCCCCTCTGCAGCCTGTGCTGAACACAGCCTCTCCTCTGGCTTTACCCTTGGTCCTGCCAGCTCCTTTCTCTGCTGGAACGTCAACCCCCCTGGACAGCCTCTCTGCGTCTTGCCACTCGCCAGGGGGCCCACTGCAGAAATTAATGACATCCCGGCAGCCATCTTCAGTCTGCCTTTCCTAGGCCATTCCCCTTTTCACTCCTGGTTCTCTCTGTCCTGCATCCCTGCTAGCTTTTCCTTCCTTCTTTTAGGAAGAAGCCTCCGTTTCCTCAGCTGGGCCTGATGACAAATCAAACCCTGACACACCCTCCTGGTGCAGTGTGGCAAGCTAATTGAGCTCTCTAAGGCGTGTTAACGCTTTGTTCACCTGTGTGAGGTACACACCCCTTGCTCTAACATAACTATAATTAATCATTAATGTAGCCTAGGCAAAATCAGACCAAAACCTTTTAGAGTAACCATTTTTTCCTTGCTTTTCATTTCATGGACTTTTTCTTTTTTTTTTTTTTTGTTCTCATTCTGTTTCAGAGTGGGCTTCTTTTAAATCACAGATTGTCCTGTGACACACAAAATCTGGTTTCTAGTCCTTCCTCGGCAAAACTTCCCTTTGGCTCCAGTAGGAACGGTGACGAAGTGATTCATGCACCTCTGCACCATGGAACTTCTAACTTGAGGAGAGCAGCAGTTCCCCTCGCATCTCAGCTCCTCGTCCTCCTGTCTCAGCAGCGAGAACGAAAGGCCACCCCGTGTCAAAGAGGAGCTCTTCTGCACAGCAGCTCAGTTAGCTGATGGAACTCCTCCTTCTCCCCCCCCCCCCCGAGATCATGGGGACTGAGAAGTTAGCAGCAGTCCGAAAAAGAAATGGATTTTATATGGATGAAGTGAAGGTCCAGCATTACAATAGAAAGAGTAAAAAACTATTCAGGGAGGTCGGTACCCTCTTCTGCAGCAGGGAAACCTCTGACACACGGGGGTTAGGAAAAGACTGTCCTTGGGGGGGCATTTTATTCTATAACTGCCTAGCACAGGGCTTCTGCTGAACTAACTATCTAATACTGGCCACTGTCAGACACAGAGTATGCTCTAGATCAGTGTTTCTTAAACTGTGTTCCACAATCGGAGGTGTGCTGCAGAGAACAGAGTTCAAAATGGCTGCCCTTAAAGGGGCAGGCAACCTTTTTTTTTTCCGCAATAACTTTCTCCCTGACCCTTTTTTTTGAGGGAGGGTCAATAACTTTTCCCCAGCCCCTCCCCCCCCTTTTTTCCTCTCAACAAAAAATCCTTGGTGTTCCTTATTTTAAAAAAATATTGTTTGGTGTTCCTCAGTCTTAAAAAGTTTAAGAGAACACTGCTCTAGATGGTACTTAGGTATAGTCAGCGTGGATCAGACTAGTCAATATTATTACAGGTTGGACCTCCCTGGTTTGGTACCCTCAGGACCTGGCCGGTCCCAGATGGGGGATTTTGCTGGACCAGAGGAGGTCATTTCTGGTCCCCCTTCCACTGTCCCCACCCAGGTCTGATCCAGCCTGCCAGCCTCCCAGCTGGCTCCTTGCCTGCTACCAGACCTGCTGCACAGCATGGCTCTGGGCCCTGATAGTCAGCTGCACTCCGGGTCTCCTGGCCCTGCTGGGCTCCCTGCTGCTGACCCTCCACCGGGATTCCCTGGTCCTGCAACATCCATACTGGACCACAAATGTTGCCGGACAGGAGATTCCCTGTTCAAAGAGTTTCAACCTGCATTGTTATTCATTTGTGTTACTGTAGCATAGATCCATGAGCTGCAGTCCTGGATTAGGGCCTACTTATGCAAGGTGCAGTATAAACAGAGAGCAAAAAAGAGCCAACAATTTAAATTGACTAGACAGAGCCAGGGCGGGGGGAGAAGAGATGCACAAGCGGAGTGAGCAATGCGATGACAGCAAACATCAAGTTAGGCTATGTCTACAGTGCCACTTCTGCTGGCAAAACTTACTGTGGAACCTCAGCGTTAGGAACACCTCAGGAATGGGGCTGTTCATAACTCTGAAACATTTGTAATTCTGAACAAAATACTCTTTCAAACATTTACAGTTGAGCGTTAACTTAATGCAGCTTGAAACTGTACTATGCAAAAGAAAAAAGCTGCTTTTGCTTTATTTTTAGCAGTTTAACACAGCACTGCACTATATTTATTTATTTATTTATCAAATTGATTTCTTTGTGTGTTTGTTCGCTTATGTCTCTGTTGCTGCCTGGTTGCATACTTCCGGTTCCCAATGAGGCACATGGTTGACTGGGTGAGTATAATTCTATGGTTCTACTGTATGGTGCTCAGGACCCTGTGTGGGTGTGAGTGGAGTGCGCAAGTGGAACAATATTTAAAGAGCAGAGCATTAAAGTTGCAGTGTGGGAGGTCTAGGTTGGATACTAGGAGAAACTATTTCCCTAGGAGGGTGGGGAAGCACTGGGATGGGTTCTCTAGGGAGGTGGTGAAATCTCCATCCCTAGAGGTGTTTAAGTCTCGGCTTGACAAAGCCCTGGCTGGGATGATTGAGTTGGGGTTGGTCCTGCTTTGGGCAGGGGCCTGGACTCGATGACTCCTGAGGTCTCTTCCAGCCCTGGGATTCTAGGATTCATAGCAGTTCACTAGATTTTAGCTAACAACAGTTGTGTATCTGCCACAGGAAATGTAAAGCCCCTGGAGGCAGAGCTAAGACGCAAACTGCCCCCTGTGGATTATGATGCTCTTTGAAGGAGCCCCTACCGCCTGGAGAAGCCTTCAGGCTGTCCCCATAGCACAGTGGATCAGGGTGAAAGTGAGAGGAGGAAGTCAGTGCAGAGAAATTGGGGAAGACACACACACAAGCTTTGAACATTGTTCTGATAGACATACTTTTTCCATTGCAAAATGACTATCTGAAGCTCTTCACGGACTTTTGCTAGGTTTAGGCTCACGTCACCCAACTAGCCTATCAAGTTCCCTGCCAGAGTCCCTTGGCAAAGCTTGCTGTGAGGATGACAGGAACCCTTTGACAGGAGAGCAGGAGGGTGGGCTTGTGAACCCATTGTGCTAAATTTAATTGCTGTAGTGCTGCACGAGACGATCCCTCATGACTCCTTGTCCCCTTAGGTCAGCTCCTTGGGATGGGGGAGCAAATGCAATTCATAAAACAAAACACTGGGGTGCCCAGGAGTTCAGGGCCAGATTTTCAAGTGCTCAGCACCCGGTATGCACCTAAGATGTGGAGCTCTTTGAAAACCCAGTGTTGGATGCTGAACTCACCTCAAAACCTCTGGCCCAATGCAATTCTGAAGCTAGTTCCAGGGCCAGTGCAAGCAGGTACAATCAAGACTCCCCACCCAGCCTAGCCAATACACCCACCCAGCCCTAAATATCATGATTATATATTCTAGTGCAGCCCCTTTGTACTGCAAACTGTACTAACGAACACAAAGGAAGTCCCTGCCCCAGAGCATTCAGGATGCTGCGTGTAGAGACAACAGGTGAATAAAGTGGTACCTTGGGACAGAGGAAGGAGGGGGAGAGAAGACACAGAGATAGTGACATTTGCTGTCACAGCGAGGTCACTCTTCACAGCTGAATCACTAATTGGCACCATCTCTTGCTATTCGAGCCTAGAATAAGGTCCTTTGTTCTGGCCAAAACACCCCTGTGACCCGGTGGACCAAGCCCCAAAGCCCCTGCTGGAGGCTTCTGACCTTCGCACCACAAAACTCCCCTCTCCTTACAGAAACCCCATGGTGATAGTGGGGTACAAAGCTTCTTCTCTCTGCCCTAGAGGGACTGGAAATGGTGGTGAGTCTTGTGGACTGAGCTCTCCCTTAAACTCCCCTTAAACCCTTACCAGTAAATCCTAGAGAAGTCCTCCAAGAAGGCTAGAGTGTTTGCAGGAGGAAGTAGCCTATCGGGGCCAGGAAGACCCTATAAAAGGAGCTGCAAGACCAGAGTCAGCTCAGTGCCATGGGAGATCTCAAGGAGAAGAGCCCACAGGTGACTTGCTGGCTGAGGGAGCAGCAGCACTATGGAGAGCTATTGTGGACTATATGACAAGCACCCATAGAGCCCTAAGGTAAAGGAAAGGACGCTGTCTCCAGGAGGGGTAGCCCTGGTGGCATCACTCTCCATCTGACTGGAGAATAGACTGAGAGACCATACAGAGGGCACAGCAATGGGCCATGATAAACGTGTACCCTGGAAGGGGCTTTGTGTGACTCACACCAAGCTGCATGACTCGGCCAGAGGTCTGAGTAGCCAAAAAAGGCTGAAGAACAAGCGAGTGCAGGCCAGAAGGGAGCCCTCGCAGGAGGTGAGTGCCACCCCGTCACAACCCCTTGCGGGTGTTTCCTTCACAAGCAGCCACCTCCCTCGCAAACATCTACCCTGTGCTATACCAGGCCTGCATCACCACAGATCTGTGCTGTGTCTTGCCACCTCGGTCCTGAGCTGCCAAACACAACGCACCACAAAACTCCCCTCTCCTTACAGAAACCCCATGGTGATAGTGGGGTACAAAGCTTCTTCTCTCTGCCCTAGAGGGACTGGAAATGGTGGTGAGTCTTGTGGACTGAGCTCTCCCTTAAACTCCCCTTAAAGCTTTAGCATTAGCCGATGGGATTTGGAAGGCAGAAGTGCTTACACTGTGTGTGCTGTCAGTGCTGCCAAGATCTTTATTGTGAGAGCTACCCAATGTAGCAATGCGCAATGCGCAGAGAGGCCTGAGACTGCTCCCTCTCCAGTTTCACTGGCACACCGCGTCCAACTCATTTACCCACATTTGCAGACGCTCTAGCCAGCCCCACTCTCTCCTTGCTCTTCTAGATAAAGATCTCAGCCTATATCCCCAGCTCACCTAGACTGACCTGGCTCCCCCGTCCCTGAGGAACCTGTACGGACTTACATCAGCTGCGGATTTGGCCTCTCATTTCCCAGCTCCCACCTTGGGTTTCTTCTAGGCTCTGTGTGATACTCTCTCTCCAGCTCTGTGGGGGAGCTCACAGCTCTGCAAAAGTGTGATGGTTCCTCACTCCTATGGAGTGTTCTCATTAAAATCTCATTTCCAAATCAGATTGCATGAGGGGTGCATGATCTCTTCCTCTCCACAGGGGTGCGAAGGCATCTGTGGCTGGATTTACCTCCTCTCTTCCTCCTCCCGTGCATTCTAGCTTTGATTTCCTCTGCCCAGAGGACCGAATCAAGACACAGTGAAAGAGGTCACGGTCTGATGGGAAGAACCATATCTACCAGTCTGATGTGGATTTGAACCAGCAGCCCAAATGCTGAGTATGTCCCTTAATGACCAACATTGCTCAGAAATGTTGACACCCACTTACCAAGTTAACTTCCCTTTTCACGAGTGAATATTTTCCCCTTTGTTACACAGGGTTCCATCTCCTAGGATGTTATTGCCTTCTGGGTAAGTTTGGTGGATGGCAAATCTTTCTTTCCTTCTTCACATCCAGCGTTATTATGAGCAGGCTGGGATTTGGTAACAATCATTTCTACCAACTGGCTAATCGCTCCTCACCTATGCTCTGCCGCCCATTGTTAATGAACATACTTTTTCTATCAGTGCATTGCCAAGGTGTCAAAAGTGATTTTCAGTCCTCAACTGCATGTCCTGCCTCTTTTCACTTCTGGAACAGAGGCTCAGTCAGTGCAGATAATGAATCTGCCCCAGCCATCACAGTCGAGAGATTTTATAGGGGATTGTCATGTGTCCCAGCCAGTGGAAAAGTGAAATACACCTTTACACTAGTCTTCTAGTCTTGGCAATGGAAAAAGTTGAAAAAAGAGCAACAAAAATGATTAGGGGCTATGGAATGGCTGCCATATGAGGAGAGATAAATAAGACTGGGACATTTCAGCTTGAAAAAGAGATGACTAAGAGACAATAGAGGTCTATAAAATCATGACTGGTGTGGAAAAGTGAGTAAAGGAGAATCATTTACTCCTTCACATAACAGAAGAACTAGGGGTCACCCAATGAAATTAATAGGCAGCAGGTTTTAAACAAGCAAAAGGAAGTATTTCTTCATATAACACACAGTCAACCTGAGGAACTCCTTGCCAGAGGATGTTGTGAATGCCAAGACTATAACAGGATTCAGAAAAGAGCAATATACATTCATGGAGAATAGGTCCATCAATAGCTATTAGCCAGGAGGGGTAGGAATAGCTTCTCTAGCCTCTGTTTGCCAGAAGCTGGGAAGGGGCGACAGAAGAGGATAATTTGATGATTGTCTATTCTGTTCAGTCCCTCTAGGGCACCAGCATTGGCCACTGTCAGGAGACAGAGTCCTAGGCTAGATGGATTTTTTTGTCTGACCCCTTATGGCCATCTTTATGTTCTTACAGAATAATTAAAGTAGGGGGGTTTTAAGTTTAAAATACCCAAACATGAACACAGTGTTAGCGAGCGGCCCAAAACAAAGCCACTGAGCTATCTGGAGGCCACCCAAACTTGGTGTGTTAGACGTAACTCTAGTATAAGGCTAGCACGATAGATTCTGGTCTGTAGCGCGATAGATTCTGGTCTGAGTTACCCTGGTGTGAATCTGGAGTGACTCTGCATATGGCAGTAGAGTTACCCTGGTGCAATTCAATTCTGGAGAGCGATCTGAGAGAGGCCCAGAGTTGGGACAAAATGCACAACCATTTATACAAATCCCTTTTGATATGAGGCATTGTAGATAAACTTAGAATTGGAGCAGAAACCCTGCTGTTGGGGTTTTAAATACACACAGCTTCTCTGTCTCTAGTAGAATTAGCCTCCCACAAAATTGTCCCAGACTCTCCCCAGCCAGCAAGTAATGGACCCAACGAAGATCAGGCAGTCTATTCTATTGTCCTGCTGTTCTCAGGAAACACTTCCTAATTGTAAGATTTCTTCTAAGTCTGCTCTGTAGTTTGAACCCATTGCCTCTTGTCATGCCCTCTGTAGTGAAAGAAAACAACCTTTCTCCATCTTTTCCTTGTTTTGAAGAACTTGCAATTTAAATAGACAAGAGAAATGGGGGGAGAAACAAAGTGTCCATTTTACCTCCATGTTATAGAATCATAGAATCCCAGGGCTGGAAGAGACCTCAGGAGTCATCAAGTCCAGCCCCCTGCCCAAAGCAGGACCAATCCCAACTAAACCATCCCAGCCAGGGCTTTGTCAAGCCGAGACTTAAACACCTCTAGGGATGGAGATTCCACCACCTCCCTAGGGAACCCATCCCAGTGCTTCCCCACCCTCCTAGGGAAATAGTTTTTCCTAATATCCAACCTAGACCTCCCCCATTGTAACTTGAGACCATTGCTCCTCGTTCTGCCATCCGTCACTACTGAGAACAGCCTCTCTCCATCCTCTTTGGAACCTCCCTTCAGGAAGTTGAAGGCTGCTCTCAAATCCCCCCTCGCTCTTCTTTTCTGCAGACTAAACAAACCCAAATCCCTCAGTCTCCCCTCGTAGGTCATGCACTCCAGCCCCCTCATCATTTTGGTCACCCTCTGCTGGACCCTCTCCAGTGTTACCACTGAGGATCTCAGGTGCAGACATTCAATGATTTTTTCCAGGTCACAAGGTGTGTTGGAGCTGGGAACTAGACCCGGCTGCATAGGGTCCCACCCTATTTCTCCAAGAACAACTTTTTTCTCTGGAAACACTTCTGGTTCCATACATTCAACTCCTGATCTCAGAACTCTGCGTTTTCCTGTTTTCCCCACCGTGACAGAAGTCATGTAGGAAATCCAGCTTCCCACTGTCACTAGGCCTGACAATTCAGTGAGCATCAGATGATTCCACTTTTCCCGCGTCTTAGTGAAGCAACCCTGTAAGAAAGGAAGTTAGATGGAGCGGTCAAAGAGCTAAATGTGATCCCCAGAAACAATGGATCCAAGGACCTGAGAGAACACCGGTGGGGAAAGCTTTACTTGCTAACGAATATAGCTAAATTACAGTTTAAATGTCTCTAATCCGGAGACCTGGCCGGTGCCGAACAAGAGAATTTGCCAAACTACGGGCGGTCAATATTGTAGTGAGTGGGTCTCTATTTTTATTCCACTGAGACAAATAAATAGAACAGCACTTGCAATGCTGCTTAATAATGTATGACTATACTAATACACCCTGTATAACCCTACACCTAGCCAAGACTTATCAGCTCTCTTCATAATAAAGTGTTAGTGCTGTTACTGTATTGGCAGAAGGAAATAAGAAGATAAAGCATAAAAAATAAGCTTATACTTAGCAGCATTGCCATCAGTTCCACTGCTTGCTGGTCACACTGAGGGGTAATGTAGAGCTAAATAACAGCACAAAGCACTGAAGCCAGGTCTGAGGGCTGTAAACAAAACTGATGGGATTGCAGGAAACTTGGCCACACCCCTGATGAGCAGACAACCAACTAGCTAAAATCTTGCCGGACCACGGATGTTGCCGGACCAGAGAGTGTAAAGCTAGAGCAGTTCAACCTGTACAATGAGAGCAAATCTAATGACAAAAGTTAATTCTCCAGGAGTAGAAGTGCATGAAAGAGCTCAGATTTTAAGATGGCCTGTTTCTTTGCTTAGCCTCCATAATCATGAAAAAGAAATATCCTTTCAAAGGAACAAAAAAAGAAGAGAGGAGATTTGAGTTCTTTATGGCCAGAGGTTTTGGAAATAAATAATTATGATGTTTAGTCACATAATGCAAGTAGCAAGGCGGTTTAGGAGTGCTTGATTTAGAACACACGATGGAGAGGTTTGTGGGTATGTAGCATGCCTATTATTATGTAGTGTTATGGGTTCTTCTAGATATATAATCATTGTCTGAAGTGGGGATTACTGGAGTAGTCTATTTTTATAATTGTTTTTGTAAATGCTTCAAGAAGGACCTACTGCAAAAAATAGACACTCCTTTTTATCAAATTAGAGTGAAAATCCACATGACTCAATGATATGTACACACACATGCATTTAGACATATACTTAACCAGTAAAAAAGAGCCCTTATCCCTTGCATTAAAAGCTCATTGTCCACCATAAAAGAGATCACTCCAATTAGTCCCCATCCCTTTTGACTATGAGTGAACGTGTTTATTCATTTACATCATTTTTATTACTCTGCAATGACAAGTGCCCATCACATGCCCTGGACAAATTCAATGTATCAGTAAACAGGCCCCTTGGCTAACTAAAGATCAAGGCAAATGACCCCAGAGCAGCAAATCAGTAAGATCAGACAACTTGCATCGAAGACTATTAAAAGATTTGGCTGAAGAGCTCTCTGAACCAGTAATGGTGATTTTTAACAAATCCTACATAAGAACGGCCATATTGGGTCAGCCCCATGATCTATCTAGCCCAGGATCCTGTTTTCTGATACTGGCCACTGCCAGATGCTGCGGGGAATGAACAGTACAGAGAGTTATCAAGTCCTCCATCCCCCTGTTGGTGAGTCCTATTGTGAGCTCACGCCAGTCACCTAAGAACAATGGGTACTGGAAAAAAGCCAGTGTTGTGTCAATGCTTTAAAAGGACAAACAGGTTGACCTGGGGAATGACAGGCTGGTTAGCTCGAGTAAATGTATGACTCCGTGAAGCAAATTAGTTAGCCTCCATCAAAATCACCGCAGATTGCCCCCAACCGGCCTCACTCCATCCAGGTTGCAGGAGGAGAGGTGGTTGTTGTAGCACACTTTCCAGGGGCTGCTAGGATCACCCTGCAAAGGGATGGAGTTCCAAAGTCTTCAGCCCTCCTGGGGGAATACCCTGCCAGTCACCGTCTGCTTCTCAATAAACCAGGGCCATTGTGAATCCAAGTGGGAAGTGAGTTTACAGAAATACCCTGCCAGCTGCTCCCTCTCTTTATCTGAAGGACATCTTGCCTGGGCACTCTTACTGATTGCAGGATGGCTGAGAGAGGGGGAGGGTCTTTTGGATATGTCTGGCCCACCTCAGTTACGGCTTAATAGGTCATAGTCAATACCTACGCGTGTGTGTATATAGACAGACAGATAGATTCCTTAAAGGTGTGGTTTTGCTCTTAGCGGTCTGAGAGTGATAGAGATACTTACGTAGTATGCATGTGTATATTTCTCCTACCCTGAAAAAAAAAGAAACCAAAAAGCATGACTGAAAGACAATGTTTCACTTCAGCCCAGCCTACCCCTCCCCACTCACACCATGAAGAAGTCAGAGCCTTTTCAAGGTCAAAACATCAGCTTCCCAGTCAGAGAAACCTTACTGGCAATCAATTATGTAATTAGTATTAAATGTGTCACTTCTAGAGTTAATTATTTCACTTTAATGATGTAAAAAAATACTCAATTTTTAAAGAGTGGCATAAAAACTGACAATTTTTTTTTTTAGTTCCATTTAATTTTTTTTAAAGTAAGTGGGAGAAGTGAATGTCCTGTGCAATGTGGCCTTGGTCGTACAGACTGCTGTTAGATACGCAGTGTAGCTTCACTGAACAGAACTCCGTCAGTACTTCTCAGTCCTGCCTGCACAGGGACACCTTCACCCCACCGTCAAACCAGTCCTGTCTCCTCACAGCACCACACAGATTGTCCTTCTGCAGAGCTGATCACTTAAACCAAGCTGTGCCTCAGTCTTTGGTGGATTTTTATGATGTGGGCAAACATCCATTGAGGGATAAGAGTCATCACAATATCCTTTTGCCTCCAAGGAGGCCAAGCAATTTAATATTCTTTTGTTTCAGCTACCTGGGTTTCAAACCTTCATTCCCAGGTATTATACTGCATTTCACTTGAACCCTGTGTGTTTGCCTTGATCTAATAACGCAAGGAGTCACTGGTAATATTGACTCTAAGATTTAATATATAAGGCCATTGCAAATCACTTATTTCATTTCCTTGGCAAGGTCTTCATCTATGGTGTCTACGAGAGGAAGTGGGTGACATTCAGAAGCAATAATGATTGCCAGAGCAATTATTACACAGGGGTGAAAGACCCTTTGTGACATGCTTTCTTTGTGGGTTAACACAAGACTGGAGTGGCCTCCTTCCAAGAATCCTTCACACGCAGAGTCATGAATAACCACACGTCCCCTGTTCTTCCACCATCTACACCCTAACTCTACCTTCAAAACACACTAACGAACTGGATAATGCATGAGACATGACTGCCCTCTACTGGATAGAATCACAGCTGCTCAACTGTGTGCCAGAGCCCCTCGGCTGCTAACAGAGGTTCTGATTTAGCTCCTGCATAGGGACCTGTGGCTTCTAGAGCGGAAGGCTCCAAATTCTGGCCCTGTGAAGTTCTGCGACCACACTAAGCAGCATAATACAACCTTGAAATCCTAACGTCAGCCATGGATTAGTTTGAATCCTTACAGCGATTTAGCAAGGGATAAACTGGCCAACGAATTTGAGTTTGGCTTAGGTTCCACTCATCATACAGAAGTTCAGACAAGAAGCACAAGCCAACAATAGCGCTCCACTTAGCAAACCGCAACCTCTGGCTTGGCAAAACCGAGTCGGACGTCTTGCAAGAAGAGGATTTCTGTGGGATTCCTGGTCTACACTGCTTTCTGGTTGGCTTTGTTTGTGCGGTGGCCAGGAGTCAAAAAAGTGCCTGGAGTTTTAAAGGAAAAAACCCAAACCTGGAACTAATCACTATTTTTCACATACACAGCGACCTTTTTCCAAAAACAAAAACTTTTCACTAAACTTGACATTGGACTTTTCTGTTTTCACTAAATTTCCCATGATGTTCCGCCAACATGATTATCAAAATTAAGATACACATCTTTTGCTTCCCAAAACTACATTTTCTTACTAAAAGCTAGCGTTTTATCAAATTAAAAAAAAAATTGAAAAGATTTTGGTTAAAAAAATCAAAGGAAATTTCGCACAAATTGGAAAATGGCTCCATTTCTGACCCCACAACTTTGACGTTTCTAGATGTGTCATGGCTTTGCTTTCCTGAGATTTGACCCACGGGAATAGAAAATTTTTTCTTGGTTTTTCCAAAACTCAAAAAAAGTTTCAGCCTGGACTGAATTTTGGAGAAAACTGAAGATCTTTCAAACCATTTTGCCCAAGTCTCAGCCACCTAACCCAACGCAAAGGGTTGATTCCCTTACACTCTCTGCTCTGTGTCTGAGGGTTTGTCAGCACCAGCAAAGCATTATGTGTCAAGGGTTCCACTGAACATGGTTAAGATCTGTAGCGTGGCTGGGACCTGCTTGTAAGGGATAGGATAATGCGGCCAAAGCTAAAAGGTTCAGGTCAACCATTTCAAACTCTCAGAGGGGTAGTTGTGTTTAGTCTGTAACTAAAAAAACTTTAAAAAAAACCAGTGGTCCTGATTTAGCTCTAAGGCTAGCACCTCAGGGTATGTCTACATGACAGAGTTTTGTTGGGAAAATGGCCGTTTTTCTGACAAAACTTAAGGAACGTCCACACTGCAATAAATAAAAAATAAAAAAATAAAATAAAAAATAAATAGAAATAAAAAAGCAAATTGAAAGAGCCAGACGAATACCTAGAAACCATCTACTTCAAGACAGACCCAAGAAAACCAACAATAGAACACCACTTGTCATCACCTACAACCCCCAACTCAAACCTGCCCAACACATTATCAATAAACTACAGCCTATACTGGAACAGGATACTAAACTCCAAGAGGCTCTGGGGGACAGACCCATAGTCTCCTATAGACAACCACCTAACCTCAAGATGATTCTTACCAACAACCACAGGGCATACCACACTAATACCAACCCCGGTACCTTCCCTTGCAACAAACCCCGTTGCCAGCTTTGTCCACATATTCACTCTGCTGATACCATTATTGGACCTAACCAAGTGAGTTATAAGATCAAGAACACATATTCCTGCGCATCCAGAAATATAATTTATGCTATCATGTGCCGAAAGTGTCCGTCTGCTATGTACATTGGACAAACGTCTCAGACACTTCGCCAAAGGATCAATGCCCACAAAACAGATATTAGACAGGATCACAAAGAAAAAACAGATTCTTGCCATTTCAACCAGAAAGGACATTGTCTCAACGACTTAATTACCTGCATCCTGCTTCAAAGGCCTTTTAAGACTACACTTGAAAGAGAATCCTCTGAACTGTCATTCATGCTTAAATTCGACACTTTACACTTAGGTATGAATAAAGACTCTAATTATCTCACCCATTACAAAGATAGCTTCCCCAATTATCACCTCTAATATCATTAGCTCACAGACATTTACCTCCCCCCCAACCCCCTTCTGTTCTGAAATTTGATTTGTCCTTTTCATATGTGTGCATTTTTTTAATTGTATCCTTTGGTATATATGGTTGTGACAATTTTCTTCCACTATTTGATCTGAGGAAGTGGGTCTGGTCCACGAAAGCTCATCACCTAATAAACCATCTTGTTAGTCTTTAAAGTGCTACATAGTCCTGTTTTTTGTTTCACACTGCAATTGTGGTCTTCTGCAAGAAAATTGAAAGAACAGAGGGGTTTTTGTGGCATTGGTAATCCGCATTCTATGAGAAAGAAGCCTTTTTGCAAAAGAGCTCTTTCACAAAAAGGCGCGTGTGGATGGGGAAGAGGGAGTTCTTTCAGAAGAAGAGGAAAGAGGAAAAAGCACAGGTGCCCTGGTGGCCATTCCGTCCATAGTAATCATAGCTTACATGCGAGAGAGCATCTATTCAGTCTGGATGCTCTCTTTTGAAAAAGCAGATCGCTTTTTTGATGTGCTTTGGCAGTGTGGACACTCTCTTTCGGAAGAAATTTTTTCAAAAGATCTCTTCCAAAAAAACCTTCTTCTGCCAGAAGCCTGCAGTCTAGACATAGCCTAAGAGACTAACCAAAACACAGAGATAGTATCATGAGCTTTCACGGGCACAACCTCTGTGCCTCTTGCTCCATATTTGTCATCTGAAGAAGTGGGTTGAGCCCACGAAAGCTCACGATCCCATCTACATGCTTTGTTAGTCTGCTGCAGGACCATTGTTGTTTTGTAATTTTCAAACTCAGTTGCCTTAAATTAGGCACCTGAGGTTACCAGAGATGAGACCCTGCTTAGGCAAGACCCCAGGGTATGTACCCTAGATGCCCAATCAACATCATCCCAACCATACTGCTACGGTTTCCCTGTTGCAGGTAGTTACACTGCAGTGCTGCTTTTCACCACTGCCGCATGTACCTTGCACGTGGCCACCAGCGCAGACAATGCCTAAATGACTTGCCTGATCTTCAGAGATGCTGAACATTCCCCCCTCAGATCCTAGAATCATAGAATCCTAGAACACTAGAACTGGAAGGGACCTTGAGAGGTCATCAAGTCTAGTCCTCTGCCCTCCTGGCAGGACCCAGTACTGTCTAGACCATCCCTGACAGGTGTCTATCTAACCTGCTCTTAAATATCTCCCGTGATGGAGATTCCTAGGCAATTTATTCCAGTGTTTCACCACCCATTAGGAAGTTTTTCCTAGTATCCAACCTAAACCTCCATTGCTGCAGTTTCAGCCCATTGCTTCTTGTCCTCTTGGCTTTTATTTAACTGCCCAACTTTATGCACCCAAGTCTGGAAGTGCTGGCCTTCAGCGGCCTTGCTCTCAGTCACACAGCAGGCGCCTGGTGGTGCTGGGACCAGCAGACACGTCTCTGATCTCCCCAGGAAATCTGCTCCCTGGAGGCTGCCTTCCTCCTCCGGGACAGGCAGAGTGACAAGAACATGAATGAGCAGGGGAAAGCAAAAATGCCAGTGCTCCCTGGGTATTAATGTGCAATTAAAGCTCCCAGGCTGTGACCCTGTCAGGCAGGGCGGGGGATTTACTGCGTCGAGAGAGACAGAGTAGGTCCGGAGACGTGCAGTGAGTCTCACCAGAGTCCGGGTCATCCTTCCCATGTGAATTAGAGTGCCCCAGAGATCAGATTCATCATGGCAAGCCAGGCTGGAGCTAGGAAATGTGGCCACACTGTAACAAGGGGAGGAGGTGAGCTGAACATGGTAAATCAGAGGGAGGGAAAGGACCACAGCTGCTGAAGACGCTGAGGCCTAGCACTTCAAATGACGGGAGCAAAGACGTCTTCCGCGGGCACAGAGGCAGGTGGTGAATCACTGAGGGGAGCATGTAGGTTGCCACCCTGCCAACATAGCCTGGAAAGAAACAAGCTGCGGGGGAGAAGGACAGGCACAGGGCAGGACCACGCGATGTCTCCTTGGATATCGGCATCAGCAAGGAAGCCGGAGTCAGGCATCTGCTCTGGGAAGTGTGGGCTAGTGGGTGGAGCAGAGACCAGCAGTCAGGACTCCGGGGCTCAGTCACTACCTTGGCATGGGATTCTGGGCAAACTACAAATGGGTGGGTTTTCAGACCAGCTGGATGCCTGTTGAAAGCAATCAGTGCAGCAAGGGCTCCATGCCACTGATAATATGCTCCTTAAAAAAACAAACAAACAAACAAACAAAAAAAAAACCCTCTCTGTGCCTCAGTTTCCCCAGCTGCAAAATGAGGATGTAGTTGCCTTCGGGAAAGGCAGGAGCAGGGACAGGAAGCTCAGTAAATTACTGGCCACAGGTGAGATCCATGTTTCAAATCTATTTAAATCACCTGTGGGGAGAAAGCAAGCAGCGTCCCCCCTCGCCTCCCCGCCCCCCAACTGCAGCTGATTTCATTCCCAGGACTGGCGCTCACAAGCAGAACCTGGATCACACGTGCCCAGAGCTACAGCAGCCCTGAGCGGCTATTGCTAGAGAAAGAGCTGCCCACGGTGCCGGGGCAGAAATGAATCCACATCAACAAGCCGTGAGCAGAAACCACCAGACTAACCCTGCCCATAAGCCACAGTGAATAAGGAAGTTTGGGAGGCCATTCCTGGGTGACAGCCCCGTGAGGTTCGCCTTTGAGCAAAGAGAGAGGGGTTCGAACCCAGGACCGTCTTTGAGGGGGCCAGCGTACGGTGCAATGCACAAACAGGGCTGGCAACAGCACAGGCAGTAGGATCAATGGCTGTCTCTGACCTCCGAGGTCTCAGCAAGTGCCACATCCCTACAGCCAAGAGCTGTTCATCTGAGGTGATTATCAAAGGCCTTTTGTAACTTGTCAGCTCATTCCCCCAGTTATCCCAGCCACAGGCCCACCCTGCCCCTTCCGAGTGCCTGTGAATTTAGCTAGACACGGGTTGGGTGAGTAGACGTGGGAGTGGGAGTAGCCAGCCTCCTGCAGTAATTCCCATTGCAATCAGTCATGTTTCTCTCCCGGCGTGTCTCTCTCAAATTGCGGCTCTCTCTCTGCTCGCACAGTTGCAATTATTCTCATTCTTCGCTCTCCTTTCATGCCTTGCACACAACCCCCACCAAGGACTTTGCAAACCTTTGGCGCTTTCTGGCCTTGTAAAGAAAACTATACTAAAATCTTCCCTGGCTGCTACCAAGGACTGAGCTCCATTGGAGATACCATCATTAGCCAGAAGCTATGGGAGTGACAGTCAACACTGTGCATCTAAGTAACAAATCTTAACAACATGGTGCTTAAAACACTAACAGCCACCTATGTATACTCAGGTTCCTAACTTTCATAGAATCCTAGAACACTAGAATTGGAAGGGACCTCGAGAGGTCATCGAGTCCAGTCCCCTGCCCTCACGGCAGGACCAAGCACCGTCTAGACCATCCCTGACAGGTGTCTGTCTAACCTGCTTTTAAATATCTCCAGGGATGGAGAGTCCACAACCTCCCTAGGCAATTTATTCCAGTGTTTGACCACCCTGACAGTTAGGATGTTTTTCCTAATGTCCAACCTAAACCTCCCTTGCTGCAGTTTAAGCCCATTGCTTCTTGTCCTGTCATCAGAGGACAAGGAGAACAATTCCCCCTCCCCCCGCCATGACACCCTGTTAGATACCTGAAAACCGCTATCATGTCCTCTCTCAGTCTTCTCTTTTCCAAACTAAACAAGCCCAATTTCTTCAGCCTTCCTTCATAGCTCTTGTTTTCTAGACCTTTCATCATTTTTGTTGTTCTTTTTTGGACTTTCTCCAATTTCTCTACATCTTTCTTGAACTGTGGTGCACAGAACTGGACACAATACTCCAACTGAGGCCTAATTACTGCAGAGTAGAGTGGAAGAATGACTCCTTGTGTCTTGCTCAAAACACTCCTGTGAATGCATTTAGTAATGTTAACTTTACTCCCACCAATGGAGCTGAACTAGGGTGAGGAACATAGCTGTAGACACCATAGGTACATCTACTCTACAAAAAAACCAAAAAACCCACCCTGCAGCAGTGGGTCTGAGACCCTGAGCCAAGTGACTTGCTTTGCGGAGCTCACACTAGGGAGTTAAGGTAAGGTAGATGTTCCCACTTGGGCAGGGCCCAGGCTCTGAACTGCGGCCAGGGAGCGGGTCTCAAAGCCCAAGTGCCAGTCAACTGACTCAGGCTCTGAGACTCGCAGCCTTGGAGGGGAGTTTGCAGCATAGAGACACGCAAAGATGCATCCTCCTGGGGGGTCCGTAAGTATCAGCAGATGAAGAAGCTGTCCCATTGTGAGGCAAAATGACTTGCCTAGCACCACCCAATGACTCTGCGGCAGAGCTGCGAGTAACAGCCTTCCCCACAGCCGGGACAAGCCCAGCTCCAACTTCCAAAACACAGACTGGGCCGACTGGTGCTGCTGCTTTGTCTTCTGTGGAGCAACTCCAGGGCCAGGTCTGGCCTTTGGTCAGCTTTGGCTTCCAGTTCGGCAGGGTTCTGCCTATGCTGCTCTCCTGGCAGCGCAGCATTGCGCGACCACCGAAGGAAGCAAACTTCCTGAGCCACGGAGGTGTCCCCGATGAGAGCTGACGGAGGGTGGAACCCTCACAACAAGCAGCATTGAGTAATAACCCTCTGAGAACTGCCTGGCCCGTGCCAAGCTTGTGCTTAATGTTTAATGTCCTTAACGGCTCTTGGATGGTCTCCGAGCTGCACACCGAGGAAAAGCTGGCCCTGACTGAGAGGTTAGAGAAAAGCTTCCACACTGGTGGAAATGCTGGCTGTGGGGAGGGCAGAGTAAAGGCGGAGAGGGGGGAGCTCTGGACTCAGTTAGCCTAATTACTGCCTGAGCTCTGTGGCCTGGAGAGTTCCGCTCAGATGTAGACGTAAGAAACAGGGAAGAAAGTGACAGAGAAGAAATCAAACAAGGGGATAAAGATGGTTTATGTTGGTCACAGTTTCCATCTTCACCATTGCCACGGTTTCTCCCGAGCCCTCAGCACACGATCCCCAACTCGTTAGAGGAACAAACTTTGCTTCTGATTGTTCAGGATTCCAAGGTCGGAAGAAGTGTGGCCAGGCTGGACTCTTCCAAAGGGACGTGTGGTTTCCAGGGCCCAGTTTCAAATGCCACAAAAGGGCCTGGATTTTCCACTTTGGAAAGGAGTTTGGGAGCCATCTAAGAGCATCTCCTTCACCCCTTCCAGCAGACTTACTGTCCCCAGAGAGAGCCCTCAGCCAAAATGCCACTCCTCTGGGTTCCTCTTTTGCCTGAGCCTGATCTCACCCTCCTCTTTTGTGGAGCACGGAACTTCTACATGCGCAAAACAGAGTCTCTGTGGACACATATTATGCTACGGGGTCCCGCAAGGTACCATCTTGTCCCCTCTGCTGTTTAACATCTACATGAAACTGCCGGGATAGGTCGTAAGGAGTTCTGTAGGATGGTGCCATCAATATGCAGATGACACCCAACTCTATTTCCCTGTCACATCAGAACCAGGTATGGTGGCAATTGATCTAAACCTGTGTCTGGAGGCGCTGATGGGCTGGATGAAGTCAAATAAGCTGAAGTTGAATCCAGATAAGACTGAGGTCCTGTGGATCAGGAGGCCATCTGTCCAGGAATGTGGGGTGGTACCTGTTCTAGATGGGGTCACGCTCCCCCTGAAAGAACCAGTACGCAGCTTGGGAGTCCTCCCGGACCGTTTTTTAACATTTGGGAACCAGATTTCTTCGGTGGCCAGGAATGCTTTTGGGCACCTTTGGCTGATCTGCCAGCAGTAAACCTTCCTGAGTAGGAATGACTTGGCTACGGCAATTCATGCTCTTGTCACATCCTGACTGGATTACTGAAATGCACTCTACATGGGGCTGCTTCTGAAGAGTCTTCAGAAGCCTCAACTGGTCCAGAATGCGGCTGCTCGAGTTTTAACGAATACTTGTTATACGGCACACATCATGCCGGTGCTCCGGCAGCTGCACTGGCTTCCGGTGTGTTTCCAGGCACAATTTAAGGTCTTGGTCATGACCTAGAAAGCCCTAAACGGGTTGGGTCTGGGGTATCTGAAGGACCGTCCTCTCCCATACGAACCTGCCCGGGGATTGAGGTCAGCTGGGGAGGTTCTGCTCTGTGTTCCTCCACTTGCAGAGATAAGATAAACATCTACGTGGAGCAGGGCCTTCTCAGCTTTTGCTCTCAGGCTGTGGAATTCTCTCCCCCAGGATATTCGCCTGGCGCCAACGCTGGCATTGTTTTGGCGCCAGGCTAAAGCTGCCCTTTTTACCCATGCTTTTATTGGTGTTTGCGTATCTGTGTGCATTTGTGTGTGCCTGTCCCTCCTCTCGAGATGTCTTAGCAGGTTTTATGTCCACTCTGGGTCTCGCATTTTCATTTTTATATATATTTATATTTTTTAAAATGTTGTAAGCCGCCTCGAATATTTTAAATAGAGAGCCGGGGTCAAACTATTTTAAATAAATAAATATTGGGCCCAGCTCTCCTCTCTCTTGTGCTGGCTTCACATCAGGAGCGACAATAAGCAGCGCATGGGCCAGACGTGGTTTGCCAGGACTAGCCCCTGGTGGGTCACTAGACACTTTATTTCTCTGCACATCCACAGGGACAGCCGCTCACAACTCCCGTTGGAGGTGCAGGTAAATAAAGCTTCTGGAAACACGCCAGGGGCTAGCCCTGGCCGGGAGGCTGATAGACTTGCCGGGCCTCTGGGCAACATGTGTGGGCGGGGTGGGGCGGAGGGCAGCTTTGTGCTCCTGGAAGGGGCAGGGCCTTGGACGGGTGGGGCTGGGGCAGCCAGCCCTCGTTGCTGCCTGGCGTGTGCCGTGCTGGCCACCCCACTGCCGAGCTGTCCCGAGCTGCCATGTGGCGCTTTGGTAGCAATTTAAAGGGCCTGAGTAGCAATGGAAGCAGCCAGGAGCCCCGGGCCCTTCAGAATTGGGGCAACTGCCCCCTTGGTTCCCTTCCCTGCCAGGCCTGACCCTGGCAAACAGCATCCAGCCTGCAGGCCACTTCCTGCCCGCCCCTGCTGCCCACTGATGTAACTCCATTGGCTTCAGTGGAGTTACTTCCCGTGCATGAGAGATGCAGCAGATCCCAGGAGTCAGGTCCACAGGCTGAGAAACGCTTGGTGCAGCAGGGGAAATGGGGAGGCGAAGGTAGCTCCAAATTCCCTCCCTTTCTCCCCCAGCCCGGGGAATTCAATTGCGCTGTCTGCTCTTGCTCATGTGCTTCCTCCAGTTGGGAAATACTTTCTCCCGTTCCCATGGTCCCGAGTACATTTGCTGCTCTAAGGACCTCTCCATGCTTTGCAGGTAGAACTCACCCCTGCGCTGCAGGTAAGGGGTTTTGCAGGTGGAGAAACAGATACAGCAAGGGTCAGGGCCATGATGTATGCAAGCAGGAGCAGAGCTAGGAAGCGAATGCAGAAGTCTCCTGCCTTAAGTAGCAGATCAAAGTCTCTAGGAACTCCCTAAGGTCCTTGCTTTATTATCAAGTCTTAGTCCCTCGGTACGAAACCCATAGGATGCTCGCACCAGAACATTTTCTTCTCCCTGCTCCCCAACCTCCCACTTACCTGTCTGCTTCTCGAGATCTGATCTGCAGTTTGTCACAAGGCTGAATAAATCAGTCTTTTGCTAACAGGAGAACGGGAGAGCTTGGATGTGAAGAGACACTTATTTATCCCTTACCAGACGGTCTAATGAATAATTTCATGTTTGCAAAAGCTCATTTTGAAATTTGAAGACAAGAGATATATTGCCGAGACGGCTGGAAGACTATGACATTAATTTTGTGCTGAAAGATTTACTTAAAAATTAGATTTTACAATTTTAATGCCTCCATTCTTTTCTTTAAATAAGCTGTGAAATGCAGTTAATTAGACTTAAAACCTAGAAGCTTAGACATTTGGGCTTCAGTGTAAGCTACAAAAGAAAGCAATCTTTTTCACTTGCAAATTAAAATCTAAATTCATTTTATGGCTAAACCCCCATTTAAAAATCTGCAAACCCAAAAATGGCTATATTGTATGCGGTGGGTATTGTGGGGACGTGGTAAAAACAGACAGGGTTTTTCTCTCCTCCAGCAATGTTAAGTCCATTTTGTAAAACTTTTCAAAAGCATTAATGACTTAGGCGCCTGCTCCCCATTCTTAAAAATGTTTTGAAAGTCGCTCCTAAAACTTGGAGGTACTTTTGAAAATTGCCCCCCTTGTCGTAAGTGGTCTGGTAACAAAACGAGACTCTGGGACCTGGAGGCTATGTCTAGACTGCACGCCTTTTTTGACAGAGGCTTTGTCGACAGATACTGTCAACAAAGCCTCTGTCGAAAAAGAGCATCTAGACTACAACCAGTTCTGTCAAAAAAGCAAGCCGCTTTTTCGAAAGAGAGTGTAGACGCTTTCTTTTGAAAAAGCACAGTTTGCATGCAATAGCTCCTTTTTTCGAAAGAGTACTTTCGAAAAAAAGCGTTATGCCTCGTAAAACGAGGTTTACTGCCGTCGACAAAACTGCCGCGTTTTGTCGACTTACTGTCGACAGAATGTGGCGGTAGCAAAGACGCAGGTATACTTTTGTCGACAAAAGGCAACTTTTGTCGACAAAACACTGTAGCCTAGACACACCCAAAGAGTCTGGGATGGGGGGAATGCGTCTTCCTGGCTGCTATTAAGGTGTTGTTGTGTTCTGCCCCAAATCTGGCTGAATCGTGATGGGGAATGCGTTGGATCTTTGCCTCTGTCTGTGCTAGCCAGCGCTACTCTACAATTCCTCATCTGCATAGCTCATTCCAATACCGTTCTACTAGCAGCAGCTGAAGCACAAGCGTAGGCAGGTTGTCAGTATTGTGCTGTCTAGCCCTGATCAAGAAGGGTGTGCCAGATGATGCTTCAACATCAGCAGGCCCTGGGGTAAGGGTGGAACATCAGAACGGCCACATTGAGTCTGCCCACAGTGGCCAATGCCAGAGGGAATGAACAGAGCAGGCAATCATCAAGTGACTCATCCTTTGTCGCTCATTCCCATTTTAGCAATTCTGTCTCTTGCTCTCCACTGGGGTTCACAGTCTTCAGACATGGGTCCCCCCCATCCCAATGCTCAACCGCCCTTTGCCCAAGTTCTGGGTCTCCTTCCACCAGCCCTGCTTTTTGTGACAATCTGCGTACGAGAGTCCCTATTTCCAGCCCGCCCGGCGCTGAGTTCCAGCCAGTGCATGTAATTACCCCACACCTGCAGAATCAGATGTGTGCAGGGAAGGGGAAAAAAATGGAGCGAGAAAGAGAGCGCCTTTGACTCATTAGCAGCATATTAAATTCCGACATTCGAAGCTGATGGGATTTATAATAATGAATTAATCCCACCGAAGGAGACAGGTTTGCAGCAAGTTGGTTATTAGCTGCCTGGGGAGGAAAGGAGAGCCTGCTGTGTAGATGTGTGGCATTACGCTGCTCCCCTCACACCTGGAGCGTGCTGTGCGTTCCTTGTTTCTACAGAACGGTGCTGTAGAAAATATCCCCCTGTGGTCCCCCGACAGGACTCCGTTTGTCAGGGTACCATCCCTAGGCAAGTTCAGCCTGCACTAGGGGAGCGCAGCACAGCTGTAGGGCTGCTGTTTTAGGGAACGTTCTAAGTCTGGGGGGTCCTGCTTGTGTGACCCCAGGGTGGGACAAAAGGAGAGTTGAAGTGCAGCATCAGGCGGTCTTCATTCTTGCCTCTTCCTTGGTCTAACTTTCTTGGGTCCCTTCTTCCCCTCTTATTCCATTGCCTCTTGAAAGCAACCGGACCGATCTCGGCTAACCGTGGGGAAACCTCCCAGGTTTCAGGAAAATTCCCAGGACTTGGGATGTTTCCTTGAATGCTCTGAGCCTTTTGAGTCTGCAAAGCTGGGCTTGGAAATGCCGTGAAAAAGTTGCTCTCCTGAAAGATTTCTGGTGCTTCCAGCTTTAGTCAGGCTGGGAGAACTGCAGGTGTACTCTCTGGTTCCCCATCAGTGCAAGAATGGTCCACGGCGGTGTATATGGGTAACCCTTCTGCCAGAGAAGCCAGCAGCAGCCAGGGCTGGGTTCAATATCTAGGGGTTCCTTGCCACCCATCCAACACAGAACCAGTTCATGCCCCCATCCAGTAACCTGGGAAATTTACACACCACCCCCCGGAGGGAAATAACTTGGCATTAATTTGGAAACACACCACAAACAGGAGTAAAACACCCACCCCAAGTAGGTTGGCCTGTGTCCTGTTCCCCTCTGGTTCTTCAGTTCAGCAGCCCAGAAGTCTCTTTCATGGGCCCAATCTCTCTCTGCACCCTGCTCACCGTTGCTACCCTTTGTCGGTGCAGGCCCAGCGTTCAGTTCACGTCCTAGTCACCATCTGCTGCCACCCACCTCTCGGCTGTAATTTCTGCACATCTCGGTCATTTTCAGCTCTTTTGCAGACTGGACAGAAACACTGCCCCACCTCAAGTGATTTCAGCTCCCAGTGATTTCAGCCCTTAGTAGGCAGGGCAGAAACACAGCTCTACTGCAATTAAAATAGCCAAGAGACTCCTAATGAAGCCTTGTTAGTTCTATACTTTGAACAGTGGGTAGAACAAGCCAAAACAGTCTGGGTGTACCCCCAGAGAGAGTGTGCAACCACCTACCCAGAATACCTGGCCCCATCCTTCTTACTTTCACAAGGCTCTAGCATTCAAGCCCTTGTCTTATGGAGGGTCTCTAACCTGAAAGTGACTCCTTCCTTTGAGACAGATTAAGCACCATCTTCTTCTGTACTCCTATGATAATGACAAACATGGGTAACCCTATTTCACTATCCCTGCATTTAGCACAAACATAATTTGTGACTCAGCATCAGCCGAGTTGATAACAATGAGCAAAACAGCCTTCCATCAGCTGAATATCTAGCCAACCTAAGCAAAGCAGGAGCAAACTGTATTTACATACACGCCCGGGGTCTTGGCCCCCCCTTCCAGGAAGCATTCATTCAGACCCTGATTACATATGCAACTAGCTAATAGATGCCATGATAATAGCTAATCGTTGGTGTTCAAGATATGTAGAAGAGTTGTTGGGTTGTGTATGACCAATCGAGCTTGTTACTGAGTCTGTAAGGCTAGACTGAATTACAGCTGATCCATTCCTCTTGGCTTATGCTGAATGGACTCAGATGATCTTGTTTATGATTAGTATCTGAAGTGCCTTGCTCTGGTTCTCTGTGCAAAGAAGTGTGAGAGAAGCTTTGCTTGCACTAGGACGGATTTCTGACCTAGGCACAGCTGGATGGATGGGCCCAACATCTAGTGCAGAGACTGGAGAAATGGCAATTCCAGTTCTTAATTTCAAAGATTTTTCCACCCTTCCCTCTCTGTCTAGCCTGCTGGGAGAAGAGGAGAATGTAACAGAGCGACCGATTTTCTGAGCGCAAAACTGCGGAATATGGGAATTGGGAGAGAACTTTAAATCCGAGATGGGCCCAGACCATGCCGGTCAGATCCCCTCAGATCTCAGCTTTCCCTCACCTCAGAGGTGTTGAAGTTGAATGTTCTGTCACATGTTCACTCCAAGGTTGGACGCAATGCTAAGTGTCCTGATCTGAACTTTCCCAGATCCCAGAAGTGTTTGCACTTGGCGTTTGGGTGTGGGGCTGTTTCCACTTTAAATTGTGCTTTTAATGAAATATTTCAATCGGTGGTCAGGGTCCTTTTCTGCCACCTCACTGACACAGGGGGCTACAATGCTAACCCTAAAGTGGCAGTGATGGGTTTCCCGGATGCTAATGGTAGGACAGGCATAGACTTAGCCATAGAACTGGGGAGCTGTTTGTGGCTTTGCCCCTTCAGCCCCACCCAGAATTCGGCTAAATAACTCTTCCCCAAAGAGTTGACTAGTCCCAGATATGAAAAACTCTTACACTGAGCTGCTAACTATGCCAGCAATTTAGAGCCTAATCAACAAGCTACGCCGACATGAGCACGGGTGTGGACAGCGCTACATTGGCGGGAGAACTTCTGGTGCTTGCAGGGATGGGCGTAGTTAAGCCAACAGAAGATCTCTCTGCCACCAGCTTCGCGCGGCTCGATTAGGAAGCTTGCCGCGGCACAGCTGCATGTGCGTCGTGGTGCACCACGGTAGCCGAGCCCCCCCAGTGCTGGGCCACTCCAAGTAGACTGTTCACATTTTGGAAACGGCAAGGCTGTAGGTGACCCCTTATTGCTGTGTATGATGACCACACTGGGCGCGGCATTGTGTTTGGCACTGCGCAGCATAAAAGACAGGCCCAGCCGCCAACGACTCGATGGTCTCAGTGGACAATACAACGAAGTCACCGGCTCCATATTTGAAAGATGGAGAAGGGTGATGCAGAGACTACCCAAGGGGTCTGCATCACAGCGGGGCCCCTAACTCTCAGCTCAGGGCTGCAACCATCCCTCTTCTCAGCCGGCCTCCTTCCACACACACCTGCAGCTCAGTGGGGCAGGAACCCCCAGGCTAGCTATTCTGTATGTACAGATGGCTCCCCGCTGCCCATTGTCCACACCCTCAATTGCAATACCTCCTTAAGTGCCCAGAGCTTGCTCACCTTCTTCTTGTGCCCATGAAGCTTTGAAAATCAAAGCAGCTCCCCCCCACACACACACACACAGGAAGGGAGCCCTTACAGAGGATGGATTAATCGACTGAAAAGTCCTAATGCCAGCTGTGTTGCGTCGGCATTTTAATAATTCCTGAGGTGAAATTAATCACTGGTTCCTGCTCTTTCATGTGGTCTCCGAGGCACTTTTTAAATTCCACAGAAAGTTCCCAGGTGGTCTATTTTGCACCAGTAACTTTACCTTTCAACCCCAATTAAATCGGATTCCCACCTATTTTATGGGAGACGCCTGTTGAAATACCATCCCTGCGTGGCCATAACTCAAAACCAAAGTTAGTCCTCTGGAAGCTGGGTTACCTAGATGCCGTACCAGTCTGTGATTTCGTATGGCTCTGGGCCGTTACAGCATGCCTGAACTATAATGCGTGGGGCAGTGTGGTTGTGGAATCTCCATCACTGGAGATATTTAAGAGTAGGTTAGATAAATGTCTAGCAGCGATGGTCTAGACAGTATTTGGTCCTGCCATGAGGGCAGGGGACTGGACTCAATGACCTCTCGAGGTCCCTTCCAGTCCGAGTATTCTATGATTCTGTGATTCTATGAATAGACTCACCCAAGATATGTCAAATAGTTAAAAAGAGTAAGGGAAAAACAAGCCGGTGGATTTATTCTTGTTCTTTTATCTTCTCTAGCACTTTCTACCTAGGCAGCCAATTGTGTTTGATTGGCACCAATTCATTAATCCTCACTAGTCCCCTGGGGAGGTAGGCAAGTGGTATTGTCCCCATTATACAGCAAGGGAAACAGAGGCCCAGAGCAAGGTATCACCACAAGTCTGTCTGAGACCTCAGCACACCCTCATACACACAGAGCACACACAAGCACTGCAGCCTTGGCCTGTAGGATCCTTCTTATGAGATGGTGTGAATACCCTGGAACATCTCTCCTGGACCGTCTCGCCTCATTCTTCCGAGCCCCAGGGCCAGGCTCTTTCCCAAGGTGTGAAGCTCTCTGGATATTATTTTTTCCCATAAATGGCCCCCATCGATGAGGAATCAATATGGTCTCCTTGCTTTACAGGAACGTTTCAGTAATCCTAATTGGTCACTATGGCAACCCCGGTAGCCTCAGCTTCCCATGGTCTCAATGAAGAGACAGTGAGATGAGAGTGAGCAAGATAGAGGTTAAGCCTATTTATTGTATAATGCTCTGCCTTTGATATCACCTAGATCCACATGCTAAGTACCTGGAAGGAAACAAAATCCTGTGTAAATTAGAATGATACCATCCAATCCTCTCGTCATTCCCTGACTAGCGGGAGATGATAAGACTATTGTCTGGAGGCTTGTGGGTCTGAGCTGCTGCCTGACCTCTCTTCGTCTTTACGGCTAATAGAGTTTCAACTCCCTAACTTTCGCAGGAATTTGAGAAGTGAACGTCCTAGCGACCCGCATGGGCACTGGCATTTTCATGCTGGGACTTCCGCTCCTCAGAGGAGTGGTGCATTCTGGGGGTGGCTGCAAGCCCAGAGAGCTGCCGGCAGCAGAGAACGCCTACCCATCTCTCCACGCTGTGGGCCCCTTGTGGCCTTTGCATCTGGACGTGGGCTGTGTTGTGGAAAGCATGGTCTGAAGGAAGGGACAGCGTCCTGGCCATGTCTTGCACAGGGCTTAGTGCCTCATTGGAGATTAAAAAACAAATAACCAGCATCTATCTCTGCCTCAAATCCCTCCTGCCGGGGATTGGCAAGACAATAGCCAGCTAACACTTCACTGTTTCCAGTGAAGTTGTTGCCAGAGAAGAGCAACAAGAATGATGAAAGGTCTAGAGAACATGAGCTATGAGGGAAGACTGAAAGAATTGGGCTTGTTTAGTTTAGAAAGGAGAAGACTGAGAGGGGACATGATAGCAGTTTTCAGGTATCTAAAAGGGTGTCACAAGGAGGAAGGAGAAAAATTGTTCTCCTTGGCCTCTGAGGATAGGACAAGAAGCAATGGGCTTAAACTGCAGCAAGGGAGGTTTAGGTTGGACATTAGGAAAAACGTCCTAACTGTCAGGGTGGTTAAACACTGGAATAAATTGCCTAGGGAGGTTGTGAAATCTCCATCTCTGGAGATATTTAAGAGCAGGTTGGATAGACATCTATCAGGGATGGTCTAGCCAGTGCTTGGTCCTGCCGTGAGGTCAGGGGACTGGACTCGATGACCTCTCGAGGTCCCTTCCAGTTCTAATGTTCTATGACTCTATCATTCTGCTAAACTCCATTTGCTCCATTATTGCTGTTTCCTCCCCGCCCATCCTCCTCTGTCCCACCCACTTGCTGTGTTTCTCCCCCACTCCTCAGGCTTCCTTGTCACTTCATTCTAGCCGGGTCTGCATCTGCTACCCTGAGCCCTGGTTCGTAGTTCGCCCCAGAGCAATGCTACCACACCAGAAAGCAGTGTTTGGACCGGGCTTTGCATCTCATAATGCACGAGAGAATTTGGCCCCTGCATTGTGAGTTGTCAGGACAAAGACTGTCTTCTTCACTACGTGTTTCACTATGGCTAGCGCACTGGGTCCTCGCCTTTGGCTGGGGTTCTTAAGCATTGCCACCAATGGTTAATACATTAAGTGGGAAGGAAGGTCTGCCCCAAAGTGGCAGAGTCTACAGAAGGTGGGCAGGAAGGAAAGTTAGAATAAGGGGCAAGATGAAGCTAGCAGACCATTCCTCCTACTTTGGGCTGAGACAGAGCAGGCTGTTTCTGGCTAGGTAACCTAGCAGCCCCCTCAAGTCCACACTCAGATGGGTCCCTTCTGGGAAAAAAAAAAAGCAACTCTCCAATTACTCTGGGCATGCAGATGGATTCCTTTCTTCTGTTGGTAAATAAGGCAGCACACTTTCATTTTCCAGAGAAGCGAGGGAGAGACGATTAGGGACTTGGAATCACCAGAAGTTTATTTGAGTTGAAAGAGACGGGAGAAGCATGTGGCATTTATTTAAAAAAAACCCACCCTCCCCAGAGAAGAGCTGGGAGGGTAAGCTGGGGGTGTTTGGATTGAGAAAGCTCCAAAGGAAAAGGGGAATCCAAAGGGGAATTTGAATACAAGAAGAGAAAGAAAATTCTTCATATTTAAATCCAAAAGGACACTGAGGGATTCAGCAGCCAGAGACAAAGGGACACGTTGCCAAGTCCCTCAAAGGAGAAGAAAGGCTATGCTGCCACTGCCTTATGATAAATTATACATCATGCAGGACAGACTCTTTGCACAAGGCCCGTATGGCAGGCACAAGCAAATTCGCATGAGCTCAGACGTGATGGAAAGGTCTTGTTAAGAAAATTGAGGGGATGGAGGGTTTAATGCTCTGTGTCTTGATGGAATAGTTTGTCACAAACAAGTTAGTCTGCGTGTGTTTTACCAGGAGCCAGTTCTTAAAATGCATCGCTGGTAATTGGGACTAGCCTAAAATAAAAAAGGTGACTCGAAGCCCTGGGGGGAAGATCTCTTAAAACACATAATTATGAACGGTGTTAAACTGTGGAAGACAAAATAATGTCTCGGTTTAGATGCTGGATTTACAGTAAATACCAAGTTCTCCCTATGGCTGCTGTTTTATTTATTAACAGTATTTGAACACATCAGAGGGCCTGTGTTCAAACAGCTTCAAACCCCAGCAACAAATCAGGACTAGATGCCTCTGGGACCATCCTGGGACCTATCTCCTGCCCCACAGACAGACATTAACCCCAGCCCAACGTGCACACACTTCAGACACGATGGCGTGTTACCCCCACTTGGCACTTGCATTGCACTGGTGTCAAAGACAAAGTGCAGAGATGCTAGGAAATGGTCCTGCCGCGACTGCAGCTCGAGAACGACTCTTTGCACCGTTCTCATCCTGTGAGCACCGTGATCTTCCGTTGCCTCGTCTCTGGACAGACCCCATCCCAACGGCTTTTCTTCCATCGCCCCAGTGGGCAAAGGGACCCGTGTTATCCAATTACTGGTCCTCCCCCTGCCCCGGAGGAGTGAGTGGCTTAGAGAATGCCCAGCAAGTATGGCCATAAACCCAGCTTGGCTATAAGGCATCCAGTTCCAAGGATAATGAGGTTCATTCAGTGGGCACCAGGCCTTTGCATGAACTCACTGTGCACTGAATAGCTAGCCAAAGAGACACAACAGTGGCTTCTTATAGACCAATTGGCGGTTTCTTGGGCCTGTAAGAGTCAAGGGCAGTCACTGAATCGTTGTCCAAGCTCCCAACCTCCCCTCTACATGTGGAGTGGAGCCTCTCCTACCTGTTCTGGCTTGGTTTTTATATCAGTGGTTGGAGGCACATGACCTCCGCTCATCCACAGGGCCTAGCCACCTGGCCCTGCAAAAGTTGGCGCTCTGCTTTATAAATATGCTGCATGCACAGCCACCACGTCACCCTCAACGGCCCCTCGCCAACGCACCCCATCCCGGGCTGAAAGGGGAGAACCCCAAACTCCTGAAGCCTGCCTGAGCTACCCATTTGACAGCCCAGGACGCAGAGGAGAACGTGGCTTATACGTTCAAGAATGAGACGCAATTCCTGAACGTCTAAACTCTAGCATATTTAAACAAGTAAGAATGAGACAGATTCAACTATGCACCTGTCCCCACTGTGATGCCAACCTGGCCTGACCAGAGCCCTGGAGAAAAGACTGTAGGAAACGACTTTCCTGGCCATTTCCTGCATTTCCTGGCAAATGCACTATTCCACCCTGAGGTCTTGTATTTCACTGAATGCCCCTTGCTTTTCTGGACGAGATAGCTGAGCTCCTTCCAGCTTCTCTTGGGCACAGCCTCTCACTTTCCTCTCCTCTTGCATTGTCCCAGCTCCAGAGCAACTCATCGGCTTTGTTTGCCTAAAGAGAAAAGAACCATTTCTTTCCCCCTCCTGATCTCTCCACTTCCTCTGCTCCCTGACCTCTCTGGATGTCATTCGGCCATGTGACGATGCCCAGGGCACGACCCTTTTTAGCCAAACCCTCTGGCCCTGGAAGGATGGGCAGGTAGCCAAGGCACCCGAACGCAGATCTGAGCCACAGGTGGGGGAGGAGGAAATGAGCCATTCTCCTCAGTGCGGGCTGCTAGTCATCTTCCTTCCCCAGGACAGACAGAGAGCTGCACCACTCTCCGTTGGTAAGGGCTGTTATTCCTTCGGGGGGTATTTCTCCTGCCCTCTCTGCCAGGGAGCTGGCCTGTTAATCTTGTCGTGTTATTTCCACGTAATAATCGTTTCTAGCCCCCTGTTTCCATGTGTTGCCAGAGATGACAAAATACATATTTTAATAAGCACGTTGCTCAAAGGGCCCGGGCCATGTGTCAGCATCAGTTTGCAATATCGTTGGCAGAGGGATCTCAAGATAATAGGAGCCTCTTCATCTACAATGGAGCTGGATTGGAGCAATTGAATGTCTGAGGAAGATTACAAGCAGTTATGGATATTGCTTGTCATGCTGCCATCAGCAGACGCCTTTTTCAATTGACTAGTCGCATGTATTTCCGGAATAGGTAATGCCAGATATATTTACTGTTGCAAAATTAGGTTGTGATGGCCCTCGGGAATGATTTGCAGATGTCTGTTGTCACTGGAGCCTACAAAGCCTTAACCCTTCATTGCCTGTTGAATGGTAATCATCGAAATGTCACCCTGGGGATAATTAAGCAACGTTTACCGCACAAGTCAGGCCTTTTCCTATGAAACAGCCATCGGTAGGGCTGCACCAAATTCACAATCATGCCAGTGGGGTCATGGACCATGAAATCTGGTGTCCTCCCAAGCCTTTGGGGTGCTTTTACCCTGTACTATACAGATTTCACGGAGGACACCAGCATTTCTCCAACTGGGGGCCGTGACCCAAAAGGAAGTTCCAGAGGGGTCACAAGGTTATTGCCACCCTTACATCCGTGCTGCCTTCAGAGCTGGGCAACAGGAGAGTGGGGGCTGTAATGTTGCCCGGGCACCAAGCTCTGAAGGCAGCGCCTGCCAGCAGCAGGCCAGAAGGGTGGCAACACCATACCTTACTGCTGTGCTGCTGCTTTCAGTGCTGGGTGGCCAGAGCATGGTGGCTGCTGACTAAGAGCCCAGCTCCGCAGGCAGCAGTGCAGAAATAAGAGTGGCAACACCACACCAGCCCATCCTTCCTTATGTGCGGCTGCTGATGGTAGCTCTGCCTTCAGAGCTGGGTTCCTGGCCAGTAGCCACCGCTCTTCAACTGCCCAGCTCTGAAGGCAGCGCTGCTGCCAGCAGCAGTGCAGAAGTAAAGGGAGCAATACCCTACAATTACAACACCGTAAAATTTCAGATTGAAATATCTGAAAGGATGAAATTTACCCTTATTAAAATCCTGTGACCATGAAACTGACCAAAGTGGACCATGAATTTGGTAGGGCCCTAGCTATAGGCCAGTGAAACTGTTCTGGGAAGTTCTGTAGTATGCCCCAGGGATGAAACTAGCAGAGTCATAGAGAAATGCCATTTGGCCAGCTCTTCAGCGAGCATTAAGCAGCACAGCTGCACGGACTCTGTTGGAGATGCACTGATTAACACGGGCTGAGGAACTGGGCCATAGAGTGTAACAGAGGCTCTGCACAGGCTCTGCTTCCACCGATTTCCATAGGATCAGCATTTGGTCCAGTTCCCTACCCCGAGAGTTCAGGTCACTGCACTTATCTGTAGCAAGGGCTTATTTTGGGCTGAAATGTAAACTTCTCTAAGCAGATACTGGGGCAAAGAGCACTGAGCATGGGGCATGAAGGGCACAGCGAATGAGAGCAAGGGGGGGTTAGGCCGCTCTATCACTGTTCCAATTTGCCTCTGGCACTCTGGGGTCCTTATAAGTAAGAGGCCATGAATTAGGATTAAGTGTGTGGTGTATCTGATGGGCTTGGACCGATCTCAGAGGCTGCTCCTGAATGGGAAACGAGGGCAAGTCGAGGGAACACGTGCTTGCAATGGATTTACACCCCCGGAAGTTGAGTTGACCGGTCCCAGAGCTGCCACCTTCCAAGCAGCCATGCCGAGGACTGGCTTTGCCTACTGCAGGAGGCAAGATCCTGACATATCATCTGTGAAATGGTTCCCTGCCCATTTCCTAGCACCGCTGCTTGGCCATCGCTGTTCACACCAACTGGGAACAGGGTGTGACAGCGGTGCAGGGTCCCCTGTTCCTGAGGTGTGAATTTCTCGCTAGCCCTGCTCTTCTGCCTCACTCTGATCCCCCACTCAGAGGCAGGGGAGGGAAGGAATTCCTCCACACTGGGCTTTCGGCTCAAACTTTAGACAGACAGAACCAAGCCAGGAAAACACCTGCCACAACCCTCAGAGGTGGGTGAAACATCACCCTCTGCTTTGCAAGGGCTTTAGGAGACAATCCCACCCCAGTGCAGAATGTCCTTATCCAATCACAGCAGGAGGCGCGGGAAGGGGACAGGCCCTCCGTCCACCCAACCTCAGCAATCACAGGGTTACTCCAGGGCCACCGGGACTGGGCTCGTTCACACCTGCTCCCTGGAACTGCCACCACTGGGCTCAAGGGCACAGGCAGAGGCAGCAGGTGCACAAGTCTCCTCTTCTCCCGTTGGTGGGGTTTGATTTTTGCTCTCTCTCCCTGGAGGATGCTTTCGTTGCACACGCGGATTAGCCAGTTAAATACTGACCTGCCAGAGGGTCCCCCTACCAAGAACTGCACCGCGCTCCAGCATGATAGATGGCCACAGCGGCAGTAACGTGGTCAGGCAGCGAATCCGGAACACCCCGAGGAACCAGAGATTTGTGATCAGCTCTGATTTGGGCAACCATCCCATCCGTCACTCGGGAACAAGAGCAAGGGAAGAGGGAGGCACCTTGGGCCCCGGGGGCAGTGCTTTGCAGGCAGCTTGTTTACCACTTTGGAGGGCCGATGGTAGGTGTTTTTCATCTCTCAGAGGCCCCGCAAGCATGGCCCTGGCTCTGAGCCTCTTGCAATGCCGTTTGTAGGACTGGGGTCCTCTTTTCTTCCTGGAGCAGAGCTTTGTCTAGCCTCTCTGTCTGCCCCCTTCATTTCCCTCTCTCCTTCTCCCACTCACTGTCAAATCCAAATGCCTAGAAAACGCACACCGCCCTCTCTACAAGGCATGGCTGGCCACCACCCAACCCCTCTCCTGGGCTGCCCTCTGATTGACACACACGTGCCAAATGCCCCAAGCCTCACACACGTCGGGAGACACTCTGACGGTCCCAGCTGCCAACATACCTTCCCTGCTCCCAGTCTTCTCCCAGCAACACTCAGGCTATGTCTCCACTCGCAGCTTCTTGGGCGAGAAATATGCAAATGAGGTGAAGCGTGGAATATCGCCGAGCCTCATTTGCATGTCTAATAAGCCACCATTTTTGTAGAAGAGGCTCTTGCACCAGAAGGAGCCGTCTACACGGCCCCTTCTTGCGCAACAAAAACCCTCTTGCGAAATGCCCTTTTTCCTGAAAATAATCAGCATAGCGGCATTGCACAAGAGGGCTTTTTTCTTGCGCAAGAAGGGGCCGTGTAGACAGCTCCTTCTGGCACAAAAGCCTCTTCTGCAAACATGGCGGCTCATTAGGTATGCAAATGAGGCTCGGCGACAGTCCATTCAGCCTCATTTGCATATTTCTCGCGCAAGAAGCCGCGAGTGTAGACGTAGCCCCAGAGGTTGCCAAACGCACACTCCCTGCCTCACTCCGCCATCAGAGAGGCTGCTCTCTTGCAGCGTACCAGGGTCCTCACAACCAGACCGCAGCCCCCCTGCCTTCCTCCGCCTTTTTCACATGGAAGCGTAGCCCCTGGCTTGGACATGCTCCGTGAGGGTAAGGGGTGGGGGAGTCCATCAGGGGGGCCTTGCATGTTTTCCCCCCTGCAAGGCAGCACTTGGAAATCTCTGCGCCTGACTCTGCTAGAGGAACGGGCGGCAGCGGTGGCAGAGTTAAGGGTGAAGGGCTTGTTTGCGAGGCTCCCTGCTGTGCGCTGCCAAGGTCGGCACGCGTCTATGGCCCAGCGGGTGCCCAAATGCTGGCAGCCCATGCGGCTCGGCGAGGCCCTGCGGAGGCAGATGGGTTCCCGATTGCAGGGAGCTTCCGCCCTGGTGGGGCGGCTAAGATGTGCAATAGGCTAAGGGGCATGGTGGCAGGGAGGGAGGAACCGGGGGGAAGGGAGTACAGTGCAACAGGCCCTTGGCCATTGAGCTGGGGCATCTGCATCCAAGGGGACGGGGGAGGAAGGAAAACGTGAGGCACTCGCAGAACGTGCCGGAAAAGGGGGGCGGGGAGAAAGGGCAACCAGATAAACACGCTGGGCCAGCCGTGAAGCCTGAACATGAAAGCACCTTTGCTAACAAGCCCCCGCGCTCACGGGGCTGCTGGAAAGAGTCCCCAGCTGTTCCACTGTCACTCAGCCGCCCGCAGTGAGCTGGGCGAGCCGGCACCGGCTGCCTGTGGGAAGGAGGGAGGAGGGAGGAAAGCAGGAGCCCTTCTCTTTGCGAACCTCCGGGCGGAACAAGCTGGGAAGAAACGAGAGTCTTCTGTCAGACAGCCTGCGAGGGTCCGATGTGCACGGGCTACAGCCACGCCTTCTGCCACAAACGGCTTCGCTGGGGAACACTGGGCAGACGTGCATCAGTTGGGTCTTCAGGGGCGTCAAGGATAGCTGAGGATGTGCTCCAGGAGCAAGGTGCTGTGCAGTAGCCCTCACAGCCTCCACACACCTGAGCCCCCATCTGGGGGCATCCGTCAGTAACCAGGCTAGAAGGGATGTGTCCCTGGTACTGCCAGGGGGCCTTGAGAAGGGAACTGCAGTGGCTAGGACCTACAGGAAGCCTTCACGCCTCTCAGGTAAGGGCAGAGAGACAGGGTGACGGTACCATTAGGGTGGTCTCCCTGGGGTTGGTGGGAAGGGAGTGGCTCCTCTCACCTCAGCAGGCAGGAGCTGGGAGAGCCTTGGGGAGTTTGCCCACCAGCGTACACCTTCTCTTGCAGGCCACGGCACAGTAGCGCAGCCTCCTCCATGGCAACATGGCCCATAAACCTCTGTAGTCACTGGTTCACCTGTCACACCCTCTTGCTCCTGGGTGCAGGGAGTCCACACAGTGGCTCCATGGCAGGATGCCCAAAGCTACCTTTCTATGCCTTCGTCTACACAGCACAGTTAGTTCGGACTGAGCTACTCCAGAATAGTTATTCCAAAACAGCTTATTCGAAATTGCACGTCTACACTGCAGGGAAGCCTCAATATGCGTCCGAGGCCGGCTTCCCTAATGGAGACGTGCTACCTCGATTTAGAGCCCCAGGAGGAATAACTTAGAATGGCCCTGGCGACGGGCTATTTTGAAATAGCAGCAGTGGAGTGTCTACACACACCTTATTTCGATATAGCTATTTCGGAAGAGGCGTTATTCTTCGCAGAATGAGGTTTACAGACATCGGAATAAGCCGCCCGTTATTTCGAAATTATTCCAAAATAACAGAATTACTGTGTAGATGCTCACATAGTTATTTCGGAATAATGGCCATTATTCCAAAATAACTTTGCTGTGTAGACACTCCCTATATGTCCTCCCCCAGCCTGGCAGAACCACGCAAGCCCTGCTCCATCTCTGGGGCGGAGGGAGAACAGAGGTGAGACTTGCCCCTCTTTCTGTTTCTCGATGTCTTTCCATCCCCAGAAGACCCTGCATTGGTTTAATGGGGGGACAGGACGATCCTGCCTCTCCTAGCAGCTACACTGAAAGGCAGCATGGCCTAATGAAAGCTGAGTCGTAGTCCTGGTGCTGCACCTGGCCAAGCTGTGCGAGCCGGGCAAGTCACTGCTGAGTTGTGTGTTTCTGCTCCCGCCCTGGGTCTGTCTTCCCGACTTCAGCTGGAAGCTCCTGGAGGAAAGGGCTGTTTCTTTCTATGTGTATGTGCAGGGCCCTGCACAGTGGGGCCCCAAACTCAGCTGGGGTGTCTCTGTTCTCCTGGGTGTGTCTAGACTACAGTGTTTTGTAGACAAAAGGCCACTTTTGTCGACAAAACTATACCTGCGTCTACACTACTGCCAAGTTCTGTCGACATAACGTCAACAGAACTTGGCAGTTTTGTCGACGGCGGTAAACCTCATTCTACGAGGCACAATGCCTTTTGTCGACTGAGTTCTGTCGACAGAAGATGTCATTGCATCTACACTGTCCTTTGCATCTACACTCTCATGTCAACAAAGCGGCTTGCTTTGTCGACAAAACTGGCTGTAGTCTAGACACTCGTTGTCGACAGAAGCTTTGTCGACAGTATCTGTCGACAAAGCCTCTGTCAACAAAAGCCTGTAGTCTAGAAGTACCCAAATAGACAACCACACTATTCCTGGAGCCCCTTTGGAAAACTGACTAAGCCACCAAGGGATGTGTGTGTCAAAACAGGATCATTCAATTCCTGCTTATAAACAAATGTCATCCTCTGCGTGTCTGGTCGGAGCCCTATAAATCATTCAGCATTGCAGAGCAACTGCCATGTTACTTAACTGCAGCCCAGTTGGACAAATATTTATTTCAATAACAGGGGGCAGAGAGGGACAAACTATTCTGAATAGACATTTTGCTTTCTGTTCCGGATCGTCGCTATCGTGTTTGCAGCAGCCCCCAGTCACAGAGGTAGCGGAAGGAACAGGTCTTGTCCCAAGGATGGACAGACCGACACATCGACGGAGGAGAGTTTTTAAGAAGGATGTAGACTGGGCTGAGGAAGGTGCTTTGCAGAGAAGTCCGGGGAGGCTGAGCTATGGGAAGGGGCCACTTGGAAGAAGGAACAAAAGTAGAGTGGACCAAAAATGTCCAGTCCTGACTTTACTGAAGTGAAAAATGGCTTTTTTGGACAACCCAGGAAATGTACTGAGTGCACATTTGTTCCCATAGATAATGTTCACCTGGGCACCAGAAAACTGAAGCCTTTTGACAAAAAAGAAAACAAAATTTTAGCTGTTAGAAAAAAAACCTTTCTGGGGCAGCTTTACCCAGACATGACAGAGGTCACGCAGAGTCTAAAAGGAGGCTGGATCTACTGATTAGGGCAGGAGGCTGGGACTCAAGGCTTCTATTTCCAGCTCTGGGACCAACCCACCAGGTGACTCTGGGCTAATCCCATCATCCGGGCTGGATTACCCAACAGGCAGACAAAGCACATTCTTAGGGCACCAGCAAAGCAGGGGCACAAAAAAAAAAAAAAAGAGATTTTACGGTATAGTATTGTTTTTATTTTGAATTACATATGGGGGGGCACCATAATCTTTTCAGTGTTTAGGGCCTCTAAAGGTCTTAATCTGGCCCTGCCATCATCCCCCCCCCTGCCGCATCCTTCTCCCCGTGAGTGAAACAGAAAGGTCTCTGCTCAGAAAGGTCCCAGGAGGGCTGAATGAAATCTTGCTAGTGAAGCACAGAGAACCTTAGATGGAGTACCACCCTGCAGGTCAGTATTAACTAGGCAGATCCCTCAGACGCCCACGTAATGCACAGTGAGTGTTGTGAAGATTAACAGGCTTTGTCTCCTGCCTGATCTGAGCTTCGGGCCAGAGACGTTCCAATCTGCCCGCAAGGGAAGACGGAATGTTTCACCTGCCAGGGCACACTTGGATCATATGCTCTATCTCCAGACTGACACCGGGTAGCACATCTGACCTAATTTCTTTCCTGGATGTCCTCATGCTTTACCCAGGGACCCAGCCAGAAAGGCTGGCTTTGCAGACACTGTGCTAGGTGAGGAGCAAAGGAAAAGCAAAATACCAGCACCTTCAGCTTGTCAGTGGTTGAGAATGGGCCGTGGATCTGACTAGAAGAGAGACAGACGGTGGAAGAGCGTGAGAAGTTCACTGTTCAATATTTGACCCATTCAACCCCTGGCCTTTTTGTGAGTGGGACAGCAAGGGGGCATTTTCAGCCGGCTGTGGTGAGGGACTCTGCGGAGCAGACTTAGGCCTGCAGGAACTGGACTCGGGCAATTAGACCGCCGGGACTAGATTCTAATGCCCCAAACAGCACTTTACTCTGCAGATGACCCTGCTGAGTTTCACTGAGGCCCTTCCAAATGAAAATGAATCAGAATTTGGCCCGAACTACTAACGTCAGTGGAACTCCTCCCAGAATACAGCACGACCAGTGTGGGAAAGGACTTCAGCGTTCCAGCTCTTCTATCCTGCAGTATATTATATTGTGGAGTTCTCAATACCTCTGAAAATGTTTTCTGTTGAAATAGCTCCCATTGGCCTTTCAGAGGTGGGGTATAGTCACTTAACTTCTCAAGGCAATTCAAATCTTCCTTTTTTTTCCTGAACATGATCATTAGGGGTGTGTCTAGACTACAGGGTTTTGTTGACAAAAGTGGACTTTTGTCGACAAAACTAAACCTGCCTCTACACTACCGCCGCGTTCTGTCGACAGTAAGTCGACAGAACGCGGCAGTTTTGTCAACAGCGGTAAACCTCATTCTACAAGGAATAACGCCTTTTGTCGACAGAGTTCTGTCGATAAAAGTTGCTATTGCATCCACACTGTGCTTTTTCAAAAGAGAGCTCCTAGACTGTCTGTCGAAAAAGTGGCTTTCTTTGTCGACAGAACTGGTTGTAGTCTAGACGTTCTTTGTCGACAGTATCTGTCAACAAAGCCTCTGTCGACAAAAGCCTGTAGTCTAGACGTACCATAGGAGATGGAGCTGAAAAGGGGGTGTAGGCATACACACACCGGCACACTGGTTATGAGGTTATCAAGCAGGAAATACCGCCAGGGGGAATAGAAAGGTCTTTTTATACAAAGACTGAGTAACAGCAGGAATTTGTCCTGAAATAAATAAGACAAGCACTTTTTATAACGTGGGGAACTATATTTACATTTCCTGAGAGCATTGGCGCATCCTGGACTGTGTCATGTTTCTCATTAATGAGTCTTTCCATCAAATGCATCTTATAGTAAAAGGGAGCCCTGTGTCATGGTCAGTGTTTAATGAAAGTCAGGAGTCCATTCCATGAGATATTTGGGAGATATTAGCTATGAGATATTTGGGAGAGAAAAAAAATCAGAATCAATATTCTGCCCTGGTGGAAACCTAGAAATGTCCGTGACAGCCTGTACTTTCTGTAGATGTTTGTCTGTCCCCGCACATTTAATCACTGAGGCTGTGTCTACATAGCAGCGTTATTTCGGAATAACTGACGTTATTCTGAAATAACAAAGTCCACGTATACACTACAAGCAGTTATTTCGCATAATGTCAAAATAATGTTGAGCTGCAAGACTTCTTATTCTGACTCCTGTAGCCCTCATTGTACGAGGAATAAGGGAAGCCGGAAGAAAAAAGTGCTCTTTCTCTCTCGAACTTCCTGCTGTGTAAACAGCGCCAAAAGCCGAAATAAGCTATTTCGACTTCAGCTACGCAACTGACATAGCTCAGGTTGCATCGCTTATCTCGGCTTTAGCCCTACTGTGTAGATGTGTCCTGAGTGAAGCGTCCTTCTTCTGCTGCACATGTCTTCTGTGTCTGTTGCCATACGTATTTTTATGCGTTTGCCTCTGTTTCTGTGGGTGTGACCAGGTCTGAGTATCTCTGCCTGTATTTATGGCAGGCTCAGCGTGTTTCCTTTTTGCCCATATCTCTCTGTACATCGGGTGCCTGAATGTGCCTGCGTCACAACTCCTAGAGACTGGCTGTACACCGACACTGCACGGGGAGAAAATCGACTTTTCCGTATTTTTACCTTAATGAACAGATGCGTGTCTCTCCAGCAGTCTGACCTTCACTGGGCAAGACAGCTCTCAGCAACTGCCGAAGCTCTTGTCAGCACAGATACGGGGTGTCTAATAAGGTGTCTAAGTGCTTATAACAGGAACTTCTAAGGTCTGCAGGTTCTTTTCTTTTAAACAATGTAGGCCCAGATAATAGCTGATGAGCAGTCTCCCTCCAGTCGCAGACAGCTCAATTCCCAGCAGGCAGAGCAGATAGTGGTGGGTTTATGCTCCCCTGATTACCTACAGAGAAAGAAAGCTCCCCGGCCATTCACATCAAAGCAGGAGCCAGGCTCCTGCACTGACTTTTTTGGGGGCCAACTTTTATTCAGCATCTCTGGCTAAAGATCAACTTTCTCCTTGCTCAGAATTCATCACTGTGAGCCCTGCCTTGGAAAGGAGCTGCCCACGGGAGTGGCAGCTTGGGTATGCTTCATTGCTGCGGCCACCAGTTCCTTGGCTGGAATGCATGGACCAGTTCACCCATCTGATAATGTGTGCTCCCCTCCCGCCAAGGCCCTGTGACAGAGGCGAGAAATGCATGGGTCTGGAGAGCCCTGGTGCATCCAACGGGAAAGTCTTGGTCCCGGCAGGGCACCACCACCAGCCCCTAGGCAGAGCAGGTGAAAGCAACTCAGAGAGAGAAAAGGGGGGTTGTCCAATCAGAGCATCCCTCCGTGACCGAGCTCAGGGGAGAACCCGGGGGTCCCAGCCCACATGTTCCTGCCTGATTCATTTCACTGGGCTCGAGCATCTTCAGAAAGGCCCCGACCCGCCTGCGATTAACCCTCCTTGCCCTGCTTCGCTGACAACGGTTTGGCAGGCACCCGCACACAACCGCCGCCTCCTCTGCCCCTGGGGAACAGAAGGTGCTTTGGCTCTCGCCCTGTCGGAAGCAGTCCTTCCTCGGGCAGGGCACGTCCGGCTCAGAGCGAACGTGCACCCCCCCCCCCCAGCTACTGGGACATGTACCAATTCCCCCTCCCCACCCCTCCCATTGGCCACAGGGGAGTGAGGCGTCCTCCTACGCTCTTCAGGAGCCTCACCAGAATAACACCTCTGCCCATCCCCGGGACAAGACTCCCAATATACCCCTGCTCCCTGGGCTCCTCCCACCGCCTTGTGGTGCAGATAAAGCCCCGAATAGCTCCAGCTCCTGGGCTCGGGGACACTTTCCTCCAGCTGTCTCTGCAGGTCTCCTCCTAAGCCCTTTAACACTCCTTGCACCCTACCCACTGCTCCTGCTCCTGGGTGGCAAGGCCGCCTTTTATAGTCCTGCTGTCACATGACCCTCCGTCATATGACCTCTGCCTGGCCTACCACTCCCTACGCCTCTCTTTAAAGAGCCAGATTCACACCTGCGAATGGCTCACGTGCAGGTGTACTCACCCCGTGACAGATATCAATAGGTCAGGTACTTGCAGCACAAACAGACCATTATTGGGGCCTTATGGTGCTGTGTCTGAGGAGCGTAAATATTGTGGAGGACCACTTGCCATGCACGGTGGCTGTTAACTAACTGATTACTTGCTTAATGAGTGCACTGTTTCTTGTGTAATGGTATGAGGTTAGCACAGGGTTATGGCATCTGTCTTCAAAACCCAAATGGTTAACAGGAAATATTCATTTTGCTCCTGTTAAGTGTAATTACTCATTTATCTGTGGGAGCCTGTTATTCCCATTTAATTACAGGGCATTTAACAAATCGACCAACGGGAGGATGGAATCCACAGTGGGGTCGGAGAACGCCTTGCGCTGCTTACGCTGGTACTGCTGTGAGCGCCTCAAAAAGCGGGCAGGAGGGCCCGGATTACGGAAGGGCCAGGGGTGCCACCCACTCAAGTCTGCTGGGGAGGTCTCAGAGTGTGTGTGGCTGAGAGAGGCAGAGAAAGTCCAGTTGTGCACCTTGTAGAGCTGCACTAGCTTTTCAAGAGCGGGCGTCCCCAGCCTGCCCCTCCCCACTCCCAGCTCTGCTCCCATCCCCCTACAAAGGGAGACAGGAAAACAATCCACTTAGTTTTCCATTAATGAATTGCATTTATGTATAGCTATGGTGGGGGCACCCAAGGGCTCTTGTTAGAGGCAGGGGTGCTACATAAGCACTGTGCACACCATGAGGCTTTTAAACAGAGATAGCCCTTGCCCTCCGAGACCATTTCTTGCCACTCCAGTTGCTGTAATGACCGAGCACAGGAGGTGGCAGAAGCAGGTAGGATGGGTAACAGTAAAACAAGGGAATCCCAGCAGCACAAGGCCTTCTAAATGAAGTCCCGGGGGATTCTACAGAACAAAATCATCACAGGCTTTGAAAATAACATCTTTTGCACTGGGCAATCGCCCGGGAAGAGCAACCCACTCTGAGATCATCCATTTCAGGCAAAGTGGCATTACAACGACACGATGAATAAGGTGCCAGATTCCACGGTGACACGCGCAGTCTCAGAATCGAAATAGACTAGACGAGAGCACATTCCTGATGGTCCTCTGGCATCCAGCTTACACATGGGACATGCTGAGTTTGATTTGCCGGAGGCCAATGGCTTCCCTGGAATGATACTAGCTCTGAATCTGAGCCAGAGTTTCCACGCTGGCAGATATTGGCTGCTTCCTTTGCAGCACCCACACGCTTTGTGTGACTTAGCAAAATGGAAACCCTTCTTCGGAAGCACATGTCCACTGGCAAGTGACTATCCATGATCCCTCCCTCTCCACCCGCTCACGTGACCACTAGTAGCTGAGCAGAGACACGCAAAAGCTACGCTCATTTCACTAGTGGCAGGGCAAGGGCCCTAGATCATAATGCTCTCTCAGACACCGGACTTTAGCTTGTGTGGAACATTTATCCTCCAAACCACCCAGTCAGTCCTGACGGGACCTCTTTTCATTCATGCCAGCCCACTGCCTGGAGCACTCAGCATGCCGACCCACACCAGCGGAACAGGGCATAAATCAGAGCAAGCACATTCTATAACCCAACTGTTTGATTGTGTCAGGTTTGATCAAGTTGGGCCTGAACGCTTGATTGTTTTAGAGGGATGATTTAGAGAGTCCAGAAAGAAGAAGAGAGGCCGTTTGCAGCTGCGCGGGGAAGGGACTCTAAAGAGAAGACAGCAATCATGGGCACAGAGCATGGTGGGCAGAGTATTAAACCAGAGATGGGCAGTCACGGGGATGGATAAATACGTAAGAGGACGGCTAGAGATAGCTTCATAAGGAAACTGACCGACGGATTGTAGCGTGCACGGGTAGTACAATAGCAATTTAGAATCTTGACTTTATTTTTTATCAAAGAGCTCTAATAAAGAAGAGAAAGAGATGGGTGCATATGTGTACGTGACAGAGATGTGGGTGTTGGCTGATCAGTATCACACCCCACTGCCACGCTATTGGGCGTGGGGACAGACGCCAAAGGTACACAACACTGAACGGCACAGAATGGCTCCCTCACTCTCGTGAGCCAAAGCTCAGTGGCGCATTAGGAAGCGACCACAGCCAGCCCTCTGCCCACTAAATCCCTAGGTTGAGAAGTTACCTTGCGTACCAGCTCCCAAAGGCCAGAGCAGGCCTTGAGCAGACCACAAGAGGGGGTGAAACCCAGAGCTGAGAGCGGTCCTCCCTCAGCACAGCCCAGCATTGCAAACCAGCCTGGCACCCAGCCAAAGTTACGTCCGGGGGGGGTGCGGCCATCGCTGAGCCAACGGGGCCTCAAGCCATCTACCATTATTACTATTCATCTTTGGCCACTACTCACAGTTCACAGTTGACATCAGGGACCAGTTTTGCTAAGTGAGAGACGGTCCCTGCCCAGAGGAGCTTAGACGCAAAGTAGAGACAGACCCAGAGTGGAAGGAAAGATGTGTCATTATATCCATTGCACAAACAGGGTGTGAGTGGGACATGGTTGGAGCCCTGGGCTTCTGAGCATGGGTCCATATTAAGCTGTGAGCTAATCTTTGCTTAAGAGCAACTCCCTTCCTGCTGGAATGGGTCTAAAACCATTCTCCCCTGTCCCGACCCCACCTATCTCCTGATCCAGAGCAAACCCCGCAGGCCTCCAAATTAGCATACACTGCAAAGCCATTTGCTTCCTTTAAGACATGTCTGTGAATATTCATAAAGCTGCGTTGCTGGGATCACACGTTCATGTTTGCCTGATTTACAGCCCCCATTTTCCCCTCGAGGAGCTGGGATATTTATTTATCGTCTCTCTCTCGCATTATCTCCCAGCCACTGGTCTTCCCATAGGCTCCGCTCCCCTCGAATACCTCAGTTGTTATGGAGATCGGTTCTGAAGAAGCCAGGCTGGAAATCCTGGCAGGACGGGGGTAGGTGGGTGAAAGGGTGAGATGCCAAACCTTCCTTCCTATCTTGTGGAAACAGCCTGCCGCCACGGCAGAGCATCAGCCACCTGTGGCTTAGCGCGACCTACTGTGGCACGACTTTGTGGGAACCAATGATTTTAGTTTAGTATTCATTTATTGTATAATGTTCCCATTAATCAACATGTTATATTCAGTAGACTCATTGTATGTTAATCAACATTGATTTATGGAATTCTAAAAGCACAGAATTAAGCTCGGTATAAGAATGAGCAATATTTAGAGAAACTAGGTAATAAGTCAAACAGACTGAAGCACAAGAAAACTGTAGCCTATGACCTGCAAGGTCCAGCTTAGCTGTTTTAGGCCTCAAATACAAAAAAATGGGTGACCAAAAAATAACCTTATGTCCTAAAATTCTAAAAGAAGAGGTAAAAACTCATATTAGTGGAGAAGCATATCTGGGAAAGTTAAATTTAATCATAAAAGTGCTATAATAACAAAATGTGCTTATAACATGTGCCTTAACTGCAAGCCAAAGGTGGTACATCAACCTACCTTGCCTATAAAAGTTTGTGTCCCTTGTGTCAAATAATACTAGACTTATAGAACACGCCATGCATTTTCACAATGAGCAGGCAGCCTTCCTATGGGAGAGAACTGTCACATGTCAGCGCATTTCCTTGTGTGCCAACCTGTGCCAACCACAGGAACGCCCAAGTTATGTGCAGTTCTTGGTAGAGCAGCAGGTATTCAGTCCTAATGAGCAGCAATGTTAGCAGGGGTTACTCTCCTGTTGCAGCTAATGAGTTGTTCAGACTTTTCAGGGTTTACCTGGGTTGGTGCTGCTGACTCACATCTCCCAGGCTGTGGTTTGTTGCAAATGTGACTTGAAATGCTTTCTCCATCCATCCACACCCTGTACTCATGCCCACGGGTTGAGTTTCCCTGCTTGCTCTCTTTTAGCAGAGGGATTCCAGCACAAGACACAACGTGCATTTCTGCCGAGGGTGCTGTCGCAAGAGATGTAGAGCGAACCCATAACTCAGTCCTGATGCTGAACTTAACCTGACCTGCATGGGTAAGAACTGAGTGAGGTAGTTGCAAGTTGACCCATTCATCCTTAAGTAGTACCGAGGGGCCCAGTCTGCAAGGTGCTGTGTACACATAACAGAAGGACAGTCCCTGCCCAAGAAGCTTACCACCTAACAGCCATGGGAACACATGGAAACAGACAGAAATGTGGTCATGTCTCAGTGCTTCCAGGAGGCCATCACCATCAAGTGGTCTGTAAGCATCATGGCAGATGGGAGTTTTAAGGAGATATTTGCTCCCTCTCAAGAAACGAATGCACCACAGTGGTTTCATGTGCAATTTTAGTCATCTTATAGATAAAGAATTATTTAGAAAACTTACATTTTACAGGTCTCATATCGGGTGGCCTATGACATCATTTTCCGCATCCAGATACGTTTCCCATGGGATGGCATGAGGGTCATGTCCTTCTCCAAGTTACTGCATGGCCGTTTTCAGATCCCCTGCTCTGATGCTTACCTAGCTCGCTGGGCAATTGACTGGCTTTCTCATCCAATCACCCTGAGCGATTCCCATCTTTCACTGTGTCCCACTTGTCATGTACCTGCTGGAACTCTTGCAGCACAGCACGTTGTAGAGATAGCTGGGCAGCATGCACAATCAAAACCTCTTGGATTCGCTTTACTGGAAGAAAGGGGTCCCAGCTCTTGCTACTAATAATCTCACACTAGATCAAACCCTGCTCCCAATTAAACCAGTGTCATTTGGGAGCAACCCCAATTACTCCAGTAATTACACCAGACTAATTTAGAAAAGCATCTGTCCCGTTTGCTTTCTCATGTCACATGGTGATTATATAAAGAAAAAAGTAACAAGCATCATTAGCAAATGTGTATTTTAAGAGGAAAAAAATCAAGGCAATAATTGCTTAATTTAAAGTGATCTATTCCATTAAGTAACTCTTTACCATCAGCTCTTTTTAGACTTTCGAGTGTATTTTTCATTAGTTCTGCATAATAAAATAATTGCAGATTTAGTAAGTAATTTATCATCTATTGTGTGAAATTATACTCCAGAAAGGCAGAAATATTTACCCCCTTTTGCATTTGCTATTTTCTAAGAGACTGAAGGCCAAACATGGTTGTTGAAGAACCCCAAAGTCAGACTAGATTCCCATGACTTCATTTACACTGGGTCGTACTTTACATCCCTAGCGGCGCCCTGGATTTAAACTGGGGAGAATAGAGTAATGCTGGGAGAATCTGTCCCTTAATGACCTTCTCTTCAGCCATCTTCATTTCAGGATGCCAAGCTTTTTATAGTGCTCCATCGTTGTCCAATTATACTCTATAAGATAGAACACAGAATGATTCCCTTTCTGTAGATTTCGAAGCATCCGATGTCGGGGACAGAATTCTCCATTAAGAGAAAAGTGTTTATTTATCCACCAGGCAGGCTCAGCTGGGCACAATTCCCTTTCACCATTCTTCCACTGTGCCTGACTCCTGGCCAGGAGGGACCGTGCGCCAGGGTTGAGAAGGCTGTCCGGGATCAATCACCAACTTGATCACTGGCATCCCTCGTGAGACGGACATGAATGGTTCATCTCAGGAATGATCTGTGTCCATCCCTGCGACGTGACGGGTGGCTGATGCCTAGTTAGATCGCTACAACAAGGCTGGGCTAATTCACAGGGCTCAGCGTGATGGCACCTGTCTCAGCTTTGATGTCAGGAGAGATAAACTAAGGAAGAGCCTAGAAACAAACAAATCAGTTTGCAATGGAAATGTCAATATGTTCAGAGGGCACCGAGACAAGAAATTATCCAGTTAGGAGGGAAGAACGTCACCCTGCCAAAGAAACAGGATGGTGAGCGGAGGAAGGGAAGGTATTAGTGGGGAGGGAAGAACCAGCCATACACGCATGCACACAGTGAGAGACAGGCACAGAACGTCACAGACAGAGGGACATGCAGCTGCTTATACCAGGCATGCACACTGTTGTATGCACATGTGCAATCAGATACACAGCAGACATACAGTCAGAGAGTTACAGGTAGACAAGACAATACATGTGCCCAACCCATGATATGCGCACAAAGAGACGCTTGTCTCAAATAGGGAGAAAAGCCAGCAGACACCCAAGCACCAGGAGAAATATGAACATTCCAACAAATACTCTCAGGCAGGGAGAGTAAGGGGCAGGCAAACAGATCCCCATGTGTAGGCATGAGCTCCGATGCACACAGCACTCAATTCCTTCACCAGCAGCAGGGGTGTTAGGAGCAGGACAGAAACGGTCTCACTCTCTCTGTAATGTGGCGAGAGAGAAGTCTCCCAGAGTCAGCATGTCTGGGATTGTCTTGGTTTGCCTCCGTTCTACATCCATCTCCTTTGGCACCCACAGAATAAAACCCCAAAACTATAGCAACTGGTTCTGCAGACCCTACAAAAATGCAATGGTTTGAGCTCCCTCTAATGGCTCTCCAGCAGCAGTACGGAGGGGGAAAAAGCCTTTGGAAGATTTGAGTGAACAAAAAGCTGGATCTTCAACAGCGGCACTGCCTGCTGGGGGGTGATGCTGATTTGCACCAGCTGAAGTTCTGGGCCCAAGCTCATAGAATTCCCGGGCGCTTCTGTCGAGCAGGGGAGACACTTGACAAACTCAAGGCTGGGAAATGGCTGTTTGCCATGCGGACAAGACCTAACACGGCAGAGGAGCAAAATCACATTCAGAAGCACACGTTCAGACTGGAAACAAGGCAAACTGTTTAGTGGTGACAGCAATTAACAACCGGGGCAATTTCCCAAGGGCCACGGTGGATTGCCCCTCGCTGCCTTTTTACATCAGGGTTGGATGGTTCTTCTCAAGGATCTGCAGCTGCACTAGGGATTATTTTGAGGAAGGTCTCTGGCCTGTGTTGTACAAGGAGTCAGCCCAGATGGCCACGATGGTCCCTTCTGAACCACTGGAGTCTGTGAACCAACATTCTCCAGATTCTCAGAGAGATTTACAAGCAAAAGGCAGCCATAAACAGCAGTGATTTCTCTGGGTCCTTTTAAGGATACAGCCCAATTTGTGAGCGTAGATAAATAAGGGGAGAGGATGTGGCGGGTCCTTCTGTGAATTCAGAGGGAAGGAAGGAGAGCATGTGTGCAAGGAGCTGCCCCCGGGATGCATCTAGAGCCGCGATCCCAGCGCTGCTGTGCAGCAGAGCCCATCTGGGGTGCCTCAGGGAGGAGTGCTGGAGATCCAAGGGGCTCTGCTCTACCCCCAACACAGTCCAATGCCTACCTGGGATGGTGGAGCCCAAGGTGAGCAGCAATGAAGAGGGCAAGTCTTATACTGAGGAGAGGACTTGGCCTCCGCGAGAAGCCACCAGAGGCGATTCCTCCGGCGGCTGTCGTGCGAGGAAGTGGCGGTGCGCAGTGAACACATCCCAACCGAACACACCGGGCATGCTCAGCAAAGCGTTGAAGCCTGGACCATCTGTGAACATGGTCTCTGTGTCACCACAGGCTGGCCCCCCTCAGGGCCCAGGTGCAGAGGTGGCTGTTCTAACAGATGAAGCAACAAACCCCACCCCGCCTCTCCCTCTGGCCTGCTCCCGCTCCCCTGGACCGGAGTGGTAGTTGGATCAGACCTTTGGTTTCTTCCTCCCATGCTTGGATCCTGTTCCTGGACCCCCTCAGCCCCACCTCTGCTCCTCTCTTATCTCCCTTCTTCAGACTCACTTCTCCCATGAAGCCCCCCACGGCGGGCTTACCTGCCTCCCCAGAAATACTGTCCCCAAAACACTCCTCCCATGGGTTCCCCAGTGTGCTGACTGGAAGGCCCTTGGGGCGGTGGCCATGCCCAGCTAACAACGACCACAACAACGGGCCACTTAGGCCAAAGCAGCCTCCTCTCCCAGCTATGTCAGGGGGTGTGCACCTCAGCTGCAGTGTCCCTTGGTGCCATCTGCTATCACCCTCAGGCGTAACGTGTATTTTCACGAGTTCTCAGCTGGAGGGGGGTAGGGGCTTGTGGTGAAGGGAGAAGTTGCTCCACAGAAGGCTTTGGGGGGCGGGAGGAAGGATTCAAATCCCGAGAGAGAGCACCCCACGTCCAGGACCAGTGTCCTCCACGCAGGGGACAGGCGCCATCTTCCCAAAGCTCTCCCTCCCTGGGCTGCCCTCAGAACATCACAAGTCTCCCCAGCGGACTGTGAGGGGTCCAGGAAATGGCATTTCCGGTGCTGGCTCCGTAGGGCTCAGTCATGGAGTGGGAACATGGGATGGGGAAATATCCTGGTGAGGGAGAAGGCTCCATCACACCTATGGCCATGGCCTCACTGTATGTATGTCGGGGGGAAGGGTTCCAGTCCGATCATTCATGTGCATTAGCCATCCCACTGCAAAATCCTAACAGAGACAAGACACCACTTGGTTTTATCATGAGGGCGCCAGCCGAGTTCAGCTCTATACCCTGACAGAGGCTGACCTTGCCTTTTTACCCTAGACGCCAGTACCCAGTCCTCACGGGGGCCTTACCCGCGGATAACTAACGTGCCGAGGTTATCCCTGGGCAAACACACTTGGCTCGTTCTTCTTATGCAGCAATGAAAAGGCCTCAGAGCAGGTAGGTGGAGGCAGGCTCTTCAGAGCTGTTCACGCATGCATTGAATTTAATAGAGCTGTTTGTTTTCCAAGTCCAGCCTGTGCCGGAGGCAGACAGCATTTGAGGGACTGGTATTGAGTTTGACCCAACAAATCTATTCTTTATTGTCAGCTCTGTATTTGTTTCCATGAACTAATTAGGAGAAACGAGAGATTCCATCAGAAGAGCAGACAGGGAGGAGGGGAGGGGATGGTGAACAGAATCCTGCAGTAGCTGAGGTGGTACTAGCAACCCGATATGATTGGTGTCTGCTTCAGCAAACAGCCCAGAGAAGGGCAACCCTTAGATGGGGGGGCAGTAAGATGGCAGCAGTTCACTCGGGTTAGCTCTTTGCAGCCACTGCCGCTATATTTACTTGTGCCTCCGTAGGTACGGACACTTGCAGCTCCTATTGGCCATGGAACACCTTTCCTGGCCAATGGGAGCTGTGGGAAGCAGCATGGACTGGGACACCACTTCCTACAGATCCCATTGGCTGGGAACAGCAATCCACAGCCAATGGGAGCTGCGATCGCCCATACCTGCAGAGGCGCTGGTAAATACAGCGGCAGCAGCTGGGTACAATGCAAATAAAGAGCATTGCAATGAGGGAAATCATGGCCCTGCTCAGAACATTACTCCCCGTATAATGGGCATGACTGGCGGGAAGAATTTATATTCTGGTAGTATCCAAAAGTTTCATTTGCAATTGGGGCATTGCGCAGGGCGCTGTACAAACACAGAGTAAGAGAAGTCTTTGCCCTGATCGATTTAAAAATCTTCTCCAGGATCATTCTCCAAAACCCAAATCTCCATCGGTAACGCACCTCCCCCGGCCCAAAGAGCCTGGTTTTCACAAGGCTCTGCCAGCTTTGCACGCATTTCTGCGTGTGCGCAGGCTGCCCAGCTTTGCACACACAATTACCCCAGCTGCATGCACAAAGTTGCATGAGGACCCTGAGCTCCGCTCTGTGTACCTGGCTCTCTCAGCAAGCTGGCCCAGGGGAAACTAAACAGGCGCATGGAGATGCGCCAGATGGGAGAGCGGCTGCTACTAGCTGGAGTGAAGACGGGGGATTATCTCTCTAAGGAGACCGGGACCACCAGCAGGACAGGGAGGGAGCTGAAAACATTTGGTTAGTTGCTAATCCCCCTGGATAATGGGGATTGAGGAGCAATGGGGAAAGAAAAAGCATATCTCTGGCAGCATCCCTGATCTCTGTGTTAGCCTCAGCCCTGTTGGCTATCTCACACTCTCCACCGGGGCCTACATGGCCACGGCCCAGCTTCACGCTGTTAGAAAGCCTCGGCAAATGCACCGTGAGAATCAGCATCACGACCAGTCTCTGTCCCTGTGCTGCCCAGCCCAGGGCTCAGAGGGCAGGACGCTTTTGTGTGCTGCCAGCCTCCTCCATGGGCCCCCAGCGCGGTCTTCGGGGTGCCCAGAGCAGCCTCTCTGTGAGTCACGTCTCAGGATTGCTTGGCTGTTTTGAGACCCAGGGTGCGTCTACACAGCGCAGCTATTTCGAAAGAACAATGCGAGCGTCTACACAGCCAGTCCGTTAGTTTGAAATAAATTCAAACTAAAGGGGGCGGCTTATTCCGACTTCTGCAAACCTCATTCCACAAGGAATAATGCTTATTCCGAAACAGCTGTTTCGTAATACTAGTAGTGTGGACGTGCCACTGCTTCTATTTTGAAAAAGCTCCTCCCCAGGGCCATTCAGAGTAATTACTCCCTAATGCTTCCTGGGGCTCTAAATCGAGGTAGCACATCCACATTAGGGGAGCCTGCCTCGGACTCATTTCAAGGCTTCCCTGTAGCGTAGATACGCTATTTCGAAATAAGCTATTTTGGAGTATTTCTTCCAGAATAGCTTATTCTGAAATAAGTGTGCAGTGTAGACGCACCCACAGGGACCTAGAAAACAGGAGTGAGAACCCCCATCAGGCCTTCCCAAGGCAAGTGGCTGGAAGCTGCTAACTCAGATGCAGCAAGTAAATTCTAACCTGGTGGCTTTCCCCACCGATTTTGCATTTTACAAGGCAAAGGAGATTCAGGCCCAGAGAAGTTTGGTGACTTGACAGAGAGGACAGTGATGAACATGGAACCCCTGGATTCTATTCTCAGTCCTTCCTGCTAGTAGGGGAGAGGGGGAGCTGTGAGCCAGGAGCTCTGCTGGACCCCCTGAGTGTCAAAACAGCAAAGCAATAGGGAGCAGTGATGTTTGCATCAGCTGTTCCAGACCCCAGGGGTCCCAACAGTCTAACCAGCAGAGTGCAGGGCTGGGAGAAGAACCCCCGTCCGTTACACTAACCACATGCCGTTGGTTTGGCTGACTTCTCCTGAACAGAATGAGAAGTATGAAAAGCCCTGCTCTTCTCCCTGGCTTTCCCCTTCCCACTGGAGACTCATGACACGAGCCACCATGGTGTCTGATGACCCGGCTGATCTCCTCTCTGGGCATAAGCCGCTGCTTCCTCTGGAAGCCCAGCCCATGGCAGATAAAGTTCTCCTCAATGCTATTAAGAGTGAAGCCAAGCTTTTTGTTGGAGTCTCAAGAAAGGAGAAACCTCCCTGCACCCTCCTCACCTCCCTCATTCATCACTGTCACATCTGGAGAGGTTTTTTATTTAACAACCAATTTATTTCCAATTTAACTAATCTCGGGCTGGAGCATCTCGCACAAACACACCAAAGACACCGGAGCTGTAAATAGACTTACAAGCTACACCAGTTAATATAAACTCCCATCAAAGCACATCAGGCAAAAGAGATGCTAGAGGAGATTGCAGGCCACTAAAATATGCAAGCAGCCGCAGTAAACAATCCCTTCCCACTCTCCCCACTGTTTCTTCTGGTGACTTGAAACTGCTGAGATTTATATATTTGCCTTCCGGATTGCCCTGTCTCACCTTGAAAAGGCAACAAAAGCTTTCATCAACAATTTATGGGGAGATAATATAGAGAGACTTGGTGGGGAGGGCGTGGGGAGATGGAGACAAACAATCAGAAAAAGGAAAACGCATTTCTCCGGGACCCGCCACACTGTATAGCTCTCAGCACTGTATTGTTGTATCCTTGCGTGTAAGGTCATGTTGCAGCCATAGATGTACTTTGGAACAACAATTGCTGCCGATAAGGAAAATCTAACTGGATAAAAAGGACAGCTAATCAGACGACAAGCCCCCAAATTGCTCAAGGAATCCATATTGATCTGAATGAGATATCAAATATAAAATAAAGGATTTACTAACTCCACAGACTCCATCTCAGTTTCTGCACCTGGCGCTGTTTTCCCGAGAACAGGAGCTGGCCGGCTTCCTTTTACTGCTTCGCCTCCTAAAAGATAAAGTCTCAGCTGCCCGTTCAAAGGCAGCAGCTGCTTTTTAAACATTTATTTATTAAAAGCATCCTCCTGCTTGCAATCGCTCTATAAGCCCAGGAATGGAGCGATGAACAATCGCTTGGAAAAGGCAACTTCTTCAGCTGGGCCCTCTTTTCCTAAAGCGAACTCAGCCAACGGCTCGTGTAGATGGCGCGGGGGCCTCTCACCAGAGGGACGATAGCCCAGCCGCTGTCATTCTTCAGCCTTACTCCAAGTGAAGCCCAGCCCAAATCTCTCAATGCCACCTGCTGATTGCTTCACATCCGTGCTGTGCTGACCTTCTCTCTGACACACTTTCACCACTTTCGACTGGGTTGTGCCTAGACCCACATGATCCAGCATTTCTTCCTCCAATAGTGGCCAAAGCTTCCAATGAAAATAAACCCCCTCTCTAATGTTCCTTCTGCGATACCATTCCTTGGTGTATGTTTCTTCCTAGGACCCTTGCTAGCAATTGGCTTACATCCTGGAATGGGAGGACTAAAATGGGGTGTGTCTAGACTACAGTGGCCTTTTTTCAAAAAAACTTCCCCTGCGTCTGGACTGCCGCCACATTCTTTTGAAATAAAATCGAAAGAACACGGCAGTTTTTTCGACCATGGTAAACCTCATTTTACGAGGAAGAACGCCTTTTTTCGAAAGTGCTCTTTCAAAAAAAGGCATTCTTGAATGCAAACGGGGCTTTTTGGAAAGAGAGCATACAGACTACCTGGGTACTCTCTTTTGAAAAAGCAGCTCATTTTTCCGAAAGAAGTGGTTGCAGTCTAGACGCTCTCTTTCCAAAGAAGCTTGTTGTCTGGACGTAGCCATGGACACTTGTCATTGGAGGCAATGTTCTATGAAACTATCCAGTCCTTCTGGCTGGAAGTGCAGGGTAGCTCCAGGAATAGGATAACCTTTATAGCAGTCTTCCTAACTACAGGGCATCACCTTATTTATGCATCTCTAAGGGCAGGTCTACACTGGGGAGTTCATTTGAAATAACTCCCTTTATTTCAAAATAACAAGGCGAGCGTCCACACTACCAAGCATGTTATTTCGAAATAATAGCTCCTGCTTGTGAAGAGGAATAAGCTTATTTCAGAATCATTATTTCAGGAGTTGTTATTTTGAAATAAGTTATTTCAAAATAACCTGGTAGTGTAGACATAGCCTCATAGAGCTGGTCAAAAACAATTGACTGACCATTTTTGCCATTGGAAAATGTGGCTTTGTCAAAATTTTCCATCAGAAAATATTGATTTTGGTTGATTTTCCAAGCGGGAGAGCCGGGGGGGAAAAAAGCTTTGTTTTATAACTTCAGTGTGAAATGAAAAATTCCCTTTTGACACATGAAATCATTTGATTTTCATCCAAAATACAGACAATTCCCATTGTGACACTTCCAATTCAAAACACTGCAGAATGTTTTGTCCTGCCAAAAATGTTCAATATTTCAACTTTTTGTTCTCATTCACAATAGAAAATGCTTTAAAAAAAATTGAATTTTCCCATAAAAGAAAAAAAATCCATTTTGGAACAGCTCTGAAATCAAATAAATTCCAAACCTCTCTGAGCCATGCCATTCAAAAGCCTGAAGCATCTAGTTCTATGGGTTAACAGTGTACCGCGCTGCAATATGCTTCCATTCCTCCCTTCTCCTCTGCTCCCCCAGCTGACCAACACTGATGTTTCGCTCACAGACTCATTTATTTAAAACAGGTTGGCTGCTGATCTGCTCGTTTCCTGCTCTCCACCTCGAACCGGGAGCTGCAAGTACTTGGTTAAATGGATTGAAAGGTTTGTCGGGTATCAATAAATCTACACAGCAGCCACTGCTGAAATGAGATGATGTAATTTCTTGCAGCAGCCCTCATCAGCAAGTCACAAAAGATTTCCTTCTTCTAGCACCAGCATGTGTGCCAGCAAGCTGCAAGCCTGGAATACAGATGGATGGACGTACCTGATTCTCCTCTCCCACCTGACATTGGTGAAGTGACACAGACATAAGCAAGAGGAGACGCAGACCCTGATAGGCAGCATTAACTTACTGTCAAAAACTATCTACTTCTTTTGAGCACAGCCAGTCCGGCTGCACGTCTATAGTGCAGCATGGACTGACAGCTCACAGTACCTTCTGCAGGGAGTTGCACCTCCAGCTCCTGCCGGAGTCAGTGGCGATCATTGGTACTCAGTGCCTTGCAGGATTAAACCCTGAGTCCTCCAGGCGGAGGCACCTAAGCATGAGCTTAAAATGAAATCCTCCCGGAACCCACAGGTTCAAATTCTGACCCAGGTTAACCACCCTTTTCTTTTTGAGAGGGTGGAGCTTTCCCTTCCTTTCGTAACAGCTGGCGTTCTTGCTCGGCGTGGGTAGTAAAGACCCCACCGAGCTGCATGCGGCATGAGATGTTTGCTCTGCAGATCCCAGCCAAACTTTCCACTCTTCCCCGCTGTCGTGCTGTAGGCTGGCTCCCCCAGAGATGGCTGCATTTCAGCAGGGTGTGTTTTTTCAGGATTCTTTTAGGATAAAAGATTCCTTGGGCTCCACTGTCCCTGATAGACACAGCTTGCATAAGGGGCATGGTGGGAACTGCAGGAGGCTTAATCTCTCTTGAATCTCCCCAGCATGCACAGAGAGCCTCTTCCAAGAATGCGGTCTGCTCTTTCTCCATGGGCAGTACTCAGGGAGCCAGCTCGCATGCAGATCCCAGGCCCGATCCAGCCCTGTATGAGCTACCTAATGCTGTGTCGGGGCCGCGCCAACTCACCTGGATTCCAAAACACAAACGTAAATTGTGCAGGGCAGGAAGTTGAGCCCAGCCTTGTCCTGGAGGGCAGAATCATAAAGGGATTTTGCAGATGTTGGAGGAGATTCACGTCCTCTCCCGCCCTGGTGAGAAATGTTGCCCGCCAGCTTTTTAATTATGCCTCTGAACCGAGCTTAACTCTGCCTCCACTTTGATTTAGTAGGGGGCTGGTTTGCGCTAAGCAAGCGTTGAAGAGCTGCGGTAAGAGTGACTTGCCTGAGGCCAGCGTGATCCTCCAGACAGCACGACACATGGCAGTGCCATGGCTCGGCGTGGCGAACATTCGAAACCAGGCTTCGGAAAAGAGACCTCGCCAGCTGGGGAAAAAGCCACGGTCAATGCTGGTGGCTACGGGGCACCCCCTTGTTTTCAAAACGTCACGAAAACATGGAGGGTGCGTGCTACGCAATTGTGTAGCTTATTCCGATCTTACAGCTTATTTCGAAATTTGGCGCTGTCCACACCGCACTTATTTCAAAATAAAGTGCTCTTCCGAAACGTCCCTTATGCCTGGTGGAATGAGGGTTGCCGGGACGTCAGAATCGCGAGCCTGTTCTATTTCAAAATAATGGGTGCACTCAAAAAACACGGAATAGTGATTTTGGGGGACCTCCGGTACAGTGTAGACTTAGCCTTAATTAATGACCCTGGTCTGGGAGTTTGCAAGTTACCCCGAAGTGACAGTGCACTGCACTGCAGAGTGCAGGGTTCATCACACTGACGGATCTCTGATCCGTAGGGCTCAGGCCTGCAGGTCGCCCTGGCCCGGCTGACCTCAGCGGGGCTTGAAGTGAATGGGACCTTGCCACTGACTCCTAGTCTTCAGAGAGGGCCCAATAGGGCTAATGTCTTTGGACCAGGACATGTGGGAAGAGCAGAGTGCAATATGATCCCTGCCTAAGAGAGTGGAGCGTGTTGTTAGGTGGAAGGGCGTATGTGAGAACGCGGCTGCTCTTATGGGGATGCCGGCACATCCACCGGGCACAGTGAGGCTTATGCCACGATCTCTGCTCCAGGCCTTATTTCTCTGCACAAGACGCTACAGTAACCACTACCAATTCTGCCTGAAATTCGGTCTCATTTATTAAGCAAACCAAATAATGGAAAAAGTCCCAAGTGCTCATTTTAAGCAGAGGTTATTTACTCCCTGGCAAGGGAGCAAAGCCAGCTACACGCACGACTGCCAGCTAGTTTGGGGGGTTTGTTCCTCGGACACCAAAGTGGGTGGCTCAGCCCCTGGGCTGATCTTCCGAGGCGCGGGAGCGGGATGGAAAGAGAACTTTCTCACTGGTTTCTGAGGTGGCACTTGTCCCACAGGTCTGTGAAGTGACGGGGCAATTTCCAGAGTAGTCCGAGCCCCAACAGCCCAAATCAGCTGACATGGGCCAACCATGATGTTCTATTGCAGTGGTCCCCAACCTTTTCGGGCATGCGGACCCCTTTTCAATCTAACATTTTATGGATCCCCCAAGGGGAGCGGTGGGCAGCAGCGGCCGGGAGCAGCAACGGCCAGCATGTCCCTTGGCCTGCACTGCTTCCTCAGCTCCCACCCCCTCCGTTCCTTGCCCACCCACAGTGCATACGGCAAGGGGGGGGTCTCATGGCCAAAGGCAGCTCCTGCCCCCCCCCCCGCCCCGGCTGGGCACAGAGCCCTGGGGGAGAAAAAAAAGAAAAGGAAAAGAAAAGGAAGGACAGGCCCACCGTGGGACCGGGAGGGGGAGAGGGCTGGAGTGCAAACGGCGGTGCAGCTGGTGGCGGAAGGGGGGATGGTATCTCCCGGGGAATCAAGCTCCCATCCTGAGGGCAGGAGGCAGCGTGTGGCCGGTTGCAAACAGTGAGCCCTGGGCGAGAATCACCTGCGGAAAAGTCCCCGTCCCACGGTGGGCCTGATCCTTACTTTTCCTTTCCGAAACTTTCCGTGGCCCCCCTACAGTGCCGTGGAGGACCCCAGGGGCCCACAGACCACAGGCTGGGAACCACTGTTCTACTGCAACACAGACAGACCCTTACACACTATGAGAATGCAATAATAACTGCTACATGAAGCGCGTGGCCATGACACAGAGACCGCTACCTACGGCCAGGGCTTCCGTGAGGGGAGCTCCTCCTCTTCCCTCAGTTACTCCACCCACTGACCGGGGAGTCTCTTGGGCCTGGTGGCAGCAGGATGAATCCCCTCAGACGGTAGCACTGGAATGCAGCAGTGGAATAATCAAGTGCACAAATGCATCATGGGAAACGACTGCCCAGGACGCAGTACTGAAGGCCAGGATCTGGGAGCTACAGTGGATCACAGACTAAATATGAGCCAACCATGCAAAAAAAAATCATTCTAGGATCCATTAGCAGGAGAGTTGTAAGCAAGACACAAGAAGGACTTGTTCCGCTCTACTCAGCATTGATACGGTCTCAGCTGCACTATCGTGGCCACTGTTGGATGTTGCATTTCAAGAAAGATGTGGACCAGTCTGAAAAAGCTCAGAAAAGAGCAACACAAATGAACAAGGGTCTAGAAAACATGAGCTTTGGGGACAGACTGAAAAAATGGGGTTTGTTCAGTCTGGAAAAGAGAAGGCTGAGGTGGGACATGGTAACAGTCTGCAAGTGCATAAAAGGTTGTTATAAAGAGGGGGATAAATGTCGTCTCATCTACTGAGGAGAGGACAAGAAGCAATGGGCTTAAACTGCAGCAAGGGTGGTGTAGGTTGGACGTTAGGAAAAACTTCTGAACCGTGAGGGTCGTTAAGCACTGGAACAAGTTCCCTAGGGAGGCAGTGGAATCACTGACATGGGGGGATTTTCGGAACAGGTTAGACACACTGGGTACGTCTAGACTACAAGCCTCTTTCGAAAGAGAGCGTCTAGACAGCCACGAGACTTTCGAAAAAGTGATCCGCTTTTTTGAAAGAGAGCACCCAGGCAATCTGGATGCTCTCTTTCGAAAAAGCCCTGTTTTCATTCAAGAGTGCCTTTTTTCATAAGAGCTCTTTCAAAAAAAGGCGTTCTTCCTCGTAAAATGAGGTTTACCGCTGTCGAAAAAAAAAGCTGCATTCTTTCAATTTAATTTTAAAAGAACGCAATGGCAGTCTTGACGCAGGTGAAGTTTTTTTGAAAAAACTCTGTAGTCTAGACAAAGCCACTGTGATAGTCTAGGAAATACTTAGTCCTGCCTCGGTACAGGGGATGGGACTCGGTGACCTATCAAGGTCCCTTGTGGTCCTACATTTCCTCTGGCTCATGAGACCTGCATGATGGGCTCATCGGAAGCTTTTGGGAACGTGGGAACCCTCGGTGCCACGCTGGGTGAGATGCGCAGCTGGTGCAAAGCAGCTGAACTCCACTGGTGCCCTGGACTTGTGCTGAACAGCCCCCGTTGCAGATCTGGTTCTACTCCCTTCCCGCTGGGCTGGGCAGCACTATTTTTATTTTATTTTGGTTTGGTTTGACAGATGAGCCCAGAGATCTGGGGAAGCAGGGTCAGGGATGAGGAGCGGCTGCAAGACGCCTGGCCAGTGGGGACTGGATGTCCCCGCCACAGCAAGAAATATTTTATCTTTCATGTGTTTTGATCCCTGTCCCTGGTAACAAGCAGATGTTACCATGGCAATTGCCAAGTGATAAATCTCGATTATTACTGCCCGGTGCATTAGGCTGGGAGCAGAAACGACCCTTACAGAACCACAGCGCTGCCTGCTCTGTTTCTCCTCTTTATTTTTAAGCCATAACTTTTCCTTGGCATCGCATACAGCCAAACCACCCCGGAAAGGAATGCTTCCATGGAGACAGCCCCCAGCAGCGGCCTCGAGGAACAGAAACCCGCACAGGCCAAACCTGCCAGACTTCATTCCCCCCAAGCTCTGTCCAACGGCAAAACATGCATGTTTTTCTAAGCACATCTTCTCCCAACCCCTTGAGAACATGCATTAGGCTGTATTCTTACTGCTGTTTGTTTCCTGGCAGCACATAGAGAAAGCAAGCTGAGAGCAGGACCTCATTGTGCCAGGCACTGTACAAACACAAGGGAAGAAACAGTCTCTGCCCCCCAAACAGCTTACAATTGAACTAGGCACAACACAGAAAGGCTGGGATAGAGGAAGTATCCTTCCCTTCTTAGGGATGCAGAATTATAACGCAGGAAACACAAGTGACTTGCCCAGCCCCGGCTGGGTGTGAAGAGCCAGCTCTCCCGAGTTGTAGTGCTTCACCACAAGATGTGTGACTATTTCTGGGGGGGGTGTATCTCTGAAATACCCTCGACCGAAGTTGTCAAAGGCATTTGAGTGAATACAGAGGAGTATCTGAGGCCAGCTTGAACAGAGGGGAGCAGAGCCAGATACGGCCTGACAGACTCACGTCCGTGACTCTGGCTTTGTGCAGTCTCATGACGAGGCCCGAATCTCAGCTTTTGTTTATTTGTAATTATATCCCCAGACCTCAGGGACTGGAACACACGACCGGGGCCTGCACGTGACGGTAGCTCACAGAGCCCCACTCGTCTTACTCTGGATCCTGCTGCCCCTCCAGGCAGAGGTGGGTCACGGTTCAAGAGATTGGCTGGGGCAAGATGTGGCCTGGGGGCTGAGTCCAGCCTGCCTAACACTGTGATCGGCCTGCGGATGGCATCTGGCTGTTTTCTATAGCCTGCTGCCATGCCACTGAATTTCCAGGCAGTGGCTGAGACAGCCAGATCCTATTTAAGCGTCTCTTGGCCACAATGCAACCCTGGCAAGGGCCAGAGCTGGAACCACGAGCCTTTCAAATAGCCGCAGCAAGGCTGGATGGCTGCCAGGCCATGAGGTAGCGGTGGGGTCGGAAGCCACGAGCCCTTTGCTGTGTTTTTAATTCAAAGCCTCCGTCCCCAGACAATTCTGGGGGGAGGCTAGCCCCAGCCCTGCCCCTGCTGCCCCAGGTCCTGCCCCTTCCGGGGGTGAAGCCGGTCCGTGACTATCTACCAAAATTCATTAAGTGGCCCCCGAACAAAACTTATTGCCCACCCCTGGTCTGGGGTCTTTGGTAGCTTATATTCAGCATTGGAGACATGCAAATAATCAGGACCCTCTTTATTTCATAAACACGGCCCTTTGATGTCTCCACTAGCTCTAGCTCTGACCACGGGCAAATCACACGTCACTTTCAGGGGCAAATGAATATTCCAAAATAACTTGCTGTGCTCTTTGTCCATTCTAACTGGCGGCTCCTTGAATAAAAGCACCAAGTGGAGCACAGAGAAGCGGGAGAATTTGTCTGGTACATCTGGGAACCTATCACATTTAGCAGTTCACACCTCCATCCGGGAAAGTGGCATCAAAAGTCAACCCCTCAGGGAGACGGACAAAACATCTTCCTTATTTCTGAGCAGGCTCTCAATGCCCCTCCTGGACAGATGTCATTTGCAATGCATATTCCAGGCCGGCTTTCATCTCAGTCCCTTTCACTTTTTGCCAGAATATTTCTGTGTGTAATTTCCCCTAGGGGGAAACACACATCTGAAATTCTGCTTTTAAAATTCCCTTTCCTCTTCCTCCCTGGCCTCTCTCTCATGCTGGCTTTCCCCTCTCTGCAGGCACAGCCACAACCGGCCGTAAATCTACAAACCAGCCCTCTTTCCCTTTGAAATACAACCAGCGTTGTTTGGAATCCCTGACTTCTTGCTCCTTTTATCATTCCCCGTATTTCACTTATTCAGATCCACAGATTACATTTGTCTTTCAAAACTGCTCTCTCGGTTGGTAACTCCTTCCCCAGCCTGTCCTTTTGATGTGTTTGATCCACTCCTGTAGATTAGCACATATCACTTGTATTTTAGTAACATCTAAATGCCTCAGTGCGATTGGCACCCCACTGTGCTGGGCACTACACACGCAGTGAGAAACTCCCAGCACCAATGGGCTTAGGAACACTGCAATTGCCAGACTGGGTCAGACTCAAAGTCCTTGCCTGGTGTCCTATCCACCTCTGTCTCTGAGGGTGTGTCTAGACTACAGGGTTTTTTCGAAAAACGTGGCCTTTTTTTGAAAAATCTTCCCCTGCGTCTAGACTGCTGCCGCATTCTTTCGAAAGTAAATTGAAAGAACGTGGCAGTTTTTTTGACCACGGAAAACCTCATTTTACAAGGGACAATGCCTTTTTTCGAAAGTGCTCTTTCGAAAAAAGGTGCTGTGTAATGCAAACTGTGCTTTTTTGAAAGAGAGCATCCAAACTGCCTGGGTTTAGCAGATGTGGAATAATCTTTTCCCCATGTTAGGTCTCCCCCTGTTCTCTCAGGGTACATCTACACAGTGGCGCTAGCTTGAAATAAGCTACACAATTTGAGCTACGCAAATTGCATAACTTATTTCGAGTTAATTTCGAGATAGTTGTTTCACTATTCCAAAATGTTCCTTACTCCTCATGGGTCAAGGTTTACACGGACGTCGGAACAGTGAGCCTGTTATCTTCCGAAATAATGGGATTGCTGTGAAGAGGCGGGATAGCTATTTCAGGATACTCTGGTATCCCAAAACAGCATCGCAGTGTAGATGTAGCTTAAGGGTGCATCTACAGTGTGGTGCTATTTTGGGATACTTCTGTCAGCTTACAGGGCCATGGACAAACAGGTTTATGTATTCGCTTCAACACAGAGTCGATTAGGGATAGTTGCTTTTACTGGTTTCTCTACATCACTACTATTACAGGATTAATACTACCAAATGGTTACACAGCTACTGCAAAGTGACACATCAATAAGTGCAGGCAGAGCAATGCATAAAAGAGTAACAGGCTGTGGCTGATGAAGGCCATCTGATAAAGAACACCTGGTGTATTTGCCAACAGGGGTCATGCCTGGCCTAGAGGAATAGAAATGTAACCCCTGCCAGCCTACATATGGCTTACACTACAACTTCCAGTATCCTGAAACAGCTATTCTGTGTCTTTTGAATAAGCCCGTTATTTCGAAATATAATGGACTTGCTATTCTGTTGTCCCTGTAAACCTCATTCCACGAGGATTAAGGGACATTTCAGAATAGTGGTTTATTTCAAAATTTGGTGCTCTGTAGACAGCTCCAAATTACAAAATAAGCTATTTCAAAATTAGCTTAAAATAAGTTATGCAATTTGCATAGCTCAAATTGGGTAGCTTATTTCAAGCTAAGGGTGCAGTATAGACTCACTCTAATAGAGACTGGCTCATTCTATGAAGCAGGAGGCTTAACATCCTAAAAGTGATGCCCCCACCACCACCACCACCCAGTCTACCCTCACATATCCATGGAAAGTCAATGAGCCATTGCAGCCAGTTCTGAGCTGGGAAGGGGCACAGCTGGGTTGGCTAGAAACTCACATGCTAAGATTTCACAGATCACCCATCTCTAGTTTTTACTCACAGGGAAGGGGCATGTTTCAACAGTTCAAGCTGGACTTTAGGGCCCGGGATTGATAGCCCTGTCCTCAGTGCTGTCCTCTCACAGAGACCGGTCTGAACATGGCAGCCTTTGATTCCCTTTCCCCAGCGGCAGAGCAAGGAGGGAGTCAGGGGAGACAGCCTGGTCCCTGTGTCACTCACAGCCCCCTGGTCTTTCATCAGGAGCCTGTCAGAACAGCACAGGCACTAACTGGGAGATCAAGCTCATGAAACCTGGATGGATCCGGCTTTGGCCACCGACTTCAAAGCAAGATAATGAGAGCTCTGGGATGCTTCTGGGGAAGCAGATGCCGCTGTGGATGCTTTCTGCTACCAGCTTTGGCTCCATTCCTTTCCCCACCACCAACTCCCTTTTATCTGCAACATCATTAACAGAATTCACTCACAAGTGGAGGAGTTGAGGCAGGCTCAGTGAGGTTCAGTCACCCAGAGCCTCCTCCCTCAGGAATGGGACAATGTGATGGTAGCAGATGGACATAGTGCCGGAGTGGCTCGTTGGGCTCTGGATGGGAAAGAAAGAAAGAAAGAAAGAAAGAAAGAAGCATGCTGTCCACCTGAGAGAAGCAGGACCATGCTGAATACCAGCCTCAGACATGGACAACAAACTTTACAAACTCTCAGAGGGGTGGCCATGTTAGTCTGTAACTTTAAAAACAAGGAGCAGTCCTGTGGCACCTTAGTGTGTGTCTAGACTGCGTCCCTCTGTCGACAGAGGGATGCAGATTAGGCACATCAAAATTGCTAATGAAGCAGGGATTTAAATATCCCGTGCTTCATTAGCATAAACATGGCTGCTGCTTTTTTTCGACATGGAGCTTTGTCGACAAAAAGCGGCAGTCTAGACGCGGATCTGTCAAAAATAAACCCTTTTTCGACAGATCCTGTAAACCTCATTTTAAATCCCTGCTTCATTAGCTATTTCGATGTGCCTACTCTGCATCCCGCTGTCAACAGACGGATGCAGTCTAGACGTAGCCTTAGAGACTAACAAATATCTATATAGCATCATGAGCTTTCATGGGTAAGACCCACTTTGTCAGATGAGTCCATGAACTGATGAAGTGGGTGTTACCCACAAAAGCTCTGGAAAAGGGTGTTATAAGGAGGAGGGAGAAAAACTGTTCTCCTTGGCCTCTGAGGATAGGACAAGAAGCAATGGGCTTAAATTGCAGCAAGGGAGGTTTAAGTTGGACATTAGGAAAAACTTCCTAACTATCAGGGTGGTTAAACACTGGAATAAGTTACCGAGGGAGGCTGTGGAATCTCCATCACTGGAGATATTTAAGAGCAGGTTGGATAGACACCTATCAGGGATGATTTGGAGGGTCCCATGAGGGCAGGGGACTGGACCTGATGACATCTCGAGGTCCCTTCCAGTTCTTGTGTTCCATGATTCTATGCTATATATTGTTGTTAGACTCTAAGGAGCCACAAGACCACTCATTGTTAACAAACTTTACAGTGTCTCCAGATTCATCCGTACCACCCTGAAGGGTGCCAGTTTGACCCCGGATACACTGAAGTGCGTGGCGGGGTGTATGGGGGCAGTGAGAGGCACGTGGCGAGAGGTTGCTCTTCCCTGCCAAGGAGTTCGGCTGTCTACAGTGACGGGCGGAAAAGCAATCGGCAGGGAGGAGCAGAGGCACTGGGGCTTTTGAAGCACTAATGCAAATTGGAGGCAGTTTCATGTTATCGTTCTCCTTCACCCCTGTGGGAATTACCAGCCATTCCCTGCTCTTCCACTTCCCCAGCCGGGGAACTAAGCTCTGGAAATGTTTCACCAGCCCACGTCCCCCGCATCAGTGTGATTTTTGGAGCTGGTGAAAGGAGCCAATCCGATGCCCCTGCTGACTGAGGCTTTCTGCTTCTATAACAGGCACCCCATGGGTGGCGGCCGGACCAGCTTGCCCCAACCAGCAAGACACCTGCCCGCAGGGAAATCAGGAGGAGGCCAACTCGCATGGAGCATTGATGCCTTGTCGTCCCTGCTGCGACTCTCCCTGGGGAAAGTGACCGTGATGCAGACAACACTCGGAAGGGACGGTACGGAGATCATGTGCCCCAACACATCTCAGCAGGATTTCTCAATCCCTTCCCACTGCCCTGGCAGTGGCCTCCTGGATCACAGCTGATCTGATCAGTCACAGGCCAACAGGACGCTACCAATAGGCTGCCTGGAGTGCACAGGAAACAGACGTCCAGGACATCCAGATCCACATTCCCAAAGTGCCGAGCGCCCGTGGGAATGGAACAGCAATACGGCCTCGTCTTCCAGGGTGCTACAGACGGAGATGGCTCCCCTGTGCTGCTCTGCTGGGATGCGTCACTGGCAGAGAGAACAGATACAGGCAGGCACCAGTCAGGGATGGTCTAGACAGTGCTGGGTCCTGCCGTGAGGGCAGGGGACTGGACTCGATGACCTCGCAAGGTCCCGGCCAATTCTAATGTTCTAGGATTCCACAATTCCACATCATCCGGCCTGCGCCACACCATCATTATGAGCTCACAAGGCAGGCTGTCTGGGGCCATCCATCGGCACAAGGGCCAGGCACAGTCCAGACCCCCGTGAATGCACAAAGACTCTGCATTTCTCTAGTGCCTTTGACCTCAGGACATCACAGCACTTTGCAGAAGCAGCCACACACCGAAGCTGCACAAGCCAGTGCTCAGAACCAGACCTGGGACCTGTTTCCTCCTCTGACACTGATCTTGGATTAGTCAATTCTGCCTCCTTCTCACATTCTCGTCTTTCTTCTCTTCAGACAGAGTTCTTTGGGGGCAGGTACTGACTCACTATATACACAAGAGGACTCTAATTATCCCCATTTTACAGATGCACGGGAAAGCAAAGAGACTTGCCCATGGCCACCCGGTGAGACAGTGGCAGAATCAGGAATGTGTTTCTGTGTCTCAGTATCTGTGTTACACAATGGAAACTGAGCGCTGCGTACTCCCCCCCACCCATTGCTGAGATCTTGTTGTCTATATATTATTAAACGTGGCTGGAAGGGAGGTGTCGAACCATGACAAACTTGGCTGTTTATTTCTTTCCTGGATTCCAGCTCCCAAGGTCGCTGTCAGGTTCTGAATTCCCTCTGCCGGATGATCTCACTTTGCTTCCAAACAATATTCTCCCAGCAGACCTCCCCGTGTCTCTGTCACTCTCGAAATAAAACAAAACTATCAATTCCTTAATTGTTTTTCTTCCTCTCGAGGGCATCATAACCCGCAGATGTCACTCAACAGCTAATATACTGCTCCTTCCCTCGCTCTCGCCATCCGGGGCCTTCTCTAGCTAGAGGGATAGCAAACTGCTGGCAGGCTGCTGGAGTTGGCGGCCAGCACAGAAGGCTGGAATGGCACCAGGGGGACGTGGGGAGGCAGAATGTCTCCTTTCTGGAGGGAGTCCAAACACAAGGCAGGGATCTCTGTCTTGTTTGCGTTCCTCTGCCGTCCATGCACTGAGGGCAGGGGTCTGTTTCTGAGAAAGCGAGGAGTTAAGGCCGTTAGCGCGGAAGTCCTCTCGACAGGTACTACGTTTTTTAGACATAGCTCTGTTCACTCCTGACCGGCAGGCAGCCTCCTCTGCCAGCCAGTTCCCCTGCTGGTCCTGAGCCCCTGCGACACCTCAGAGCTGTCCTGCAACAACTCCACCGCCCCTGCCACTATTCCAGTCTTAGGCCTCCAATGCAGCTCGGACAAGGCCTTCAGCCTTGTCTTACAGCATCCCTGCTACTCCAGCCCTTGGCAGCTGGAATCCCAGGGCTGGAAGAGACCTCAGGAGTCATTGAGTCCACCCCCCTGCCCAAAGCAGGACCAATCCCAACAAAATCTTCCCAGCCAGGGCTTTGTCAAGCCGAGACTTAAACACCTCTAGGATGGAGATTCCACCCCCTCCCTAGGGAACCCATTCCAGCACTTCACCCCGCACCTAGGGAAATAGTTTTTCCTAATATCCAACCTAGACCTCCCCCACTGCAACTTGAGACCATTGCTCCTCGTTATGTCACCCCTGAGACCAGCCTCTTTCCATCCTCTTTGGAACCTCCCTTCAGGAAGTTGAAGGCTGCTCTCAAATCCCCCCTCATTCTTCTCTTCTGCCGACTAAACAAGGCCAAATCCTTCAACCTCTCCTCGTAGGTCGTGTGCTCCAGCCCCCTCACCATTTTGGTTGCCCTCTGCTGGACCCTCTCCAATGTGTCCACGTCCTTTCTGTAGTGGGGTGGGGGGCCAGAATGGGACGCAAGACTCCAGATGTGGCCGACTAAAGGCTGTTTTGCCCACAAACCCCAGACCTGCTTTGATGCTTCCCCCTATTACTCCATTCTTGGGCTCCTCACTCAGCAGAGCCAGCACCCCTCAGCAACGTTCCCTCTAATCTTTTCCATCCATGTGCAGATTTTTTCCATCCATGTGTGGAATAAATTTTTACGTGCACTGAGGCATTTGGGAATGTGCACCACCAGTAGAAACAGAAACCTGTGGCACTCTGCCACTCAGCTGGGCCACATTGGACTCTCTCCTGAGTGGCTGCCCACATACCCAGCTTACAGGGAACACTGCCCCTCAGTCTTGTCTGGCAGCGCCTCCTGCAATTTCAGCCCTGGGCTGTCCGCGCAGTACTGCCCAGCTAGTCAATTCTTGGCACCTCCACCCCCACAGCTGTCTGCACAGATCTCTGTAAACCAGACACAATATAGTCTCAGGAGAGACCAAGGAAGCTACCAGGAAACTAGCCAAACCTTGCGATCCATTTATCAAAGCACCTGCAGTTCTCATTTCAGGGTGAGTGAAACAATAAAACACATTGAGCATAGAAAGCTGCATCCAGAGCATTTTATTAAATGTAAGGAAAAAAATAAATAAGTGCAGACCTGTTGGCTCATGCCAGCTCTTGTTCTACATCAAACGCCTCTGGTCCCAAACTAATGGTGTTATGTAGGCTGCTATATTGGTTCCTGGCTTTATGATACTGCCCCTTATGCTTGCAATTTATTCTCTTGAGTTGAGCAATTATTTGACATATTGCCCTCATATGTGACTTATTGCATCATTGTTATTATGTCCCTAGCAAGCCCCATTACAAGTGGTCTGCCGGCTTTGAACTGCAGATCTTCAGCAGAGACATTGAGCAGAACGGGATAATTCCATTAGCTGGCCTCAGTAATAGACTCTTGTCCAATAGTTACGGAGGGAGGCAGTGTTGCCTACTAGACAGATCCCTGGATAGGGACTGAGAAGATCTGAGTTCTTTTTCCAACTCCTCCACAGGTTGCTTAAGGAATTTGGGCCAATTACTTCCCCCCCCCCCCGTGCCTCAGTTTCCCTATGTGAAACTTGGGGATAATATTAACAGCTTTCAAGTACCTAAAACATTACCAGGAAGAAGAAGAAAAGTTGTTCTCCTTCACCTCTGATGATAGGACAAGGAAAAATGGGCTTAAATTGTAGCAAGGGAGGTTTAGATTGGACGTTAGGAAAAACTTCCTGTCAGGGTGGTTAAATGCTGGAATAAATTGTCTAGGGAGATTGTAAAATCTCCATCATTGGAGATATTTAAGAGCAGGTTAATCAAACACTTGCCGGGGAAAGTCTAGATGGTGCTTGGTCCTACTGTGAGGGCAGGGGACTGGACTTGATGACCTCTCAAGGTTCCTTCCAGTTCTAGCATTCTGTGATTATTCCTTTGTAAAGTGCTTTGAGATCTAAGACTGAAAACACAATTATTGGTGCCATCGTCTAAAGATGGGGTCACCATAGTTTAGTCCAAACCGTGCCGGCTTCAAAGCAGACTTTAGACAACATTAATTGTGCCTGAGTGCAAAATGGGAAGATGTTGTAATAGGAAAGAGGAATTTGGAGCTACGACCCTTCTGAAAATCTAGCCCAAAGTCTTTTTGAGAGGCAGTCAAAGGTATAGGACAGTTATTTCAATCAAACCCCATTCATCCCTTCCTGCCTGCTTGGGATAGAATATATACAGTGAGGCTCATTTTGAAAGTTGGGTTTTATCATCTGCAGGATTATTAGCAGGTGCAAGAGGGATGAGTTGGATTTTTTTTCTACAAAAGAATAAATCAGTTCCTTCCTCTTCCAACTCGCCTGAACACCTCATTTAAACATTTATCATAGGGCACAGCACACAATATTCTTTACAAATTGAGGTGTTACGCAGCCTTGAAGGAGCTGACACGCTGCAGCTAGCATTGTGAGTATTTTGTCACCCTGATATTTTGCAGCGAAGTTGTGTATCTCTTTTGACTGCTGCTTGTTCACAAGGTGTAATGATCCTTTTTAAACAGTGCCACTATAATTAAAGTTTTATAAAAATCTTCAAAAGAGGAAGGGGGGAGGAGAGCCTCCTTCAAAACAGACTTTCAAAGAGATGTCACAGAGGGAGAAAGCAAAACTCTGACATGTGTAGCAATCTCTCTGTTACTCCAAATCCCTTGGAAATGTTTTACCAGAGCTCAGGAATCAAGTGCTAATCTAAAACCAGAAACACCCACATAACAGTCCTGGATTCTACTGATTGATTTAAGGAATGGCTGCCTAGGGTTGCCAGATGGTTTCAACAAAAATACCGGACACACTTGACATTACATCACAATCTACATTCCATCTGATTTAGGAAAAAAACAGACATTTCTATTTTCTCACTTACATTTTCTCAATTTGTTTCTCAAACAGAAAGCTCAAATACTGGACTGACCGGTTCAAAACTGGACACCTGACAACCCTAGCTGCCTATGGGAGTCTCAACTCACCACCACACTGCTTCAGTCTCTGACATGGGTGTACCTCCACCAGTTCTGGTGTCAAACTGGAGCAATGCCTGAAGAGAATCAGGCCCGGAGAAGCAAAGAGCTTGCAGAACTAACTGGCTCTCTGGTTTTCTATTTCAGTGCACAGGAAACAGGGTTCTAGCTATCTACCAGCACTTTCTGGACTCGAGCACTAGAGCTGATCACCAGTTAATATTCAATCAGTGGACATCAATCGTCACCCGTTATGTAGATGATGTTGATTTTTCTGAACAGCCTCAAAAAATGGTTTGTAAAAGACTCATGTTGCTAAAGCTGGAAATATCAGCGGTAAGGAGATGGAAACTGAAAATAGCCACATCTCTCTCCCCCGCTTCCCCTGCCCTGTGTTTCAGGGCTTTATGCTTCTTCAGAGGACTCCAGGAGGAAGCATGCTTTCAAGCACAAGGGAGCTGCACTGGAGGCCTGCTTGCTAGCCAGAGGCTACGTCTAGACTGTAGCTCTTTTTTAGGATACCAGAGGTATCCGGGAAAAGCTCTGCCGTGTCCAAGGAACACGTCCGCTTTCCCGAAAAAAATTTCGTAAAAGTGGATGCGTTCTTTCACCATCCCTGTACGCCTCGTTGCATGAGGAAGAAGGGATGTGCCGAAAGAGGAGGTTTTCCCGAAATTTGGCGCCGTGTAGATGCGCCAAATTTCGGAAAATCCTCTTCCGAAAGAAAAGCAGAAAATCTTTTTCCGACTTTTCTTTGTAGCGTAGACACAGCGTCAGCCTGCCCCTGGCCTGCTGTGACTGGGAGCACGCCACTTGAACCCTGTGTTCGTACAGCAGCTGGAGCACTGGGGTAAGCTAGCAAACCAGGCCTATGTTTAGGGGCAGTTCACATTGTGGCAAGCACCCCGTCCACCTCCAATCAGAAAAGCACGGAAATACGAAGCAAAGAGAAAGACTTCTGCATTCCTTTTCACCCTCCTGCTGCCTGCAACAGTGAGGTCTGCCCAAAAGCTATCCATACCCCCAGCCCCTCTGCATGGGGTTCAAAACGCAAACGCTTCACAGGCCCCTCATGGGTGTGTCAGCCCATTCAGCACTGTCCCACGTCCCAGGCACTGCGCAGCTCACCTGTAAGGGTCTCAGTGCTGGGAGGGCCAGGCCAGGCCCAGGACAGAGCCATTGCTCTGAGGGCTGGGCAAATTTCTGTGGGTACTTCAGGGAGCAGCTACAGGTCAAGGCTCTGGGAGGGGCAGCAAACACCCTCCCACAAAGGATACAAGAGCTGCAGATGGAAGACCTCCAGCCAGCCCCAGCTGGGAAGGCAATCCCCATTCAGTGTGCCAGCAGCGTCCGCACTTGGGTTATAACCAGATGGGCTGCTGCCACCTCCAGGTTTGTTTCCTGGGACCTGCTGTCTGCCGCATGTTTACACAACCCCGCGGCAGGGGGGATGGCATCTCCTTCACCATCCTGCTGGGCCACTTGATGGGAAGTCTTTATTCACGGGAGCGCTCCAGGGCTGCCCAGTAGCCATGCACAGCTTGATTGGCAGCACATTCCTGGCCAGGAGAGCTCTACTAAATGCCCATCCAGTGCCAAACTCCAGGAGGTAAAAGAGCCCCCTGGTTTTCCAGCACTCAAAGTGCAGTTGAGCAGGTTGGGGGGGACTTAAGCTGATCATGCCAGCCAGGGGCATGGTGTCTAAAGGAGCCATTTCAAAGGAGGGGGAGGAGAATACTTTGCAGTGACACGGTGGTTTCATCTGAGCATCCTGAAGCACTGTGACAAACATCCCCAAACTCAAAATCTACTCCGCTTATGAATGAGAAAGAATTAGACCCTTCTGCGCCTGAATCTCCTGGTTCACAGGCACATTTTCCTCTTGCACAAACATACATTTGCCTCTTCTCTGCTGCTGCAGGAAAGGCCCCCTCACACCAAGAAGCGACTAGACAGTGGAACCGGTAAGCAGATGAGGCACGCAATGCTGCCCAGTGCACAAAGCCAGCAGCCTGGAAAGAAGAGAGAAACCTGTCCCTCTCCTGCCGTCACAACTCCCCAGCCGCTGTGAACCGGCAGGGTGCAATGAACTCGGATGGAGTGGTGCCGACTTCCCCCTGCTGGGGTTCTGGCCAAGGGGAGATCGGCGACAAAAGCAAGCGGCACATTTTCAGACGTGTGGTTTCCGAGTTGGACACATGCCGTTCAGCTCCCCCAGTCATTCTTGGGAATTATTATTAGAATTATTTATATTGCCGTAATGCCGAAGAGCCAGAGCCATGGACCAGGCCTCATGTGCTAAGTGCTGTACATGGCAAATAGTATTATCCTCCTTTAACGTATGTGTATAAGAGATTTTCCCTAGGCCACACAGCGAATCAGTGGCACAGCTGGAAATAGAACCAGGTAGTGCTGACCCTCCACACCCCTAGCTCTAGTCACCGGACAACAATATTTCAGCTCTTTTACCAGCTCCTTCCCTCTCCCCACCCCTCCCTTCTCTTCTCCCAGCAGTTACTATTGACTATTGACAAGCAGCACCATTACGAGGTGCACTAAGGCTTGTGGTGGAACAAAAATTACAAGCTTCTAAGCTGAGAAGAAGCAATTTCTGATGCAATGCTATCAGAGCCTGGCACAACTATCCCACCGCACATCACTCGGGCAGCAACACTGGAGAGGGTTATGGGAGCCGGGAGAGCGAAGGATATAATCCGTAATGGTATCGCACTAACTCTTCTCAGCCAGGAAGAGCTGCATTGCATGATGGACTCCCAGATAAGCTGATTATCTCATCCACCCCCACAAAAGAAGCCTGACCCCTAATTTGTTAAATCCAAAGATTAATGCTGAATTAACCTCTAACAAGCAGCCTGAGGACAGAGGTGGCCATGGGCCTCTGCACAGAGGAATTTCGGCACCAAATAAGAATCACGCTGAGGTGAGTCAGGCCTCCTGACTCCGGCCATTGTCTTCCCTGGTGGATTGTTTTTGGAGAGGGCTATAATTTTTAACCACCTGACAGAGGTTCTGTGGGTGGGAAGTCAGGCTATTCCTTTCTCTGGGTATGTTTACACTGCAGAGTTCTTCCGGAAAAACTACACTTACATCCACACTGCTATTGCGTTCTTTCAACAGAAAGTCCAAAGAACGGAGGGGGTTTTCCGATGGCAGTAAACCTAATTCTACGAGGAAGAAGTTTTTCCGAAAGAGCTTTTTCGGAAAAAGGCGTGTGTGGACGTAGTTTCGAAAGAAGAGGCATCCAGGAAAAAGCACAGGTGCCCTGGTGGGCCACTCCGTCCAGAGTAATCATGACTTAAATACGAGAGAGCGTCCGATCAATGTGGACGCTATCTTTCGAAAAAGCAGATTGCTTTTTCGTTGCGCTTTTGCTGTGTGGACGCTCTCTTTCGGAAGAAGTTTTTCCGGAAGATCTCTTCTGGGAAAGTTTCTTCCAAAAGAAGCCTTTGGTCTAGATGTAGCCTCTGTGTGGCAAATGCCTCAGGGGCTTTCAGTACAAGGGTTGGTCCTTTTTACTTTCTAGGTACAGATACGGACTCATGAGACTTGGTAGGTTACAAATAGAGTAACCTACCATCTCTCAGATTGAACCCCAGGAGAAACTTTTCAATGCCTTTGGCTCAGACTCACCCTTTCCCTGCACCTTCCATCATTTGCACCCGTGCAAGAAACAGCATTGTACACTAATGAAAATGACTTGTTAAGAGTCCGAGCAAGAGGAGTCAGGGCCCTTTCAGTTAGAAGGAGTTTGCTCTGCCTGTTCAGACAGGTACAATCCACCACTTCAGACACAGTGACTTTTTGCCCCAGGACTTCAGAGCATGAGAACCTATAATTTGTATAACACACAAAAGTAAAACCCATTGATTTCCTGAACTGTCTACCTCCTACCAGGAGCCCCTATCAGCCTCTTACAGCATCTGGCTCGCCACAGGATTCTCTTTGCTTTCCTGGTTACCCTTCTATGTCTGCAAAAGCAAACTTGAGAACAGCCCCAGGAAAGGCTAGAAGGTGACTTTGGTTTATTTATTTTTTTAAGCATGTGACAATCTCAGTCTTATCTGACCAAATCGCTTTGCTGATCGGCCGTGCAAAGGCGTCCCAGAGAGCGGGGGCATCTCTGCACGACCTCTGGAAATGCTCGCGGAGCTGATGCTGTGCTCGGAGACAAGAAACCGCCTGGGAGTCCCAAGACGGCGAAAGGAGATAGTCACCGTGGAAACGAGGCGCGATGGCCGTGCACGGCCGGGCACAGCACCCTGAGCTGTTTCCTCAGCCCGTTGGGAGGGGGAAACCACCGTCCACTTGGGGAGGCAGGAGCGGATGAGATTTTTGCGGGGCCCAGGACGCGGGGCCTATTGAAGCGCGGGGCCCGGGGCAGCCGCCCCGCTCGCCCTGCCCTGTATCCGCCGCTGTGTGGAGGGAAGGGAGCAGGAGTGAACGAGGACTGGAAGTCAGAGGTAGTTGGGGCCCACATAGGAAAAAGCCAAGACCCAGCCTTTCTTAACAGAAGTCCCAAATGCTTCACTTGGCCAAGACGAACTGATTCAGACACCTCGAAGGAGTGCGTTTGACATCAAAGGGCAGGTCCACTCCAAAATGGGGCCCTGGAGCCCAGTGATCTGGATAGATTTTGATTTTTAGTCACTGAATCATCAGTCACAATTGTTGGGTGAAGAGTTTTTCCAGTCTGCAGCCTATGGGGCAGGCTGATACTCTTCCTTCATGGCTTATCGCGGGTCATGTAAGTCACCTGGGCGATTAAAACTTTTTAAACTGGGTAATAAGCAGCAAGCCATGACTACGTCTGTTCACACACGAACCCCACATGGACGGAGGATTCCCTGTACGAACACTTTCAGGTGGTGAGTGAATCCAGCAGTCATATGAATACTACTCTGCTTTGGTGTCGGGGGCAAACACGCCTGTTGTGACCAGTGGTTTAGGAGACCAAAGAGTCTTTGCAAGCACCATTTAGCAGCCTTCATCTAGCCACAGTAACGGCAGTTGACTCAGTGGGCCTAGTTCAGCTAGCCCTGATGTGACTCCACCTCAGCTAATTGTAATTACAGAGGTATTAATTGGAAAAAGCCTCAGCTGATGTCAATCAACATAGCTCCATTGAATTCACTGGAGCTATATCAGTTTACACTCTCTGTCCAATGGATTTACACCGGGGATGACTCTGACACAATACATTAAAAGTTCATTTGCTTTCCCGCAGGGAACACACAGTTGAAACCACTGACTGGACCGACAAAAGTAGCCTTTGGTGCATTTGTAAGCCATGGGTGATGGGAACATAACAACATATCCCTTTAAATCTGAGAACCCTGGCATTGCTAAGAGAATCCGAGCAGCCCTCCACCTGTGACCATGCAATTAAACTTGTCCCTGTAGCAGCAAAACACTTGCACGAGGCTAAGTTTGCTCCTCAAGCCAATGCAATACTCCCTGAGCAACTTTCCCAAGGAAATCTGGAGTGCACCCACAACAGCACCAAATGTCTGGAGCTGTCAGAGAGATTTCATCAGCCAGGAACTTGACATTTCCCTAACAGGAGATCCAGAGATAAGAGCTGTAACTTAAAGTTTGTTGCTCACTCCTCCCCTCCCCCCCCCCCCAGTGATACGATAGGGATCATCTGCTAGTACAGAGGCTGAATTCTCTTAGTGATGTGGCTTTTTTATAAAAAAAAAAAAAGACTTAGAATTGATGATTCCTGGTATGAAGCAGTTTGTCACCTGTGCTTTTATGATTACAGCAACTAAGGGGAAAAAGATGTCCTTTCAGATAAGCATTTGAAAGGGGGGAAAAATAGAAGCTTTCAAAGGGTCTTTGTTCTCTTGAAGTGCTCTCGTTCCAGAAGCCTGGCAGATTTCTCTGGAGGAGGGGAAGGAAGTGGAATTTAAAAACAAAATGCGTCCTCATTTTCAAACTGTTTCATATTAGCAGTCATCAATTATGGAATTTGCCTTGACTAATGTTTCAGGCCATTATATCACCCTCGATGTTTATAATTGGATCCTAAATTAGGATTAATTCTCAAGGAAAAGGTTCCATGCTAAACAGGTTGTTTCGCTCTCTGTGGAACTCCCGGTGACATTCTCGTTACTAAAATAATCATTTGCTTTTTAACATTTGGGCGGGGGGGAAACAGCTAACCTTTTTCAACAGCTTTACAGCCCCAGCTTAGGTCACTGGGGGGGACAAGGCTGGTGGCTCATGTCATCTTAGTTGTTAGTGGTGGCAGGTTCCAACTCCGAAATCACGGCGCTTGGGTTTGGAGGTGGTTCTGTGTGAGATGCAGGGGCAGGCTGCAGGTTCGGGTGGGGAGGAAAAGATCAGCACTAGGATGGATACCAATCATCCCAAGACAGAACGGCACATGGAAATGGGGCAACACGTCATGTGAAAACCATAGAGCAGGGCGAAATGTACTGGCGGGGGGGCACTGAAATGCCACTGTTGGGAAGACAGATGACACGGTGGCTCTTCTCCCAGGCATCATGTGCACTTTTCAATTACATTTTTTGCAGCTGCTAGCCATGCAACAGGAAGGTGACAAAGGGCAGGAGGAAAAGTCACGCTGTGGCCTTAACAAATGTGGGGGTCGCTATCATTAGAGCTCACACGCCTTCCCCGGGGACTTATCCTCCCTCGCTGAGATGCCTCCCACCACAGCTAGCCCCTCTGCCAGGGCTGGTGGCTTGTCTTTGCAGAGTCAGGGCATATCTAAATAAAAGCCCACACCCTGCCATCAGATCATTTGTCACACAGAGATAACCAATGTGCCTTTGCCACTCTGACAGCCCAAGGCCACACACCACGGGTGACCATTAGCGTGCCATTAATTTATGGAGCAACCCAATTTCCAGTCTCACTCGAGGGCATAATCCCCTCAATTAAAGCCTTCCATTTTGAAATCCTCCCTGAGTTCTTCATGCACTAGAAGGGGCAGACAGCCGGGAGTGAGGCAGGGGGACTAGAGAGATAGTTAGAAGCTGCTTCGTTACTGTTTGACATGGTTTAGGCAGAGAAACGTAACATCGGGGGGAAGCAGGGAAAAACCCAGCGTGAATTAAATGAGAACCAAACACAACCTTCAGTGAGATTAGAATGGGCTCCTGGCTCCCGGTGAATTGCAGGAGACTGCAAAAGACAAGAGTGCCAGGACGCACGCTTAGAGCGTAGATAGCTGGCTGATCGCTCGAGGGGGAAAGGAGTTGTAAGACAAGTGCTGGAACCAGGCATGTCTGTAGCTGAGCTGAATGGAAAAACACTTCATGGGGCAATGACAAACAATGGATCCGTTGCTACTAGGTGGAAGTTCAGAGGAAGGGGGAGGTATTGATGTTGCCGGTGACCATGTAACAACAGTGCTCTCATTTCCACGGACCTTGCCACAGAAGCTTTGACCACACAAACATGGACTCTGAGAGAGAGCGCTCCTGTGGCGACAGGCTCCTGGATCCACCGCTCCATTGCAAGCAGGACACCGCAGTATTCAGACACTCTCCTCTGGAGGCGCCCATCCTGATGCACCACACTCGAGTTTGGAAGGGCCCAAAATGCTGGGGAAAGTTTTGCCCCCTCCCAGAGGTCTGCTCTGAGATGAGGTGTCGGTCCTTCTAAGTGGTCTCATGATGGGGGGAGGGATGGGTGGACTTCACTGCCCTTCTCCAGTATCTTTAAAAAAACCCAGCTCCCATAGAAAGTTGCTGGAGACCCAGAGTTTAGTTGCTAAAGATTTGCAGCAAGGATTGCCCAGTGTCCAAGAATATTAGGACTGGAAGGGACCTCAAGAGGTCATCGAGTCCAGCCCCCTACCCTCGTGGCAGGACCAAATACTGTCCAGACCATCCCTGATAGACATTTATCTAACCTGCTCTTAAATATCTCCAGAGATGGGGATTCCACATCCTCCCTGGGCAATTTATTCCGGTGTTTAACCAGGTTTAATGTCTTTGAGGTTTTTAACTTGAGCTGTAGCTGTTCAGCTGTAGCTCTGAAGAGCTCCCATTTGTTTCCCAAAATGTTGGCCAAGATGGGAGCTGTCACATACACATTTCAGTCTGGCTTCAGGCCTGGTTTTGGAACGGAAAGCACTTTGGTCGCCCTGGTAGACGACCTATGCCAGGAGATAGAGAGGGGGAATGCATTCCTGTTGATTCTCTTGGACCTCTCAATGGCTTTTGAGACCATCGACCATGGTATTCTTCTGGAGCGCCTGGCAGAGTTGGGTATCGGAGGCGCTGTTTTACTGTGGTTCTGGACTTATCTGTCGGGACGCTTTCAGAAGGTGGAGCTAGGGGGCTGCTGCTTGACCCCATGGCGACTATGCTACAGAGTCCTGCAAGGTTCCATCTCGTCCCCTCTGCTGTTTAACATCTACCTGAAACCGCCGGGAGAGGTCATAAGGAGATTTGGAGGATGGTGCCATCAATATGCAGATGACACCCAACTCTATTTCTCTGTGACATAGGATCCAGGTGTGTCAGCGACTGATCCGAACTGGTGTCTGGAGGCGCTGATGGACCGGATGAGGTCGAATAAGCTGAAGCTGAATCCAGACAAGACCGAGGTCCTGTGATTCAGGAGGCCATCTGTCCAGGAATGTGGGGTGCTACCTGTTCTGAAGGGGGTCACGCTCCCCCTGAAAGAACAGGTATGCAGCTCGGGAGTCCTCCTGGACCCTTTGCTAGCATTTGAGAATCAGATTTCCTTGGTGGCCAGGAACGTTTCTGGGCTGCTTCGGCTGATCCGCCAGCAGTAATCCCTCCTAAGTAGGAATGACCTGGCTACAGTGATTCGTGCCCTTGTCACATCCCGACTGGATTGCTGCAATGCTCTCTACATGGGGCTGCCTCTGAAGAGTCTTTGGAAACTTCAGCTGGTCCAGAATGCGGCTGCTCGAGTTTTAACTAACACTTGTTATACGGAACACATTATGCCAATGCTCCGGCAGCTGCACTGGCTTCCGTATGTTTCTGAGCACAATTCAAGGTCGTGTTCCTCACCTGTAAAGCCCTAAACAGTTTGGGATGGGGGCACTCCTCCCGTATGAACCTGTCCGGGGTTTAAGGTCACCTGGGGAGGCTCTGCTCCGTGTTCCTCCACTGATGGAGATAAGGCTGACACCTACGTGGAGTAGCCTTCTTAGCTTTTGCTCCCAAACTATGGAACTCCCTCCCCTAGGATATTTGCCTGGCGCCAATGCTGGCATTGTTTCGGCACCAGGCTAAAGTCATCATTTTTACCCATGCTTTTTTTGGTGCTTGGGTCTGTGTCTGTGTGTCCCTCCTCTCAGTGTGTCTTAGTAGGTTTTATGCTCCTCCCCCCCCCCCCGCCACCGGGGTCTTTTATTCTACTTTTTTATATATTGTGTATTAAAATTTTGTAAGCCGCCTTGAATATTTTAAGTAGAAAGGCAGGGTAAAAATACTTTTAAATAAAGAATAAAGAAAGAATAAAGAAATAACAAAAAGATGGTTCCTGCCTCAAAGCGGCATAGTGGCTGCCATTTTGGTTTGTGACTTTGCTATTTGTAGCAAAGTGTGACTGATTGCCACGGAATGGCATTGATGCCAAGATTTCAGTGAGAATCGGCGAGGGATGGGATGTTTATATGGAGAGCAAGAATATCCAGAATTATGACAGTTAATGTAAACAAGGGATTTTCAAAAGGAAGATACAACCCCAATTTTAAGGGTTGATGTCAGTTTCCTATTATGAGGGGTCAGGATTAGAGGGTGTGTCTAGACTACTTGGCTCCATCGACGGAGCCATGTAAACTAGTTTACCCAACATAGTCAATGAAGTGGGGATTTAAATAATCCCCACTTCATTAAAATAAAAATGGCCACGCGCTGTACTGACGATCAGCTGATCTGGTACAGCGCGGCAGTCTAGAGGCGGATCGGTCGACAAGGAAGCCTTTCTCGACCGTTCCTGTAAACCTCATTTCACGAGGCATAAGGGAGCGATCGACAAAGACTTCCCCTGTCGACTGATCCACGTCTAGACTGCTGCACTGTGCCGGACCAGCTGATTGTCGGCACAGCGTGGCGGCCATTTTTATTTTAATGAAGTGGGGATTATTTAAATCCCCACTTCATTGACTATGTCGGGTAAACTACTTTACATGGCTCCGTCGACGGAGCCATGTAGTCTAGACACACCCAGAGTGTGTGTAAATTCACTGGCCAACCCAAATCATTGGAGGAGGGGGCGGCTGAATAGTTTCAGGTCAAACAAAACAGTTTGTTCATCTCAAATGATATTTTCAAAATCTTTTCACCTTTTTCCATAAAAAAATCGAATGAAAGTGAAATTCCAAACAAAGTCATTTTATTTTTTCAAAACATCAAAACAACATGTTTTTCCAGGTTTTCTTTTGTGGGCTCAGGGGTGTTGCTTTGACCAAAACATTTGTGCTGACATCAACAGGAATTTGCAAAGCGCTTGGCTCGTCATGAATCTGCACTTTTAGGCCAAAAGCGTTTCATCCAAAATATTTCAGCGAGCTCCGGTCAGACTGAGTCCCTCCTGAGGGCAGATTGTCCCACATTTGGCTACTGAAGGGGTTTTTGTTTCTTCTGTACAGCCATATAGTTGTGTCCGTTGCTGAAGACAGAACACTGCGTTAGATGGGCCTCAGATCTGATCCAAAGTGGAAAGTCCTATGTTCCCACGAACAAGGCACAAGGAAGATTTCCTCCGGGATGTTAAAGCCCACGCCTGATAGCCTGCAAACACTGCACCTGACAGCACATGGAGCTAGTGGCAACAAGCAATTTTTTTTTTTTTTGGCAGAACTCTTTCAACTTTTTATTCTTTATGGTCACTAGAAAACTGCTGAAAGCTGAGAAGTTCCGAGGAGAGATGCAGTGGGATTTATGGAATGCCGCGCTGCATACCTGACAGTGGTAGCAGTTTGCAAAAAAAGCCATGCGCGTGGGTGGGGGAAGAGATCCTGAAGGCAGAGCCCTGCGATATGTGACAGAGCCAGCCCCAGGCTCTCCTGCCAGTGATATATGGAGATGACAAGGATGCAAAGACAAGGCCTCCATTTCAATCCCAGTCGTGCATCAGAAAAGCTCCGAGAGCGAACAGAAGCCCCGGGTGATGCTGAGAAGGTCTCATCTAATGCCCGTTAATGAAGCAGGCTTTGGATCGGGGCCTGTATGAAGAAGGCCTTTTTCCCACGCTAACACGTGGCTGGAATGAGTTCAGTCTGCAAGGGATATAGAGCCCAAGAGAGCCCTGCCGTCCTGTACATCTGCCTCACTATCCACTTGGGACCCTAGGCAGAGAGTTCTCGGCCTCCTAGTCTAGGAACGCTCCCTGGACAGACGTGCCCTATTGTTTTCCTAGAGCATCATGACAAGTGAAAGAGTCCTAGCCATGCAACTGAAGTCCCCAGTGTCCCACACTGCTGGCCTCTCCTTGGTTTGTATCAGAGCCACCGGCGCCCAGAGCTTGCCTCCAAGCTGCCCTGATGACAGGGTGAATTTCCGATCCTTTTGCTGACAGCAGGCAGCACCTTGCTTGGTGGGCTGTCCCATTGGCTTCCTCTGGACTGTCAGAGGGTTCTCGGTGAGAGTCTCCTCTTGCTTCCACTGTTTTACACTTCTCTCATTCCACCCCCTCCAATGGAGTTACCCTGATTTACACCAGGGTGTAGAAGAGCGTAATCTGTCCCTCATTGGCACATATTTGCACGAGTGTAACTTAAGATGTGAGTGATTTTTACACCTAGTGAGCTAAACCGGTGGATGTTTAGGTCTGGAAATGCACATGTTGGTTAAATCTGGCTCCTGTGTAAGCTAAACCAATGTAACCCAGATGTAAAATGATACAGAAAAAAACATCTGGGGTTCTCACAAGTTTAACCAAAGAATTTTTGAAACACATTCAGGAACATGCAGTGTCAGACTGGAAGACACCTCTTGGATCATCCTGCTTTGGAGGGAAAACCCAGTGTGTCTGTATGCAGACAGGGCCTGAATGTTTGCAAAGCACTTTGGTAGCATTGATGCAAGGCACTGGAGTGGGGCAAAGCAATGTTACCCCTGTTGATTCCATCTTCCAGCTAATGCCGTCTCCCTAACAGAGTCCGTAACTCAGTTTGCAGCCCGTCCGAATGACTTCGCAATGAGGCATTGTTATATTATTTATTAAACAGGTGGTGTGTTCCTTAACAGAAATTTCATTAGCAGCATTAGGTACAGATAGTCACCAGCCCAGAACTTACAAGTAATTATGTGTAATTATTATGCCTGTATGTTTGGAATAATGATAGCTCCCGAGCTCCGAGGCCAAGAAGCAGAGTCAATTGGAACGGGAGCTATTTATTTTTTTCCTTAACAGTTTTCTTCCACTCTTAATTTGTTTTCTCATCTCTTAACGAGCGGTAAGTGATTGCAAGCAATGCCTCGCAGCGTCTGACCCCCATTTCTACTTTATTTGTAATGCCGGAGAAGAACTAAAACTGTGGGTGGGGGGAAGGGAAGGGGCTTTGTCTGAACACATCTCGACCCGGCAGGGGCTGCACAGTGACAAGAGAGAAGCTGGGAAGAGAGAGCCTGGCAAAGCATCTCCCTCGCTGTTTGCTCCTGATGCGCCAGCGAATGTAAAGGAGAAAACAGATCAGAAGGCGGAATCGCCTACTGGATCGCTATCTTTATTTTTTTTAAACTGATCCACCGCACACACTTCTCTGAGTGGGGAGAGAACGAGAGGACACATTTGTGCCAAATGTGTCACCGTGTTGCTTAATATACGAGTGGAAGTGGCTCAGATACCAAGGTGATGGGCAGGGTAAGAAAAACTATATAGACTAGACTGGAGTGGGTAAGGCCCTGGAATCTGAGCCAGGAAACCCAGGTTTGTTCCAAACTCTGCTTTGTCCCAGGAAATGTGTGCCTCGGTTTCCTTCCCATCCTTTGTCCACTCAGATTGTCAGCTCTTTGGGGCGGGAGAGAGTCCCTCAGTGTGTTTGTGTGCACAGCTCTAGCAGGGCAGGGGGTTTGGGTGTACTGTAATATTCATAACAGCATGGTCCTTGTACACACGATATCCTGCAAGGTGACCAGTGAGTTTTCACAGGGGAGAGTACACTTAATACATGTATTGGTTTTGCCGTTAGTCCGGGAAGCACCTGTGCACACATTCCTTGGAGAAATGAACTTGTCTGCATTGACTCTATTAACTTGGTGGTGTCTAGTGGGCAGAACAGAAGACAGGTGCTCAGGAATTCTAGGGTCTACTCGCAGCCTTGCAACTGACCTGTTGTGTCACCTCAAACAGGTCACTTAACTGGGACCTCTGTGTGCCTCAGCTAATCCAGCAACAAGGTAATTATGACATCAGCTTACCCCATGCTAAGGAGATGGTGAAACTCAACACTGTTATTTTTCACTGAGACCTAACAGGAAAGGCTATTGTGCACTCTTTCCTCTTGGGAAACACAATGCAAATGGGGAGAATGACGCATGCCTTATGAGCAATGAGGGAAGACTGAAGGAACTGGGCTTGTTTAGTTTGGAAAGGAGAAGACTGAGAGGGGACATGATAGCGGTTTTCAGGTATCTAAAAGGGTGTCACAAGGAGGAGGGAGAAAAATTGTTCTCCTTGGCCTCTGAGGATAGGACAAGAAGCAATGGGCTTAAGTTGAAGCAAGAGAGGTTTAGGTTGGACATTAAAAAAACTTCCTAGCTGTCAGGGTGGTTAAACACTGGAATAAATTGCCTAGGGAGGTTGTGGAATCTCCATCTCTGGAGATATTTAAGGGCAGGTTAGACAGACATCTACCAGGGATGGTCTAGATGGTGCTTGGTCCTGCCGTGAGGGCAGGGGACTGGACTCGATGACCTCTCAAGGTCCCTTCCAGTTCTAGTGTTCAAGGATTCTATGACTCTATGCCGGCTATGGAATTCATTAGTTTAGGTTACAAAATTGCAGGGATGATATTATTAAGATTAAACAAGACTAGAGATGAGTGAGGAGCCTGACCAAGCAAAGGGAATAATGGCCAACCAAGTGGCAAACAATTGCCATTGTGGACAAGGTATGACATACCAGAATGCTTTGATCTATTCACACGCACTGCTGGGTTTTGAATCAGCTCTAACCACGCCCGTACAAGACCTGGGCATCAGGGAGGACAGCTTAGCGGAAACCATAGCCTGCCCAGCCTGGGTCGATAAAATTCCCCAGAACGTTAGAACGTATCAAGAGCGGGATGGAACACAACCGTGGGGAAATGACAGTGGCATGATGCAAATAAACCAATGGCTTTTGCCCTCCCTGGAACAGCATCTGGTGCCGTTCAGCCAATCTCTGCAAAGAGGCAGCAGAAGGAGAAATGTTCAGGCATAGGTGATGAAACTGATGAAAGGCTCCAAGAGGCTTCTGTGGGAAGAGAGGCTGAAAAGTTTGGGACTGTTTGGTTTAGAGAGGAAACATGCATGAGAGGACATCACACAACAATAAGGCCAGGAGGCTCTAACGAAGAGCTTTGATCAGCCCCACTGTTTGAAGTCTCTGAGTGGTTAATTGAGGAGGGGAGGAGAGGAGCTGAGCTAAGCAGGGATACGTGGTACAAAAAGTCACTTGCTATCAAGAGCTGCAAACACAGGAAGCTCTCAGGAGAGTTCAGGAGCAAATTCGGGGGGAGTGGCTTTCCTTCCAGGTTCAGCACTTTGTGTGGTACCAGGGTGGCCAGAGGGGGAACCGGGGTGGTGACCTGCAATGAATGGGCCATGCTTTCTTTCCTGCGAGCACCCAAAAGGGATTGCCTGTGCAAAAAAGCAAGCTGGTGGCTGTGCTGCAGAGAAGGTTCAGGGATCTGAGGGGCCAGGCGGGGCGCTACTCAGAATCAGAGAAGCTAAGGCATTGCTAGACAGCTGGGTGTGGAAAAGACCAGTACCCTCCATGTGGAAACTGTGAACGATGCCTCTCCAGCTCCAACTGGTTCAAAGGAATGGAGAGATGTTCAGGATGCCTCTGTGGATGGCAGGTCAGCCCAAATTCCCTCGCATCCACAAGTCGTTCTCCAGCCATCCAAGGAAGGCAGACTAGCCTTGTTGGGGATTCAATATTCCAAAGAATTGAAAGAATTTTTTGCAAGGGATAGGCAGAGAATAGGACAGGGAGCTGCCTTCCCACAGCCACAGCACATGACATTACGGTAGACCTGGACAGGCTTCTGAAATCAACGGAAAAGGATCTATTGGTGACGGTCCCTAACAGCACTAATAATGCTGTGATGTGAGATATCATGCAGGCAGTAGATGACTTCAGGCAACTTGGAAGCATACTGAAGAAGAAGAATGGCCAGGCAATCTTATCTCCAACCCTTCCTGGCCTCTGGGCGAAGGAAGACAGAAAGCAGAAGAATTAAAGGAGTGCAATGTAATGAATGGCAATTAACATGGGTTTATGGAAAACAGAACCTGTCAAACTAATTTGGCACTGCACTATTCAACATTTTTATGAATGGGCTGGAAGAAAAACATAACTCCTCGCTGATAAAGCGTGCAACTGATGCACAAATTGGGGAGAGGTAAATAATGAAGACAGGTCACTGATACAGAGCGATCTGGGGGAAGCGGGGCATGAGCAAACAACATGCACTTAAAATGATGCAGGGAAGGCAAACCAGATTTTCCTCTTTACCACTTCTCACTTTGCAAGAACAAGGATGAGTCGGTGACACTGAAAACCAACACACTTAAAATGGAAACAGAATCTTGAAATATGTTTGTTCAATACATAATTAGCCCACGAGATTGCAATTAGGCCAAGAGCCTAGGCAGACTCAAAGCAAACATTAGGCATTTATCTGGGTAGTGAGAAGACCCACAGTTAGATCCCATAGGATTAAAATATATGTTTCTTTTAGGAGGAACCTAAACCCTCATGCTTCAGGGCATAACTCCACTTCCAAATAACAGGGGTTAGGAAGAAACTTCCCCTCTGGGTGGGCTGTGTCACAAAGGTCCACTAAGGAGTTTCTTGCATCTTCCACTGAAGCAGCTGCTACTGGCCCCACTGCAGACAGGGTACTGTGTTCAGAGACCCACTGATGGGATCTCTTATGGTTTCTGTGTTCCTCTGCCTGGAACAGTTTGGAGAGGGTATGACTGGAGCTGCAGGCACAGGGAGTCTGTTCAGAGGGAGGACATAGAGAAGAGAGGTTCACTTTTCCTACATGTTCAGCTCCTCCCAAATAGCTCTGCTCTGCCCCATAGCCCCCTCTGCAATGCCTTCTGCTACCTGTCAGCAGAGGTTGCTAGTGCACCACACAGACAGTGGCCATGCTCTGCTTATTAATTAGGAACGAAGCCATCCATAATTAATGACGGGCCCTTTTTTATCTCATTCAGGGAGCTGCTAGGTAGGACTCCTCACACTGGGTACCTGACTGGGACTGTGTGGAACTTCCTAGCTGTGGAGCTGCTCTCAGTTCCTGGGTGTCTTCGGCTGGCATGTGCCAATCATACCCGACTCCCGTCATCGTGTTCTCTCCTGTGTATTCCTAAATTGCAGCAGCCAGAAGCCTGGAGGAAGGAACGCGTTTGCGAAGGGAAACAGAGCTACACAGAGACAATGTTGAATGTAAATATCAGTTAAATATGCATTACCATATGCCGGCGCCTTCCCTGTCTGCGAGGAGGCAAACTCGAGCCAAGCAGAAGACAGCGAAGCAAAGAGCTGGAGGCTCCGAAGGAGGCATGCCAACCTGGCATCCCACCAGCCCACGCTGGAGCCATTGCTCATGTAAATAAACATCTGCGGCTACGCTCTAGGTCTCCCCCCAAATGAGCAGAGCCTGCTGCATGCCTGGCTCCGTGGGCTTTGGACCTCTGCCAATGGCACCTCTTCCACTCGTGGTTCTCACGAGCACTCAGGCAGACCCAGGGAGGCGGCTGGAGTCTGCTCTCTTCCATATTACTCCCACGGAGGAAAGCTGTGATGAACTGGCACCCGTCTGAAACACTGATAAACCATCCCAGCCTTTGAGGGGCTGTGACGGGGCGTCTGCCCTACACGGGCCCTACAAAGGTTAAATCCTGGGAGAGGGCTGGGGCCGTGGGGCAAGCAGCAGTGGCAGATATTAGCCAACGAGGGCCCAGCTGGGGCTGTATCAATAGAGGCTCCTGGAGGGGAGGAGAGACTCGCTTGCTCTGGCTGGGGAGCAGGAGGGACCTGGCTGCCAGGGAAGCTGGAGGCTTCCTGACTTAGAGCAGGGCTGGGGAAAGGCAGGCAGGGCTGGGGGAGCTCAGGCCAGGCAAACTCCCAGGCTGAGGCCTTGCTCTCAAGCCTGAGGGCACTAGGGTTGCAGGGAGGCAGCAGGCCCACCCCCCTTGCCAATGACCAGTGGCCATGTCACACTGCAGTTGCCCCGGGGCAAGGGCAAGGTGAAGACTGGCAGTGAGGGGGTCGCTGAGCCACGGTGGGCACAGGGGTTGGGGGTTCCCTGACAGGGAGGACCCCAGAGCGTGGGGGCCCTGCGGCAGGGCAGTACCCAGACAGGAGGCTGCTGCTGTCTGGGAGGGACGTGGGCCCTAATAGAAGGTGGCAGAACCATATAAACAGGACACAGTAGGTGAGACGCCGGTCAGAGTGGGCCGCTCCAAGACTGAACTGAGCTACTTGCCAGGTGTCCAGCAGGGCGTGCCAAGGCAGTGAGTTGAACCCTGTTACATGGCCAAATCCATGGTCATCATGCCCATGTGCCGGGGAGTAAGGGTGGCCTTTTATGGTGCTGGACAGGGAGTCAGAGGTCCTGGTGCAAAACCTGCCACCGGTAGGGATTTCTGGGGAGACACTGGGCAAATACCAGAATGTCTCAGTTCCGTGTCTGTACAATGGTGATAACCAAGCCTTCCATTATCTGCTGTCTGCCAATCAGTCTTCCCAAAGCCCCTTTACGGAGGGAGGTCAGTCGGCTTTTCTCATCCACACCATGCAGACGGCTGTGACGCAGAGCCAATGCTGGCAGTACAAGGTACCCAGCCAGCCCTTCCCCTTTCTCCTCCCAGCAATGCCCCTGACTGGGTCTACCATTTTAATGACCATGCTCAGCTCAGATGGTCATTGCGGCTGTCTAATCCTGCGGGCCTATGATATCTGCCCAAAATGTTTGATTAGCTGTGGCGTTTCTGAGGAGATAATAGCAAGTCTACCCAGGGCAGAAGGATTACACAGAAGACATTCATTGTTACCACGGGTACTGTGCAATTCAGACATTTGCTTTGAATTAGTCCTGCAGGTACGTGCCTCTGCTGTTCATTTGTTTTGCATTGCTCTCTCTCTTATCCTGGCCTGTTCACAGATTATAACTCCTTGCATAACTCCCAGCACCCTCAGGACGATGGACTATGCTTTGTTTATCTTGCAGCGGGAACTTCTCTCCTGGCGGGAAGGAAGGGTTTTGGTTGTTCGTTTGGGGAGATGGAGGTTGACTCTTAGGGTATGTCTACACTGCAAGCTTATTTCGGAAAAAGCTTTCCAGAAGATATCTTCCAGAATAGCTTATTTCGAAATAGAGCATCCACACTACAGGGAAGCCTCCAAATTAGTCCAAGGCAGGCTCCCCTAATTTAGAGCTTGATTTAGAACTCCAGGAGGCACTGGGGAGGAATAACTTAGAATGGCCCTGGGGATGAGTTTTTTTGACATAGCAGCAATGGAGCATTCACACACACCTTATTTTGAAAGAGCTTTTTCGGAAGAGGCGTTATTCCTCGTGGAATGAGGTTACCAACGTTGGGAAAAGCCCTCTGTTATTTCAATTTTCTTTTGAAATAACACAATTGCTGTGTGGATGCTGGTATTGTTTTTTTCGGTATAACGGCCGCTATTCCTGAATAACGTAGACGTACCCTTAGATAGAAAGATCATCCGATCCCTTCAAAGACAAGATGCCTTCTGGAAATCAGTTCTGCCACCCACATACTTATCTCTGTGGCACTCCAGGGCCTCTTCAGGTGATACTGGTTCCAAGGGAGTTGTGTGTGGGATTTTTAGGGTTTGCATTCCCACCCCTTCCCCTGTCAGTGACAACAGGGAGAAAAAGAGAAAGAGGGAAAACTGAAAAACAATGGACATTTTTCTAGCCTGGACATTTCTGAACCCCAAAATTCCTATGACAAACTGGAAAATCATTCCTTTCCCAAATCGGTGATGCAAAATCTAGTGAAACTTTTCATGCCAACACTACCATTTTTCAACCAGCTTGGATCCTGACAATGAGCAACGACACTACTATTCCGGCTAAGGTTTTTGCAGCTAACGGGCCCTTCCCATTGAGCTTGTGTGGACTGGTGATGATTCACAGCAAGGTGATGAACAAGCTGCTCTGTTGGAATCATCCCACTCCCCGCCCCCCACCCGCACCCTCCCTCTCCGAAGGCCTGTACTTCAAACTGACCAAACCCCTAGTTCACCAAAGCACTTTGACAAATGCTCATATTTCAGCACATGCTGAAATGCTTTGCTGAAAAAGGATGGAGTTAAACATGTGCTCGAAGTTAAGGAATTGTATCATTTTGCTGAATCGAGGCCTAAAACTCAGTCCTCCGTCAAGTTCTTGGATCCATCTCTAGAGGTTTTTAAGTCCTGGCTTGACAAAGCCCTGGCTGGGATGATTTAGTTGGGGCTGGTCCTGCTTTGGGCCGGGGGCTGGACTCGATGACTCCTGAGGTCTCTTCCAGCCCTGGGATTCTACGATTCTACAAAACATGGGACAAGTCTTTAAGTATCTGCCTTGACTTCAAGTTATTTCAAAGGCCAGATCAGAAACATAGGACCCACGTGACTGCAGAAGCTGCAATGAAACCTCATCCATTCTCACCGTGGTCATGCCTATCCCTCCAAGTCAACCTGCTGCGCACCGCAGCTGTTGGAATCCAGGGCATTGTGTTCATACACGCTTGGACAAATTTCAGACAAACCTGGCTCTTCCTAATAGATTTCTTAATGTCTGATGTTTTGCCAAAGCGCCACCCGGTCAGAGACTTAGTGACGTGCTGGCCTCTGTACAATGTACATGCTCCGGTACCGATTAGCCTCTCTCTGCTCGGCCTCTGCCCTTCGCTGACCCTTCCACCCCTCTCTAAGGAAATTGTGTCAACAGGTGTTGCTCAGACACACATGCCATGTGCCACATATGGCTTCTCTGTCTTGGTAGGAATTTAGCATCAGCTGTTCAGCCAGCACCACCCCCATTATAGGTCTGTGGCTGGAGCACAGATCAGCTGTTTGCAAGCATTAAAAAATGCCAACCCAGCTGCATTCCCTACAGGAGGCATTACAGGGGTCAGTGGAGATTAGGGAGCCCAGGCAGAGCAGAAAACTAAAGATCAGAGACGGCTCTGCTCAAACTGAAGGACCTTTTCTTCTAGACAAGCATCATGTCCATCAATCTCGGGTAATGACTCTTGGCTGACATCCCATGGCTGGCTCAGGTGTTCGCAGGTGTCATTTCCTGAGCAGTAAGAGTCTGTAGTGGGTTTATTACCCTATCAGAGAGGCCACGTGAGCACAGGAATAATGAACAGTAATTTTGACTTTATTTTGCTATCACCGCACTGTCATTACATGTAATGGCTGTTTAACAGGTGTTTTGATGCACCAAACCAGCAGACTTCACCGGAGTGGCGTTCTGCAGAGTACAGGAGGTCAGCTCCCTTACATTCACTCACATCAGCCATGTCAGTAATGGAGGCGCTTGTACCACGCTTTTGTAATTATTTGCATGTTTTCTTCAGAAAATTTCCCCCATGCTTCTTCGGTTTAAATCTTCTGCTTGGCAAGTGGGAGTACGAGAACAGGCAGCAAACCGAGAGAAATATAGGTCTTCATAGCTTCATCATCGCCTTGTGCTGCAAACTACATCTGCCCATTTAAGCTCACCGCGCTAACTTTGTTCTTCAATGGAACATGTACCTGCTGCAGGGAGAATTGATGGAGACTGAATAGGCTGAGTTTTTTCATCTGAATCCGTCTTGAAGTGAAACCCTGGTGTGGTGCTAAGAGCACTGTAATATTGCCGCAACTAAGCGTTCAACAGTCATATGTGTTTGGTTGGGGGAAAAACGCAGGACATTGGCTCAAAAACCATGAAGGGGTTTTTTTCTAATACATTTTGTGTTCTTTTTCACTTGACTTTAATCACACTTGGGTCGCGTTTTCAAACTTTCTCTAAAACCATGAGGGCTAGAAACTCTTTTTTTTTTTTAAATGGAGATTCTCTTCCAGTCACCTGAATGCAGGTTCTGGGGCTTTAAGAAATACACCAAATATTATGAGACTCACAATGAACTGCTGTGCTGTGGGAAGTGGCATCTTGCAGGTGAGACACAAAATTAAAGTCCTCACTACAGCTAGGCAAAAACCCTCAAAGCATTTTTCTGCAAACTTGTATCCATAGCATTAAACAAATGCATTTCTCCTGAATTTGGCTCCCGTGCAGGAATATTCCAGCAAACATGTTCACTAGCAGGAATGTTCGTCAAAGCAGGGAAATATAATGAATGTTCACAGGCAGCAAATTTCAATTCGGAATTGTGAGCATTCACACTGAGAAAGGAAACTGTGAGTTATCTGCAAAAAAAACCCCAGTGAACAGAGACAATCTCGGTGTGGTGGACATGTCCAGTCGAAACGGCTGCTATGTTGAACACCGAACACTTGCAAACAATTGCTCACATGCAAGCTACAGAAGAAGAATCTGGAGCAGGATTATTCAGCAAACGATTTCAAATAACAAATGAATGTGGCACAATTGCAATCACTTCATGAACAGTGAGACCCATGATGAAACGTGGCAAATAAAAGAGTCATTATGAATAATTCACTCGGTTCTAATCTTGTGCACTTAGGGTCTTTCATTCCCTTCTCTGATTTTTTTTTAAGAGTAGTAATATTAACCCCAGTGCCTTGGTCAAATCCCACCTAGGGTGATGAATTACATTCTAATTGGCTCTATATTGTCCCGAACAGCCCTTCTGCAGTTACAAATGGAAAAGGGATTCTTCTTCACTTCCTTTTTCATAATGTTGCATTGGTTGGTGTATGCTTCATTTCTCCTTGAAACGGCTGTATATCAGAGGAGGGTCCCTTTATATGACATTTTATCATACCCTTCCAAAAAGTCAATACAGTTTTTTCCCCCATGTATGTTATTAAATGTCTCTCTATTATTTGATAGTCTGCACAGCAGCCTTTTGTCAACCTGCTGCACAGAAGCAGACACACATTAGGCAAGAGGGTAAAACTCTTCCAGTTGTATGATATTATTTCTTTTGCCTTTATCCAAGTTACACGTAATTCATTAAGCAGACCAGATTGTCTCTCAGGAAGAGAAATTTGATAAGGCTAATATGTCATTCAGGCTGCATACGAGCTAAGTAACTTGCGCTTTGAAGCCTCGGTGTCAGGGCTGGCCTTACCATGAGACGAACTGAGGTGGCCACCTCAGGCGCCAGACTGTGGGGGGGGGGGAGACCACTCGGACCCAGAGTGTAGAAAATTGTGTCTGCTGCTGGTGTATATGTATTCTCTCTGCGCTAGATGCACAGAGATGGTGGAGTGCTGTGCTGGAGGAAGGAGGGCACAAGAGACATAACAGGCAGGCAGGAGAAAAGGGGGCCTAGGGGCATCATTTGAGCTCCTCGCCTCAGGTGCCAAAATGTGGTGGGCCGGCCTTGCTCGGTGTTATGCCCCAGGTTACAAGGAGATTCTTGAACCAATGAGGTTCAGGGCTGAGGTACGTAACCGATCATCAGCTTTATGGATCGCGTCCGTGCTACACAAATGCCACATGACACTAGCAACACTCCCAGTGTTCTGGCGTGGACGGCACTGGGGATCATTGCAAAATTTTTCAAGTCCAACTTCTCTTACACTTTGTTCGTCCTGTGATAAACAAGCGACATTTTGGCTTGAAGAAAGCTGTCAGGTCTCCGTGAAAAGGTGCACCCAGGCAACCAGAGGCATAGCTAGCCCTGCAAATGGCACAGCAGGTATCGCCTACTTCGGGCTCTAGGATTTCTTATATCTTAGAATCATAGAGCTGGAAGAGACCTCAGGAGGTCATCAAGTCCAGCCTTCTGCCCAAGGCAGGACCAATCCCAACTAAATCGTCTAATCTAGACCTCCCCCACTGTAACTTGACTTCCTGAATGGCCCCAAAGAATCTAATGCCAGAGTTCCTAGGTCTGAGATGGCACACAATGGCCTGTACCACGAAATCCCTGCTCCTCATCCAGCTGCAGCCTGACAGCCCTTTCCTCATCAAAGTGACAGCCCAATTCCCACTCAGCCATTGACAGGACTTGACAAATTTCTTAGATCAATACGTGTCTCGAGAGAAGCAGCGACGCTCTATCTACCAGTCAGGCCGAAGCGTTTGTTTTCTCTTGAACGATGAGAGATGTGTTTTCCAGGCCCTCTTGAGATCGATGTGGATGCTACTGAACTGTGGCAAAGACTAGTTCCAAGCTGCAGGTAGGGAAGTGGGGGATGGCGGGGAGAGAAAGACGATTTACACACGACCTGATTGGCAGCTGCGCAGACGTGGAGGAAATTGCCCAGCCTGTTTGGCCATCAGGGGCAGCTGGGAACAGCAGCACTGCTGTGATCCAAATTCCTTTTGGGGCTTCTTTCCCCACCAGATTGCTGTGCGCATGAGGGGGCAAGACAGCCTTCCAATGAGCTGTGTCACCGGGAGGCCAGAGACTTCCACTGGTTTGGTCAGGCAGCCGAGGCTAGTGAGCAGCTCTCCTTCATCTCCACGATTGTCGTAACCTGGACGGTCTCCCAGGATAGGGCAATTTTGCTAACGGCGCTGGTGTACGTAGAATGTGTGGGCGGTGCCAACTAGTAGCAGCGCTGGGACTGGATGCAGAGCGAGCGCCCAGCTCTCACAGTCAGCGTTGCGTGCACCTGCCTGCACATGCCCTGGCTTTATGTGCGTGTCGCTCTAGCAGGCGGATTGAAACCTGCAGAATCTGGCAACCTTGTACGTGGACAACAATAAACAAAATAACTCGCAGGCCACAAGAGGCCACAAGCTTGCCCACTGTTGGCTTAGAGTCTAATTCTGGGAATAGGCAGAATAGGGTGTTCTTCTTCACTCCAGGAGAAGAACAGCAGAACTGCTGAGTGCTAAGTGGTACTCCAGAGATAACACTGCCATGGGCTGGATAGAGATGAAGTTTCTGACTTTTCTTTCATGTTATCTCTTTGCAAAATCCAGGCAATGTTCAACGTGTGTCCCGGTTTCACACGTCCTTTTTTTGATGCTCTTTAAAAAAATTAAGAATGAGAAAAGCCGTCATATGAGCAGCTCCACCCTACAGAGCCAGCAGGCCCACCTCCAAGGGATGAGGAGCACCCCTACAATAATAAACCAATGTTCACAACCCAAGCTATTCAGGCTTGTTACTGAAGGTTTTTTCCTGGGAACCCTCGGGAGGAGGAGACCAACGTTCCCTCTAATCTTTTCTCTGCATATACAGCTATTTTTTTCCAGCCATGTGAGGAATGGTTTTTTTATGTGCACCAAAGCATGTGTGAATGTGCACAACAATTAGAAACACATGCTGCCAGCTGTAGCACCTAGCTCTACTAATCAGCTGGGTGGTATTTGAATCTCTCCTGAGTGGTCATCCAAGAGCTCAGCTTACACTGGAGGGACACAAGCTGATTTGTTACTGTCTGGCTCATGAGCCTACAGTAGCAAATTGGTACCAGCACTCATGAGAAATTTTACAACAACAGATCTGAGCATCTAGGGATGGGCCCATGGGTTTGTTACGATAAGGATGCTCATATGATAAGTTCTCATTCTCTTTAATTTATTCCTCATTCTGCTCCAGGTGCAGCCCCGTTCTCATGAGAAATCCTGCATCCACCCCAAGGTGCCAAAGAGACTTGAACAGAAATATTCTTCTCCAGCCACAAACACCTCCCCACTCAACTCGGCTTTAACAACTTCCTGCAGCGGGAAAAGGGAAGAGAAGCCAGCCTTCCCTGGCAGCCTGCCCACATGGAGAGAGGCGCCTGCCCCACCCCTAACTCATTCTCCTCTAAAATCTTTTGGCAGGGACACAGTCAACTCTAATTGCAATTTCCATTCTGGTGACTGTGCTCTGCAGGCAAAATAGGTCCCTTCTCGATAATGAGTCACTCCAGAATATCAATCTCTCCAGGATAAAGTGGAGACAATAGCTGCTTACATGCATAGTGAGTTAATTATGAACATCTGCTATTAATCTTGCTATCAGACTGCTAATTGCTCCTTCTTCTCCTGTTGGAGGTGAAGCCACTCAGCTGCCCGTCCTTCCCAAAGCCCGACAGGAGGGTCTCAGCTCCTTGGGACGGAGGGACAAGGGATGGAGACCGAGGACCAGAAAACTGAGAAGGAGGCTGGTTTTGCTGGAGGGTGGGTGTGCTCTAAATAGTACTCAGCCCACAGTCTGTCCTGGCTAACAGAGGAGACCTGGGCCTTGTAGAACAACAGGGCAGCGTGTGGGAATATCCTCGCCTGCCACCTATGAAGACCCAGGATCAAATGCTGGCTAGTGTTGCCAGCTGACACAGAGCCTGCTGGAGCTCAGTATAGTGTCCGGCAGACACAATTTTCTACACTCTGGGTCCTAGTGGCGCCCCCCCCACAGTCTGGCACCTGAGGCGGCCACCTCAGTTCGCCTCATGGTAGGGCCGGCCCTCGTGTCTGGGTGTGAACACATCTGGAGATGGCTCGTAGGTGAGTCCACAGGATTGGATTATCAGGAGGCAGTTCTGAGGGGCACTGGCAGAGCTGAGCATGAGATGCTTAGGACTGGAACGTCGTAGGCTCTAGATATGGCCCAAGAGATGTTGGCCATGTAGTGGGGCCGGGACTTGCAAGCCAGGATGGAGCAGGGCTGGCAGAGCTGGGCAAATCTAGAACTGGAATATCAGGGAAGGCTACCAGTCAGGGTAGAGCGGCACTTACAAAGGTGGGGCATTTGTGTGGCACCTAGCTCGAGCCAGTACCATCTGCCCGGTCACTTTGCTCCTGTTGGAATTCCTCTGGCTCCAAATGCAACAGCTGCAGAATTCCCACTGGAGTAACCCTGTCCTGAAAGCTAAATTAACTCCCACACTTAAACATGGTACAAATGAAAAAATGAGAGGCCAGCTCGGGCCCTCGGGCATGTGGCCAGGGGCGGAATGAAACTCAGGTCCAGTTGTGGGGGAGAGCATCTGGACTGGAGATTATCTCAGGCTGGTAATGCTGAAGTAGGACCCTGTCAGTGGACCCAAGCAGGGTCAGCTTTAGGAAGTGCAAGGCCCAATTCGCAGGGGCGGGGCCATGCATGCGCCATGCACCCGGGGCGGGGCCCTCTTAGGCATGGGGCCCAATTCGGGGGAATTGGGGGAATCGGCCTAAAGCCAGCCCTGGACACAAGGGTCTGTGCGAGGCCAGGAGTAAAGCGTCTCCATACCACATTAATGTGGTGTGGGTGATGCCAGGGCCCAGTCACGAGGCTGCTGGTGTTGGGAGATGGAATCCCCACTGGGGAGGGAGGTATTCGGGTGTAGAGTTGGACTCTCACAAGAGAAAGGTGGACGTAGTGCATGTAATGAGAGGAGAAAAATGCATCAGGCGCATTTGGGGAGATGACAGCAGGATCAGAAATGTCTCCTTCTTCCCCAGATGGATTCTGTCAACCAGTTTTGTCAGCCACTCACTCAGAAAAGCGGGGGAAGGAAAACAAGCATCGGAGCTTTCAACTGCAAATCCTTTGGCATTCCAGAAAGCCTGGGACCCTTGGATCCAGGATGGGCTCAGTGCTGATTACCTAGCAGGAGACAGGTGCGTACAGCTCTGCCAGTGTCTTCCATTCTGACCTGCAGCCCCATTCATGTCCCCAGCCCCTTAGTCAACTTCTGAGCTGAGCCCTTCCTTCATGTCCCTCCCAATGCCCCTCAGTCCCAACGCTGCTGCTGTTCCATTCCCTGGTTTACTTATCACAAGTAGATGGGCTGAACGATCCCAGACAGGGCATAGGTTGTGGTATGAGGGGCACCCATTTAGACGACAACGTAGTGTAGTGTGCAGACACGAGCCCTTGGGTTTTGACATCATTTTTAAAGTAAGGGGGAGAAGGAAATGCCCTTAAAGGTTTCACACAAGAGAACCAAACGCCCCACCTGGATGTGAAGGAAGGGAGACTAAATGTAAGTCCTGAATATTGAGGGACTGATCTAGGAACATTTGCTGCTGTCCTCTGAAAAGAAAACAGAATTTCCTTGACTTTATTTTGTTAGTTTTCTTAGTTTGTCATTACTTTTTGCCTCCCTCTTTCATTCTCCCATTCCAGCGCAAATGGTCTGTCATGTGCACTCAAAATGAGAGACCGTGAAACCCACATATTATGTGCTATGCTGTATTATACTGTACAAGTTCTCATCCTGGCTCCATCTTCTTAGTATCTGAGCATTTGCCAGGGTTGCATTAAGCAACATGACTAACAGACGCCACATGTTGAGCTGGGCAAAGAACAAACCCTCAGTGTGCTGGTCTTCCAACAAATAAAAAATCATTGCTGGTAGAGCCAACAAGGAAAAGTTTTGACATTTCTGACAAACTGAAAAAGAGAAAAGAACATTTTAGGTCAAGCTAAAATGATTCATTTTAAACATTTTTAACTTTTTTTTTTTTAATTAATGCCAAATGAAGGACATTTTGAAACAAAGTTGGTTTGAATCAAAAAATCAAAACATTTTGTGTGATACTCTCAATGTGAAATGTTCTGGGGGGTTTCTGAATCTTTAGAGGTTCATCACAAGGGAAACAATTCCATGAAATCCATCTGTGTTTTGGTGTCACCTAAAATGCATTTTTCACCAAAGAAAGTTTGGTCAATACATTTAGCCCTGCTCTAGCCAGCTGTGATTTGTTCTCCCTCACCCTTTCCCCAGGAGGAGAACTGTGTGTGCAGCATGGTGTTTTATTTTGGTAGGGTTGTGTTCTTTAAGGTCCGCTCTGCTCCGAGTCTGCATGAGAGAAGGCAGGGCAGTGCCCCAGCCACTTGGACTAGAAGGAGATGCGGACTGTGCTAGGGAGCTGTTGCTATTCAGGAGCACTGAACAGTCGTGCAGCTGATACTATTTGCACAGTGGTCATGCCCGCTGGGATGAAGAAAATCGGATTTCATGCTTCATAACAGCAAAATAGTCCCCATAAAGATCAGGAAGAAATTCCTCACCCTCCATCCCTCTATGCAACGACTGCCCAGGTGCGCTGGTAAGAGGACTCATTTTCCTCCAAAGCATCAGCTACCAGCCACTTCTGGAGGCAAGATAATGGACTCTAAGCTGAGCCAGTCTAAACCTGTGCTCCTCGATATGGAACTCTAGTACCGATTTTCATTTTTAAAGCCAAAGCCCCACACAAAGGTACGTGTAACATTGAATATGGTCATACTCGTTTATGTCTCTTAAGCAGCTCCTTGTCTTCCAACTGCCCGAGCCTATGCTTTACTGTAATGTTTATGTCAGCCTGCTGAAAAGTCAGGATCCTTCCCCTAGCGCGCAGGTGGGTGCCCACAGTGGATTTCCTGACACCATTCTGAAATCTCGAGGTCTCGCTTTCTGATGTACTTGTGAAGCACCCACCACCATGCTGTGCAAGACACCACAGAAGTCTCTGCCCTGAGGCACTCACACACCCAACGACAGCACCGACAAAGGCCTAACTGAGGCTATGTCTAGACTGCAGGCTTCTTTCGGAAGAAGCTGTTCCAGAAGAGATCTTCTTCTGAAATAACACGTCCACACTGCCAAAGCGCAAGAAAAAAGCAATCTGCTTTTTTGAAAGATAGCGTCCACACTGAATTGATGCTATTGCATTTGAGATTACTGTGGACAGAGTGGCCACCAGGGCACCTGTGCTTTTTCCTCTTTCCTCTTCTTTCGAAAGAGCTCCCTCGTCCCCAGCCACACACGCCTTTTTCCAAAAGAGTTCTTTCACAAAAAGGCTTCTTCCTCATAGAATGAGGATTACCAATGCTGGAAAAACCCCTCTGTTCTTTTGATTTTCTTGAGGAAGAACGTGATTGCAGTGTGGATGTAATTGAAGTTTCTTCAGAAAAACGTGCCTCATTTTCATCCCACTGCCAAAATGACCATTACCTCTTCCTGCCTGGCCGTTCTGTTTTGCTTCATACGGAGAGGGCCAAATCCTTCTCTCCCTTATGCCAATGGCGCTAAGAGGCTCTGCCAGCCAAAGGGAAAGGAGAATTTGTAATATTTAAGACATTCTTAAAATGTTTTGTATTGATTTGCCCTTCTCTGTAATTAGATGTAGTGATTAGAATCTCCTTTCTATTACACTGCAGCGTTGATTTAAGCACAAAGAGATTAGACTGCACTTTACAATGGAGATGCTAACATAACCTAATCCACATGCAGAGCAAACAGCCCAGCTGTATGACCAGAAAAAAAAAATCTTCCTGTGAATCTGGCATCAGGATATGATATACATAATATATAACGAGCATGTTTTTCAAATGATAACACAACGCAACTTCTGTTAAACTAGCGCCTGAGCCTTGAACTGCACAGAAATGCCATGTATTATTTAAAATACTTCCCCATGAATACTGTCAAATCAAAAGCAGCTACTGCGCCCCAGAGGATAGTGGTCCAGGTACTGCAGTAATGTCTCTCATTGATAATGTCTACTGTGTTCCTGCTGGAGAACAATGCACCATGTGCAATACACCAAGTCCTATCATCTCTTTCCGTTTCAATGGATGCTGGACAGCGCTGTAATATTTATTATGCATGCCATGTCTCACACACCACCATACAGATTTGAAATACAAGTGCCAGGCGTTTTATGGGAGACAGATACAGTATGTAGAACACTCCCCCTTTGAAAGGAATGTATAACCGGGCTAAAAACCTGAGGATCCAGTAACATGTGAAGCTGATGGAGGGAAATGCATTTTTTTACAGGAAAGTTTACTTGCTTCATTTCTTTTAAGATTTTTTTAAAATCAATTTCCTTTCAAGGAAGCAAATTCATTGGGGATGGAAACCAAGCTGAAATTGTTGCTTAAGCCCATCCCTTTTCAGAAAGGATGTAAGCACATATTTAATAGGGGCTATGGAAGGGTATCAAATGTAAGGCCTTGTCTATAATACCATGGGCCATCGACCACTTCGGCTACATACTTAGGTCTGGTTACTGCAGTATCTTCACCATAGTAAGTCAACAGCTGATGGTCTCCCCTACAGTGGCATTCCGGAGATAACGGGAGAGCTCTCGGAGGTCAATTTATTGCGTCTGTACTAGACACGATAAATCAACCCCTGCTGGATTGATTGCTGCCCATCAATCCTGTGGGTCGTGAAAACATGCCCTAAACCTATTGAAATCAATAGAAGTCTTTCCATGAAGTGGAATGGGGTTTGGTTTACATTTGGTGATGGCAGCCACGAACATGCCATAAAGCTATTTTAATTAGCCTGATGGTCTAATTGCAGAGTATATTAAACATTGCTTTAAATTACTAATAAATATGTTTCAAATGTGTACAACACGTATCTAATATCTTATAGAGCCCTCTACTGTAGTCCCAGACAGAGGTAATCTCCATATTCTCAAGGAGCTTGGCATGTAAAAACTGTATCTTTGTTCCATCTAAAACTCAGCCCCATTCATGTCCCCAGCCCCTTAGTCAACTTCTGAGCTGAGCCCTTCCTTCATGTCCCTCCCAATGCCCCTCAGTCCCAACGCTGCTGCTGTTCCATTCCCTGGTTTACTTATCACAAGTAGATGGGCTGAACGATCCCAGACAGGGCATAGGTTGTGGTATGAGGGGCACCCATTTAGACGACAACGTAGTGTAGTGTGCAGACACGAGCCCTTGGGTTTTGACATCATTTTTAAAGTAAGGGGGAGAAGGAAATGCCCTTAAAGGTTTCACACAAGAGAACCAAACGCCCCACCTGGATGTGAAGGAAGGGAGACTAAATGTAAGTCCTGAATATTGAGGGACTGATCTAGGAACATTTGCTGCTGTCCTCTGAAAAGAAAACAGAATTTCCTTGACTTTATTTTGTTAGTTTTCTTAGTTTGTCATTGCTTTTTGCCTCCCTCTTTCATTCTCCCATTCCAGCGCAAATGGTCTGTCATGTGCACTCAAAATGAGAGACCGTGAAACCCACATATTATGTGCTATGCTGTATTATACTGTACAAGTTCTCATCCTGGCTCCATCTTCTTAGTATCTGAGCATTTGCCAGGGTTGCATTAAGCAACATGACTAACAGACGCCACATGTTGAGCTGGGCAAAGAACAAACCCTCAGTGTGCTGGTCTTCCAACAAATAAAAAATCATTGCTGGTAGAGCCAACAAGGAAAAGTTTTGACATTTCTGACAAACTGAAAAAGAGAAAAGAACATTTTAGGTCAAGCTAAAATGATTCATTTTAAACATTTTTAACTTTTTTTTTTTTAATTAATGCCAAATGAAGGACATTTTGAAACAAAGTTGGTTTGAATCAAAAAATCAAAACATTTTGTGTGATACTCTCAATGTGAAATGTTCTGGGGGGTTTCTGAATCTTTAGAGGTTCATCACAAGGGAAACAATTCCATGAAATCCATCTGTGTTTTGGTGTCACCTAAAATGCATTTTTCACCAAAGAAAGTTTGGTCAATACATTTAGCCCTGCTCTAGCCAGCTGTGATTTGTTCTCCCTCACCCTTTCCCCAGGAGGAGAACTGTGTGTGCAGCATGGTGTTTTATTTTGGTAGGGTTGTGTTCTTTAAGGTCCGCTCTGCTCCGAGTCTGCATGAGAGAAGGCAGGGCAGTGCCCCAGCCACTTGGACTAGAAGGAGATGCGGACTGTGCTAGGGAGCTGTTGCTATTCAGGAGCACTGAACAGTCGTGCAGCTGATACTATTTGCACAGTGGTCATGCCCGCTGGGATGAAGAAAATCGGATTTCATGCTTCATAACAGCAAAATAGTCCCCATAAAGATCAGGAAGAAATTCCTCACCCTCCATCCCTCTATGCAACGACTGCCCAGGTGCGCTGGTAAGAGGACTCATTTTCCTCCAAAGCATCAGCTACCAGCCACTTCTGGAGGCAAGATAATGGACTCTAAGCTGAGCCAGTCTAAACCTGTGCTCCTCGATATGGAACTCTAGTACCGATTTTCATTTTTAAAGCCAAAGCCCCACACAAAGGTACGTGTAACATTGAATATGGTCATACTCGTTTATGTCTCTTAAGCAGCTCCTTGTCTTCCAACTGCCCGAGCCTATGCTTTACTGTAATGTTTATGTCAGCCTGCTGAAAAGTCAGGATCCTTCCCCTAGCGCGCAGGTGGGTGCCCACAGTGGATTTCCTGACACCATTCTGAAATCTCGAGGTCTCGCTTTCTGATGTACTTGTGAAGCACCCACCACCATGCTGTGCAAGACACCACAGAAGTCTCTGCCCTGAGGCACTCACACACCCAACGACAGCACCGACAAAGGCCTAACTGAGGCTATGTCTAGACTGCAGGCTTCTTTCGGAAGAAGCTGTTCCAGAAGAGATCTTCTTCTGAAATAACACGTCCACACTGCCAAAGCGCAAGAAAAAAGCAATCTGCTTTTTTGAAAGATAGCGTCCACACTGAATTGATGCTATTGCATTTGAGATTACTGTGGACAGAGTGGCCACCAGGGCACCTGTGCTTTTTCCTCTTTCCTCTTCTTTCGAAAGAGCTCCCTCGTCCCCAGCCACACACGCCTTTTTCCAAAAGAGTTCTTTCACAAAAAGGCTTCTTCCTCATAGAATGAGGATTACCAATGCTGGAAAAACCCCTCTGTTCTTTTGATTTTCTTGAGGAAGAACGTGATTGCAGTGTGGATGTAATTGAAGTTTCTTCAGAAAAACGTGCCTCATTTTCATCCCACTGCCAAAATGACCATTACCTCTTCCTGCCTGGCCGTTCTGTTTTGCTTCATACGGAGAGGGCCAAATCCTTCTCTCCCTTATGCCAATGGCGCTAAGAGGCTCTGCCAGCCAAAGGGAAAGGAGAATTTGTAATATTTAAGACATTCTTAAAATGTTTTGTATTGATTTGCCCTTCTCTGTAATTAGATGTAGTGATTAGAATCTCCTTTCTATTACACTGCAGCGTTGATTTAAGCACAAAGAGATTAGACTGCACTTTACAATGGAGATGCTAACATAACCTAATCCACATGCAGAGCAAACAGCCCAGCTGTATGACCAGAAAAAAAAAATCTTCCTGTGAATCTGGCATCAGGATATGATATACATAATATATAACGAGCATGTTTTTCAAATGATAACACAACGCAACTTCTGTTAAACTAGCGCCTGAGCCTTGAACTGCACAGAAATGCCATGTATTATTTAAAATACTTCCCCATGAATACTGTCAAATCAAAAGCAGCTACTGCGCCCCAGAGGATAGTGGTCCAGGTACTGCAGTAATGTCTCTCATTGATAATGTCTACTGTGTTCCTGCTGGAGAACAATGCACCATGTGCAATACACCAAGTCCTATCATCTCTTTCCGTTTCAATGGATGCTGGACAGCGCTGTAATATTTATTATGCATGCCATGTCTCACACACCACCATACAGATTTGAAATACAAGTGCCAGGCGTTTTATGGGAGACAGATACAGTATGTAGAACACTCCCCCTTTGAAAGGAATGTATAACCGGGCTAAAAACCTGAGGATCCAGTAACATGTGAAGCTGATGGAGGGAAATGCATTTTTTTACAGGAAAGTTTACTTGCTTCATTTCTTTTAAGATTTTTTTAAAATCAATTTCCTTTCAAGGAAGCAAATTCATTGGGGATGGAAACCAAGCTGAAATTGTTGCTTAAGCCCATCCCTTTTCAGAAAGGATGTAAGCACATATTTAATAGGGGCTATGGAAGGGTATCAAATGTAAGGCCTTGTCTATAATACCATGGGCCATCGACCACTTCGGCTACATACTTAGGTCTGGTTACTGCAGTATCTTCACCATAGTAAGTCAACAGCTGATGGTCTCCCCTACAGTGGCATTCCGGAGATAACGGGAGAGCTCTCGGAGGTCAATTTATTGCGTCTGTACTAGACACGATAAATCAACCCCTGCTGGATTGATTGCTGCCCATCAATCCTGTGGGTCGTGAAAACATGCCCTAAACCTATTGAAATCAATAGAAGTCTTTCCATGAAGTGGAATGGGGTTTGGTTTACATTTGGTGATGGCAGCCACGAACATGCCATAAAGCTATTTTAATTAGCCTGATGGTCTAATTGCAGAGTATATTAAACATTGCTTTAAATTACTAATAAATATGTTTCAAATGTGTACAACACGTATCTAATATCTTATAGAGCCCTCTACTGTAGTCCCAGACAGAGGTAATCTCCATATTCTCAAGGAGCTTGGCATGTAAAAACTGTATCTTTGTTCCATCTAAAACTCATAGCTTTGTGGGCATTCAGGGGGATCAGGGAAAATCCCTCTTCCGTTTTGATGCTGAATTTTCCATCTGAGGTCACTAAGAGTTCACCAGTGTTTCTTATCAAATTTCAGCTCTTCAAATCTCCGTGCAGTGGGGAGACAGAAATCTGACCGTTTTGCCACAGGTCACCGAAAGGCCATCAGTCAAACCATTTACAACAGCTGAACTGCTTTCTTCTCAAAGTCAGTTCTGTTGGAGGTGAGGTGCTCAGGCCATGAGAATGAAAGGAATCACAGGCAGATTTGGTCAGAAAAAGATGGACTATTTTTTACAAAACAATTCTTGACATTTTTCATGACAATTTTTCAAATTCAAAGTTTTGAAAAATGCTCAACACGTACGGCTCATGGGGCTGGTAGGAAAACAGCAAATATTTTGGCAGCAAAAAAACTGCTGTCAAAAACAACCTGCTTTACTCTCAGAGCAGCAATCCCGTGTATTAGATCTGAACCCAATAAGAGCCCCACAAACACCGATGCTGGCTGCAGAACATACTGATGGGTGGGCTGCTTGCCAACTACATGCCCCCAACTACTCTGTACAGCCCCGCTGGGCTCATCTTCAATGGGCCATAAATCAGAGCACAGTTTCGTCCCGTATTTAAAAATAAAAATAATTTCCCAGTCTACACCCTACCTTGGAATACTAAAACTGAATGAATGGCTGCAGCATGGTGCTTGCTTGCTCCGGGTACGTCTGAAAACAGACCTCATTTCTGCAAAGAGAACCACACAAGAAGAATCATAGAATTACTCCAGTCATCTGAAGAAGTGGGCTCTGCCCACAAAAGCTCATGATACCATCTACAGCTACTTCTATACTGGCGCGTTCTCACGTAAAAACTCTTTTGCGGAAGAGTTCTTGTGCAAAAACTCTTCCAGAAGAGAGCGTCTACACTGGCATGTGCTTTTGCACAAGAGCATCCATGCCAGTGTAGATGCTCTCTTGAGCAAGAAAGCTCTGATGGCCATTTTAACCATAGGGCTTTCTTGCGCAAGAAATTCATGTTGCCCGTCTACGCTGGCCTCTTCTGGAAGAGCTCTTGCTCAAGAGGGCTTATTCCTGAGTGGGAGCATCAGAGTTCTGGTGCAAGAAGCCCTGATTTTATACATTAGAATGTCAGTTTACTTGCTCAAGAACATGCGGCCAGTATAGACAGGCAGCAAGTTTTTGCGCAAGAGCGGCCGCTTTTGTGCAAGATCGCGCCAGTGTAGACACAGCCTACATGTTTTGTTAGTCTATAAAGTGCTACCAGACCATTTGTTGTTTCATAGAATTACAGAACATTTGAACTGGAAGGGACCTCGAGAGGGCATCAAGTCCAGTCCCCTGCCCTCACGGCAGGACCAAGCACCGTCTAGACCGTCCCTGGCAGGTGTCTGTCCAACCTGCTCTTGAATATCTCCAGAGATGGAGATTCCACAACCTCCCTAGGCAACTTATTCCAGTGTTTAACCACCCTGACAGGTAGGAAGTTTTCCCTAATGTCCCACCTAAACTTCCCTGTAAACAACCTTTGGCCCTGGCGGAACCTCCCTGACTTCAGTAAGAGACAGGAGCCTGTTAGCCTTGGTCTCTTATCAGCATCAGGCCACAGACACTTTTACTTTCATTTATTGGGAGTCACTTTATAATTTTTTTTCATTTACAGGTGCTGGCGCCAGGATGCCATGTCTAGGGAGCAAACACTGCAGGGGAAGGGTGCTGGCTCACCAACTACTTCCTGTGGAATTTTCCATCGGCCGACAGAGTACGTGGGAGTGGCAGAGCTGCTAAGAAAATAAAGAAGATTGTCCCACCATGCTTCCAAATCCGTTCCTGAGCAGAGGCGGTTTAAACCAGAACCATCATCACAAGCTGCAAACCCGGGGGATGAGACAGAGGACGGGAGAAGCCCAGTAATTACAGGCACAACCGACTGCTGCTTTCATCGTAATTAGCATATTGTGGGACTGCCTATGCCATGGGGCTGTGTGTGCTAAACCCTCCACAGCAGGCCCGGTCATTCCCCTGGTCAAAGCCTCTATGCAGGGTTGATGAGAGGAGACAGTGGGCAGCGACACGGGGATCTGATCAGCAGCTGCCTCTGACATTCCTCTCAGCCCCAGCTCGGAGTGGGTGTGGCAGTGTTGTGGTGTCCTTACTAGCACCTTGGGCTCTGGGCTCCTTGGAGCACAGGTTGTGTGTCCATAGAGCACCCACTATGGCGAGGCAACACATATCAAGAACGGCCAGAAATGGGCACAAATGGGTGAGGGGGAACCTTGCTCAGCCCAGGGCGAGTGTTAGAAACTCAAACAAAGAGTCAGCTCGGAGGCTGGCCCTATTGTACACAAATACCCTGTGGCGGCACGTCGGGGTCCCCCCGATCCTGCAGTCCCCTAGCAGCAAGAACAGACTCCTCCAGCCAGTAGAACAGAGAGGGTTTATTGCTTCTCCAGAATACTGCACAGCACAGACATGATGTGGTTACAGGAGTCAAGGCCAAGATGCCTCAGACCCCTGAGGTTAGGGGGTCCATCACCCCTCCTCCCCCCCCGGCCTTAGACCCTCAGTCCTCCAGTTAGATTGTTCCCTTTATGTTTTCCAGCCAGCAACTGCCCCTTCCCCCGAACACTCCCCTCCTTAGTTCCCTCGCCGCCCTCAACCGGTCTGACCGGTTGGGTCTTTGTCTACATGACTTAGGCAGCCCACCCGCTGGGCAGTGCTCACAGGCAGAGGCCAGTAGGGGTCAGACACAGCCCACAGCCCAAGCACAGCAACCAGCAAGGTACTGACACTACCTCACCACATGTGGGTGAGTCAGTGGGAATCACACATCCCAGCGCAGGGGGACACCGGGTTACAGAGCAGACAGCACCCCCATTACATCACATACCCACAGTATGGGGGCTTCAGAGATGGCATTCTCTTAGTGACGAGGGCACCAGGCAGGGATTGGGGAGCGCCAGCTTCTGTTTCTGGCTCCAGCCCGCAGGGCAATGGCCATCTTGGAGAAAGCATGTCACAGCTCTGTGCCTCAGTTTCCCCATCAGGGGGATGCTGGTCTCCTTTGGGAAGTGCTTTGAGATCTGCAGCCAGCAAGTGCTGGATAAGAACCAGGCATTATTACATTAATGCAGAGCTTTTATCCTGCAGCGGCCAAAGGGCTTTACACACACACTACACATACCAGGCCAGACCCTGACTCCCACGACACAGGGTATAAACTGGTCCTTCGTTCTCCTGGTGGTTTATCCTTGCGGCCCCCTGCCAAACTAACGCCGAGCTCCCCCCGCCCTGGCAGACTGCACGGTCTCAGGATTGGTCAAGCAACTGAGAATTTTTGCATCGGTTTCTCCAAAGTCGCTGCAGCAGACAAGGTGCGATATTGATTCATTCTAATGCGAGCAGCCAGTGTAACCTTGTTTGCTCAGAGACGGTATAATTTGGAGATTATGCTTTAATGAACAGATGATGTATGTTTCAATATACAGAACAAGAAAAGTAATGGAAATTTCAGACAGGTAAATAGAAAGCATAATTCTTGACTGATGTTAATTGATCCCAACTCCCCCAGCCGAACACCAAGCTGCCGTGGTAATAAACCTCTTGCCTTAGAATTCATCCTTGAAAAAGGAAGACAGACAGCAAGACCCCCTCTGCCCCATGGCTGCTGCAGGAGGGACTTGCAGATGCCTCTGGACCCTCTGGCCTGCCCTTGTTTTAGCACTGTCACGTTGACATGGAGAAGGCATTCTCGGTGATGTTCAGCTGGCCGGGAAAAGTGGGCATGGGGGTCAGGAAGGCTAGGTGGTGTGTATCATCTCTTAGCACCCTCTAGTGGTTCAAGGGCACAGCTGTAAGCTGCAGTGGCAGGGGAGGCTGTGGGTCTTCCAAAACAGCAGAAAGGATCTGGAGCAAAGAGACAGGCAGGGCCCTGGTATGCATTAGCTATGGGAGCCAGCTTGCGCTTGGTGCTGGATTGATGCAGGAAATCTGGAGAGATTCTGCTGCTCTGAGTTTGTTCCTCTGCAACAGCTGGTCCTGGCTTTTCCTTAATGAAGGGAAAGGGCAGAAGGAGGAGAGGGCACAGAGATGGCTTCTCTGCCCCAGCACAAGGGCTGCTGGCAATATGGAGTGAGAGGAGCCGGCAGCTGATGCTAGCAGAGACCCTGTCTCTATGGATACTGTAGCTGCCGGTCTGTTCCTGGCCAGAACAACTGCTCAAGTGTTAGAGCACGGCAGGATGGAGCTGTAGGGCAGCGGCGGATATAGGGCAGTGCAAGCGAGGCAGCTGCCACAGGCCCCGTGCTTCAATAGGCCCCGTGCCCTGGGCCCCGCAAAACTCTCCTCCGCCCCTGCCGTGGGGCCAGCTTGGGAAACGGCTAAGCACTAAGGGTTTAGGGACACCTGCACTGCCAGAGGCCCAGTGTTTCCAGGTGTGCTGCCTGCAGAGCTAGGCCAGAGCCCCTTCCTCACCCTCTAGAGGCACCCGGCAAATGGGAGCCACAATCCCTGCTACCCACTTCCACCCCCGCACTGCCAGCTCTGCTGACCCTCACCTGCCCTAGGCAGCAGCTGGCAGCTCCATCCTTCCTTTTAAGGCCCCCTCATTGCTCTCAGCTGCACTCAGTGATCTCAGCTCACTGAGGCCTTTCAGCTGGGATTCCAATCTAATTTCCCCCCCCCCACCCCCCACACACACACACACAAAATGGCAAAGGCTGGCTCCCTGTGAGGCCTCTGTCTCCCTGACTGTGGGGCTTGTTGGCAGGAGTCTTCCTGGGACAGATGGGCACCAAAAGGCCTGTGTACCCCATCACAGTGGCAAAGCACAGGCTGCCTCCACTAAAATGCAGCCACCTCTGGGGTGGGGTGCAGTAGCTCTTCTTCATTCCAGCTGAACCGCAGCGGGGGTGTATATAAACTAAATGGGGCAGATTCTTCCCTCCAGTCACTACCGCACGGCCCCAACCATGAACTAGCCCTGCTTGGATTGGAATCTGGCCATGGCACTGTGACTAGTATGATCCCCCCAACACCCCCACACAGCTCCCTGGCATACTGGGATCAGGACAGAGAGACGTGACAGTTCCCTCCCTTCAACGCTGGGGGGGGCTGGGCAGGCCATTAGTTCTGGGCTGATTCGGCAGTGAGTGCAGCCCTGCGGGAGAACCGGCACCATTTCTTGCGGCGCCAGGAGATGAGCCGGCGAGTGCTTCTTCATTCTCTTGCTGCTGAACAGCCCTGGCCCCTAGGAAACTCTCTCCCAGTGCTGTGTTTCTCTTGAGGGTTGGGGCTGATGCAGCCACGTATAGTTGAGCTCAGCAGGGGAGCAAAAGATAAATGGTTTAATATGTGCAAAATCCAGACTCCAGCTCCAACACTTATTTTTTCCCTCTCTTCTTAATATTTCATATGTCTCCGATAAGAACTAATGTAAGCACTGTTATTAAAATCTCCCTATATATTATACATACAGGTCGTTGTGAGGTGGCCTGTCATCTGCATTTTTAAAACTATTTCAGAAACTGGTTTTCTTTTCACAGTAAGAAATAAAATAAAGCTGAGGAGGAGGAATAAAAATGACTCTTGTATGAGAAAGGTTAGGGAAAGGACTGAGGGGAAGGAATTTCCGTTGCTTGCTTGCTACAGACCCCCAGGGTGACATTGGACAAGTCTTTCTCTGTGCCTCAGTTTCCACCTCTATAAAATGGGAATAAGGAAACATACACACTTCCTTGGAAACACTAAGGCCTCATGAATTATTGTTATTTGTATTACAAGAGCCTCAATCAGTCCTAAACTGGTTTGAGATCCCATTTTGCCAGGCTGTGTACATATACTCAGGACATGTTTACACTACATCGGCATGGTTGTGGCACTGTAATGCCATAGTGTAGATGTTTCCTACATCAAGGGAAGGGGATTTTCCATGAGGGTAGTTAATCCATCTCTCTGAGAGGGGCAATTAGGTCGAGGGAAGATTTCTTCCACCAACACATCCACATGTACCTTGGCGGGAGGTCAAGGAGCAGAAATTGTGCACAATCGAATTTGTAAGTGTAAATCAGAGCAGAGTAAAAGGAAGTCCCTGCCCTGGAAAGCTTACACGCCACGTGGACCAGACAGACAATGGAAGGGTTGTTTTCTGACAGAGATGAGAGGCACAAAGAGGTGGAGGCACACTCTACATGTAAAATCCATATCCCAATTGCTGCAGTTAATTACCACCCCAGTGTAGACGCCGGTAGGTCAGAAGAAGAACATTTCTGTCACGTGGGTAGGTGGTGTCACAGCAAGGACGGAAAAGCTCCTTTGCTGCATCTAGGCCATGGGATGACAGCACCGGCCTACAGCACCATAGCTACACCAGGAGCTGAACCCCAATCTCCAGCCTTGAGTACTACGCGCGAGCCTTTTCTTCTCTCCCAGAGCACTTGGGATCAAAGTCAGAAGGGACTGTGCCTCTGTCCCTTGGCGCCAAGCATGGGCCAGACATGAGGAAGTGGCTTTGGACTAGCACGCAGCAGTCCTGCCGGCTGGCCGATCCAAACCTCAATGGCCCCAAATCGGCCTGGCCGCCTCTCGAGAACTGTCATGCTGAGCTCTGCTTCCACCCTCTCTCTTTATTTATTTATTTCCCATGAAGTCTGCCTCCGAAAGCTCAGGAGAAAGCGAGAGGGACTTCTCTGTCTGGGAAAAGAAAAACTGCCATAAATTTATTTACTTAAAAGATTTCTCACCAGAAAGCAGCCCCCTGAGACGCCAGTTCTCCAGGAGTGAATCTCTCACCTAATCACAAAGCACGGCTTTTTACTGTATCTGCTATCAAAGCAGGCAGTCTCTGTCCCGCCTTTCCTAAAGTCTATTTACCCAATCCATTTGCAAGTCTAAAATTTAATCAGCTCGGTTTCATCTTGGGAGGCATTAACATTCAAACGGGACTCACTCCCAGAGATGGAGCCAGAGTGAACTGACGATTCAGGGGGTGTTTGTGCATTAATAATGGGTGTTTGCGAGCCGGGTGCGTCTCTCGCTGCTGATTTAGATATTCATTGAGTTATTCACAGGTTAAATATGAAATCAAATGAGGTAGAGGAGCCTGGTGTTGTGAAGGGCTGCTGTGCTAGTTCTCCTTTGCACTCACTGCAATAAATAACAAACCAAGCTTCCTCTCCGCTGCAGGCTCAGAGCGGGACCGTAGCTAGTCCTGAGGTCCTATTCAGTCTTGTGGGAAAGGGACAAAACCCACGACACCCGAAAGGACAATTTTTGGTAGCCAGAGCCCAGACCTGGGAGCACAAACATCCGCATAAAATGGGGCTAATACTTGGGCCTGATCACAAATTCTCTATCCCCTCTGTGGGAAGCAGCTTTTTAATGGAAATTTCCCTGGGAAATGCCAATTTTCAGGAAAGAAAGTTTTCATTCACCAAAGGAACCCCTCTGTCCAAGAGTGTGGTTTTCAGTGAACCTGCCCACCCCCCCACCCACACACTCCAAAAAACAAACTGAAGACTATTTATTTCATGGGGGAAAAACACATTCCCAAACAGCTCTTAGGGTTGCCAGATGGTTTAACCAAAAATACCACCTCCCCCCCCAAAAAAAAAACACCAGGGGAAAAATTCTGTTGGGGGGGGAATGGGGGAGACCAAAGTTGTTGAGCAAAAAAGAAGAGACTCTGAGAGTTATTAAGCAAAATAAATAAATAATAAAACAGCATTAAAACAACATGGCCCCTTTCAGAGTGCATGCAGAGTCAGAATAGGGATAGGAACAGCGGAACAGCGGAGCGGTTGAGCACTAAGACCCAGGGAAGGCATTGCTTCCCCTTGGTCTTTAGGCTTTTTGCCAGAGGCCATTTTGTTTTCTTGGTCAAGCCAGAACGCAGCTTCCCTGTGGAACCAGGTACGCAGGGGGTCCAGGGGTGGGGGACTGGGGGTGTCGGGGGCCTGGGGGGGGGAGGCCAGGGGCTGGTCCAGTTGCCGAGTGTGTCAGGGTTGCCAGGTGTCTGGTATTTTCACCTCCTGGCCAGGAAAAAAATCAGAAAATACCAGACATTTTAGGTGTCCGGTATTTTCCAAATTTTTTTACCGGACAGGAGGCAAAAATACCAGACACCTGGCAACCCTAGCAGCTCTGTGTAGAACAGTTGTCTCCTGAGAGGGTGTGACAAACACAGCACGGTGGATAGCCTGAGCCTTCTCTCGTTGAAGCCAATGCGAGTTTTGCAATCAACTTCACTGGGAGAAGAAAGCAGAAATCAGCTCTATACCATCACGCCTCTCAAATGACAGCCGTGGAATAGTTTTAATGACTTGCTGAATTCAGTAAAACCTGACTGAGACACCGGCCTTGTGTCCGGCCTGAGTGCAGCCCTTTCTGCTCCAGTTCTGGCTCCACACACCGCTCTGCTCGGGGGTAGATTTATGATGCAGGAATTGCTTTTTCGAGGTAGGGTTGCCAGGTGCCCGGTTTTGAACCGAACAGTCCAGTATTTGAGCTTTCTGTTCGGGAAACAAATTGAGAAAATATAAATGAGAAAATATAAATGTCCGGTATTTTCTAAATAAGATGGAATGTAGATTGTGATGTAATGTCAAGCATATCCGGTATTTTTGTTGAAACCATCTGGCAACGCTATTTCAAGGTTACAGGGACAGGGCTCTTGTACCGACTAAAGCGTTTTCTTTATTTAAACAGAAATGTCCCTATCAGTTCAGCAATCTCTGACTCTTTCCAAGTCAGGCTGGCTTTAGCCCTGTTATTCCTACATGACCCAGGAAAACGGAGAGGCTCAGCTAACGTGCCCTCACACCTCTACGGACAGATGGTTGTACCATTTTAATGAAGTGCCTGGATTGAGCCAATGGTGCTAACATGACCGGCATTCTCTGGTCTGCTTTCATTACTTTTACCTTCTCTCTGTGATGCTGACAGATCTGTTATTTGCACCGTCCTCCTGTGTATTTAATTGCGTCTTCTTGAACTCTTCTAATAGTAATTTCAGTAGGAGTAACTAATGCTCAGAACCTTTCAGGATAAGGCCAACAGAGAATAAAGCTTTCCACCTGTGTCCTTTTGGACATTAGCTTGGTGTTATTAATAGAAGAATCATAGTTCTTGGTCATATTCATGAAGGTGGGTTGAACACTTGCTAAGAAGAGAGCATGATATGGAGGTTTGGGAGACCGGCAGCCCTGAGGTCTAGTCCCTGGCTCTGCCACTAATTTTTTGTGTGGCCATGGGCAAGTCACTTCACTTTTCTGGCAAAATTTCCCCACCTGCAAAATGAGGCTAAAACTATTTACCTACCTGCTTCCCCCAGATGTTGTGAGGATTAAAAAGTTAACACCTGCCTGTAGGGTGCTCGTTATTAATATATCCGATGACTTGGTGAAGTCAGAGCTACCCTGGATGTGGGAATCATGAGGGAATCCCTCAGAGAATGGTTAGCCATATGGAATTTCAGTGTGTAATTGCTCAAAACCACAGCTGGAGCATACAGTGAAAATTGGGGAGAAAAAAAGTTACCCTGGGTTTTGAAGATCTTAAAAACCTGAGGGTTTGGGTCATAAGCAAAGGTTCTACTGAGCCGTTTCTTATTTCATATGCCAGCCCCATCCTCCTCCACCTTGATGGAACCAGTTCATTACAAGCCAGTTGACAAAAGGAGACATCTCTGTTTTAAATAAATTCACAAGCACCAATCAGAGAGAGAGAGAGAGACTGAGTGTGTGTCCAGAGCTTTAAAGCAGAAACTCCTAATCCAGCACGTCTGGGTACAGACATGATAACAGTATCTCTCCTCGTGAAAATAACCCTTGCTGTGATTTATTACAAGCCAGACAGAGAGAGAGAGAGATTCAGTGTCACAACGTCTTCAACTCCAATAAATAAATAAAGGGAGAAATATTCCCCTGGGTCCCTCTGACATATCTAATTGATATCACTAGGGATCTTCCATGAACCAAATAGGAATCTAATCTATTGCCTCATACAGGCAAATGGAAACAGCAGGGTGTCTGCCACTGAGCCTCCAGCTTCTGACGGGGACACATATAATGAAAATGGAAACAGATTACAGCCAGTCTGATATCCAAATAACAAATACAGCTCCTGGAGAGAAACTTGTCGTACTGATGTGGGACAGAAGTTCCACTGATTTTCCCCATCCACTTCCCCTTACTGTTTGAATGGCGCAAGGTGGTAGTTAAAATGTCCCCGCAGGCAGAAAACGCCCCGGGGCCGTTCATTGGACACGTGCACAGAAATCACACACGGATGGGTGTGCAAGCACGCAAGGCAATTAACTTTAGACGCCTGATCTCCTTTCACTTGCACAGCTGGAAATCTGAAATAATTCCACTGGACTCAGCATAAACAAGAAGAGAGTGGTTACCAGTTACGGCTCTACAGCTCCATCCCCGGACAGGACATCTTGAATATCTTTGGCTTCCTGGACACGTATTATTTCTGTTATCGTAGCATCTAGAACCCCTCATCATGGACCAGGAGCCCATAAGTTCCAGTCTATAGCCCCATTCATGAGCGAGAAAACCCCTACTATTCCAGTCTTGAGCGCCTGCCCAGCGGAGATCTTGTAGTTATGCTGACAACGTTTGTGTTGTGATCTAGTGTCTGCTGTGGATGAGTCTGAGCTCTACCAAAACTCCTTTCTGCTTCTGTCACACTGATCTGGCCCCATCCCGGTAGAACCAGAGTGCCTCACGATATTTTAATGAATGTATCCTCACAACGCCCTCCTGAGAGAGGGCAGGGCAGGGTGGCCAACAGAATAGCCATAAGAACATAAGAACAGGCATACTGGGTCAACGGTCCATCGGTCCATCTAGCCCAGTATCCTGTCTGCCCACAGTGGCCAATGCCCGATGCCCCAGAGGGAGGGAACCTTCAAGCAATCCCTCTCCCGTCACCCATTCCCAGCCTCTGACACAGGCAAGGGACACCATTCCTACCCATCCTGGCTAATAGCCATTGCTGAGTGAAGAAAAACGTCCTTCTGTTTGTTTTAAACCTGCTGCCTATTCATTTCATTTGGTGACCCCTAGTTCTTATATTGTGGGAATAAGTAAATAACTTTTCCTTATTCACTTTTTCCACACCAGTCATGATTTTATAGACCTCTACCCTATCCCCCCTTAGTCTCCTCTTTTCTAAGCTGAAAAGTCCACGTCTTTTTAATCTCTCTTCATATGGGACCCCATCCCAAACCCCTCATCATTTGTGTTGCCCTTTTCTGAACCTTTTCCAATGCCAGTGTATCTTTTTTAGATGAGGCGACCACATCTGTACGCCTCTGTGTGTGTATATTCAAGATGTGGGCGTACCATGGATTTATACAGAGGCAATAAGAGACTCTCTGTCTTATTCTCTATCCCTTTTTAATGACTCCTAACAGTCTGTTTGCTTTTTTGACTGCTGCTGCACAAGGCACAAGCCCTGGGCAAGGGGGGAGGGCACAGCTCCAAGCTCCCAGAAGACGCAGGGACTCAGGCAAAGGGCAGGGCCGGGGCACCAAGCCACCCAGGCTCTGGTGGTGATTTAAAGCACCCGGGGCTCCAGCCATGCCCCTGCTGCAGCAGCAGCAGCCAGAAGCCCTGGATCCTTTTGAATCTCTGAGTCTCGGAGCAGTTGCCCCCTCCGCCTGCCCGCACCAGCACGCCTGGGCAGGGCCATTCTCCCCATGTTACAGACGAGGAGCTAAGACACAGAAAGGCTAGGTGACTTTCCTGAGGTCCCAGAGGAAGTCTGTGGCAGGGCAGAGAACTGAAATGGGATCACCAAGTACCAGGCTAGCATTCTAATCCCTCACCTGTGATTTCCTGTCCTCTGAACATTTTCAAACTCAAATGTAACCCCCTGATCCTTTTTCTTACAAAACTGGGTTAACCCCCCCCACCCACCCACACCATCCCTGCATCCTCATCCTGACCCATTTCTGCCTCTGCATGTGATAGATCCTGTTGGGCTGGAAGCGTGGACAGATTATCCTTCCTGGCTTTCTAACTTGAGCCAAAACAGGAAATGCCAGAAACTCGAGAAATCCTTCTGGAGAAACTACAGAGATGCATTCCTTCTCAGTAGGGATGATTAACCTGTTAACTGGTTACCGGCTAAGCATCAACCTGGGTAGCAGTAACCAATACCAGGGTAGCAGCCTGCTCCAGCCCTCCCAGGCTCCCACACTGCCGGCTGCCAGGCCATGCGGGAGCTGGGAGCCCTACACAGGAGCGGAAGCAGCGCCTGCCCATGGCGGGAGGGCTGGAGCAGCTTTCCCCGCCCACCCCCGTTTAATCGGTTAACAGGTTAAACTTAACGTTTGACCAGTTGACTAATTAAATGGGATTTTACATCCTTACTTCTCAGTTTAAGCCTCCACTCTCACCTGATTCGAGGGTTCAGACGTAACCCTCTTCTGGCCTAAGCCAAAGCAGGAATTCCGACACCTCAAGAGAAATCCTTCCGGAGAGGCCACAGAAGTGCACTGCAGTGTCTGGGCCCTCCCGACCGCGCTAGCAATAACATGACTAGTCGAGGCTGGCTGAAGCCTCCCTTTGCTGTGCCCCAAGACGAAATCCTGAGCTGAAACCTGACTCCACGCACAAGCTCAGTCTCTGCAGAAATGCTTCAGACCCCATCAGCCACCACCTCCCACCTTTCTTGTGTAATTAGCTCCCGCCTGATCTCAGGAATGGAGCTCTGGCGTTTTCAAACAAAGATTTAATTAACCTGATCTCTGCAGTCAGAGCAGCCAGCCCCTTTGTTGGACTGGACTGAAATCCTGGGCATATTTAGCCCATGACAACACTGTTAATAGCGCCTAACATGCTGGATGTCCCTGGATGGTCCGGCATGGAGCCTTTGCTCTTTGGACTCTCTTCTGTTCGCATCAAAGAGTTGCGTGGGTCATTGATTTTGTTAGCATCATGCAAATTGAGTCAGCAGGGAACTGGCAGTGCCAGTGTATTACTATTGAGGATGGATAAACTCTTACCCGGGTTCTCAGCATCTCACAGACACCAGGGGAGTGAGTTTGACTTATCATGATTGTTTTTAATCCTGCGGTGGAAACACCGTACCAAGCAAAGGGGAGGAGGAAAGGGCAAAACCACTTCCCAGATACTTGCCAGAGCAGGATACCACACGACAGGACACAAAGGGGCTGCAGGGCCAACATCTCGCTCCTCTCAAGCTCTGCCACGTACCCTGGCTCGCTGAAATGCTACTGAGGATTTGCCAGAACCAAACTCCCCCTTTCCTCTACTGCCCCTGTGAAGAGAAAGGTGGCTCTGGAGTTAAGATCCAGGAGTGAGACATAGGAGATTTGACTTGTGTTTCTGGTTCTGCCATGAACTTACCACAGTCACCTCAAAAAAGATATTTTGGCCTTGGAAAGGGTTCAGAAAAGGGCAACTAAAATGATTAGGGGTTTGGAACGGGTCCCATATGAGGAGAGGTTAAAGCGACTGGGACTTTTCAGTTTGGAAAAGAGGAGACTGAGGGGGGATATGATAGAGGTATATAAAATCATGAGTGGCGTGGAGAGGGCCGATAAAGAGAAGTTATTTATTAGTTCCCTAAATAGAAGAACTAGAGGACACCAAATGAAATTAATGGGTAGCAGGTTTAAAACTAATAAAAGAAAGTTCTTCTTCACACAGCGTGTAGTCAGCCTGTGGAACTCCTTGCCAGAGGAGGCTGTGAAGGCTAGGACTATAATAGAGTTTAAAGAGAAGCTAGATAATTTCATGGAGGTTAGGTCCATAAAAGGCTATTAGCCAGGGGATAAAATGGTGTCCTTGGCCTCTGTTTGTCAGAGGCTGGAGAGGGATGGCAGGAGACAAATCGCTTGATCATTGTCTTCAGTCCACCCCCTCTGGGGCACCTGGTGCTGGCCACTGTCGGCAGACAGGATACTGGGCTAGATGGACCTTTGGTCTGACCCAGTACGGCCATTCTTATGTTCTTATGTTCTCTTCCCCCTCTCCGTGTCTCAGTTTTCCCACCAGTAAAGTAGGAGACAAAGTCTTTGGCTTACTTCCCACAGGTAATTCATTAGTGTTTGTGGGAGCTCAGATATAACAGGTGTGTTGTAAGTATGACAGAAGAAGCCATTCTTCCACTTTACTCTGCATTGATTAGGCCTCAGCTAGAGTACTGTGTCCAGTTTGGGGCACCACATTTCAGGAAAGATGTGGAGAAATTGGAGAGAGTCCAGAGAAGAGACACAAAATTGATTAAAGAATGTCTAGAGAACATGAGCTATGAGGAGAGACTGAAAGAACAGGGTTGGTTTAGTTTGGAAAGGAGAAGACTGAGAGGAGACATGACAGCAGCTTTTAAGAACCTAAAAGGGTGTTAACAAAGAGGAGGGAGAAAAATTGTTCTCCTGGGCCTCTGAGGAGAAGACAAGAAGCAATGGGCTTAAATTGCAGTGAGGGAGGTGTAGGTTGGACATTAGGAAAAACTTTCTGTCGGGGTGGTTAAACACTGGAATAAATTGCCTAGGGAGGCTGTGGAAATCTCCATCATTGATGATGTTTAAGAGCAAGGTAGATACACATCTGTCAGGGATGATCTAAATCAGTGTTCCCCAATTTTATTTGGCCACGGAACCCTTTTTAGCTTGAAAGAATTTCAAGGAACCCCTAGGTTCCGAGCAAAAAAAAAAAAAAAAGCACCAATTGGGACATACTGGTCTAAAGGGTGCTGGGTCCTGCTGGGAGGGCAGGGGACTGGACGTGATGACCTCTCGAGGTCCCTTCCAGTTCTAGTGTTCTAGGATTCTCTGACTACCATGGGAATGCCGAATAAAGCGCTATCACACCAAACCAAAGCAGTGAGTCTCCTGGGGCATCTCTCCCAGCATGGCCTCTGTTTCTGTATCTAACCGAGCTTTTAGAGAACTCAATGCTGCTTTGACACGTTGGGTAGATTCCATGGGTGAGGCTCAGTCTGGAGACAAGACAGGAGGAAATTCTGTGGTGCCATAAGGTTTTGTTGCTGTCGGGCTTTGGTTTGGGGATTTGGTTTTGTTTTAAAGCTCCCTTGGAAGCAATTTACCAGTGCACTAAAAGATCAAAGGAACTGCTACAGCAGCATCACAAAACACTCCTCACTTACTGTGTCTGGGGACACAGATCCAGACAGAAGAAGGTGGTAGTGCCTGTAATGGGTCATTGGATTAATTTTGCTGTGTTCCACTTGCACAGCTAGGAAATCGGGCACAAGTGGATGTGGTTATGCTCCAACTCGATTAGAGAGACGGGGCCACCCCGCCAGACTTTCTGGCAAGCTGCTGCTGCAGCCTGGCCTGGCTGTGTTCTCAGTTTCTGCCACTGCCTCTGGTTTCTGTGCATCAGAGTCTGGAGGCCAGCAAGTCCTGTGGCTACACACACACTGCCCTGATAACTCTTTAGAGCCCCAAGAGCACCACACCCCGTAGCCCAATACAACTAGGGTTGCCAGATGGTCTCCCAAAAAATACCGGACACGTGGTATTTTTGCCCCCCCCATCCCGTTCTGGGGCACCCAGAGCGGCAATCGCAACCCCAACTCCCACGGTAGGAGGCGGGGCCACAATCAGCGCTGGGAGTCTATGATTGCACAGAAGCCTGGCGAGGGCGGGGGGAGCGGCTGGGACTCCCAGCCACACCCCCCACCAGGCTTCTGCGCACTCACAGGCTCCCAGCGCCGATCGTGGCCCCACCTCCCAGCCGCTCCCCCCGCCCCCGCCAGGCTTCCGTCCGGTGCACAGCCAGAAAAATCAGAGAATACTGGACATTGCACATGTCCCGTATTCTCTGATTTTTTTTTTACCGGACAAAAAGCGCAAATACCGGACTGTCCAGTAGAATAGAGGCACCTGGCAGTCCTAAATACAACTGAGCATGGACTATGCAAAGTCCACCAGGGATCCTTCATGGATTTCCTTTGGGGACAGAAACCCAATGACTGAGCCAGTGATCTAGTGAGAGAACTTGACATCAGAAGAAAATTCCAGCCTTCCTGGCACCCTCTGCTGCTTCTTCCCCTCAGCAGCCCCGTCCCCACTGGAAGCCAATTGCAAATAGACTAAGTCCCGGTGAATGGCAGTAGCTGTGCTGAACGCCATTTTACTAAGTGCCTCTCCCAGGCAGGGGTGGGAAGCAGCAGCTGCAGTGCTGGCGTGGATGTCAAATCACAAACGAGATGTCCAACCGCTTCATTTATTAGAGCGAATCAATTCAACTTTCCATCAGCACGAGGAGCCTGGTGAAGGCAGAGCCTTGTCACAAATGTGCACCCAAGCCAGTGCTCTCCAGCAGCAGTGCAACAACAGGGGAGGACAAATCTCCCATCTCACAGCATCAGGCACTGGAGCGCTTTCTGAAACCCAGGACGGAAGATATTCAGCACAGCATAGTAGACACCAGTGCTGGACCGTCTCCTTTTCGCCAGCTTTGCCCCACTGTAACTTCATGAATTTCACTGGTGTTACTGCTGACCAGGACCATATACGGGGTGGGGGGGTCAAAGGGTGCAAAAATATGGGGGAGGTCCACCCTCATCGTCCTCCAAGTAAGTATACTCCAGCTGGCCAGGGGAAGGCAGGAGCTGATTTCCGTGCTTTCTTGGGAGACCATGGGAGTGCATTCACACCCTTGCAGCCCACATTTACAACAAAAGCCCCCCCGCTGAAATTCCTGCATATGGGTCTGTGACTTACACTGGGCTAGGTAAGAGGGTAGCTGGCCCAGAACACTTCCATGGAAACACAAAGAAGGATCCTTGAGCTTGCAAAACAACACACTGTCCTAGCAACCCGCAGCTCCCACTCCACAGGAAATGAGTCGGGGGCACGCATGTGGGTCGTGGTGAAAAGATCTCGGTCCCACAGGCACCTGGCTCCCTTGCCAGAGGCATAGGATGGAATGGAAGATGGTGAATGGATGCTGGCCCATCCTGCCCGAGGATACAGCCGCAGCACTCTGGCCCAGGAAGGCCACACGTAGGCCAGCAAAAGTGTCCATGCTGTGCTTGAAGACAGAATTGCTTGGATTCTGCAACAATCTGCTGAGAACAAAATCGAATCCACCCAGGAAGGGCTGAGCAAGGGGGCTTTTGCACAGCCCCATGCAAGACTGAAGCGACAGGGCCAAGCTCGGCAGCCCCGGGACACCAGGCGGAGCTACTAATTGAAGGGAGCATGGCACTCGCAGCAGGGAGACCGGGCGAAGTGGATCTGAGTTTAAATAAAAAATAATAATCTTGAGGTTTTTTCATGTAACAAAACAGGCGCAAACACTGACCGTCATGGAAGCGTGCCTTCAGCAGCGACCTCGTCCCATCATTCCACAGCCGCCAAGAATTCATCCCATGTAACCCACCTTTGAAAAGCACTCTCTAAAGACTTTGATCTTGGGAGCACGCTGATGTTCACATGCTACGTGTCTATGAGCCAGGCCAGGGAGCATCTCTACAAGGAGACTTGCACGTATTCACCTGTGCTCTTCCCTCAGCCGTCCTAGGGTTCATGTCAGCTTAAATCCCTAAATGCCAGGAGCTCAAAGCAGGACGTTTACAAAGGAATAAAGTACTGCTGGGGAGGGGAGAATGACAGGACTCGCGCATTTAAACGTGTAGAGGCAGGGTCTGTGTGTTCTGAACTGCTTGGGCATCTCCTAGTACAGAAGAACCCCTGTCCTGATTGGAACAGCAGAGTACTAGTGCAATAATAATATTGAACAATAAAATAATCACAAGAAACATATGGCCGATAGCTGATGGGCCAACTAGCGAGCAGAGAATTGTCTATGGACTCTGATTGGACAGCAAAGTTCGGACTTGTCACATGACTGCCTTCAACCAGTCATGAGCCAGAATTGTTTCATTCTTTTTTTTCCCCTCTCTCTCTCTCTCGTACCATCAGCTCCTATTGAAAATCGCCCCCCAACAAGACGAGTGAGGAAGCGTTGAGTTAGTTTCCTTTGCATTGGGGAGCATCACCCAGGCCCTGGATCAGGCTAAAATTAACAGGTGTTTCCGGGTGTGGTGCAGGAGGGAGGACTGAATCCTCCCGGGTTTGTAATTGTTACTATACAAACATATTGCAGGTCACTAGAAGCAATTTAATGATAATAAAAATAACAAAACCCACACAAAATGAAGAGGCTGCCATCCTTAATTTTCAGGCTTCTTTATCATGTAAAAACCTTCTGGTCGGCTCCCAGCAGACGATTAATGTATCTGCAATTGCAACGGAAAATTTTCCTCTTCTTCTTTCCTGACTCCTCCCGCCCCCCCCCCCCCCACACACACACACACACACACTCACACACACACACACACACAGCTTCTACTCAGGTTTATGAAGAAATTGAATTCTTCTTCCCCACAAGGAACATGCACACACCTGTCAAACAGCCCAGAGCCCTAACTCCTTCTCCAGTGAGCACAGCACTGCCGCAAAGAACGGGGGTTCAGGGAGGATCTGAAGCCATCTAGGCAATAGAGAAAACTATTCCCATTCCCCACACTTCTCATGTCTCTGCAATGTCTGGTGTGTTTTCCATTATCACTGTTGTTTCTATTGCAACTGAGCCGAGGCACCCCTGTTACAGACCAGGATCCCATGTTGCTAAGCCAGGGCAGTCGCCTGGAGATGACCCCTGAGGATTCTAGTGCTGGCCATGTAAAAGCGAAAGCATCCACCACAACAAATCTCTACTGGCCTGACATATTTACTTACCAGCACCTAAACGGCGCCACCCGGCTGGGTCCCCCCAGTGCTGAGTGCTATACAGCAAAATAATAAAAGACAGCAACTGCCCCAAAGAGCTGACAGCCTAAAAGACATAATGTAACAGGGTGGGAAGGAGACAGGATAAGAAATCAATGGAACAGGAGGTGCACAGTTCTTAGCTGGTCAGCCGCTGGTCTACCCATTCTCTATTGGCAGTCTGTGAAAGCAAGAAGTTCACGGCATTCATTACAAAAGCCCAACACTGCCCCGCCTCGGAGTGAGAATCCCAGCTCCTCAGAGAGGCTGGGGATGGGCGTTTCCTTGGGGATTCACTTTTGACATAAAATCTTGAAATATCCTTTCCAGGAATCTGTGAGAACCAAAGCAGATGGGCTGCTTTAAAAAAAAAAAAAATTGAGAGCACATTTTACAAGCAGTTTAGGGATATCAGCTCTCATGCTTTAGGGCAGGGGTGGGGAACGGCAGACCCAGGGGCCGGATTCAGCCCCTGGCTTGCCTGGATCCAGCCGCTGAGGTTCGGGGCTCCCCCCCCATATTGGGGAGCCTGTGATGTTGCCCCAGCCTCCCGCAGGGCTGGAGAACACAAAATCTACTAGGCTGGGCCCCCCCAAGGCTCTGGTGTGTGAGGGGAATGTGGGGAGTGTCTTTCTCCTTCTCAGTCAGTGGCCATGTCAAGGCATAAATGAGAGGTTTGGGGGGGGTTGTTTGTTTGTTTGTTTTGGTTCTTTTTTTGCTTCTCACTTGTGCATGGTCCATGACTGATTTCTCTGTGGGTCAGCAGCCCCTGTCCCAAATAAGGTTCCTCACCGCTGCTTGAAGGCATCCTCTGATTCTCTCAAGGGGGAAGGAAGAACAATTTTCCCCCTCGAAACATTTGCACAATCGGCCAGAGGCCCTGTGCACAAAAATGAATTGTCCTGCATTGACCAGGGATAGGAAGATATTTGCCATGCTCTGAAGCATCTGCTGGAGAAGGATATTAGCTGTCATGAACCCATAATCTCATCAGGGCAAAGAATCTGAAAAACACCATGCCCCTGAACAGTGCAACACACCCAAGAGAGAGAATGCTGAGGCCGGGCTCTGACCAGCGCGTTCCAGCCCCTCCACGTCGCTGTGGTGGCCGGTTACCCCAGAACAACCCAGCAGAACTGAGGCCTGTCTCCACCGGGGTTGTCTCAGGCCCCACAAGTCGGAGGGGGCAGGGAGGAGCAGCGCTGCCCAGACGGTGGCATGGCACCCACGTCTCCTCTGTGATTGTGTTCCAGGGAGCGCGGGGAAAAGGTCATGCTATTACCGCACATCATTGTATTCCACATAACACGCTGGCCATTAGAATTCTGTCAGACCCTTCCTGAGACACGTGTAATGAGAAAGGGGAAGAGAGCAAGGGGGGGGGGAAGCAACACACAGCACTAAATTAATTCTGATGACAAAGATAATAACAAGATCAGGAAATGGTGCAAAATGAATCCATTATCATTAGAGTGTCAGCGCTGTCAGACCAGGTCCTCCCCTCCGAGGTTCCTTGTAGATAAGCAGAAGAATGGTGCCTCTTAAGGAGTTAGCGAAAGGCCACTGGGCAGAGAGGTGGAGTGGCTGGGAAGTACAACTGCAATTGAACCACATGCTCCTCTAGGGTAGAAGGCCCTTGCCTCAGCTGTGCAAGGACAGCAACTGTGAGGAACTGTGAACGCTCTGCACTCCCCTCGCCGTGTTTCCTCTAATTTTCCTCACGTCCATCTGAAATGTGCACCACTATTGAGGTGACGTGTAACACATCCCCTCCCTGATGGTGCACACAACAAAATTCATGTGGTGGGGTGGAGCGGGGGGGGCGGTTCGAAGGCTGGACAGTGGGGAGGGCTGTGGGGATGCAGCAGGGGGTGAGGGCCCCAGCTGGGGCTGTGGGCTCTGGGATGGGGCCGGGGACGAGGGGTTTGGGGTGCCGGTTGTGCAGAAAAAGGACTCCCCTCAGCTTTCTCTCCCTGTAGCTAGGGGGAAGAGGTGCCTCTCCCCACTGTGGTAGCTCCGGGGGAATTACCGCAAGATAGGTGCCTCTCTCTCCCCGGGCCACAGCAGGTCAGGGGCTGGGATGGCTCGGGGCACGTCTCAGCTCCCCAAGGCCAGACTGGGGACTGTGGGAATGCCTCTCTCCACTGTGGCAGGCCCGGGGCTGGGGTAGAGGCATCTCTCCCTACCACAGCCCTGAGCGCTATTGTCTCGTTGTCTAATGTCCCCTGCTGCTGAAAGGGGACTTGGATGTGCAGCTCTCAAGACAATGAGACTCTTTGCTGTTTCATCTATTCGGCACAGCACCTGGCCTCACTGCAAAGCCCGGTCTAGGAACCGCAGGAGTCGGCAATCAGGAGGCCTGCCTGCTGTTGGACCTTCATTTCAAGAGTCTCCCTTTCCCTGCCGAGGCATGGAAGGCAGGGCTCCAGTGGGGCTTAATTATGAGAGGGTTGTGTGCATCAGCCAGGGATATCTCACCTCAGGGAACCATAGGGCAAACCCTTGGCTGAGCACAGAGGCCAGATACCCTGCCCCCTAGCACAGATCCTTGGGGAACTCCCCTTGAAACCAACCACCAACCTGACATTGAGTCGTTGGTCACTACCCGTTGGGCCCGATAGTCTAGCCAGCTTTCTATCCACCTTACCGTCCATGTATCCAATCCAGACTCCCTTAACTTGCTGGCAAGAATATTGTGGGAGACCGTATCAAAAGCTTTGCTAAAGTCAAGGTATATCACATCCACTGCCTTCCCCATGTCCACAGAGCCAGTTACCTCATCATGGAAGCTAATCCGATTGGTCAGACATGACTTGCCCTTGGTGAATCCATGTTGACTGTTCCTGATCACTTTCTCCTCTTCCAAGTGCTTCAAAATGGATTCCTTGAGGATCCCTCCATGATTTTTCCAGGGACTGAGGTGAGGCTGACTGGTCTGTAGTTCCCTGGATTGTCCTTCTTCCCTTTTTAAAGATGGGCCCTACATTTGCCTTTTTCCAATCATCCGGGATCTCTCCTGATCTCCACGAGTTTTTCTAAGATAATGGCCAAAGGCTCCACAATGACATCTGCCAACTCCCTTAGTACCCTCGGATGCATTAAATCCGGACCCATGGATTTGCGTATGTCTAGCTTTTCTAAATAGTTCCTAACCTGTTCTTTCTCCACCAGGGGCTGCCCACCTCCTCCCATACTGCGTTGCCTAGTCAAGCACTTCCAGGTCCGAACTGTTCAGTCAAAGTCAGATTTTCTCTGAACTGGCCCAGTCGCACTCCTTCCAGCTATTGTCTGAAAATGGCATGCTGTGCTTTCTCTGTTCAATCCCATACAACATCAGTCGCAACAAGGTACATGGGGGGAGGATTCAGTGGGGGTGTTTCTTATGAGGTACAGCACGCACAAAGCAGAACTCTCTGCAGTCGGATGGCAGATTTTTTTTCTTGAACACGAAAGATGGTTTCTGCAACTGGCATATACAACAACGTGCTTATCTTTAAGCCTGTGCTTAAGTCCTGTTGAATTAAATGGCATTTAAGAACATACTTAAGTGCTTTGTGAAAATATGGCCATAACTTACAAATTTTCCCTGCAAGTATTACTTCTCGAATGACTCTAATTGATAACAACATTTGGCAATCTTTCAACTCTTTTCATCTCTGCAAACATTAACTAATTAATCCTCACAACCAGAGCTGGACTGACTCTTTGTCATAAATGATTTAGCTGATGAATTTAAGCCCTTTATTCTGCTTAGCTCGCTGCAAACACATGGAGTCTAGTGAACTTGTTTTTCAAAATTGTTCAATGAACCTTCAGGGTGAACTTATTTCAGCCTATGGCTCCTTGTAAACAGTTTGCTTTGCTTGTGTCTTGGACTTCTTGCTATGCCTTATTTATGATATGTGCACTATAGGGGGTCCTTACGTCACATGTGGTCATTTCTGCTTGCTGATTGGATGAGCAAAACTTTGCAACCGCTCGAAGCAATTTAAGGAGGGTTGCCTGCGTAGTCCCAGCACAAAACTCAGTGTGAACACACCTTTTCATCAGTATAAAAAAAAAGAATTCAGATTTCCATTAACAGCCTGGAGAACAGCAAAATTAAAGCAATACTAAGTCATTAAAACCTCAGATATGAACCCAAAGGGCTGCAAGCACCATTAATGAGGCATATGCTTCCTATTTGATTGGACATTGGCAAGCACTGAAAATATCTGCCTGGCTGTACCCCCAAGGCAGGGAAGGAGCGGCGTCTCCACTTTGGACTGCGGCGGAATGAGTGGCTGAGCCCAAGGCCATGAGGAAGGTGGTTACCAGCGGTATGAGGGCCTGCTTGCCGATCACACGCTCACACTGCACTCCCTGCACCCCTGGGATAAGCGAAAAGGGACTGGTGGCAGGTGGTAAGGGAAGTAAACCTCCCAATAAAAGCCAGCAGCACTAGTGCAGCGGCTGACTCGCCTCACTCTGGGTTTTGGCAGAATGAGGCCCAGCAGCTAGGGAAAGGCACTGCCAGTTCAGACTGCTGCATCTCACTCCCAGCGTTGCCACAAAGCAGCACCCACCAAGCGTGTCTCCGTGCCTCAGTTTCCCCTCTGTAAAGTGGAAATCGCTTACTAAATTCATGATGGCGTTGCTGGTCCTTAGTTCATCCAGCGCCTGGGGAGGCCTTTGGAAATCCTCTGATGAGAGGTGATTTTTTATGATCATTTGGCTGGCCCACACCGCCTATCCTCCCCTTCGGCCCATGCTCAACACAGGTGGCTTTTTATCCTGGTCCATCAAGCAGGAGAGGAGATCTAGAAGTCTCTCCTGCTCCAAAGCTCCATGACTCAGTGCGAACAGCAGAAATGGTTCATGCACATCTCAGTCACCAGCTTCCATCTATCAGGCTACTCACTTAGCTTTTCGCGGCTTCCCTTTGATTCTCCCATGCAGGACCAAGAGACAGAGTAAGGACTGTGCGCGCCCTTTCTCCTCCTGCTACGCAGATGCTTGTCAGGGATAGGCAATGGCGACAGAGTTATTATACATGGCCTCAAAGCCCAGTCAAGGCACTGGAAGATGAATTATGTTTCATTTATATCAAAGAAGCAATCTCAGAGCCCATTTGTGATCAAATTTGCTGTCAGAGAAACTTTGCTTTATCTCATTACATCTGATATCTCTTGGCTTCTTGTCCTTGAGACTATTAAAGTTTAATGTCAAATTCAAGATGAAATGGAATCTTGGCTGTATCATCTCATCAGGGCCCGAGTGCGCCCCCTTCCAGCCACAAAATTTTGACAACTAATTATGATGGGAAGGGGCCAGGGAGAAAGGAGAGAAAGAAAGAGAGAGGTGCCCCTCCCTACCCTGCCCACTGAAAATATTGCTGAACGGAGCAGCTGTAAATTACCACGAGCGTCACTCTCTGGAAGAGGGGATCATAATTCGCTCATTGTCGGATCAACTGTCTTTGTCTTTTCGAGAGATTTGATACTTCCACATCTCATTGGCGACATGGACATGAACTGGGGATGCCTGATATTTGCCACGGCAAGATCCATACTGGTGTCTTGCAGAAAGGGTATTTACTCTGAAATAACTAGCCATAGAATATGTACTTAGCGCTGAACCGCCTGGTAGCTGGGGCTCCCCAGAAGTGAATCACCTTTGTCCTTCCCATTCAGCAACAGGAAGAGGGTACCCACAGCCTGCCTTTTAAGATAGTGTGGGCTGCACAGTTGGGTAACCCAAGTCTGAGGGTATGTCTTCACTGCAAGCTGGATTCATCCAGCGGGTGTCGATTTATCACATCTAGAATCGACGTGATAAATTGACCGCTCTCCCCTTGAGCCTGGTACTCCACCAGAACACAGGTAGGTGGAGTCAACAGGAGAGTGGCAGCTGTCATTGTTACCGTGGTGACAGTACCGCAATAAGTAGATCTAAGAATGTCAACTTCAGCTGAAGTTACATAACGTAGGTTGGCAGCCCATGCCAGTGTACACGAGGCCTCGGATTGTGGTGGGAAACAGAACAAAATAGGGGTAAAGGCAGGAAAGGAGGGTTGATGAGACTGATCTATTTTCCATAACATGTAGTTCATCCCTCTCTAGTTTACACTCCCCTACTCCCAACATACTGTTTACTGGTTCTGTTCTAATCCATCCTGTTCTGTTCAGGTCCTTACGTCTCCCTCTGCCCTGCAGAAGTGTTCAAGCTATGTGACTAATGTCTGCCACACGTGGGTCATTCCTCCCTGGATGACAGAAGGAAACTGGAGCGTTTTGTTATACACACTGTGCCATTTATGCCAGAGAAGCACACCTTGCAGTGGAAACGCAAAGTGGTAAGGTCTGTGATGGTCACACGACTGTTAGCCAGCAAATGACTCTCCTAACTTTATGGATCAAAATGTGCAAGGCGTGGAGCACATGCTATGTCCCTGTGGGTGTGTCCCTCTTCTCCCACAGCAGGCAGGAAGTTTCTGATTTGGGCAAGATTTGGGGTCTCTTTCTTGTTTGTAAGAGACAAGGCCACTCCTACCCATACGCAGAAAATGCAGCTGCGTAGGGCACCCAAAAACGTGGGGCACCGCTGGATCTTAATGTCCACCCACCCACCTCTTCCTATTCTGCTGCTCTAGGGCTCTGCTTCCTCCAGAGAAGATCTAGTGAGCGTAAAAGTGACAAAGCCCACCAGAGCCATTAGCAGAACATGGAATGGCTCTTTCACAGATTCAAGTGGTGGGGAAGTCATTTGCCAGCCCCTAGTATATACTGTCAGTTTCTGAATTTACTGTGTCAGTAGACAGGACCTTGGTTCAACATTGATTTTAAAAATATTTCTTTAGTGTGCTGCAGAAGATTATAAAATCACATCTCTAAAAATCAGCTTTCCCCCTACCCTCCCCCCCAGGTCACCAGTGGACAGAGGGGTACCAGTGTAATAGTACTGCATAGGGCCCCATACATCATAAATCATAGAATCCTAGGGCTGGAAGAGATCTCGGGAGGTCATCGAGTCCAAAGGACAAGAGGCCCAGTTGCAGATAGATTGATAGACAGGCAGATACTGTGTACTAGTCGTGATTTTCCCCCGGAGGATAAATTACAAGGTTTTTTTCTTATTTTAGTCAACATTTTCTTTTAAATGTCGGTGTTTCAGTTTGGTTGGTATGGCTTTGTTTTGCTAGCAACTGGAAATTAATTTCATCTTCATGCTCCTCAATGAAAACTTGACATTTCAGTGAAAATAGCCATTTTCTATCCCTGAGGCAAAACAAAACCAAAAAAAAAAAAAACACAACAGAAAGTTTCCAACCAGCTCTCTAACAAGGGATGGCTGCCGTGTCCACAGCATGCTGTAAAGATAAATTGTGAGCGACTGAATTGCAAAGACATAAAGGGTCAATTTTTCAAAGCATCCTGTGGTTTTTAGGTACCGAAAGTCCAACAGATTACTCTGAAAATGTCAGCCAAGCTAAGAGATTTAGATGCACAATTCATGCTATATAGGGAAAGAGACAAGTAGCTTCTTCTGTTTAGATTAACTAAAAGATGGTTATGGGTTGGTTTGTTCCCAGTATGTAAGTACATACATGGGGAACAGAAATTTGATAAAAGACGGCTCTTCAATTGACCAGACAAAGCTATAGCAAGATGCACAGGCTGCAAGTTGGCAAATCAGACGAGAAATAAGGTGCACATTTTTTAACAGTCAGAGTAATTAACCATTGAAACAACTTACCAAAGGTGAGGTGGAAGCTCTGTGTGGGCAAATAAGAATGGATGTTTTTCTAAAATATCTGGTCTTGTTCAAATAGGAAGTAATTCAAAGAACTTCTATGGCCTGAGGGCTATACATGAGGTCAGATGAACTGATCACAGTGGTTTCTTGCAGCTTTCAAAAGACCGGCCACTGGGCTACATGGGTCATTGATCTGACCTACAGTTCTTATGTTCTAAACTTCTTTCCGCAGAAAGCGAAGATTCAGGTTTCACTGAAAAATTAACAAAAGAAAAATGTGAATTAGGGTTATTTGATTCAGTAGGAAAAAAAACTAAAAAAAAAACCCCAAAATATTTAGTTTTGCCATTTCCTACACCAAACATTTCTGTTTGAGATGACTTTTCATTTCAAAACCTCCTTTCATTTCATTTTATTTTTAAAAACAATTTTAAATGCTCGAATTCATTTCATCCGCAACAATTTTTTCTACTTTTCAATTCACCCAACTTTCGTATTCAGTGGGGCCCAAAATGAAATGCTGTTTAGGTTTCCAGAACTGCCAGTGAACCCTAAATTCTCTGCACAGGTGCAGGGGCAGGCCGGAGTCCCGCACTGTTACTTATCAGCAGAACACAACTCTGTGACAAACCAGTCTTAGGAGGGCCGAGTGCCTCATGCCAAGTATTTTCAATTCCCTTTCACTTCAGTGGTGACCCAGCAACTCAGAGATTCCCATCCGCCCTGACCCCTGGCTCCCCCTCTCTCGTGCGCCCGAAGACGTCTTCAGCAGCGCTAACCACACTGAAGCAGCTTGCGTTCCTCTCCGCAGCCAGCGCTGCAAAGCCAGCCACGCTCCTTGCAAGCAATCTGGGTTCATGGTCAAAATCAGCTGGCATTCCTGAATTCCCAGGGCCGGCTCCGTTTCTCCATGTTCCCCAATGGGCGAAAACTTGAGACGAGCCCTCAACACAGTCACGGCAAGCCCCTAATCTCTCCCTGGCTGGTCAGGAGCACAGCTTTGAGGCCATGTCATGCGCACAGGCCTTGCTCCTCTGCACGTCTAGCTTCTGTGTGAATTGGACACTGGTGAAAAGCAGCCCTGCCAGCCCCAGGGGGCACAAGTCCCCTGTTAACACTCAAAATGGGGTCACCCTTATCGGATGTAAGCCAGATCCGCCCTGCCCCAGCCATGCGCAGCAGCCCCTTCCTGGAGGAAACAAGGCCGGCATGAGGAGAGGACTGTTCAGTCTCCTTTGCCCAATTGCTCTTAATGCAGAGGCAGCCCATGGTCTTGCTCAGAGGGGCAAGCAGGAAGACGCCACAGATGCAAGCTTCAGGAGTGTATGTACCAAGGCCTTTTCCAAAGCAAAAAAGGCAGCTTTTTCCGCCGAAGCCAAACCTCTGGCATCGACAGCTGCTAAACACATCAGCACCCCCACTTAAAGAATAAACAGCAGTTTTCATTAGGGGACCCAGGCTGGGCTTTTTTTTTTAAATAGGTTAGTTATGGCACTTCCAAAATGAATGAACTCAGAGCCTGAAAACCCCAGTTCAATTGTCAGTTATTGCTGGCAGTTTATCAGCATTAACTGATTAGGCTCAGAATGATGGATTTCCCTGCCTGGCACTTGTGCTAAGGAGAGGGAAAACCTGCTTTCCCTCTGTCTTTCCTGTCACTGGGTAGTAATTGCTGTCTCTAATTCTTGTCCCCCCCCACCCCCCTCTCCCGCCACAGCCACATCAGACAACATTTGTTTCCTCGCCCGCTGCGGCAATCACAGAAATAATAATAATAATAATAAAATTAAATTAAATTCAAATGAGAAGAGAGTTCAGCCCCGGTAGAATGTAAGTGATGATTATTACGCTTTGAAATCTAAACTCTTTCCATTTCATTGTGGTTCAAGGAGATGAATTATGAAATTACACTCACCCAATTATAAGTCATGCCTGTGCCTCAAAGGTCTTTCAAGCCCTGTCTTTCCTCTAAATATCTCTGACTCCTTCCTTTGGGTTGGGCTGCTTTCAAAAAGCCAGAAAGGATTGTCTGCTTTTTATAACGTTCATGACGCATCTTTTTCTGTTTAAAAGCAGCACAAAGCCAGGTGGGTGAGTTTCAGAGTTCAAAGCCCCTACTCCTCTTATCGTTGGGTTTCTTTTCAAGACAATTCTGGGGTTCAGGATTTTAGATTTGATTTTTTTTTCTGGAGGGTAGGGACGAGAGATGATTTTAAGGACAAAAATCGCATTTTGCGCCCTAGAATCTGCTACTTAATTCAACCAACCAAGGTTCCTGGTTGAAAGGCAACCCCAGATGAAACTTCTCCCCAAAAGAGGTATTTTCAAGCCCACAGAGACTGGAAACCAGCCTTGTGTGGATAGTTGATCTGTGCATTTGTAATCCACAGTCCTCCTGGATGTGGTGGTCTGGCCCCTCTAGTGCCACCGAGACCACTTAGTCTCCGTCTACACTGCACGCTGATTTCAAAATAACTGATGTTATTTGGAAATAACAGAATGCATGTCTACACAGCAAGCCCATGATTTCAAAATAATTTCGAAATTACGGGCTTCTTACTCCAACTTCTGTAACCCTCATTTCATGAGGAGTAAGGGAAGTGGAAGGAAAAGAGCAGACAGCGACAAAACCCGAGGTAAGGTACTTCGACTTCAGCGTAATGTAGCTGAAGTTGCATGGCTTAACTTGACTTAAGCCTGCAGTGTAGATGTAGATTTACAGATTAACGAGTCTGCTACTGCCTTAGCTAAGAAACGGGGCTTTTTGCTCATGCGGTAGAGGTCCCAGGTTCAATCCCAGCGACCAGAATCTGTCTGTCAGCATTACATGTTCTCTGCCAAACACAAAGGGGCAGGCGCTCACGGTAGCTGTATAAGGCATGTGCTGAGGCCTCTGTCTTGCCATATGTGATCCAACTCCTTATCTAACACTACCCTAGCCCACGTCCATACTTGGGCAACTCCCCCCCACTGAAATATGACCCCCCCCCAATACCTCCCAGGGAGACAAGGGCCTGAAGGAGGGGTGGGCAAGGTCTGAGGGAAGAGCTGCAGGTTTGGTATTGATCACTCTTGCAAACTACTTTCATTGTGGGGTCGTTAAATAATAAAATAATTGATGTAGGATAGTGACAGAGGTCTGAATACTCAACCCTGGTTCGAGAAGGGGCCCGCAATGACACCGCGCGGCAGTGCGGTCCAGCGGCTTACAGCAGTGGGCCTGGGTTCTATGCCCCAGCTCTGCCGCTAGCCGGCTGAGAGATTTTGGACAAGTCACTTCCCCTCTCGGGGCCTCTGGTTCACCTTCAAACTCTCTCATCTATTTAGACTGGGAGAGTCTCACTGGCTCTTACTCATGGGCCCAGCCCCGCCCCTTCTGCCTGCAGCTCCGCCCCTTCCACCTGCAGCCCCGCCCCTTCAGCAACCTTTCCCCCACTGTGTGGCCAAGCCCCGCCCAACCCCAGCCGGATCCTTCCTAGCCCCCTGAGTGAGTGGGGCTGCCACGCCGCGGTCCTGGCCCCAGCCCTCCCCACCAGCCAGCGAGCTGGGCTGCCTCGCCACAGCTGAGGCCTGCAGTCCTGCAATACCAACCAACAAGCCCCATAAGGGTCTGAGTGGACTCAGCCACCAGTGTGACGGCGCGTTGGGGTTTCCCCGTCTCCTGCACCCCCGTAGTGGCACGAACAGACTCCACCAGCCAGTAGAATAGAGGGAGTTTATTGAAGTGAACGCTCTCCTGCACTCAGCTACCACAAGAGCCCGGCGCTCGGTCATCCTGTCACCTCCTCTTCCCCGGCATGCTGAGTGCTGATGGAAGCATGCTGCCCGCGTCCAGCCATGAGGCTGGGGACAGTCCTGTCTGGGCATCTTACCCTGGCTCCACGGTTTTCTGGACGCCGAGTGGGTGTGGAAAACCTTGTGCCGCGTTCCAGGAGCTGGAGCATGCGGGTCATCCCTAGGGTCTGACCGATTGAGGGGATTATGCCGCTCCTGGGTTCTGATGGCAGTGACATGGAGTGAATTCCCCCTGCTTTCCACTTTGTTTGCCACTGAGATTCTGAGGTAAACGTGGGGAACTTTGCCACTTACAACAGCAAGAGATTGGGAGGGGTCCTACTGCTGTACACAGGCGCTGAAAGCCTCCCGCACCAGTCAGTCAAGGCACCTTAGTCCTGACGTACACAATCCCTATTCCAGGCCTGCCTCCAGTTCCAGCTGTTTTGCCAATGCCCTTCATCTCTTACCCAGAGCACCCCTAGCCCCCTCCACAGAGCTCTGGCCATGCACCCCAATCCTCACCTGCTGTTCCATACCTGAGGGTATGTCTACACTGCAGAGTTTTTTCCGGAAAAACAGCCGTTTTTCTGGAAAAATGGTCATTTTTCCGAAAAAAACTTCACTTGCATCCACTCTGCAATCACGTTCTTTCGGGAAAAAAATCAAAAGAACAGAGGGGTTCTTTCCGACATTGGTAAACCTCTTTCTACGAGGAAGAAGCCTTTTTGAGCAAGCGCTCTTTTGGAAAACGGTGTGTGTGGACGGGGAGAGGGAGTTCTTTCGAAAGAAGAGGAAAGAGGACAAAGCACAGGTGCCCTGGTGGCCATTCCGCCCATAGTAATCACAGCTGAAATGCGAGAGAGCGTTCATTTGGTGTGGATGCGCTTTGGCAGTGTGGATGCTCTCTTTCGGAAGACTTTTTTTGGAAGATCTCTTCCGGAAAAGCTTCTTCCGAAAGATACCTGCAGTCTAGACGTAGCCTGAGCCATGTAAGCCGATCTTACAGTTATTGTATCTGCCTCAGTTTTGTTCTGCAGCATCCGTTGTGTTCCCATTCCCTCGCAAGCAGAGACTGCGAGTCATGCTTTGCTGTGCATCACCGTGCAATATGGACAGGCCTCCACTAGATAGCAGAGTGAGCCAGACAAACTCACTCCATGCAATAATCAAACACATGAGCTGTTATCACCCCCACCAAATCCCCTTGTTGCATTGCCAGGTGCGTAATGCTCCCAATTTATCCCGCACACATTTTTGTGCTGTAATTTACACTAACTGCATTTCAAAAAGGCACATTGCACCTTTAATGGGTGATTGCAAAAAAAAAAAAAAAAAAAAAAAAAAAAAAAAAGAGCTGCCCTGTGTCTACCACTTGCAGAGTTCAGCAGCAAAGGCACCATTAAACCAAATATAAAGTTATCACCTTTCCCCCATGATAGCTTTTATTACTGAGCTGCCTTTGGTGGGGGATGGGCTTGTTTATTTGGTTTGGGTTTTGGTTTTTTTAAGGGAACAATTTCTTTAAGGCTGAGAGGGAAAATAAAGCCTTTTGCAAAATGTCACTTCTGAAAAATATATATATATATACACACACACACCCAGCAAAGCCGTGCAAAGACACAAACGAAAATAAAAGATAAATCTTCGCTGTCTTACAAAGACAGACTGGTATTGCTTATAAACCATGATTTGAGCAGATAGCGATTTCACAAAACAGACACTGGTCTTTTTATAATAAATGAAAGCAATAAAGCCAAAGTGCCTGCCCAGAACTATAATTAAGAATCACACAGGCTGAAAGTGAGGGAGGCTGGCGAGAGAGCTATTTCCTAGCTAGGCAGTCTGTTAGCGTAGAGCTGCTGGGGGCATTCAGGGGAGGGGGTGCATTTCAGAGAAGGGGGTGCTCTGCCGCTGGAAAGACATGCCGACCGAGCAGTTATGATGCCACTTTACGGAGAGATGAAGTTGCTCTGACCCGGACTGCTGTGCTAGCCACATCGCTGAAAGCCGCTCGCATTGCTGCTTGAGTCATTGCTCAAGAAAAGAAAAACCTGCTACTCTCCGCCTCCCTTCAAAACATCCCTGGATCTGCCTTTTCTTAAAGAGGTGTCTATTTAACGCAATTTCCATCTCAAGAGGCTGCTTTGCATTTCCTTTTGGCTTTATTAAAACTGATTTTCTATTGGCACCATACAAACTGATCTGATTACATTTCCATTTTTCCCCTGAAGAAATGGCCTGGTGCGCCTCTCTCAGGGAAGATGGGTTTCAGTCAGGTTCTTTGTTTTGTTCCCCCTACCCCTTTCCTTTCTTCATAGCTCTTCTATCAGGGTGTCAGGAAGGAGCATTCTCCCTCACGCACATTAAAGCGACAGGTTGTTCCATTCTGCAGCAGGCCCTCATCCCTTCCTGGGGGAGCAGGCCTGAGAGTCAGCAGGCCTCGGGAGTGGAGGCATGAAGGCAGAGGCGTTACACGGGGGGGGAGGAAAATTGAGAGCAGAACCAAGCAGAGTCCCATAGAAAGTTCCACACGACACCCAGCCCACCCACCACCTGCGTGGCCAAGCAGCCTGCTCATGCTAGCAATAGGGGTCTCTCTGCATCTTGCCTTCCCGCTGGGCTCAGAGGGGCAGTTACATTTCCGTGCAAACACCCCAGGACCACGGGACACGTCGGACCTCGTTGGCCCGACGCTCTGCAGCATGCTCAGTTCCCATGTGTGTGGGAAGAAGCACCCCCAGGTTTTCCACCCAGCTTCCCCACACCCAGGGGCTGGTTGGCCCTGCCACCAGTTCCATCAGCCTCATGTCCTGGCCTTCAGTTGGCCCCTCTGAGGTCTCACCGGCCATGTCCTGGGTCTCCAGGCAGCCTTTCTGGGGTCCTGCTGGCCCCACCAGCTTCAGCACCCCCTGAGGTCCTGCCTCCCGCCATCCCCTGGAGGCTGCATTATCACTCCGGGTCCTGCAGCCAGCCCAGAGCTCCAGAGCTGCCTCCAGCTGTGGTTGGGTTTCAGACATTCCCAGACCGGACGCCATTAGTGGCAATGGTGTCCGTTCCGTCCAGTCCAGGAGAGTTGGCAACTCTACGATTTGGCAAGGTATGGTCAGGGTGCAAAAAGGGGGGGGGGGCACAGCTCCACACCCCTGCCCTAAAAATAGTTCCAATGCCACCACCAGTTCCCCCTGGAAATACCACACAGACTGCCTGAGGCGGCCACATCAACGAGGGACGAGATGCCAGATGTATCCAGGGGCCCTGAGCCGGGTCCGGAGTCAAACGCACCAGCACCCAGAGCCAGACTCTTGCCAGCGTTTTGTGCGGGAATCCGCGCCCTCGTGACCGCAATCGACAGCAGGCCGGGCCTGCACATGGAGCTTGGCTCGCACACACGTACTATTCCAAGAGCGTCTCCATCGTCCAGTAAGGAGCACCCCGCGGCAGCAGCTCTACCAGTGAGGGCCATTCCTGGGCCATCGTGGGCCCTGCTCCTGCCGCCCAGGGCTGCAGCCCAGCCCAATGCGTGCACCCCTCGCTGGCCTGCTGCAGTGGAGAGCTCCAGGCACCTTGGCTAAAGCATTCCAGCCAAGCCACGTCTGCCGGGCACCCGCCCTGTGCTACTCCACCCTAAACACTCTCCGTCCTGGGCCCAGCGTTTCTAAGGCAAGGGTTTCACTCGACTACAGAGAGAGAAAGTAACTGCAGGCTGGTGCGGGCCACAGGTAACTGGGTCCCACGCCTCAGTGAGAGGACTGGAAAGAGCTGTATTCCACTCTGGGAAGAAGGGACCGACCAGGCTGCTTTTCAAGGACTTCCGTCATAAAGGGAAGCATGTGAAGGAGAAAACTGAGACCATCAAATTCATTTCATTGCTGGCCCAATCCACGTTTGAAGCCAGATCGCAAGAGGGGAATGGCTAATGGCCTCTGCTGCTTTTCTGGCCCATCCATCCACCTCTCCTGCCTCCCCGAGCTGCCCTGATCCTCATTGGCATTTTACGTCTGTTTTGCTCATTCTTCAAGCTAATGGCAAGTGCTATTTAAATGGTTTTGTAAACTGTCTTCCCATTAGCAACTCAGGCTGTCACCGCCGCTACAATGGGGAATGAGATTTGGCATGAAAGGGCACAAATGCCAGTAAAATATGTTTTAATTTATATGTCAGCCATTCATCAATCAGCGCGGCATGGAGGCATTCCAGGACGTAGGCAGGCAGTGCTATAAATCACACGTTCGATGGAAGTCCAGGACCAGATCCTCTGGCCCATCTGGGCTGCGCTGCACTCTGGCAAGACACCCGGAATCAAGAGGATAGATAGTCCAGCAGGCAGGGCAGTAGGCGTGGATTTGGAGAGCCATGTTTAAGCCCCTGATTCCCCATTGCCTTGCTGCAGAACCTCAGCCATGAGAGTGTCCCAGTTCCACCTGCAGAACGTGGGTAACAGCTCTGCCCTCCCTCACAGGGGCTTTGGGAGGACAAACACATCAGAGACTTTATCTGAGTGCTTCATGGTGCTAATGGAGGCCACATCGGTACTTACGGCCAGGTCCACACTACATGGGAAGGTCAGCTCTTGGCACACAGTTTCAGCTACAAAAAAAATGTAGCCAGAGTCAATGCACCTTAAGTCGAGCTTCAGTGCTGTTGTCACAGCAAGCAGTCAATGGGAGAAATGCTCCTGTTGACTTCCCTTACTCCTCGTGAGGAGCAGAAGTACCAGCACTGATGGGGGTGCCCTCAGTGTTCGATCTAGTGAGTCTGCACTAGACTCGCTAAATCAAATGCCAAAAGATCAATCTCCGGAGCATCGATCTTCCTGCAGTGGAGACATGGCCAGAGAAAGAAAGATGGTGGCTCTGAAACCACCCTCAAACAACAGAGACAATCCAGCTCTGGCCTTGCCCCAGCTGCTCCCCACTACCCACTTCATCATCAGGATGGGCAGGAGGGGTTTGAAAGACTAATTTTATTCAGCTTCACTGTAAAAAGGTGTCTTCCTTATACAACTTTTCAAAAGCCCGTGAAGATTTGGTTAGCTCGGCTTCCGCCAGAGTTTGGCACTTGGAGATTCCGGTGGTGCACACACACATGAGAGAGGAGATTCAGGAGACTCAATCCAGACGGAGTTATACAATAGCCATTAGGAAAGGAGGCCGCTGGCTCATTAGTGGAAGACAGGACTATGTGGGATGCTGATAAGTCACACAGGTCAGGGGAGACCCACTTAGGTAGCTCTTGCTGAAAGGCACCAGGGCAGCATTTCACACAAGCAATCACGGGGGCCAGGAGGGCTAGTTGATACATTCAGAACACAGCAGGTTCACACAAACTGGTTTTACGGTCATTATTTTCATTACAGAAGTGCCTTGGATCTCGACTGTGCTCAGGGCCCCTTTGCGCCGCAGAGTCACAGAGGGGAGAGACCGCCTCGCGGGCCATCTGAACAGACAAGAGAGGTGAAGGCTTGGGGGGAGGGGCGTAATGTTGTCTGCCTTGCCTATTTGGTTTGTAAGCTCCTTGGGGCGCGGACTGCCTCTGACGGCGCCGGGCACAAAACAGAGCCCTGGTTGCCCCTGGAATCTCTAGGAGTGATTGGAACATAAATAGAAACCACAATAACCACTTTCCCATCTCTGTATCATAGAGCTCGGAGATGAAAAAGGCCTATTAAATGATCCAGTCCATCTCCCTGCCAGTGCAGGATTGCTCCCACTGGTGCATAATTGTGTGCTTTACCCACCCTGGTTTTAAATGTCCCCAGTGATCGGGCTCCCTTCACTTCCCTTGGGAGGCGATTGCTTGGCATGATAGATCTCACCATCAAGGGCTTTTTTTCCCCTGATCATATTCAGCCTAAAGGTTCCTTTGTTCAGTTTCACCCCATTACTCCATAACAAGAGGTGTTAAAGCAGCTCTCCCTCTGTCCTCCGAGCCCAGGAAAGTGACTCGCATTCTCCCGGTGATCATCCACACAGCGCAGTAAGAATGACAGGAACCTCCCATCACAAGGTAACTTGACTTCAAAGGGACTTTTGCTCAGCTAAAGACGACCTTGTAAATGACCCTCTCCCCCCCTTCCCCCCGTAGCCAACTTGCAGGAGTAGGATACAGGCGGACTAATTAATGACACGTTAATACGTGAGAACTGGAAATGAACCAAAGATACAGACAGACATCTGACTGCTCCTGAAAGCAAATACCCGGGGGAAACAGAAGGTGTTAAACGGAATAAATGTAGAGCTTGGGACTGAGACATGTCAGAGACTTCAACTCCTCCTTACCACCAAAGTTCTACAGAAAATAAGATGGAAATATCTGAGACACGTGGGAAGAATGAAGCCAGAGCATTCTGCAACACAGGGCAGCCGAATGAATGCACAAAATGAGCTAACCAAAAGAATCGCCTTCTAGGTCCATACTTAGCAAGGGGAAAAAGCAACGGCGGCTATGCAAAGAGTAGCCCAGAATATACAGGCATGGAAGTGCATAACTCATACCCAGAGCGATATTAATGGCCAGGGATTCAGATATTCTGGCCTCTAATCCCAAATATATTTTACAAAGCAAATATCAGCAGCCTGGTGCTAAAAAGAACACAAAAATCCTCCCACAGTCAATGCATGTTTGTCCTTACTGCGAGCAAAGATTCAGACCTGTAGTATAATTAACAAGTAATCTGCAGGGATGTTTAATTACTGTGTAGTTACCTTCTATTTACTGAGGAAAAACTCCTGTGGCTCTTCTGTAAGTAAATAGAACTCCAAGGACATTTGTCCCTGTCATTTTCAGTGTTGCCCTGTTGGAATCTCAGACTGAAAAGCAAAGAGAAGTTTTCATTTGGGATAAATACTGGGTTGTTTTTTTTAAATGAAGACACATCCATTAGTGACCCTGCACTCTACAAGATTTCATAATTTCTCCTCTTCCTTCTCTATCGCTCCATCCCTGACCTTGTGGGAAACCATTACCAGGAAGAAGCTTTGAAGTACCAACTTTATTAAGATTGATTCCGCCTGTATGTAGTTTTGACAGGTCCAAAGCAAACACATGGGGCCATGGGGAGATTTGGTAATAATTACCATCTTTAATTACTGCTAAAACATCAATTGCTCTTGTTCAATTAGTAGCACGGATTCAGGCATGGCAAATTTTGCAGCACAAAATAAGCTGAAAATTGATTTCTGAACACTTAATGTAGATCTGAAATTGCTAACCTGATAAGGGGCCAGAGGAGAACAAGCGCACCGTCAGCGAAGAATTTTGTGCTGATGTAATTGCTTTAGTGCAAGATTAATAACTTGTATACTTACATCTTGTACATCAAGTAGGAGTCGCTCATTAGGGGGAGTGCAAAGAAGGGGAGAACATGTTAACAAGGACAGCTGAATTAGGCAGCAAATCACAGCAGAAATACTCGCAGCCCATATATTCTTGAGCAGGGGCATGATTCCAGAGCCAGGACGATGAGTCCACACAGCTGTTTCTTGTGTATCTGTTGGCCATGGCCAATGACGAAAGAACCTCAGAATCCTCCAGGAGGAAAAGTACCTACATCCTGGGCGGGAGTCGGCATTCTGAGTCTGACCAGACGCCTCTCTGTACAATAGCAACCAAAGGCTTACAGTGAACATGAGAATGGCCAGACTGGCTCAGACCCAAGGTCCATCGAGCCCAGTGTCCTGTCTGCCAACAGTGGACAACGCCAAGTGCGCCAGAGGGAATCATCAATTGATCGTATCCCTGTCTCCCATTCCCAGCTTCTGGCAGAGGCTAGGGACATCCCTGCCCATCCTGGCTAATAGCTATTGATGGACGTGTCCTCCAGGGATTTATCTAGCTCTTCTTTGAACCCTGTTCAAGTCCTGGCCTTCACAACATCAAAACACAGGCTGTGTCAGGAGTGGGACTTAGAGCAACACCTTCCATCTGAGACCAGAACACCCAACTGCAGGAAAGACAGCATCTTGAGTCTGGCACTTTAGAGCACTTGGCCACCCTGACTCTGGTCTCAGAGTCCCACCCTGCTAGACACCATACAAACACGAAATAAGAGACAATCCCTCCTTGAAGAGCTTACAATCCAAGCAGAGCAGGCAGATCCATCTCCAGCACTAGCTCCAAACTTTGTGAAGGACTAGCCCCCCTCGCATGCTAACCCAGAGATGACGGCACTGACCACTAAGCCCATGTCAATCTATGAAGCTCAGTCCTGTATCTGAGACCTTACAGATTTGTTAAGTCCTAGGTCTATCTTCTTTCCCAAATCAGGTTGGGTTTTTTTTAATCAACATGGCCTTTTTTTTTTAAATGTGGCTTTGGGATTATCTAAACATGTTCTTAAATAATTCCCACTCATCATTCACATTCTTCTGATGAAGTTCTTCTTCCCAGCAGATCTGGCTTCATTATTTTCTGCTTTGTGAAACTGACCTTTTCACGGCACTAAGTGTATATCTCCAGTTTGGACTTTTCTGTTTCCACGTAATAAATGTGAACCAGTCATGATCACAGGATAAGTCAGCACAATGTGGCAGAAGCAGACACAGGCGTTGGCCAGAGGTGCAGGCTAATGCAAAGCCAACGCCGGACATAAAGACCGTCTCTCCCATTGAGTGCAGTGTGATTATTCACATGCTTAAAGTTAAATGTGAGTATCTGAGCATCTCAGAATCTCCAGTGTGTTTATCCTCACCGTACTCCATGCAGCAGGGCGGTGCTGCTATTCTATTGGCTAAAAGGTGCAGCCAACCGTTGGAGTAAATTTCCGATTCATGCTTTAAAATGTTCAGAAGGCCAAATAACCAGCCTTAGCCACATTCATTCTCCAGAAGACAGAGCGGTACAATATCAGAAGGAAACTCACATATCTTCCTTCTGGAAAGCACATGCCTGTTCCCCCCGGCTCCCTTCCCCCACACACGCTGGGTTGCTGGTACCCCCTAACACACTCCTGCCCCACCATCAGACCTCCCTGTTCCTGGGCTCTGTGGTACTGGAACATCTGTGGTCCATACCGGACCACAGATATTGCCAGACCAAGGAGTCCAGGTTAAGGGAGATGCAACCTGCACTATCGATAATACGATTTTGCAAGTGACAATACTCCTAACATGTCATTTACCTTTACGTTTAGCTCACTGACTTGTGCCAGCCTTGTGCTTGGCGCTCCCTTCACTTCCCATGTCTTGCTTTGAACACTGCCTTCCAAGTATTCCCTCGCTTTACTTGGTACAAAGTATTCATGCCTCTCTGCTTTGACAGCTTTCCTGTTTTCTAATGTCAAAGCTGATTTCAGCTTTCCAAAGTGTTGAGAGATGCCTCACATGAGTGAACAGAATTATGGGCAGAGCCTAATACATCCAGTTAACATAACTTCCCAACACCTGTACTATACTATATTCTGACTGGTGTGGTGCACGCTACAACTAACATCACTATTGGGTAGTAATTTCCATTTTATAGATGAGAAACTGAGGCCCAAGGTCACATGGGAAATCTGTAGCAGAGCAGAGACTTGGGAGACCTCCATTCATGTCCCATGTTGGCAATCTAACCACGGGACCATCTTCCTTCTCTATCAAACTCACCATACCTGAGCCATCGCATGTCACCTTGAGACACACAACTACCATTGCTCTTGTTAGCAATCTCGAACATCCACAGTTCCCATCAGCAGCCCAGGAGGAAAGTTAGAGCCTGATTTTTACTTTTTTTCTTTGTTTTGTTTCTTTTTTTTTCCTCCAGCGTGAGAGAGAGAGAGAGAGAGAATTGGGGAAATGTTTGTGGATTGGGTTCCCCCTCATCCCTCACCCTCCTCCTCTGTTTCCAGCTCTCTAGCTAAAAACATAAAGCTGTTCCCAGAGAAACAATGAAGCAACTTCTAAAGAGAGCTAATTTGTGCAGCAACGGACAGCTGCATTTACATAATGAAATGTAGAAAGGATGTTTAGCTCATGTATTTTTTAGAAGGTTTTATCTTTAATTTTATTTTGCTTAAGAAGGGCATGTCACTCAAATGCCACTGGCCATTTATAAAAATATTTCAATTGTGTGTCAGCAAAGCTGTCTTTAGGTCTAAGTGGCTCCGATACTGGCTCCGAATACTAATAGCAGCTCCACTGACATTCAAGAGAGAAGCCCGATATTAAATCAAAGTCTGGAAAATTTTCATTTTGCTATTTCGGCACAGAATTTTCTTCACAAACTCTCTACTTTTTTATATTGCAAATACTAATTTCTTTTTCTTTTTCTTTTTTTAGATATCAAGATGATATTTTTGTTAGTGAGGGACCAAGATTATGTCACTAACAACCGACAAGAGTTCATGAGTAGTTAGTCTCAGAGGGGTGGCTGTGTTATGTAACTTTAAAAATAATGAGCAGTCCCGTGGCACCTGAGAAACTAATAAATATATTAGGCCATGAGCTTTCATGGCTAAACCCACTTCATCAGATGAGTTGGAGTGGAAATTACAGAATCCAGGATATATATAACAGCAAAAGCAGTTACTTGTCAATTGTAGTACCTGTGTTAATGAAGCTAATTGAGTCAGGTTGGATGTCTCCCATTCATAGCTTGCGATGTGTAAATGTGAATATCAAAGGCAGAGGAAATTGCCTCTGTAGTGTTTCAATCATTTAATATTTTTATTCAAGCCCAAGTTGATACTGCTGAACGTGTAAATGAACTCCAGCTCAGCTGACTCCCTCTGTGATTGGATGATAAAATTCATGAGATTTCATGAGTAGTTAGTTACTGGAAAAGAGTTTTATTTCAGGGCTGGTTTTTGCTACTCCAAGTGGTCTAATCTAAGGTATGGGTCTTTATTTCTAATTCATGAGAAAATTAAGAAAAAAATTACTGTAAAAGGGCATGTCTGCCCTTCAGCAACATCTTCTGGCCAAGTGTAACTCTGCCGAGACCCACCTCAGTTTTCTCTTCAACGAGGCAGCAACAGGTGCACTTTAACAGCCCAGCCACCGCAAAGACAAACATTCTAGTTAACATAATAAGGGTGTCTCCCTTGAACAAAGCTTCCCTGAAAGGAACACTTGAAGAACTCTTACCTCAGGACCTAAGTTTGGAAGCCCCAAACCAAGAAGCCTATTGGCCTGTTCGGATCAACATGCAGGGAGTTGGGCCAGATATCACAACCCCCTGCCAGTTGTGCAGCCTGTATCTCCACACCCCATCTTCTCTGTCTGCCGTATCTCCCTATGGGGGAGCAGAGACCTGACAGGATTATGTGCAGGTGGTTTTGACCGAGGCTGCTAGCCAGCCCTGGAACGGTAGTAACCCTCTGTCACACCAACCTAACCCTCTTCTGTCAAAGCTGCCAAAAGGTTTTGAACGCAAACTGAAACCATTCGATTTTGCAGTAATAAAAACCTTACATCTCTGCAGTACCTGCCAGACCAAGGATCACACCGCTCTTTACAAATGTCATAGATTCAGAGATTATTAAGGCTGAAAAGGGCCATTTATAATCATTTAAACCAATCTCTCCATGACACACGCTGAAGAACCTCACCCAGGCCTTCCTGTATCCAGGCCGGAACTTACAGTTGAGATACAGCAAACATTTACAAAGGCATCCGACCTTGCCTTCAAGAGTGCAAATGATGGAGAATCCACCACACGTCCAAGCATGCTGTTCCAATGGTTAGTTACTTGTACTATGACTTATTACAAACCATATAATGAGAATGTTGTGTCAACCATCATTAAAATGCATCCACCTCTGATGTTCGAAGGGCTTGAGTGGGTTAGATAAACGGCCCATCTTGCCCAAAATTCCTTCTATGACAGTGGCTAGTGCCAGATGCTTCGGGAGAGTGAGCAGAACAGGGCAATTATTGAATGTTCCATCCTTTGATGTCCAGGCCCAGCTTTGAGCAATCTCAGGTTTGGAGATACTGAAAGCACGGGGCTGCATCCCTGACCATCCTGAGCTAATATCAACTGATGGATCTATTGTCCATGAACCTATCTAGTTCTTTGTTGAATCCAGCTCTACTTTTGATTTTCACAACATCCCCTAGCAGTGAGTTCCACAGATTAGCTCGGCATTGTGTGAAGAAATACTTTCTTAAATTTATTCCAAATCTTCAGCCTATTAATTTCATTTGGCAATCCCGGGTTCCTGTGTTATGTGAAGGGGGAAAGAGCACTTCCTTATTCACTTTCTCCACACTGGTCAAGCTTCTATAGACCTCTATCATATCCCCCTCAATTGTCTCTTTCCTCAGCTAAACAGTCCCCGTCTTTTTAATCTCTCCTCAGACGGAAGCTGTTCCATACCCCTCATCATTTTTTGTTGCCTTTCTCTGTAATTTTTCCAATTCTGGTATCTTTCTGAGTGGCTTAATAACAAAATTAAACAGGGTAAAGACACTAATCCTGCAGACACACATGTGCTTAACTCTAAACATGGGCGGCATCCCACTAAGATTGATGGGCTTGCTCCTGCACTTGAAGTGAAGCATGTGCACAAATGTTTGCGGAATCAGGAGCTAAGACAGGACCTCTCCTCTCCCGTTGAAAATACTGGTGTAATGTTGGCAGAATGGCATTCCCAAATCTGGTCAGGACACCAGGGCTGCCACGCAAACACAGAAGACTGGAGGGCGGCGTTAGGGGGCACAAGTGGGCAAGACCCACTTCCTCATGGAACAGGCTTGGGAATACACGGCATTTGCCTTCAGTGCCTCCCCCTTCCCCAATCCATCTCGCCTTTATCTCCAGCGAAGACACAGAAACATGTGCTCATTTCCTGCCTGCCTTATGCAGCTGGAGATTTATGGCCTGTCTACCCAGCCAATTGTGGCCTGCGGCAGGGATATGTGAGCCCAGGATGGCAGACTCCGCTTCACGGGCCCCACGCTACCGCACTAAAAATAGCCGTGCACACGGCACTTTGAAACTGTGGCTCAGACGGGAGTGCAGCCTCTGACGCCCAAACCCTGCTCCAGGCTCCCGAGACAGAGCCACAGCGTCGACACCACCGTTTTCAGCACAGTCGTCTGAGCCTGTTGACGTGGGCTCAGTGGCTCACTGCTGCAAGTTGCATCGCTGTCCCCGAGAGTCTTTTGTGGGGCTGATGACTAACTCTCTGGCTGGGAGAGGGGGGAGAACTGCCTTCCTCTTTGGAGGAGAAGAGCTCAAAGACAGTCTCTGAATGACGACAGATTTCCACAAAGGAGGCATGCGCCATTAACCCACCACTCGGTAAATGAGGGGGAGATGTGTTACTAACTAGACCAGTGATTCCCAACCTTTTTCCCATGGAGGAACCCCTAAAATAATTTTTCATATCCCGAGGAACCCCTACCTATGAAAACATTTGCTTGGCCAGAAAAAGTTGACAGTGGGGAGCGCAATTCAATTACTGCTAAATTATTGTCAAGAAAATTTATTTGTAAAGAGCTGTTATATATATGTCAGCTTACATTGTAAGAAAAAAAAATTATGTATTTATTCCACAATTTCTCGCAGAACCCCTGACGATGGTCTGTGGAACCCCAGGTTTCCGCGGAACCCTAGTTGGGAAACACTGAACTAGACTAACCCTAATGTACACACTAGGTGCATGTTCTGCAGCTGGCGGTTAATGCTTACACATTCATTCTGCTTACCCAGAGAATTGCCCTTAGCTCCATAATATTTAAGATCTGTAGCAGCTTTGCTATTCCTGCTAAGCCTTCGGCACAATCCGAGGTTTACTAGCGAGTCTAGGGGTGCTGAGTGCACGTATGAGTCTCTAGACTGCCCCTTTCTAGGGAAAAGGGGAGAGGAAAGACGGCCCTCGCCCAGAAGGGAGACTCATCTCTAGAGAGGAGGTTCTTTGCCAGCCCCCATTCCACAGTGGTTCTATCACAGAAATCTGGATTGCCCATGCTCCAGGGTGGGGATTGCTCGGGGAGGGGGCAGGTTTCCAAAGCTGGCGTGCATCCACTTTCTGTGTTCAGCGGTGGTGTGAACGGGTTTCACACCGTTTTGGAACCCTCACAGCCCCGGGTTCCCACGCGCTCCATTTGCCTAATTATCCCTCCACCTCTGAGAGTGGCCATCTGTCATTAACAAACAGAACTCTCCTCCGGTGGACACAGGCACTCGGTCCCACCTGAGAGCCCTCACACATGCTGCTGAATTCACAGGCTAGCTTGTTTAAAGCCACACACACACACACACACACACACACACACACACACACACACACACACACACACACAGAGGTTGGAGCGAGAGCTCCAAACTAATTAGCACCTGCACAACCACTCATTACTGTTATTACTACGACATTATTACATTTCCCCACCTCTCATCGGCAGTTTTTCTGTTGCTTTGTTTCAATCTGCTTTAGTATCAGGAGAGGAAAATTAAACCCTTGCATTTATCCTAGAGTAGCACAGCCTCCTCCGTCCCTCCCTCAGCCTGTTCGCTTTGATTATTCAAGCCAAGACCTAATGTCTTTACGGGCCCGTTCCAAAGCTCGCTGGTGTCAAAGGAAAGACTCCCATTGCCTTCAGTCAGTTTCGCCACAGGCCCTATCTAGAACTAGCCAGCCTCTGACTGATGGAAATTAGGAAGAAACGTTCCTGTAGAGATCTTCTACGTGCCTTTTGTAGGATGTCTTGCTGCTGCTTCTGAAGCAGCCGGCGCCGGCCGCTGTGGGAGACAGGCCACGGGGTTGGACGGACTGCTGATCTGACCCTGTGTTCCCATCTCACACTCGAGCCCGGGTCAGGATCACGGAGGTCTGACAAGCGTAGGCCAAGCTCCAGGCACAGCTGGGAGACGGTCTGAGCACACATCCGCGGAGCTCGGCGCCAGCGTGTGGCTAACACTGTGCAGCAGGAGGCTGCTGGAGAGCTCCCAGCAGAGCAGAATCACACAGGTACCCAGGCCAGCAAGGCGGAGGGGTATGCTGTGTGAGGTAGGTGATGGTGGAATACAAATGCTCTAGAGAATATGGCAGTCCCGCAGTGATGCTGGGCCCTGCCTTTCCCTCTGCACAGACCACTTCCCTCAGCTAATTCCCTCTGTCCCTGATCGGGCCAGAAGTTATTTGTCTAGCCATTAAGGCCTTTGTTGATTTCAAACGTAAGGCCAACACATTAGCCATTATTCCAATCCTGCCAACAAGGGAGACTGGGGGTGCACATGTGCGCACACATCTGCAGCCCCAGCCCAGCGGGAGAAAGGATATTGTGACTGAAACAGATTTGTTGGGAGTTATTAGATACTATCTGCAATCAATCCATTACCATAAACTTATGCTTCCACATTCTTTCATTTTAAATGAATTTTCATATCACATTTCCAAACGATGCGCTGCCTCCAGTCAACTCCCATTTATCTCATAACCCAATGCAAATGTTTTGTTATATTTCAATGAAAAGTGTCAAAAACTATTACCTAATGCAATAGCTCCAGATCAGTGCGAGGGGACCGGCACCTGCCATTGACTCGCCGTCACTCACTCTGCTCAGACCTAAGCAGGATTGACACTACCTCCCCTCGGTACCCGCTCCCCCCATCAGGCCTAGGTCATCTTTGAAAGTCATCGTGGAACAGCTATTTACTTATTCCCACAATATAAGAACTAGGGGTCACCAAATGAAGTAACAGGCAGCAGGTTTAAAACAAACAAAAGGACGTTTTTCTTCACTTAGCGCACAGTCAACCTGTGGAACTCCTTACCAGAGGATGTGGTGAAGGCTAGGACTTTAACAGGGTTCAAAAAAGAGCTAGATAGATTCATGGAGGTTAGGTCCATCAATGGGTATTAGCCAGGACGGGTAGGAATGGTGTCCCTAGCCTCTGTTTCTCTGGAGGTGGGTGACAGGGGAGGGATCACGTGAGGATTCCCTGTTGTGTTCCCTCCCTCTGGGGCATCTGGTATTGGCCACTGTCGGCAGACAGGACACTGGGCTAGATGGACCATTGGTCTGACACAATATGGCTGTTCTTATGTTCTTACATAACAGAAATGATGGGTTTGCCACCTCCTCTACCAGACCCTTCTTCATGAGGAAGGAAGTGAGGCAAAGACATGGCCTGGGATCTCCTACTGTCCATAGATCTGTACTAAGCCTCTCCTACTCAGACAGTGGCCAGTGCAGAAAATTCCATAACCTACTAGCTCTTGTCCCCATGCACTGGTGGATTCAGTGATAACTCTCAGAGCTACATGTTCACAGGATGGTACGTGTGACAATCCCCTATATGCATCTGAAGGATGTTAGCAGGAGAGTCGCCAGTCTCCTGGGCAAGGTGTGGGAGGGACCTAGTTCCACATTCCTGGAAGGGGCGGGGCCTCTGATGGAAGGGGCGGGGCCAGGACAGCCAGCCTTCAGTGCAGCCCAGACCACAATGCCTCCCCCCTACCAGTCCTCAGAGCTGCTCAAAACAGGCAGCACAGTGCTCTGGCAGCAATTTAAAGGGTCCTGGGACTCCAGCCACCACTGTAGTAGCAGAAATAGCCCACAAGTCAGTGGGGGAGGGGGGAAGGGGCAGAAGACCTGCCCCAAGAAAAATTTTGACCAAAACATAAAAAGGAACCAATCTAAATTTTCAGGGGATGATTTCAAGCTTCCATTAAAAGAAAAAGAATTGAATGATTTTTGGCTAAAAGCTGTTGAAACCAAAATATGTTTTATTTTCAGGTTTCCAGGAAAAAAACCCCACCCCTAAAGTATTTGAGGAAAATAGCTATTTCCCACTAAAAGAATCATTTAGTCAAAAATCCAATTTTCCATTCAAAAATTCAGCGAGATGTGGTTGTGTGTGTAATTTAACAAAGAACCGGATGGAGGAAGCATAAGCCACTGGAATTGTGTCTTGCTTTAGGACACCACCTCCCAGCCTCATTGAAATATCCGTGCGCAAAGAGGGACCAGCCTTGGAAGCCGGTGTGAAAGGGAGCTGGCTACTTTCACACACACTGGTTTCACTGTGGAATAGTGGGGGGCTGTCTGCTCTGTAACCCAGGACCTCCCTGCTCTGGGCTGTGTGATTCCCACTGACTCACCCACGTGTGTATTGGCCCAGACACCAGATAACAAGGCTCTTTCCCCAGGGGCAAGACAAAGGGAGGGAGGCGGAGACGAACACCTGGTTTGGGGGCAGGGTCTGGGAGCGAGGCGGTCTTGGGCTGGGACCATGAAGGAAACAGACTAAGGAGCGGGCTGGAATCTAGGGGCCCAGGGACCCCATCTCAAGGGGTCTGAGGCATCCTGGCCCACACTCCTGTAGACACATCACGTCTATGCTGTGCTGTATCCTGGAGAAGCATTAAACCTCCTCTATTCTACTGGCTGGTGGAATCTGTTCTTGCTGCTACAGGGCTGCAGGATCGGAGGAACCCCGACTCGCCACCACATTCACACAATCCCTTCTGGGGTGGGGGAGGACTGCCCAGGGGAGATGGCTAGGGAATTAAGGCAAAGTGCCCGACAAGTTCGGAAAATAAACACATCCACACAAGCAGGCCCACCCTTCTAGTTAACATCAGAAGCATTTCTCACTTGGAGAAATTACTAGCATCTCACCTTGGCCATTCCTCACCATGCAGCCAGAATGCAATAAAAATATCAACACTGCATCAACTCTGGCTCCCGCTGTTTATTTGCAACATCCCGGGTGCTGTGGGCATAATTTGCAGCTCCTCTAGGAAATGAAGCTCAGACGGTCTCACTGTTCAACGCTTTCACTTCCATCCTCAAACTTACCACATGAAAAGGTGTCGGTGCCCCTCTGACACACAGTCACCTCCATCACTTCATGCTCAAAGTCACAGATGATTCTGGCCAAGAAGGAACCTCCAGATCTAATCACCTGTGGGGGGGTGAAAGAGACAGACGAGACCAGCTCTTACAGATTCCCCTATACATCCCATCCATCGAGCTCTGGGCCTGGGCTGCCTTCTCACCTTACAGTTAAGCAAAAACTTCAAAGTGCAAATGTGGCCATCATTTTTTATTCACTGATCCGCTGCAAAAATGTAATCAATCATTTTTAGTTAAAGAAGAAAAGATGGCAAAATGGGGCATAATTGTCTTCCCAACTTGTCACAGGTCTCCAGTGGGCATTTATTATGTATTTGCTGGATCTATTACGGATAGTGTCTCTACATACCGCAGCGGGGGTTGTTGTATGTGGTTAATTGTGTTGTTGATTGTGGGTGTGTGCACATGTGCAAGTGCGCAAACATGAAAATACAAGTTAGGTAGTGTTGCAGGTTCAAAATGTAACCAGTCATCTTTTTAGTTGGCAGAAACCACTTGAGGATTTGTGCATTTTCAGAGGGGTGGTTTGGAAAGAAAGAAAGAAAGAAACCACTATCATTTACCCAGCCAGCGTTCCTGGGGAGGATTCAAAGGTGGAGTCTGTGAACGCCCATATGAATTCTGGATGCTAAGTTCTGCCCTGTGAAGGCCTGATTGTTCTCTATGGCCATGTCTACACTACGCAGAAGATTGACACTGCCGCAGTCGATCTTCCCTGGTTCAAATGAGTGGGTTTAGGGAAGCAGACCTGCTCCTCATGAGGAGCAAGGGGGAGTGTTTGCTCCCGTCAACCTCCCGCTGCGTGGAGGGCGCAAAAGCACGATTTAAGCTACGTCAACTCCAGCTACGTAATTAACATAGCTGGAGCTGCGTCTCTTAGGTCGACTTTCCCCTTTCGTGTAGACCTGGCCTATGGGGCCAATCCTGCCCAGCTCTGGTCTCAGTTCACCAGTGTGCAGTCACTTACACCCAGACAAAGTGACTTCCACTGACCATCTCTGCCTGAAGATACTCACAATATACAAAACAATGGAGCAGCTTTGATTTAAATAAACACACAGAGCGGCGACTCCTTCCGACTCACAGGCTGCACAAAGGACTCTGGTTTCTTTACTGGTCATAACAGGTCAGGGCTTCAACGTCACGTCTTATCAAAATGACAGCAACTTTTGCAGCCTCCCTCCTCCCCCAAATATGGGGCTCTAACCCAGAAGGCAGGGTGGATTCTCTCTATCAAAGGCAGCTATCTGGAAACAAGAAAGGAATGGATAGCTACCCCTTTACTGTTGCTATCTTAGCACTGCTCAGCCTGTAATGCATTTGCTCTTCTCACAGTGCCCTGGAACATGGGGAAAAACCATTGTGTCCATTTTACAGAGGGGAAACTGAGGCACAATGAGACTTGCCCAAGGTCACACAGGGAAATTGGAACAGAGCAAGCAACTGAATCCAACTCTTGCAAGTCCCAGACGAGCACCTTCACCACTGGATCCACCCTGCTCCCCCATGCAGATCGCTGCCCCTTCCACCCTCCCGGTTCCCAAGTTCTAGCAGGGCAGGGCAAGATATTGTACTTTCCTGGGTTGGTTGCACCTCATGGGGGAGGGTGACTGGATTCTCCTGTCTCCTGATGAGCACTCCCATCCCTGCAGAGAAGGAGCCAGGGGACAAATTCCATCCCTCCTTTCAAGCTTGCCAGAAGATCCGACATCCTGTCCTGGATCTACAGCGGTGGCTCAAAGGGACCCGGAAAGGGATGCAGTTGTTTATGGATTAAGTATTCCACAAAGGGTGGGATCGCATTTTAAATGTGCATCCTTGCAGCCATGTACGCATACAAGAAGGCCTTTGTTCCCCAGTTAATGAACTTTGGGGGGAGATCTTGGAACCTCCGCCCCCAGCCAGCCCAGAAGTAACCACAACCGCATCTCACGCACCACGGAGCCAGGACTCCAAAGCGCTGAGACACCTGCGTGAGGCACTTGGCCTTGATTAAGAAGGGACTCGGTTGTGGTATCAGCTCTGCACTACCTCTCGCTCCCTGCAACTTGTTTTTGCTGAAGGACGACGTGCTGTTCCCCGTCACCCACACTTCGCCCTGAGTCACCTCCTGCTTCCTCAGTCTCAGAACTTTGCTTTGTAGATATTTTAAGCACTTTTATATTTTTAATTGGTATTCTGCACACTCAGGGCCTCCCCTAAGGATCTGGGAGGTTTGGCTTCAAAAAGCCTTTTTAAAAAAAAATTAAGTGCACAGGTTCCCAAGCATGCACAAATGAGCCAACCTGCACACAGACGAGGCTGCTGGTTTTAAAGCAAAAGTGTTTGCAAGAAAGAGGAAGAATCTGGACCTGTAACTTTGCCACAAAGGACCCTGCAAAACTCCCATGTAGTTGGCAGCCACCGAGACGTGTGCCCCTTTTCTGACACCGGTGTGATCTGAGCCCGGGACCCTGAAGCTTTGGATCTACCCAGGCAGCAAAAATTTATTCTGCACATGGATGGAAAAAATCCATGCAAGGGTGGAAAAGATTAGAGGGAACATTGCTCCCCACCCTGTTGTGCCAAGGATGTGACTGATAAACATGCGCCAAGCTGAGAAGTAAGGAAGCCCCCCAGGTCTGCTTAGCCTGGCTAAGTCATTAAGTGCCAGGTCCCACCACCAGCTGGCAAGAAAATGGCAGAGGCTCCCTGTCCCCTGCCCAGACTCCCGCACACTGGCACCAAATTAAATAACAGAAACTCCCTTTTTATTTCCCATTTGACAGTAACTTATTGCAAATGCATCCGGTTTTGACATCCTAATATTCAGAGTCATATCCCCTGGGATAAACATGTCGGCTGTTATCTGAGCAGATGATTTGTACTGGGAAGAATGGAGCAGGAAAATGGAGCAGACAGGAAGCTGCCTGGCTGCAGCAGAGAGAGATACAGGCAAGCACGGCAGAGCCATTATGCAAACAGGCACGGACACTTTGTCAGTCTAGCGCAGAGCATCGGTCACTCCAGCCCGGCTGCCTGCCTCCTCATGCGGCCAGGGCCTCCGGAGGAAGGCAAAAGATCCTACAGTGCACCAAGCCTACATTGCAATACTGCGTTAGGTGGGTGGGCCTCCCTTCCTGGCGCCAAAATACAGCAACGCCCGACACCCTGCCGCACCATGTTGGTTTGTTCTCATCCCTGCACTGCTGCAGAAGTTCGTAAGGATCCCGTTTCATTTTCCCCTGCTATGGCCCTTCTCGGCAGGGCCTTCCTCACGGCAGATGGACAAGCTAACTGAAACATCAAGCTGTTCCTTGACCGAACCGGAGCTCCCCCGCAATTTTACTGCTGTGCCCTTTGTCATCCTCGTGTTGTTACGCTCACTCCCTGCCAGGACAGTGTGGTGCCTTTTTCTCTGCGACAGGATGCAGTTTGGGGCCCTGTGCAAACACTGCAGCGAAAGGGTGACCTCATGCTGTGCAAAGAAGTATTTCTAGACCTTTGTTCTAAATGGCCAGCTTTTTAAATCCACCGAGTCCCCCCTTCGTCCCCGGCCACAAGAGGAGGTATGCCTGGCAGCTTCTTCTCCAGCCTTTTGAAATTCCGGATAGTTCGGTCATGACCCCTCTAGTCCTGCTAGCCAGCCAAAAGAGTCTTAATCTTTGCAAGCTCTCCTCACAAAGCCGCATGGCGTGTCGTAATGCAGAGGAAGTCATGGCTGCACGGAGACCAAAGGCGGTTGTCGGGAGCATCGTTTCCAAAGACATTCACAGCCTCAGCAAAGTGGCCACAAAGCAGCCTAATGAGATGTGTGTGGTTCCTGGTGGCCCCTGGCTCTCTCGCCCTGCTCTGACCCTAGAACAAAACCCAAGGCTGTTTCCTTTCCTGCCTCCCACGCCCTTTTAAGCCTTTGTTGGACTTATTGGCTGGGTGATGAGCAGTGTTCCCTGTAAGCTGGGCGCTTGCACCACTACTCACCATTGGAGAGAATCCAGTGCCGCCCAGCTGACTAGCAGAGCGCCCACAGCTACTTTTTTTGTTTCCACGGGTGGTGCACATCCACACATCTCGGTGCACATAAAACTTATTCTGCACATGGATGGAAAAGGTTAGAGGGCACATTGATTACAGGTGCAGGGAAAGGAGCATTTGAGCCAGGAGAGCCCCTCCACAGCCAGCCAGGAAGGGTTCCCTTGGTGACCCTGGATTTATTCACAGGATGCCCCTGCTGGATGATTGCCCCTTCTAGCTCCTGGAGCAGACAAGGATTCTGCAGCAACTTGCACACTCTCAGCAGGAAACGAATGGCTCGTAAAGTGAGGGCGAATCTCTCTTGGCCTAAGCCAGGGATATTCAACCTGCAGCACTTGGCCCGACGGGTGCCCCTCTCTGCTATGTGGTGTGCTGCACACAGTAGTAAGAAATCACATCAGCCCCCTGGGAGCCGTGATCCACACCCCACCTGGAGTGAGGAAAGGAGTCAGAGGAACTCCTCCTGCCCAGCCGGCGGGAAAAGCTGGGAACAGGAAACAGGAAAGTGATTTGCATTCAGCAGCAGCTTGCAGCGAAGGTGATGTGATTGTACATAACCGTCACCAATACGCTAATGAAATGTTTTTAAAACAAATTTTAAACCCGGGTCCTGTCAACTAACACGATAAATTGGGAAACTGACCGTGTGAATCTGGGGTTGGCAAATGCCTGTTCAACAGCTTCATTCCCCCTTGACTGACTCTGCCACAGGCTCAGCGTTCTGCTAATGGCTTTGTCACTTTTAAGTTCACTAGCTCCTCTCTGGAGGAAGCAGACCCACAGAGCTGGGATAGGAAGAGGACAGGCTGGACATTAAGACCCAGGGGTGCCCCAAATTTTCGGGTGCCCTACAAAACTGCATATTCTGCGTACGGGTAAGGGTGGTTCTGCAGTGAGGTGGGGGTGCATTGGCAGGGGACAGAGCACATGGGAACCTTCCTTCCCATCACCCGTGACCCCTCCCTGGCCTGAGAATAAGCAGCAGAGCTCAGTCTGCAGGGTTGACACCTAGCACCTTCCACCCACACCCAGGGGCGGCCCGTGGCTATAGGCCAGGGGTGGCCCGTGGCTATAGGCCTAGGGAGCCACCTTCAACAGCGCCCGATGATGACGTCACCCCATTGACGGCCCATTGACGGCTGGGCAGGCGGGGACACCGATCGCGCATTCCGCCGGGGGCGCCAGCTGTCACAGCCCGCCTCAGGCCGCTTCTGCCCACATCCAATACAAATGAAGTGTTGTTTCAGTCTTTACTAGCATCTGCTTTTAATTAAGCCTAACACGATTACCGTGGCCCAGTGCCATCCAGCCTCTTCCCTTAATTTGTCTGGGAGGGGAGAGGAGAAGGCCCTAAAATAAACAAGTAAAGTGAAGATCAAAGCAGTGGGAATGCTTCTGAAGGGCCGTTGGCGGACGGTGCTGACGCTGAAACACAGAAAGCACGGTAATCTAATAAACATGGCAACAAAGCATTTGTCACCAAGCTAATTTTATCAGACGAAATCTCAAATGGCTAATTTCCGTTTACTAACGACAAAATTAGTTGAATCTCTGATCTGTTTTTAAGGCCCTTACGCTAATCAAACAGCGGCGACAGCTGACTACGCGGTGAAGCGGTGTGACACGTGTCAAGGCTGAAAGGAAACCAGGGGTATCAGAGGCAGCAGCTATGTAGTGCCACCCCCATGTCAATGCAGCCTGGATTCCAGACCAATGCACTTGGGAGGAGGCGGAGAAGGAAGCGATGATGGGAAGGAGACACGGACTCAGTGACGTCACGAGAACCCGTGGGCCTGCAGCAGAGTCTAGAGAGAGGCTGGAACAGGTTCAGTGGCTGACACTCTCAGTCCAGCAGGCGAGGTCTTTCATCTAAGCAGCCCACTAAACCAAACTCCTCCGAAAGATGATCCATCGAATCAGTCCCCCGTGCCTCCCCAGCATGCTTTGAAGTGGAGACCTACAGAGCTGAACACATGAGCCTTCACCACTTGAACGAAAGGGGTCTGCCCTGCAGAGCTGACTCGAGTTGTCGACGCGTGAAACAGCCTCGCTCAAGCAAGAGCAGCCACACGGTGACCTAACACACATGCTTACCTCACTCGTGCATGGCACGACTCCTGGGGTGTAGCCCATGGCTCTTCGCACGGCAGTGAGCTGGACTGCTCTGTGAATTCTTTCCTGGTGAATTGTGGGAGAACCCGTCTGTCCTTTCTGGGGAATCGCGGGGCAGTGGTGGAGGACTAGCTGCCCTGGGTTGGAGCTTGCTACTTGCCTGAAGCCACATACCAGAATGGCTGTGTCAGCCAAAGTGACTCGAGTTTTAGCCCATATTCCCTCTCAGGTCAGGCAGCTTGAGTTAAAACCACCCCTGCGCTCAACTGAAGGGTTTTTGGGTGTAGACAGAACTCGAGTTAGGAGCAACACTCAGGTTATAACTTGAGTTAACTTTGCAGTGAAGACAAACCCGCAGCCTCTTGAGGGGCGTCTACACTGCACCGTTATTTCGAGAGAACTAGCGTTATTTCGAAAGAGCAACGTGAGCATCTAAACAGCCATTCCGTGATTTCGAAATAATTTTGAAATAACAGGCGGCTTCTTCCGAAATCTGTAAACCTCATTCCACGAGGAATAACGCCTCTTCCAAAAGAGCGATTTCAAAATAAGGCGCGTGTAGACGCTCCACTGCTGCTATTTCAAAATAGCCCCTCCCCAGGGCCATTCTAAGTTATTCCTCCCCAGGGCGTCCTGGGGCTCTAAATCGAGATAACGCGCCTACATTAGGGAAGCCTGCCTCGGACTCATTTTGAGGCTTCCCCGCAGTGTTGACGTGCTATTTCAAAATAAGCTATTTCGGAATAACTATTCCAGATTAGTTTATTCCAAAATAAGTGTGCAGTGTAGACGTACCTGAGAGCTGTATCTGGCTTTGTTAAAAGGGGACAAAGACATCATTGTGTGATACGGGTTAGGCTTACATGAAGGAGTTTGTCTATGGCAAGAGCTAACCTGAATCTTTGTTCCTAACCGTGAACTATTGCCCTGTGGCATGAGAATGGCTGGTGAACTCTAATAAATATGGTTTGCTTATGTGACCAGAAGGGAAACACCAAACGTGATGGAGAAGATCCTAGTTCAAACCAGCCAGACTCAGACCAAGAATCTTGGCCTTGAGAGATTTTCTACCAGGTGTTTAGACCAATGTGATTGAGACAAACTTTGAATGCACATTTCCATTTCATCTCTGCACACCTTTGAGCATCCAGCTTTGCTACCTAGGAGAAAGAGAAGGGCACGCAGCAAGAGATGCCGTGGTGTGCGGTATGTCTCTGCATGGACTGCGTGTGTGGACGTGGCATCTGCCCAGTCCGTTCTGTGCTGCGTGGGTGGTGTACCTGTGGTCATGCATTCATGCACTGAGTGCACTGAAGTGGGGTCTGATGGTAAGTTGCATGTGTGGTGCTGGGCGTTGTGTGAGTGGGATGGGATGCGAGTGGCAATGCATGTATCATGGAGTGCTCTGTTGAGGTCTGCGTGTGCCTGCTTATGTGTGGTGTGTGAGAGCAACAAGCCAGAACACCAGGATGCTAAGAGGGCAGGAAATTAGGCCACCTGCCCCACCTGGTACTTCCCTGGATCAGCTGGTGCTTAAACATTTCAATAAATTGTGAGGAAAGGGAGATGCTCTCATGCCCCTCCAGACCTATCCCAGCCTAGGGCGGGCTCTCTGGCCTCTGCCCCCTGTGGCTCTGCATGAAGTTTGATCCTGGGGGAACGTTAGGGGTCTGGCTGGCCTTTGGTATCGACCCTCCTGTATTTACACTTCACAGACGGGTCAGTTCTTTAGCTAAATCAGCCTGCAGCTGAAAGGAAACCCCACCAGGAGCTGGCGGCTGCTCCCTTGTGCAAGGACACCAAAGAACGGGTCTGTGCCAACTCACTTCTCTTAGGTGGGCATGGTGCACCATGGGCACCCTGGTGCTCACAAGGCCCTCGTGAAACAGGCCGCTCTCGTCTCTGAGCGCGAGCCCTTCACGGCGAGGACCAAATCTCACTCCCTGCTTGGGGAGGCCCTGGCAGGTCCTGGGCACCACAGCGATGTAAAGAATCATATCAGGACCCTAGGTCTGGTGCCTATCCCCCCATCGGTGCCAGGAGGGGAGTTAATGGCCACTGTCCCAAAACTATTCCCTCTCTGATCAGCACTGCAGGAGTGAGGACTGGCAGCCAGGCCTGCGGCAGGCAGGCAGCCACACTGCCAGGGACAACTGGCAGGGACAAACAGAGGAAACCAATGAGGAGGAGAGGGTGGGCTGTCCTCCGTTCCCCAGTCCAGCCTGAGCGCCTCATACATTAATTAAGGGGGCGTAGACTGGAGAGAAGCACGTGGCAAGCTATGAGAGCAGAACACTGCACACACCAAGGAGAGCCCAGGGCTCCAGGCTCCAACACACAGAGCCGAGAAAGCTTTCAGTCAACCGTCGTACCCCCCTTCCTCCCTGCCCAGGCCCTGCAGACTTTCCAGGTGTCTGTAGCCTCCCTGCTAATCGGCAACGTCCTTTGCACTGAGCTGGTCCTTCCGCATCGCGCCTCAGGCCGCCAAATAGCATCACGGCCAAGTATACAGCTGCACAAGGGCGGAGCATAGATAGGTCATGACACATTAATACTCAGAACTTCTTGCCCTCGGAGTGCTCCACAGGCATCACCAGGCTAACCGCACAGCGCCTGCTTTCCAGAGAGGGAAACTGAGGCAGGGAAAGAGGCGATGACTTGTTCTAAATGACATCACAGAGACAAGAGTGGAAGCCAGGCGTTCCAGTGGACAGGCCCTGCTTTGCCCTCGTGGGCCATGGCCAGTCGGGGGGTGGCGACAGAGCCAGGATGGGTATGTAGGGGCTCCTGTCTTCTAGGCCAGATTCTAAGCCCTGAGCGTATTCACAGCAACAGGTCAATCTCATGTATTTTAAAAACAGTAACTGTCATGATTTCAGATATTTAAATGTGCAGTTGTAATTGTAGGGGTCCTGGCCCAAAAAGGAATTGTAGGGGGGGTCACAAGTTCATCCTTACTTCCACGCTGCTGCTGGCAGGGGCTCTGCCTTCAGAGCTGGGTTCCTGCCCAGCAGCTACTGCTCTCCAGCTGCCCAGCTCAAAAGGCAGCACCACTGCCAGCAGCAGCACAGAAGTAAGGGTAACCCCTGACAATAGCCTTGTGACCCCCCCCCCCACAACTCCTTTTTTGGGCCAGGACCCCTACAATTACAACTGCACATTTAAATTTCTGAAATCATGACATTTACTGTTTTTAAAATACATGAAATTGACCAAAATGGATCATGAATTTGGTAGGGCCCTCAACATGAACCCTCCAGCCACAGGGCATAAAGCAACAATTCGCTGAGGGGGCTTCAGAAGGAACATGCCCCTCTGGGCAGATCATTCCAGAATCGCCCACTGCAGAGTTTCATGCACCTTCCTCTGCAGAAGCTGGTGCTGACTCCCCCCCACCCCCCCGTCAGACATGGGAGGCTGGATTGGTCAGACCTCAGGTCTGATCCCATCTAGCTTGCACCTAGGGTTGCCAGGTGTCGTTATTGGCCCGGTATTTGCAGCCTCTGTCCGGTAAAAAAAACCCAGAAAATGCTGGACATGTTTTTCTTGGACAGAAGGCCGTTTGGGACATTCTACCCCTGCCGCATCGGGCGGGGGCGGTGAGTGTGGGGGGATTTAAAGGCGCAGTGACTTTTTTGGTGCAAGGGTCTTTTTTTTTTGGCTCAACCACTTTGTTCCCTCGTTTTCTTTTCCCCTGCCAGGTTTGGTATTTTTTGTGAAAGTATCTGGCAACCCTACTCGCACCTCCCTTCCAACACGCACGCTGCATGCGTCTGCTGGCACCATGGGATGCGCTGCAGGGAACAGGGAGTTTTGGGCACTAGAAGTGTGCGGTACACACGTACGTGGGTGCCACAGACAGAGGAGCATTGTGCCTAGGGGTGAAGCAGCCTGGAGAGCTGCCCCTGTGATGTACAGGGATTCTGTCTGCCAGCCCCGCGCCCAGGCTGTGTGTTTCCACAAGGAGGTGTCGGTGGCCAGCCTCCAAAAGTCATTTCTGAGCCTCATCCATTATTCAGTCCCTCCAGCCTGAGAAAGGCCTAAAGGCCGGGATGCTCATGTTTATTTTCTCGCTTTCATCTGAGCAGACGTGGCCAGAATAGAGAAGCCCAGGTGGGGAGCCAGGAAAGCATCCGCCCTGCTCAGGAACACGTGTCGAGAGAATCACATGGGGAGGGCAATGAGCTATCATGCATGATGTACACATGCCCATGATACACAAGGGAACAAAGGGGGCAGGGCTTTGTCCAACTTTCTGAGCACATCCTCATGTAGCACCCCTTTGAGGTGCCTCTTTCATGTTTGCAGCCTGTTTCCCTTGGCCAGCCTTCAGCATTCGGCTCTGGTCATTTCATTTACTCTCTGACTGTCGCCAGCTACCCCACATGACCGGTGACTGTGTGTTGGAGCAGCAAATTATTATTTCTGTTCGGAGCTGACTGAAGCTTTTTGTTTGAAAAAGCCATTTTTCACCAGAAAAATATGCTTCCTCCAAACAAAAGTCTGTCTGACTAAATTTCTCTGGTTTTCCTCAAAAAAGAGAATCTCAGACATTTCAGCCAAATGCCAAATCCTTTTAGGCTTTAACACCTCAACCCCCCGAAAAAATGTGTCAAAAATCAATTAAATCAGGTTGCAGCCAATTGTTTGGTTCTTTGTTTTGTTTTCAGTTGTGGGAATCTTTTTTTTTTTCCCCCATCAGAAATCTGAAAACTTTTGAGGGCAAATCTTGATCATTTTATTTTAACTTCCTGGTCAGCTCTATTTGTGTGAGCACATCAAGGCCCACAGAGCATGCAGCCGTATAGTCTGGTCCTATAGTAAGTGACAGCTCTTACCCCCGCGGATTTACTCCCTAACCAGACGAGACTTGGGAAGTGGGGGGGAGACACACAGAATATTCTCTTCCCCATTCTACACATGGAGAATGCAAACCTAGAGGGTCAGTATCTGTCCCAGGTTGCCCAGGGATTGGGAATCTGTGGGAAATAAACTCAGTTCTCCCGATTCTGCACCCAATGCCTTACTCACAAGAGCATCCTTCCTGTTCCAAGCACCATAGGAATAAAGCCGGGATCCTAAGTTCTTCTCATCATTACCGATTCCCTGGCAGCCCATCTGTCTCGGTGTCTCTAACTGGGAATTATGCTCTGCAGACTCCACTTCTTTTCTCCCCTTTCCTTTCAACGGCCCACTCTCTTCATTTACTATGGGGGTGGGGACCTTTTTTAGGTCAGGAACTGCTGACTGACAGAAAAATCAGTCGAGGGCTGCACAAAGAAACACACACACACACACACACACACACACACACACACACACACACACACAAGCCCCTGTGATGTAGTGTCAGTACCTTGCTGGTCGCTATGCTTGGGCTGTGGGTTGTGGATGACCCCTACTGGCCTCTGTCTGTAAGCACTGCCCAGCGGCGGGTGCCTTGAGGGCCCCCATGACAGTGACCGAACCCGCCCTACGGGTTAAGGGAAGGGACGGAACAAAGGAAGGGAGTGTTGGGGGAAGGGTCAGTTTCTGGCTGGAATCATGAAGGAGAAAGACTAAGGAGGGGGGACTGGGGGTCTAAAGGCCAAGGCACCCCATCTCAAGGGGCCTGAGGCATCCTGGTCCAGACTCCTGTAGCCACGTCACGTCTGTGCTGCGCTGTATCCTGGAAAAGCAATCAACCCCTTATTCTACTGGCTGGCGGAGTCTGTTCTTGCTGCTATGGGGCTGCATGATCAGGGGAACCCCAACTCGCCATCACAGCATCTCACTGGCGTGGTCCCCGGCTCAGAAGAAAGATGCTCCCCACATTCCCTTCACACACCAGAGAATGGGGGAGACCAGCTGAGAAGATTTTGTGGGCTCCAGCCCCACGGGGAGGCAATGGGGGAGCTAGAGCACCAGTGCACGCTCCCCAGTGCTGGGGGAGAACCCTGAATCTCGGGTGCCAGATCCAGGCAAGCCAGGGGCCACATCTGGTTCTCGGGCCTTAGGTTCCCCACCGCTGATTTACTATTTGGGGGTGAATAGTGACTGAGCCTAAATTGCCAGTTGGTCCATAGCATCTGAGCACCAGGCCGTGGGGCACGGTGCTGCGCCCGCTCCGCTTTTGCCTGGCGTCACCCTCCTGCGCCAAACCGAAAACGGAGACAGAGAGAGATTTGACGCTGGAGGTGCCATGCGAAATCCCAAGTGCCCAAAGGGAGAACAGCCAGACGCTTCCGGCCTAGAGAGTCACAGGTCACCATCTGCTGTCACTTCCTCTCCCCACCACACTCGGCACATCCCCTGGGAAGTCCCAGGAGCAGCTGGCACCCTGAAAAGTGGGGGGTTAGATACTGAAGCAGCAGCAGGTCACAGCAGCGGCTCCCAGAACGGTCACGGCGCCTCCAGAGGCTGCTCTTGCTCCCAGGTTGGGGGGCGGCTTGCTTCACCTCTCTGGAGGCCTTTCCAGTTGGCTCAGGAGGAAAGCACCACGCGATTTATTTTCAGCGAACGCCCTCCAGCGCTGCTGGCAGAGGAGGCGGGGAGCAGGTCACACGTTGCAGCTTGAACACGCTGTGGATGGAATTATTTACTAGCCAGCTACGTATTTGGTGCTATCAGGCTGGCGGTTGTTAGGCTCCAAGAAATGGCAGTGCAAAGGCGTCGGAATCAGGGGTAACCTGGCGTGGCCGGGGAATGACATGGGCAGAGTGGGGCGGCAGGCAGTGAAAATCTCCTGGGAGCTCAGTTCTCGGTGCCTTTCCCGGGCAACGCAGGCAAGAGCAGAACAGCGATGCGCCCGGAAAGGCTGCGGTGCCAGGCCCCCCCAGGTCGCTGTGAAACGTCACTGGTACAAAATACTAACACAAACCCCAGCTCCCAGGCCCTGCCTCGGCCTCAAGGAGAATGGGCCTTTTGGCTCTCCACACTGCACAGCTGCATGGACCCACAACATGCCACTTGGCCTCCTCCCATGGGTGGGGAGAGCGATAATCTGCCTAGGAACCCTCCATCCCCACCTAGACCAGAGTGGTTATGGGCAGACCTCCCCTCCTAGGCTTCTAAACAAGGTGCTTCCCAAACACCAGCTCTACGCAGGGCAGCTGGAACAATGTGCACCTGGGGGGGAGTGTCGTTCCAGTGCCCTTGGGTGTACGCACACACTCAGGGCAGCTGACCCATCAGACGTGGGAGGCGGGAGGCATCGCACCAGTTTGCCTGTTCAGTGCGGTTTGCTTCAAGCAGCACAAAGCTCAGCTCAGCTGGGCCCTGTGCTCCTGGCTCCGAGTTAGGAGCAGCGAATGGGACCATACACACACACACACACGAATGCTTCCCCTTCCTTCACCAGACAGTGGGTCTCCCAAAGCAGCCACTGGCTCACAGCTGGTCACTTGAGCTAGACATCAGCTCTGTTCGGGCTTAGAAAAGACTCAACATTAAGAAACGGCCCATCTAGTTCCAGCCCAAAATATAAGCCAGTTCAGAAGGTTAGGGGCTGTCCAGAAGCTGACAAATAGAACAGATCCCCCCACCCTTAATTTCTTTTAACCTCGCTAAACAGACTGCACTACCCAGCACCGCAACTCCAGACAGGGCAGCACCACGCCAGGGCCAAGATGAGGCAGACCTGGGAAGTGAAATTTGACTGGCAACAAAATCTGCGGCTGTCAGCCCAGGCTCCTCTCCTTGCTCAGGGGAGCGAATGGCTCCCCCACATGGAACAAGCCGCGTCGGGGGGTGAAGAACGTTCCAGGGTCCGTTCTTTTGCTCTCTGAAGTCGGGGCGATCGGAAGTCTGGGGAGGGATTTCTGTTTCAAAGGTGGGCAGGTCGCATCCCTTTTGAAAGCTGCTTTTCAGACTCGGGCCAGGAGCTCTTTCTGAAGCAAGGGGCGAGGATGAAGACTAAAGCAGGCCCTCAAGTCCTCCGGTTAGACTCTCTTCTGATTCAGTGGGAACAATCACACTGTTAGCACTCTGTTCCCAATGTGTGCTGACCCCCGCACGGCTGATTTCCCCTGATGCCAGACCCTGGAATTGGAAACTTTCCCTCCGGCTGTGGGTAGTGCAAATGACTTGCTGTTGCACTACTGATAGCATCCATCTGTCCTGCGGGATTTCACTCCATACCAGGGGAGAAAGGCATTTCTCTACTTTGCAACAGGGCCGAGAAAAAACGGCCTCCATTTTGGTTAAAGGTCTGGGTGGTTTCCTATTGGCTTTTCATTTAACGTCTTCCTTTACTGCCCCAGTTTCCAAGACTTCTGCTCATCCAGAGCACAGTGGGCAGGGTCTTTCTCCTACACACATCAACTCCTCTTATTCCACTTGGATGTATGTGTAGAAGTCTGCTTAGTATAGCCCCTCCAATATTTAGGTTTATCTCGCCTACACGCATGGCTCTGCAGATGATGAATTGCTTCCTGCACCCATTCCTACCCAGGCATCTATATGGGAAGCATCCACATGGAGACGGGCACCAGTCTGGAAAGCCCATCGAAGTTGGGCTCGAGATGCCAGGGAGGATGCGTGGCGGGGGGGAGAAGTGTTCCAGCCCCCACGTTCTGGCTGGAGTTGGCGAATTGCTTTGTCCACATCCCTCACGCTCCCACGGATCGAGTCACTCACAAATGCGTTAAGCTGCCCATTAAGTCTCTGCTCAGTGGGGATTTTTAGTTGGGGGGGTGAGAGACGAGAGGTTATCCTTCAGGCCAGTTCTATCCGCTCCCCTTCGCTGCCTATCAACGGTTCACACAGCTTAGGCTATATCAGAAAATCAATTGATTAGTTTACTATATGTTTAAGGAATAAAAATAGAGCTTAAAAAAAATCCTTTGAATGAGGAAGACAAAACGGTGGCTCAGGGCTGAGCATGGGAAAATGCAGGTGTTTTATTTTTTCCACCCAGGCATTGGTCTCCATGGAGACACTTGATTGTTGTGCCTGGCTTACCCGAATGCTGAATCCAACTCCGCGATCTGGCTTGTCTTAGATACTTCTCAGGCCACCATCCTGGGTGTCATTACCAACCCTGAGTATCATCCTTTAAACCCCCACCCCCACCCCCCAAGCGGTCTGTTTACTGAGTAATCTGATAGGCAGAACTTCTTAAGCACTTTGTATAACGCATCCTCTGTTTCCTAATTAGAAAAACGAGCGTCTGAAAGTAATCCCTTTGCACAAGAGAAGTCTGCTCCCCGTGGCTTGTCAGGAGTGTGCCTGTGTGTTAGCTAACACAAGAAAAGCTCCTCGTTGTCCTTCCGGGGGCTTGCAAGTCGCCCCTGTGCACTTCACTTGGCTGGAAAGAGACTTTAACTCCAGTGAGACATCACACAGCCAATACCGATGCCACAACAGCCAGACAAGCTGGAGTCTAGCCTAGCTCCTGCATCTCTGACAAAGCCACCAACCCATTGCCTGGGCAGAATCTTTCTCAGCAGCAGTGCCAACCAAAGAGGAAAAAGAAGATTTTCGCAGCCCAGGCTGGCCAAGAGAGGGGAGGGAGGTCACTGGTACGCTGAGTACACCTGGCCTGGAATGACTGACGAGGAATCGGAGTAGAGTCCCACATTGCCCTTCTTAGCTGCTTTTCTACCTCTAAGCACATTTCAAGGACCTACAGCACTGGACCCTCAAAAGGAGCAAGCCCAGAGAATGAACCCCCCAGGTGCCCTACCAGCTGGGGATTGGGACTGTCTCACCCGGCGAAGGGGGACGCGTGTCTCTAGAGCATGGCCAGGAACTAGGGACACCAGCCCCAAGTCTACGATCTGCTTCCCCTTCGCATTGCTGCGTTACCGTGGCTTCCTGACCAGCGTTTAGGCAGACCATGGCACGCAGCACCTGTTGAACCTCTGCTCAGATGTCTACTTCTCTGTGCCCTCTGCCCTCTTTAGTCACTTTGCCAAATGCTTGGGGTACATTTGCAGCCGTGCACGGTTGGTGCATTGGAAACGATCTCCTCTTGCCATGCAAACCAAAGGCCAGGAGACCAAGGGAACGCTGCTCCTACAAAGCTCTGACAACACCCTCTCCTTTGGAGCATCAGCCACCTTGCAAGTCCACACGTATTTCCACGGCAGTTCAACCCTCCGTTCGCTTAGACGTTGCCCGGCGATATTGAGAACAAGGAGGCCTGACCAAGCTCGCTCAGAACAAAATGGCTCTGTATAGAAGGGGGCCCTGTGCTCTGGATGACGTACTCCCTGGACAGTGAGAGCAGGAGAGAGAGAAAGCCATAGTCCTTCCGACATACCCACAGGTCCATTTCAGTAACATCAGTTTAGCCCCTGGGACTTTCACTCACAGCCAGGATCCCAGGCAGCTCACCTGTAACTCCTTCACCTCCCACAAGGCCTGGCATTCGCTGCCACGAAGCAGAAACTGGCAACCACTGCCGTATGATACCACCTTTGAGAATAAACATGCAGAGTGTGGCCCAAAGGGGTGGGTAGAAGAGGGTGGATTATAAAGGAATCTGATGCAGACAGCTGGCTCAGAGAACCTGCTCTTAAAGGCCACAGCCGAAACCACATCACCCATCTTCTGTGGAGTCCTGGGACACCTTAGGGTATGTCTACACTTGCACCCTATTTCAAAATAGGGATGCAAATGAAGACATTCAAAATTGCAAATGAAGCCGGGATTTAAATATCCCATGCTTCATTTGCATATTTGTGTTACGGTGCTATTTCAAAATAGCGCTATTTCGAAATAACAGACGCTGTTAAGACGTGGTTATTTCAAGAGAAAACCCTTCTCTCGAAATAACTGGTAAACCTCATTGTATGAGGAATAAGGGTTATTTCGAGAGAAGGGTTTTCTCTCGAAATAACCACGTCTTAACAGCATTGGTTATTTTGAAATAGCGCCATAACGCAAATATGCAAATGAAGCACGGGATATTTAAATCCCGGCTTCATTTGCAATTTCGAATGTCTTCATTTGCATCCCTATTTCGAAATAGGGTGCAAGTGTAGACCTACCCCTAGAGACTAGCAGATTTTTCTGGGCATAAGCTTTGTGGGTAAAAACCGACCTCATCAGATGCATGGATGGACGGACGTCCATGCATTTGACAAAGTAGTTTTTACTCACAAAAGCGGATGCCCAAATAAACCTGCAGCTACAGACTAAAACAGCTACCCCATGCTTCATGGTAGAGAAGAGCTAGGGCTTTGCTGTCATGCATGCAAGCAGAGTTTTTTATGGAGGCTGCTGGATGCACACAGACCGTATGGCTCCTGGCTTTTCAGCTCCCGGGCTGAATAAACATACTCCATGCAGCCTAGGGCCATCAGCGACATTCTGGTCTGAACCAAGCAGGCATAGAAAGGGTTGCCGGCTGCAGGACACAGCTTTCCCCTCTCTTTCAGCATGCAGCCTGGAGCATTATACTGCATGTCTTCTCATTCTTCCTTTTGCTGAGCTGTGTCGGGACGGGACAGTGACTTATCACCTCAGATGGTCCTAAGGAACTGTACCCTGCTAAGTTGATGCTGAGCCAGGCTGATGGGGTTCCAGGCCAGCAATGCTGCATGGGATGGACTATCCTGCTAGAGTTTAGCATGGGTGCAAGCAAGTCCGAGCCAGCTCTTTCCAGTTCTCCTGCAGTTGAATTCAATGCCACGCACGCGGTGGTTACTTATCTAGCTTGCAGGCGGTCTCTTCTAACACAGCCACCTCTACTCCCTACCGGAGCCATCCCATAGCTCCTCGATCTCTCCCAAGATTGCATTCCCTCCACCTCTGCTGACATGGGGAACCAAACGAAGAACAGGGCCCTACTACAGTAGGTGCCGCACAGACACACCACGAGAGACGATCCCTGCCCTAGCTTTCAAGAGACAAAGCAGACCTAGGGTGGGGAAGGCAGTAGAGAAGCACTGAGGTCAAAAGTGAGTTGACCAAGGTCACCCACAAGGTCTGTGGCAGAAGCCAGGTCTCCCGATTCCCAGCCCAGTGCCCTAATAGATGTCTCCAGATAATGTGAGAATCTCACGGTGTGGTTTTGTTGAGAACGCTCCTTGCTTGGCAAAGAACATAGCCGAGGGAAGGAGAAAGAACCAACAGCCAAGCCTCTCTCTATATTTAGGTTGGTACTGTCAGACCTCAGCATTCCTGATTCCCTTAGTTTCTCAATAGCTTGTTGGGCAAATCAAAGTGAAATCCAGCTTTACATATGGGCTTCTACATCAAACCTATTTCAATGCTTTGTGAGCCTGAGCTTTTTGTCAAGGACCTCAAGGTGGAAATTATAACCTTGACGTGTAATCCAAATTGCAGATACTTTTATCTCCAACATGTCCTGCTTTTTCTCCACCATTATTTGCTAATTTTAGACCGGGAAGTTGCAAGCTGTTTGGAGGTTTGTTATTAAAATCCATGAGGTAGGAAGAAAGAGGATTGGTGCCCATGAATATTCTGTAGGAGGAGATGGATTAGTGTCTGAGATATATCTGAAGGGATTTGCAAGGGAATTATTTATGGTGGGAACAAGTAAGTGCTCATTTAGCTTATATTATACATTATACAAACAAGGCGTTGAGCGCTGGAAGTTAAGGCAGTAATGCCACTCTAAATTAAATTCATCAGTGCTTTAATTAAGATCTATATTTAGTTCTTAATTAAAGGGAGGGGGGAAGATGTTGCACGGGGAGTGATTTGGTGCCGAGATAAATATGTGAAGAAGAAATCAGTTTAGAGGGGGTCTGGAAATCACCCCTGCAGGTGGCTGCCTCCAAAGAGATCTGAGGTAACACTCTTCTCTTGCTGTTCTATCCCTGAGAGAACTTGGTTTGCTTTGTCATCAAGGGGTATGAAAACATTCCCGTTCCTTGTTGCCCACAGGGCATCCTCTGATTCAAGCCACGTGTTCGGCGCCACTCGACAGGACGGGGTTTGGTTTGGTTTTTGGTCGCCGCTTCCCCAGAATTCAAATTACAACATCAAAATAACCATGGAGAAGCAAAGTCTCTTCCCCACCCCCCACCCCCCGGCTTTGGAAGATAATTTAAAGCCAAGCAGGGAGGAAAATGCAAGTGAGCCACCGAGCTGTGTTGGGAATGCAGAGGAGCCTCACTTTTAACTCTCTCCTGCACTTCGAGACAATTTAAGCATGACAACAAAACTCCAGTCAATGAGCCATGTTAACGAAACCGTGGTGTCCCTGCCAGCGTGCTAGGCTCCTGGGGTAGGATCCAGGTGGGAAAGAGGCCAGCAGACTGCAAGAGGCAGAGTCTGCCCTTCAGACAAATTCCTCTCTCCGAGCAGGTTTATTGACAGTAAAGTGAAGTACAGATCCGGGTCCCAGTCCTGCAGGTTATCCGGTGGGAGCAAGACTCCGTTAGCAAATCCTCTGTCAACCAGCCCTAGTGTTCCACCAACTGTATTAGTTATTCCCAGCAACTCACCGAACGGTTTGTAGGAATGATTTGCAGCCAGCTGCGCACGCTGACTGCTCCCTCTTTGTGGTTGGTCATCTGAGGCCTGGTCTTCACGCGCCTTGTGCTCGGCCCTGCTTTTCGCCTTGGCACAGGACACGTGCAAACCCGCTGCAATGCCTCTCTTCCCTCAAGGGAGGAGTTCAGCATTGTTTGTGAGTCCCGAGTGCAAAGTGCGTGCGCTACCTCTATTGTGAGGGTTATTGGTGCGGATATTACATTTCTGGACTCAAAACCAGCTCGGGTTTCTCCGAATCCTTGCGAGTCACGAATGCCACCCTCCCATGGATCGCAGCAAATGGAACATGATGCTTTTTTACAAGCAAAAATATTTACTGCAGGAGTTTTTACCCTTTGAACAGCTCTCTGAAATCCTACGGTTTGGATAGCACAGCTGGAAAACAGACAACGGGCGCCGGGGCAGAGGCCAGGGGACTGTAATCCTCATGAGCCCGACAACAGTTTTTCAGCTCCTGCAGTGGTGACGGGAGGCAATGCTGCGACAAGTGCTTTAGGAGAACACAGACTAACCTCCTAGGTGAGCGTAGGCACTGCTCTTAGTGTCTGTGTGAATTGTGAGCCAGGATGAGAGGCGTGGGGAGCTGGGTGGGGAGTGGACTGCTGTGTTCACCAGCTGCAGCGGGGCATGTCCTATTTCAGAAGAAGGCAAGGCCATAGATTTCACAATTTGTGTGTGTGTTCACGTTGCAAACCTCGGTCCTTCATTCTCTGCTACATGTGGTGGATCTGGTAGCAGTTTCTTTTCATTGCTGAAAGTTTTAAGATTCCCTGGTTTTCCCCCACCCGAGTAAACAATAAATAAGAGCAAAGGTGCACACAAGATGAACCTTTTGGGGGCCAAGCTGCGTGGAAAGAGCTAGCAGAGCAGATCAAACTCTCTCCAGATGCCTCCTCTTAGACCATGGGTTCTCAAACTGGGGAGCGCGCCCCCCTGGGAGATGTGAAGAAATTCCAGGGGGGGGTGCGAGGCGACCTAGCCCCCCTGTCAATCCCCCCAAGAAAGAGCCCGGTCCGTCTGTCCGCTCAGGCTGTCTGGAGCAAAATTCAAAATGGCCACCTTAAAAGGGCAATGCCTGCTCTGCTCTTAAAAGGCCAATTTTTTTTATTATTATTATTATTATTTTGCTCAATAAGTTTTGCTGCTATTTTGGGGCGGGGGGGAAGGGCATGAGAGTGTCTCAAAAATCAAAAAGGGGGCATGATGCTGAAAAGTTTAGGAACCCCTGTCTTAGACAAAACATTCCCCCCCAACCCCCAGCCCAGACCCAGCGGGATTCTCCCTTCCTGTAGCCAAGGTGGGAAGAACTCAGTGTCCTCCAGGATCCCTTGTAGAGAGATTCAATCTCAGTTATAAATATGCTGTGGTGGTGGGTGCTCTAGAAACTCCAGAGCTAGATGACAGGAGCATCCCTGGTTTGTGAGCCAGGGGCCAGGCGTGAAGGTGGAAAGGGGCGCTCTAAAGAAAGTTAACTTAGCAACAATTGGAATATCAAAGTGGTGCGGCGCGCTGCTTTCGTCTTTTGCATCCCTTGCACCCAATTAATCAGCAGCTACAGCCCGCAGCTTTGATCCCAGAAATCAAACCCCCCATCTGATGGGTGACTTGATGTTATGCTAATCCGAGTTGATTGAGCTGAGATAATTACACTTCATCCAGGTTTCCTGGGAGTTTCGAATAAATATTGATGTACATCTGTCCCCAGCTCAGGTGAAGGGGGTTGCTCTTCACTGGCAACAGTTCCAATGTGGCCTCCGGGAGACTTGGCTTGCTGGCTGCCGGGAACAGCTTGCCTTTGGTACCAGCGTCCTGATGCTGCAGATGGGAGCAGGATGCTGTACGTGCACGACGCACCGAGCTGGCGGGCCCAGGAGCCGGTGCAGACAGCGGGGAAGGAGCAGCCAAGACGTCTCCTGGGGGCTCCTTGCAGCATGGCTGGAACCCCAAGAGGTTTAGCTGGAACCTGCCTCTCAGTCCTGGGCCAGGGTGGGACACATCCACTGAGCCTTTCTCCAGGACGACGGTGAGACCTGCTCCAAGGTGCCACTGGCTGGAGGCATCACTCAGACATGTCCGTCACAGGCTGTGTGTGTGGGCTGAGCATTCAGCTCTGAGAGGGGCAATAGACTAACTCCTCCGTTTTCCTTTGGGAGGGATGCATCCCAGGAAGAGACCGCCCCCCCCATGCCCTGCAGCGGCCACCTTCACTCCTGTCCTCAGCACGGCAGGGGAAAGATGCGCTGTGAGGTGACGTATTTCCTGCCTACCATCTCTCGGAGCATGGGCACCGACCTAGACAGGGCTGAAGCAGGCAAAGCTGTTCACACATATTTAGTAGTGGAGCCTTTTCTGATCAAGCCAGCTGCTACCCCTCAGAGAGGGACCCCTTGCGGCTCTCTCGGCCTCCGGGAACTTCTCTAGCCACCAGAGCACCTCACAAGCTTTCACGCATTGATCGTCACTGTGCCCTGCAAGTGTAGGGCAGTGTTGTTATTCCCCCTTGGGACAGAGACTCTGAGATCGAGGGACATGCCCAAGGTCATACAAAAAGTCGGTGGCAGAGCATGGAGTTGAATTTGGGTTGCTTGTAGCTTCCCTGCAGACCCACGCAACTGGCCCATCCTTCCTGCCCCCCAGAACGTTAGTGCTGTTGCGTGTGGTGCATTTTGCAGCACCGCTGCCCCCGGGACCACGGAATGCCCGGGTTAATTCACGTGAGCCTGAGTCAGGGTACATGCGCCGAGCTCCAGGGAGACCAGGACCAAAAGGCTTCGTGGAACAAGCCTCTCTCGGGAAGGGTCGGAAGGAGGAGAACCCTCGCCGGGGCTCCCCACCCGAAGGCGCAATCTATTGTCTCCAAATGCCGTCTCCTTCCCTGCTTTCTAGCCGTGGCACCATTCAGTCCCCCAGCCACAGGGCTAAGGCCCCACATGGCAACCACGCAGCCTCCTACGCTCGTTCATCCACGAGCTCTCCCAGGACTCGGGAACCTCAAACGTGTCGCCGCACAGACAAACCCGTCTGTGTACTCACATCATACACCAGCTCCCCTCTCCAGCCACAGCTGATTGCAGACAGCTCCCCACCCCAGCAGCCACTGCTCTGCGCTCTAGCAGAACAGACACAAATCGCCGCGCATTCCCTCGATGGAGCTGAAGGCATGCTCTCAAGGAGCTGGAGTCTAAAATGTAGATATCTGTGGGGGGTACGTCTAGACTGCATCCCTCTGTCGGCAGAGGGATGCAGATTAGGCAGGTCGACGTTGCAAATGAGGCAGGGATTTAAATATCCCACGCCTAATGTGCATAAAAATGGCCGCCGCGTTTTGCCGACTCAGCACTTTGTCGGCAAAAAGTGGCAGTCTAGCGGGGGATCTGTCGAGAAAGAAAGCCTTTTTCGATAGACCCCTTATGCCTCCTGCAAGGAGGTGTGCAGGATCTGTTGAAAAAGGCTTTCTTTCTCGACAGATCCCCCGCTAGACTGCCGCTTTTTGCCGACAAAGTGCTGAGTCGGCAAAACGCGGAGGCCATTTTTATGCACATTAGGCGTGGGATATTTAAATCCCTGCCTCATTTGCAACGTCAACCTGCCTAATCTGCATCCTTCTGCTGACAGAGGAATACAGTCTAGACGTACCCTGGGTAGAGAACAGGGTGGGAGGGAGGGGAGTCCACTGTGGGAGGGTGCCGAAGATTGCACTGATCAAATTGGGGATGAATACTGAAGCGTCTCTCACTGTTTGTGGCAGTCGTGGAGACAGACCCTCCGCCGGTAGCTCGGTGGATTTCGATTTACACCGGCTGAGAACGTGGCTTGTGTGTTATTTAAATATTCCGTGCAGAGTTTGCTGCTTGGCTCCTACCGCACTGCCCTGGGGTGAGAGCGTGAGAACCAGGCGGCAGAAGTACCCGCCCGCCCCCGGGGAAACTGAGGAGGGGAATCCTGGGCAGTGAATCAGGAAAGAAACGCCAGTTCCGTGTTTCAGGCTCTCCCGGCATTGACAGCCTGCAGGGCGCTGTTTCCAGGGGGAAGGAAGAGAGAGTTTCAGGAATACGTCCAGGGTGACAGTGCCCTCGGACAGCCCATGAAGGGGGCGTGGAAGGACGGGTCAGGGACTGGCGTGCGTGCACCAATCCTTCCCTGCACGCCTCGGCCAAGGCGAGGACAAAGGCCCATCCTCAGCTAAGGAGCCAACCAGGAAATGAAATGCACGGCTAAATCCTGGTCCCAAGCCACCTCAGGCATGTTTTACACACGCTACAAAGTGCTGCCGCTACTGCTCCCTAGGGACATTTTGTCCCCTGGCACGGCAGGGCCCGCCGCAGCGAACGCTGAGACAGGAGGGGACAGGCTCAGCCAGGCCGGGACTGGTTTGGGGTAGGAAAGGGAAACGCCAGCCCAGCCCTGCTCCTCTCCCTGCGGCTCCCCTTCCACCGTGCCCCCCGTCGCTGTCTGCGGGAATGTCGTCCATCCCCGGAGCCCAGCCGGAGCCAGGCCCCTTCCCCCTCATGCTGCCTGCCCTGGTGTGTGAAGCCCGACGAAAATGAGGCAGATCCATCAATGTGACGCGTTCGCCTCAGGTGGGACGGGGACTCATGGCAGCCCCATCAATCAGGCCCACTCTCCTCCCTAGCCCTGGGGGGACTCCAGCACGCAGAATGGGCCTCCCAGCTCGGCCCGCGCCTGAAATCTGACCCAACATTAAGGTTAGGCCACCAGCCAGGGGGCTGAGAGGAGCGGAGTGTCAGAGAGGGGGAGAGGCCCCGGCACCTTAGGTTGCTCACTCCTGAGAGCAGCGACTGTCTATTGTGCTTGGTCTGTTTGTTCTGGGCCACAATGGGGCGTGTAGGCACTCCCACAATGCACAAAGTTACACTAGCCGGGACATGACCCATGAACGCCCTGCTTTGGGGCAGCAGCCCTCACGTACCGGGCTGGCTAGCGGATGCATGGGGGCTGCACTGGGGACACCGCAAACCACGCCACGCGCGTGTGCGCCTTGCCCCCAATAAACTCCAAGCAACACGGAAGGCTCTTGGCCGTTGCCTGCCCCCGCTGGGAAGTCCAGGATGTACGTCCACCAGGGGTGTCGAGCCAACAGGGCTGAAAAGATGTGCGGCTCCCTTCGTGCACCGGGATGGGGGTCTGCTTTTTATGTTTGGACTGTGCATCGCAATTTGAACACTAGTCTTGTGACAGGCCCTGGTCTGTGTTCACCATGAGTCCTCGTGAACTCCTCACAAGCCCCGTGAATTGGGGTGAACATCACAGGCGCACTCGCTGGGATCACTACTGGTGTGCGGACAGGCGCCATGGGCAGTGTATCCAAATCCAAAACTGGTCAATGGAACAGAGAAGCTCAGGCCACCACAACCAAAAACCAACTTTACTGGTACCAAATCTCAGAGGCCAGGGCAGCCGGCTTGGGCTGCAGGGCTACAAAACTGCAGAGCAGACGTTTAGGCTCGGGCTGCCCCCGGACTCTGAGACGCTGCAAGGGCGTAGGTTCTCCGAACCCTGCTCCAGTGTGAATAGCTCCACTTTTATAGCCCCAAGACCGCTGAGCTGGGTCCCCACCACCATGCCAAAGCTTTTTGTTTTGCTGTGGTTTGGCGGCAGTGCAGGCAGAGTTATTTTTGCATGGGAGGGGATTTCTGTGAACTGGCTGCAGGGCAGACAGGTCTAACAATCCTTGTGAGCGCTTTGGGGCAGGGACCATTTTTGTGTTCGGTTTGTGCAGCGCCTCGCACGATGGAATCCTGGTCCCTGACTGGCACCCCCAGAGCCAACGTTGCCGCTAAGTTTTTCCATCCTTGGGCGGAATAAATTTTATGCGCACCAAGGAATGTGCCGATGTGCACTACCAATAGAAACACATACTATCTGCTGTGAGCAGCTGGGGGTGCTCTGCTAATTAGATGGGCGGCACCTGAATCTCTGCTGGATGGCCTCCCAAGCTCTCAACTTACAGGGAGCCCTGCCCAGGGCTACCACAATACAAATAATAAATCAGCATCGTCGAGGGCTTTTCACCCAGGGCTCGTCTACACAGCAGTGCTAAAGTCGAAATAAGCTGCACAACTTCAGCTACATCAATTGCGTAGCTGAAGTCGAAGTAGCTGAATTGGATTTTTGGCACTGTCTACGCAGCAGGAAGTCAAAGGGAGAACACTCTTCCTCCAACTCCCCTTCCTCCTCGTGAAATGAGGGTTACAGGAGTCGGAGTAAGAAGTCCTCCAGCTCAACAGTATTTTGGAATAAAGGCTTGTGGTATAGACACGCACAATGTTATTTTGGAATAAAGTCAATTATTCCGTAATAATGCTGCCTTGTAGACATACCCCCACTGAGCCCAAGGAACTTGAAAGCAGAGGGGACGCACTGCAATTGTCACTGCCAACGTGATGCACAGAGCCATTCACCAGTGTTCCCTCTCATTTTTTCCATCCATGTGCAGAATAAATTTTGTTCGGTGCACCAAGGCATGTGCAGATGTGCACCACCAGTAGACACACATGCTGCTGGCTGTGGGCACTCTGCTGATCAGCTGGGCAGCATTTGATTTTCCACCCAAGCGACAAGCTTGTGGGGAACACTGTCACACAGCCAGTCGGGGCAGAGCCAGGACCACAGGCCTCCTAACTACAAGTGTGAACCCCAGCCCTTGGACTCTCTTGTCCCCTGAAATCTGAGAGACATAAGAACATAAGAACAGCCAGACTGGGTCAGACCAAAGATCCATCTAGCCCAGTCTCCTGTCTTCCAACAATGGCCAATACCAGATGGGAGGGAACACAACAGGCAATCCTCATGTGATCCCTCCCCTGTCGCTCATTTCCAGACAAACAGAGGCAAGGGACACCATTCCTACCCATCCTGGCTAATAGCCATTGATGGACCTAACCTCCATGAATCTATCTAGCTCTTTTTTGAACCCTGTTAAAGTCCTGGTCTTCAGAACATCCCCTGGCAAGGAGTTCCGCAGGTTGACTGTGCGCTGAGTCAAGAAAAATTTCCTTTTCTTTATTTTAAACCTGCTGCCTATTCATTTCATTTAGTGACCCCTAGTTCTTATATTGTGGGAATAAGTAAATAACTTTTCCTTATTCATTTTTTCCACGCCAGTCATGATTTTAGAGACCTCCATCAAACCAGAGGGCCTTTCCTGTGCACGGCTGACAAGGCTGTGCAGAAAGGAGGGGAGGCAGCACTTAGGAGCCCTGCACTGAGCGGCCATCTTAACTAATCCAGAAATTAAAGTGCCATGAGAAAACAAGCTAATCAAATTATACATTCCTAAAAACCATTTATAAGCCGGGTGCATTCTTTAATCTTAATTAGAAATCTTAGCAGCTCCTGCCGACTCTGTAATCAACGTTTAAACACGGCTGACCCCCGCCGCGCTAACCTGGAGAGTCTGGCGCAGGTATTTGATGAGGGAGCTAGGGAAAGAGTCTGTGTTGCGGAGTTCATTGTAGCCAAGCAAGCCTGGGGGTATAGAGCCTTAGATCAGAGCACCAGCTACAGGGTAATGATGAGTATTATGTCTGTGTGCTAATTAAACAGCATTTGCCGGCAATTCCACAAGCCCATAATAATCTCTCTCATTTGGCTCAATAACATTTGTATTTGTAAATAAACATTATTTCCTTACACTTCCCCGGAGGGGAGGCAAGGGGAGAGAGGAGGCAAGAGGCAGATGTTCAGATATGGCTCGGCTCTGGAGAAGGGGTGGGGGCCCACGCGCAGCAGTCTGGGGGAGCCTGAACGGTGCGGGGTTAGGAGAGGCTGGCCTGTCTCAGCCACCAGGTAAACCAAACCTGCAAAGGCAGGTGGACCCTCCGTGGTGCGGGACTCTAGGCTGGCAACATTCACGGTCCGTGGAGGCGACAGAGCAATAATTTAGGCTTCTCAGTCACTGCCCCTCAAAGCCACATGGAGCAAATGAATCCTCACCCTGCTGAGAGAGGCGGACTTAGGCCCATTTCCCAGAAGGGTAAACGAGGCTCAAAGAGGGACGTGGGAAGTTCTGTTTCCAGGGTTACGGAATGGGTCCGTGGCAGAGAATCCAGTCAGCCCTGCTCTAGCCGCTGCAAACACACCCCTGTCTGCCCCAAACGCCACTGGGTTATTAGCTGCAAGCGTTCCAGCCAGGAAGCCGTTTGTAGCACATAAACTGTATTGAACCAACAGAACTATGGAAAAAAACCACAGCAAATGTGTTATTCTTACATGCCACACAACCTTGTGTGTATCAACTAAGCACGCACCCCGACCAGATAGAGACACCGTGTATTCAGCTCTGGTATCAACTACAAATAATATTCTGACTCTTGTGAAAAATTTCACTGGACTCTAATGCCTACGAGCGGTCAGGACCTCAGCTTTTTGTTTTGCTTGAAAGGCAAAGCCTAAAGTCTATCATAGGCAGAGGCCGGGTATCTAACAGCCTCTATATAGAATAACTATGGATCTGAGAGCATTAGGTCCATAAGCCTCCATCTCTCCCCCTCTCGTGCACATGAATTAAGCCACCTCCTTGATTTCTATGGTAGCTCAGAGCAGGCTCCTCAGCATACAAAGAAACCTGCCCGAGAAGCAGCTGCAGAAGGCCGACAAGTACCACACTGTTGTTCAAAGCTAGCAAACACAACCAAAAATATATACTAAACTATTCAGCTTTGCGAGAGAAATCGTTGCCCTCTGCCCCTCCCCAGTCCTGGGCCTGAAGAATCTTAATGACGAGACAGAAGGTAACCAGACAGTGGACATGAATTCCAAAGCAGAGGACAGGTCTACAGAGCTCAAGGAGATCAGGAGAAGAGGTCAGAAGTTCTCTTCCCCATTCCTTCTCTGCTCATTGAAGGAACTGTACCCGGGTTCCCATTCTAAACTTCGAAAAGCCAGTGCACAGGGGGCGTGTGGTAGGTTGGCCTAGTTCAGTGCCCAATAGAAGTCGTGCTCCTAGGTAGACAGGCAACATGGAAATATTCCGGACAAAAGGCCAACAACTCACAAGCCCTTTCAGAGTCATTCCAGTGTTTTGGCCAATTTGCATGGCTCCTCCCATGACAGCATCGCCAGTGGTTGGACTCAGCCGATTGCTGGCAGGCAGCACTGTGACGATTCTTGTGGGTAAGGAAGGGTGATTCTAGAGAGGAAAAATTAGTCCTGGCTTTCAGCTCTCCTATCATGTTCTGGTTTTGGCTTGGCCACTCAGCCCCAATGAGATCTCAGTGGGAAGGACTCACTAAATTGGCCCCTGATCGTGCCCCTGTTGACTCCGGTACCCCACCAGGTCACAAGGAGTAAGGGAAGTCGATGAGAGAGTTTCACCCATCAACCTCCGCTGTGGGGACACCACAAAAATTCGAGCCAGGGTAGGTGAACTCCAGAACGCTATTCACATGGCTGGAGCTGCGTATCTAAGGGTGCGTCTACACAGCAGGGCTTAAATCGAAATAAGCTATGCAAACGGAGCTACGTCAATTGCATAGCCTGTTTCAAAATAGCTTATTTCAAAATTGGGAGCGTCTCCACAGCACTCATTTCGAAATAGAGCACTCTTCCTCCGACTGCCCTTACTCTGCGTACAATGAGGGTTACAGGAGTTGGGCTAAGAAGTCCTCCAGCTTGACAGTATTTTGACATTATTTTGAAATAACAGCCTGCTGTGCAGACACAGACTACGTTATTTCAAAATAATATTGCTGTGTAGACGTGTTCAACTTTGTCCTCTAGTGTAGCCCTGGCCTAAGAAAGGAAAATGGCAAGTCTCTTGGCAGTCCTTGGATTGAAGACATTGTAGAAATGCAAAATGTTCTTAGTCTATTACATGTTTGGTTTGCACGGAAGGGGGGGTTGGCCCCACTGTTCCGTTTATATCACTGTCATCTGGAGTTATGTGAACGTCTCTGTCTCTGAAACGAGCATCTCTCATTTCCTTGGGAAGCCATGACATTAACTCTCTTTAGAAACACCCAGGCCGCCAGCCGGCAGCGTGGTCCCTGCAATCATGTGCTGGGAACAGCAATACCTAGGCAGTCCTGCCTGTGGGCATGTCAGGAGATCCCTAGAAAGGAAGCATGCAAGTTCCACAGTGTGGGGAGTCGGTTCTTTAGTCAGAGTGGTGGCATCTTTTGTCTCCAGCCGCTAAAGAAAGTGCATCCTTTGGACAGATGATTTTCTCACTGTGGGAGCAAAAGCAGACACACCAAAAAAGAGCCTGGGCTTATTGGGAAATCAATAGCAAGTTAGCGCTCTCTGGTAAGCATGACATGCTGTATACATGCCTTCTGTAAACACAATCATCTTCTAAGTTATTAATGGACAGTGTTCACTGGCTCTTCATTAGTGCTGAATATAAACAGAAAATCGTTTACTTACTGCAGATTCCAGCTTGAGTTAAGCAAATTTAGACAGCGATAGTCAAACATGGAGTTTGTTGTTTGGTTAATTGCAATCACAGTGTAAAGTTTAGACACAGCAGACTTGACGGCAGTCAGCAGATGCATAGGCATGGTTGAAGCCAGGCATGGGGCCAATGGAGTTTTGCAGCTGTGCTTGCAATGTGACCTACCCAATGCTGCAAAGACGGTTGTGAGGACTTGCTAGCCCGACAGTGCGTTTCGTCTCTTTGGGGTGTTCATCTGGCAGGCAGGGATGTTTATGGTTTTTATTGAGCCAGTCAAACACGGGAAAGTTATCTCAATAAATAAAATAACCAGAGTGCAGTGCCAGGATCTATTCTGTGAGGTGCTGTATAAACACAGAACAAGCAACAACTCCCTGCTCCAAGGAGAAAAAAATAACAATTCTGAAGCTGTTTCAATTTCCCTGGATTACAAATTGACCCATTTTCCACTTTTCATAAATTTTCCCGCTTTGCCTTCTACAGAAAGCCTAGCTTTTAGAAAATGAAAACACTTAATTTGAAGACTCATCTGGATGTAAACCATGGTATAGACAGAGTGGAAGCCTTTTGCAAAATATTTAAAATGGCAATGTTGACAAGTTTTTGCAAACAGTTTTTTTTAATTTTGAAAAACACTTCCCAGGTGAAAAACTTCCACAGCTAATTCTTGTATCTTTTACGCTGGGGAGAGGGGGTTCTTAGGCTACATCTAGACAGCGGGGCTATTTCAGGATACCGGAACGCACCTGTTATTTCAAAATAGAACGCACCCGTTATTTCAAAATAGATTTCGAAATAGCAGGCGCGCTACTCTGGCATCCCTGTAACCCTCATTCCACGAGGGTTAAGGGACTTGTCAGAATAGCGCTTTAGTTTGAAATTTGGCACTGTGCAGACAAAGCCAAATTTCGAAATAAGCTATTTTGAAATTACCTTGAAATAAGCTACACAATTTCCATAGCTCAAATTATGAAGCTTATTTTGAGGTAACGATGCTGTGTAGATGCCCCCTTAAAAAGGAAAAGCTTTGAAGGAACCAAAGGTGGGTGCCAATTACATGGGAGCACCACGGGACCTTTTCACCAAGCACCATCCTAAAACTCAGGAGACCTCAGTTGTATTTCAAGCTCTGCTGCTGGCCAGCTGTCTGACTTTGGACAAGTCAGAGCCCAGCTGTGTGCCTCAGTTTCTCCCGCCGTCAAATGGGGAGGACACCGAGCTGCTTTTGCAAAGGGCATTGGGGTCTAAGGCTGCCAAGTACAAGATGAGAGCTAAGTATAACTGTGCCAAGCAGTGTGAGTGACCAGTCCAGGTGCATCACAGCAGTCTCTCGGGCTGTATCCAATGCCGGCCAGAGTCAATGAGTTATCGTGTGCCTCGGGAAAACGCACCAGACACTCTAGCTGTTACGATTAGCTATGACGAAGAAGTCTAATGTTACTTCTCTCTCCCACTGCCACCCTGCCATACCCACCCATATTCATTCTGGGTGACTGGAAATTTGGCATCCAGAGGCTGATGTCAGTGAGGTCCCTCACATCCCCTTTTGGGGCATGTTAAACATGCCTGGCCAGGGCAGTCACATTACACACATAGGGTTGCCAGGTGTCCGGTATTCACCCGGACAGTCCAGTATTTTCACCTCCTGTCCGGTAAAAAAATTCAGAAAATACCAGACACCTGAGTGGCGAAAATGCCGGGCACCTGGCAACCCTACAAACACTCAGCACCTGGCCTCCCCCCCACCCCCCAAGCCTCCCCTCTGCCCCCAACACCCCCGACCCCAGCCCCCATGCTTACCTGGTTCCGCAAAGCTGCCGGCACAAAATGCTTCCACTGGGTCTTAGTGCTCAACCGCTCCCCTGTTCCTATCCCTACACTCACTCTCAAAGGGGACATGCTGTTTTAATGTTGTTTTATTTTAATTTTTTTTTTTTTTGGCTTAATAAGTCCTTGGAGTCCCTTTTTTTTTTTTCTTTGCTCAACAACTTTGGTCTCCCCCCCTTTTTTTTCCCCCTTCAACAGAATTTTTTCTCGGTGTTTTTTTTGGGGGGGGAGGGGGTTTGGTATTTTTATTTCAACCATCTGGCAACCCTACACACACGCGAGAGCCAAGCGCAAACCAACAGACGAGGTCCTGGGATCCACAACAGCTTTACACCATCCCCTTCCTAACTCATCACACGTTAGACACCCACCCCCAGCCCTAGGGCCATTTAATGAACAGGTGTAAGCCAGGTCCAGAAGGAGCCAGCACAAAGGGCCAGAGAGATTTCAGAGCTTTGCAAAGTCGCAGCAGCTCGTCAGTTATTGACAGAGCCCATCAATAGTTAAATAACTTGAATATTTATATACTGCTCTCCATTAGACAATAAAAAGCCTTAGCTTTGGTCACCGGCCAAGAGGCGATATTTTCACTAATATACCTCATTTCTAATCAATGTACCTACAGTCTCTTTGGCGTGGACAGGCCTCGAAGCAAGGATTTTCACTGGGCCCTCAAGTATTTTCTTTCCATGCTGCAAACAATGCCTTGTAAATGCAGATTTTTTTTTAATTCCCTCCTGGATTTCATTCTGCCAGTCCCTCCCTGCTGAGACGCCGCATTTCGCAGTCCGCCCTGCATGCATTATGTATATGTAATAGGCATCGTTTATTATAAATGTCAATAAATACAGATATCCACTGTATATCGTGTACACAGGGAGAGAGCAATTTTCTGTGTTTGTGCTTTAACAACAGATGAGGAAGGAATGCTAATGTAGGGAATATCTGAACTGAAGGCAGGATAAGGTCCATTGGCCATAAGGAACCAAGAAATGTCACTGCCTGATAGGAATAATTTTAATGGGAAATGCCAGCTTCTAATGATTGGTCCTTTAAAACTCTGCCACAATAGACAGTAGGCTTTTTCCCAGAGGGCAATTTCTGTTCAAACTGCTTCAGTGAGCTGGTCCTTGAAGTATCCCCTCCTCATTTCACAGCCTCCAATTCAAAGTGTCCGCAGATTGATCAGTCAGGGAGGGGGGTCTTTTAGTTCATGTCAGTTGGAGGGTCTGACCTCTGATTGAGCATTGTGCACAGGGAAACGCATTTCACTGGGCCTGGGGAAAAGGTGTGAAGAATCCTTGTTGTACACAAGGCGTGGCCCTCTGTCGCATTGACAGTGGAGGAGGTCTGGGGGAACTAGCCCCAGGCTTAGCTGTCCTCTTGGGTCACACAAAGCCAGCAAAACTCCAGAATCATGGACGACTCCATCTTAAGTGCCAAGGTACTTGGCTCACATACAAGCAAGGCTGCGTAGATCGCCCACAAGCTAAGAAAGTCTCTCAGCAGCAGAATTATATGCCTCCTCTACCACATGAATGCTGACGCCTTGATTGGTTTCTGAATTTTTAAAATTACTTTGAAGGCGGAGAGTAAACAAAGTAGTTGCAATAAACCAGAGACCCACCATATCAGGCATTATAGATGTAATCTGCACTTATTTAATAACCTCTTAGTGGTTTTAAGCACTGCAGCCAAGAAACCTTCCCTCTCAGGAAAATAACTACAGGGCCTTGCATCCTGGGTACTGCAATGCATAATTGCTAATAAGCAATAAAGACGGGATTTTACAATAATTAAAGTTACCAGCTGAGGACTCCTACATGCCTGGCTTTAAAGGATTGTAGCTGTTCTGCACAGCACATTAAAAATTAAAGGGGTGATGACTTTGTGTGTCAAGGCCCAAACTGCAAACCCTGGGTGTTGTGAGGTGGTTAGCTGCAGGATGGGCCCTTGGACAACTTAGCATTTCCTTTTGGCAAACCATATTTACGGTAACCCCAAGTGAGAGGCAGACAATTTCTTTAACCCATGGCGCTCCATAAACAGCCTGGTACAACACCCTAGTTTAGTAAGCTCTTCCATTCCCCGGCACTGGATATTTCCCATATCCATCACTGTCTGTTTTCAAGATGAGTGTTTTAAAAGATCCTCCCATATAATCTGCATCCCCCTCTGCTTGGCAGTGCGTGGTTTCTCCCTCTCTAGTTGCCTTTTTATTCATAACATGTATTTTACTTGTACTAGGTGCCTTAGAAACAACCACACCCCACTCTTCTAGAGCAGCTGTAATCTGTGCTATGGATTAGCATCTTAGGGTATGCCTCCCTTGCAGGAGGCATAAGGGATCTGTCAAAAAAGGCTTTCTTTCTCGACAGATCCCGCTCTAGACTGCCACTTTTTGCCGACAAAGTGCTAAGTCAGCAAAATGTGGCGGCCATTTTTATGCAAATTAGGCACGGGATATTTAAATCCCTGCCTCATTTGCAATGTCGACCTGCCTAATCTGCATCCCTCTGCCGACAGAGGGATGCAGTCTAGACATACCCTTAGTGACTCATTTAGCCACATTCTTCGGCAACACACAGACACATACACACACACACACTCTAACTAGGAAAGAGGCATCCTCCCCTGGGAAAATGCAGTCCTCATGAGGAAAGGCACTGACATTGTTTGACACAGCACTGCAACTCTCTACCGTGCTTTAGGACAGGAAGTGAGGGAAAGTTAGGAGGTTACAAGATATATTTCCCAGAATTGTAACTTGGTCTGTAACTTGGGAAAGGTGAGACGGTGTCTTTGGACAAAAAGGGGCCTATCCAAAAAAAAAAAAAAAAAACCATCACCCACAACTTTTATGCAGAGGTACTTTGCTTTACTAATCCGTGATGTCACAATGTTAAGTTAGTGACATCACAATGCACTTCCTGTCCCATGACTGTCTCATTGGCACAATTTTTCCATGCCTCTCAAGCATTCACCAGGTCCAACAGCATCTCTATGCAGCACAGGTCTCCTGTCCTGCCCCATCTCCATCCTCTTGTGTTATGAGTCCAGAGCAGAACTGAGCTACATACCAGCAAATGCCTGTAAAGTTCCCTCTGGTTTCGGAGATTTAACCTAGGCATAAAACAGGGCCCACAACTGCAATAAGCAGTAACTTCTCAGATGTGCTCGTTGCATGTATATTTTTGAACCAGGGAGGGAGGGGAATGCTATTCTTCAAACCACCAAGGCGAAAGGAGGAGCAATTTGTTAGCATCTTTGCTTCTAGTCACGATAAAAATAAATAAATAAGAGAGAGAAAAATCCCTGTGAACATGAGTAATGGGCCAGGAATGAGCAGCCTGAGATAAAACTGAATAATAACATGTCAAAAACTACACGATGTGGGTTTTTATTCCCTGGCGGAGTTTCCATCGTGTTAATCCATCACTGTAGAAGATGCAAGATTACGGCTTTCAGAAAAAACTCCGGGAGATAAATGTGAGTAAATTAGGGTTTATTATATTATTTGGGATGATATAATTTCAAACATCCCCTTATTAAATTACTTACACTCTCTGGCAGCAGTGCTCTGGGTGCCAGCCCCTTCCCGTTATAATCCCCACCCCCACCCTTAGGCATTTAGATAGGTTTGTGGTTATTTAGCTGGAGGTGGAGAACGGGGCATTGTTCGTTATCTCAGCAGTTCCATCCCGGCTCTTCTGCCTCCGCTAGTCACTGTGCTGCATGGGAGGTGGGTGGTCCTAGCCCATTAGAACGGAGCAAGGCCTGACGTGGCAGGCTGACCAGGGAGAGGTTGCAGCCTGTCGAGGCTGCGGGAGCCACGGGCATGAGCGGTGGGCATACGAGGCAGGGCAAGGCGAGGCCTTTCCAAACAGCCTGGCTGGCCCCGCCCACACTTCGTCTCCTGCCCTCCCCCTGTACAACAGCTCCTTCTGTCTCCTGGGCTGCCTGGCCTTCAGTCCTGCACTGCCAGGGTTGGGGTGGTGCCCGCCTGCCCGCCCTCTCCATGCTCTGGAAGGGCCGGGGCTGCAGGCTGCAAGCGCCTGCCCTCTGTGCTGGGGAGGGGGGCAGAGAAGGCTGCAGGCCGCCCATGCTTGAGGGGGCTTCCCTTCTATGGGGAAGGGGGACTTGCCCCCCCCATGGGGGCCTTGAGAGGCATAGGCAGGGGTGGGGCTGGGGGTGGTTCCCCACCACCCATGGCCACAGGCAGGGCTGGCCTTACCATGAGGCGAACTGAGGCAGCCTGCTCAGGTGCCAGACTGTGGGGGGGGGGTGCGCCACTAGGACCCAGAGAATTGAGACCTTTCAAAGTTTTGGCCCAAGCCAGGGGGTCTGGGGGGCGTCATTTGAGCTCCCCGCCTCAGGTGCCAAAATGTTGTGGGCCGGCCCTGGCCACAGGGGCCCCCACCGGGGGAGGGTGGGTGATGGGAGGAGTCCCTAAAGAGTCCCCCAAACACCACGCAGAGAGCAAAGAGCCGGGGCTGGCACACAACACGGGAAGAGACCCGCAAACCAAACACTCCACAGTACAGACACCCACGGGCCCTCAGCACTCCCAGATCAGCAGGTCAGAGCGGCAGCATCGTCCGCACCCAGCGGTGCGCGGGCACGGCCATGCCGAGGCCTGTTAAAGGAGGTCGGGGCTGGAAAGTCCCTTCCGCTCGCACTCTGGGAAGGGCCAGAGACAAATCCACACCAAACACAGACGGGCTGCCCAACGGGGGAGCAGAGCAACTTCTGTGGAGACCGCCTCGTGGCCACTGCTAGCCCTGGACAGGGGAGCCGGCCTGGTGCTGCTGAGGCCGGCCAAGAACCAGGCAGGCAGGAACCAACGGCCAGGAAGCACGTGTCCCACTCCTATTCCCCTTGGTGCTGTCGCACACGCCCCTGCTATCTCTGCCTGCCCTCCGCTGACTGCCAGGCAGCCCTACCGCTGCCGCAGCCCTCTGTCCTGTGTGGGTGAGGGTGCTGCCGGGCGGTCCCGCCAGCTCCCTACAGTGTGCGCAGGCCAGTTTACATGGGGGCCTTCGCGATGAGGTGAAGGGCCTCCTCTCTGGGACTCCTCACAAGCTGCCCAGTTTCCCGGGGTATTTAAAGCCCTCTTCTCCCAGTGGCTGATACCGCAGAGAAAGGCCTTAGACCTCTCACTCGTCCACTTCTCCCCCCGCCTCCCTCTCTCCTCTGACATCCCGGCCTGCCCAGTGCTGTGGCAATCCCATTATCTCTGCGCGTCGGAAAGGACAAATGTGCCCTGAGCCAAATGCCACGATTCTCCCCCCCCCCCCCCGATACATTCGTTGCCTGATTTGCCGTCATTCAGTTGGACAAATTAGCCGGCAGCTGAAGTGCTTTGCGAGGGGAAAGGGTCCGGAGAACAGAGCCCTGAGTAGCCGAGTGACAAAGCGCCTCTCTCTCCTGGCTAAGAATGGAAAGCGTTGCGAGCCACATGGCGCTCACCACGGGAGGGAGAGTTCAAACAGCTACAGCCTTCCCACCATGACAGCAGGGCCGAGGGCTCTGGGAAAGAGCCTGCTGTAATCTCTGCCCCCGGGTTAGAATCCCAGAACACTAGAACGGGAAGGGACCTCGAGGGGTCATCGCGTCCAGGCCCCAGCCCTCCCGGCAGGACCCAGCACCCTCTAGACCAGTGTTTCTCAAACTGTGCTCCGTGGAGCCCCAGGGCACCGCGAGACATCTCCAGCGGCTCCGCGAGGTTGACAAACTGGAAACATCGATAGGTACAACACATACAATCGGTGGACCGCTGGGGCTCCGCATACATTTTTACGCATGTAAAGGGCTCCGGAGCCCAAAAAGTTTGAGAACTGCTGCTCTAGACCACCCCTGATAGATGTCTGTCTAACCTGCTCTTAAATCTCTCCAGAGATGGAGATTCCACAGCCCCCCTAGGCAACTTATTCCAGTGTTTGACCACCCCGACAGGCAGGAAGTTTTTCCTAATGTCCAACCTAAACCTCCCTTGCTGCAGTTTAAGCTTCTTGTCCCAGGTTGACCATCCCAGGGGTTGCTCACAGGGTGAATGCATCATAGTTCCACAACTTTTACATGTCTTGCCTGAATAAATGGTGCCCCCTTGGTCTAGCTTTTTGCCGTACGTTGGGTCCTACATTTTGAGCCTTGGTGGGCTAAGAGGTAGTGGGCCCGGGGACACCTCGCGTACACATCCTCTCTGCAGACAGACATGGCTCAAACAGGGCTCCCTGCAATCAGAGCTGCGGTCTCTGTCCTCTGGGCCGTCGGCCCATCCCTTGCAGAGTCATGCAGGCCTGACGCGGTAGGAGCAGCAGCATCCCAGGGTCCTAACAGCATCTTGGGGGATGAGACTGTCTAGGACATGACAGAGGAACCAGCCGCCATGGCGTACCGCACCATACAAACGAGCTCATGTCACCCTGCCTTCCCTGACGCCGTTTACACACTGTGTCGGGCACTTTTCCGTAAATTGCAGCAAAATTACAGCCCCATCAATAATGAAAGGCTTGTCCTGAAGGGACACTGGCAGGTAGCAGCCGTCCTGCTGAAAGACAAACGTACCCTGTATTTAAATCCAGCAGGCACCAATGCTCCCTGGTATATGGCCTTTCTCTGAGCGAAGAAGCAAAGCCGCACAGATAGGTCAGTGCTGTCAAAAAAAAGGAAAAGAGACGCAGGCCAAGACAGGCAAAGCAGGTGGGGAAAGGTGAACTGTGTCGTGGTGGGAAACGGAGGCGGTGGACAGGAATGGAGCGCGCTTAATGAGCAGCTAGGCTCTCCGCATCGGGCCTGACGTCTCGGCCTCCAAAAGCAAGTGGCACCTGTCCGTGCCTCCCAGGCGTCTCAACAGCCCCCGTGCAGAGGTAGAGGAGCAAGGAAGGCTGCTGGGGTGGCTGTTGAAAGGACCTTGGCCAAGGGTCAGCCAGGCCACTTGGCTCAAAAGGATGGGTGGCCCAGGGGCTGCAACATGACTCCCTCCATCAGAGAAACCCGTGGCGACCTTGGCAAGCCGCCTACTGTCCCTGAGCCACTCCCGCCTGCCCTGTGGGGAGTACAACATGAGGAGAAAGACCTGAGAGGCAAGGTGGGGACGGGGCCGGCTGGGTAAGCAACTAACTGGGGCAGACGGGGACTCGCAAGGCCTTACTGCCAGCTCCGTAGCCAGGTTTCCCTGCCTGTCTGCTTCTTTCCCGGTGTTTTCTTCCAGGCTGCTGCATCCCACCGAAGCATCCTGCAGCTCTCTCCTTAGCGCTTACCTGCTCCGGCGGCCAAACTTCAGTGCCACCGCCTCCATCTGGTCAGGAGCTTCGGCCTGAAGCTCCCCGTGACCCTCGCCTGAAGGGTCTCAGCAAGGGGTCCCCAGAACCAGGGGCCCCTTCCAAAGCGGCCGCCCTTCACGTCTCTGCTCTCTCAGCTCCAGCTCTGAGCGGCAGGGCCCACGAAACCACCCTTTGAGAGTTGCAGTGGAAGGGCGCTAGCACTGCCTGAAGAATGGCTATTCACTGGGCAGAGGGCCGCTAGTTCAGTGAACACATGGAAGGCCAGCATGATCCTGCAGTGCCGTCCCCATACAGGCACCTACCCTGGAGAAGGCGGAACAGACAGTGAGTGTCTGGGGCTGGCCTGACCTGCAGAGACCTGCGGGGTTGGACACTCCGGAGATCAACAGGACGGGTTTATGCTGGGTGCCGAGTTCCCCCAACCATCACTTTGTTTCTACTCTTTTCTTTAGTTTTGAGCCTTTCGGCCACACCAGGGTCCCATCTCCCAGCTTTTCTTCACCACCAAGTGAGCTAGGTCCCTTTTCCTTTTAAAACAAAGGACGAGCGACCTCCCCCCCCACACACACACAGATCCCGGGGCTGAGGCTCTAAAGGAAAGGATCCGTTAGTGTGAGACGTGCAACACAATCACAAGAGCTGGCACCAGGGAAATCTGGCTCTAGCTTAGGCTAGAGCACAGCCTCAAACTGGTTTGGACACCGGTGGGCAGCTTGTGGCCCCAGACTCTGCGTGTGGCCTGCGGGTCGTTTTGTTTGCCGTTGCCCACAGGCAGGGTGGCCAGATTCCGCTGGTTTCCATCGGTCTCCGTTTTTTCCCTCCCGGGGTTACTAAGGTGACATGCACGTAAAGCCAGGGCACATGACGGGAGGTGTGCGCTGATTGCACACAGCACTGACTGAGAGCCGGGTGCTCTCTCTGCATCCAAAGTGCCGCTACGGTTCAGTCAGTGCACCCCATGCAAAGTACACAAGGGCAGTTAGCAAAACCACCCTGTCCCGGGAGAACATCTTGCTTACAACAATCTTGCAGCCCACTGGAATGGAGGAGGGCCATGCATGTGGCCCACTCACTAGCCCTAGGTTGCCTATCACTGGGTTAGGATGACGGGCTCGGTCACTAGTGTTAAGCTAACCTGATAGAGGTAGAGCGCTTGACCGTGCCTTCCCCAAGGTCATTGGGACACAGGGTCCCCCTGGCACGTGGTCTCCTGTTCCTTGTAAAGAGCTGTCCCTTTGGGCTGACTCACCCGTCACAGCAAACACACCGTGCAGGGTATTCATCCATCAGACACATCAAGGGAGGGGTCTACAGACAGCCCAAACTTGTCGAGACGGGGCATCACTTGCGTTGTGGGCCTGGGTAATATTTAATGAAACACCACATGGTAAGGGGCCTCGGAGTGTCCATCTGCACAAGAGGGAGCAGACCCAGCTCCCTAATCAGATGGTAAGGTCACACAAGGCTCGACTGACCAGCCTGGCTACTTCCCAGAGCCAGCAGTGGAAAGCCATCGGGGCACCCGCGAACAGCCGAAACTTCCTGGATGTGAAAAGGGACCACTCCTCCAACAGAGCTTCACCCTGGCGCTGAACAGACTCCAAAGGCTGTTCTCGGTAAGAGCGTGTAGCAGGGCCAGCAAGTATGTTAGGCGGGGGAAGGCTCTGCCAGCCTGGCCCCACCCATATTCTGCCCCAGAACGCCTGCTGGAGGAGCATTGCTGCCCTCGAGCGCCCGCCCTCCAGAGACCCTGGGGACTGCATGCGGCCCACCTCCCCATGGTGCTGCAGGGGTGGAGCCGAGGTGGAAGGGGGCAGGGCTGGAGGTGGGACAAGGGCTTGTCTCCCCAGCCCTTCCTTCACCCACTGCCCATGGACTGCAGGATAAGACCCTCTTTGCCCATCCACGGAGGACAGCCCCAGGCAGATGGAGAAGGGGGGGGGGAAGCATCATGGTTTGGATCCTGGTTCTTGGGAAATCAACCGGCTGCTACAAAGTGAACCGGGAGGGGGTGCAGGGAAACCTGCTATATTCGATGGGGAAGGTAGCTGAGGAGAAGTGCAGACCCAGGGTTGGGGGTGACCATTTTGTTCAGTGCTGGAACCAGTTGTTCCCACAACTCTCCCTTGTTTCTCATTAAATCTCTCTTGTTTCTTACACAGCCCTTCTGTCTTACTGTAAGTGCTCCAGGTAAAACCGGTCAATGGGGTGCACGGTACCGCAGGGGCCAGCGGATCTGGGATTTCTGTGGCTAGCTGCAACCGGGGGCCGGACAGCACCTGATTCAAAGGGACTTGGGGTACACGGCTGACCAGCAAGGAGAAGGAAGGGAGAGGAGAGAAGGGAGAGGAGAGTGGGGGACTAACAGGCCAGTAGGGAGCTGACCCCCCCAGTTAAGCAGAGACAAGTTTCCCTCTCACCGGAGGCTGACTCACTGTCCTCAGCCCCCCAAAAATCTCCCCCTCAGCCAGGGAATGAGGGGTGCCACTTGGAGCTGAGCACAGAGGCCCCAGCACAGTGCCTCAGTCCCATGACCAGCCTTCCTCGCTAGCCCCGTTTCCCCTACTTAGCGCAGGGCGTTCTGGGAGCTGCTCAGATGCACACGCTCTGGCTGTGCAGAGGAGGCTGAAGCCTGGATGTCTAGCGAGGGCTTGCAAAGAGAGGAGCAAACTGCCTCACGCTCTCATTACCCCCTTCCCTTTATTTCCCCGGCAGCGCGGCACGGCGAGCCAGCCGTTCCCTTGACCCCGCTGTCTCTTGCCGCCAAGCTAATGGGGACCGTGCGGGCCCAGGCTGTGCATTCAACCAAGCTAACTGTCAGATGTGTATTAGTCGATCAGACAGGAGACTCTTAAAACGGCCCCTTGCTTTGCTCTTTTTGTGGCTGCTACCGCCGAGTCGTCTGAGTCAGAGAGGTTGAGAGAACGGCACGCGCGCACGCCTATTGTTCGCCGGAAAGCTGAGCCAAAGGGGCCTGTGGCGGGAGAGATCTGGAGTCTATTTTGCCCAGTGCTTCATCTGCACAATGGCCCGCTACCTTCCAACTGTGCCGACCGTTCCTGCTCAGGATAAGGCACGAAGCTGAAAGAGTCCGGTGTGATTCTCAGGCCCCAGGCTGGGCTGAATGAAGCCAGCCAGCAGTCCAGGGAAAGAAAATTCTCCCCTCGGCTAGTTAGCGGAGTCAATTTGCTCTGCAAGTCACGCCAAGGCTTGCTTTTTCTAAAACGCCGTCCTTTCCCCCCTCAGAATGGCAGCTTTAAAACGTCGAAGAGAGCGACGGCTCCCCACGGAGACATGATGGACTAAAGGGCTCTCTCCTGGAGGAGCACCATCAGGCCAGCGGCATGCACATCAGTGATTCTGAGGAAAGCATTCGGACACCTCCCTGGTGCAACACGCGCCTGGAGCTTAAACAACAGTGATTCCTGCTGCATCGTCTGTGTGTCCCCCCGTCCCTCCTCCGCGCTCCTGGGCCTTCCAGCAGCTATCAGAGAGCCGCTTGGGCGGCCGCACACACCTCTTCGCCTCTCTGGTTCTCCTCCCACCCTTTGGCTGTCTTGTGTATTGAGATCATAAGCTCTTTGGGGCGAGGACTGTCTCTTACTACAGGTGTGCACCGCACCTGACACCCAGAGACATCAGAACAGTCACACTGGGTCAGAGCAAAGGCCCATCTAGCCCAGTGTCCTGTCTGCTGACAGTGGCCAATGCCAGGTGCCCCAGAGGGAGTGAACAGAGCAGGGAATCATCAAGTGATCCCACCCCCTGTCACTCATTCTCAGCTTCTGATAAACAGAGGCTAGGGACACCATTCCTGGCCATCCTGGCTCATAGCCATTCATGGACCTATGCTCCATGAATTTATCTGGGTGGGGTTTTTTTAACACTGTCAAGGTCCTGGCCTTTACAACTTCCTCTGGCAAGGAGTTCCACAGGTTGACTATGCGCTGCGTGAAGATAAACGTCCTCTTGTTTGTTTTAAACCTGCCACCTAACACCAGTGGGAGTGCACTGCTGTAACACAACAACTGAACACCAGCCTGTGGTGCACAAGGAGGAGCAGTGGCAGGGGCTGAGGAATCGCACCAGATTCATTCCTTCTGCCAAGTAACCTTTTCCCATCACCGCACTTGCAGGATTTCAGAGGACAGTAATTCCACAGCAGGAAGCAGATGGAATCAGACCATTGCCAGAGGGATGTAAATGAGACATACCGAAATTGCTAATGAAGCAGGGATTTAAATATCCCGCGCCTCATTAGAATAAAAATGGCCGCCGCTTTTTGCCGACGCAGCACTTTGCCGGCAAAAAGCGGCAGTCTAGACGGAGATCGGTCGACAAGGAAAGCCTTTTCCGACCAATCCCTTATGCCTCATGCAACGAGGTTTACAGGATCGGTCGGAAAAGGCTTTCCTTGTCGACCGATCCCCGTCTAGACTGCCGCTTTTTGCCGGCAAAGTGCTGCGCCGGCAAAAAGTGGCGGCCATTTTTATTCTAATGACGTGTGGGATATTTAAATCCCTGCTTCATTAGCAGTTTCGGTATGTCTAATTTACATCCCTCTGGTGACAGAGGGATGTAGTCTAGACATACCCCAAGTGTCCTGTCTTTAGCAGCACCCAGTAACTGATACATCTGGCCAGGGGTGCACTGGCTCTGGGGACAGACGGGACACATTCTGTCCTGACCCCTGCGGGAATCAGCTGACACCTGAGGCAGGGGACTGGCTCACAGTCTCCTTCGCCAGTCGTCCTGGGTGTACTATCAGCCAGCCCCCTTTAAAACCCAGCACCAGTATTTGACGCAGGCGTTAAGCATGGCGTGGCCACTAGGCAACACGGGTGGGAGATATATTTGCACACGGACAGAGGGCCACTGGCCTGCCCAGCCGCCAAATCTCTGAGTAACAGAGCACCCTCCAGAGACCCACCTTTCACACCTACCTTCCCAACCCAGACAGTAACCTGAGCAGGTAGATGGGGTTGTGTCCCTAGTCCATTCCATCAGCGCCGCTTGAGTCCGCTAGTAATGGCTGAAAGAACAGTCACCATTTTCACTAGCGCTAACGGTCTCCAAACTCTTTGCGAGCACTAACGAACCAAGCCTCACAAATACCTGTTTTACAAGAGGGGAAACTGAGGCACAGAGACACGAGGACTTGCCCAAAGTGACACAAGCAGCCTGCGGCAGAGTCCAGGAGAGGAGTCAGGCCTCCTCTGTTCCTTCACTTTATCCATACACCACTTCACTAGTCCACAGGGAAGTGCGTCACACAGCAAGACACTAGCAGAGTGGGAAATAAAACCTAGGAGAGGCCGCCCTACCTCAGCTGCTAGCCACACTCCTCCCCACAGCCAGGGAAAAACCTAGGAGTCTCTGCCTACCAGACCGCACTCCTCTGCCCAGTCGGCAGGGTCCCCGGGAGACCACAGAATCATCATCTTTGCTTGTCAGCATCCTTAGCGAAGGCACAGCGATGTCACTGCAGTACCCAAGACAGCCTCCCCTCTCGTTAGCTCTCTGGAGCCCTTCCTCTGCCAGCTAACTAGAACCGAGCTGACAGAGGAGGATTACCCGCTCCCAGGAAGCCGGAGTGATTGTGTTTCCTCCGAAACCTGGGCCTATTTACTTGTCGGTGTGCATCATTAATCTTCTTCTACAATCCCTTCCCCATCTGCTCCCACTTTTTAATGAACTGCCACTTGCCACACTCAATAAAATCAACGCTTTGTGAGGATCACAACAATGGGGGGAAGCACGGAGGAAGGGAGGGGACGACGATAGAGATATGCGCTTTGGTTTAGAAAGACGCTGTCTTATCTACATGGGCAAATGAATCGCAACATCCCTCTGAGAGGCCCTTTGGACTGCCTTGCCCCCAAGCAATCCCTAATAACCACATCAGGCTGAGACGTAGGCAAATCTTACAATGCAAAACGTCAGCCGAAGTTTGATCCAAGCCGTGCTGTTTTACACAATTATTTTCAGCACATGAATACTGCGGGCGGCACCAAGAATGTAGTTTTCCAGCTTACTGGCGGCTCTGGGGATTCAGCCGATATCAGGCTATTACCTTCTGATTACTTTCCTTGGCAGTCAACCCGTTTGGAGCTGGCAAATAAACAATAGAGAGGAGTGTGATGGGGAGCTTAGCTTTCAAATTACACATTTCAATCATTTGTCACACTAAAGGTACAACGAAGGTTTAATACAAAGCTCAAGACTGAAGTGGGGGGTAGGGAGAAGAAAGTTCTTCTAGTTAAGTGGAGAGAGCTTAGTTTAAGTGCAGAGGAATTTTGAAAAGTTACAGAGCCCTTAATTTATTCGTCATGTGACACATGGTGAGGGGCTTTTTTCTAACACTGATCACAACAGGCACATAGGCAGCCCTGTCCCAGTCAAGCTCTGCAATGCTTTGGAAATATCATATCTCAAGAGGTGGTGAACTGCTGGACCCGTCGTGAAAAGGGGTAAACTGAGGCAGGGAGAGATGGACTTGCCAAAGCTGGCACAGCAAATCTGCAGTGGGGTCAAGAACTGCAACCAGGAGACAGGATTCCCAGTCACTCGAGCGAAGCCTCGGAACACATGCATCTCTCGGCACTCAGAGAAAAGGACTGGCTCTTTCCGTGTGCACTTGGAAGGAAAACTGCCCTACATTCCTGCCACTGAATTTACCTTCTGACAGTTGATTTCCTCCACCTGCTAAAGCCAAACTCATCCCCGGTGGAGCATGAATCTGTCTGAGGTTGGTCAATAACCAGCATCATTTTGGCTTCCACTCATTCATTTGCCAAGCCACCATAGAATCCTAGGGCTGGAAGAGACCTCAGGAGTCATCGAGTCCAATCCCCTGCCCAAAGCAGGACCAGCCCCAACTCAATCAACCCAGCCAGGGCTTTGTCAAGCCGAGACTTAAACACTTCTAGGGATGGAGATTCCACCACCTCCCTAGGGAACCCATTCCAGTGCTTCCCCACCCTCCTAGGGAAATAGTGTTTCCTAATATCCAACCTAGACCTCCCCCACTGTAACTTGAGCCCATTGCTCCTTGTTCTGCCATCCCAACAACACTTCTGTCTATTGGCTTGCAGTAGGAAGAGAGCCTGAGACATAATCCCTTGTACCAGAGGCCTCGGGAGAGGCGAGGACAGGGCTGATGCTGCAGAAATACATATGCTGAAGAAACGTGAAGCACAGAGCATCATACAAACACGTCCCAACATCAAATGGTACCAAAACACCCCGGTATCAAGGTGGTACAAACACATCCCCCAAGGAGAACAGGAACACACTAAAAGATAAGCTTCAGGGGGTAGCCGAGTTGGTCTGTACAGGATAAACTTAAAAAAAACAACCAATGGTCCGGTAGCACTTTAAAGACTAACAAAACATGCCGATGGTATCATGAGCTTTCATGGGCACAGCCCACTTCTTCAGATGACCAGAGTGTTGGATGTCCAGAACTAAAATAAATAGGGGAGAAGGGGGGGGGGGGAGAAGGAAAAAATGGGGAGGGGACAAGAAGAGGTAGTGGGTATAAAAATATCAAGGGGAAAGCCAAGCTGGAATGAAAGATAAGGACAGGATGACAGCATGGAATGGAGATGTTTTGATTGAACCAATATGTACAAGGTGATGGGTAATAGTGTCCCTTGTCGTGGCTAGTTGTGTCAGAGGGACAGTATGTAACTTGTTTGTATTGGGATACAACGGTGCACATCAGAGAGAGCATCTTTGGCTTAGGGAGGAAGAGAAAGTCCTGCCATTCACTGAACCGATCCAACATTACAGGCCCACATGCATTAATGATCCAGTAGAGTCTGAGAGACACTAGGACAATGCTGTATATACCTGGCCAGGTGCCTTCATCCCTTAACAGATCTTGTGGTCATTGGGCAGTTTGCTGGAGTTCTGCCATGCCAGCTGTCTAGGGTGGCACACAGAGGTAAAATACCCGCAGCTAATCATCTATCATTGAACCATATGGCTCATATCTGAAACTCCTCTGACATCTGCTGGAAGGATCTGGGGATTCCCAGCCTGACGCAAGCAAGAGGAACATGCCAGATACATCGCCTTCACATGGGAGGGGGAACCAAAGCAACAACAGGATGGTTCTGAACGTAAACCCCAGGATAAATGTAAACCCAAGCTGGGAGCATCATTCAGTCCCCCATTAGCTCAGGCTGGCTTTTGCCCCCATCTAGTGGCTGCAGCACATGACGAGGTTCAGAGGTCTGTGACTGCCTCCAAGCCAGGAGGCCTGATTCGTGCTTTCAGACACAGAGGTCCCGGCTTGGGGTGTTATACTGAGCAAACAATGCCACGCAGCCCAGCTCCAGCGCTGCCCCCCTGCCCGGTCACCGTTGTGAGCCGCAGCTGTCAGAGCCCGTCTGCCTGCACGCATTCACGTGCGAGCACATCCGGGTAAGTCTGACAAAACTCCATGTGCCCCTGGCAGAAAGATGAGGACTCAGGCATCCCAAAAACAGCCTGCTCTGCCGGGATTCACCTGTCATGAAAAACCTCTCCAATTCCCAACCCAGAAACATGCTCCATCTCCAGAGCTTCCTTTCTTTGCACATTTCTATCAGTTTCCCTGGAAATGTTGGTGAAAACTGCCTGCCCTCTTGCATCTGCATGGAGCATGAGCTAATGGGGCAGCATGCAGGCCTGGGGAAGATGGTCTACTAAATTAGAACACTAGGCACAGACTCTGGAGATCTGGACTAAGTCCCCTGCTCCATCACAGTCACCGAGTGACTTGGGACAGGCCACAATCTACCCTGTCAAATGCATTTTAGTTTGAGCAAAGCCTCCCTCACTTCTCATCCTTTCAGCTAGTCATCCAAAACACTTCACCCAGCTCTCCCAATCAACACTTCGGACTTGGACTAACCCTCATTTTCTAACAACAAAACTTTTCAGCAGGACATTCCAGACCAGCTCTACTAAAGCCAGATGGAGATGGAGAGGCTTCTGAAGATATTTGTAGGTCCTACATAAACCACATTTATTGTTTATTGTGATTTATGTAGGACCTACAAATATCTTCAGAAACCTCTCCATCTCTACCCATCTGGCTTAGTTTTATGCTTCAATTTCTGTGTCCGGTTCCAGCAGTTCTCTGGCGGACAATTTTTTTCCTCTCGTCCAATTCCCCAAGTATGTGTCCCCTTGTGCTCCCAATCTCCTTATCAGACTTAGGCTGGAATTATCCCATGTGCCCTGTGCTCAGACCCATTCTGGAGATAATTCTTTGTGGGTCTTGGGCGGGAGTTCCCCTCTTTTTATTTGCCAGCTCTCTAATTTGATCAAAGATTTCACGCCTCCTCCCCTCCGGAGCGGTGTTGGTCTACAACACAAGCCTCTCTTCCTCCTGCTATCTGTAGCATTTTGACTTGAATGATTGGCAGCCTTCAAATGTGTCTCATCTCCTCAAAGGGAAGGTTTTAAACCACGGGGCACAACCTACCTGACTCTTGAGAGCAGGATGACACACGACCCCGCAAACAATGTCTTTCTTCACATAAAGGTGTCCTACTTAGGAACTCGACTGAAAGGTGCTCAAAGAAGAAAGAAGGAGGGTACTGATGAGCGTCTTTGCCCTTTAAATTTTTAATAATTGTCAATTTAATGCCACTTTTGTGCTCAGGGGAAGAGCCAGATGTAATGCAGGCAAGTTCCAGGAAAGCTTCTCCCATGCAGCTCTGCTAATGCATCTAAGCCTAACCTTCCAGAACAAAGGCCTCTCCGGTCCTGTCGCCTCCCTGGCAGCCTCATAGAATTTCATGCCAAAAGGGATCATGAGCCCTTGGACCTCCTGTATGGGCTTAAATTGCAGCAAGGGGGGCTTTAAGTTGGGCATTTGGAAAATATTCTTGTTGGGCTGGTTGAGCACTGGGATAAATTGCCGAGGGGAGTTGTGGAATCTTCCTCGCTGTAGATATTTAAGGGCAGGTTAGATGAACACCTGTCAGGGATGGTCTAGAACAGTGGTCCCCAACTCAGTGCCCATGGGTGCCATGGCACCCACCAAGGCATTTATGTGCGCCTGCTGAGTGACCAGGGCCGGCCCAAGCCATTCTTACACCCTGGGCCCCGGACGCGTGGCATGTGCCTGGCCGCGGTCCTGCCCCTGGGCACGCGGCAGCCCCAAAAGGTTGGGGACCACTGGTCTAGAAGATAGTGCTTCATTCTGCTATGAGCACAGGGGACTGGACTTGAGCACCTCTTGAGGTCCCTTCCAGTTCTCGGTATCTCAAGCCATTCAGTTCAGTTAGTTTCCTGCAGTGAGCCCAGTAACGTGTTGGACTGAAACGTACCTTCCAAGAATGGCTCCAGCCTTGGCTTGAAGACATCATGAACTGGACACTCCACAGCTTCCCTTGGGAGTCAGTTCAGTGGTTAATTCCCTCACTGAATGGCTAACTCTGCCCATCTACTCCATGCCCACCTGCAGCCTAAGGATGTTAAGAAGCAGGTAACTGACTCATCGTGCAGTCGATACAATCTCTATCGACTACACGATTCGTTGATAAGAGGGGGCAGGGTCCAGGAGCTACCCCCGCTGCAGCTCTGCCGTTAAAACGTGGTAGGAGCCAGTTGGGCAGGCAGCCCAGCTTCCACTACATTTAAACTGCAGAGCCACAGCAGGGCTGGCTCCTGGACCTGTTGCGAGTTGGGACTGAGCAGCCCTGGCTCGTGCCGGGTCCTGGACCACTGTGCCTCTCCCCCCACCCCGCACTATAGCGACGGTGCTGGGGGAACCAAGCTTTTAAGCTGGCTCCTGCTCCCCCCTCCCCTTGCTGCCTCTGATACAGAAGCAGCAGGGAGGGACAAATAGTCGAGTAGTGACCCAGCTAGTCGCTGGCATCCCTACTGCAGCCCCCTTGCTGTCCCGGTTCGGGGCTCCCTCAACGCTCCTGGCTGTCCTGCAGCCCTTCACCCCAGCTACTCCAGTCCTGGGCTCCCCATACAGCCTTGATACCACAGCCCTTAATGTGTCCTCCCACATTTGCCCACTCCCAGGCACACACACAGGTGTGCAGAACCAGACATGCATGGCACATGTGCACACGCGTCTCTATTACTCTTAGCATAGCCACCACTCTCTGCAGCTTTCCACGTGCTCCCCCCGACACTGGGCCCCGCTGGCTCTGCCAGGCCGGACACCCCCTGAAACGACAGTGTGTGTGCCAATGGAGACTTCCGGGGGCATCAGTTTGTTTTCCCTCCACACTCCATGGTGCTGCGGGAACGTTTTTAAGAGTGGGGGGTGCTGAGCCCTCTGCCCTGGTCCACCCCCCACTCCCAGCTCAGGCCAAGAGCAAAGTCCGAGCACACAAGGCCAGCAGCCGGGACCGCAGGTGCTAGGTTCTCGACTGCCACCCTACATGCCAGCAGGCCACCTGTCTGCTGCCACCCAGTGTGCAGGGCTCTAACCAGGACCCCAGCACGTGGGGCCAGCAACCGAGAGCCTGGGTGTGCAGGGTGGCAGCAGGGACCCCAGGCGTGAGGCTGAGAGTCTGGGTGCTGCAGCACATCCCCCCCCATGCTTAGTTCCTGTGCCTATGGGACTCTATTGTTTTCTATTCTGTAGGAGACAGGTGGAGGGTTTTTTTAATTGTATTCTTAACTTCTTGTCCAGAGATCTTCTCTGCCCCTTCTCCCAGCACCTTTCAGTGACTGTGCACAGCAGTTCAGCAGAAAAGGAGCTGGGGGTTACAGTGGATGAGAAGCTGGATATGAGTCAACAGTGTGTCCTTGTAGCCAAGAAGGCTAATGGCATATTAGGAGGAGCATTTCCAGCAGATCCAGAGAAGTGATTATTCCCCTTTATTCGGCTCTGGTGAGGCCACATCCGGAGTAGTGTGTCCAGTCTGGGGCTCCCACTGTAGAAAGGATGGGGACTCATTGGAGAGGGTCCAGCGGAGGGCGACCAAAATGATAAGGGGGCTGGAGCACACGACCTACGAAGAGAGGCTGAGGGATTTGGGTTTGTTTAGTCTGCAGAAGAGAAGAGTGAGGGGGGATTTGATAGCAGCCTCCAACTTCCTGAAGGGAGGTTCCAAGGAGGCTGGAGAGAGGCTGTTCACAGTAGTGAGGGGATGGCAGAACAAGGAGCAATGGGCTCAAGTTACAGTGGGGGAGGTCTAGGTTGGATATTAGGAAAAACTGGGCTGGACTTGATGGCCTCCTGAGGTCTCTTCTAGCCCTGGGATTCTATGAGACTTGTTAGCACTCAGCCTCCAACCCTGCTGCTTGCCCGGAGACAGCTCCTCCACACAGCTCTGTAGACCAGAGTCACTTGGGCCCATGGCGTACATCTCTGGTCCCCCTCTAGGCCAAGGCTCAGGCCAAGTCTCTGTCACTTGGAAACTACATCCAGGCTGGATGTCCTTCTGCAAGACCCGCTGCAGCGCACAGGCGGTGGGACCTGCTGCAGGAATTGCTGGGGGAGGTTCCATGGGCAGGGCTATGCGGGAGTGCAGGCCAAGTCATAACCGTGTCTCTTCAGGCTATAAAGTCCAGTCAACTGGCCCTATTTCATGGCCTATATACTGAATATAGGTCTGAAAACCACCTCCGCATCCCACTCATTCTACACGTGCTTGTTGTGACATCTGATGTCTTTGGCATGAGGAAGCCACAGCCAGGAAAAGATGCGGGATGAGACAGCTCAGCAGACTTTCGTGCCTGTGTATTAACGTTCGGCTTGCCACAGAGCCCAGGGAGGATGAAATGGACATGTTTAATGGGGGAGGGGCACATAGATGCCCCTCCCTCTCCCCCCACGACACGTGGAAGAGGGTCAACCATTTAAAAACATGGGCCCTGGTGCCGTCCATTTGATTTTGGTGTCAAGGGAAATAGAACATGGCTGGGAGGAGATTTAACAGGAAGAGACGCCAGGAAATTAGCAAAGACTAGAGAGCGCTGCGACTTGCCCAGGCAGCACAAGCATAGAGCAGCTGTGATGGGCCCCTGCTACCCCGATGAGCACAGCTCCTGGCGGTGCTCTCTGGGGCTGCGACAGGCACATGCAGAGGAGGAGCTAGGAAGGGCAGGCCACCTGTCTGAGCACCGCACAGAGAAGAGCCACGCCTCTGCCATCAGCTGGTGACTCCCAAGCAGTCGTCGTTCTTACATTATTCATGATCCAACACTGTGGCGCTAAAGTGGATCTAATGTATAAATCTATGTGAGGCCCAGAGTTATTTACTATTAATTAAATACAGCCACTATTTAACAGATTGCTTGGTGTTTTTCACTCTGCAATTAGCAGACGAAACCTGTTTCACGTCTGCAGTTTCGTTCTCAAGTAAAGTGTTGAATTGACAGGGGGCTGGAGGGCCAGGGAAGGCAGCTGCAGTGGGCAGGCTACAAGCCTCTCCGGGCCAAAGTTAGGAACGGTCTGGGTTTGGCTGTCTGGAGGCTGGCATGGTTTGGTGGAACCCCTAGGATGGCCTAGTTTGAGAGGCACAGAATAGGCCCAGTTCAGGAGTAGTGACAGCAACTGAGGCTAGCGAGGGGGCCACCCTGACTGACCCTCCTCCATCGGAGTGGGCCACAAGACTGTTGTAACCAAGACTGGCTCCTGGTTTTGCTAAGTGCACTGGCATACAGAGAGTTTGTGAGCGGTGCCAGCTGGACTGCAGCAGCGCTGGGATTGGCTGCAGAGGGAGCGCCCGGCCCTCACAGGCAGTCCACACACACCGCACTGCACATGCCCTGGCTTTCCGTGCGTGTCACTTTCGTAACACCGCCAGGGAGAAAACGGCACAGACAGAAACCAGCAGAATCTGGCAGCTCTGCACACGGGCAAGGGGAAACCAAATGCCTCGCAGGCCACACACAGAGCCCTGACGAGCCGCATGCATCCCACGGATGATAGATTGCCCACCGCGGCTCTGGGGGCAAACACAGTGCCCAGGACAGTGGGTGAATCGCATTATAAAGGCAGGTAACTGGCTCACTGCAGAGTAATATAATTTGCCATAGTTTGGCAAGTGCTTGCCATAAGCTAAGGGGCACTTTCACCACCAGAAACTCACTCCCAGGGAACGGGAAGAGCCAAATTTCACCAAGACACTGGCTGAGTTTGGAAAGTGAGAGCCAGCCTGGCAAAACACCATGAAAACTAGCTCAGTCTGGCCCTACAAAATATTTGGGGTTCTCCAAAACTCCAGTTCCCCAAGCCTTGTAGCAGGTGGTGGACCATTCAGTTTGTGAGGCTGAAGCAGGTGTGATAGCAGCCTTCTCCAGCAGCGTAAGCCTGGCGCTTCAATGGAAGGAGAACATGCCTCTCTGAGATACCCAGCTGATTTGCAGCATGGTTATTTGGCTCTCTTGGCATTAACAGAAGCTGCTCGTATCCCCGGTTCTTGGAGCCCTTCGCGAGCAATTAAAAGTGCAGTCCGACCAAGACTCCAACACCAGTCGTGGATTGCCTCGCCCTGGTCCTCTTAGCGATGCCAGGTTCCTGGGCGTTGCTTGCATGCACCCTCCCAGCCAGCGGACTGGTGCTACTGCACCCCAGCAAATTCCAAACCAGAGGAGACCCCAGCCAGCAGCTCCCGCTCGCATACCCGCCAAAGGCAGCTCGAGCGCCCCTGCTGAGGTCAGGCCCAGTGGCGCAGCCTGGAAAGGGAGGCTGTGCCTCGGGAAGGCTAGAGCCAAGCCGTTTATGGCTATTGGCCAAACACACCCTTTTTAAACCAGCACGGGGGTGAATGCAGATCCCAGCGCGAGCAAGGCAGGACGGGGAGCAGCCTGCGCACAGCACAGCCAAGAACTTTAATGTTCCAGGGCAAGATGGGGAAAGCCAGTTACCAGCCCAGCAGGTGTTTGAGGTTGGGGGGGATCCAGACCCACCCCTACTCCCATGCTGCCTTCATCGCCCACTTAGAAACCACACGGAAAGCCCAAGTGTATGGACCTGGCAGCCGCCCCCCCGTCACACACACCCCCCCTCGGAGCACGGGAAAGGAAAGTCTCTGCTCCAGCGGCAGCAGAGCTGTTGCTTGGAGGCAGCTGCCTAATGATCAAAGCCCCAGCAACTCTGCTGCTGCAGGCACCTCCCTTGTGTGGCTGCTGAGCCATGGAAGTAAAGCCCTGGGCTGGGGGGAGCGGGGGTCAGTGCCAGTACCAGTGCCAGTCGCATGCTGCTCTGCTACAGTCATCCAGGGAGGGAACTCTGCTCGGCAGACAGGTCAGCCAGGCATGGGCAGGCTGGGGCCAGAGAACAGCAGGTTCCCTCTGCCGCAGGCTGGGGCGTCCCTGAGCAGCCAGCCGCAATCTGAACCCAGCCCTGGGAGAGAGAAGGCCAGTGCAGCCTGGACCGCAACCTGCCCTGCTGCTCCGCCATCCCTCAATGCCAGCTCGGGGTTGGCAGGCAAGTTGTGAGGCTTGATTGATTTATAATCCACCAGGCATCCTTGTGCTTGCAACCATGTGCTGGTCAGCCCCGTGCCATAGCACAGCTTGGCAGGGCCGGCCAACAGACCGGCGTGAGCAGAAAAGGTCCCTGGCGGGGCAGGGACAAAGGGGCCGTGCCACACAGCGGCAACAAACCGCCAGACACACAGAGTTAGGGGAGGGGAAAGTGTGCCCAGGTGGGCAGTCTGCTGAGAATGTGGCTCAAAGACCATGTGCCAGGCCAGATGCAACGTGGAACACCCCAGCTGTGTGCTCAGGGATCCCTGCAAAGGGAACGTACCCGCAAGGGCCTGAGTGTCAGGGCCCCCTCCTGCAGGCATGCTACAGGCAGCGCGAACAAAGGTGTTCATGGCCCGGAGAGCTGCGGCACTTGGGTGCTGTGTTCGTTGGATGCTCGGCTCGGCTGTGGCGCTGTCGTCCCATCGTTGGCCAAGTTGCTTGAAACGGAAAGCTCATGCCCAGCCCAGAGACCTCCCCACGCCTCCGGGTGGCTAGTCTCTTGCTCTGAACATCACTTATTCTTGCAAACTAAAAGCAAAGTATTTTGCAAGTGGGTCTGGAAGGGTGCTCAGCTTTCTCCCAAAGTGCGTTAAGCTCGCTCTGTTTGGGTCCCCAGCCCCGCTGTCCACATGGCGGCTGAGACAGAAGAATAGAAATCACCGCTTAACAGTTCGCAATCCACCACTTGGGCATTCACAACTCCAAACAAAAATGGCAAAGCAGTCGGGGGGGGAAATCCATTGCTTTCGCGAGGATCCTTGCCAGGAACGCGCCCTGTTGATTTGCAGGTGGGGAAAAGGGAAGGGTGTTCTTCGGCGATAGGGAGAATCATAGCTGTATAAACTCTTCTTCACTCCAAATTAGCCCCTTCGAAAGAGCTTTAAGAGAGAGAGCGAGAATCTTTGCTTTACATGCCAGCCATCTCTGGATGCACCCTGGCGGGAAGTAGCAATTTCTTTTCTCTTGTTTGGGTGTGAGGGGGAACTAGCCAAGAAGATAACTCCTGCCGCCCCCTTTAAAAACACAGACCCTCCCTTGCTGTGGATCTGGAAACAAGCCATCAGTCAATGGCTGGTGTGAACTTTAGTGCTGGTGAATAGTCCCAGGCCGATAGCCTTGGAAGGAAAAGGTCCCTTCCCACAGGACAGCAAGACTCCCCCCACGCTGCCTCCTGCCAACGGGCCCCGTCCTTGATTGGCCGGGAGAGAAAGCAGCACAGTCTCTGTAACATCTGCCCTGCAAGCCCATACGCAGGTAAAAATGCACCGTGGCCTGCTAGAAACTGAACCGAGCGCCTCAGTCCTCTCCCACAGCTGTGGTCCGTCAGTTCTGCCAGCAGAAGTGCCAGCATAGCCCACAGCCAGGCACAGCCACGGCCCACCAGCCAACTACCTCCCCGGCAGGTGACACACATTTACACCTTACCCTGTATCCCCCAATGGACCGGCCTGCCCTGCGAGAGCGTGGCCAGACTGCGCAGAGCAAGAGGGATGCTGGACACATCTGGGGAGGACACAGGGAAGCTGCATTTAGTAAATACCCAGAGCAGGACGACATTCCGGACATGCTGACTCTCCGGGGGGGGGTAGGTTGGTTTGGAGCAGGATGCCCTGGAAGAAAGCTAGCTCTGGGCAGCAGCACTTCTAGGTGCGAGGTTAGGGGCCTCAAAGGCAGGGTGGAGCATTGGGAATAAAGCTGACTGACCAGGCTCTGGCTAATCACATCAGATCACTTCCTTGAACTTTGCTTTATGAACTTTCCAAAAAATCAGCTCTCTCCCACCCCCGCTGTACAAGTTTCTGGCTGGGCGCTTTTGGCTCGGTCTGCTGGAAAATTGGCTAAACAAGCCAGTCTGTGCAAGCCCTCGCAATCAGCCTGGCATGATGGCTTGAGTCAGTCACCTGTCACTTAGGCGCTTACACACAGGACTGTTAAAACCAACAACTGTTATTATACTTAATAACCAGTTTCCAGCTCATCAACTCATTGGATGCTGACAGGTGTAGTTAGTGTCAGCGCGCATGGCCTAACAAGCACGAGAAAACGGAGCAGCAGCTGGAAGGAGACGAGATGCCAGCGTGCTATTCCAGGCGCCTGCCCGTCCAGCCACCGGGAAGACTCACAAGGGCAGCATGACTCTGCCAACTTCTCTAGCGTGTGCCCTGATCACCATGGTAACGTGATATCCCTGCATACCTGGGCCCGGGGCGGAGGGAATGGATGCCAGAGCTGGACCAAAACCCGAGAGCGAAGCGATGCATGCGGAGTGTCCCAACACTGCCAGAGGAGGTGTGATCGGACCCCTCAGCCTTCGGCAGGCAGGCATCTGGCCAAGCCTTCGGAGCTGGAGACATGGGGGCAAATCTGGCATAGGGGGCAAGGGAGGAGGAACTGGGAGGGTCTTTCTGCACTTATATGGCAGCCTCCCAGTCAGGAATCGCTGGATTGATTGGCGCGGCTGCTTGGGAAGAGCCCTGGAGACCCAGCTCCGGAATAAGGTGCCTCGGCAGAGCTGGAAATGCTGCGCATTGGGCCGAACAGTGTGTGAAAAGAGCCCAGGGCTGGACGAAGGAGGGAGCCGTGTACTGGGGGTTTGGAGCTGAGGGGCACTGGCCGCGCTGCGTACCTGGGGGGTTAGGGTGGGGAGTACAAACCAGCGCTCTAATGGAGGACTGAGGCACGTTGCACTGGGGTGGGAGGAACTCGCATGGCACCTGCCTCACATCCACGAGCCAGTGGCCGCCAGGAGGAATAAAGGGTTCTGGGCAGGGCGAGGGTGGTTCTTTGCACTGAACCCATTGAAAAGCCAAAGAATAATTCAGACCCATGAAACCCAGAACACAACAGGTCTTCAAGGGCCAGGCCTCCGTGAGCCACGCAGATGAGGCCAGTATTGACAATAGCCCCAAATGCAGCCGGCCTCGGGAACTGCTGGAGTGCAGAAGGAAGACACTGTTCCTCCCAGCCAGGCCCCAGCAGCCCGGCCTGCGATCACAGCTCAGTGCTTTGCAGGCTGCCTTGTACCCGCCTTGCAGCACACTGAGTCGGTACAGTACTGCCATCTGTCGACCACACGATACAGGTGAGCGCCTGGGAAGCCGGTTGTCACAGCCCCAGCCCCTCGGACCTGCAGCCGTAATGACGGGCTCCAAATTCCCTGCCGCAGAGGCTTCTCCGGCCCGCTGCATGAATAGACATAATGGACCGATGGGCGAGGGGATTTGAAAGCAGAAGGCATTTGCTACAGCCTGTTTGACTCCAGGAAGGCCTGCGGAGCTACACACTGCAGTCGCAGCCTCTCTGGATATAGCCACCCGGCGTCAGGGCTGGGCAGGCTGTTCCAATTCGCCGCACAGAGGAATCGCAACAGAGGAGCTAGAGCAGGGGAGGGGCTGTTTGGGGATTTGCAGCAGAGGTGATGGGGTGTAGGGCTGCTTCGCCCTTTGCCCCATGGGTGGACAAGAAGTCCTGAGATCCTGCATCCCCGGTGCCTGGCCCAGCCCCAGTGAAGGGGGGCGGGCAAGAAGGTGAGAAAAGTCACCACCAGCATTGCCTCTCTGTACCCCACGCCCCTGTTCCTCACAGCCCTGAGGCCTGTCCTTGCCGTGCTACAACACAGGAGCTTTGGCTCCGCTTAGCAATCCAGGATGGGCTGCAGCAAGAAGAGAACAAGGCAGATCTGCTCTGCCTCGCCCGGCATCGGCACAGAGCGGAGCTGAGAGATGGGGGACTCTGGACCCCCAGCTAGCTTGGGGCTGGGTGGACAGCGTTCCACAGGGGGTCGGCTCATGGGCAGCATGAGTCAGGCCAATCCCTAGAGACTCTCTTCTCCCTGCCTCTGTCCCAGGTCTCACAGGTGATACCAGACAGGCCGGCGACACACCCCTCCTCTCACATAGCCTTCCCCTTGCTTGCTGCACGCAGTCCCAGCTGAGGGCGATCCCAGGCAGATGTTGCCTCCCCACCCGGGAAGAATGTTGCTCAGACAAAACTATCCTGATGAGGAGAAAATCACCCCGTTCTCCCGGCTGCCTCCAGCCGGGGCCCCAGCATGGCGAGGCCAATGCCAAAACTCGCACTCGGAACCTTCAGCGCTGGATCAGACACCTACGACCGACCCACCGTAGGCCCCCTAGGAAGAGCTAACTCGCGACATGGCCCTCAGACATGTACCTGTAACACGCCCTGATAGCAAACATCTGACGCAGGGGCGTGGCCATTTTGCAAAAGGGGGACAGTCACAGAAGGAAAAGATGGAAGAGGCTGACTAAGTCATTCCTTCCCTTCAGCCTGCTGGGGCAGAATGTCTCCAAATAGATGCATCAGGTTTTAAACATACTACCCCAGATTTTAGCCAGAAAAGCCATGAAAGAACAGAAATCGGAACTAAACAAGAATCCAAATGCAGACTCGGAGGTGGTTGGGGGAAGGTGAGCTGGGAACCAGGAATGGCTAGGAAACTAGTTTGTGTAACCTAGGAGACAGTGAGAAAATGAGCCCAAAGTGGGGGGGGGGGGCGTGCAGCAGAAGGAACAGAGATGGCAGCGAGAAACAGCACAGGAGACAGTGAGGAAAATTAATTGCAGCACCGCACAGAAGACCCGTTTCTGAAAAGGGGGTGGTAAATAAGGAGCAAGGAGGGCTGAACACAGGGCTCTGAAATCGGACCTAAAGAGGTTTTAAAGGACCAAAAAAAAAAAATGATTCTGCAGAGCACCAATTTAGTAAAGAGAGAAGGGTTAGGGAGATGAGATAGGGGAAGAAAAAAGAGCCAAGTTAACAGAATAAAGAGGGAGAACAAGAGAAGAGACATTGATGCAGGAGAGAAGAAAAAAGATCAGATATGAAATACAAGAGAGCAAGGATAAAAGCAGTAAAGAGGCTGTATTGGCACTCCAGCTGCCATGACACTGGGAAAATTGTCTGTCTTGTTAAGCACTATATCTATATTGATAAATCTTAAATATTATCTCAGACAATTTCTCCAGAACAAGCAATTTCTACTATTGCTTCAGAAGTTGGGGTTATTTTTCCTCTTTATAGCTTCACATCTATCCCATCCCACTCACTTTTTTACTCCTCCTGTTTTGCACAAATCTCTTGGCCTTTCCTTTCAGCCTTTTCTACCTGCCATTTGTCTTTGGATTCCTGTAAGATTGGGACTCACGTTGCGTTTTTATTCTGTCAAATCTGTTCATGCCACATGGACACTTGCCATCGAAAGATTCCCACCCCTGAGAGAATGTACTTCAATCCAAAGCCACCTCCCATCCACACGATCCTTTCATCTCCACCCAGAAAAGAAGGGGGAGAGGCTTTGAAGTGACTTGGGAGTATGGAGGAGAGTTTAGAGCTCCAAAGCCATTGATAAGCATCACCCTAAAGTCCCTGGGTCCCCCACAATTGGCCACATGGGTTGTTTGCACCTTGGAGAACTTTCATCTTTCCATGGGGCAGCAGCGGAGCAAGTATGTCGCCTGCCGGAGATCTAGATTGGATTGGGACAGTCCAGATATTTGGGGCCTTGTCTTATATAGGCACCTTTACCCCCACTCCCTGCCCTGATTTTTCAGTAACTGTCTAGTCATCCTGTGGTGATCCCCACATCAGTAATATTCTAGATGGCCCCTTTTTTAAGGATCTTGCAACCCCAGGGCACGTCTACACTGCAGAGTTTTTCCAAAAAAACTTCAATTATGTCCCCACTGCAATCACGTTCTTTTGAAAGAAAATCAAAAGAACAGAGGGGTTTTTCCGACATCGGTAATCCTCTTTCTACGAGGAAGACGACTTCTGAGCAAGAGCTCTTTCGGAAAAAGGCGCGTGTGGACAGGGAGAGGGAGTTCTTTGGAAAGAAGAGGAAAGAGGAAAAAGCACAGGTGCCCTGGTGGCCACTCCATCCATAGCAATCACAGCTTACATGCGAGAGAGCATCCATTCAGTGTGAACACTATCTTTCGAAAAAGCAGATCACTTTTTCAATGCGCTTTGGCAGTGTGGACGCTCTCTTTTGGAAGAAGTGTTTTCGAAAGATCTCTTCCAGAAAAGCTTCTTCCAAAAGACGCCTACAGTCTAGACATCGCCCCAGGGCCAAGCAAAGTGTGTGGTCCGGACCGTGAACTTACCCGCTAGCTCTAGAGCATTTGTCAGGGAGGAGAGAGCAGGAAGTGAGGTGATAGGAGGGAATGGCTTTGTGGGGAAAGCACTGTCCTGGGAACTCATTGGGAGATAGGGGCAGGAGGGCTCACTACAATCGTCTAGTCCGACTCGTGCACAGCACGGGCTTGAGAACCTCACCCAAGAGTTTTTGCATCAAGCCCAGAACTTACATTTGAACTAGACGGTACCTTGTGAAAATACCTCCAGGGTCGATTTAGATGCCCAGGGATGGATACTCTGCCAGGCCCCTAGGTAAACTGTGTCAGTAAATCAACCACTGGAACAGTTAAATGTGTGCTTTATTTGTCGTACAAATTTTCTAGCTTCAGTTTCCAATTCCTGGACCCTCTTCTACCTTTTCTTGCTACACTGAAGAGCATTCTACTATAAGAATCACATCCCCACCTACGTCCTTGGAAACCCTAAGAATCACCGCTTTATCATCTCTTGGATGAATTCCTCTTGTCTTTCGCTAGGACTGTATCATTGTTAGGGGAAAATGTATTTTCTTAACTCACGTTAACTAGCACGAGGTAAATCTGAGAGACGATAAAGTAGTGTGCAGCTAGCAGGTTCAGTTAAAAGATTATGGTCATAGCTTCACTTGGGGGAAGGTCATGCGGCCACGATCCATCTTCCAGCGTTCAATTTAGCAGGTCTAGTAAAGACCCATTAAATCGAACTCAGCAGCCCCCTCCCCCCTTCCACTCCCCGTGGCCTGTGAGGAGTAAGAGAAGCTGATGGGAGCATTTGTTCCCATTGACTTCCCACTGTGGGCACGGCAGGGAAACCCAGCTATGTAGACTCCAGCTACATAATTAATGTAGCTGGAGTTGCTGATGTTAATTTGACCTTCCTTTTTAGTGTAGACCTGGCCTATGAGGGAGCCATATGTTATAGTATTGTTATGCTATTGCAATAAAAATAAGCAAAGATAATGAAGTAGGAAGCTTGCCTTTTCACTGTCCAGACACCCTGTTCAGGAGGTGCAGGAAAGGCTCACAGTCAATGCGCAAAACGAATTGAAATTCAAATGATTTCTCATTGTGTTACAGAATTAACAAAGGGCCCTTTTGTGTGGAAATGCATGAGCGCCCTCCGGTTTTCAACAGAAACCCATGCCAGGTTCGGAACGAGGACGCAGTTCCCCCTTTGGAGTGACCAGGGCTTTCAGAGCAGAAGGCAAGTCGGGGGCTGCAAGATTTTTGAGGTTTAAAAAACAACCAGTGTTTTTTTTCCAACAAGCCAAACCAAGCGGAAGTTGGGTTGGGGTGGCTGGAAGAAGGCAGAAATATTTGTGCGAGTCCCCACCAACCAACCCTTGCTAGCGTCACACGGCTAGTGTGAACGGAGACTTTGGTTTCATTTGGCACTTCCCGTTGGCATCTAGGTCCCTTGGGGGAAAGATACTAAGAAACAAGGTAAAAGGAACCTCCGGTGAGGGGGTGGAAAAGCCTGGGTTAAGAATTGTAGCTTGTGTTTGTCTCGGTGTGAAAATCTGCCAAAGCTGCCTGCTCCACATAGCCTTTCCCAACACAGCTGGCAGCCTGTAGGCGAGGAAAGAATGGGTAGAGGACAGACAGCACCTCTAAGGCCATCAGCCCCACGATATCAACCAAAGCGGTTCCTAGCATGGCTTAGAAGGAAAGTGCAGCTGTGGGTCTGATGATGTGTGTGAAACAGGCCTCTCGCATCCCTGTAAAACATCGCTTCCTGCTGAAAGGAAAGAGCATGTCCCTTGCTCGGGAGCCAGCTTGGCAACCCAGCTACTGAGCCCCAGGGGTTCATGTTCCTCACAGGTTCCTGCGAGAGGAGAGGGGGTTTCCCGGCCTCCGTCCCCCTGGGAAAGTTCCAGTATCGCGCACACTGCTTCCCGCCAGCGCTTTCCATGCCAGGGTCCCAGGGCGCTTTGTGAGATAAGCCTCATGCCGAGAACAGATGCCATCGCCGCGGTTTATACCCAGTGGTGTCAGAGAGGGGACGCAGCGTCCAGCAGTCAGGTGGCGAGGCTTTGGCAGAGCCCGGACACAGAACAAGGTGCCCCAACTCCCCGCGTGACTCTCGTTCCAGGCCGCCTCCCTCACACTGGCATCTGGCTTTCATGGGCACAGAGCCATACACGGCCCACACCGCACTTTGCTGGGGCAGCTGGGTTACCACAGGGCACGGAACAGCCCACAGTTAGCTCCTGATCTCAATTACACACACTTACGACGCGCTCACCAATTGAATCTAATTCGCCTGGGAAGCCCCATTGCTTGCCCTGCTGTCTTCCATAGCGAACTGGGTAAGCCTGTTCCCCCCCTTCAAGAAAACCGGTCCCTGGCAGCGATGATCACAAGTGGACAGGCATGCCAGACAGCCTGTCACACCGCTACAGACTCCCCCACGCATGCCCAGGCCGCGCTCGCCTCTCCCGCTCCCACAAGACGAGTGCTGGAGGATGGCTGCGTGAGGGGTAGGGCTTGTGCTCACTCCCAGTCCCCGGGAACAACCCCCGGGCTTGTGTCTTTAGTGCCTGCCCTCCTGCAGAATCCCCCGGCGGCTTGGAGAATGTTCCCTTCTCTTAAAGGAACATCCCTGCTGGGCCTCCCAGTGGCCCTTGGGCATTTCCCGCGGGCATGGCCAGAACAGAGGCCGTGTCTATGAAGGAAAAGGCAATCCCGCAGTAACACTAGAGAAGCAGCAGCAGGCGACGGACAAGGGTCTGCCACCAGCTCTCCTATGGAAATACAAATACTACTAAAGGCTTCCCCCTGCACCTTACAGCTCTTAGGGTTCCTTCCTCCAGCAACCTTTCGTCCCAGGCCCCAGCTGTGGCCCAAGATGCCCCCCTCTCCTCTACATTCCTTGCTACTGTTTGTATCATGATAGCGCTCATGGGTCTCAGCAGAGGCCACGGTGCCCCACTGTGCCAGGTGCTGCATAGACCCACCAAGACAGCCCCTACCCTGAATGGCGTCCCATTGAAACAGCCAAGACTGGCAAAAGATGGGTGGAGAAACAGAGGGAAGGGAACTGACTGGCCAAAGGTCGCTCAGCAGGTCAGTGGCAGAGCTGGGAATAAAATTAGCAAACCCTGACTCCCAGTTCAGTGCCCCGCCCGCTAGGCCGTGCCCCAACCCAGAAGGATTTGAGGTGGGAATTAATGCACGCACAGCCAGCAGGAACTAACCTGACTCTCCCTACGGCACGAACAGGGGGGCATGCTGCCACCCGGGCTGAGTATTAACCAGAGGGGACATCAAAAGGGCTGAGATGTTAGAGGCCAGTGCCCCTGGCGGAGGGGTCCCAAGGGCTGTCCCTCACTTGCCCCGTGTCTCTTCCCCCATTGACATGGCCTGTCTCCATCATGTCCCAAGCCTGCCAGCCTCCCTCACGTGGGAAATCCCACTGGCAGGCAAAGGGACCCCTCACAGGTCGAAGACGGGGCCAGGAAAGAGGCGCTGTACATCGTGGTGGCTCCGTTGCTACCAGTGGAGCTCTGCCACCTACCCCCGCTGGAGACTGTTGGGACAGGGACCCCGGGTCAGACACGCTGCCCAGAGGCCCCTCGGGCACGGTATAAAGAGCAGGACTGTGTAATGCTGGGATCAATTACTTCTTTCCCTTCTGTATTGACATGTGACCAATTTGTTTCTAACGAGAGCGCTGATGGCCATTAGTGATTTACCGTCTTGGTTTTAGGCTCGGCTGCATTCTGCTGCTTTCCCTTCGATAAAAGCAATAATCCCCAATGAAAACTCTCGCAGCGGTTTAAAACGAGCGCCCCAGACAGTGCCGGTAGCTCTGTGATCTTTGTTCTGGTCGATCAGTCAGGAACCGCTTGGCCCGCCAAGAGAAAAAAAAAAATCAGGCCCAGTTTAAACCAGTTCCTTCTCTTTGCTGGCCCAGGTAAGTTTGAATGCATTCAGTATCAAAGCAATGTCCACAGATTGAAAACCTCTGGAGAGGTCTTTTGAGGCAGACAATAGCAGCGTGGATCCTTTGAAAAGGGGGCCCTGCTAGCCAGCTGTGCCCGTTCCAGATGTGTGTTGTGGTGTGATTGCCTGTGTGCTCTGAGAGACAAGTCTTTCTTCTCCACTGAAGAACACCCTTGAGCTCAGCTAGTCTCTGCATACAAAGCCTCCTACTCGACTGGAGAGAGACATACACACAACTCCCAGTGACGGAATGGGGGATTGGAACGGGGCCTTTTCTATTTTCCCCTTGCAGTTTGGGGTATTGTTCAGATAACAGCCAGCAGCCTGAATGAGAAGAACAAACTTATAAAAGAGAAATTGGTCCTTGTTATTTCTGCAGCGCTTCCATTCTGCTTTTGAAAGTCGCTCGTCCTAACAATCACATGTGTGCAGCACCAGGAATACTAATGAAGCAAAACTGTCTCTCTCTCACACGGCCTTCAATAGACCCACGGTTGCCCCATGAGGTAATGAGGCCTCTTTGCAGAGCAGGGCTGGGCTCCACAATTGGACCCGCTTTGGAAAAAAAGTAGCTTTTTTTTTTTTTTTTTTTTTTTTAAAGTGATCGTTCAAGCCAGCAGACGTCATACGCAAACCAAAATTGGTTCTCTTATCGTAGGTCCTACCATAAACAAAGCTACGCATAGGACAGTACTAGTGCCCTTCAGGCTAACACAACAGATTTTGCCTTGACAGGCACTGATTTTTAATAACTTTACAAAAATTAAAAAACTCTAAAAATTCCACATTCCCCCCTTTTTCCATGCTGCTAAGATCCATGCCTCCTGCAGCCTGGTTTTCACCCCCTAAATCAGACAAAATGTATTCCCCTGGGCCAGGCCCCTATGAAACATAGGAAGTAAAGGGGGAGAAGCACCAGGAGCCACGCACTGATGACAGATGAAGAATCTGGCTGCCCTGTCCCTCTGGCTTTGCCTTCTGCTTCAGTCTCTATTCATTTGCAGGAGTGAACAGAAAAAGGCACTCATGGTCTGGCCATGTTACCCTGCAGCAGGGTCGCAAGTCCAGAAGCCCCTTGAAAAGCAGATGCTGCCCAGCTCACTGATATCATAGTGGTGAGTGTGTGCTAGAACCCAGGCCAAACCAGCACTCTGACCCTGAGAGAGAACCCACCTCCTCCCAGCCCCAAGGCAGAAAATCATTCCGGCCTGCACCGGGGCTCCCCGCTCGCCAGCACCGATTCAGCATGTGGCTGTCTGCACCCACAGCGACTAGCGGGAAGGGGATCTCGGAAGAGGGGGTGTATCCCGGTGAGCATTCTGCAGGCATGTGTGAAACTAGGGGTATGGAGCCTTTTTTGGGTCGGGGGCCAGGGACCCACAGAAACATCAGTGGGGGCTGCACACAAGTGAGAACCAAAAAAACCCCCAAACAAACCCCCCACTGACGTGGCCCCCATCTGAGAAGGGGAAAAATGCTCCCCCCATTCCTCTCACACACCAGAGCCATGGGGGCCCAGCCTAGTGGACATTGTGTGCTCCCACCCCACGGGGGAATGGCAGGGAGCTGGAGCACCAGCCTCGGGGGCCGGATCCAGGTAAGCCGGGGGCTGCATCTGGCCCCTAGGCCTTAGGTTCCACACCCCGGTACAAGCCCTTATACCACTACCAGGCCTCCGACCAGGGCCGGATTAAGACCTTTAGAGGCCCTAAGCACTGAAAAGATGATGGTACCCCCCCCATATGTAATTCAAAATAAAAACAATACTAGACCGTAAACTCTTTTTTTTTTTTTTTGTGCGCCCCTGCACATGCTTAGTCTGCCTGTTGGGTAATCCAGCCCTGCCTCCGACCTCCACACCCGGGGAACAAGACCCTCTTGAGCATCACTGGCTGGCTGGGAGACAGCTGACCCTTCCCAGCCTGGTTATCTGGCACAGCCACAGAGCTGAGCTGCGAGACAATCCATTAACCACAAGAGCGCCACAATCGGACACCACAGCCTCACCTCTGACCCTGTCCCTGGAACAGAACATCCAGTGCTCAGCATGGCCAGATACCTCTTCTCACAGCTCAGCTCCTGGGGCGCGGCACTGGGCCGCCAGAAGAGGAATCCAGTGTTCCTTGACTCCTCCCGGGTCTTTTCTAGGACCCCTATCTCTCTAGAATCTAGCAGGGAGTTTGGGCCACGATCCGCATCTGGCACTCATGCTATTCCCTAAGAGGTACCCCTATGGAGTGCTCAAGAGGCTGTCACGGCTTGCTGGAGGTGCTCGAGGTGCCCCCAAAGCGTCCTCAAACATTGTTCCTGCTACCACCTCCTGACACAGCCTCCTACCTGCGTTTCCAGGAACCCAGCTGCTCTCGCTCTGTGCCGGAATCAATGCAATCCCCTAAAAGCTCGTAAGTCGGAGGTAATTATAAAAAGCATCAATTACCCAGCAATGTGGATTTCACGAATTCAATTAATTTGCATAGTGATCGATTCAGGTGGGTCCTCTCCGGGTCTCTGGAGAAAGTTAGGACATTGTTCTGCTCGCTATTGATTTTACAATGTAAAACCAACCCGCTCTCTCCCCGTATTCAGTGCTGTTCACTCAGCCATATTCGCTTTCAGATCATTTATTTTTGTACGTCTTTCAACTCTGTTTGTTGCTATCACACAAATGCAGAATATTACATTGTAGAGAATAATTGACTCAATACCATCATGGCACTGTGGGTCTCCCAGGCTCTCAGGAGTGAGCGCTGGCAAGAGCCAGCGTGCAACCTGGGAAGGGCAGGGGGGTTCACCTTTCCAGTTATTAAAACGCTCACCTGGCTCCATATTAACTTGCTGCCCTGTGAGTTTGCTAGTGTTCCCTACATGCAGGCAGCCTTCCCGAGGCTACTGTGTAATGCACTGCACCAGGCATGGGCAAATACTGCCCTGTGGGCCAGATCAAGTCTGCCAGGGTGAGCCCACACACTGGCATATTTACCTGCACCTCCGCAGATACAGGGGATCTCAGCTCCTGGCGGCCGTGGATCGCCGGTCCCTGCAGGTAAATATAGCGGCAGCGGGCTAACCCTGATGAACCGCCGCCGTTTTATTGCCCGCCCCTGCTCTACACAGAGCTCTTCAGTGGCTCATGCGTCTGTCCCTGGGAACACAGCCCCAGGAGCAGGGGAGCTCCATGGCAGAATCTCATTCAGCCAGCTGTCTTGGGCCATGCCAGAACTGCTCAGAGCAATGGGCGTCAGTAGAGCAGGCCGGGGACAGGCAGGTTATTAGCAAGATGTGGGTACAGTCGAGGTCAATGTGTATTTTCCTCTTCCAAACCTTGGCCCGGAACACCAGACTGTGTAATCTCAGCATAGTGCCCCTTTCCTGGTGCAGGAATAACACCCGCCAATCCATGTGACTCGCTCCTCCCTTCCTAGCCAGCTCCCAGCCAGACCCCTGGCCATTTAAACACACTTCCTGGCACCAGAGCACTGCTGTGCACTGCCCTTCAAGGGTGCCACCCACGGGTGCCCAAGCCCTTTGCAGATGTTAATTAATGAAGGCAGGAAAGAAGTGGAGGAGCCAGTCTCTGCTAGGCCAACAGCCACATCTATTTCGTGGGCAGAGAAAGTGAGGGTAAGGGACATGCTCAAGGCCACCCAGATTCACTCAGTTGCAGAGGCAGGAGCCCCGGCCAGTGACAGCCCAGAGGACCTGCCTGCTGATGCCTGTGACTTACTGCAGTTGTAAGACAAACGGAAGGGATGAGAGGGAGAGCCTGGAACAGCCTAGGAGCTAGACCAGACTCCTTCCGATGGCCCAGCACTTACCAGGGCTACTGCCCAACAACCAGCCAGGGACGGGCCCAGGACGCTGGGCCCAGTAGTGCAAGGCTGGTGGGGAGAAGGCCAGTGGCCGTGTTATAGCACTTGCAGCATCCTCGGCCAGAGCAGGTAGGGGCAGGACCCTGGCCAGTCCAGGGGACAGACCCAGCTTCCTACCTCAGGAAGGTGCCCCCCTGCTGCTAACGGCAGTCAGCACTGGGGACTGTGAACACGGCCTGCGGATGGTGGTGCTTGCAGCTACGCCACTCCAGAAAACTTTGCAGACCAAGCCCTCCATTTCCCAGCTTCTACCCCCCTCCGGCTTAGCTGGACAGAAAGGCAGACGCTGGCACCGCATGGGAGGGCAGGAGACTCCAGCCCGGCCTGCTGTTTAGGACTGCGCAGGAGCTGCCATTTCAGGGCAGCACGAGTGACAAGAGACGAAAGGCCAAGTGGTTTCCCACCTCCGGCCAAACCTTCCTCCTGCTCCTGAGCCGCAAACGGCCACACACAAGCCCACGAATTGGGCAGGAAAAGGCTTCTCATGAAACGCCACCCAAGAACAAAGAGGCTGTTCCCGCCGATTCAAAGGGGGCTGAAGGGGGGCAGGTTTTCAAGTTGCATCGCTCCTCCCATCAGGATATTAGGGAGCTAAGTAGCCATGTGGCTGCTGGCTCCCGATAACCGGTTCCCAGCGAGGGCCCTAATTGTCCCCGGAATGGCTCTGCCGCTGCCAAGAGTAGGTCATTTACGGAGTGGTACGCGCAACTCAATCAAAATCCATTTTCCGAGGGAAAATTCCATTCTTATCAGAGTTCTGCAAGAGGGCTGCAAGCGGCCCGTGTTAATTGAAGCTTTGATGTTTGCTGGAGGAGGCCTCTAATCAGCTCAACAAAGGAGCCGATACATGGCACCTTGTACGCCCCTGGCAGCAGAAGAGACTTCGGGGCTGAGCCAGCGTCGTGGGTCTGTGGTTTGCAGGTGAGCAAGGCAAAAGAAAATACGGCCGACTCACCTTCAAGAGGAGGGGATGAAGGACACGGAGCTCACAAGCACGAACTCCTCCTGCATAAGCAAACTTCTCCCACAACAGAGCAGTCCTCCCTTCTGCCTACCAGACACACGGGCACCACAGAACAGCTGAACTGGCTAGCTCTAAGGATGTAGTAGTACAGTCGATTAACCGATAAGCAAAAGCTAATGCTATAGACTACATGCATTTCCTCCCCACCATCATCTGCCAGTAAATTATTTAGCAGGCTGGCCAGCAGCCCAGCTCAGTCCTGGCTTGCACTGGGTCCTGGACCTACCCCTGCTGCAGCTCTGCATTTAAAGTGTATTAGGAGCCAGGCGGGCAGGCAGCCCGGCTCAGTTCTGGCTCGTGCTGGGTCTGGGAGCTCAGACCCCTCCCCCCTGGACAGAGGCTGCCCAGGGACTATAGAATAGTCGACTAAACTATAAGAATTCACGATTCAATTAATTATTCAATTAACCGATATTTAACATTCCTAGCTAGCTCCAAAGCAGAACAGCACCAGTGAGAGGCAAGTGCTGCTGGGCCTGGAGGAGAACCCTGGTTATGGAAGGAAGGAAGGAAGGATCTTTCCTGGAGCCAGAGAGGAGTCTCAGAGGGGATCCATGTTAGTCTGTATCTGCAAACACAATGAGGAGTCCTGTGGCACCTTAAAGACTAACAGATTTACTTGGGCATAAACTTTTGTGGTTAAATACACTTCATCAGCTGCATGGGGTACAAGTCACAGAGGTAGGGAAATTATGTACTAGCATATCAAAAGGAGGACGCTTCAGGGGGTAGCCGTGTTAGTCTGTACAGGAAAAAAACAACAAATGGTCTGGTAGCACTTTATAGACTAACAAAACATGTAGATGGCACAGCCCACATCTTCAGATGACCGGAGTAACTTATCAAGTGTAGGACCAGTGATAATGAGGACAATTCAGTGGGGGTGTATGGGGCTCACACCCCACAGCTGATGGGGAGGTATGAATACCAGGAAAGGGAAAACTGCCTTGGTAGTGAGAGAACCTTCTAGTCCTAATTTCATTGTGTTACATTGGCAAGTGACTTGCATCTCTGCTGTTTCTCTCTGGAGTCTGGTTTGGACTCCAGAGAGGAGGGCCAGTCTGACCTGAGCGTGTCTGCTCCAGGCACTTGCAGAGTTCACGGCTGGTGGGAATGTGACAACTGAGGCACAAGGGGTCCCAAACCCTGCTACACGAACCATCAGTGTGTTTACCCTTTGGATGCTGCATCTTTACCGTAAATATCCTGCAGCCTAGAATGTGCCTGCTGCCTAAAGGCGAGAATGACTAGACCTCTGAGTACCCTTGTGACCTCTGAGGACAGGACAAGGAGCACTGGGCTTCAACTGCAGCAAGGGAGGTTGAGGTTGGACATTAGGAGAAACTTCCTACCTGTCAGGGTGGTGAAACACTGGAATAAATTGCCTAGGGGGGTTGTGGAATCTCCATCTCTGGAGATATTTAAGAGCAGGTTGGACAGACACCTGCCAGGGATGGTCTAGATGGTGCTGGGTCCTGCCGTGAGGTCCCTTCCAGGTCCCTTCCAGTCTAGTATTCTATGATTCTATGATCGGTACAACTGGGGATACGGTGCATATATTGATCAACTTTGTAGTGGGGCAAAAGGCTCAAGGAATGATCCTACAGTGGTTTGATCATCTGACACTAATGGAACCTCCGAAGCATTAGCACTGGTTTTCGTGACAAGCAAATTATCCATTTTAGTGCATCATAGTCACACACAATGTACAGACATTCCAGCGCTGTCATGTGTATACACAGAGTCTCACATGTGGCACAAGATGCACACGGAGAACATGACACGCTGCACCACAATCCGTCACACATTGTTGTGGCAGCGCGTCGGGGTCCCCCGACTCCTGCATTCCCGTAATGGCACGGACAGACTCCACCAGCCAGTAGACTAGAGGGAGTTTATTGCTTCTCCAGGATACAGCACAGCACAGATGTCATCTGGTTACAGGAACTGGCCCTAGGATGCCTCAGCCCCCCTTGAGATGGGGGATGCTGGGCCCCTAAATTCCAGCCCCTTTCCCTAGGCTGTCTCCTCCATGATCCCAGACAGAAACTAACTCTTCCTTCCAGCCAGGGCTCCACCCCCCTCCTTCCCATTGTTCCGCTCCATGGGAGATACCTGTCTGACGAGTTTCGAAGCCCCCTTGCATAACGACTCATCCCCTGCCCTGCTGGGCCGTGCTGCAGACAGCAGCCAGTGGAGGTCACTGACAACCCACTGCCCAGCATAGCAACCAGCAAGGTACCCCCGCTACATCACAATTGTCTATACATCAGTGCACACACAGGCGCTCACAATCTTACACCTGTTACATGCAGGGTCACCCATGGCTATACTGCCAGTTTCTTTTGGAAGAAGATATGCAAATGCAAGCATGATTTGCATATCTGCTTCCAATTCTTTTTGCAGAAGAGGTTTTTCCGATATTTGGCCCCATGTAGACGGGGCCAAATGTCAGGAAAAAAAACTCTTTCGCAAGACCCTGTAAACCTCGATTTACAAGGAATAAGGGGTCTTGCGAAAGAGAGGGTTTCTTCCGACATTTGGCCCCATCTACATAAGGCCAAATATCGGAAAAACCTCTTCCGCAAAAAGAATCGGAAGAAGATATGCAAATGTGAGTGCAATTTGCATATCTTCTTCCAAAAAAAAATGGCAGTGTAGCCGTAGCCTCAGAGAATTACACACAACAGTGTTCACATCTGCCCAGCTATGCATGTAACACATATTCACTAATTCAAAAGGATAAAGCATTTTTAACCACTTTGGTAGGTCTTCTGCAGTATCCTCCAGCAAATCAACCATCCCCTTCTTGCGATGTTTTCAATCTGGTTTATGTTGATTTTAATTAAAGAAGTTGAAACTGAACAAACAGTTTGCAGCAAGTGGCCATACAAGTGTGAAATAAGCAAACTGTTTTATCTGCCACTATGCTACTAGTAAATTTCTTCAAATTAATCCCAGCCTTAGAAAGTTGGTTGATTCCAACTGAAATGCTAAGCAATTTGACTCCTCTAGTCTCTAAATATTTGCCTTCGTAACCATGTTAAGCACAGGTATATGCGTATATATATTTGTGATATTGTTGCTCTAACAGGTCTGGTTTCAGTGTTTTGAGCTAGCTCCCCACTCTTTGGCAACAGAAGAAGGTTAATGACCAACAACAACAGAAAATGGATTTTGAGAATTTTTTGAAAGGCGACAATTTAGGTGCAACTCAAATGCTCATACGCTGAACGGTCCATAGCCCTCATGCACACAAAGTGCGCCAAGGAACTTCAAACCCACCCTGCTGCACGCCCCATCCAAAAAGAGGGCCCCCCAAAATCTCTGAAATTCCTATGAGCTTTTTCTGGTGTCTTCCAAGGAGGATTTTTCAAGTCATTGATTTTTCCTCGATGCTAATTCACTGCTCTCCATGTTCGATATTGTAAGTGCATTAGGACAGAGCCAACCTATTGTGGGTCTGATTCACTTCACTGTGAGCCCATCCTTATCAGCACAAATGACGGGTAATTAGCAAGGGGCCAACCTCTGAATGGACAGAGTTCAGCTGGAGTTCAGGTTTGGATGCAACCCCCAAAAGCTGAGTGTTTTCCATGCACGCTGCAAGGATCCTGCAGAACTGTGCTGCTGGGAATCTTACAACAGACTTTCCATGTGCTCTTTGGGAGCGCCCCATTTTTACTCACAGCCTGGATCCAAAACAGTGCGGGTGGGGGGGGAAGGGGTTAACCTAGCTCAGGGCTTGTCTGGGTATGCAGGGCATGAGCAAGGGAAGGTGGGACCTTACAGGAGAATAGTTATTTTAGAGAAGTGCCAAATGCGCTTTTATTATTCCCGAAGAGCACTGCAGCTGCATGCAGCACACACACACACACACACACACACACACACCCACCCACCCACCCATCCTGGCCCCCAGTATTAGGAGCTGTACAATTACAGACTTGACCCCTGCCCCACTGAGCTGATAATCTAAGTGGACAAGCCCTGATTCAGACCTCAAGAAAGGACCACGACAAACTAGCCTGCGCTCAGGACGTGCTCTTTGGAGGTTTGTTTGATCCAGACCAGTTCAGCTGGCGAATGAGTGCGAACATCAGGGTATTGCTTCAGAAACACCACACGCCGGTGAGGCAGCCCCAGCTCCAGAGAGGGGCAGCGCTGTAGGGAGCTTTTTGCCAGTTCTGAGGCTCTGTCTGAGCTGGATTGCAGCCACGCCCCGTGGCCTCACCCAAGGCCATTGCACCGAGCCATGTAGACGTGTCATAAGAGACGTGCTCTGTCCCCCCAGAGCAGACAGTTGAAGGAGAGCGCTCGGGAAAGATGAGGTCCTCCCTCCATCTGTGCCACAGGGAATGGAGCCCCAGAGAGACCGCTCGAGCATGAATACGTGAAAGGGGACAGGCCCTGCAGGCCTGGTTTTGAAACCACGGAGGTGCACAGAGCTCCTGCCGGAGGCTCCACTCACTCACCACCTCGAGATTTGGTTCAGCACCTACGTTTCTGTCTCTGAGCATGGGCCCTGCTGGATACCCTAAGCCACAGAGCAATGCATGACCAGGGGCGTGGCGGGAAGGGGGGGAGAAAGGTGCTCTCCCCCTAAGTTATGGGTGGGCCCCAATCCCATAGGCTCACTCAGAGGGAGTCCACTGGATTGAGCCCCTCAAGAAAATACACAGAGGAGGACGACTTCCCTCAGAACTGTTAGCTCCCCCCACCACCACCTGTGAGGGGAAAAGCAGGTGATCGGGGGTCTGCTTTCACCACTAAGCACCCTCAATCTCTCCCACTGATGTGGCTCCCATGTGGATAAATAAGGAGAGCCCAGGGCCAGGAGAGGGCTCCAACCACAAGGCCCCAGAGCCACACTTCTGCTTGTTCTCTCTGGCTGAAATGACTCCAAACAGGGGAGAGAGGGAGGGCGGGAGAACAAGCCTTCTAACGCATATAAAAAAAATCCCCAGGCAAATAAATCAAAAGCACCAGGCAACCAGTCCCCTGGAGCTTCCTTGGAGCCGGTCCAGCCGCTTCGGCTGCGATTTGCACGACGAAGGTGCCACCTGCCGAGGCGTGGGTGGCTTGTGAGAGGAAAACCTGGCTGAGCTCCCCTTTGCTTGGCCACCGACGTGCGGCTGCACCTTAACAATGTGGCTTTTCTTTGCAAAACTGGAACTTTTGTGGTCACCTTGAAGACACAAAGGCATTAAAGCCCCTTTATCGAGGCAACAGACGTCGCATATTGATGAGCCCCTGGGGAAGGGGAACGTAAAGCACAGATGCCCACAAGCTTTTCTTCGCGCAAGGCTGTGCAGGAGATAGCTGCAGAAAAAAAGCAACTTGCCTGTTTCTCTTCATTTCTTACACCTGCCTCTTTTCTCATCCGCATGTTTAAAAGATCAAATTTGCCTCTCCAGAAATATCACTTGACGGATGCAATCCGAAAGCTGAACTGGCAAAGGGACACCTCTGGAGTAGAGAGCAGCCTCTAATTTCCGGGGTACAGAAAACAGGGGCCACGCTACCCATCCCAAACTCCATCCCAACAACACCCCTGTGCTGACCAAGCGACAGAACAGGGGAGCGTGTTCGACTTGGAGATGGACTTATCTCCCACAATGTTCTGTAATGCCAGCTTAGCAAAGAACGGCTGGTTGCTATTATCCAGTGTGGCGGGCACAGATGCCTGCATTACACTTGACAGACACACAGAGATGCATATGTCCGCTCCTGCCATCTGTACCCGCACTGTGTGCACACAGATGTGCACAGAGACGCGGCACAGAAACATCACACCTGTGCAGACACGACACACGAAAGGAAAGGACCCATCCCCAAGGTGGAAGAATGAACTGATCACAGTACCAAGAGGCGCCATCTGAGCTCAGGGAGAGGAAGGGCTGAAAAACAAGTCTTCCATTTAATGAAAAAGCTTCAAGCTGCAAAGATCCATCCAGACCAGTGTCCTGTCTTCCAACAGTGGCCAATTCCAGGTGCCCCAGAGGGAGTGAACAGAACAGGGAATCAGCACATGATCCCTCCCCTGTCACCCCTTCCCAACCTCTGACAGAGGCTAGGGACACCATTCCTACCCATCCCGTCTAACAGCCATTGATAGACCTAACCTCCATGAATTTATCTAGGGTTTGTTTGTTTGTTTGTTTGGGAACCTTGTTAAAGTCCTGGTCTTTACAGCATCTTCTGGCAAGGAGTTCCACAGGCTGACTGCACCGCATGACGAAAAATCTTCCTTTTGTTTGTTTTAAGCCTGCTACCTATTCATTTCATTTGGTGGCCCCTAGTTCTTATGTTGTGGCAATAAGTAAATAACTTTTCCTTATTGACCCAGTGTGGCCATTCTTATAGCTCATTTCTAAGCTCTGCCACAGACTCTCTGTGTGACCTTGGACATATCACTTAATCTCTATTTCCCTTCCCCATAAAATCAAGGTAATAGAGAGTGAGAAGACATGAGGCGAGACATGAGGACAGGAGAGAAGAGGAGCATTTCCCCTCCAAAATGGTTACAGCCTCACTCTCCTTCCCATCACGCTCGTTACACATCCACAGACTTGCGTCTGCTCCCAAAGCTGGTGGGTTTTCTCATCCTTGCTCACGTCCCGCACCAGGCTGTGATCAAACACACCGAGCAGCTGTGAAATCCAGCATCTGGACTCCGTATCTGCTCTGTTCTCAGGCACGCTGGCCTATGGAGATTTTCATAGGGCTGTTTCCGAAGGGTTCCTGGGCAACTGAGGATTCTGGACGCATGCTGTGTGTGCCAGGTGGTTGGCACAGATTGGAATTTGCCCACCTGTGTTGCACGTCAGTGCCAGGGCAGCTGCTTTTGTTCAAACGGCTCTTTGAATCGAGGAGCAACATTTTGAGTAGAACTAGAGGGGGGGGCATCTCTCATAGAAGTTGCTCGCTCCGCTAGTTCTTTGTGTTTGTCTCCTTGCAAATTGCCCCAAAGCACCTCCTGTGCACGAGGGAAAACGTCCAAGAGAAAAAGAACAAGCGACTTGAAGGGTTAAACTAGGGACGATTTGGGAGCCAATTCTTGGTACTATGGGCCCCTTTGGGGATATAAAGACAGGCTCTCCAGCACAGGAGAACACCCCACAAGCAGGGTTCTCCCGAGTGGCCTAGATCTGGCTGTGCCAGACTAACCCCACCCCAATGCATGGACTTCAAGGTCAGGGGTACATGCCAGGGGCCTGTCATGGGGACGAGGCACAGCCAGGGCGCTACAGAACTCAGGCTATCCGTGACTAATACAATGGTCCCTAGGAGTTTGTTGCAACTGAATTTAAGTTAGAGCAGTCCTAGATAGGCCCCTGGACAGGTCAAGCCCCACATGCTCGCCCCCCTCCGATTGCCCATTACTGCACCACGCATGGCCCAAGCAGAAGGGACCATCAGGACCTTTGTGTATTTAAAAGAGGGGGAAACCGCCTGGGTCATAAAGGCCCAACGAGCAGTGACCGCAGGACGGGCTGTGCGGCATGAGTGGCTGGTCTCAGTCTAGTTCCGCGGAGGCAGGGGCCTTGCCACAAAAACCAGCATCATGCAACCGGCCCCCAGAGCCGATCAGCTCAGGAGTGAGCGGCGAGGAAGAATTCACGCCCTCCCATTGGTCCTTCCAGCTCAGGCCCTGCTCCTTCCAGGAGAGGAAGGGACTGTTCATCAGCTCCATTCAGCCCACGGGGGCTCGGTGAACGTTTAACACCCTGAGCCTTCCTGTCCGCCCTCCCTCATGACCCAGCTCTGGGAAATTAGAGCAGCGCTCACTGGCAGCCTCGGTGCATGGGAGCCACCTTTGCCTGAGCCAGCCATGATGCCCAGATAATTACAGGGCCTTCTGCTTTCCCTCTTTCCTCTTGCTTCTCTTCCCCCTCTCTAATGACGGATGCACAGCTGCAATCAAAAATAAACCCTCCCAAATAACAAGCCTGTACTCCGCTTGTCAGGCATCCAACCGATTGGTCCCTCACTCAGGTAGATCTCGTCTTACCAAAGGCCACTGTCTAGGAAAGAATAAAACGGCTTTGCCGGGAAGCAGGCAACAATGACCACAGCCCCCCTGCAGTACAGCCAAAAGCCTTGGCAAGGGACCCATCCTGAGAGAGAGAGGCTCAGCCCAGCCCCGTGCTAAGGAATGCCTCGTTCTTCCACAGCCATTTTGCCTACACAGCATGGCTCACGGTTGAGCCCTGCAAATTTGCTTTATATCCGCTGGACATGGACGCAGCCAACTGCAGGTCATTTGTGTAGATATGGATGTGGATACAAATGTTGTGTCTAGAATCCTGAAAATTTGCAGATCTCTGCTTTGTATGCATGGCTCTCCACGGAGGTCCATGCAGAAACGTGGCCCGTTTCTGGGGATGCGGATACAAATTTTGTATCCGTGCAGGGCTCTAGCTCAGAGCTTCGCTGGAGCATCTGACTAAGGAATGTAGTAAATTCTCCATCACTTGAAGCCTTTACCAAGATTGGGTGTCTTCCTAAATGATACACTTCAGGTCGGCCACGGGGCAATAGGGCTTCATGGAGGACTCGCTGAGTGAAATTCTTTGGCCTGTGCTATGCATGAGATCAGATCAGATGACAATGATGTTCTCTTCTGGTCTTTAAAAACAACTATGAAATGTTCTAATATTTTATACATGTATATATTAACCTTCCAATCACTAATCTCCATCTCACTAACTGCACACTTGGAGGCACTTAGTAAATTGTGTCATAGCTACTTAGCCACTTTTGTTGATGTCCTTTTAGAACATGTTTCAAACCAATGTGGATAGATCCATGGTCATCTTAATAAATAAAATGTTTAGGCAAATCTAGCCAAGAGAGAGAAAGATCTCTGCTGTAGTGAATGAGACACACGCAACCACACCACTCCAAAAGGCACTGCCTGTTCGCTAGGTGGTTGTTCCTAGTTCAGTTTTCTTGATTTCTCATCTTGCAATTAGGCAGTGTGGTCCTTATGGACAGAGCATCGGATGGGGACCCTAAAGAGCTGGTTTAAATTTTGGCTCTGCTACAGATTTCCAGCATCACCTTGGGCAAGTCACTTTATCTGCAATGTGCCTAGATGCCCTCTCTGCAACATGAGGCACAGAAAACCTCCCCACCTCGCAGAATTGTTGAGGATAAAATCCGTGGATGCTTCTGAGTTAATCATGTCAGCACTTAGAAGTAATAACCATTAATGCTGTTACCAAGACCTTTATCTTCCTTTGGGTAAGCTTCAGCAGGACATTTTGCCAAGCAAAATATTGTGACCAGGATGCATTTGGAAGCTCTGTGTGCTAATGGAATTAATGGAAACTGTATGTGAGAAAAAAACTCTGGCTAATCCCAGCCAACAGCCTTAACCCTGTGTGCACAGAACGATTTCTTCCTGGGCTGAAGAAACATTTAAGCCTGTTAGCAAAGTTGTGTGAAATGCTACAGTTTAGGTCCTGAGAACCTTGCATGGACTTTGTGCAACCCCTGAGCTAAGCATTGATTAGAAATCTCAAAGTGGGACTTGAACAACAATGCAAGATGTTGCCCAGATGGAGTCAAAACAATCTACTTTCTCTTAGTTTCCACCCAGAACTGCAACTTGCTGAAAGTTCTGTGATCTTCCGCACACCTAACCTGAGGCTCTGGTCAACGTTCCCTCTAATTTTTTCCATCCATGTGCAGATTTTTCCCATCCATGTGCAGAATAAATGTTATGTGCACCAAGGCTTGTGCACCACCAGTAGAAACAAAAAACCTAGCTGTGGATGCTCTGCTAATCTATGAGCAGCATCTGAAACTCTTGAACGACCGCACAAGCACACAGCTAGTGAAATGTCTGGTTTATAGCAAAACCTAATGCCAGCTGTTTTTCTCCTAAAATCATTCTGCCCTGGTCTCCTCCTGAGCAGAACCTGCCAATTAATCTACTGCAATGATGGACAGTGACAAATTTACATTCACTGGCCTCGACTTGCCATCTACTTGAACCCTCATCTTGATCCAAGAGATAAAATAATGTCACAACATGAACCACTCCAGAACACTTTTTATCCAAGGATCTCATGATGCTTTACAAGTGAAGTCCCCGTAATGCTCGCACACTCAAGGGGACTTGACTTTCCCAAGATTCATACAGCAAATCAGTGGCAGATCCCGAGCTAAAATCCAGGAGTCTTGCTGGCCAGATTCCTGCTTTGGCCACTGGACCAACACTCCCTCTGCCTGAGCTAAACCAAGGAAATAAAATAAAGATCGCCAGGAATAAAGCTGACGTCAAACAGCTGTTTCAGTGGCTTCGCAAAGAACTTGGAAAGGGGTGTGTCTGTCGATCCTGGTCATTCCTGGTCAGATACCTTCCACACGGGAATTTACAGCTGCCACAGGAAGGTTAAATCTGTATTCTACAGACTGCTATTTTCTCCTTTCTGGGGGAAGTAAATGCTAATATCCCTGAGTCATTAGCCAGCTCCGAGCATCCCAAGGGGCAGCTGGGGTGTGAACAGGTCTGCACGCTCTAATATCCCTTGGCCTAGCAGTCTATCAGAGACACTGCCAGCTGATCTGACCTGCTCAGCTACAGCCTGTCTTTGTAATTGTTATCATTATTACCCTTGACGTGTACGAGTAGCAGCGCCTCTGTCTCCTTGGCTGACAAGTCTCAGCAACGCACCCCGGCTTCACTCAGTGGCAGGAGGCGCCAGACAATTCCGTCTTCTCCAGATAGCCGACCTTCGAGTGACAATGAGTGATTTCCCGGCAGCGGGGCAGACAGCTCCTGGATTGGCCTGGGGCACTAAGCGCCGCTAGAGCCAAGCCAGCCAACCCCCAGAATCATGAATAATGGAAAGCTCCCAGCGAGGGAGCTGAAATCCCCCTGGAGATGCCTCTGCTAGATCTTCCTCCAGGGGCCCTGTGGGCACCTGCTCCAGCCTCCTGACCCACAGGCCAGCCTGGGATAATGGCTGCTGGGACTTCACCACCAAGCTGCTTCCAAGCTAAGTGGCTTCCCGGCCAGCAGGCAGTTCCTCAGCGCACACTTTATGCCTGGCAGGCAACCTTACCCATCAAAGTCCCCAGCGGTAGGGAGATGGTGCTAACAGAAACCAGGATCCAGACCCATGCCTAGAGAAGCTTCAGTTTTGCATCAGCTCCCAGTTCTGTCACTCCGGGGCAGTCTCTGCAATCCACCCATCCGCTGCACCCCGAGCCCAGCTTCCTGACTCGGGCTGTATCACCATCAAATGCGCGGGAAGCTTCTGAGCCATGGTCCCCCTCCTTACTGGCTGCACATCTGTCCTAGGTACCACAACAGCTTGAGCGTGCTCAGCCTCCTTTCCCGGTCAGTGGCACTTAGCACGAACCGACGAGCAACGTTAATGGTGGAGCCGGGCTTTTCCGGTAACAGCGCGACTGTTTCAAGAGGCCTCCCATCGCCCGGACCGCAGACAGCACAGTGAGCCAGGACTGGTGGCTGCAAACGAACTTTCTGGGATCGTGGGAAGTTTGGCCACACCCACGCTAAGTGGCCATCCCGCTAACTAAAATCATGCCGGACCACGGATGTTGCCGGACCAGAGAGTGCCGGACTAGAGAGGTTCGACCTGTCCTGGAAAACAACAATCTCTCGAGGATTAAAGGGGGCTGCGTCCAGCCTGGCTCTGTGTGTTGCATGGGAGGCCCAGATCTGATGGACAATTCCTGACTCCCTGGACGTGTACGAGAACCACTGAGCTGAGTGCTTAGTGCTGCTACTTGGAGGCGGGTTTGGGTTCCAAGATGGAGAGGGGGAGCATGCTGTGGAGACAGCACACTGAGCCCTGGGAGCAGGAAGACACAGTTCAGGGGAAGTCTCCCAGAGCTCTGCCTGTGACACAGCTCCAAGGGGTGAGGGGAGAAAACTAAACCGCCACACGCAGCCACGTCCCCTCGCTTGGTTCTCTGAAACGGAACGGGAGTGTTTCCCACTCCCCTCACGCAACGCTGGGGGTGGGCGCTTGCGCTCTGGGAAAGGACGAAAGGGCAGGGCAGCCGTCTGCTGCTCTGGGACGCCTGGACAAGGGGGCACCGACCCAACCAAGTGGCTTGGATCGCCTTTCAAAGGAGAGCATCGCCGTTCTCAGCGGAACTGATAACCTCTCCTGCCTCAGCTGTGCCGTGTTCCCTTATCCCACATGCCTGATGCCCGCTGCATAAGCAACACATGCAGCCAGCCAGGTCAGCGATCTGTAATATTTATCCCCTCAACGGTTTAAACGCGGGGCCAAATGCAGCGCTGGAAGGCAGTGGCAGCAGGTCGGTACAGGAGAATGGAACACACTCCCTCAGGCACCAAGAAACAGCTTCACCTTCTGCTCCCAGGGTGAGGCATGCTGCGCTGCACAGCCTTCTCCAACAGACACACACCTCCTTGGCCCGCACAACCCCTGCACCCACAGGCCCCCCCTCCCAGGACAGGATGAGAGAATCCACCCCCCGTGACACCGATGTGTCACATTTGCGCAATTCAGTTATTGCCCTGTGATACAGCCCCTGCATGGCAACAGAGAGAGCAGGGATTTCCCTACACACACCCCATGGGGGTGTATACCCCCCCCGAATTTCCCCAACACCCCCCCAGTTTTGTGAACTATGGTGCCATATAGCCCACGTTCACCCTCACAGTCTCTCCCTTCATTGGCCCTGACACCCCCCCATGTAAATTTGAACACCCCCCCATTTCAATTCCTGGGGAGGCTACTGGGGGGTGGGCAATAAAACGGCAGCAGTTCACCAGGGTTAGCTCCTGGGCCACTGCTGCTGTATTTACCGGCACGTCCGCAGGTGTGGGTGAGCACAACCCCACTGGCTGGGAACAGGAACCGTGGACAACAGGAGCTGTGATGCCCGTACCTGCAGAGCCGCAGGTAAATACGGCGGTGTGGGGACCCAGATCTGGCCCCTGGGCTGATATTTGCCCACCCTGGATATAGGTTCACGTTTCCGTTTATAATTCTCCCTTTCATGACAAGAAACAATTCCTATTCCGCCCCGCGCCAGCCGTAAAGGGAGAGCGTCTTTGCGAGCCTGTCTCTTGGGGGAATCTTTGGCAGTAAGGGTTCTTTGAACCACACATCAGAGCGACAGATCACATTGCAGGGATGGTGGCTATTCCCCACTCAGGAACTGATGCCAGTTTGGACGCACATGAATCTGTAACCCTGCGTGGGCCAAAGCTGGGAACACAATGCCGCTGCATTTCTGAGTGGCATAGGGTGAGCCACATGGGAGCCAATAAAATGAGAATTCAGAGTCTGATTTAAAACTTTCCAAGCCCAGAAACTGAATTAAGGCAGCCAGCCTGCCCCAAGGACACAGAAATAACTTGGCCTAGAAAGAGAGGAGCCGTTCCCACCCACCTGCTTACACATGGGTAGAATATTGTATTAAAGCTCAGGTTAAAATTCTAGAATGCACAGATGTCACCCAGCGCTAAGATTATCCACGAAGTTTCGTGTTAAGTCATAAGATACATACAGTACCTAGTCTGCAATAACATTTAGGTGAGTAAATTTAACCCTATAGATTAGGATATTAACAGCCATGTATTTGGGTACATCACTCACGAAAAGCTATACAGAGAGTTGATCATACAAAGCCAATACAATCAAAGGCGTGTCGATTGTCCCTTGGGGACTGAGGGCTCGGGATATGGGTTGTGTTTTCTAAGGAACAACCTGCCAGGGAAGTTTGTCAGTTACTTGCTTACTAAAAGCATATTGACTCCACTCACCCGCTGCACTTTAAAAGCACGTGAGCACCCCAGACTCTGGGAGCCCCTCCGTGCCTCTTGTGCTGCCATGAGCTTGCCCTTGGTAGCGGGAGAGAGATGCCGGCGTTGGATGGAAGAGGCCCGCCGCCAGGATGCAGCAGGACCTGGCACTAAGTAGAGGAGCGAAGGAGTATCAGGACTCCTGGCTCTGCTATTTTAACCCCTTAGCCAAGTGAGGTCTCAGTTTATGCAGCACACCAGGGTTATGTCTACACTCGTGGCTTCTTGCGCGAGAAATATGCAAATGAGGCTAAGCATGGAATATCACCGAGCCTCATTTGCATACCTAATGAGCCGCCATTTTGCTCAATGCCGTTCTTCCTGAAAAGTAATCGGCGTAACAACAAGGGATGAGGAAAATCTGTGGGACACAATCATACCGGGATATAAAATATATCGAAAGGATAGAGCAGGCCGGGTGGGTGGTGGAGTGGCACTGTATGTGAAAGATAATGTAGAATCAAATGAAATAAAAATATTAAGTGAATCAACATGTTCAATAGAAGCGCTATGGATAGTAATTACATGCTCCAATAATAAGAAATTAGCAGTAGGGATATATTACCGACCACCTGACCAGTACAGTGATACTGACATTGAAATGCTGAGGGAGATTAGAGAGGCTATCAGAATAAAGAACTCTATAATAATGGGGGATTTTAATTATCCCCATATTGACTGGGTACATGTCACCTCAGGAAGAGAAGCGGAGATAAAATTTCTCAATGGCCTAAATGACTGCTTCTTGGAGCAGCTGGTGCAGGAACCCACAAGGGGAGAGGCAATTCTTGATTTAGTCCTGAGTGGAGTGCAGGATCAGGTCCAGGAAATAACCGTTACAGGACCGCTTGGGAATAGTGACCATAATATAATAACATTCAACATTCCTGTGGTGGGTAGAACACCTCAGCAGTCGCACCCTGGCATTTAATTTCCAAAAGGGGAATTACACAAAAATGAGGAAGCTAGTTAAACAGAAATTAAAAGGCACAGTGACTAGAGCCAAATCCCTGCAAGCTGCATGGAAACTTTTTAAAGACACCATAATAGAGGCCCAACTTAAACGTATACCCCAAATTAAAAAACATAGCAAGAGACCTAAAAAAGTGTCACCGTGGCTTAACCATCATGTAAAAGAAGCAGTGAGGGACAAAAAGGCATCTTTTAAGAAGTGGAAGTCCAATCCTAGTGAGATAAACAGAAAGGAACATAAACACTGTCAAATCAAGTGTAAAAATGTAATAAGAAAAGCAAAAAAAGATTTTGAGGAACAACTAGCCAAAAACTCAAAAAGAAATAACAAAATGTTTAAGTACATTAGAAGCAGGAAGCCTGCTAAAAAACCTGTGCGTCCCTTAGACGATCGAACTATAAAAGGCGCAATCAAGGACGATAAAGCCATTGCGGAGAAACTAAATGATTTCTTTGCTTCAGTCTTCACGGCTGAGGACATTGGGGAGATTCCCAAATCTGCACCGTCCTTTGTGGGTGATGAATCTGAGGAACTGTCCCGGATTGAAGTGTCATTAGAGGAGGTTTTGGAACAAATAGAAAAACTTAATGTTAACAAATCTCCGGGACCGGATGGCATTCATCCAAGGGTTCTAAAAGAACTCAAATGGGAAATTGCTGAACTATTATCTGTGGTTTGTAACCTATCCCTTAAATCGGCTTCCGTACCTAATGACTGGAAGGTAGCCAACGTGACACCAATATTTTAAAAGGGCTCCAGAGGCGATCCGGGCAATTACAGACCGGTAAGTCTAACTTCAGTACCGGGTAAATTAGTCGAAACAATAGTAAAGAATAAAATTGTGAGGCATGTAGAAGAACATAATTTGTTGGACAAAAGTCAACATGGTTTCTGTAAAGGGAAATCCTGTCTTACTAATCTATTAGAGTTCTTTGAAGGGGTTAACAAACATGCGGACAAGGGGGATCCAGTAGATATAGTATACTTAGATTTTCAGAAAGCCTTTGACAAGGTCCCTCACCAAAGGCTCTTGTGTAAATTACATGGCCATGGGATAAGAGGGAAGGTGCTTTCTTGGATGGAGAACCGGTTAAAAGACAGGAAACAAAGGGTAGGAATAAATGGTAAATTTTCAGAATGGAGAGGGGTAACTAGTGGTGTCCCCCAAGGGTCGGTCCTAGGACCAATCCTGTTCAACTTATTCATAAATGATCTGGAGAAAGGGGTAAGCAGTGAGGTAGTAAAGTTTGCAGATGATACCAAACTGTTTAGGATAGTCAAGACAGAAGCAGACTGTGAGGGACTCCAAGAAGATCTCACCAAACTGAGTGATTGGGCAACAAAATGGCAAATGAAATTTAATGTGGATAAGTGTAAAGTAATGCACATCGGGAAAAATAACCCCAACTATACGTACAGTATGATGGGGGCTAATTTAGCTACGACAAATCAGGAAAGAGATCTTGGAGTTATCATGGACAGTTCTCTGAAAACTTCCACACAGTGTGCAGCGGTGGTCAAAAAGGCAAATAGGATGCTAGGAATTATTAAGAAAGGGATAGAAAATAAGACCCAGAATATCTTACTGCCCCTGTATAAAACTATGGTACGCCCACATCTTGAATACTGTGTACAGATGTGGTCTCCTCACCTCGAAAAAGATATTTTGGCCTTGGAAAGGGTTCAGAAAAGGGCAACTAAAATGATTAGGGGTTTGGAACGGGTCCCATATGAGGAGAGGTTAAAGCGACTGGGACTTTTCAGTTTAGAAAAGAGGAGACTGAGGGGGGATATGATAGAGGTCTATAAAATCATGAGTGGTGTGGAGAGGGCCGATAAAGAGAAGTTATTTATTAGTTCCCTAAATAGAAGAACTAGAGGACACCAAATGAAATTAATGGGTAGCAGGTTTAAAACTAATAAAAGAAAGTTCTTCACACAGCGTGTAGTCAGCCTGTGGAACTCCTTGCCAGAGGAGGCTGTGAAGGCTAGGACTATAACAGAGTTTAAAGAGAAGCTAGATAATTTCATGGAGGTTAGGTCCATAAAAGGCTATTAGCCGGGGATAAAATGGTGTCCTTGGCCTCTGTTTGTCAGAGGCTGGAGAGGGATGGCAGGAGACAAATCGCTTGATCATTGTCTTCGGTCCACCCTCTCTGGGGCACCTGGTGCTGGCCACTGTCGGCAGACGGGATACTGGGCTAGATGGACCTTTGTTCTGACCCAGTACGGCCATTCTTATGTTCTTATGTTCTAAGAGGGTTTTTGTTGCACAAGAAGGGGCAGTGTAGACAGCTCCTTCTAGCGCAAAAGCCTCTTCTGCAAAAATGGCGGCTCATTAGGTATGCAAATGAGGCTCAGCGATATTCCACACAGCCTCATTTGCATATTTCTCGAGCAAGAAGCCATGTAAGACTCTCAAGTTGGTTTTAAGATCTGTAACAGAGCTCTAAAACTGGCAACCAGCAAGCCATCTATAGCCTGAGCATTTTTGCAACCCGGCTTGGCAGTCCATGCAACCGTAGGTCATGAATTCGAGGCCCCCGATCTAGATCATTTTCTAAGGCGCTCAGAAGAAACCAGCCACATACTGGGGACATCGGATATTCTTAAAGGAATTGCCACCTCGGCCAAGAAAAAGTGCAGGGCACCTGTGCCCCCAGGACACAGACAGCACCACAACTGTGCCCCTCTCACTCCAAGTCTGTTCTCAAAAGACCTCCTATTTTGAGTGCCAGGGAAAGTATGCGCTGCCTCTTGGACGGTACCTGCCCTGCCGGCGCTTCCTGCATGGCACTCCTGTCCTGGGGCAAAGCTAGGGGTTTGGTTTCTGGCCTGCAGGAGCAGCCTCTCGCTGACCTGCCTGTGGAGAGCCCACAGCCCAGCTGGACCCAGAGGAGAAACAGGCCCTGTGTGACTGAACTGCAGCCGTTCCTGCCACCGGCACGGTGTGCGCGCCCAAGAGCCAGTATAGCGTCTCCACCGGCTTTGGAGGGGGGTCCCACTTAGCACGTGGGGAGTCAAGGTGCCAGCCTTCTGCACCTAAAGGCCAGCCCTTCCTCTCCTGGTCACCAAGCAGGCTCCGAATCTGGCCCCACTAACTGGCCGGGCTTGCGGCTGGCACACTAGCCTGGTGGGGGGAGGGCACTGGCAGAGCTGGAGGCGCGGGGGGCTGTGACAGAACTGTGCACATGGGGAAGCCAGGACTGGACAGCAGAGGGGCAGAAACTCTGGGGCTAAGGGAGCCGAGCAAAGCTGCGTGGGAAGCCCAGGAGTGGCTGCAGGGCAGGACTGCGGCAGCTCTGGGCGTGCGGCGGGAGAGTGGACCCAGGGGCTGGCTGGTGCGGCGTCCCATGGAGCAGAGCCGCGCCATCGCTGCTGAAGTCCCTGCGGAATTGCCCTCCCGCTGGGTTTCATTTCAGACTCCAGGGCTGTCATTACAGGGGGAGAAAATAGCTGCTTGCTCACTCATCTGTGGGCCCATTTTCATCCACACTTCCCAAGCCTTTCCACAGGGCGCTGCCCCTGGGGCCTATTAGCCTCCCCACACCTGTGTCTCCCTGCTTCGCTAGATCCAGCCGGCACCTGTCTGACACAAACCTACGAGCTCTCATCACAGCCATCCCTCTGCGGGGCTCAGGGCCACACCAGGTGCATGCAAGATTTTGTCCCTTGCAGACACTCCATCTTGGGCAAGGAGTGCTACTCGGCACACCCTCCGCCCCCCCCCTCACTGCCATCCGACCCGCGAGCGCTCCCTGGAACAACGCCATGAAGGGAATGCACTTAGGTCCAAACAAAGGGCAATGAAAATGATGAGGGGCTTGGAACAGGTGCCATATGAAGAGAGATTAAAAAGACGGGGACTTTTCAGATTAGAAAAAAAGGCAATTAAGGGGGGATATGAGAGAGGTCTATAAAACCATGACAGGTGTGGAAAAAGTGAATAAAGAAAAGTCATTTGCTTGTTCCCATCACATAAGAACTAAGGGTCACCAAATTAATAGGCAGCAGGTTTAAAACAAACAAAAGGAAGTTTTTCTTCAGGCAGCGCACAGCCAACCTGTGGAACTCCTTGCCAGAGGATGTGGTAAAGACCAGGACTTTGACAGTGTTCAAAAAAAGAACTAGATACATTCATGGAGGTTAGGTCTATCAATGGCTGTTAGCCAGGATGGGCAGGGATGATGTTCCTAGCCTCTGTTTGTCAGAGCCTGGGAATGGCTGACAGGGGAGGGATCACTTGATGATTCCCTATTCAGTTCACTCCCCCCGGGGCACCTGGCATTGGCCACTGTCGGCAGACAAGACACTGGGATGGATGGACCTTTGGTCTGACCCAATCTGGCCGTTCTTATGTTCTTTTCTGCCCAGCACAGTCCATCTGGGCTCAGATCCCTGGCCAACAAGAGGGCTGCCGGTACAGCCCCTGGCAGTGGGACACATGCTTCTGACTTAAGTACCTCAGACGGTGCTTCTTCTGGCGGACCGAGGGCTCTGGGTTGTCGGCAGAACTGTGAGTAGCGATGAGGTGCAGCGGCAGAGCTAGGGAGGGTCCCAGGCCTGGAACAGGAAGGGGCAGGATGGGAGTGGTGTGAGCTAGATCAGGGCATGCTTGTGAGGGAAGGAAAGCCGGCACGTCGCCTGTCGTGGGCCAATACTGCCCTTGAGAGGCTCAGAGATGGGTCTGCGTCCCAGGAGCAGGCTAACAATAATACAGGACACCTGCCCTCATACAGCCCATCTCCCATCCGCAGAAATACCACCTCTCTGCCTCCGTGTGAACCCCTGGAGCACCGCACCATCTGCTGGTGGGTCAGGCATGTACCACAGCCGCCCCACTGGCATCTCTTGGGTCACAGGCTCGAAGGGAGGAGGAAGCAGTGTTGCTACAGATGGAGCACAGCTGCCCGCTTGTTGCAGGCTCTGACCTTTCCTGTCACCAGTCCTCCGGGGAACAGGCAGCCTTCCCCGCGCCACTGTCTGTCTCACATCACTTACACACAGCGAGCTAATTGGCCTCGAGCTGCTACTAATGGAAGCGGAACCTGGAGCTGTGTCAGGCACGGAGTATTTCTGCTGTCACTGCCTGCATGCACCCTTAACTCCTTCTGCATCACGCCTGACCCAGGCAACGGGGACAGCTCGCTGGAAGCCAGTCACAGGCACATCCTACGTGAACACAAGAACAGCCAGACTGGGTCAGAGCAAAGGTCCATCCAGCCCAGTGTCCTGTCTGCCCACAGTGGCCAATGCCAGGTGCCCCAGAGGGAGTGAACAGAACAGGGAATCATCCAGCGATCCCTCTCCTGTCACCCGTTTCCAGCCTCTGACAAACAGACTCAGGACACTGTTCCTACCCATCCTGGGTAATAAGCATCAACAGATCTAACCTCCATGAATCTATCTAGCTCCTTTTTGAATTCTGTCAAAGCCGTGGCCTTTACGACATCCTCTGGCAAGTTGTTCTACAAGTTGACTGTGCGTTGCATGAAGAAATACTGCCTTTTGTTTGTTTTAAACCTGCTGCCTATTCATTACATTTGGTTACCTCTAGTTCTATGGAAGCAAGTAAATAACTCTTCCTTTTTCACTTTTTCCACACCTCTCATGATTTTACAGATTGCTGTCATAAATCCCTTTAGTTGTCTCTTTTCCAATCTGAAAAGTCCTAGTTTTATTAATCGCTCCTCATACAGCACCTGTTCCATACCCCTACGGGGTTTTTTTTTCCCCCTTTACTGAACTTTTTCCAATGCCTAGATATATTTTTGGGGTGAGGCAACTACATCTGCACACAGTATTCCAGATGTGGGCACACCATGGTTATATATAGAGGCCTTAAGATGATCTCTGTCTTATTCTCTATCCCTTTTTTAATGATTCCTAACATTCTATTTGCTTTTTTGACGGCCGCTGCCCACTGAGGGGATGTTGTCAGAGAACTGTCCACAGTGACTCCAAGATCTCTCTCGAGTGGTAACAACTAATTTGGTCCCCATCATATTGTATTAATATAGTAGCCCAACGTCTGTGAGTCTGTAATGGTGACGTACACTGCCCCGCCCCCGGCCATGTACGTCATTGCCCCGCCCCCCTTCCCTCCCGCCGTGGCGCTCAGCTGAGTGTTGTGCCACTCAGCTGGGCCGCGGCGGGAGAGCAAGTGGCCACCGTTTGGGGTCCGCGGTCCCCATGCAGCACCACTGGGCTGCATGGGGACCGTGGACCCCAAACGGCCACTTGCTACCGCTTGCTCCCCCGCGGCAGCCCAGCTGAGCGGCACAGCACTCAGCCGAGTGCCACAGCAGGAGGGGAAGGGGGGCGGGGCGGTGACATACACGGCCCCAGCCCCTGGCCATGTACATCACCGCCCTGCCCCTCCTCCCCCGCGGCAGCATGGCTGAGCATGCAGCACTCAGCCGAGCGCCACAGCGGGAGGAGAAGGGGGGGTGAGGTGAGACAGAGCGGAGAGAGAGGCAGGAGGAGAAGAGAAAGGGGGAGAAGAGAAAGAAAGAGACGGAGAGAGAGGCAGGAGGCAGAGGAGAGCTGAGAGAGAGAGGGGGAGGCAGGAGGAGGAGGGGAGAGAGAGACGGAGCGAGAGACCGGAGGCTCAGGAGAGAAGACCAGCCTGGAGGAAAGACCTGAAAATCCCGTCTTGTGACGGGCTAATTGGCTAGTTGTATTATAGTTGGGATTATTTTTTTCCGATGTGCATTACTTTACATTTATCAACATTGAAATTCATCTGCCATTTGCCCCGTTTGGCAAGACCTTTTGAAGCTCTTCACAGTCTGCTGTGGTCTTAACTATCTGGAGAAGTTTAGTATCATCCCCAATTTAGCCACCTCCCTTTTTGCGCCTTTCTCCAGCTCATTTATGAATATGTAGCAGCAACGCGCTCTGCACTGGCCCATTTCCACCAGCCAGCATCCTTCCCCCACAGCCACCGCATGTGCAGACTCCTCCAGTGCAGCACGTGACATCTGATTGGTGACGATCAGCCAGAGGTGAGGCGGGCCCAGGATTACCGCGATGTGTTAATTTCACATCCTTCCGGGCTGGCTCCCTGCAGCAAGGATTTCCTGTGGGGAGTATAGTAGCAGGGGAGCCCCATTCCCCGGAGCCTAGCCAATACCATTTGATGCAGCCCTGGCTCCCTTTGCTCTGCCCCAGCAGGAGTAAGAGGCAAAGAGAGCGCTCCCCAGCAGGATTCGTTCCCCCGCTGCCAGCTCCGTGTGGCCGGGGTTCAGCGCCATGCAATCATTCCCCAGCTGAGCCCATGGCTGGCCCAGGCACATTCCCACCTGGGCTGAACCACATTAGCTGTGCCTGGCAGGCAAATGGTGCTGCAAGACATCCCGTTTATACCCCTATATACGAAGCTGCTCTTTGGAACCCTAGCCCCTGGGGAGAACACAGAAGCGCCACCAGAAACATGACAAATCAGGGACCTTCTGGGCAGCGCTAACATTAACTCCCCTCTCATCTATCACCTGCCTTCAATGCCGCTACCTCTCTCCTTATCGGTAGGGCGGGCAGGCAGGCCGGCTGAGGTGCTTACGAGCCCATGCACCTCCCTTTGCCTTGGCACAGCCTTGCTTCCGACGCCGGGTTCTCCTGCTGAACCACCTGCCACGACAGCAGCCAAGGACGCCCTGAACGCCTTCATATCTGAGAAGTCCTGCATGGCAGGAGCAGCCTTCCCTACAAGCGGAGCAGCCACCCAGGAGAGAATCCAATGCCACCCAGCTGATTAGCCCACCGTCGGCAGCCTGTGCTTCCACTGGTGGTGCACATCCATGCATGCCTCGGTGCACAGAACAAAATTGATTCTGCACATGGGTGGAAACTATTAGAGGGAACATTGGTCATGAGAAAGTTTACTCCCCCAGGGGCTCCTGTGAAATCAGAGAAACACAGAAACAGCCGGAATGGATCACTCCAAGCATCCTGCTAGCCCAGCATCCTCGCTCAGTCAGTGTCCAGAGAAGGGGTAAGAAACCCTGCAGCCGGCAGGTGAGGCAATCCTTCCCATGACTAGGGCTCATGCTGATCTTAGCAGCTATTAATTGGCTTAAGTCCTGAAGCACGAATGTTGGCTAGGCTTAAATCAAAGCAGAAGTTAACCCCCTACCTTTCCATCCCAACCTGCTCTGCGTTCCCTTCCCCTTTTAGGTCCGAGAGCTCTGACTGCTGTTTTCCCTATGCACGCTACCCAGCGGCCAATTATTCCTCGGCTCCGCTGGAACGTGCCAGCGCTGGCTGACAGAGTCCTGAACTCCTTGAAGTTATTTCAAGACTTGTCAGGGCTCGTGCCTGGGGAAGCAGTTTCCCTTGTCTTCTTACAAAAGCTAGGCACAGGGTGAGTTATGGGGAGCCTGGATGCGCACATATTCTGATAAGGGAGAATAATAACTTGTCAAAGATATATATGTTATGTGTTTTCTTTCCAGACAGAATATATATTGGGATAATTCATCAACTTGCCTGGCACTGGCCAGGAGGGGGGCGGGGGAATAGAATCATAATCAAAAGAAGCCAATGTAGAAAAGTCCTTTTGCAGTTAGTGCTGTTTTGCCCCCATATAGTTCTGCTCTGAACTGTGTATTAGGGTCTCTTCAGACTGCTCCTCTGGATTTAACAGGAGGAAACGACACGTTGGCAGCCCCATTGACTGAACGGCGCTAGCTATCCGCAGAACAGGGACAGCTGGGAAGAGCCAGTAAATGCTTCCCCCACCGCTCTGCTGATGTGCCGCTCTCCTAACCAATCTGCCTGTCCTGTATCACTCCGCTCATGGCACGTGCTACACTGCTCTGCCAAAGAGCCCCCGTCCCGACTGCAGGCCCACAGGCTGTTCCAGTCCCCTGCTACGGAGAGGCCGAGAATGCCACTGGAGTGGTCCACATTGACACAGCACCGTGGTCCAACGTTCATTAAGGGACATGCCCAAAACCCCTAAACACACATGCTGCATCCAGTTCAAAGCCCGGCCTCTCGAGCAGAAGCATCAGAGGGCAGCCTGAGACATCACACAAGTCCCTCAGAAATAAGCACATAAAGCAGCTCTCTGGTGCCACTCCCGGCATGCACCCAGCACAGAGCTTGTTTTCCCACAATGAAGGGCTCCACTCCCCACTGATCCCTGAGATTTGGGCCCCGGAAATCAAGCTGCTTTCATTTTTCTTCCTACTGATTTTTGTTGTTTTCCAAAAGAAAAGGCCAATCCTCCAGGGCAGGGACTGGGCATTTCCCCTCAAGGCTTTGAGCACAGCATGGCTGGGTGTGAGATATGGAAGGGCTGGGTAACAACTCCTCTGACAACACAGAATATCTAATGGCCCTCTAACATTTCCCATCCACGTGGGGAATTTTGCCGCCCATGTGCGGAATACTTTTTGTTTCCCTGCACCCCGAGGCATGTGTGAATGGGCACCACCAAGAGAAACAAACCTGTCTGTGGGCGCTCTGCGAATCAGCAGGGCGGCACTGGAATCTCTCCCGAGCGGCCGCACAACGCACAGGGAACGCTATTGCAGGGCGGGGTTAGGCTCACAAGATACAATTAGCCAAGTTAGAATCTGGCCCTGATTCCAGGGCTATGAACCCTCACTCCTGTGAAAAATGCAAAGTGCTCTCTAATAAGGACCCCTCTTGTGTTTCACCTGACGGACAATAACCTCTGCAGGGCAGCTTCCTTAGTGCCAGACCCAACAGGAAGAGTACTCGCGGCTGAACCACCCACACCACTAACACGTTCCTTGGCTGTGTGCCCTCCAACCACAGGCTAGGCCTACCACTCCCTAGTTCCTGCCAGAAGCCTCCCCCGGGCATACCACTCTGATGGAGATGTAACCAGAAGGAATGGAGCTTGCCACAGCAATTCATTTTGCTTCAAAAAGACAGACCCATGCAAGGTGGTGTCAGCATCGTGGAGGGACACGAAAACAATGTCTCCTATTAAGCAGACTGCTACAAACCCCAAATAGGTCAGGGGGAGACAGCATGCAGGCGCTGCTCGGCCCTTTTTCAGATGAATAATTACACGGAGCCGGGGTGGCGAGGTGTTCTTTCGTCTTTTGTTTACCCCCATTAGTTCCTTGTGTCTCCAAACCCTTCCTCATCCATCTCCTCCCACGATAATTAAAGAAGGAAAACAGTAATGAAGAATTACGGGCAGCGCAGTCCATCAGTTTGAGAATCGCTGCTTTGGCGCATACTAATGCCATGGGCCGCTCCCATGCCCCTTCCGCAGCTATGGAGGAGACACTAAGCTTCTGAACCTTGGCTATCGGAGAATTCTGGGCGGGTTGGCCCAGCACAGTACAGACACACTCCTGGCTCCCAGAAGCCACCTCATCTCCTAGGCACTGAAAGACGGCGCGTTCCAAGCTCTACAAGGAGCCTTTGACAGGTGTGTTAAGAAAGGAGGCTGGGAAGGTCTCCCCCACATGAGAACAGGAACCTAGGAGCCAAGCGTCTGGCCCCAATTCAGCAAAGCACTTTAAGCACATTCTCGAGTGCCATCCATTAGGCAGGTGGATCGCGCCAGATTCATTTAGGGTCCCACTGGCAGAGCCAGCAAAGTCCCCCAGGGATCCATCCTGGTACTTGTGCTGTTCAACGTATTCATGAATGATCTGCAAGTGGGGGGGGGGGGGTCAACCGTGAAGTGGGAAAGTTTGCAGAGGATACAAAATTATTCAATCAAGGCAGATTGCAAGGAGTTACAACGGGGGATCTCACCAAACTTGGGTGACTGCACCAAAATGACAGATGAAATTCAACACTGACAAATGCAGCACAATGCCCATTGGAAAACAGAACACCAGCTACCCACCTACAATGGGGTCTAACTTAGCTGGTACCAGTCAAGGAAGACCTTGGAGTCACTGTGGATAATGCTCTGAAAAACTTTAGCTTAACAAGCAGCCAGAGTCAAAAAGTTCCTAACATTCTGTAGCAGGAAACGGCTAGAAAAATAATACAGAAAATATCACACCGATGCTATTTAAATCCATGATGCGCTCACACTTTGGATACGGCATCCAGTTCTGGTCACCCCATCTCAGAGAAGAACATAATGGCAGTGGAAAGGATTCAGAGAAACATGGCCAAGAGTACAGAACAACTTCCATACAAGGAGAGACTAAAAAGACGAGGGCTGTTCAGATTCAAGGGGAGATGATGCAGGCCTATAAAATCATGACTGGTGCAAAAAAGCAAAGAGAGAGAAATGTTACCCTTTCCCAGACCACAGAATCCAGGGGTCACCCAATGGAATGAGCAGGCCGCAGGTTTCATGCAAACAAGAGAAAGCACTTTTCCCACACCACGTATAATGAACCTACGGATGGGATGTTGTGAAGGCCAAGAACACAGCTGGGTTCACAAAGAACTGGCGGGGTTCCGGGAGGATCGGTCCATCAATGAGGATTTGCCCAGACGGTCAGGGATGGAACCTCGTGCTCAGGGCAATCCTAAATCTCCTCCAGAAGCCAGGAGAGGAGGACATACCTGGCTCTCTGTTCCGTAGGCTCCCCCTGAAGCTCGGTCAGAGAGAGGACACTGGGCTAGACGGAGCATTGATCAGTCTCAGTCTGGCTGTTCTGCAGGTTCATAAAGATGCTGAGAGGGAGGCTTTGGAGAAGGGCAGTTTCGCCGAGGGTAGCGAGGCAGGAAGAGGAGACGCCTCCAGACAGGTGCTTTTGGAAAGCGAATGCCGGGGGGGGGGGGGGGAGAAGACATCCCAAGCCAATGCTGAGCTTAGTTAGGATAAATAACCATGGCTCTTGGCTGTGCAGCCATGAGGCCATGGTGATGGGCCCCTAGCTGTAACCACACAACCCAAGCATCTCATTGACCTCTGTAGACACTCACTCCGCCTTGCGGCCTCCCTGCCTTACTCCATGCCTATCCCATAGGCCTGGCTTTCTCCCTGCTTCACTCTCTCTGCTGCAAAATGCAGCAGCTGCCTCTTGGTTAGCCCTATGAAGTGAGATCTCTCCTGCTCTTTCGCCTTCCATCCTTTGTCTGTCGTGTCTATTTCGATGTTCATTTCCACAGGAGAGGACAAAGCCCTGGCTGGGTCGATTGAGTTGGGATTGGTCCTGCCTTGGGCAGGGGCTGGACTTGATGACTCCTGAGGTCTCTTCCAGCTCGATGACTCTATGAGAGGGGCTGTCTCTGTACAGCACACTGGGGCCCTGGCTTTGGGTATGGCATCTAGGCGCTACCATCATGTAATTAATGAATAACAACGGATGCAGGACAAGCACATGGGCCCCATTTAAAGACAAGAAGGTGACGTTTTAGAATGATCCCAGAGGACCAAAAAGCACGGATGAGCTTCCCTGCAATCAATAGTCTTTTCCCCTTCACTGCTGCCGGCATTCCTGCCTGGCTGCCTGCCTGCAGCTCAGCATTTCCAGCCCCTCTCCTCCAGCTGGGCCATGTCTACTTCACACCAGGCACGCAGACCCCAGAGGGGCTTGGCTGAGCACTCTCTGGAGTGTCCAGGGGCCCAGGAAACGAGATCTCCTCCTGGGGGGAAAGGCCAAGGAGAGCTCTCCGGGAATCGGTAAATATTTGCCACCAGTGCAACACACGTCACCAACAGGTAAAGCCCTCAGTTACTTTATGACAAAGGAGCCCAGCTGCAGCACTGCCTTCCCTGGCTTTGTTTCCCTAGCAACTGAAGGCTGCGGGATGCACACTTAATAGCAGAAGAGGCTGATGTAAATAAGATCCCTGATAGTCGAGTTTTGCTCTGCACAGACCGAAGGCAAAAGGGCTGGTCCTCCAGGGACAGGCTCAGCTTAAAAAAGAATGAAACCACTGACCTGTGAAACAGGCGGCAGTGACATTTTGCCAGTGGTGCATGCGCAGCTTTGCTTCCTGCGTTTCAATTTCCCCCACCAAACGAGAACTCAGCTCGCCACGGCGCAAACCTCTGGGAATCATGCTGCTGTGGGCGGACTGGCCTCTGCACGGCGGGGTTCACCCCCAGGGACACGCCTAGGCATGGGCACCGCATCCTGGCTGGAAGGCTCCTCGGCACCCATCCGGGTCCCGTAACCGACGGCATCTGCCCTGCAGCCACTCCAGCCACCGCGCTTTGCTCCTGGTGCTGCCCAAGCCAGAGGAGGGGGGCCACCCCCACAGAGCTGCCGTCCACATGGACTGTGAGGGCTGGAGGAGTGAGTGCAGCTTCCCTCCCCCTGCCTTAAAAGCCAAGGGCAGATCCCCCTCCTGTTTCAGTCTGGGCAGCCCAGCATGGGGGAGGCAGCCCAAAGTGCAGTGGATGCTGGGGCATGGTTGCAGGCAGGCTGCCTGAGGCCATGTTGTCTCACACCGTAGTGATGCAGGTTAGTTGGGGTGAGCAAAGGGACGCTAAGCTAGGGGGAGAGGTAGATACGCTGGAGGGCAGGGATAGGGCCCAGAGCAACAGATTGGAGGACTGGGCCAAAAGAAATCGGATGAGGTTCAACAAGGACAAGTGCAGAGTCCTGCACTCAGGACAGAAGAATCCCAAGCACTGCTACAGGCTGGGGATCGACTGGCTGAGCAGCAGTTCAGCAGAAAAGGACCTGGGGATTTCAGTGGCTGAGAAGCTGGATATGAGTCAACAGGGCGCCCTTGTAGCCAAGAAGGCTAGCAGCATATTGGGGTGCATTAAGAGGAGCATGGCCAGCAGATCTAGAGAAGTGATTATTCCCGTGTATCAGAGCTGGTGGGGCCACATCTAGAGTATTGTGTCCAGTTCTGGGCCCTCCACAACAGAAAAGACGTGGACGCATTGGAGAAAGTCCAGCGGAGGGCAACAGACACTCGGGTGCCCTTGTGCCCCCCTCAGTCCACTCAGCTCGCACCTCAGGTGTTGATCACCAGCATCATGTCAAAGGCCTGCTCCTCCCCCTCCATCCTAGCCTGGTCTCCATGCCTTTCCCCCCTTGCTCTCCTTGCAGTAAGGTGGGCTATTTCCTCCCCAAAACAGACACCCAGGCTACAGCTGCTCTTGGGCCCCGTCATGAGCGACCCAGAAAGAGGGGGGGTGGCACCGTGTGAAGACACACCCAGCCTGTGAAACGCTTTCTCTGCAAACCCAGCGGCAGCACCCACCTCCCTGAGAGCTGGTATTTCCTGTCGGTGGCAGATGGTGAGCGCAGGAAGCGGAAGGTCGCCACATGCGTGAAGAAGGGTGGCCCGAGCGAAGACATCTGACAGAACACACCCCTGGACGTGCAAGTGAGATCATTGCAAACCACACACAGAACGCACCGACGGGGAGAGCAATAGAAGGGGAGTGTTAAATAAAAACCAAACCACCATTCCCCTGGGGTCTCTTACACCCTGTAACACCCCGCTCTGACCAGACAGGACCTTCCCACCTCTGCGACTGAGTCAGAGAGTAACTGGTCTTCCAGAAGGATTTCCCCAGCCCTCTCACGCTCTGAGATCCAGCATCCCTCTAGATCCCTTCCAGGACCCCTCCTTTGTCTAGGCAAGATCTGTCTCTGCCATTTATAGCCCCCTGCCTCCCTTTGAGCTGTTCAAACTAATGGGGATGGGGAACCTTTTTTGAGCCAGGGTCACTGTCCCTGAGAAACATCAGATGGGGGTGCACAAAAGTGAGAGGAGAAAAAAAAAAAGACACCTCACTGATGTGCGCTCCCACCCAACTGAGAAGCAGAAAGACACTCCCTACAGGCCCCTCGCACACGAGAGTGGGGGCATAGATTTTGTGGGGACCCCTAGGCTCTGTGGTGGGGCCAAAAGTGAGGGGTTCAGTGTGTGGGAGGGGGCTGCTGGGATCTGGCCAGGAAGGAGGGTGCAGGAGTGGGTTGGAGATGGGGGCCTGGGCAGGAGTGGGTGCAGGAGCAGGGTGGGAGCGCAGGGTCTGGGTGACGGGGGAGTGCTTACCTAGTGCCGCTCCCCAGGGACGCACCTAGCTCCATGTCCCCTAGTGCCCCCACACACCACCCTCTGCTGCTCCTATTGGCCGTGATTAGGATCAGAGTAGAGGGGGGAAGCCTCCGGGCAGTGCTTTGCTGCACTGCTGTTTCCTCCCACTGCCAGGCAGAGCCTGTGGGTTGGATCCAGCCCCACTTGCCTGACCCTGGCCCACGAGGCTCAGCGCTCCCCCCACAGCAGCGAGGAGCCCCATGAGGGGAGGTGCGGGGAGGGGGCACGGGGCTGGAGCACTAGTGCGTGCTCCCTGACACTGGGGGGGAGCCCTGAGCCTTGGGGGCTGGATCCAGGCAAGCGGGGGGCTGGTTCCCCCCCCCAGGCCTTTGCATTAAACCAAGGGCGGAGAAACTAAGACTTGGAAACATTCGCGCTAGCAGAGGAGATGAACACGCATCACATTACCTCAGAGCATCTGTTACAAGGGCAACGCTGTCGGATGGGCAGAGGTATTAACAGACAGTGTCCCTGTGTATCCAAACTGGGCCTCCTGAGCGCGCCGGCTTTACCGTACCAAAGCATAAACCCAACTCAAATGTTACCCTTCCAGCAAGGGACTAAAAGGAAGCCTCTACTTAGACACTAGCACTTCCTGCTCAGATCCCCACACCAGCTTTCTCTTAAGCTCTCTCCCCTTTGCGCTCACCCAGCGGGGTTAACCTTTACTCTGTGAATATTTGTGGATTATTTCCTGATTGTGAGCAACGTACCTCCTTCCATCATCTGCTCGGAGGGTCTGTTAGTTCCAGGAACATATGCAGGAATATATAGATCTCTACATTGGCAATTACCTGCTCCCAAAACTGGACACCTGCTAATTATTTTCAGACTGCCAGATGGTGCAGTCATAAAACTCTAGCCCCATAACACACACACACACACACACATCCATGAAAAATGGCCAGCTTTGCCTCATATGTGCTAAGGGAGTAGAAATCAAGCTCCTCACCAATTAATTAGCAATTACTTTGTTTGGAAAAATAAACATTCTGGTAAATAAAAGTCATGGCATTCGGCAGCAACATGCCACCGGCCGGGGAGGGAAGCGAATGCTGCATCTCCATAACTGCACACGGACGGGACAAGTCAAGGAAGCCATGCAAAGCATTGCAATGAGTGTCACCTTGCGAAGCCACCACCAACCTATGTGATACCTCCCCTCTTGCTGTCCATTTTCCCCTCCTACCCTTTGTGTCTTTTCTCTTTAGATTATCAGCTCTTCAAAGCAAGACCAGTCTCTTGCTACATGCCTGGATAGTACTTAGTGCAACAGTCCTCAGCGCTTGCTTATCTCGGCCATCACACAGCTATAATTATTACAGTCCAACACAGAACTGGCCCATTGGATCACAGCACATGCTGTAGCAGGGTCATCTGCCCTGACAAGTTTCAGAGCCTGGCCATATAAAATGGGGTGTTTCGTTTTCTTTGTGAGTTCAACTATTCCATCAGATTTCCCCAAAGCTCTGCTGGACCCCAGCCTAAATGAAATAATATACTGCGGGCCACTGAAAACCCAACAGGCCACAGTTAACAACTGGAAGGGCTATTATTGGGCCTTCATTGCAGAAAAGAATAAAATGCGAGAGATTCATAGTAATAACCATTTGCGCAAAACAGTAAACACAAATACCAGGCCACATGGTGCCCTGCTGTATAACACTTCATAGACTCTACACAAAATAAGTAGAGCTAGTGCAACTGAAAAAAACTGCAGTTACAATGTGTCTCTCTGCTGTGTTTTCCCCACTTGAGGATGTGTGTAGAATAAGCTGCAGGTTAAAAGTTGGTAAATTCCTTATCCTTACAAGGAGAACATAAAGCTGTAGAGTAGATTTATAAAATGATTTGTCAACTGACAAGCAAAAATATATTACCAATTTAGGACTGTGATTTGCCTGCAACTTTTTAATCCTTGAGTTGTTGTTGAATAGATTAAAGTGTCTGCTTTGATCCATGCATGTAGATGGAAACATAAATATAGCCATCACTTATTCTTTCAGCACCACGGACAGCGGTGTCTTTGCCCATCACAGAGGCTTCCCAGCTGCTGAAGTGTAATGCATGCGAATAACCTTCTTGCCAGTCAAACCCCACTGCATTCAGCAAGGTTTGGGGGGGTGGGGAGGCTGCTTCTTTCAGATGACTCTTCAGCCACCTAATTTGACTGCTGCACACATGGAAATAGTAGCTCAGGGGGTGGGAGAAAAGCTTTTCCCGGGTGTTGAAAAGCATTTCCATTGAGAAACGGACAGGGACATTAGTTTGAATATGCTCACTGCCCGTTGGCTGGTAAAGTCACTTCTTGTGTAAATCTACAGTCAAAGAAGAACAGATTCTCCATCACTGACAATGGTGCTCATCACAAAGTGTCTGGGACGCAGGATTAGGGTTTCAACAACTGAAAAACAGAACTTGGGCTCAGTGACCCAGTTGCAAATGGACACTTTACAGAATAGAAAAAAAATGGTCAAAAAGGAAACTGGATCGAGAAAGGAAAAGCTGGTGAAAAACCAAGCTGATCTTACCAGAGGGATCTGGGCCAAGCCATGGTTTCTCACCCTGAGATACCCTGCTAACTCTGAGTTTGCTCCCCAAAACAACTGTACAAGGACCCTGTCACTTGGCAATTGTACAAGTCTCCCAACACAGACTAATACTACTTGGCACTCGGGCAACATCGTTAATCTGGGAATCTGTGTGCATTTCAAAATAAATCATTCATCCAGGCTCACACGCCACAGTGGGGAACTAGCATTACCCCCATCTGACAAGGCGAGGCACAGATATGTTAGGTGACACATCCAAGGCCACATCATGAGTCAGTGGTGGAGTCGTGAGTAGAACCCAGGAGTCCAGACACCCAACTGCCTGTTCTAATAGACAGTGCTCGTTTCATGTGCTTTTGTCTTTAGATATTCCAGAATGCTTGGCTCTCCCAAGCTCAGTATTTCACAGGGATTAGAGAGAGGCACTCACCCTCTTCAGCTGTCTCCCAGGACTCTTACTCAGATGATCAAAGCCTGATGACCCGCTATGAGGATTAAATGTTTCACCAGAATCTCGCAGAGTTGGTGATAAGCAATGCTGTGCTCCAGAACACCGGGGACAGGCTCAACCCTAGAAGGCTGGGAGCAATGAGAATGAGAGGGGGGGATTTGCACAGTAATCCTGTCTATTCTCGGTACATGCTTGGTTGATTATGTCATCTTCCGTCAACTGGCAGGCATCTAGAAGTGGACTTGATGCTTTTCAGCCTTCCTGTCAGAGCAAATCCTTCTCACATTAAGCCAGCGCTCAGGGTTGTGCCAGTGAAATTTCCCTTTGCACTGATATATTGGGCTGCACTGCTGCTCCCTCAGCCCTGGTCTACAGCAGGGCATTAGTTTGAAATAATCCCCCCTCATTTTGAAATAAGCAGCAGAGCGTCCACGCTCCCAAGCCCATTATTTCAAAATAAGGGGCTGGTTATTTCAAAATCTGTACTCCGGCTTTCCTCAGGGAATAATGCTAATTTTGAAATCGTTATTTCGAAATAGCAGTGGTGTGACACTCCGGTGCCACTATTTCAACATAACTGTGACGGCGTGTTGGGGAGCCCCCCGATCCTGCACCTCGTCTGCAGCAAGATGAGACACCGCCAGCCAGTAGAGCAGAGAGGGTTTATTGCTTCTCCAGGATACAGCCCAGCATAGACGTGATGTGGTTACAGGCGTCAGGGCCAGGCAGCCTCAGACCCCTGGGGTTAGGGGTCCACAGGCCCCTGAACCCCTAGTACTCAGCTTAGTCTCTTCTCTTCATGTTTTCCCAGCCCAAGACTGCCCAGCTCCCAGGCCCTGCCCCCCAGCCAGGTGGCCATCTCCACCTCCCTCCCTTTGTCTCTCCCCCGGGGAAGAGCCTTGTTCTCTGCTCAGGCTGGGCCTAGGTGTCTGGGCTGATACACATGTGGGTGAGTCAGTGGGAATCACGCATCACAGCGCTCGGGTTACAGAGCAGACAGCACCCCCACTACGTCAAAATAACGACTCCCCAGTGTCCCTCGAAGTAATGACTCCCCAGTGCTTCCTGGGGCTCTAAGTCGAGGTAGCGCATCCACGATAACAGAGCCTGCCTCGGACTCATTCTGGGGACACGCCATTTCGATTTTGTTATTTCGGGAGTTATTCAATCGACTTTAGTTATTTTGAAATAGTTCCCTAGTGTAGACATGGCCTCAGAATCCTTAGCTGTTCCAGCATCTTTGGAACCTCCTGCCTGCTCAGCTACCCCGGCCAACACAAGACGATCACCCCACATGAGGCAACCTCAGACGGGGACAGGTCTGCATTGGGTAGGGCTGGAGACTAGCCCGCATTATAGGCCTTTCTTTTCCATTTTCCAACTGTGTGGGACAGACCCACGCCAAACACGTTGTAACTGGAGCAGAGCCGCTGCTTGGGCAGGGTAGGAAGGGCTGCTCTGCCTGCAGGAGTGTGGTCTCAATTGAGAAGCCATCCCCTGAAGACACAGAGAGAATAAGAGCAGGCCCAGGTCCAACAGGGCTGGCTAATTCCAATTCACACACACACACGCCCCAACTATCTGTAGCCGGCCCCACAAGAAGAGCTCCAGAGCCGGGGACGTTGAATAAGCAGGCAAGGGCCCATTGTATGTGTCCCCCAGCAGGGGACATGCCTCTCCTTCCCGAGAGGGGTGTGCTGTAGCCAGTCCAGACTGAGTTCCAAGAGGCTGGGCTGCCATTTAGTTTTTCCGCCCTTCACGCTTTATTGATCACAATGCATCAGCATCCCTGTTCTAGTGCAGCCATACTGGAGGCCATGACAATAGCATGGGGCTGTTCTGCTCCCCGGGCCCATCTGCCTAGAGCCTCTTCCTTCCGTAGAGCTACAACCCAACCTACCACTTCAGAATCCCAACAGGTCCCAGCTATCGGTGGATCTCAGTACTTCCCACCTTCCAGGTGACCCTCACACTGCAAGCTCTTCCCTACATTAGGGATGTAAGTGACTAGTCAACTAGTTGACTACCCGATAAGCCTAGGCTTATCAGGTAGTCGAATCACTACTCGACTAGTCACTCCCCCCTTTGCTGCCTCTGATATAGAGGCAGCAAGGGGAGAGAGCAGGAGCCGGTGCTAGAGTCAGCTTAAAAAAACAGTCCCCCCAGCACCGTCTCCAGGGGGACAGGGGAGGCAGAGGCACAGTGGGGGAAAACAGCACAAGCGGGGACTGAAGCCGTCCTTGCTTGTGCGAGTTCCCCGCTGCACCTCTCCCTTTGAAACGTACCTTTCAACGGGGCAGCTCTTGTACATTCCAATGGGGAGGTGCAGCGGGATCACGAGCACCCCCCTTATCGAGCAGTCGATGGAGATTCCATCGACTACTCGATTAGCTGATCAATCAAAATGTAACGTTACTCCCCCACACCTCTGTCCTCTACACAACACAGGGTGATGTCTGGACCTGGATACAGAGCAGCAGGTGAGTAACCCTGACAAAGGCAGCCTCCAGGCCCGACTTTTATGTACATCTTGAGCAGCCAGGACCGAACAGCTCCACAGTAACAGGGAAGCAGACAAGATTTGTAGAAAGTAGCTTAGAGCAGCGTGATTTGTCACACAATTAGCACTCAAACAATAGCCACAGAAATGTCAAGGTAACAGGGGGACACATGGAATTGCCCTGACATTTCATTTAGAGGAGAGCTGAATGGACGTGCCAATGCTTTAATTATACCATAAAAGCCACTGGCGCTCAGCTGGGAGGCATCTTTCTTGTAGGGGGTCGCTTCTGTTGGGGTCTTTTAAAAAGAAACACTCGGCAAATGTGAGCAGCTCCCCCACCCGGCTCCATGCACACGACTTCATGTCCCGCCCCATGCGGATCCCTTTGTAATCAGCAGTGAGTAGCCTCAAAATGACGCTGCCTCGTGTCATGGTAGCAGCCTGTGGTGTACCTTTCACTCTGCCCACTGCATGGCCACTGTGATCCTGAGCTCCTGCCTTCAGCCCAATGCCACTGGACTGATCCCATCACCCAGCCAGCCACAGCTCCAGTCCGGAGGTGCCCACGCACAGGCAGTGGATGCGTGACTGTCCTCACATGCATCTCCCCTGAGGGAGAAGGTGTAGAGATTACAAAACTGGGGTTAGGGAGAGTATCCATCCTCCCCTGCTACTAATCAATGAGCTCATTTATGATTTAGTGTGCCCAGCCCTTTCCAGACCAGTGTGAGGACAAGGTCTGTGTCCTAAAGCACCTCTGTCCTAGACAGGGGAGGTCTCCCTAGGTGTTCCTCCCCACCCGAGGGGGATTCTGCCATTGTCACAACCTTACAGAAAAGGACGGCAGGTCTGCAGCAGCCTGCTTGAAACGGGCTGGCCTGCTCTCTGCTATATCTCAGCAAGTTATGGTGGTAGGTGCAGTCTGAGACTCTGTTTCACTGACAGCTGCCCCAGAGAGGGAGACATTCTTTCTTAAATCCCACTGGGAAAGGGGAGAGCAGGGAACAATTTAAAAAAAAAAAAAAAGTTCCTTGCAATTTCACTTGAAGAGCAAAACTGCCGCGTCAGCCTGTAAATAAAAGCAGCCATCCCCAATGGCAGAAACAACTGGTGGTCGGGAGACCGATCTGGCTTGTTCTGCAACATTTGCTCCCACTGTCTTATTTCTTCAAGGACCCCGGACTCTGACACAGCTGCAGCGTGAAAATAGTCTTCCCTGCCCCCCCCCCACCCTCCACATTCAGCCCTGCCCTACAGCATCACCAAATTGCCTCTACTGTCTGTTACACACACACACACTCACTCCACAGTGATTGCTCCCAGCTGATTTACCTACAGTCCTTCAGCAACATGAAATCTTATCGGTGCCTGGAAGGGTGCTGAAGGGTGACCCTCCGGGGAGCAGTAGGTCTGATTTGCACTCACTGGGGAGGCGATTCTACAAGGCAAAGGTGTTGAACAGTCGTTGGGTGCTGCGTTTCAGCCCCAGCAGCTCCCTGGAGGACAGAGAGAGTAGACCGAGCAGGTTGGAACATGTTGGATGCCAGATGCCATTCCAGTGAGCCCAAACCGTTTAACGTTTCCTGGCGTTCTCCAGGGTTCCAGGCAAGAGGGGATACTGTGCCAGGTGCATTGCTATCCTAGCGTCGTACAGCAGTTTCCATTAAGCAGAACCAGCGTGTGCGCGGCCTTGAACTCCTGCCCTTTCGTCTCGCCTCTTACAAAACGAATTAAGTCCATGCTGCTGCAGACTGGGTGCCTGGCTCTAGCTCATCTTTATGCAATACACTAATAATCAGCCATTTGCTTTCCAACACCACTAACCACACAGAAGTATTCCTGGGGCATATCTCCCACCCGCAGGCATGGGAGGTGGAGAAACCCCTCAGTGACCTCTACATTTTCCTATGCGTCACTGCAAGATCCACTTGCCAAAACAATCCAGCTCTGCTTATCCGATTCTCTTTAAGCCTTTAATCAGCGTTGCTAATTAATTATCAGTCTGCTCACCGTGCTAAGACCCTGCTCCAACACTCACACTCCTGACTTGCCAAGCGATCAGCCAGTTCCGGTCTCGTGGCTTCCAGGTGGCACTTTGGGAGTTACGGCCACACTTACGGCCTTTGGTCCTTGTGCCTGGCACCGCTTCTCACGGGCCTCATCGGGGACTAGAGCGTGCAGGCAGCAGCGGGAAACTGTGAGCAGTTAAAAGGCAAGCCTGTGCCAGGCCCTTGGAGAGGCAAGTAACAAACCCATCCTCTGGGACAGCCAGATCACAAGCAGCGGAGCCATTTTGCCCCCCTGGAAGGAAACTATAATGAGATGGGGAAGGCAAGTATTAGATATGGGGGTGACCCTTTCTCTGCCACCGTTACATGGGAAACGCATGTGGGGAGCAGCCACATGGTGATGGGTTAACTCTAACCCATCTTTGGGTAGGAGGCAGCTGTCAAGGGCTCCTTCTCAGAGCTGCCTGTCCCCCTCTTTCCTCACCGTCCCTTCAGGCTCACACCACCTAGCGACCTGGCTGTAGCCAAAGCTAACTGTCTGGAGTGCCCGGACTGGCCATTGGGTGTCAGTCTTGCTCCATAAGAAAACACATCTGCAGGGGAATGGCAGAATCTGGAGATGGGACCACAGAGCCTTTAACCTATAGGTCACAGGTAATGGCTTATTGCCTTGGCGAACCAGGGCTGGTTTCAAACCAGTCTAGTGGCTGGAAGGAATGTCCCCATCCCGCCGCTCCAGCTGGCAATAACAAATGCAGCAGGGGCTCTGGCCTGCATCTCAGGCGAATCGCACATGGCCAGATGGGGAACAGAGCTGGGTGAAATGTTCTACAAGAAGAATTTCTCCTGCCTTTAACATCCGCGTTTTCACATCAAAAGGGATGAGTGGGACACACCCAGCCCAGTTAATCAGCCTGCTACAATTGACAGGTACTTCTGCTGCTGTTATATACACACATATCTTGGTTTCCGATACGTCCACGCCAACTCACCTGATGAAGTGGGTTTTACCCACGAAAGCTCATGATTCTCTCTATATTTTTGTTAGTCTCTAAGGTGCCACAGGACGGCTCGTTGTTTGTGACGAAATTGTTCATCTAAAATTGGTTCCTCCCCATTCCCCACTGAGATTTGTGAGGAATTTTTTCCCCTGCTTTTTGACAAAGCTAGAAAACGAAAAGCGGGTTTGGGTTTTCAGTCCCTGGTCCCACCCCTGCTCCAATGGGACAAAGGGAAGAGGGGGAAGAAAAGCAAATGACCGTTTCTGAGCACTGCTAGATGGAGAAAAGCTTTGGGATAAAATCAAGCAGGTCCCGTTCTGATGCCTGCTGCATGGCAAAAACAGAGGGGTTATCCAACGCCCGAGAGAGGAGTGAGCTCTGGCCCTGACTCCTCCACAAGGCATGCACATGCCAAGAACATCCATGCTCACTGCTCTGTGGGGGCCCGGCCTATGGACGTCAGCCTACAAAACACGCCTGGAGCCGTCTCAGCTGCGTTCTAATCCTGGGCTCGTGGTGTACCCCAGTGAGGACAGTTCACATTTCACCTGCCAGAGCCCTTGTGCCAGCTCTGGCAGGCACTGACAGGCAGCCATCTCTGGAGGTGAGAGGCACTATAGAGCAATGCAGGGCACATGGCCAAGGGCATGGAGGCAAACCCCGGCACCTGCAAGAGAGCCAGGGGCTGCTGAACACACTGGCACAGCAGATATCTTGTTTCCGTGACGTGATCCCATTTGGGGAAGCCGCTTTGCCTGCCCTCCCTCCCCCTGCCCAGCAGAAGACAGAGGCAGCATCCACACACGAGTGAGGTCCTCAGAGCTCTCGGGGCCTGCAGAAGCACCACGAGTGGTTCTAGCTGCTTCGGAAACAGATTGATTGCATCACATTTACACCGCACTGAGCCGCTGGTTTGGGTCGAAGGCTGGATCCTATCAAACCAGTGATCGCATCTCACGAGGTGTAGATGAATCACAGAACGGGCAGGGACCTCGAGAGGTCATCGAGTCCAGTCCCCTGCCCTCACAGCAAGACCAAGCACCGTCTAGAGCCCATTACCAAAGCCTACATAGAGAGGGGCCTATTCCTTACCTAACTAGCTATCACCTACAGCTCCCGGCTCAGAACTTTGGGCCACAATGCCACTCCTCTGGCCCAAGGAGACAAAGCCTTCTGGGAGCAGTTCGGAGACTTCAGAACGAACCCCCTCTCCCCAGAGACCAAAGATTCTCACAAATCTCCCTCCTTCCATGCCACGTAGAGGGTGCATTTCTGTGACCTGGCCATCTCTAGCATAGGCGCATAGTAACGAGTATATTGAAAACTGGAAGATTTACCCAGTGTTGCTCGGCTCCTTCACTCAATTCGTTTTTGTTTTTCTTCATTTAAATCGTTGCTCTGGGGTGGGGCTGGAGATGAGGGGTTCAGTCCGCAGACTGCCCCAAGGAAAGAGAGAGAGAGAGAGAGAGAGAGAGAGGATAACCCCAGCCCTCTCTCACCACAGCGGCTTGGGGCCAGATGAGAAGCACCTCTCCATGGCCGCTGTAGTTCCCACAGGCACAGCTGGGGGAGGGGAGCATGTCCCCTGGCACAGGTCCAGGTTCTTCTGCCCCCTGCACTCCCTGGCCAGATTGAGAAATGGAGCAAACTGGGCACTTTCCCCTCGCTCCCTGATGAAGGGGAACAGCCAGTAATGTTCCCATAAGAATCAGGGGGAGTGAGTGAGCTGCAGACACCCCGCCCTCCCTACAGGGTGCTTGAGGGGTAGGAGGCTCAGGGTATGTCTACACTACCACCCTAGTTCGAACTAGGGTGGTTTAATGTAGGCATTCGAAGTTGCAAATGAAGCCCGGGATTTAAATATCCCGGGCTTCATTTGCATCTTGCCGGGCGGGCGCCATTTTTAAATCCCCTTAGGTCGAACTCCGTGCCCGCGGCTACACGAGGAGTAATGGTAGTTCGAATTAGAGATCCTAATTCGAACTACCTACTCTGTGCCGCGTGTAGCCGCGGGCACGGAGTTCGACCTAAGGGGATTTAAAAATGGCGTCCGCCCGGCAAGATGCAAATGAAGCCCGGGATATTTAAATCCCGGGCTTCATTTGCAACTTTGAATGCCTACATTAAACCACCCTAGTTCGAACTAGGGTGGTAGTGTAGACATACCCTCAGTGCTTGGGCAGTCCCAGTGGGGGGAGGGAGGGGCGGGAGTGCACCGTGAGCCAGCCCCTTTCACCTGCCTGGTGATGGTCTCTTTTCTGTATGGTTTTAAGGGAAACCATCCCATTCCAGGTGCATCCCATTGTCCTGGCATGCATAAACCCTAACTTGCTTGAAGTTTGGATAAGAGGAAGCTGCGTACCAAATTGGGTGGTTCTAGCTCTTACCGTTTAGGAGGAGTTTTTGGACAAACTCTCTCAAATACATAGCAGATCAGGGCTCTCCGACCTTTTTAAGCACAAGATCATTTTTTCAGTTTAAGTCAATCCAGGATCTACCTGAAAGACAAATACCCTTGCCCCACCTCCTTCCCCCCCTTCTCCGAGGCCTCACCCTGCTCACTCTGGAGAGATGTGGTACAGGGGTACGGAGAGGGGGAAACCCTGGCATCACCACCCCCTTTTTCTCTCCCCCATCCTGCACAGCAAGCAGGAAGATCATGGGGGGCAGCTCCAAGGCAGAGGGTGGAAGAGCCATGGCAGTGGGGGGAGGGGCAGCCAAAGTGCCGACACATAATAACCTCCTGGCCGAACCAGTCAGGATCACCTGTTAGAGACTCCAGGATCTACCAGTCGATCCTGATCAGCTAGTTGGGGACCACTGTAGTAAATCCACAAAACCCTAAAACCTTCCCAAAACAAAACAAAAAAAAACCTTTTCCATTGCACACGCTTCTTTCCCTGGAGAAAGGAGGCAAGACCGAATGTCACATGGGCTAATGCATGGCCGGCCGATGCTCAGATACTACACTGATGCGCTTGACATAAGAACCTATATGGAACAGAACCCCGATTCTGAGAGGGGCTTTGTTTCACCACTAACTCACATCATTAGCCCCTGTCTCTCCTGATCCACAGGGGTCAGTCCTTGGACCAGGATGTCACCGTACTAATCCCTAGTAGCAATCCTCAGCTCAGCTCTTGGGGAAGCAGGCAAGGCCTCCTAACCTCGAGTCGGTTTCCAGCCAACGGGAGATGAATTGAAGCCCGCCATTAAAATGTCACTGAGAAAATTAAGTTAAGGTAAACCACCTCGATGCATCAAAAGCAAAGGCAATCAGTCCCAGGCATGTCCCCCTAGGAAATTATGTAGAGTAATTAATCAAAAAGCTAATGAGAAATGTGTTTTCTTTCCCTGCCTAACACCACATCATATTCTTATTAGCCAAGGTTATTACAATAGTAATCATGCATGCTCTGAGTTCAAATTGGGTTTTTTTGCTCCAGTGCCACCAATTTAGAAACCCATTAATGGAAAAGATAAACCCTGATACACAAATCAGCCCTTTGTGTTTATTCACCTGTTCTGTGATAATCGCTGCCTGTGACCTATAATCAGCTAACATATTTTGGCTGTTATCTAATTACGGGCTAACCTTCTGTCCTGGCCATTCACCTAGCCCCAGAGCATGGTCCCTCAAATCTTTTCCATCCATGGCGGACTTGTTCCACCCATGTACAGAATACATTTTCATGTGCACCGAGGCATGTGCGAATGGGCACCGCCAGCGGCAACACAAGCCCTAGCTGTAGGCTCTCTGCTAATCAGCTGGGCGGCATTGGAATCTCTCCTCAGTGACAGCACAAGCCCATGGCTTCTAGGGAACACTGCTCTAGACATCTCCGCCCCTTTCTATACAAACTCCCCCCAAACACGGGGGAAGCTGGCAGCTTAGCAGCCCTGCAGAGGAGAATTTCCTGCTCAGCCTCAGACCTGGCCCAGCCTGGTTCCCTCAGGCTGCCCTGCTCCCCAGCCTCATCCCTGCAGGGAAGGGTTCACCTGCCTTTGCTCGTTCTGCTGTCGGAGCCAGCTCTGGAGTGCACCCCGCCGTATACGTGTGGCTGTGAGGGGCACCGGCGGCGCTCTCCATGGTGCTGGTTACTCTCCTGAGGTCAGAGGTGCTTTGGTCCAGCAGACTTCTTTGGTACCTCCCAGCCTTAAACTCTCTGGCGCCTGTTTGCTCGGAGCTGGCTTACACAGCACCAGGTTCACACCAGCTACTGAGGAGCCAATGGACCAGCCGAAGACCCCTGCTCTGCCTTCAGGGAAGAACCAACCTGGGGGGAACTTTCCTTTTACCCAGCTCCCTCACTGGCCCCTTGGACAGAGCCCTTGAGTCATCAGCGAGCCCTGGGACAACATGGGGCTGAGTCAGGCAGGCTCACGCCAAAGGGGAGCTACATATGATGGCCCAGTTGCCCCGTGCCGAAGCCCAGAACGCTCTGCCTCACCACAGAGCCATTGAGAGAGGGGAGCTCAGGGCCGTGGATCAGCTCCCCTGACGGGGCTGCATTCTGTTGCCCATGACCCCCCCTGCTTGGACACGCCCCACGTTTGCCAGCAGGCCACAGCCAAGAGTCAGCATCCACCCATCACATCATGCCTTGCGTGCGCACCTGGCTGTCCAGTCACAGCCAACTGTGTCCCTGCTCTGACCGAATCAGAGCTGGGACACACGGAGCTGTTGTGCCCATTTGTTATGGCCCATGAGATCAGCTCCCCCTCCATCCTGCAGCCTCAACCCTTTGGGGGTTCATGCTGCTCCCTGCAATGCGGACGTGAGGCAAGAGACGCAGCAGGGAGCACACCCCGAGTAAGAGAATTCAGCCACCTTGCGCACTTGCAGGTCAGCTCTGCAGCCCGGGGTTCAACAAGTGAAATGAGTTTGACGAGACTCCACTGTGCCAAGAGGCAGGCTCTGTCCTGGAACACTGGCCACCAGTGAGTTGTACCCGGAGAGCTGGGTTGGGAGCCCAGGGCTAGAATTGCAGGGTGGCTGCCGGGCAGCGCCAAGGTGCATATTGGCAGAGCCGCTGAGAGAAGGGTGCTCGGGGTGTTGGTCAGCACCAAAGTGCCCTGTCGAAGCCTGGGGGCCCCATTCCCGCGGCACTCGTGTAGCCCACATGCCCTCTGGGTGTCCCGTCCAGCAGCACGGAGAGAAAGCTAGGGCTATAGAGCAGACTCACTCGAGAGCCAGCTGGCTTTTCACTCCTGCACTAAGCTCCAGAGGTTCCAGGTTCAGTTCCGCCCACAGGCGACGGGGCTCTGCCAGTGTGGCACGAAGGATGTTCACAAATCCACCCCTGACTCACAAACCAGCCCCCAAGAGCCCCGGCCCCCTGGCTGTCACGAACTGCAGCCTGTGACCGGTCAACAGCAACGGGGGGAAGGGACTGAATAGAACTTGATGTTAATTAGGCCGGATGACCAGAACAATAACCCGGCTCAGTGAAAGTTGCCAGCCCTCGGTGCCTCCCCGTGGCCCATCGAGGTGCCAGGATTATGACCGTTCCTTCTACAGCAGACTTGGCTCAGTTTAGAGCTGCCCAGCCCCAGCTTCTCCGCTCACAGCCAGTAGTAATCTACTCAGCAGGGCCGGTGCGCCCGAATAGCGAGCAGCCGCCGGCCCCCCCATGACCAGGTGCCACACGCCTGCATGCTGCCGAAGGAGGCAGAGCCTGCTCCCCAGAGATAAGGGCTGAGCAATCAGCCGAGCCAGCAGCTCTCCAGACTGCCTGCGAGCGATGCCGCCAGCAAGAGTTTCGCTTCGCGCTGGGAGCAGAAAGTTCTCTTGCTGCCTTGTCACAGGGATCAGCAGCACCCAGGTCTCAGCAGCCGCCCAGCTGCTTGTGAGCAAACCAGGGCAGAGAGCCAGAGCTTGGTGCCAGCGGAGGAGGGGAGCCATATGAAAACAGAAGGGTGTTCTGATTTCTGCCCCGCCGACGGGCCTGGGACAAGATTCACCTGTCCAGCCAGAGTGGTCACTGTAGAAACAGCAGGACATGCAGTACCTACCCTGTTGACCTGGCACGTGGGCACCGTGCATGCACACACCTTTGGCCTGCAACACCGGTTAGGGAGCCTGGACAAGCTCTCCCATGTTTGCAGCTGTGGCTTTGATGTGAACATTAACGAGACCCGGCACCGTTTGGGGAAAGCCACAAAACGCCCAAAGACAGGGCCCGGAGCGAGGCCTGAAGGGGCAGTGCTCTCTGTACACTCCCTTGCATTGCTCAGCACTCAGATTTGGCTCCCAAGAGCAGGGTGGGGCAGCTAAGCCAGGGCCAGGAGCACTTACTGTCAGAGGCAGCAGGAGAGAGGACGGGGATTAGAAGGGGCGAGTCTGCCCTGAGGCGAGGTGCTGCCAATCTAGCCAGCTAAGGGAAGTGGGCTGTCCTCAGGGCTGCCCGGTTGTGTAGGTGCCCACCTGGCTCTTAGCCCATCCTTTTGTTCTCCATGAGCCTCAAGAAGCCCAACAAAGACCCACAGTTCATAGGGAGGGTAGCTGGGCCGGATGCCCTCCGTGTCCTTGCAGCGAGACGAAGCCCTTGGCAAGGGGAAGCTCAGGAGGGCAGCTCAGAGTCATTAAGGCTGTTCAGAAAAATTTCCCTCTGTTTTTCCAATGTAAAAATTTAGTTTTTCCTCCCTGTTTTTCAGCCAGCTCTGAAATAATGCTCTGGCAACCAGGCCTTGAGGTTCAGTGACTGGCCTGGACACAGGGGCAGCCCTTGACTAGCTGCCAGCACCTGGCGCCCTAGGCAAACCATGCAATTGGCTCCCCCACCTCCAAACCCCTCAATGATATTGCGCCACCATTTGGTGCCCCATTTAACTTGGCGCCCTAGGCGACTGCCTAGTTCACCTATATGAACGGGCTGCCCCTGCCTGGACATCAGGGGTCTGTCTACACTTCGGGATACGCAACTCAGCTGCGTCAATTGCAGAGCTGAAGTCAAAGTAGCATAACGCAGCTTTTGGCGCCGTCCACACTGCAGGAAGTCGAAGGGAGAACGCTCTTCCTTTGACTTCCTCTACTCCTCGAGAAAGCAGGGTTACCAGCATCGACCGGAGTGCCCCTTTCAGTTCGAATTAGCCTGTCTTCACCAGATCTGCTAATTTGAACCCTGGAAGATCAACAGCATCAGCTTTGATCTTCTTTGTAGTGTAGACGTACCCCCGGGTTCTAATTCCGGTTCTGCCACTGACTTACTGCACGAGCTTAAGCAAAACTTCAAAAACAGCCAATAGTCCTGCAGCACCTTAGAAACTAACAAAAAAATGTAGATGGTATCATGAGCTTTTTGCTAGTCTCTAAGGTGCTGCAGGGCTATTTGCTCCTTAAGTTTTTTTTAGTTACGGACTAACACGACTACCCTGCTGAGACCTTAGGCAAGTTACTTTGCTTCCCACATCTTCTTGCAAGGCTTTGAGCCAAAACCAGTGGGAAAGGAACCTTCCAAGTGTTGATCTGACCTGCAACCTAAACCACAAACAGAGACATGTGGCTTACATCAGGTTTCCTCTGGGTGGAGTCAGGTATTTGTGGAAGGGATGCCTTCCCTAGAACCATAGGGTTGGAAGACACCTGTGGAGGTCATCGACTCCAACCCCAACTAAATCATCCCAGCCAAACGAGTCCAATATCAAAAGCACGAGCTATTTATATGGCATGTATAGCTCTCCGACACATACTGGTGTCCCATATGGATTTATGGGGTCAGGCACAGGAAGAGAGGTTGGATCGTTAAGTAAACAGACCCTTGAACCTTCCAAGTGGGCGTGGCATGCGAGGTCCCAGCCCATGTCGACTGAGGCGAGGTTCCAGCGAGGACGGCTCACGTTTTATCTGCCATCCCCCCGTGATCAGGAGACTGGGCCTGCTGAGGCAGCCTGGTATGGGATTCTTGCCATTCCCCTTTGCACAGCGGAGGCCGGCGTTCCCGTGGGAACGTTTTGGAAAGCAAACCTGCTGCCCTGCAGAAGCTGGCAGGCAAATCCTGCGCCGCCTCATGAGGCCCGCTCGCAAAGGATTCTGCGAAGCAGCCCTGCCTGAGGTGCACCCAGAGATAAAAACGGAAGTCGACTGCCTCCGAAGAGGAGCGGACTGAATACAGCGAAGGCCCTGCTAATCTGCTGAGTAACCACGGGGGAGGAGGGGGGGACCATTCCCCGGCCAGGACCCCTGCCAGAGGAACCTTACTTATGATGAGCAGACGGAGAAAGGCAGAGGCCGAGATGCAGCTGAGGGCCTCTAATCCCCCACCCTGAAATGGGTGGGCATATGCTAAAGCCTCCTTCCCAAAGTCTCTCTGCTGCTGCTAGGTAACGGGAGCAGCATGGAGGCTGCCGGGCCCTTGGCCGAGCACAGCAAGCTGCAGCTTGAATGGCGAGAACGCTCTCTCTCCGGTAGCCGCTCCACATCTCAGAGCACGAACACAAGCTGCTTCACACCTGCTCTCCACAAGCAGGAGGAAGCCCAGCTCCCCCCTTGCATTCACACCCCTGGGGCAGGTGCTTGCTTGCTCAGTTAAGGAACAGTGGTGCAGGTGCCCAGCTGCTGTCAGCAATTAGGCCAAGGCAGCCTAATCCCCTTTCCCCTCTCCCCGGCCCCCGCATGCCGCAACAGAAGAGTTCCCGCCGAGATCATGGCTCAGCTAAGCCACGTGGCACTGCTGCTGAAGTGAGCCTCTGGGTTAGCACCACCCCACGCTGGCAGGGCCACGAAGAACCGGAGTCCAGCTGCGCCTTTGTTCCCAGCCGCCGCGCTAGCGCCTTATGCTCCCTCCCGCTCTCGCTCATCAAGGGGAGGAGATAGAACGTGTCGCTCTGATACAGGAACGAAACGGCCGGTGTGAGAACGAGGCCCTGGGAATTCCAACAGGCGAGAACAGCTGCGAGCTGGCATGAGACCCGGGCAGCCCCGCTTGCTGGGCCCCCTTGATAAATATGGATGTGCAGCTGTCTATGCTCCAGCACACCCATCAAGTGGTGTGTCCAGGTGCGGGGCGAGGAGAGCCCCGGTGCAGCCAGCTGATCGCAGGCACTCGACAGACGTGGCGACAGACTGCAGGCGGTGCTCCTAAGGAGGCTGCATTCTTCCCCACCTTTGTCTGCGCCCCCGCAGCAGATGCAGAAGACGGGGAGCAATTGTGTGGGCTGGCATACCGCTCTGCACCGTCCCTCCGGCCTGCCACGCTCAGCCAGCGTGCTTCGGAGAAACAAAGGAGCTTTTCATGTTGCTGGAAAGAGAAGCGATTCAATGAGCAGAGTCCCTGGACGCTGGAAACCTTTGTACATGCATGCACACGCGCACGCACACACTCCCGCCATCTGGTTTTCTGCAGTGCCTGCCACGTACTGTGCCCTGAACAGGAGGGAGGCTTCTGTACCATCGCATTCCTGGGATAACTATAGATGTCCTACTTGGTACTGCACCCCTGCATGCCAACCCACTGTCTCCTGCAGGACACGGCTGCGGTGCTGCAGAACAAGACACTTGGTAGCACCACGGAGCAGAATCCTGTTCATAGGCCAGACTCTGCTGCGGCAGCAACAGGGCGAATTAAAGCAGTTGCCCTCGTTGAGTGAAACAGGAATTGTTTTTTCAGTCTGCAGAGTCAGAAGGAAACTTAACCCTGACTAAAAGGGCTCTCCCAGCACCACCGCTCCAGTTCTTTGTCTCCTGGTGACTGCTGCTTTGGAAGTGCATAGCTTAGCCTTGTGTCTGCATGACCAGCTGGCAGATGGCACTGGCGCTAGCACAGTCCTGGGAAAGCCGCCTTTACGTTAAACATTTCCCTCGGAGACATCCCAGCAGCCACTTTCTGCCTAGCCCCGCACCTTCCTGTGCATCGGCACACAGCGGCGAGGGCCACCCCGACACCAGTGCTGCTGGGTTCCTCAGGCACAGTTTCTAATTAAGCAGCATCAGATCCATTTCATGCAGAGTCCTCCCAACCCCGAACAGTCCCTCAGCCCCTCCTTAAGGCTGTCTACACTACAGGGTTAGCCACACCAAGGAACGTGGCTGGCCTAAGTCGGGTTACCTGCCTGCTTCCAGTTGGCCGGGGGCCTGGCTGCTAATTTGGCTGCTTGGTTTGACGTTAGGTTTCACTTTGGCAGACCCCCAGTCCCAGAAACCAAACCAGCTTGGCTTCCGCACAAGTCACCTGCCAATGTGGCTTGCTCCGCCGTTGGCCTCTTGGCAGACAGGTCATTGGGTGGCGACTGTGTGATGCGGTGAAAGAATTGAGCTTGGCAGAGCCATTGAATGGTGTGACGTAGTGTGGGTACTTTGCTGGTTGCTATGCTGGGCAGCGGGTTGTCAGTGATCTCCACTGGCTGCTGTCTGCAGCACGGCCCAGCAGGGCAGGGGATGAGTCATTATGCAAGGGGGCTTCGAAACTCGTCAGACAGGTATCTCCCATGGAGCGGAACAATGGGAAGGAGGGGGTTGGAGCCCTGGCTGGGGGGCAGGGCTGGAAGTGAGTGAGTTAGTTTCTGTCTGGGATCATGGAGGAGACGGCCTAGGGAAAGGGTCTGGAATTTAGGATCCCAGTCTCCCCCATTTCAAGGGGGGCTGAGGCATCCTAGGCCCGGTTCCTGTAACCAGATGACATCTGTGCTGTGCTGTATCCTGGAGAAGCAATAAACTCCCTCTATTCTACTGGCTGGTGGAGTCTGTCCGTGCCATTACGGGGGGGCAGGAGTCGGGGGACCCCGATGCGCCGCCACAAATGGTTTCACACTGGAGACAAGAGCGAGGAACCCCTCCCCACCACAGGACGCTCGAATGCAGGGCCCTGCCAGCGATTCTGCCATGACCGCCAGTCTAAGTGCCTAGATACTGCCGTGTCCTGATCGGCTCCCTGCCCCTTGGCCTGAGAGAGCTGGGCTCCCAGGAAATAGACGTGCCTCCATGTGCTACACAGACAGGACTAGCGCACCCTACTCACAGCTCAGAAACGGACAGCAGAACTTTAATTTCCCACAGAAGCAGGGTGCAAAGACCCAAGTGCCTATGTTGGCCGCTGGCCATAAATAACGACGGCTCGTCTAATGCTCTGCATCAAGCGCCTCTGACAAGAAATCTATTAGGCCGTAATTACATGCTGGCTAGAACATTACGTTGTTGTTATTGCTATAAGCCATGCCACAATGACAATGTGTCATTTCTGTTGTAATGGCAGACAACACAGCCTGATTTATGCCCCTGCCTACGGCTGGCCTCAAGACGGCTGCATTACCAAGGCCCAAACAGAGCGAATCAAGCATGGGGCAGGAGGTTCCTTGAATGCTCTCAGATCTTAGTCACTGCAATTCGGGCCCCAACTTCTGCCAAAGCCACCACACGTAAATGCAACAAGAGAGACAGCGCAAACCAGGAATGGAGGCAGGAGAAGGCTCCTGCTTTTAAGCTGTCTGTGGTTTACCGTAAGAAAATCAACCTGGTGCGTTCCAAAGCTGGAACGGAATCCATCCAGGTGAGCATGCCCAGCCCTCTGCCGTAGGGAAAGAGGCCTGGCTTGGCTGGCCGTGTCCTATTGGAATGAAATCCAAGTGTAGACCATGAGAGGAGACCTGGGACTCGGTTCCTGCTCCCAGGTGGGATGGTCTTTGGGCCAAGCATCCCAAGGAGGCAAATTGTTTTCTGTGTGGAGATATTTCTGCAACCTGCTGGCATGCAGCAGGCATGGAGTCCGGAGGCCACTGTCTCTCTCTTGCAACCTGAATTTCCCAGGAACAAACAGGAACATTCCGCGGTCTTTGCGGAGCCGGTCACGAGGGAGAAGTCTGCTCTCCGGGGGAAAGCGGCGAGCCCTGCTGATTTCCAGTCCATCCTACCTACTATTCCTTGAATCGGAGCCCAGGATGCGAGGCTGATGGGCAGGCTTGGCTTGGCTGATGAAGTTATTTCCAAAGTTATCCAAAATGAATATGGATGCACATCTGCCTCCACTTAGATGCAACAAATTGAGAGAGATTGTGTTAAATTATCCCGAAACTGAGTCCACTGAGATCCCAGGCCCCAGGAGTTCCTTTCAGCCCAGGCCAGAATTTGCCAAGATACAGTGTATGTCCTGGAAATAAAACAAAAAACTACACGTTGCATTTTCCCTCCCTACTGTGCAGGACAAGTTGTCTAGCCACCTCTTTCCGCGGCTCTCTTGCAGATTAGATGGAATATCGCTTGAGCGCATAGCCACACATACACCTGGCTAATTAAATTATTTCCTGTCCCTGATCAGCTTGTCCCTGAATGAGAGGTGAGATTTCGGTAGCCTGACCGACCAGCGTCGTTACAGGCCAGAACGCACTGGACTATCCACAAGCAAATGAACTAAGTGGGTCCAGAACAGCTGGCCAGAGCTGCAGTGCGTTCTTTAAATGAGAGCAGCACATCACGCCCACTGCAGTGAGGCACAGGGCTGGTTGGTCCCGTTACAGATGTGTCCAGTCCTCCTGCCGCAGAGCTTGTTCCATTTCCTGCTCCTGTGCTGGGGAAGCCAAGGTAAGAGGCAGGAGGGGCACGTTGCGTGCAGTCTGCAGGGGGTGCTTTTCTGAGGGTTATACACTGCTGGACCCCCGAGTTTAGATAAAGAGAGGAAGAAGAAACCAGGTAATTCTGCTAAGAAGGGAACTTGGAGACCAAGGTGTTATGTCCAACACTGTGCACCAACCCTTGTGGGGGGAAAAAGGAGGAGACTGAACCATTCTTACACCACCACCTGCCACCGAGTAAACAGTCAATGCCATTGATTTAAACTGGAAACAGGACATGCTCTGTATAACAATGAGGGCAGCTAGCTACTGGAAACGACCACCAAGGGGAGTGCTGGAGTCTCCATCGCAGATGGTTTCCAATCAAGACAGACCAGTGTGACGTAGTGGGGGTACCTTGCTGGTTGCTATGCTGGGCAGTGGGTTGTCAGTGACCTCCACTGGCTGCTGTCTGCAGCACGGCCCAGCAGGGCAGGGGATGAGTCATTATGCAAGGGGGCTTCGAAACTCGTCAGACAGGTATCTCCCATGGAGCGGAACAACGGGGAAGGAAGGGGGTGGAGCCCTGGCTGAGGGCAGGGCTGGAAGTGAGTGAGTTAGTTTCTGTCTGGGATCATGGAGGAGACAGCCTAGGGAAAGGGGCTGGAATTTAGGGGCCCAGCATCCCCCATCTCAAGGGGGGCTGAGGCATCCTAGGCCCAGTTCCTGTAACCACATTACATCTGTGCTGTGCTGTATCCTGGAGAAGCAATAAACGCCCTCTATTCTACTGGCTGGTGGAGTCTGTCCGTGCCATTACGGGGGTGCAGGAGTCGGGGGACCCCGACATGCCACCACAGTGGTGTCAGGAGCGGGATGCACTGCACCCCGCGGATGGAGCTCCCAGTAGCGAGTGACAAGGCGCAGTAGAAGGGCCTTAGAGCCAGGCGTGCTGGAGACAGAGCGAAGCGGTTCCTGAGAATCATGGGGCACAGCAGCACTAGACTGGTGAGTCTGCACCGAGGGGACCAGCGGGGAGATGGCCTACACCCAACTCCTGAAGGCAGAGCTGGTGAAGCTGTGCAGAGAGAGGGGCTTGCCTGTGTGGAGCGCAACCAAGGCCCAGCTGATTGCCCGGCTGGAAAAGAATGACCAGCCACAGGGCTGGGATCCTGTCCCAGTGGGGAGCAGCCAGACCCCCCCCCGGGAGCGTGTCAGGCTCTGAGGGTGGGCGGAGCACTGGAACCCACCGGAGAGACGGGACAGCCTCCCAGGGGAGCCCTGCAAGCCGTAGTCCGCCCAGGGGAGGGTCCAACCCAGCGGAGCTGCGGCAGCTGGAGATCCAGCTGCAGGTGAAGGAATTGGAAGTCCAGGACTGAGAGAGGCAGCGACAGCATGAGCTGGCCATGGCAGAGCGGAGAAGCGTTAGGGCCCCGGCTGCGCCGAGTGCGGACGGGCCCCAAGGGCCCCCGGCTGCCAGACGCTTGGAGAAGCTCGTGGTGGCCCAACTGAAGGACGTGGGTGACATAGACGGGTTCCTCAGCTCCTTTGAGAGGGCCTGTGGACTGCAACGGGTCCCCCCAGCTGACTGGCTACAGGAGCTCATCCCCGCACTGAACCAGGAGGCTACCAGGGTGCTCAATCAGCTGGAGGACCTACAGCCAGGGGATTACAACCGAGTCAAGGAGACCCTGCTGCACAAGTTCGGGCTGACCCCCGAGATGTACAGGAAGGAGTTCCGGGGGGTGCAGAAGGGGCCACGGGAGACCTATGCGGATATGGCCTCCCGCCTGGTGCAATACTGCCGCAAGTGGGTGTCTGGAGTCGGAGCCCAGACCGCAGAGGACCTGCTCAAGCTGGCCACGATGGAGCAGTTCCATGAAGCGTGCACACCCAGCCTGAGGCTGTGGCTCAAGGACCGAAGTCCGGAGAACCCCCAGGAAGCCAGGAGGCTGGCAGATGAGTTCACAGAGAGCCGGTCCGGGTGTGAACGGGAGTCCCAGCGAGAAAGGGAATCGCGCCGAGACCAGATCTCAGCTGAGCAACGGAGAGAGTCAGCTACGAGGCGAGCCCAAGAGACAAGTCGTCTGTGCCCCTGTGGCGGCGCGTCGGGGTCCCCCGTCTCCTGCACCCCCGTAATGGCACGGACAGACTCCACCAGCCAGTAGAATAGAGGGGGTTTATTGCTTCTCCAGGATACAGCACAGCACAGATGTCATCTGGTTACAGGAACCGGGCCTAGGATGCCTCAGCCCCCTTGAGATGGGGGATGCTGGGCCCCTAAATTCCAGCCCCTTTCCCTAGGCTGTCTCCTCCATGATCCCAGACAGAAACTAACTCACTCACCTCCAGCCCTGCCCCCAGCCAGGGCTCCACTCCCCTCCTTCCCATTGTTCCGCTCCATGGGAGATACCTGTCTGACGAGTTTCGAAGCCCCCTTGCATAATGACTCATCCCCTGCCCTGCTGGGCCGTGCTGCAGCCAATGGCGGTCACTGACAACCCACTGCCCAGCATAGCAACCAGCAAGGTACCCCCACTACGTCACAGTTCTCCCCCCTCCGAGAGCGAACTGAGCAGGGTCACTCCGCTCGTGACCTAGGGAAGTTCAGGTCCTCTGTGTGGGAACCCGCCCTGGGGCATGGTGTGACGTAGTGGGGGTACCTTGCTGGTTGCTATGCTGGGCAGCGGGTTGTCAGTGACCTCCACTGGCTGCTGTCTGCAGCACGGCCCAGCAGGGCAGGGGATGAGTCATTATGCAAGGGGGCTTCGAAACTCGTCAGACAGGTATCTCCCATGGAGCGGAACAATGGGAAGAAGGGGGGCAAGGCCAGACCTGGCTGGGGGCAGGGCTGGAAGGAAGAGTGAGTTGGGCTGTCTGGGATCATGGAGGAGACAGCCTAGGGCCCAGAGGGGCTGGAATTTAGGGGCCCAGCATCCCCCATCTCAAGGGGGGCTGAGGCATCCTAGGCCTGCCCCTGTAACCAGATGACATCTGTGCTGTGCTGTATCCTGGAGAAGCAATAAACTCCCTCTATTCTACTGGCTGGTGGAGTCTGTCCGTGCCATTACAGGGGTGCAGGAGTCGGGGGACCCCGACGTGCCGCCACAACCAGTGCTTTTTTTTTTTTTTTTAAACAAAAAAGAGTGCTGGTACTCCAGGGGAAAAGTTGTTGAGCTCTGAGTGTGTGCGCCGGTACTGCATCTGGCGGTGCCGGTACTGCGTACCAGGCAGGACCATCACCAAAAAAAAGCACTGGGACAGATTAAAGTAGGTTTTCCAGAAAGGTCTCCAACCTCCAGTTACTCGGCTCAGCAAAGGGATAAGGGCTCATGCTGCAAAGGCCAGACTAGATCATCTAATGGTCCAGCCTAGTCAGAGTGTGTGCAACGGAGAATGAACAAAGGCTCGTGGAGGCTCTGCTCTAGCGCCGGACTCGGAGACACTCTGGGACATGGTCTCTTCCCTCCCCAAAACAGTCCAGTCCCTCTCTCCAGGCCAGTATTCCATCCACCGCCTCTTTTCAGCAGGGCCCCAGCCCAGCCCCGCTGGCACACACCGTGGGCATGCCGCTAGCCCTTTTTCTAACCCCCACACGGGCGGAGGAAGAGGATTTCCATGCTCAGAGCCCATTTAGACACGCGTTTGCCTCAGGCCCTCGTGCGCGCCGGCTGCTAACGCGCCGCCTGGCTGCCAGGAGGGAACACGGACCGGAGGAAAGGACAGGGCTGGAGGCCAGACCTTTAATACTGGCCTGTGCTTTCCAAGTCACGAGAGGACTGAGAACTTTCCTAGTACTGTTGCCAAGGAAACAACATCACCCACGTGTTCACTCTCTGTCTGGCTCCTCAGCAGGCCGGCCCCTGGGCACGGCCCCTTTTCCGGAGGCAGATGGGAAGCTCCAGCAGGGAGAAGCCAGCCTCGCAGGTCAGACTGGCACCTGCCCGCCGTTCCCTGGGCCCTTGCTTCCAAGCAGGCAATGGCTACAGCAGAGACCCCTGCGCAGTGCCCACCGACAGGATGGAGAACGATTGAGTGCAGAGCTGGCTTCCCGCAGTGCCAGTACATCCCTCGGGAGCACACCAGCCCTCGGATCGCTCTGCCATCGCCTGCAGCGGTGCCCGGATGAGCGGCGAGGCGAGAGGCACTGCAGAGCCGAGAAGACGCTGTCTCCTGGCGCTCATGTTCTGTGGTGCCCCGCTGTGTCGCAGGATGTCTGTCCTGCGTTCCGCGAGCCGGCGCCCTGCTCGGACTTGTGTTGCCAGGGCCATCACCAGCGCTCGTGGGCGGCCAGCCAGGACCAGTTCAAACGTCGCCCAGCGGATTAGCGGAGCGCCCACAGCAGCTGTTTCTAGTGGTGGTGCGCATCCGCACATACCTTGGTGCATATAAAAGTTATTCCGCACATGGATGGAAAAAGTTAGTGGGAACACTCATCACCCCCCTTTGATAGGGTCACTCAGCTCGGGGGAAAGGTCGCAAAGGATGCTGAATGGGTTTCCCCGTGGCAGTTATGGATACAGGCTGCAGCCCGTTTGCCCTAGCTCAGGAGTGGGCAAAAGCCACTCAACCGGCCGAATCCAGCCTGTCCTGGGCTTTGATCCGCCCCTTAGCGCGTTGCCAGGGAGCCAGGGACACACGTGTCCTTTCAACCGCTTGTAGTTAAAGGGCTTGCGCCTTCCCCACGGCTGGCAGGCACCAGTCACAGGGAAGGCGCGAGCCCTGTAAACAGAAGCAGTTGAAAGGGCTCCTGTGTCCCCGGCAACATCCTAGCAGCAAGTCTGGGAGCAGCGGGCCCGTTAAATAGCAGGAATTGAAAGGGCTCGCACTCCTCGGCACCGGCTAACGTGATGCCTGGGAGCTGCAGGGGAGCCACGAGCCCTTTCAACTCCTGCTATTTAAAGGCCCCGCCCCTTCGCTTCAAAGCCCCGCCCCTTCGCTTCGAGGCACCGCGACCACTTCAGTAATGATTGCCCACCCCTGCGCTAGCTGAGAGGCTTCTCTCCTCCCTGCGTGAGTGACACGGCTCCTTTGCTGCACCCCTCGAAGCTACGACCACGTGGGGACGTTGCGCCCGCAGCGACGCTGGTCCCGCTACAATCACCACAGCCGCCCCAGGATCGAACGGCGCGACAGAGAGAGCTGAGAGCGGGGGAATGCCAGGCTCTCCCAACAGCCAAGAGAGAGGGGGGGAAAATCTAGTCTTGACCCCCAGCTGAAGGGGCCTATTGCCAGGGACGTGCAGAGCCTAAAGCACAGGGAGACAGTTCTCTTTACACTGGATTTTTCCGTCATAGAGTTCCCTTGTTTAAGCAGCTCAGCCTTGAGCTCCCACCCCAAGGAGCCAGCTAAGAACCAGCCCCCTTTGCAGTGACCCTCGTGGTCTCTACTCTGTCCCCTGGAGCCAGACACATCCCAGCTCCAGTTCACATGTGGCCCAGTGGCCACCAGAGGCCCTGCTGGGTCCGTTCACCTTGATGAGTTCTTAGCAGGGAAAGGCACTGGTGCTTTTCTGTCCTCTCCTTGGTCCAGCCCCTCTCAGCCCCTCCATTGTGATGCATTGTGTGGCAGGCTTTGAAGCAATTATCTGGCTGCTGGCAGAACGAGAGGAGCATTGTGTCTCTCAGACAGCAGCATCTCAGCCTTTCATCTTATCAGCCCAGTGTTAGGTTAATGAGTTTTATTGAATTTCATTCTGTGTGCATTTGAATAGACTTTCCATTAACCGGGAGCGGGTGGCAGGCAGGCTGAAGCAAAGGTCACAGAAGTGTGGGTGTGGGGGGGGGGATTTGCTAGGCCCTACAATGCGCATAGGAGGGTGTTTGAGGGCACAGCTAGAGAGGGGCTCCAGCGGCAAAGCTCAGCTCGAAACCTCTCCAAAGTACAGGCTAGTCAGCTCTGGGACTGCACGGCTGGAGAAACTGCCAGCCAAGCAGCTTGGAGCCACCCATGACCAACGCCCTCGCCTTGCACTCCACATCCGGCCAAGAGACAGACAGCTTCGCTGTACAAGCTAGCCCTCCATAAGCAGCGCTGAAAGCGGAGCTGGAAGGGTCTCAGCCGGGCTAACGGGGGCAGCCATGGGGCGCGAGGCTTCCTTACGTCAGGGTGCAGAAGCAGTGCGCTGGCTCCGTGGGTACAGTCTGTTCGGGGCTATTCTGCCTAACTCACGGCAGGAGAAGTCTGGCAGTGTCCCCCGTGCCCTGCAGGGTGTCATTTCATTACCTAATCTCCCATGTACACAGTTTTGGGCTCATAGGTATCGTTTGTACAATCGCTACGAGCCTTAAAATACAGCGTTTTACTGTAAACAGGCAGGGAGCGGATTGCGCGCACAAGTGACTTTGCTTGCAAAACTGTTTGCAGACTTCTCTCCCTCCCGGACGTCTGGCTGATCAACCCCGGCATCATTTACGAAGGGTCATGGCGCATTCTCCATCCCAGGGCGGTTTTCCCACGAGATCTGCACTCAAGATGGGTGTGTTCCCTGTGCGAAGTCATACTGAAGTCGGACTAGATGGCCACAGTGGCCCCTGTGGGACTTGGAATCTATAGTGCACCCAGAGCATGGGAGTGTCTGCACCACACTACAGGACACACAAGCGTTTGTACCACAATGACAAACCCTACACCTCTGCTGAGCCACACTTAGAAATCTGGCAGCAGCTTCATCCCTGCTCCCCATTGCTGCACGCCCTCACGCCTGCTTAATTTGAACGGGGGGGGGAGGGGGAAAAAGGGCAGGCTAAGCCAAAGAGGGACCATTGCATGGTACCAGGCATTCTACAGCAGCACCCGGGGCCCAGAGAGAAGGCCGAGTTGCAGACTGCGCCCACCTGAGATGCACCTGCTGCCCAAAGGAGGCTGTGCTTTAGCAGGTGAGAAATCCAAGGAGCTAAGGAGAGGGAGGGTAAAAGTCTGTGGCCTGAGGGAATCCAGGGCGGTCACCGCCAGGCCTGTGGGGCAGGCAGCTGCCAAGCTGCTGATGTTGCCCCCTTCTGCTGCACCTAGGGGAGCTCCCAGGTGGACCAGCACCCTCCTCTTAGCTGGCACGTAGCTGGGACATTCAGCAGCACTACAGGCAGATGAACACACCAGGGGGATCAACCAGCACTCCATGGGCATACTCCCGGGTGCAGCCCAGGTTACAACAGCTGGGGGAGCGGCAGGTCACTACAGCCGTGCACTGACACCGCTGCTCAGGGGCTTAGGCCTGGAGTAGCAATTCGGGGGCTGCCGGTGAGGCCCGCAGTGCGTCAGAACTCTGCTGGGGCCCACCCCAAGAGGAGCGAGGCAGAACGGAGGCTGAGCTGTGCCCGAGGCTACAGCAGCTGGACACTGCGAGGGAGGCTGGAGGTGGGTGCATGTGGCAAGTTTCCCAGCGAGCACCTTCATGCTTTTCCCCTCCGCTCTGCTTGGAATTGCTCCTTGTAAACACCCCCAAGGCAGAGATGCTGGCACAAGGGCTGCTCCCGCACCCCCGGCTTGAAACAGGAACAGCAAACACCAACTACGTGTCTGGGAGGGGCCGCCGTGTCAGTCTGTGTCCGCGAAAACAACGGGGAGTCCCGTGGCACCTTCAGAACCAGCCAATTTATTAGGGCATCAGCTTTTGTGGATGAAAACATGAGTGCGCATCTGAGGAAGTGGGTTTTACCCACGAGACCTTGTGTCCAGATAAATTGGTTGGTTCTGAAGGTGCCACGGGACGCCACATCCACGGTTTCCATCAGCAGCACCCCGCTCTCTGCATCGTTCCAGCACCCCATGCCAAGCCAACCTCATTGTCCTCCTTCAAAGCCAAGGGCACCACGATGCCTGCCAACACCCCCAGGATGGCGAGGATGCTGCGCCGCGTTGTCTCACTGTTACCCTCTGCTCCCCCGTATGTCTGCCTGGATCCACCCGTCACCCCGATCTTAGACGGTGAGCCCTTTAGGGCGGGGCAGTCATTTTGTTCTGTCGCTTTACCGCAGCTACATGCTCCAGCAATGGAAATAATAAAACTGCAGCGAACTTGGTACCTTTCACCGTTTCCCCCACCCAAAGGGGATTTCGTTGGCGCGCTATTCCCGGTGTGCGTGCACCATCGATCTCAAGTCTCAACATGTGCTTCACGTCCACAGGGCCCGTTCCAGACTGGACAGCTCCAGTGCAGCTGCCTTGATTTATACCAGCCAAGAACCTGGCCTGCCAGCAATGTGATCGTAATTGCAATGCATTTTAAATATTACCCAGGCGCACAAACCCCTGGAAACTGACACCAGTCGGATAGAAATACTCCATCTCCCCCAGACACGTGTTACCAGACTAGGACCTTTCATCTCAAATGCTCCCACGCTTCGCTAGCATCGGCCTCATTTTAGGGAGGGGGAAAGTACGGCTCAGAGCAGGGAAGCGGCTTGCCCTGGCACACACAGGAAGTCAGCAGTAGAACCGGGAGCAAAACCCAGGAGCCCTGTTTCCCAGTGCCTTGCACTAACCACTGGCTGACACTGCCTGAGGGTGTTTATTTCCAGCCAGGCTGCTCCCTAATTTGATTATTTATATCCCATTTAGCCTTTGACAGATCAAAGGCTCAGTGCAGGAGAAGCAAAGCCAAGCTGTGCATGAAAATGAGCCTGATACATAATTAATTAACATAAAACAATTTCATTAGGAGATGGCGTTACTCGGCTGTTTGTCTTTTAAAATTTTAAACTGTGTAAAGAGAATGGGGGGGGGGGGAGAAAACCACGTCTCTGCTGTTCCGTCCATTTGCAAAGCGCTTCCGCGATGGCCCTGGGATGAGCCGCCTGGGAGGTGTGGGGCAGCCCCACCTGAAGCGCCTCTGGCCTGTGGCACTGCCCAGGATCGGGGAAGCTGCCTCTGTGCGTCTCACCCTTAGAAGCAGCAGAAGGCCCACAGGTAATACATCTCCTTGTTCCTGCAGCTGACTCCCTGTGTGACTTCCACAAAGCCACTTTGGGCAGGTCTTCCTGCCTGTCTGCGGGGTGAAGCACTGGAATAAATTGCCTGGGGGGTTGTGGAGCCTCCATCACTGGAGATATTCAAGAGCAGGTTGGACAGACACCTGTCAGGGATGGTCTAGAGAGTGCTGGGTCCTGCTGAGAGGCCAGGGGGTTGGACCTAATGACCTCTCGAGGTCCCGTCCAATTCTAGGATTCTATTAGCACAGCTGAGCGAGCCGGGTGCAGCAGCTGTAACCCCAGGTTCACGGTTCAGCGTGGATGCTGCAGCACAGACTTGGAAACACCACGCTCCCCAAGCCGGAGCTTAATCGTAGAACACTAGCACTTATGTTCTTATGTTATGTTCTTATGGTCATAACTTATGTTCTTATGTTATGTTCTTATGTTCTTATGTTATGTTCTTATGGAAGGGACCTCGAGAGTCATCGAGTCCAGTCCCCTACCCTCATGGCAGGACCATGCACCCTCCAAATCATCCCTGATAGGTGTCTGTCCAACCTGCTCTTAAATATCTAGGAGATTCCACAACCTCCCTGGGCAATTTATTCCAGTGTTTAACCACCCTGACAGTTAGGAAATTTTTCCTAATGTCCAACCTAAACCTCCCTTGCTGCAGTTTAAGCCTATTGCTTCTTGTGCAGTCCTTAGAGGCCAAGGAGAACAATTTTTCCTCCCTCCTCCTTGTGACACCCTTTTAGATACTTGAAAACAGCTATCATGTCCCCTCTCAGTCTTCTCCTCTCCAAACTAAACAAGCCCAATTCTTTCAGTCTTCCTTCATAGGTCATGTTCTCTAGGCCTTAATACGCCGTGTAGACACCCCACACTGGGTCTCTCCGGCTATGTCTAGACTGCAGGCTTCTTTCGGAAGAAGCTTTTCCAGCAGAGATCTTCCGAAAAAACTTCTTCCAAAAGAGAGCGTCTACACTGCCAAAGCGCATCGAAACAGCGATCTGCTTTTTTGAAAGAGAGTGTCCACACTGAATGGACGCTCTCTCGCATTTCAGCTGTGATTACTATGGGTGGAGTGGCGACCAGGGCACCTGTGCTTTTTCCTGTTCTTTTGAAAGAACTCCCTCTTCCCCGTCCACACACGCCTTTTCCCTAAAGATCTCTTTTGGAAAAAGGCTTCTTCCTTGTAGAAAGAGGATTACCAATGCCGGAAAAAACGCTCTGTTTTCTATTTTCTTTCGAATGAATGTGATTGCAATGTGGACGTAATTGAAGTTTTTTTCAGAAAAATGGCTGTTTTTCCGAAAAAAACTGTAGTGTAGATGTACCCTCCCTCATCCCTACCTGTACAGCAGAATAATCATCCTTCCTTGGTTCGCCTCCTCTGTTTGGTGTCCTCTTGGAGAGGGGCCCATTTCTCAGCACATGTCTGTGCAGCCCCCCCAATGCAGGACCCCCCCCCCCAGCCAGCTGGGGCCTCCAATGGAACAATAAGGTACCAGAGCTAAGGCCACATGCCACTCCGCATGGCTGGCCGGGAGCCACTCTCCAGACCAGACCTGACAACAACCCAAGGCACAATACTCAGCATGAGGCCTGCTCTCAGGCTGTCTTGGGGCTGGACCAACTGACCCCCACCGAGGGGCAGAGGCTATGGATCACGACTAATTCTAGCAGCACACACGGCTGCCCCACCTGAGGTGAGTGGTCTCTCTCCAGAGAGAAGAGAAATAAAAAAGAGCAGCTGTAAGTCTGAGATGTTGCACGGGCACCCCATCCCCCACTCCTATAATTACATACGATGGCTCCTATAGCTGATTATTAATCTGTTTTTAATTCTATTAAGAGAGGGCTAGCAGAAAGAGTATCCATTTTAGATTAACAAGGTTATTAGCACTTAATTATGTGAGGTGTCTTTGTAATTGAAAAGGAAAAGAGGAAGCACCATAAATATCCTCAGACTCTCAGCTCCTGGGGGTTTGAGGTAGCTGCTTTTTTATTTTTAATTTACAAGGATACAGAGCCATAAATATTAAATATCTTGTAAGGAAAAATTACAAGGAAGAGAGAGGTTGCCCTGTGGATATTCTAGTGCTGAATGCTCTTGAATTTACAAATATTCATTAACTGGGATCTCCTAAGCTATTTCCACTAAGACAGAAACTATGAGAAGGAGAGAGAGGTTATTTAAAAAAAAAAAAAAGGAGTCTAGAGTAAATATTATCAGTAATTTTTATCTCTGCATGTCCCTAATTATTCCATAATTAGAAAAAGTGCAGATCTGCATATATAATTACTAACCTGTCAGTCTTATTGATTTTCATTCTCACCCCAGCTACCAGCGAAGAGACAGAGCTAGGTTTTAGATGCTTTTATTCCCCATAATGTGAATGCGCTGCAGGGTATGGGAACAACTGGGGCGGAGGGAGGGAATTTGGCTCTGCCCTAGTGGGATGCGATGGGCTCTGCTGTGCAGCTGAAGGCGCTACGTCTCAGCAGAGATGTGAAATGGCTGTGCTGACCGCTTGTGGTCATTAAAGATCTCCACAGGGCTTGGCCAAGCATCCCGGGGTTCATGGTGGTTATATTCCATGGGGTGGGGGGTGCAACCTGCCGCCCCAAACTCGGAAGCACATTGCATGGAAGCATTGGGTTTCTCCTCACCATCTCGCCTAGCCTGCTGCACAGTGGTAAGAGACTTGGCTCCAAAAGCAAATGCCAAGAGTGGCCTGCATTGACAGAGCGGGGCAGGCAGGGAGCCTGGCTGAACCTGCTGGGCTGCTGGCCAGGAGCCCCCCTGCCCCAGTAAGCGGCTCCCAGACTGAGCCTGCCTCTGGCACCCCATCACCTCCTTCCCCCAACCCTCTGCCTCATTCCCACACCCCACATAACCCAAACCCTCACACCCCTGCCCATACCCCTCCCAGACCCTGCCCCAGGTCACAAAACCCTCCTTCACCCAAACCCCACACCTCCTCCTGCACCCCAATCCCTTCTGCACCCAGCCTCCATCCCAGACCCTGCACCGCCTCCAAAGAAAAGCGTGGCCCTGGATGGCTTACCAAGTTCTTGGAGTGGCCCCCCCTTCAGAAATCATTGCCCACCCCTGCAATAGCCAAACAAGCTCCTACCTGCAAGAGGAGGGTATTTTGACCTTGTTGCCTCATCAAGCCCTGCAGCTTCCAAAGGAAGGGAGGGGAAAAGGAAGAGGAAAGGTCTTGTGGGTCTATGAGGGAGAGGTGACCCCTGTAGGCACCATCCCCCGTCAGCAGAGGGGCCAGGTTAGGGGTGCTGGTTTTCTTAGCGACACCAGGGAAAAATTGTGTGAAGTAACACGTTCTGCATGTGGATTCATCTTTCGCTAGCCTCCTCAGAAGGTTCTGGACCTTTGTAGAGTCTCGTGGCAGCTTCCAGACTTTCCAAGAATGAGCTTTTCCTCAGCTCTCCTAGCCCAGTGCCAGCCAGGCCTCGCAGGGATACTGGGGGCAGGTGCCAGTCAGTGACACAAGAATGAAGTGAGAGCCCAGCTGCAACAGCATGTGAAGCTTGTTTTAGTGTGTAATGGTGAAAGTGAACCTGTGTGTTAAGCCTTGCCGAGTATAAGCAGTGACTGAGAAATCAGATCTCTTTCAAACCCCAGCTACACAACCATAGCCAAGAAAACACACACACAGTTATTTCTCTAGCCACACAAGTTCATGTCTCATGACTCATTAAAACAGCGGTGGAAGTAGCTTAAAGTTTCTTACAGATACTGTCCTATTGGCACACCTGCTTCCTTTCACCTCTGCTGCAGAACAGAGACTTTTGCTCTCCCTAATCTTATCCATTTTCCCCAGTAGAAAAGGGGCTTCAAATTTCCCACAAAATGAGGAATTCAGAGGTTTAAACAACTGGGGGTGGGGGGGAGAGGTGCCAAAGATGCTCCTCCCCCAAGCACCATTCAGTCTAGAGCCGGCCCTGGGTAACACCTAGCTCTTTAAGGAAGGGCAAAGCTCTCTGAACCTTTGGGGAAGTGGCGGCGTATGCACCACACCCTGGCAGAGCTCAAACTCCGCCACTTCCCTCTGTGCTCAGGACGAAGGCTCACAGCCTCCCCAGGTGAGCTCACCTGGGTTGAGATCGACTGCCATCTGCCGGCTGCCGGGGGCACTGCTCAGGACATGCTGCCAGGGGGAGCTGGAACTGTTGAGAGGAAGGGATGGAACAGTTCCCGAACAGAAAGCTCAAATACTGGACTGTCCAGTTCAAAACCGGACACCTGGCAACCCTAGGATTGGGGGACGGAGGCATATTCTTTGCCCAGTGGGAGAGGAAACACACACACACACACACACACACACACACACACACAGGAAAACCTTTTTCCTTTGATCGAGTGCTGAGTGTGCAATGCAAACGCCCCCGGTTTGCTCCAAAGCAGCCTCCTCCTGCTCGGAGAAGGGCGGTAATGCCAGGGCCAGCTATGCTCCTGTCCCCTCCACCTTCCCAGTACCCGTGAGCAATGCTGAGGAAGCTGCAGGGTCAGGCCTGGGCAGCCCATGACTCCCTTCACAGCCAGCTGCATTGCATGGCGTTTGACCGGAGAGGAAGAATGGTGCAGGAGACATCTCCAGTGGGGCGCGGAGAGAGGAACAGCAGCTGACGCGGCTGAAAGGCCCTGAGCTAAGAACACTCTCTGAAGTATCTCGAGGCAGGAGAAAAGGGAAGTCTTGCCATGAACGTGGTCCTAGACTCGGGAGGGCTGGCTTCTTTTCCCAGCTCCCCGTGTGACCAGTCCGGGGTAACAATCCCCACGCGGGCTGGGTAGAGTGCAGAGTCTTTGGAGCAGGGAATTCCTACCATGTGTGTTTACTGTCAATAGCCCGATTAGGCCCCGAGCTTGTGAAATTCCCCCTTTCCTGCTAACAAAACACCACAGACCTGCAAGGAAAACCCAGCCCCTTCCTGCAGCTTGACTGGGAGGCGCTAGGTCCTCATGCCCATCCACGGTAAGGAACTGCACAGTCTCACGTGGCTCCTTGCCCGCTTGGCCTAGCCAGAGCCTTTGGCGCAGAAAGCCCAGGACAATTTATGGAGCCAAATCAGGGTTTGCCAAGTGCTTGTGACTTGGAAGGGCTGCCAGTTGGAGGGGAATTCGAGTGACAAAGCTCTGGGTCTTTGTAATTAAAAAGCAAAAGGAGACCCCAGCAGGAAACAGCCACTCCAACGTGTCACTCAGGCAAACCCGCCGACAGGGGTTCTGAATTTTTCAAATAGGCCTGGTGTGGAGGCGCGTCGGGGTCCCCCGATGCCTGCACCCCCGTAATGGCACGGACAGACTCCCCCAGCCAGTAGAATAGAGGGGGTTTATTGCTTCTCCAGGATACAGCACAGCACAGATGTCATCTGGTTACAGGAACCGGGCCTAGGATGCCTCAGCCCCCCTTGAGATGGGGGATGCTGGGCCCCTAAATTCCAGCCCCTCTGGGCCCTAGGCTGTCTCCTCCATGATCCCAGACAGCCCAACTCACTCTTCCTTCCAGCCCTGCCCCCAGCCAGGTCTGGCCTTGCCCCCCTCCTTCCCATTGTTCCGCTCCATGGGAGATACCTGTCTGACGAGTTTCGAAGCCCCCTTGCATAATGACTCATCCCCTGCCCTGCTGGGCCGTGCTGCAGACAGCAGCCAGTGGAGGTCACTGACAACCCGCTGCCCAGCATAGCAACCAGCAAGGTACCCCCACTACGTCACACCTGGTGAACCCAGAGAGGCCCCGTTTACCTCCATGAATTCCCGGGGTCAGGCTCTGCCTCCGGGGCACCAGGCAGAGGGGCCCAGCACTGGCTCGTCGGCACCCTGCCAGGAGGGGAACAGGCTCTTCTCCAGCAGCGTCCCTGCCTCCGAGTGCTGCCTACAGCCAGGCGTGCAGGAGCCACCCTAGGGCTGCCGTGCACCCACAGGCAGAGAGCAGCCACTGGGTGAAACCCTGCATGTGCCGCACCCCGGGATGTGGGAGACTTGGCAGCTTCCGTGGGCTGGGGGCTGCCCATCTAAGGAGCACTCCGCAGCCCAGGAGCAGTGAGCAGGAAGCCGTACCGCTGGCCTAGCTCTTGGAAGAGCCTGTGGCTGCAGCTACAGCAAGGGACTGCCCGCTGGGAGGAGCTGAGCCCAGCTGGGGACAGGCCCGCTAGCGCAGTGGGGAAAGCAGTGGCCTTCAGCCCAGGCAGGCGAGAGCCTGCTCCCAAATGCCCAGCCCTGGGTAAGAGCCGGGGCCTGGGCCGCAGGGATCAGAGGCAGCCCTGGGCAGAGGCACGGGCTCTGCGTCAGGACAGGACGGACCGGCGAGGGGCTCCTACACGCCGCACAAGGTCTTCCTGTGCGAAGGAGAGGCAGTAGGGCAGCATGGAGCCTGCAGCAGCTTCTTCCTCCAGGAGCGTGGGGAAGGTCCTCTGGAGGACAAGAACTATCCACTGACCACCAGGCCTCCGCCCCCAGGAGCACCGGCGGCAGCGGGTCCAAGCTGTGCACACCGTAGGGGAGCCCTTCCTATTGCAGAGACAGACCTTGTGCTGCCCCACACTCCGAATCCAAAGGGGCCAAAGCGGAGGGAAGGGAGGCGCCCACTGCGCCGGTGCGCATTCCCCGCCCTGTCACCCAAGCAACTGATTTCTCTCCAAGCTGTTGGTTTGCGATTTGGACGCCAGTCCAGCACTTTTGGCCACCGATTCGACTTCCCCACTGCTCAGTCTGTAATTGCTGGGCATCTGCTCAAAGCATTCAGACGAGGAAATGACTGAACCAGAGAGCTGAGAAGCAAGCACGGACTATTGGAAATGACGTCAAGCGATACAGAAAAGCCCCCCAGCAGGCAGGCAGAGGGTTACAGACTGCACACCATCGCCAGGCCTTTATGCAGATGTACATGAGGGTTTCTAGTCAATCTCAAGGCTCCGGAGATAAAAATACAGCCAGCATATTACAGGGTTTGGAGGTATCTATAATTGTCAGGAGCTGGGCAAATACAGATATTCCTAAGTAAATAATAGAATTTGTAGGGAACAATTTAATCCATTTCTCAACATGAAATATTTATAGGCATATATTTGTCTTCTACACATCTCTCCCTATTCATCTGCAAAAACGGAAAAAAATCAAGAGCACTTTGCTCGCTTCTCTCTCACTCTTAAAGCTGTTTGGACTATTTCTTTTCCACGGTAACACGTTCGGCCTGTCTAATGGTACGTTCAGAGAGTTTCTTCTCCCCATGTCCCAATATGCACACTGTACCAAGGGCTGCTTCTTCCACCACCGAAATGCAGCCACCTCTAGGGTGCAGCACAGCTAGTAATAGTGGGCAGCAATATGGTGCTACCTTTGAAGCAGGAAACAAAGAACACGAGACAGCTGAAATGACCCATGATGGAACAGGACCAGAAAAGAGCTAACATCAAGTTGTGGAGAAACTCTTCCTGGATACTATGTCACTAAGAAAATCCCAAGTAGTTCTATCTAGTAGAGATGGAGACGAAGGATAGCCCAGTGATTAGGGATCTCCCATGGGCCTTGGAAAAGCTGAGTTTAAAAACTATGCCCTGCCTCAGACTCACTGACCTTGGGCAAGTCATGGAGCCTCATTTAGCAAAGAGGAAACTGAGGCACAGGGAGATGAATAGCACTTCCCTCCCTCTCAGGGTCAACGCATTAGACTGGGGTGCTCCCGGAACACTGTCCAAAGACTTGTGCGTAGAACTGTCCACATCCTGTGACAAACAGAGCCGCACTTCCATGATGGGATTGGTCCTGCCTTGGGCTGGGGGCTGGACTTGACTCCTGAGGTGTCTTCCAGCTCTATGATTCTATGTCCTCAGGGCTCTGCTTTTGTTTACTTCTTTGTGCAGCAGCCACTGCCACCCCATCCCGGGAGCAAGGTCCAGAAAGAAGTCAACCGGCCTGGCTGACAGCTCTGAAGACCCAAGTCCTCCACGTAACCAGACACCAAGCTGCTGACCCCCATTTCTAGCAACGAAGTGGAGGGGGACCACTGTTCATGGCCTTTCCACCACACGGTGACTAGCATCTCCTGCCTCAAGGGGCCAGCCAGCCAAGAGAGCAGCAGGGTTTGTCCAGTATGCACCTGGAGCAAATTCAAACTCTAGAAGTAAAAGGCTCCTTCTCCGAGTCCATCCCCACCCCAGTCATGCATACACTTTGTGCCTCTCTGGGCATCTGTGGTGGAGTCTGAGAGCCACCCCCCCCCCCATGGCAGGCGGAGCTAATACATCACCACACTAGACCAGAAGTCCCCTCCAAGCCAACCAGAACCCCAATGGCAATGGAGCAGGACGAAACCTTGGCAAGCAGATTTGGGTGGGGAGGAGAGGGGGAAAGGTCACACCACGAATTAAGCCCTTAATCGCAACTAAACACATTACAGATCTGCTCATCAACAGCAATCTAATTATTCTGTGTGAGGCCAATCTTAATTGCTTGTCCTTGACATGACTAATGCGCCACCTAAGCCTATTACCCGGTGTAAGCCTATTATTGTTATTATCACACTCCCTGTCACAAGTACAAAAGTAAAACAGTTCAGCGGGGAGGGAAATCACCTCATACACTTAGCAGCAAAATGCCAGACAAACAAGCTTGTTCATTCTTAGCGCCAGGTGTGACCAGGAGACGCACATGTGGGGGCTGGGCTGCAGTGAATTCCCTCCATGCCCCCAGGGATCCCATTCTGGACAGATCCTCATCCAGCCCCGGCGTGGTTCCACAGCACGCCCACGCTGGTGTTGGAAGGAGCCCGGAGCAGTTTGGGGGCCGGCTCTCACACTGACCAGCCCTCGCTCAGAGCTGCTTTATCAGAGAAGGGCGGAGAGGGATGCTACGGCCTCCCTGGCCAGGGGTGACTGGGCTGCATGCTCCCCCCCCACCACAAATGACATGGGTGTGCTCTGTAGCATCCCGCGGCCGGGGGAACTCCCAGGACACCGACAAGCCAAGTGTAGGACGATGCCATGTGCTTTCTGATGTCACAGCAGCATAAGGAGGTCCCCGGTTGCACTGGTCACCTGCCTTACACCATTCCCCTTCTGAGCCCTGTCAAGGGGTGGGGACTGTCCTCACCCTACAGCACCCCCTCATGGCAGGGGAGGCTCTCCTCTTCTAGCACCTCTGCCAGCGTCCCAGGGTGATTTTCATCACTCAGCTCTCGACAGTTCCAGCTCAGCCCCCGCCCCCAGCATGGCAAAGGTGTCACATTGCTGGATTTTAAAGGGAGCAGCCAGATCATTGCTGCACCCCCGAGGGCATGTTTGCCCCAGAGTCTGTACAAAGGGGGCCATGTGAGGTGTCAAATGAAAGCTCATGTTCTACTGATTCTATGTGCGCTACTCATGTACTTGTGTGATGTCTGGATGTGGAGTTAGGAATATGTACTCGGTGCTTATGCTGGAAGGTTCTCTCTGAGACAGAACAATGGGCCAGGAATGTCCAAGCAATGATTATGCTAATTAGCACAGTTCCAGGGACAATGGCGCTCAAGGTACCCAATACACACCTGAGGAATGCGTCTGGAACCTGCAGACTAGTCAGTATCTAATGGCTGCTGACATGGGACACAGGAATAGGTCACTGGGCCACGTGACCCGCTCCAGCCTGGAAGGTACCAGGGATGGATATAAAGTGCCATGAGGTAAACTCCATCTTGTCTTCAATTCTGCCACTGATCCCAGATGGAGCCTTGCGAGGAACAGTGAGCCGGGAAGAATCGTTGGCCCATCCTGACATAGGATGGACACCAGAGACTTAAGATAGCAGTTTGTAACTTCTCTGTGAGAGCCTGCATCAAGAACTTGGTGATTGGCGCATGTAAGGTATTTTCTTTAACAACCTTACTCTCGTGCTTTTCTTTCTTTTATTAATAGACCTTTAGATTCTAAAGGATTGGCTCGGCGTGATCTTGTGGGTAAGATCCAAGGTGTAAATTGACTGGGGCCTGTGGCTGGTCTTTTGGGACCGGGAGGATCTGTTCAGGGTAGGTGAGTTTGGGGTCTATAACCCCTCACCTGTGAGAGGCCCGGGGCTGACTGTGGCACAGGGAGAGCTGGGGTGTCTGAGGGGCTTTGCTCGGTGGGACTGGTGTGGGGCCTATCTGAGAAAGGTCTGCAGTCAGGGGCTGTAAAGAGCCCTGATCTTAAGAGCAGATGCCCTCAGCGGTGCCCAGACTCGGCCCGGCCCGTCACAAAAGGTCAGCCAGCGAGTCCAGTCTCCCCCTCCTGTCTCACACCCTCAGCTCTGGGACCAGCGGTCCCTGCCCTTCCCCCTGCCCCTTCTCGGGTGCTCCCAGCAGCTGGCGGGGACCCAGGCCCACCTGCTATGCAGGGCTCCACTCCAGGGACCCAGGACAGGTCGTCAAGGTTCATTCCACCACTCTCCTTCCTAACGAGCCTTCCCCCGGGCTCTCTCCTCACCCCGCCAGGGCCTTCCTGCCCCCTACAGCTCTCTTCACCCCGGGGCTGCCAGGAAAGTAAGGACACGCTCACGCTGCAGCCCCTTCTGCTCCACACGTCTCTAGGGATAGCGCCCCAGCTGGGATCATTGCTGATTGACTTGGCCCACCCTCCAGATGCAACCGAGCGGGTGACTTGGCCTCTCTGGCCTACGTGGCCCTGGGCGAAAGCAGAGCGTGGCTCAGCAGCAGGGCCGGCTGGAGCCATTCCTGTGCCCCGGGCAGCGGGCGTGCGATGCATGCGCGGCTCCTCCCCGGGCGCACGGCTCATGTGCAGCACACGGGGGGGATGGGGCCACGCACCTTAAAGCTGCAATCTGGCGCGTGGCGCCCCTTACAGCTGCCATCAGGCGCTCCCCATAGGTTGGCGCCCCAGGCAGCTGCCCAGCTAGCCCCCCCCTTAATCCAGCCCTGCTCAGCAAGAAAGGGCTGCGTGGAACAGCCACCCCACGGATGTCCAGGGAGTGATGCTAAACTCCCACGAGCCGCACTGGATCTGAGCCAGGGCTTGGGCATGACAACGTGCTGCCCCCGTTGGGCGATGGTCAGAAGGACGGCAGGTTTGGGGTGCGCTGACCTGGGTATGGGCATTTCCCTGAGACAGGCGGTTCTCTGCCTGCCTAACTTCTACAGCGTCCCCCCCTCACCATGCCCACCCTTGTCCCGTGGATGGGCAGTAGGGGCCTCCCAGCAGCCCCCCATGCCTTGCCAAGGGGGTCGTGCGCTCGGTCGCTCTGGGAGCGCGAAAGCTGGATACTTGCCCCGTCCCGTCCCCACACGGAGACCGCAGAGAGAGTGTCACTATCCATTTGAGCCAAGGCGGGCAGCTCCTACCCGAGCCAGTCAGCGCCGAATCCCCCTTGTAATGCTAGCTGGGAGAGCAGCGATAATGAGCAGGTGTTTCCAACACTGCAACTCCCTTTGACACGGGAGCTGTCAACAGCAGCCAGGCACAATGAGCCGGGATAGCCTGGGGGGAAGCAGGGATAACATGGAACAAAGCCGCCATCCCGCCCCCGCGCCGCCTCCTCACCCCACTGTCAGGCTGCTGCCGTCCAGAGGGGGCTGTTCATCTGCTTGACAGACGGCAACCAGCCCCGGTGCCTGACAGCGCCAGAGAATGCCCACGCCTAGGGGTTGCAGCACGGCCGCTAACACGCACCAGGCCTCGGCTCAGCTAGGGCGAGCGCGTGCCAGAGGTGTGGAGAAAACACCACTCCCTTCCCCAGCCTGCGGGAAGCCAGGGACCGGGCACCCACAGCTCAGCCAGGGCACCCCAGCCCTGGGCACCGACACCCCTGCCAGAGATGCTCAGTCCCAAACTCCCCGGCCCCTCCAGAGACCTGGCCCTGCACTGTTCCACTTGCACCCCCGGGGGCTCGTCGTGTCACGGACCCTCTGCACCCCAGCTTCGCTCCCCTTGCTGCTGCCGCCGTCCTTCAGGTCTGGCTACATGGCCCCTGGTCGCACAGACCCTCCTTTGCCCCACTGTGCCACTGCCCTCAGGCCAGCCCCAGTGTCCGTCCCCCCCGCCCAGCCTCGGGCACACCTGCGGTCATGCCAACGCTAACACCTTGCTCTCCCTAGCACGGAGGGAGGGTGGGCTAGAGAGCTGGTGAGAAAGGAGACCCTGGCAGCGTGGGGCGCGCCAGGCAAGAGAGCTTCGTGCCTCCCTGCGACACTGTCGGAAGCTGGGGTTCGGGTCCCAGTGGATTGTTCCCCAGCCGGGCATAGTCCTCGGGGCTCCTCCCGCGCCCAACGCTGCAGGTGCCACCCCGCCCCGCACACAGCAGCCGCTCAGCCAGCCCCTCTGGGCAGCTGAGCCCTGCCCCCTCCCTCTGTGAGGGATGGGGAGGAAAGGGCTGGTTCATCACAGCCCGGCCAGGGGAGAAGCATCCTCCTGGCTGATGCAGCCGTGGTGCGGGGAGGGGCTGCCGAAGCCATTCGCGTCTGCTCTGCCCACCGAGACAGAGGGGAATTCGCCAGCCTGCCACCACCGCACAAGCCAGGCAGGCCAGGCCTGCAAGCCAAAGTCACCTCGTTAGCACCTCCCGGCTCCTGGGGGAAGCCGGCTACGGAGACAGGGCCCCGAGCACAGCGCCAAGCCCCTCCCCGTAACTGGTCTGCTCTGCCCAGGGTGCGATCCGTGGAGCTGGGGCAGTGGGCGGGGGAGGACTGCCTGGATACCACGGGGGTAGAATGGCCAGGAGACGCCCCCATGGCGGGTCACAGGCTGCAGGCCCCTGGGCTGCACGTGGAGACCTGCGGGCTGCTGGCTCTGGAATGCTCCACAGAGAGCCCAGCTGACACCCCTCGGGCCTCCCTTCTCGCCGTCGCCCTGTCCGAGGGGGTCTCCCGGTCTGCTCCTCCCCGGTCAGCCAGCGCCTCCCCCCCGAGCCTCCCTGGCACGTCAGACACGTCATTCGTGGCCATCCCCAGCAGGGACTGGCCTGTCGGCACGCACGCCCCATGGAGAGCTGGGAGGGGGCCATGCTCTGGGCCGTCTCTGCACATGCTGGGAGAAGGGGTGTCCGATCCAGAGGGAGATCTCTGCAGTCAGCGTACCCTGGGCAGGGGCGGCCCTCCCATGAGGCAAACTGAGGCGGCCGCCTCAGGTGCCAGACTGTGTTGGGGGGGGGGTGCGCACCACTAGGACCCAGAGTGTAGAAAATTGCATCTGCTGCTGGTGCCCATGTAGGTAGCAGAGCAGCCCCATGAAAGGAGCAGAACAGGAAGAAGGCAGAATTGGGACCTTTCACAGTTTTGGCCCAAGCGAGGGGGGATGGGGGCGTCATTTGAGCTCCCTGCCTCAGGTGCCAAAATGTTGGGGGCTGGCCCTGACCCCTTGCACCCACCACGGCTTCCTGGCCCTCCTCAGACAGCCTTGCCCCTGCTCACTCACAGTCCCCAGTGCTCTATGGGGCTTGGGATCCTCCCCTACAGCCCCATCGCTAAGGGGTCCCCTGTCGCCCACTGGTGGAGAAAAGCCAGAGGGCCCCAGGGCCACGGCTCTGTCCCTAGCGCAGGGGGGAAACTCCCCCCACCCGTCAGGAAGGAGGGGGTGCTCCATGCTCGCAGCTCACACAATCGCACCTGGGACCTAGTCACCTGGGCTGAAGCCAGTTTCTCTCAGCCCTTCGCCCCTCCAAAAATCTCTGCAGCCCGGTCTCTCTGCTCCCAGCCCCTCACCGGAGGGGGAGGGGGGCGCATCACCACTAGGGAACATGCCCCTCTGTGCCTGAAGGGATGCCTCCAGTGATGCCGCTCACTGCCTGGGGAGGGGGCAGGTTAGTCCAGGTCCTATCACCTGCAAAGGGCATGCCCGCAGGAGAGGGCTCCGTGCACACCACCTGGCCTGTCTCTCTGGCTGCCCATCGTCCATCCGCCCTCGTCTATTCCCGGCTTCTTCTGCAGGGACATGGGGAACAGGAGACCCCCCAGCCCAGCTGACACAAAAGGGCACCCCGGCTGGCCACGCTGGCAGGGAGACCAGACCCAGCTCTCCTCTTGGCGCACTCCCACTGTGCTCCCGGCACAGGCCCGAGATGCGTGCCACTGTGGGCAATTGGCTTGTCCGGCAGCGTTACAAGGGTGCACCAGGCTTGCTGGTGCACGGCAGGGCAGTGGGTGATTCCTTCTGTGCTAACAGCACAAGCCCAGCTGTGGCAGGGGAGCTGCTGTGAGAGCCCAGGGTGCACTGCAGGCTGCGACCTTTTGGGGCCAATCAATCCTGCTGCAGTCCGCAAGCAGCGAAGTGACTAACGGTGCGCGATTGAACGGTGCGCCCAGCTTTGAAAGTCAAGCTGCACGGTGGCAGTGCCTGTGCCCAGACTGGCATCTCTCCCCCGTCATCTGAAACCAAACGGTGGCCTGTCCTGACCCCGGAACCGCACAACTGCTGCTTGGCTCCTTTGCATCATTCGCTAATTAAGTCCCACTAATGAGAAAAAGGGGATTCAAGAGCTGGCTACGCAATGCTCCTTCCTGCGCCCGCGCTCCATAAGGACTTATCACTAGTCACAGGATGTTTACAATAATTTTTTAATTTGTGCAATTATTAATCATTTTTCTATCTGCCTAATTTGCATAATAATTAGTCTGCTCAGTGTTTGCCATGACTGTGAATGACAGTGTTTTAAATTAAATTAAGATTTAAATTTTTTTTTTTTTTAAAGCTAATCAAAGTCGCCTTGTGACGCCAAGACACGGCCACTGCCCTTCTAGAAGCACGAAGAAAGGGATTTGCTCTTGGGTGGCGTTCGCTTTATCCCGCAGGATCCCGGCGCTCTTTGCAAGCGCTTTGCAGCCAACAGGGCTGAAATGCGGCCACTCTGGGGTGAGGGTAGCAGCCCAGTCACACACAAACCCCCTCGCACAAGATGGGGACTGGATGATCTTGCAGAGGCGTCTCAGGCATGACGCTGACACAGGAAACAGCAGAGAACGTGGCAGGATTTAGGCCAAGCCCAGCCTGATGGGAACTTCCGGAATGACGTTGAGTGTGAGCGGCTAGACGCTGAGCCGCGGCCATGGGAATGCGCTAACCTTGTGTGACGTAGTGGGGGGGGGGGCTGTCTGCTCTGACCCGGTGTCCCCACCTGGCTGCGCTGTGAGGTGTGATTCCCACTGACTTACCCACACGTATCTGCCCAGACACCTAGGCCCAGCCTGAGCAGATAACAAGTGTCTCCCCCTTGGGAAGAGCAAGACAAAGGAAGGGAGGCGGAGACGGCCACCTGGCTGGGGGGGCAGGGCGAGAGCGTGGGGAAGCCTGGAGGAAGCAGACTAACCAGTGTGGGGGGGGGGGGGGTTCAGGGGCCTGTAACCCCTTCCCCCAAGGGAACTAGGGCTGTCGGCCTATCCTCTTATGTCTGTATCCATCCTATGCTGGGCTGTATCTCGGCGCAGCAATAAACCCTCTCTATTCTACTGGCTGGCGGAGTCCCACCTTGCTACGGAGGGGGATGCAGGGTTGGGGGCTCCCCACTGTACTGTCACACCTTGGCCACTAGCCCCGCTGACACGTGTGTGCACGTTGGCGTGCCATTGCGGCACAAGGAGGCGGGCGGCCTGCTGGGGAGAGGCAGTGGTGTGCTGGCACGGACGTACCGTACAGACCCCAGCATCTTGTTCTGCTCTCTGGACTCAACCCAGAGCCATGGCCGTCAGTGGGAAGAAGCCCAGGGCCACGAGAGGCCTTCGCATCCGCCCAGGGCCTCCTCGGTTACAAACCCCTCCCAAGGGAATCCTCAGAGAGCCTGAGGGGTCAACGTGTTGGTCTGCTCCAGAAAAAGCAGCGGGGCGTCTCGGAGACAAGCCCAGTTATTAGGGTAAGCAAGCGGCAGCCCACGAAAGCTCAGGCCCCTAATAAGCGAGTGCGTCTCCAGGGTGCCACCAACCGCCTCACCGCTCTATCAGGGAGTCTCTTACCACCCCCATTGTCAGGACAACACATCCACCCCCAGCGCCGCAGGACGCTCTCCCCCGAAATACACCCGATAGCGGACAGCTGCTTGCCGGGCTGAGCAAGATGCATGTGGCCTGCCCAAGCGTGAATCCCAAACCTGAGCAGGCTGGGCATGTGTGAGCCCAGCTTCTCTCTTTCAGGCTCATTAGACCCAGGTTCCTCCAGCCCGAGACTGGCCCTGCATCCAGATCTCCTCCAGCCATGCAAGGGTACCGGTCCCCCCTGGAATTTCTTCATGACCCCCAGTTTGGGAATCCATGATCTAGGAGGCTAGTTTGGGACCCAGCTCTGCCTTGTTTCCAAATGGACATGTAAGAGCTGGACTTTTTCCCTAGGGCAACACTGTTAAGGTACTGCAGAGTCAGCCGCTGCCAGCTCTAGTGAGGAAGAGGAGGAGAGAGCGTGAAATCTTCCATCCAACAATCCCCAGGCCCCCAGCTGCATTAGCACTAATTAAGCACAAACATGAGCAGATCTGTTCACTGCCACCTGATTAATGACACTGTCAGGAGGGAATTTTTCCACTCTCCGAAGGCAAATGACCTGTGATGTCAGCCACCTGGTAAATGCATTAGGAGAGCCAAAGCATCCCGGGTGGGTAGAGACTCTCCACCCCTCCGGCTCTCGGCAGGAAGGCGGCCCATACTCAGGCAGGAAGAGGAGTCACAAGGAGAAGTCAGAGAGCTGGAAGCCCGTCGCTCCCCCTCCCAGCTGTCTCAGATGCATGGACACTCACAGCCGTCAAACCTGACCCATATGAGGACTCCTGGGTTCTTCTAGCCCTGATTTTGCCAGTGATTTCATAGAACCATGGGACACTAGAACTGGAAGGGACCTTGAGAGGTCAAGTCCAGTCCCCTGCCCTCACGGCAGGACCCAGCACCATCTAGCCCATCCCTGACAGGTGTCTGTCCAACCTGCTCTGAAATCTCTCCAGGGATGGAGATTCCACAACCCCCCTAGGCAATTTATTCCAGTGTTTAGCCACCTGGACAGGCAGGAAGCTTTTCCCTAATGTCCAACCTAAACCTCCCTTGCTCCCCCATTGTGCGCCCTGACCCGAACCCCGCCACAAGCACTGAGCTGGGTGAGAAAATAACCCGATCCTCCCGGGGCAGCTCCCCTCCTCCTGACCAGGGGATCAGCCCTGGGGCAGCCACATACCCCCCTTCGTACCAGCCACAGCCACCACCTCCCTGCTCTAGGACCAGTGTCCGCACACCTGCTGAGGAATGGCAGCACCTCTCGCTCGGGGGTGGGGGGAGAAAAAAAAAGAATGGGGCATGTAACTATGCCTGCCCCAGGGGCAACGCAGGTTGGGAAAACGACTCAACCCTCACAGGCTCAGGTCCGAGCAGGCCACTACTCTGTGCCTCAGCTTCCCCATCTTTAAATTGGAGATCGTGCTGGGGGCGGGGAAGAAAGCTACCAAACCCGCTCAGTCCTTGCCATGGCCCTGGAAGCTGTATTTTCATGGCTGGTGTTTGAAAGAGGCCCATGCTGCCATGGGGCCCAGCCATCCTGCACGGGGGAAGCTGAGAGCCCAACCCCAGGCACTGCCTAGAAGGGATGCCCAGGAGCCTGGCTGCAGTGAGACTTCCAGCCCCTGGCAGGCCCAGGACACAGATAGCCGGTGGCACAGTGCCCTCTGGTGGCTGCCCACCACACTTCCACGGTTGAGGCACGGGGAGCGAAGGGCAGCTGAGGGAACTGCCCACGGGGCTGGGGCGTGGGCTGCTTTGCCAAGAGCCATGTGGGGCTCACAAAGACCGAGCTCCCCGTGGTCCCAGAGGGAGCAGGGCTTTAAGGAGCCCCAGCCTGGCTCAGAGGACCAGGCCGGAGACAGCTCCTGGCTCCTTGTGGTCAGCACCGCCCTCAGCAATGGGACACTGCTCCCTCCAGCCTGGGATAGGCATTGCTTGGGGCTTCCTGTGCCTCGCTTCATCCGGGGGTCAGCCCCCCCAACAGCACGAGAGAGGTGTGATGGGAAAAGGCTGTTCACGTATTAAAACCCCCCTGGGCAGCTGCTGTCTGACTCTCGGTGCACCCTCCCCAGCTCAGCCTCTGGGCGTCCACTCTGCCTGGAGCCCCGTGAAAGGAGCTACCGAGTCACCGAGCCTCACAGCAGCTCCAGCCCCCAAACTAATAGCCCACAAGGCCAATTCACCAGTGCAGGGGAGAAGGAGCCAGCAGGGAACTCTTCGTGGTCACGAATCCAGCTGGAGTCCTGCCAGGTTTTGGGGGGCAGTCCTGTTTTTCCTGGCTGCAGCGTGTAATACTTGAGTCACCCTCGGCTGGTTTGCCAGAGGGCGGCTCCGTAGCACAGGTGGGCTAGGCACACGGGCCGGGAGGTTTGCTATCGCAGGGCTGTTCTTGTTATGCAGCAATCCCACCCGGCTCTGGGGTAGTCAGGGTGGGTTGAGAAAGGCTTGGAAAGCCAAACAAGTTGGACAAAGGCTGGGGGAGTCTCACAAGGGTTGCCGTGTTTGTCTGTGTCTTTAAAGTCAACGTGGAACCCCGTGACACTGTAGGGCCTAACAAAAATATATAGGACCATGAGCTTTCGTGGGTAAGACCCCCTTCATCAGACAAGGCAAGATGGAGTCTCCCTTCCCCCCCCTCCCCGAGACAGCCTGCAGTTAAGCGGAGGAAGCGGGTCTGGCTTTGGGCTGCTGGACGTGGGTGCTTCCAGCAGCGCGGGGGAAAGGAAGGAGACACAGACCATGGTACAATTTTGTGCAGGAGCAAGTGAGAACAGCAAGCCCCTTCTCTTGACAGATGGTCCCCAACCAGCATTACAGAGGAGGGGTAGGCAGCCCTGGGCACCAAACGTCCCCTTCACCTTCGTGGGACTCACGAGACACCAGCTCCCGGGGCAACGTGGGGCCGTTCTAACGCCGTGGTTCTCAGCCGGGGTATGTGCACCTCTGTGGAGACGCAGCGTTCTTCCAGGGGGTCTGTCAACTCATCGTGCTCTTTGCCTGGTTCTATAGCAGGCTACATAAAAAGCACTCGGTAAGCCAGTACACACTAGAATTTCATACAATGAAATGGTTATACTGCTCTGGATACCATGCACTGAAATGTCAGGACAATATTTATACTCCAACTGATTGCATAGAACATGGTAAAAAAGGAGGAGGTCCACCATTTTTCAGTAACAGCAGGGCCATGACACATTGGTATTTGTATGCTTGATCCTGCAAGCAAGTTGTTTTTAAGTGAGTACGCGAGACAAATCAGACTCCTGAAAGGGGTACAGCCATATAGACAGGATGAGAGCCCCTGAGGGACTGCTTTTTGCTGTGAGTTTAGTAAACTTCTGAGGGGTTCCGGGGGGGAGGGGGGGAGGGAGGAGGAGAAGAGAGAGAGAAAACCACTATACCGCTTGGCCAAGTCTCCAGCACTAGAAGGGAATTGTTTTCTGTTCTGGATGTTCTAGGCACCAATCCAATGAAGAAGAACAGCAAATATTGTGAGACTCATGATAAAATCTGAGAGTTGGCAACACTTTGTTATTAAGTCCCAGCCCTGGGAGACAGATTATTAGTTGAGGGCCTCGCTTAAAAAAAAAAAAAAAAAAAAAACCACCACACACACACACACACACCTCGCTAAGTCCTTGTTGCTCACGGGTGTTGAGACAAGCTTGACAATGTGAACCCAAAACCAAATAGAAATAACCTTTGTTATCTGTAATCCAGTTTCATGGGGGTTGGGCCCCCGCTTATCATCTGAGAGTCCTTGGGGCTGGCTATGCTGCTAATACCCGGCATTGTAAAGGGGCTTTCTAGGTTTAAAGAGATACAGGTCCCTATAATAGTACCAATCTATTCCGGTTCCTATACTGTGCTAGTCACCAAGGTAGAGACTGTGTCAGCATCAGAGCTTTCCCCACAGGCAGAACTGGCTTGGGTAGAACACACACATACTCACCCCCCCCCCCCGTTAATTAGTCTCCAATTACAGTGCCAGTTACACCCCTATTAACCAGTGAGAAAGCGACTCTTCTGCATCATTCTGTTACCATCTGCCACCAGGACAGTTCAACTGGTTAATGAAACAAGGCTTGAAACAATTAAATGCCTGACACTCAATTAACAGGCTGATTGGCCTTTCAGCTAATCACTGGCGCTGGCTGGGCCATCTCCTTGCTGGTGACTCCAGCCGAGAGCAGTCTGCGCACAGCAGTTCCAGTCCCCTGCAGAGCCGCTGTCCGGATCAGGCAGGTTCCCGCTGCGGGACCGAAGAGCCGGGCGTAGCGATGCCAGGCCCCAGGCAGCCCGCTGTGCACAGTACCGAGCAGCGACCGGTCGGAGTCCCCTGAGCCTGGGGGACAATCTCTAGCTAGCACTAGAGGGGCCAATCACTTCTGTCCGGGCCTGCTTTCCCCTCCTGCCCTTTGGCTGTGCAGACGGTCCCTGCCCCCCCAAGAGCTCCCCGGGCGTGCAGCGTACCTAGGGGCCCCAGGCTGCAGGGGGTCTCTAGCTGCTACCAGAGCAATAGCAGAACAACGAGAAGGAACCACAGCCCAGCAGGCCCCGGCAGAGGGGCAGAGCGCATACCCCAGCCTGCAGGGCAGTGGGGGGTGCCGGTGCCGTGGAGGGGGCATGGTGTGGACAGCTGGGTAGTAACCGTGCCAGCTGCGAGGGCACACAGTGCTGTTGTGCCGGTGAGCGCCTGGCCCCTGCCGGAGGGCTGGGTACTTTCCCGTGGCTGTCAGCCGCCCTGCAGACAACCTCCGCTGCTCCAATCCTGTCCCGTTACCAGCCCCACCGGCTGCTAAGCTCCTGGTAACCAGGCATTTGCAGAATTGCTAGAGCGCCATTCGCATTCAAATCACCCCGGGGTGAAAGGCAGGAGGCCAGGAACCATAGCAACCTGCAACACGCACTACAGCCTGAGCTCAGCCCAAACCCAGCTGTTCTGGGCCCAGACTGCCAGCGGGCCTCGCCAGTCTCTAGGGCCAGACCCTACATCTCACAGGGGCAGTCCCTCCACCTGTTGGCTCCTCAAAGCCTGAGAGATGGAGTCCATGCAGGTTGCTTGTCTCTGTGACCTCTGCGACTGTGGGTAAGCAAGCGCCTGGACAGGCAGGCAGACGCCCTTTATTTGCTTAAGGCCGCTAGAGCAAAGAGAGGTTCATTTCCCCTCCCCACACAGCACACGCCAGCCCCGAGCTTAGGCAGAGCGGCTGGCCCTGAGCTGCGCGGGCAGGCGGGAAGCCGTGGGCTGCAGGGGAAAGCGCAGTGGCCTGTTCGGTTTCCCTCGCGCCCGGTCTCTGGCTAAGCAAGGAGCTGTTTTACAAAGCTCCCTCCTTGCCCAGAGCGGCCACCCCTCGTGCTGCAGCGGTGTCCAGAGGCACGAGCAAGTCTCTGCCCCACGGCGAGTACCCGGCTAGAGTGCGTAGGGCTGACCCGTTCCAGGGGGCTTGTGGGGTCACAGACGGCAACGGGGCCTGCAGCAGCACCGGGAGCTGTGTCTGCAGCAGGTTCTTGCTGGAGGACGGCCGGGGGAGGGGGTCATTTCCCAGCGTTTGGCAGCGTGGCGCCTAGCTCCTACCCCAGCACAGGTGGGGTCTCTCCTCCCCGCCACGAGCATCCATCACCCCAGCGGAGGCTTAGAGCGAGAGACCCGCCGCAGAGGAGCCCGTCTCACCCCGCACACAAGCTGCCCTTCGCGCTCCCCTGGCTCTGGCTGCCTGGGCCGGGTTTGGAGAGCGGAGGGGAGCCCGGTGTCTGTCTCTCTGTCACATTTAGCCGCCACAAGCACCACAAGCACTGCCAGAAGCGGAGCCGGCCAGCGCCGCAGGACCACGGGGGGGCCCATGCCAAGGCAACTTACGCCCAGCCGCCATGTAAGTGAGGGGGCGTGAAGCAGCCTCCCAAGGGAGCATTTTCCGCATGCCCCGGGTGCCTCCCGGGCACCTCCTCCCTTCCAGGCGCATGTCCTCAAAGCAACCCCCCCCCCCCCCACCTCCACCCTCTGCCACAGCCTTCAGCACCCCACACCACACAGCGCTTGTCCCCCGGGAGCTGGGCCGGAGGAGCAAGCCACGCAGCCGGGTAACGTCAGCGCCAGAGCCGCTCCAGACTGGGTTGGCCTGGAGCAAAGGCAGATTCCTCCCCCACCCTCGCATCTGCCCAGGCCAGGCCTGCCGGCCAAGCAGGCTCTGAACTAGCCAACCCTTCACCCTTCTTGAGGGGAGGTGCCCTCTGTGGCTACTGGAGCCCAGGTCAGCGCCAACTGGCTTGCTCTCCACTGGGCCGGGGTCAGCTTGAGGGGCTGCCCCAGCATATCCCTGCCCTGGGAGCAAGCCTGGCCCAGCAGCCCCCCCAGGAGCAGACAGGCTGACCTTTCCAGCCCTGCTCTTTTGCAGGAGGTGTATCCGTACCCACAGGAGCCTTTCCAAAGCCAGTCCCTGTATTGCCTCCTCTTCCCACCCAGGGAGCCCCACACCAGCCCCACAGGGCCTCAGGCAGGGCTGGGCACCATGCCCTCACCCAGGGCTTCAGCCCAGCACAGTCCTCAGCCCCTCTGAGCAGTGCCAGCCCCATTCTCTCCCCGCCAGGTGCTCCCCTGGGATGGGAAGCACCACGCAGCGAGAGTTCACCAAGAGACACAGCCCCAGAGCACAGCTGGCCAAAGGCCTCCAGGCACAGCACCCTGTTGAAGGGGAGGGAGAGGGTCAACATTTCCAGCCCCACCTCCACAGGGCTGCCCAGGCACAGACCCACAGCTGCCCTTGCCACTGGGGCCAGAGCAATCCCTCCCCCAGCACTGCAAGCCACCAGCTGCTGGATTCATTGCCCACATCCTGGGCTCTACCGTCCTGGAACCACTGCCCCCCCCCCCCCCCATCAGTGCACAACTCCCCCCTTCTGGGCAGGGCTCACCTGGCCTTGCAACATGTGCAGAAGGGACCTCCCCAGGCCTGCCTACCCCACCAGGGGCTCACCACCATTCACGCTCATGCCTACCTTCTGCCTGACGAGTGCGGGCAGCTCCAGGCCCGTCTTCCAGCTCTCTGCCTTTGCCACCCTGTCCCACCACCCAAGCATTCCACAGGCTGTGTGTGCAACCAGCTCCCACCCCACCCCCTAGGACCAGTCATTAGCATTGCCCTATATTGCCCACAGCTGCCAGGTCCCAGCCCAGCTCCCCTTAAAGGGCCAGCCCACCTGGGCCAGGCCCTTGGGCTCCAGCCCCAGCTGCACCCAAGGTGATACAGTTTAAGGAGAAGGTTCTCAGCACCCAGCTGCAGCCCACGTGGCATCATCAGGGCCATGCAGGTGGCATTGGATGCAGCCCATGGGTCTCGGGCTACAACTGCACTGCAAGCGGCAGTGAGGCTATGCCCGGGGCGGTAAAACAGCCGGGGGGCTATGGCAGTTCGTGCTCTGACACTCGGCCTGCTTCCCAAGGGCATCCCCATGTTATTCATAGCACTGCGGCACGGCCCCTGAACCCCTGGGCCCTGAGATTCACTGCCCCTTGCAGCCCAGAGTAGGGGTGTAACAGTGCAGTCTGTTAACTGATAAGCAAAAGCTTATAGGTGAATGCTACAGACTGCACGCATTGCCCCCTCCCCGCCAGGACATTTTTCAGCAGCCCAGCTCAGTCCTGGCTCACACTGGGTCCGGGACCCACCCCTGCTGCAGCTCTGCATTGAAAGTGTATTAGGAGCCAGGCAGGCGGCCCAGCTCAGTCCTGGCTCACACTGGGTCCGGGACCCACCCCTGCTGAAGCTCTGCATTGAAAGTGTATTAGGAGCCAGGCAGGCGGCCCAGCTCGGTCCTGGCTCACACTGGGTCCGGGACCCACCCCTGCTGCAGCTCTGCATTGAAAGTGTATTAGGAGCCAGGCAGGCGGCCCAGCTCGGTCCTGGCTCACACTGGGTCCGGGACCCACCCCTGCTGAAGCTCTGCATTGAAAGTGTATTAGGAGCCAGGCAGGCGGCCCAGCTCGGTCCTGGCTCACACTGGGTCCGGGACCCACCCCTGCTGCAGCTCTGCATTGAAAGTGTATTAGGAGCCAGGCAGGCGGCCCAGCTCGGTCCTGGCTCACACTGGGTCCGGGACCCACCCCTGCTGCAGCTCTGCATTGAAAGTGTAATAGGAGCCAGGCAGGCGGCCCAGCTCGGTCCTGGCTCACACTGGGTCCGGGACCCACCCCTGCTGCAGCTCTGCATTGAAAGTGTATTAGGAGCCAGGCAGGCGGCCCAGCTCAGTCCTGGCTCACACTGGGTCCGGGACCCACCCCTGCTGCAGCTCTGCATTGAAAGTGTATTAGGAACCAGGCAGGCGGCCCAGCTCGGTCCTGGCTTGCGTCAGGTCCAGGAACTCAGATGCCCCCTAGACAGGGGCTGCTGCTGCCTCTTTCTCTGAAGCAGCAGCACAAGGTGACAGGCAGCCAGTCCGGGAGGGGAGCTGGTTTTTGAACAGGCCCCCCTCACGGACCAGCTCCCGCCTGGCACCCCATGCTGCTGCCTCTGATACCTGGCTGCCGGCCCCGCCCCCGGGGGCTATAGAACAGTTGACTGACTGAACATTTTCTGAGGTTACTCGACTATTCAATTGTCACCTCCCTAGCCCAGCCCTGGCCCAGGAGCCAGGCCAGGGGTTCTGACACCCTGCAGGAAGCACAGGGCCGAGCTCTCTGGGTTCCTGCCACACCTGGGGAAGGCTTTGCCATTCTCTAGCCTGAGTTTCCTGCCTAGTTTGAAAGCGGCTGCGAGCTCTTGCATCTTACTAACTTGGCCTAAGACAGGGGCTGCTCTTGCTTTCTGCAGCCCCCTCTCTAGGGCTGGCAAGCCAGCCAGACCTTGCTGAAGCATAAGCTGCAGTCCCTGCTCCTGTCGAGAGGGGTAGCGCCTCCAAAGAGCAACCCCCACCCCTACGATATGGGACAGAGCATTGCTTTCTGCTCCACCAGGCGACCGTGACCTGATGACAACCCAGCAGAGCACCCACCAGACCGTGCCCTTAGAGAAGCGGGCGGCCCAGTCACACCATAAGGGATTTGTGCCTGCAAGCACACAAGCCCCGGTGGAATACATGACCAAGTACCAGAGCGATTTCCCAGCACGCAGCTCGTTACCTGCCCGGAGTCAGCCTGCCCAGCCGCCGCTGGACAACCTGGCAATCAACCGGGGCTTCAGGTGAGTGCAGCCACCAGGTGACCCCGGGCAGGGCATGCACTGGGGAACACCAGGCGGCGTGAGGAGGGTGTCTCAGCGTCACGGCAAGGGGGCTGTGGTTCCCTGGGCGGCAGAGCCTTTACCAGAGAGCTAGCACAAGGGCCCTCCCCTCCCTGCAGCCTGGATTTCAATCTGCACGGCTGTTGCTGAAGAAGGGGAAGGAAACAGGATTTTGTTCCTGTAAATTACATTGCCAAGGCTGCAGCCAGCCCCAGCCACAAGCTTGGGGAAGGGGAAGGGAATGGGATTTCGTTCCTGGGCTTTGAGATGCTCTAGTGAACAGTGAGGCAGACACTATCTCCTGGGTATTAACGCACATGCTTACCAAACGCAGCAGGTCAGTGCTGGCCCCCTTTTACAGATGGGGAAACCGAGGCACGGAGCAATGAAGTGACTTGCCTGAGGTTGCCCGGTGAGTCCTTGGCACGGCTGCGAATAGAATGCAGGAGCTGCTGCAGTAATGGCCGGGGGCGCAAAGCCCAAAGAAACACCTGGGTCCCCTCCTTCCCGCTGACGTCTGTCCCTCTTCCACCCAGCACTGATTTTCAGACCGTGCAGAGGGAGAGCTACCGTGGCTGGGACCCCCGCAGGTACCCTCGGGCCAGCCCCAGCAAGCCGAGAGAGGAGCTGGCAGGCCTGCGGAAAGAGGGGGATGGAAAATTCAGCGGAGACACGGTGACCAAGGTAATGGGCAGGCCAGGCGGTGGGAGTTAAGGGAGAGCAAGGGCCTCTCTGAGCAAAGTCAATTTCACTGACTGAACCAGGCAAACTCTCACTGGCACAGAGGGAATAGATCTGGAGATCAGTGCACAAGCCTGCGAGTCAGGGTGCCTGCTGTAATTCCCAGCCCTGCCACTGACTTGTTTTGTGACCTGGGGCGAGTTTCTTCCCCTCTGGTCTGCAGAAGGGGAGCAGTAACATTCCTTTGCCACACCGGCTGCCAGGCTTTGGAAATCTCCATAATGAGCCGGTGTTTGTAAAGGGGTTTGGCCATGCAGCTCCCAGTGATGCGTCGGCTTGGCGCTGAGTGGATGAGCCAGGCCAGAAGTGCAGGAGATGTAGATATTGCATTTATTCAATAGCAGGGACACTAAGCCAGCATGCGGGGGGAGGTGGGGCCAATATCTGGGCACCCTTGGCTCTTGTGCTGGGGTGCAGCATGGACAGAGAATCCCCTATTGCAGCAATCCTGCTGGTAGAAAAAAAAGGAAGTTGGAGCTGGAAGGAAGGGAATCCTGCCTGAACCCCTCACCCCTGGGTACCCTGTCCTGCCCCCGCATGGCAGAAATGGGCTGGCTCCCTCTTCCCCCAGGGTCTGTGACACACTCATACACCGTAGGCGTAAATCTTACACAGGGCCATTCTGCCCCCAGCTCAGCAAGCGGCATTTCCTGCCGCCTCATTCTCTAAGTGCCATGGGACAGACTTGTACAAAAGAGAATGCTGCCGTGTCCTTGCTGGGAGCCCCGCGGCACGAAGCTTCTGAAAATCTGCCCCTCCTCCTGGCCATCTACAGGTGCAAAGTGCTGTCAAGAGCTCGGTGGTGTTATTCTGACCCCCTCATGTCTCTTTCCAGCTCTCTTTCCCGCCTCTGCCCTTGCCCCGGCTTCTGGAGACCACCCAGCACCCCCACACCGTGCTGAGATCCCTCCCTGCAAAGTTTGACGATTCCACGGCCCACAAGTTCTTCTTCAGGGACTGGGGAGTCCAGCCCCGAATCCGGCAGGGTGACCTCCACGATGGAGTCTACATCCGACCGCTGGTAATACGATGGGAGCAGACCACTCCTGCGAGAGGGACGCCCGTGGCTGGCCCCTCACACAGCACCGATTCCCCGGGGGTTCCTGCCCCACCGAGCCGGGAGGAGACACACCCGTCCTGCACACCATGTGTTTGAGAGAACGGCAGCCTCCGTGTCCCACAGTGACAGGTGCTGCATGGACCCCCCTGGGCAGGCACAGTCCCTGCCCTGCAAGGTTTATTATCTGAATAGACACGTGGGGAGCAGGGGGTTCAAGACAAAGGCAGAGCTGGTGGGGGGCGGCTGCCAAATCGCGCCTTTAGAAAACAGCAGCACAGCCCTACCATGCGGGGAAGCGAGGGCGCCATTACCTGAGGCAGGGGGAAAGGAAGCTGGTGGACAGGGAATGAGGGAGGGGAGCAGGAGCTTGGAGTGCACATCCAGTCAGCAGCAGGAGGGGAGCTGACCTGCTACATGGGCTGGGGTGAGGGCGGCAGAGGGCCCTGGAGCTGGGCACCAGCTGCTGCCAGCCAGCGTACGTGCTCTGCCACTCGCCTGGGACAGGACCGGGCGGAGGAAGGCGGCTTTCAACCTGTCCTGTCAGGGACACTTGGTGCCTGATGGCCCAGATCCCCTAGCGAGCAGCAGTCGGGGCGTCCAGAGTCAGAGATGGCAGAGTCCAAACCGGCTCCATCCAATGGTCCCTCTCCTCTTATCTATCTCGCTGCAGATGTTTTCCGTGCACAATGCAATACATCTTTGATGGGCCCTCAGGCTTGTAGGAGCGTGCCCCCCATAGAAGCACAAACCTGGCTGTGGGCACTCTGCAAATCAGCTGGGCTGCACTTGAATCTCTCCTGCGTGGACACACAAGTGCCCGGCTTACAGGGAGCACTGACCACAGCTCTCCATCCCAGTGGCTCTCACAGTGTGGTCCATAGACCACTAGTGGTCTGTGACCATCTTGCAGGTGGGCCGCAGGCTCAGGGCTCACCTCCCCTGCAGCGGGAAGCCTGCACTGGTGCTTCAGCCCTGCCCCCCCCCCCCAGAGTGCCAATGCCAGCTTCCTGCAGGGGGGAAGTGGGAGGGGTATCCGGCTTGCAGGGGAAGGAAGCAGCTCCGCATGCTGCCGTGCTCTCTCCCCTGCCAGGGAACAACAGAGCAGGAAACGGCTCACCTGGAGGCTTTCCCTGCTGCTTCCATTGGCCAGAATCAGTGCCAATGGGAGCAGGAGGGGGTGGTACCTGGGACCAGCAGGAGGCACAGAGCTAGGTAAGCACCCTCTATCCCTCTCATGCCCAGACCCGACACCCCCACCTCACTCCTGCACCCCCCCCCCAGCCCACTCTTCCCAGCCAGACCCCTCCACACTACCCGCTCCTGCACCTGTCTTCTCATGGGGTAGTTGGCTGGTGGTCCGTGGAAAGGTCTGCCTTGTGTGGGGCGAGGAGAGGGGGGGCTAAAAACTTTGAGAACCACCGGTCTAGCCCTTGCACAGCATGCAGAGTCGGCCCTGCTGTATATTTACAAGTGTCTGTTCTTTGACACGGGCAGTGATGGAGCATCGACAGCTGGCCCTGGCAACAGGGCAACCCACCAATTCCTTGCTATCACATTTGAACACTTCTAAAAGCAATTGCCTCTTGGTCTCTCCATTTCTCTTTTTCAAATGTAATTACCTCTGCTCTGAATTCAGCCTGGAAAGGGAGCAGACAGACTGCTAGTATCTCAAGCCAGCAACTGGTTCATGTTTACTGTAGGCCTGGTGGAGGCAGGGGGCATTTGATACCATCTCCCCACACCTTGCCGCGTAAAACACTAGAAAAGGAAAAGGTGGGAGGGCTGAACTGTGTGCGACTGTTTGGATTTGTAGGGCAAGTTTGAAAGCCAAACCACCACACACAGCACGTTCCAGCCCCAGAGAGCAGAGAAGGTAAAGAACTGCAAACCAGAGCCGAAACCCATCCAAGCGCAGGGAGAACAGGATTTCTCCACCGTCCACAGGGAGTCCTACAGGTACAGCTTCTTGCAGTGACTGAACCCAGACAGGCCACAGCGGCACTCTGAGTGCTGCAGTGAAACACCAGCTCTGGTTGCAGCAGGCAGCCATCCCCGTAACTGGTTTCTCAACCCTCTCTCTTGCAGGCCAGTCCCACTCCCCTTCTGTCGTTTGCAAATGTACTTGATCCAGCAACAGCAGCAAGGAAGAGAAACAGCGAATTCTCTCGTGCCAGTCAAAGCTTGACGTGCAGTGTGGATCCAGGTCCTTCAGCCACATCAGCTCTTTCACCATGATGCTAATGGGCAACTACTAGACAATCTGATGGGCTGGTTTTGGTGCATCTTCAGAACATGAAAATGGCATAATCTAAAATCTAAGTGAGCGTGTCTGCACTGCAGAGGTGATTGCCACACACACAAGAGCCTACGGTCACGGACATCTAGCTAGCACGGCTAACAACAACAAAGCTGCAGTAGCCCAGCACAGGTACACTAGTCCAAATGAAGGGTTCTAGCAGGCTCATACGCTCTCCACGTCTTCGCTGCCTTTTAGCCAAGCTAGCGAGATTAAAGCTGGTGCAGGGAAGTGCTCTCCGATCAGAGCAGACACAGCTACCCTTAACATAGCTGATGTGCATGGATGTGGTATTTATGTAAAACACAACCACACAAATATAATAGCTGTTGAAATGATACAATAATGGTAACTAAATTTCATTGTACTTCCTGCTTAAGTATTCTGTAGAAATCTTACATAATATCTTCTAGTATTTTAACACTAGCTTTGCATTGTATTTTAAAGATAATCGACTGCTTGTACTCAGTGTTAGCACTTCAGTGGTCTGATTAGATGGATATGCATTCCTCAGAAAAAGGAAAAGTTGGGAACACAACTTTTCTCTCTATGCGAACAACCCCAACCAGCCGTTTTCTGCAAGGCTGGAGTAACAGAGGAGCAGCAGGTGACTTATCAGAGAAACCAGCTGTCAAAAACAAAAAGCAAGTTTACGTACATGTATCTCAAGAGGGGGAACCTACAACTTACATTGACTCCAAAATCCTACAGGTAACGTTTTTTATCCTCATCAGCTCAAACGTAATGGTCCCTGCAATGAAAGAATAAGATCGTGTCTCCCCCTTGCATAAGCTTATACTAATGTGTATTTGTGTTTGGGGGCTGGGGTTCACTGGAAACTGAAGTCAGTCCAGCAAGTTGTGTCAGGGCTGTGAACCCCTCCCCCAACAGCCGTACCTGTGCCAACTTAATCCCTCGTCTAGGTTTAATGTTTTTTAAAAAAACACCACACACAAACCCAGTTACAAAACAAAGTCATTCTGTACAATTATACATCCAGGTTACAGGACTGCTAGAAATTTAACATGTTAAATAAAAAAGGAGCGACACCTTCCGACAGCACATTTCCTAAACAAAACCTTTGTGCTATACTTCCCACCAGCACCCACCCGAAGCACAAGAAGCATAGAAGCTTAAATACTGTCCTAAGGCAAAGGCCTTCCATGGAAACAGCTGGGGCATTTGACACATTCTCTCTGCTAAGTAAATCGAGAATTCCAGCAGCCTTTGAGATGAGAGGGGCCTTAACAAGAGGGAGAAGGCCAAAAACTGCCCCCACCTGCACTGTGGCTCAGAGTCTTTGCAAGTTTTACTGCAGCAGAGCAGTCGGCTTTTCTGAACATTTGATTTCAACCAACAGACAGACAGCAAAGCTGTGACTAATGTCAAGTTAGTTCAACAGAGACCAGCCCATTTCTTTTGAGCATCGGACAGCAAAGTCACAATCAGGGTAATTAATTTATACCCACCATTAATGGCATCCGGCCATAACCAGCTGCCAGAACTTCTAGCCAGGATGAGTTTGTTGTCAAATACAGCGGAAGAGTTTCACTACCATACGCCATTCTTCACAAACCCCACTTAAGAAGGGACCAACTAGTGATGCTACAAGGCATAATAGGAACCATTCATCTACTTCGCCTAGCTCAGAGCTAGGAACAGGAGAGGGTTCTACTTGCAACTTTCACTGCAAGTCGGTGAATCCACACGCTGCAGGACAGAAGAGCCACGCCAGCCTCCTTCACAGTGACACTAGGCAGACCTGCTGGAGCACACCAGCAACAAGCCAGCTAATGGCATTAAAGCCGGTGATGCAATCGCTGCCAACAAATAACAGGTCAGCTCCCCACAGCGCAAATCTCAATCTCCAGTTTACAATCTTGACCCATGAAAGCATAAGTATTCTATGAATGTGTTTCCTTTAATCCTCTCTGCACCCCGCAGAAGAACCTGAGATTTGGGACAACTGAAGATCAGCAGATCCCAAAAACACTTCCAAGGGACTGAGAGTTCGGCCGAAAATAGGGTTACAGATGTATTCATATTTAATCTACTAGAAATATATTAAATGCCAGAAACTGGTGTCTCTTCTGCATCTCAGAGCAGGTCCAAGAGAGCAGAACTACTCCTGCAGGTAGCCAGATACTGCATTTTCCAGCTGCTCACAATAATGCTGCAGAAGTTCTCTGTGGTCAGGGATCCAAATTTTCCCCTTCTCCACTGACTGGACAGAGCGACTTGTTTTCAGCTTCTCCCAAGAGCATCTTGAACTTCCCTTTAGAGGCAGCCTTGCCCCACCAGTTGTCCAGTGACTATCAGGGAGAAGAGTGTTCAAGGAAGGAGGAGTCATTTCTTACAGCTCTTGCAATGGAATTAGGTGCACTGAGGTCTCTTCCTCCCCGCCGCAGAGCCAGGGTTGGTCTTCCATCTGGTTTTCTCTTTTGTTTACATGTCCTCAACACTCCACTTATATGCAAGCTCCTGAACTGCCTTCTTGCTGGCTAGCCTAGCAAAGCGCTTCTGTTCAAAGCCATTGGACCTACAAAATAACATCAGCAAAAGTGTGGGTCGATGGACAATGCACCGTGCCAAGCCATTTCTGAGCAACGAAACATTCTGGAACAACCAGACGGCTCACGCTCCCTTCCATTTCTAGACTGCTGGCTCCAACTCAGCTTCAGGGGCCACTGTGCAGTAGATTGGGGGGGGGGGGGCGCGATCTCTTTCCAGTTTCTAACGTCAGATGTCCAGACTGCAAAAGTTACGTATCCCCACATGGACAAGACTGACCAACTAGGGAGACTGGTCTTGTAGCTCACCAAAGCAAGGGGCCGCAAAAGACCACACGGAGGCATATTAGCAAGGGGGGGGAGCAGGCTATGGGAAGTACAGATGGTGAGAAAATGGTAAATATTTTCTGTGGGAAATTAAAACCATTTCATGGACGTTTTTGACTTTTTCATCGAACTATTAAAAAAAACCTGTTGATGTTCAACAAGAAACAGACTGGTTGGGGAACTCCTCCCACCTCACTGGGGAGAAAAAGGAGAGGAGGGTGGGAAAGGGGAAGAGAGATGGAGCAGCACATGCACAAATCTGAAAGCCAGTAACCCGTCACTGCAGTATGACCAATTATTTTTAAAATTTCAAGCACAAACGCCACTAAAAAGCCGTTTCCACCCCTCTAATGAGAAGCCTGCAGGGTAGGCTGTCCAGGCCGCTCCAGTTGTGCTGGTTTCAGGGCACTGCTCCAGCACCTCTCCCTGGCATGAAAGTCATACAATAAAAAAAATGTTTGGGAAGCTCCTTAAGTCAAGGGAGTGCATGAAAATGCCTGGTGTGTATGCCTCCCCCACACCTTTGTCTAGGTTATCCCCTCACCGTGAGCTTTTCAGGGCAGAGGCCCATCTATTACCATGCTAGGTATCAGGATGCCTACCTGTCCACTCCATCCCAGCGATAGCCAGGCCATATGTTAAACCTGTTGAGGGGAGGTGCTGGTCCATTGTACCTGGGCTTCTCTAGAGACAGAGAAAAGCAGCAATATAATCCATTACTATTCAGGCCAATCCTGTGGGTACATTAACATCAGACTGCTGGAAGCCAACCATTGCTCATGGGCACAACTCCCAAATGCCTTTTGTCTCGTTGAATTCTCTTGGTTCTTAAGAGCAGAGCACCTCTGCTCACCCAGACTCTCAGCCAACCAGAACCCAGCTGGCCAGCAACAGTCCAGTCAATCATTATCCCTGCTGCACTAGCACCCCCTAGAAAACGGACTGGGCTGGTACGGTGTCTGGTGCTTCGGGTGTATTAACAGCCGCCTTGCTCACCACCGCGTCACTGGAGCAAGGGTGTTAAGAAGCGGGTAACATGGTTAGTCAATAAGGGGCCCTGCTGCGGCTCTCCAGTTTCAATGCAGCAGGAGCCAAGTGCGCTGGCAGCCCAGCTCCTACCACATTTAAACTGCAGAGCTGCAGCAGGAGTAGGTCCCAGTCCCTGCTCGAGCCGGGTCCCAGACTGCTGCGCCTCTGCTAGGCGGCTCTTACTACATTTAAAATGCAGAGGAGCAGTCCTGGCTCCCACCGGTTCCTGACCGCTGCGCCTCTGCCTCCCTTGGCCCCCGCCCCTCTGTACCACAGAGACAGTGCTGGGGGGAACCAGCTTTTAAGCCAGCTCCCCCCAGCACTGGTTCCTGCTCCCCCACCCTTGCTGCCTCTGACACAGAGGCAGCGGGTGGGGGAGAGCGAGTAGGGAGTAGTGACTCGACTAGTCACTTACGGCATTCAGGGCTTCAGTGTAGGACCTGTAAGTACAACCCCACCTTTCTTCTCCTGGCTCTCTTTGGCTTTTTTCTTTCTGAGGAAGTTGGCCATGGGGTCCCCTTCTCTTTCCTGCTCTCGAAGCATCTGATCCAAATCCTTGTCATCAATATAACGAGCCAGTGGCTTCTGCATCTCTTTTACTGCATCCTCCACGTTCTGCTGCTGCTGCCTACTCTGAGCCAGGCTGGAAAAGAAACATATGAAGCCTTACATTAGAGAAAGTCAGTCCCAGGACGCCTCCTGTTGCTTACTCAGTCTGCTTGTCTGAGTGCAATCCCGTACTACCCACAAGGGCACAGCACTTACAAGCCGCGCGCCAGTGCAGGACAGGAAGGTTCAAGAGACCACTAAGATGACAGAGAACATTTGGCATCCTGGTCACAGAGTCAAATCCAGAATCTTGCTGCCTGGCCAGAGTTCCGGGAAAGGAGTCCAGTGGATTTCAGGCTAGCCCCAAGTGGACCTGCATTTATATCACTACAGCCACCACCCCAACTGCCACCTTTGCTGGCCTCAAGATGTTACCCCATGAGGAGGAGGGGATGTTATGCATGGACAGAAGGGCTGAGCAGTTTGCTAGGGAACTCCAGGGTATCTCACCCCTTGCCCCACTTGGCATAGAGCTCATCTCTCTCGGATTTCGCCTCCGCCTTCTTCTGCTGTTCAAGTCGTTCCTGCGCAAGATCCCTCCTGCGGCCAGACTTGTCTCGAAAGACTGTTTCGGCATTCTGGGACTCCTCTAAGGACATGAGAACTTGCGGGTTAGTCATTTTACAACACTTCCAAAATCTCCGTCCATTCAGTTCCTCATGTCAACTCACTTCAAGAGCCCTTTGGCTGCTATGCATGTTTTTGTTTTTAAAGTATTCCTGCCTCAGAAAAAGACCACGAACCAATAACAAGAGAACCACCACCAGTTTCTAGGCACTCCCAACTGTCGTCTGTAGGTAGTCTCTCTCCTCCGAATCTCAGTCTGAGCCTGCTCTTTTACAAAGTGCTCACTGAGCAAGTAGGGCTGGAGCGCTCCCTTCCCTCCTCCCCCTCACCCCTCCCACTGTTGAACCGGTTAACCAACTGAATGGGATTTTACATCCCTTGTGGAAATCAGTGCAATAAATATTAATAAAGTTTCTGGGTAAATATTGGGGTATATAAGATGGATAAAAAGTATTCAGAAAAATAATGCTGTGAATTCCGTTCAATGTGGTTTGCTACAGAACTAAAACAGACTCAAAACACAATGCCACCTCTGCGTTTAAGAAAACAATGTACATCTAATTCCCAAATAAAACTTTTCATCTGAATAAACAGTTTTCTGTTGTAGACTTAGAACTACTGGCATTTCAATATTTACATTTAATAAATGGACCACACCACTTGCAGCAAATACATTCAGCTTCATCCTTTTCTCCTGTTCTTGTTTTCTTTAAAAGCTTTTGAATACTCACTTGTGTTCTGAAATGTAATGTTACACATTTGCATTTCCTTCCCATTTTAATTGGTCAAATCTTTAAACCATTATCATGGTCAAATTTAATTGGTCAAATCTTTAAACCATCATGTGGCAGGCATGAGATTCATCACTGCGTTCAGGTGCACACACCCTTCACAGCCTGCGTGCATGCCTGTTTGTTTATCGGGTGTACCTTCTACTCTACTACGTAGCCTTATTCCAGCAGGCAGTTTTGCACGTACACGCAGAGGACTGGAATATCATAATGCATCTCTCTCTGGCAATGTATTCTGTTTTCCTAATAAAGCAAGTTTTTGTTTTACATATTTGAATGATACTAAAGTAGGGTGAAAAATGCAAAAAAACTAAAACTTTTTGTAAAACCCGGGATTTTTTTTATAAAAGTCAGTTTGAACTGAAAACAAAAGGGGCTTATGCAGGCCCCAGAGGCCTTTTGCAGTGCCCAGACCATACCCCCCAGAGAAGTACTGAGCCACAGCCCGACACATCCAACACCCCTACAACAAGCACACAAAAAGCAGTGGGACCCAGACTGTCGTTGAAAGCAGGCTGATGCCCACTGCAGACTCATTAACCCTTTACCTTCCAAATGTTTGTTATTTCTATCATGTCTCCTGAGCTCCTGCTGTTCTCTTCGCAGCAGGTCGGCTGACACCAAGCCAGCTTTACCCCCAGAGAGCATCTGGCTGGCCTGCAAATCCAAAAGGGACACCACACGTTACCACTAGCCGAAGGCTGTTTGGAGGCCCCCTCCGTGTAATGCACTGGTGATCTCAGTGCAGTTTCTAGGACAGATGTCCGCATCCCCCACCCACCTCCCTCCCCAGGGAAATAACCAGCCCCTTTGTGGGCACTCTCGGCAGACACACAAAAGAACGAGTGGGTCAGCAGGACAAAGCTATTCGCTCACTGCAGCTCAGGGACGAGGCATGTAGGGAGGGCTGCATGGGAATTACCTTTTGGTCCTCTCCTCTATCCCTTGGAGAAGAACTTTTAGAACCCGGGCCTCGAGGTAGCGGCAAGCGGGCAGGAGGGCTCCGGGAACCATGGAGCGTCTTTCCAGCTGCCTGCCTCCTTCGGGGAGGAGATAAATCGGAATCTGAAGACGCGTTCCGATTCTTCTTGGGAGGAGAGCATTTGGAGGGGGAGTCATGGTGTAGCAGGCCTGGTCTGCAACTGTTCCGTGGTGGGGAAAGATCAGAATCAGACGAGTCCTGGAAACTCTTCTGTGGCAGTGAAGAATCAGAGTCATGCCTCTGGCGCCTTTTAGGTGATGGAGCCGGTTTAGGCTTTTTATTGGCTGGAGAAAAGCCTGCAATAATACAGAGACCCTGAATTATAATCACAGAGGAATTACCATTTGGAGCCCTGTCAAAGCCTAGACATGCAAGTGTCTGATGTGTGTCTCTGCAGAGCTGAGCTAGCCTCCTTGGGAAGTAGATGTTAAATATGGCACGCAATAAACAGCATACAGAGAACAGAACCCCGGGCACTCCCTATAGACCTCCCTATCAAATTCTGAGGTCAGCCCCCTCTCAGCCCGGAAGTTATTTTAAAAATCCCTCTTCTTACACACACAAAAATACTGGCAAGTACTTAGGCAAAAGCAGAATTGCTCTAACACTTTCATTCCTGAATGAGGCTATTTCCCATTAGCATGGGCTAGGTCAACTGTCCCTAAGGTCACCTCTTCACTGCAGGAAAAAAAGGATATTGTTAATATTCACTAATACATGTTTGAAATCTTCTTTGCTGTGTGTGGGGTTCCTTTTACTCTCCATTTGCCTTTGATGCAGATCCTTAAGGCCCTTTGGGTTGATTTTTAATCCCTTGCTAAGTCTGTGCAGAAGTGGACAGTGAGACGTAGCTTTATTATTACAAAACGGTCAAGACTGAGAACTTTTACACTTGTTGTAAGGTAAGTCCAAGTCCTACCATCTTTAAACTTAGCCAGGAAAAAAGTGAAACACTGATTCCAAATCCCCCCGCTGGTAGCAGCATGGAAACACTGTCACACACTGGGGCCTGACAAATGCTTAGAAATAACAGACTTGAATGACTTGCTGCTTCCTAGGGCGCACAGCTGGTGAGGGGCTGCATGAGAAGCCCTTCATCTCAGTGGCTGTAAGATTGTCACAACCAAGACGGTCTCCCAGAATAGGGCAGTTTTGCTTAGTGCACTGGCACACCCAGAATTTGCGGGCGGTGCCAACTGAACCATACCAGCGCTGTGATTGGATGCAGAGGGAGCGCACAGCTCTCAGTCAATGTTGTGTGCAATCAGCACCCACCTCACTCCATGTGTGTATCACCTTTGTAATACCAGTAGGAAAAAAACTACACAGAGAGAAACCAGCAGAATCTGGCCAACCTGTGCATAGGCAATGGTAAACCAAATGTCCCACGAGCCGCACATAAACCTCCATGGGCCACGCATTGCCCATCACTGTCTCACACACTCACCTCTTGAGCTGCTCTGTTTTTTCAGCCCACTAGGTGACCCAGTTCTCTCTCTCAGAGATGGTGATGTGGTTCGGTCAGAATTGTCTCTGTTCTTCCTGGGCGGTGAAAGATCTGGAGTTATCTGCCGCTTAGGATGCAATGAGGACTTATGTGGGAACCCATCTGTCAGATGAGATCGGTCTCCTTGCTCTCCTCCCCGTAGCGATTTGCCCATAGTTTTGGTGCTTTTTTTTCCGGACACTGAAGGTGCTCTTTTGGGTGACCAGTCTGGGGAGTCGCGGCGGCCCCGCCGGGGCGGCGACAGGTCCGGGGAGTCGCGGCGGCCCCGCCGGGGCGGCGACAGGTCCGGGGAGTCGCGGCGGCCCCGCCGGGGCGGCGACAGGTCCGGGGAGTCGCGGCGGCCCCGCCGGGGCGGCGACAGGTCCGGGGAGTCGCGGCGGCCCCGCCGGGGCGGCGACAGGTCCGGGGAGTCGCAACATTGCTTCCTGGATGGAGACTCATCTGAAGAGTCATGGCGCTGCTTCCTGGGTGGAGAAAGCTCAGGCGAATCATGGCGACCTCTCCTGGGAGGTGATGGGTCAGGTGTATGTTTAATATCCTTTTGTTTTGTGGTTTCTGAACTGGACATAAAAAACAAAACAAGAGGTTTGTAAAGCAGCCATCATGGTTTAAAGAAGGTTAATGAATCGCCTTCCTAAATGAAGTGCTGGTTACCAATTCACATTTGGTTCTTGGTTTCCCAGATGGACATTCACATAGATTAACTTGTCACCTCTGATCTGTCGCTACCATTCCACAGACCCCAAAAGGGCACCTACCCCTGGGCTCTTTGAGCTCTACTATGGCTGGCATTTAGCTTCTACCAGACTCACTTTATGACCAACATGATACTTAAGAGAGGAAGGGCTGAAACAGATTTTAAAGGTAGTCAGAATATTTCCAGGAGTCATATGAGAATTTTAATATCCCAAGGCTGTTAAGGAAACAGGAGAAAACTCTAAGGTCCTCATCTCGTTCCAGCTTTGCTTGGAGCACGCAGTGACCTACATTTTCCCTACATATTTAAATGACTATGGAATAAATCTGCCTCCTGTTAGCCAGCTGCTGCTGTCTCCCCTTTATCAGTGCATGAAGCAACCCTCATAGATCCCTTACCCACATCATAAGGCTTAATGGTAATTCTGAGACTCTGGGATAAAAGATGAGACTCTGAAAATAAAGTATTGTCCAAACAGAAAAGAACCAGGTGGCCGCAACCCCACGCAAAACTCCATACCTTGCTGTAGGCTTGGCAGCTAGAGAAAGGTCCGAGCTTTGTGAATCTTCATTCTGATCTAAAAAAGAAAAGAATCATCTCTGGATTTATGAGATACCCAGTTTTATTGCTGGCATTTCATTTTTCAGCTCACAGAAGCAAAACACTCAGAGGATGGGGATGGTAAGTTGGCTCTCCTCGCTAGGGGAAGTCAGATTGAGCTGCCTGCAACCAACTAAGAGGGCCCCGGCTCTCTCATCTTCTGCAGAGGACAAATACACCCACTATCATCCTCAGTTCCATCAATGACCACCTGACAACTGCAGGAGTAAAGTGAAGTTGCTGAAGTTAAAGCTCTTGTCTTTATCTTCAAACCCATTCACATCTCATCCAGAGTCCTACTGTATCCCATCAGCCTTTCTGTTCTCTGTACATTGCCAGTCCTGAACCGCTGTTCATTTCCTTCACCCACACTCCACATTCAACATTGCATGCTGCCTCTTTCCTATAGAACACCCTCTCCAAACCAAGCATCCTCTTTTTGGTCAAGTCCCTCTGGAAAGCGCATTTCTTCTGTTGGGCCCATAAGAAAATATATGTATGAAAATATGGAATGAACATCCTATATAACATAAGCCCTCTCCACCTCTGGGTTACCCAGCGGTTTTCCCATCTTCTACATACCTATGTTTAAGTGTAAATTCTGTGGCACATGGACTTCCTACATTTATGGGTATGGTACCAAGCTGAACACTTCGCTGGGGCTAAAATAACCATAACCAACACCACAGCTTACCTCCTAAAAGCTTCCATTTATTATTTGTCCGGAATTCTTCCATCCGTTTCACTTCTTCTGGACGTTCATCAATAAACTCTGCCACCTGAATGTAACGTAGCAGAGTTAGAGCCAAGGAGATTTTATACTCTCAAAAAATAAAACATACACTCAGGCAACTAATGTGGTATACCTGTAAACCTCAATCATTCTACTACGCAGACTTCTTACACACTACTAGGATGTGAAAGTGTAACCATGTACACTCCTCAGTTAATGTGCATGGTTACACACAGACTCCCCCACTCCCTTCTCTCTCTGTATCAGAGGCAGCTGCAAAGGGAGAGCGGAGAGAGCAGGCAGGTGCCAGTACGCACGGGGAGTCAGCTTTTAAGCTGGCTCTCTGCACATTCCAGCTCCCATGGAGCCACCTTCCTTCTGCCCCCATGCTGCTGCCTATGATACAAAGGCAGCAGTACCTGGGGGGGGGGGGGGGGGGGGCGGGAGCCAGTGCATGCAAGAAGCCTGCTTTTAAGCCAGCTCCCCGCACACATTGGCTCCCAGGGAGCCGCCTGCCCCCGCCATGTATAACTGTGTAACCACTGACATTTTCAGCAATTACATGTTTACTTGAATAAATGCATTTTAACATCCCTACACACTACAATATTGCTAGAGCCTCTGGCTGTATTTTAGACTGAGTTGCTCTCTGCACCTTTAGAACAAAACATCCCTTTGTACTTAAGTTGCTTAGCTTAGCTCACAGCATCAACTGTACAGGCTTATTTGACTTCATTGCAAAGAGTTGTTTTAAAAACTTTTCAAAATATTTCTCTCATCTGTTATTTTGTTTTGCAACAGTTCTCCACTACTTCTTTTTCATTTAAAGCAAGGCCCACCCCACCACGCAAGCAGCCTAACCCCAAAACTTAGATTTGGCTCAAAAACAGGCATTAGCAAAAAAAAAAAAAAAATCTCATATCAATTCCAATAGGAACTTCTTGCTTTTACTTGTCTGAAGGGAAGTTTTAGATCCAAACAGTGTCTTGTCACAAGACATTAAAGATGGGCTAGTGCAAAAGAAGCAATAAGTGAAACTGATGGGCCTAATTAAAAACCTTTCAGTATCTCAGATGCTGTTGGTAACTCAAATAAAGGTTTTTAAAATATTATTAACAACTCAACAACATCCTATTTAAAGTTGCTACTTATAGTCTACCTACTTACGGTCTGTCATCAGAACCTCAGCTAGGCAAAGCCCAAGAGAATATGCTTTAGGAAGCAATTACCCCCAGAACAGGGATAAGAATCATGAAGCATAATAGTAATTGAAAACAAATTTGAAACCTTGACACTGGGCATCCTGCATTCTTTATGCAATCTATAGTGTAAAATTGCCCTTGTGCAGCTATATCTTTCACATGCACTCAAAGATAAATCCGCCACTGATTAAGACCAACAGAGTTGCACATATGCCCATAAGGGCAACATATGCTATTAGTCAATTTTTACTATCTCTGAAAATCTTCTTAAAACAGCAGCACTGCAGGGTCAGCTGCTCTCTCTCTCACTTTGCTATAATGTTGTTTTGCTAGGTTGTTTTATTTCCAGAAACAGATGTAGCAGATAAATAGCTTACAAACCAAATGTTCCCTTTGCTGATAACTACACAAGGCCTAGCAGAACAAGGCTCAAATCTGGCTTAAGTCTCTTGATTTACTGCAACGCAAAAAAAAAAAAAAAAAAATATCAGAATGCAAAGTATCATTCTTTCCAGAATACTAATAAGATCTCCATACAGTTATTCACTTTTTCCATTTGCACAGGGAGCCATTCCCACCGGGCAATGCTTGGCATGTGTTTTCCCAACGATGGCAGCAGGAAGTTTGTACGGGTAATCAATAAAATTAAGAATTTGGTTTTTGATAGCACAAGCCTTCCTACGCTTGAGTACCCACCACAGGCAGGTCCCCTTCATCCTCTTCCTCCTCCTCTTTCTCTTGTGCAGCAGAAATGCTATTCCAGCTCACATCATCATCCACTATACGCATCCTAGAGATAAAGGAGTAAACGTCGTGGCATTAGACAATAACCATGGCTCAGAGGAGTACAAAGCAGAGGAATGAAACAACAAGGGTCATTTACGTCCCATGCATGTAGCTCAGGTGGTAGGCAAAGAAAGGGCTCTCAACAAGGCAGAGTCACAGCAGTTAATATTTGCATCCCCACAGTCCAGCTTGGTAAGAGCAACTGCCCCCAATCAGCCACTTGGGGGCGATACTCTAGATCAGGGGTGGCCAACCCATTACAGGCAAAGAGCCAATATAGTTGTGCATATAGCGCAAAGAGCTGCGGGAGAGGGGGTAAAGTTGTCAAGCAAAACAAAACAAAAAGCACCCCAGCCGCATTTGGTCAAACCAAAAAAGGACGCTGTCCCTTTAAAAAAACCTCAGGTTGTCTTTTTGGCCACATCAAGCTCCCATCAGCCAGCGCCACTTTGCTTCACCGGACAGCTCCCCGCCACCTGGGGAGCTCAGGGAACTGGAGGCCATTTCTACGGATGCTGGGGCAGTTTCACGAGCCGCACTTTAAAGGGGGGGGTGGGAAGAGCCGCATGCAGCTGTAGATATACCTTTCTCTACACTGTGAAAACAGCGGGGGTGGAGGGGAGATAAGAAAAGAAGCTACCCAAACCCCCAGCACACACTGGGGGATAAGGATAGTCACTAGGGCTATGTCTACACTTCAGAGTTTTTGCGCAAAAGCGAGCGTCCACGCTACAAGTGCATTATTGCACAAGAAGAAGTACAGTAGGTCATCAGAAGACAGCTTTTTGCGCAAATGCAGAAGGCAGCGTGGACGTGTTCTTGTGCAAGAAGCCTGCAGTGTAGATGTAGCCTAGGTGTAGTAAGATGAAAGCCTAAAACATAAGCCAATGTAGCCCAGGCCTGGGCTGGGGCCTGAGGCCTAACCAACACCTGACAAAACATGGCTATCATAAAGCAAAGCTTAGCTGTGAGCAAGAGGCAGGCCCCTGCTCACAGAACTTGGCATGAACAGGGCTGAGGGTGCAAAACACTAATTGGTAATAGGCTGAGTTGTAGAACTATAACTGGTACTGATCTTAAGTGGAAAGTACATGGTACCACCAGCTCATTAAAAAGACCTTGGTACCCACTCCTCACAGATACAGGCCCAGGTTCAGGAAAGGGTCTAAAATGACAGCATGATGGATAGAGATGATCTAATCAAACCATGAGGTACAGGGTGATATCTAAGTAGCATCAGCAGTGATGTATAATTTGTTTGTACCTGTATACAAAGTGGTGTCTTGGGGGGACAGTCTTTATATGACCTAGCAAGCAGTGGAAATTTCCTACTAATTGAGTCATTCCATTGCTATGGGGTACATGTGCATAGTGGTTCAGTAGAGTCTACTGACAACTTACTAGACCTAGGCTACATTGCTGTACTTTGCTCTACAATAAACCTGGCCTGGCACCTTCGATCCTTATCTGGTTTGTGATCTTTGGGAGCTCTCTTGGGGTCTGCTGTGGAGACTAAGTGCACAAGTCAACACAGCACACATCATTGAGCATGCATGCAAGCCGCCTTCTGGTTATCATCAATGGAGCCAAAGACCCATGAGGACACCTCAGCACTAAATCCTGATCGCCTCCTGAATATCTGCACTAGGGATGTTAAAATGTGTTTATTTAGGTAAATATACACCTCAGCAGGGGGTGGGGAAGCAAAGCCAGCTCCACTGGCCCACAGGCTGGATCCAACCCCTTGCCGAAATGCATCCAGCTCATGGCAGATCTCCACACTACAAGCTAGAACCCCTGAGCCTTGGTGTCTTCCCCTTCCCCCCAGGTGACCAAGGAAGCTCAGCATACTGGTTGCAGGAGCCTCTCCCATTGACCAGGAACCACAGCCAATGGCAGCTGCAGGGGCAGTGCCTGTAGATGAGGGTAGCGCATGGAAGGGCTGCAGAGACACACTGAAAGAGGTGTGGGGCCAGGGCAGGCAGGGAGTGTGCTTTAGCCCCACTGTGCCACCAAATGGGAGCTACCCAGGGTTAACACCCCACACCCAAACCTGAGATCCTCCTGCACCCAAACTCTCCAGACCCTGCACCTCCCTCCTCCTGCATCACAAGCCCCTCATCCCCAGCCCCACATCCCAGCACCTGCACCCCTTTTTGCAGCCCTCACCACCTCCCACTCTTCTGTCCCACCCTGGAGCCCCCATTTATGCCCCAAGCCCCACACCGCCCCCTCCACAGACAGGAAAGTATGAGGCCCACAACTGGTATTTTTCTGGGGGTCAGCAGCCCCCCCCCCCCCCACACCCACACGTTCGTCACTCTGCTAACCCGAGGCGGGGCCAAGGGACAGGAGGGCCCTAAGCGGGGGGGGAAGAGCCAGGAGAACCCGCGGGGCGGGGCGGGGAAGCCCTAGGAGCTAGAGGAGCCCCGGGGAGGGGGGGGACCCGAAAGCGGGGAAGGGGGGGGAGGAGCCAGGAGAACCCGCGGGGCGGGGGAGCCCTAGGAGCTAGAGGAGCCCCGGGGGGGGGGGGGGAGGAGCCAGGAGAACCCGCGGGCCGGGGGAGCCCTAGGAGCTAGAGGAGCCCCGGGGGGAGGGGGGGCAGTAAGGGGCGGGACCCGGAAGCGGGGACGAGCCGGGGGGGGGGACCCGGAAGTGGGGGGGGCGAGGCCCAGCCGCTCACCCCCTGCCGCTGCTCCCCGGCGGCTTCTTCCTCCGCTTGCGCCGGGCGGCCTGGGCCGGGGGCGCGGGCGCGTCCAGGTAGCGCCGCAGGTACTCGGCCTTGGACAGGCCCGGGGCCGCCATGGCGTGCGGGGCGGGCGGGGCGGCGGGGACGAAACAGCGCGCGCGGCGGAAACCGACCGCTCCACGCGGGGCGGGGCGAGCGGCCGCTTCCGGCGGCGGCACGTGGGTGCCGCGCGCGCATGCGCCGCCCGGCCGCGGGCCACGCCCCTGTGTGGCGCTGCGCTCGCCGCCGCGTTGGAGGGGCGGGGCTAGGTGGAGCCGGTGGCGCAGAGCGCTGCAGGGGGCGCGCGCGCAGCAGGAGAGGCCTGGGCTGCTCGCGGGGCAGGGGCTGCAAGTGAGAGCAACCTGAGCCCGGCCCACGGGGCGCCCCCCACTCCGTGACCCGCCCTGACCCAGCTCTAGTCTGTCCCCAGGGAGGAAAAACGAAGCTGCTCTAGGCCTTGTCCCCGAGCCGGAAGCTGCAGCCATAGCCAAGGACCCCCACCGCCACTAGGGCCCCTGCAACGCAACTCTGCTAAGCAGGACGTGACAGAAGAACAGAGGCCAGAGAACCCATCTCTTCCCCTTCTGTTTTAAAGATCTCACATCCACTGATGAGAGGGGAGAGGCTCTAGCCATCCCAGAAGGTGCACCGACCATAAAGAATACAACTCACAGCCCAGTAAACAGCTCGTTAACAGTTTTCTTTATGCAAGTATAAACCTCCAAAACAAGGTCACTAATGGACTCAGAACTTTTGACTTTAAGGTTCGCTCCCAGCCAGCTTCCAGAAGTTCAGTTAAGCAATTGTACCATCCAGGTACCCAAAGAAAAAGCTTGCCTCCAGTGCAAGACAGGCTAGGTCCTTAGCCCTATTACAATAGTAATAACTTAGTGAGAGGAGTTTGGCTTTTCTGCCCTTTGGTGTGCTATTAGTACTCAGAGGTCAGCTCTGTTTCATAGTCATCAGTTCTCATGTCATTGAGGCCCAGCTCCTCATTGTGGGCAAACGTGCGCTCATAGTGCTCCACTTTTAGCTCCGGATCTTCTTCTGGCGCATACACATTCTTTGATTCAAAGAAAGAGAAAGGAACAGTTAGTTATGGGCAGAGCTTAGCATGGTTACATGCACAGCACTTGTCTAGTACATTTCAGCTAAGGATCACCCAGCATTTTTACAGACTAATTAAGCCTCACCCCCCCCCCTTTAAAAAAAAAGGCTTTAAAATGAGTTGTCCTGGGGCACCTTTTAAAAGTTGTTTTTAAAAAGAAGTCTGAGTAACAGCTACCCCTCAGACCACCTTTTAGGGATGCAACAATTAGCCCCTTTTAAAAAGGAGTTGAGGCACAGAGATCCCATGACTTGCCCAAATACCAACAGGTCCACAGCAGACAGAAGGACCCTACAGTCCTAGCTCTCAGCCCCTCCCCGCCACTCTGCCCATTGAAGAACCATGCATCTGACTCCCCCCTCCAAATAAGATCACAGCCTAGCATGTAGCAAATCAGAAGTTAAGATACATGGGCATGGAGATAAAGAAGCTAATTCTTTTCCCACCTCAGTCCACCTCCATAGTGGTTCCTGGGTTGTTCTGAATAGCATGGGGGTAGAGGGGTGTGCACTGTGTACTACAGTCATTCAAGAGACACTAAAGGGAAATCTCATTCCAAGTGCTCTGCACTCTACCTGCAGGTAGCTGTTCCCTGCAGGATCATCTAGAATGAAGTGAGCTTCCATGTGACCCTCCATAATCTGAGGAAACAAAGGTATATTAACAGCTTGACCGTCTTTGCTGAAGAGTTGCCAAGACCCCTCGCCCCCCCGGATCTATTTTAGCAGTGAACAGTCCCACCTAAATCCCTGCTGCACCTTGCAGGTTGTGACCACCCCCCTTGCCCATGCACAGAATGATTCCTCAGGAGCTACAGAAGCTTTATGCACTACTATAAGAACACAACTTGCTTTACAGGCAGCTAGAACATTCTGTGCATAACAGTATTTACTCAAGACAGGATGTGCTTCAGGTGAGGAGGCCTGCAGGAGGACAGAGTTCCAGACATAGCCAACTGCTGCTGTTATGCATGCTTCCGATCTAATCCCTGTTCAAATGTTGCCACATTTGAAGGTTTGAGTAGTCTGGTGTAACAGATTAAGACTGTGGACCAGCCCCCTTATCCATGATATTTAGGAAACACTAAAAGCCAATGGCCATCTGTAAACAGAGATGCAGCATCTCATAGCTGCCCCCACCGGACATGAAACAGTAATGTAACTAAGGATGTTAAAGACTATTCGACACACTGATAAGCAAATGATTATCGGATAGTCAACTAGTCGATTCCCCCTCTTGCTGCCTCCATCAGATACAGGCAGCAAAGGGATGGGGAAGGGTACTTCAAAGCAGCAGCACATAGCTGCATGCCATGCTGCCTTGGCATTTCAAAGGGGCAGTGCCACGGAGCCCAGGGTCAGCAGGGGACTGAGCCCCCCACTGACCCCAGATTCCAAGAGGGCTCTGTGGCTTTGAAATGCACAAGAGCCCCCGCTGGGGACTCTTGTACATTTCAAAGCAGGCACGCCCTCAAGCGGGACTTGCCACTGGTCTGGAGTTCCACATTCCTCCATTGAAATATATAAGAGCCCCAGTGGGGGGCTAGTCAATTAACTGCAATTTAACATCCTTAAGTCTAACATGGATGTGGCTCCATTTCCCAGCATGCAGAGTTCCATCTTGAACCGCCATCAGCTGGATCATTGCATGCTAAGGAACAGGGCTCTGGCTCTATTACATTACTTGTCTGAACACCCTGGCCACTAGAATACTGTAGCACAGCCAGTGATTTTATTTACATCTAGGATGTACATAGTTACATGTACCCGATTTGTATTATTTCAGGCACCTGGAAAGTTAGCCCTTTTCGGCCTAACCTGTGTTGCAGCATGGCAGGAGTGTCACTTCAGTGACAGGAGAAAACTACTTAAGACTTTGGTGGCTCAGAGGAGCGATACTGAATATCTGTAGTCTAGCTTGCGTGAAGGGCTGAGGTCAGGGCAAGCTTCAGGATCACCGCCTTCCTTGTACGTAAGCATGTTGTGTTACAAGATACTCCCTGCCTAATATGGAGCAACATAAATGGTCCTGAAGCAGTTACAAGCCCCCCCCATAGCTATGTAGGGCACTGGAAGAAGGTGGAAACTGAACAGGAGGGCAAGGTAAGGAGAGGAATCTCACGTGACTGCAGAGATCTCACAAAGTTACACACTTCAGACTTGCATCAGTGCTGCCAGAGAACATATCAGACCATGTCAATCATTTGCCAGGTTCAGTGTGAATGTCATCCCAAAGCTACTAACCTGATACACCTTTCTGCCAAACTCCTGGAGCTTCTCCACTCTGCTTGGAGTAGAACTGTCCCCCAGAGTGAAGGGGTTTTTCATAACCTGCAAGAGAAAGCAGGCTCCTTCACTGTGCCAACACTAGGTTACTATTGAGTCTCGTGCACATGTACAATCTGGCCCAAGGCATTCAGGGGAACCCTGGGAAGTCACTAGATAACAGGAGTTAGCCTTCTACGACAGCATGCTGCTCTAGGCAGCCCATAGCAGGCTTTTGAAAGTGCATTTCCTGCAATGAAGAGGTCCTGTAAAGAGAGATCTAAGTCACGCTGTGTAGTGGGTTACAGATCCCTTTGATTTCAGAAGCAGACCTAGGAGCTAGAGACACCACCTGTTCTACATACTCCGACCTCAGAAACCCAGTTCTACAGCCCACCTTCCTGTGGGCATTAGTGCCCCAGAACACAGTAGGCATTAAGCTAGGCCAACTTGAGCTGCCCTCAGTTGTTTAGAGGGAGCATGCCTGGGCTGGCAGCACACCCAGAGCCTGGTGGGGGAAGGATTGAGGCTGCTCTCAAGTAACCTTCTTGTTCATGTATTGCCCAAAAAAGCCTGCAGGCCACTGAGTGGCTGATGTGCTCCCATTCTCCAAACACTGCTCCAAGGAGGGCATGTGAAGGCTGCAGCAGAACATCAATGACATTTCCTCTGCTTCTCCAAGTCCACAGGAAGCTACAAGTACTCAGCATTCCACCAGTCAGATCATGGAAGTCTATACATCCCAAAATGTAGCTGCAAATCTCATCCAACAACAGGCTTCAGAGAGGCTACTCACCAGATCTCTGATGTCTTTCAGCAGCCCCTCCAGAGTGGTGAATTTTCCTCCCAGCGCTCCCATGCCAAGCTCAAACTCCAGCTCTGGGATTTCCACACTGCATGTCTCGGACTACAGAGACGAGAGAGATGGTAGATTTATTCCAGGTCATCCAAAAGAGTCATGTGTTCCACTCTAGAGAGCAGCTTCTACCTGAGGGACTCAGAGGTGAAAGGCCAAGACTATAGCCAGTCTACGGAGAGCCAGGAATAAATCCCAGAAGCCTCAACTAGACCTCCGCTGATGAAGGAAGAGGTCCCAATAAAACAGCCACACACAGAGTTTGATATCTGAAGCAAGAGGTCACCTTTAGTATATCTCTCGTCATGTCTGAAGGGTCTGTAACACGAAGAGTAATCCTGGTTCCCAATGGTTCTATTGCTCCTCCAGATTTAACCTAGAGACAGTTTACAAGTGACAAAGCATTCAGAACACTTTAATCCTCTTGCCACTACAGTGTGCTATAAACAGTATGTAAGATGCAAGACAGTGACCCAGCATCTCCATCTTAGGTTTAGGACAGAGTTTTGGGGACAGAAGGGATAGACAGCTACTTAATGGATTAAAGTACTATGACAGTTAGAGCTGTAGATATTTGTTCCCATGCTAAACAGCCAGCTGCTGTAGTCCTTCCAACCTGAGTTTGCTGGGAAGGGGGGGGGGGAGGAAAAACACACAGATCCTCTCTGCAGATTAAGTTCGTAACTTTCCAAGACATCAGATACGAACATCTTAGTGTATGCCTGCCTTCACACAGCCTGGAACTCGCCAGCCTGAGCATCCAAGTGAGAAAGTCCTCAGTAGATCCCTGCGTGGATACAAAATCTGTATCCGCATCTAAAGAGCAGCGCGTACCTGCATCTGCATCCACAGATGTAGTATCCACAGATATCTGCAAATTCGCAGAGTTCTAGGTACAACATTTGTAACTGCAAATATCTGCATGTATAAAGCAGATCTGTGGAGAAAACACTCTAGTCCTCAGCAGGACAGTGGTGAGACACAAGCTATCATGCAGGATAACCCTATGTCCAACAGTTGCAACATTTAGCAAACCCCCATCTCCCCTATCCAATCATGAAAAGAAGTGAAGTGAAGTGCAGGCAATGGACACAAAGAAAAAAGTCTCTCTCTTTGGGAGAAAACATGAGAATGGTGGCATGTTCTGAAGGAGACATGGTCAGGTTCACAGCTCACCTCGTTTGTCCTATGCCCACAGGCCTCGCAGTTTGTAGCCATAATTATCACTTCCTTAAAGTGTGGAATTTCTGGGACAGATGTTAAGGAAGTTTGTCTGAAATAAGAAACCTTCAAGAAGAGAACTTTTGGCTTCCTTACACAGAACTAAGCTGCTTCCCAGCCCTCTCAGCCTTGCCATACAAGGATGCAACTTTCTTCAAGAGAGCATTCCAAGGGGATTGCCATCAGTGCCAATGCAGAGAGTCATGTCAACAGGTATTAGGAAGCTTCCAGCCTTTTGTTCCCACTTAATAGGATCATCCATTAGGATTGAAACATGCTCATTGCAAGTCACAAGCAGTGCATCAGACCTTTAAGCCGCTCTCTGACAGGATAAAAAACCATAAAGACACCAGGCCCACGTACAATTCTGAAAACCACTCCTCTGCACAGAAGAGGCCCATTTGTACCATCATAGGCATAGCACAAGGATACGCACTAGCTTCATGTTAGTGTTGGCTGGAGCATTACAGTCAGGACAGTTCGTGTTGAATTGCAACACCTGTAACATAAGAACAGGTTGGAGAGTCTTGAGCATGTGTCACAAAACAGATACTAAAGCATCTTGCAATACATGGACCATTACACGAGTATGGCTTGCGCAGATACTTACGGCCCTGATCACTATAGCCTGGAAAATGATTTAGTCCAACAAATGGGGCTGTTTGGGTATCCTTATACACATGCCCACTACCAGGCTCTCCTCAGAGAGATCAGGACATGCCTACAATCCTGTTAGACAACTCTAGGTGGCCAGCCAGGAATGTTACTCACTTCATTCCTCAGGTCCTCCACAGAGTCAGCTGGGTTCTCATCAGTCTCATCTGCCTGAAACAGCACAGAGGCCAATATCAATAAGCTGGCTCAGATAGCTATACCTCACATCTGCTCATTCATGGATCTCCAGACAGACTCTGAGTTAGGGTGGAAGAACAATGCCTCTGCTACACAGCAGCATCCTCTCCAGCACAAAGGAAGACAGGAAGATAGAGGATCTGCAGGCATCTTGTCTTTCCAGTATGGAACACTAGTACCTGAACATGGGCCGCAAAGGGCAGGAATGAGGGAAGAGCTAACTTTCATCTGCCAGACCTCCCCTCACTTGTGACTTGAAGACACCTTCCCCTCCCAGAACAAATACCTCAAGTCCAAGCATAGCATCCTGCTGGGCAGTCCTCCTGTAACGTGTAACCACAAGAGCTTCATCTTTCTGTGGCGCATGAGGATTCTCCACAAAGCTGTTACCTGAGGGGTCATCTATAATCTGTCAGAGGGAAGTAGAAAAAGTGTTCAGGAGTCCTCCCAGTTTGGCCTTCCTTCCTCCCCGCTCCATCTCCCCTGCCCTCCCCCAACCCCCGAAGAGAGAGGGACAGATGCATTCCCACATCCTCCTGCTAACACTTACAAAGGTGAAAGAAGAATCCACTTCCTTCAGCTGCTTGAGTTTGCCAATAAATTCATCTATTTTTCCTGCCACATCTTTATCTGCTGCCTGTGAAATGAGAGAACCAAAACTGGATCTTTGGTACCAGGTTAGATCTTAGGGTGGGCACACAATAGCAAGCCAAGAAGTGTTCTCAGCTGGTCATCTAGTAGGGGACATGCAACTGAATTTCTGGGAAAGTTTATACCAGAAGCAGGCATCTGTTTTGAGATTCCCTTCTTAAAACACCTTACCCTGCGGACTGGCTGATCCTGCTCCAGGCCAGCGACAGCTCTGTCAATTATTCCCTCGATAGTGGTAAGAGCTTGATAGAGGAGGAAAACAGACCCAATTACAGCATTAAATACACCACAGAAGTGCTGTTAGTCTTCTAAACTTACCACCCCTAGCCCACCAGTCCTTCCTGGGACTACTTGTTCCCACAGATTTGGGGGGGGGGCGGGGGGGGAGAGGGAGGGGGAGGAGAGAGAACTCTTAGAGCTCCTGTTTTTCTTCCCCTGGTACTTCTAATATCTTCCCTACTCAGACAGCATTATCCAGCTGCAGATTCACTATGCATGTGTCAGTGAACTGAAGCTCAGACCTTCGATAGGCAGCAGCAGCTTCTATATGAGAAGCATCCATGAAGGAAGAGGTGCACCAGGACTAGGTTGTGACAGTTTCCAAAACAATGCAGGATTTGAGGGAGCTAGCTTTCCATGCTAGACACTGACTAGTAGCAGGATAAATTGGGGTCCAGAGTGTAAGACTAGAACCATTTAAGGCAGTAATACCACAGAGCCTAGCTCCTCCACCACCACCCACCCCAATCTCACTGAAGCTGTACTGATGTGACTCAGTTTATACTCCAAAATCCAGACCTTTACCTAAACTAGGTCATATTCAGAAACAGAACGGTCTATTCCAGTAGCCCAAAGTTGTTGGGAGTGGCTTGGTGAGGTGTTAGTGTATCAGCCATCCCAAGCCACATGTGAGCTCAGATGACATACCTACCTCCTTTCTGAGAGAAAGCAGGAATTTCAAAGTCTAGCTCTGGGATTCTAGCCGTGGCACAATCTGTCTTCACCACTTCCCTATTCATATCCTGGACAGAACAATTTATAGATCAGATTAAAAATAAAGCTACAACAAGCCAGAACTCCTACACATGCTGAGCAACTAAGAATAAGAATTCAACCCTGAGAAGCACACTGGGAACACAGCGTTAGCACCCTCCCAACTGGGGATCGTTAACAGCACAGAACACAGAAAGCCAAGACTGGTGGCTGTACACAAACTATCAGATTGCATGAAACTTGGCCCCGCCCACAGTACGTAGACATCCGGCTATGGATGTTGCCAGACCAGAGAGGTTTCATCTGTAGATACCAAGTATCAATGAACTGGACACAAAACCAACATTCTTTCCTGACCACAGCTGCCAAACATCAGGGCAAATGCTGATTCACCAACTGGCTCTCCCTTCTCCAAATGCTCACAACCTATTCAAGCACACTGCATGGATCTCACACTACAAGTACTCACAAGAGAGAGTCAACATCTAATTAACAAGCAGTTGATATTGCCTTCCATTAAATATTACTTTACAGTAGTCAGAGAAGCAGATTTTCTGTCATACTATGATCCAAGGACAACTGTGCTTTACCCACAAGTAGGTTCCTGGTTAGAACCTGCCTACCTAAACTCCATCTCTGTCAACCCACATTATAGTTTCAATCTGGATGCACAGGCACCTACCATGCCCTTCAGAGATACAGACAGCCTGTGACCACCCACTAAATTGCAACAAGCACTGGAAGTGTAACCTGTGCTTATTCAGTGGGGGCACTCCATCTCCCTTCCATGGCTGGGCAACATGCAAGTTGAGCCAGCTACAACCTTTACTAGGCAAATTGGTCTACTAGCTCAGACAGTAGCTGCTTGTGCTGTTAAACCATTAGGTCCCAGATTCAGTCTTCTTAATATACTCTGCAACAGCCTATTATACCACAAGTGCTAAATGCTTAACATCAGGTCACTTGTATCTCACCAGCTGAGGCTGTTGACAGCTGTGCTGTTTTACAACCACTACTTACTACTCTACAGATGGGGAACTACAGTGCAAAAGGACTCACCTAAGAGGCCCAGGAAGTCTGCATCAGAGCCAAGATTGAATCCAGAATCTCAGACAAGGCCAGTAGCAGGCAGGTGACAACTAGGCTACCTCAGAACTGCCAGCACGCACTGAGTGCTACATGCCACCAGGTCTGGGCTGCAACCCCATTCCTGCCAGAGAGGTCCCAGCTTACCTGGCGAGCAGTGACTGTGAGGGTGTAGCGCACGCCCTGCTCCTGGATGCGCCCTGCTGACTGGATCTCAGTGTTGGACCAGGCGCAGCTGTCACAGGCAAAGGAGCTAACAATGATCTCTTTGAAGAATGGGATCTTGGTGAGCAGCAGCCGTGTTACCCCCTGAAAGAGCAAAGCCACAAGTACATGAGCCCACTGGCATGGGAGAGCCCCCCACAGTGCCACTTCCCCCGCCTCCCGCTCCCTGCTACCCCAGCCTGTCCCAGCATCCCCCTCCTGCCCCCCCATTACTCCCCACCCCACCTCCCCTGCCCCCCCGCTACCCCAGCATCCCCCTCCTGCCCCCCCATTACTCCCCACCCCACCTCCCCTGCCCCCCCGCTACCCCAGCATCCCCCTCCTGCCCATTACTCCCCGCACCACCTCCCCTGCCCCCACCACCCCACCCTGACCCCTACCCCCCGCTACCCCCACCCCACCTCCCCTGCCCCCAGCCTGCCCCAGCGCCCCCCTCCTGCCCCCCGCTACCCCAGCCTGCCCCAGCGCCCCCCTCCTGCCCCCCATTACTCCCCGCACCACCTCCCCTGCCCCCCACCACCGCAGCCTGCCCTGACCCCGGCCCCCCGCTACCCCAGCGCCCCCCTCCTGCCCCCCGCTACCCCAGCCTGCCCCACCTCCCCTGCCCCCCACCACCCCAGCCTGCCCTGACCCCTGCCCCCCGCTACCCCCACCCCACCTCTCCTGCCCCCCGCTACCCCAGCCTGCCCCAGCGCCCCCCTCCTGGCTCCCCATTACCCCCGGCCCCACCTCCCCTGTCCCCCGCCTGCCCCGGGGGCGGCTCCCCGGCCTCACGTTGCGGTAGCAGCTCATGCAGAGCGACTCGATCTCGTCCGGCTGCTGCTGCTCGTCCTCGGCGCTGAGGGGCCGGAACACGGGCCCGCCCCGCACGGGCTCCAACTCCCCGATCGCCGACATGCCGCGGCCGCTTCCGCTTCCGCCGCCCTCCGGCCCGGAAGTGCTTCGCCGGGCCACGCCCCCTTTAAAGGCCTGGAGGAGGGAACCAGCATGTTCTGCGGGCAGGGGGGTCACGTGAGGCTGGGCTACTCCAGCCAGGCTTCAGGGCGGTGTAGGCCTCAGCGTGGCCCAGGGCTGGGGGAGGGGCGCATGTGCCCAAGCCCCTTTGCTCAGGGAGGGCCCCCCCCATGCAGCCCCCGCCCGGTGCCCGCTGCAGGGGGGGCAGCCCCGGCCCTGGGGCAGGGCATTCAAGCGGACCCACTGCCCCCTGCCAGGCGCCACGTGGCAACAGCCCGTCCCGCCCCCGAGCCACCCCCGGGAGGCCGGCTGGCCCCCAGCCTCGCGGCAGCGACCGCCCAGCGCAGGGCCAGGCTCTGTGTTAGGCCGGCCCCAAACCACGTGTGGGAGAGGTGTGACATCTCACACGCCTGTCGTAGCCGACCCTGAGGTGGTTTTTGTGGTCAGGGCTCTGCTGGGACCCTAAGCAGGAATAATTGGGCCCCTCCCCGCCCCCCCACATAGAGCATATACGAATAATATATAGGGGGCTTCCTGGAGCTGCTCAGGGCACTAAGCAATTGCTTAATGTGCTTAGGCCTAGTGCTGTTTTGGACCCCTGTTCACAGGTACCCACACAGAAACTACAAACAGAAGAATGTCTGCAATGCTGGCAGTTACAGGCCAGTGAACCTCACTTGAGTACTGGACAACTTGTCTGAAACTACAGTAAAGAACGGACTTATCACACACCTAGACATGCAATATAGTAAGGATGAGGCAACACAGCTTTTGTTGAGAAATCATGCCTCAGCAACTTATTAGAATTCTACAAATCTGTGTTACCTAGTGCATATAGTTTACTTAGACTTTCAGAAGCATTTGCTCAACATGCAGCAGCAGTCAAAAAACAAACCACACACATGTTAGCAACCATTAGGAAAGGGATGCATTAGAAGAAGCATTTCCAGCAGGTCTAGAGAAGTGATTATTCCCCTTTATTTGGCAATGGTGAGGCCACATCTCATAGAATCATAGAATACAAGGACTGGAAGGGACCTCGAGAGGTCATCGAGTCCAATCCCCTGCCCTCATGGCAGGACCCAGTACTGTCTAGACCATCCCTGCTAGAGGTTTATCTAACCTACTCTGAAATATCTCCAGAGATGGAGATTCCACAACTTCCCTAGGCAATTTATTCCAGTGTTTGACCACCCTGACAGTTAGGAACTTTTTCCTAATGTCCAACCTAAACCTCCCTTGCTGCAGTTTACACATCTGGCGTATTGTGTCCAGTTCTGGGCCCCCCACTACAGAAAGGATGTGGACGCATTGGAGAGGGTCCAGCGGAGGGCAACCAAAATGATGAGGGGTTGGGGCACATCACCTACAAGGAGAGGCTGAGGGAGTTGGGCTTATTTAGTCTGCAGAAGAGAAGAGTGAGGGGGGATTTGAGAGCAGCCTTCAACTTCCTGAAGGGAGGTTCCAAGGAGGATGGAGAGAAGCTGTTCTCAGTAGTGACGGATGGCAGAACAAGGAGCAATGGTTTCCAGTTACAGTGGGGTAGGTCTAGTTTGGATATTAGGAAAATATTTCCCTAGGAGAGTGGTGAAGCACTGGGATGGGTTCCCTCGGGAGGGGGTGGAATCTCCATCCCTAGAGGTTTTTAAGTCTCGACTTGACAAAGCTCTGACTGAGATGATTTAGTTGGGGCTGGTCCTGCCTTGGGCAGGGGGCTGGACTCAATGACCTCCTGAGGTCTCTTCCAGCCCTGGGATTCTGTGGTTCTATGATAGCTAGTAAGGCAGAAAATATCACAATGCCTTTATATAAACCCCTAGTATGTTCACACTTTGAATACAGTTCTGATTGCCCTATCTCAAACAATTATACTAGAAGTGGAAAAAGTGCAACAAAAGGCAACAAAAATAATTAGGGGCATGGAACAGCTTCTATTTAAGGAGAGATTAGAAAGACTAGCTCTGTTTAGCCGAGGAAAGAGACAACCAAGGGCAGATATGGTAGAGATCTATCTGTAAAATCATGAATGGTATGGAGAACATGAATACGGAAGTGTTATTTACCCTTTCTCATAACATTAAAACCAGGAATCACCTAATGAAATTATAAAGCAGTAGATTTAAATCAAGCATAAGGAAGTATTGCTTCACACAGCTCACAGTAAACTTGTGGAACTCAGCCAGGGAATTTGTGGATGCCAAAACTATAACCTGATTTTTAAAAAATAATTAGATAAGTTCAAGAAGGATAGGTCAGTGGCAGTTAGCCAAACTGACCAGGGACACCGACCCATGCTTCAGGTGTCTCTAAGCCTCTGACTACCAGAAGCTAGGTCCAGGCAACCCAGCATGGATCCTTCAGTACATTACGCTGCGCTGGCACTAGCCACTGTCATAGAATCATAGAACCATAGAGCTGGAAGAGACCTCAGAAGGTCATCAAGTCCAGCCCCCTGCTCTAGGCAGGACCAAGCCCAACTAAATCAACCCAGCCAGGGCTTTGTCAAGCCGAGACTTAAACACCTCTAGGGATGGAGACTCCACTACTTCCCTAGGTAACCCATTCCAGTGCTTCACCACTCTCTTAAGGAAATAGTTTTTCCTAATATCCAAACTGGACCTCTCCCACCACAACTTGAGACCATTGCTCCTTGTTCTGCCATCTGTCACTACTGAGAACAGCCTTTCTCCATCCTCTTTGGAACTTCCCTTCAGGAAGTTGAAGGCTGTCAGTACAGGTTACTGAGTGAGAGGGACCCTGATGGGCCATTCTTTATGCTACTGGGCCCAGATGCTGAACTGTTTCTTGAAGCCCAGATACTTGAGCACAAAGTAGTGTACAGACAAAGCAACGTGACACCTGTGTAGCCTTTAAAATTCCACACGTTTTGATGCTATACTTATTGTACAATTTCAACGGGGGGGGGGGAGAGGAAACACCAACTCCAAAGAAATCTAACAACATGTAACTTTATTGAAGAAGATTTAACAGTTAAATTGCAGGGAAAGAAACCATAAAACTGGTACAGCAAATGGCATATCAATATTGTTGTGACTGTGGCTTCCAACACCAAATTTCCATTAAAAAAACTTTGCCCATAGAGGGATATTCTATATACACAGAGAATGTGTAAGGAAAGGGTTAACACTGCAGCGTAACCAAAATAGTACATTAACAGCTTGTACTACTCACTCTAGTAACACAGAGAAGGTTGTTATAAAATCCTGAAGTCCAGCTGCAAGAGTTTTAAAATAATTCAACACTTCAACTCTGTATCAATCCAAAGATACACAGTGTAGGCCAGATTCTGGACCTTTTACTCCCATTGACAAGCACTTACTCACTTGAGCAGTCTCAGTGAAATCAATATGAGTAAAGCTTATAAAACAGGGCCATGTATATATAAATGTATATTTATATACATATTGTAACAGGGTACACCATTAGCCCCCTTTCTGGGTGCCAGTTGCCCTCCCAAATCAGGCTGAGAGAGACCTCAGGGTTGTGCAACACCCATGTCTTTATTCACCTTAGGCTATGTCTACACTGCAGGCTTCTTGCGCAAGAACTGTTTTGCACGTCCACACTGCCATGTGCAGTGTGGACACTCTCTTGCGCAAGAAAGCTCTGATGGCCATTTCTTGCACAAGAAACCCCTGTTGCCCATCCACACTGCCTTCTTGCGCAAGAGCTCTTGCACAAGAGGGCTTATTCCTCATGGTGAGAGGAATAACTCTTGTGCAAGAAGCCCTCTGTTCCGACGCCTGGCTGTAAATTTACTGTGCAAGAACACGTTGTAGGTGCTCCGCAAGTTTTTGATCAACTGTTCTTACCCAAGAAGCCTGCAGTGTAGACATAGCCCTCGTGTGTTCTACCACCAGTGCCAAACTATTTATAGTCTTCACAGGGGTTTCCTCTTCTTGTAGGCAGAGTCAGTTTTCTGCTAGGAGATATCCAATTTATTTATTTATTTATTTATTTATTTTTCCTTCCTTCCTTCCACATTGCCTGCCCCCGCCATCTGGCTCCCTCCCAGCCTTTATAGCCCTTGGCTTCTCAGGCTGGCAGGTTTTGCCAATCCCCCAGCTGGCATTAGGCCTTTTCATCAGCCCCAGTCTGTTCCCCTTGGTTGTAGCTGACAGGGCAGGGATTAATCAGATGCTCTTGCACCATCACCTGCTACACCTATATTCACGTACAGTGTGCGCTATATGGGTGTTTACAGACGTGGTACTTATTCTCTCTTCCCTGCTCCTGAGATCAGCATTCTGACTGTTTGGGTTGCAACCCACCCACAGCAATGATGGTTTGTGAAATGATTGTAGCAAAACTGCACAAGTGGAAAAGGAGCCACAGAATTGTGTCCTTCTGACAGTGGGTGGCTTTGTGGCTTTGTCTTTGTCAGGTGTGTTTTTCAGCTGCAGGGGGCTGGTGGGCAGGGATGGAGGGGGCTGGCTGAACACCGGTCAGACTTGAGAACTCTGGAGGAGCACGGCACCTAGACACAAATTGCTGTACGTAATGTGGCAGGAGAAGCTATGTTGCTGGCATTTTATTGTTATAGTCGCCCAAGCCATGGCCACAACTGTCCTTAGCCACAGAGCGCAGCAGAGTGGGACATACCCTCTTGACCGGCATGGTTTAAACATGCACGCACATCCACGCTCGTGCACGTCCCTCTCCGTACCCCGGTCCAGGATTTCATTGCAAATCGCTGATTCTCTCATTTAAACTCTGGGAAATATCCTTCCACAGAGAGTCAAGGCGGACATGCAAGTCCTCCAGAGGTGCTGAGCTGTCAAACTCCTCTGAGTATGGCGACAGCGGAGACAACTTGAACTTCATTTCTTCTGTCTCCCGGTCAATGGTCCTGGTGAAGTCATCTATCTGAAGGAACGTGTCCCGTCTGAACTCCTCAATTCTCTGCTGCACTTCCAGAGCCAGACCCTCCATGTAGGGGTCCACAGCCCAGTGAGGGTCGACAGCTGTGCCAGCAACCTGCTCCCTCAGGCCACTGGGGTAAAGGCGCAGCTGCTCCTTGAGGTGGTCTACGTTCCTCTGGATTTTCTGGTGGAGCTCCTGGGCATTCTGGGTCAGCTTCTCAGAGAGCTCCTGGATGTACTGATTGAGTTTCTCCGGGCTGACTTTGGTGTGGGGGATAACGTTTCTATGGAGTTCCTCCATGTTGCGGTGGATCTCAGTCACCAGTCTGGCCGCGTATGGATGGACGATCTCCTTCACTTGGTCAGTGTGAAAGGCTATTTTATCGGCATACTGAGCCACAAACCTCTGTACTTCATCTGCACCTTCCAGGAGCTGGGCCTTCATGTCTTGAGTAGGGGTGAGGTGCTGCTGGAGCTCCCTGGCTTTCAGCAAGACCTGGTTCAGGAGCTCTTCGGTGAATGGGGTCAGCTGAAAGTGAAGCACTTCCAGGTGCTTGTTGATTTTCTGGTGCACCTCGTCCACGTAAGGAGACAGCTTCACCCTCAGGCCTTCCAGCTCCTTCCTGATGAGCCTTCGCAGGCCGTCAGAGTCCTCGTAGAACCGTGGCTGAAGTCCTCGGCTGAATGGGGCCAGTTTCTCAAAGAGATTGCCCATGTAGTTGACTCCTTCTTGGATGCTTTCTTTCACTTTTCTATGGGAAACAACAGACACACACACACTTCTAATTGCCTGAGCTCTGAGTCGTCCTCCTTGCACTTGTGTCCCCTTAATAGCAATATTGACTGTATGGCCAGGTGCTGATTTAAGACATGAGGCTGTCAAAGATGTGTAAAGCACTAACTTTTCACCCCTCGAGACCTGGGCCTTGGTTGTAAGTTAAGATGAGCCTGGTGGTTCTCAGCTTAGCTTAGTCCCTTGTGGACTTTGCCTGTAGAACAAAAACTACATGGCAGAATCCATCCCGAGCGTACGCTCAGGAGAGGCGAGAAGGTGGCAGGATAGATTAGGAAAGAGGGGCATTGGCCGAGCTGTGTTGGGGTGTCACGACTGCCATGGAGGAATGTCAGAGAGCCATTTGCATAGCCCTGGCCTGCAGTGTTGCGGGCCTAGCCAGCATGTTGCAGCCGGGCCTAGCCAGCACGTTGCAGCTTGGAGCCCTGCCCTGTGATCCTTGCTCCCTGTCTTCACTGCTGGGCATGTTTGTTGAGCTCCGGGGACCACTTTTTGCTTTCCACTGGGCTTTTCTGTGTTTTATTTCAGGTTCAGCACCAGCTGGCTGCTCTCCAGGGGCATGGTTTGTATGGACTCAACTGGCGATTAGCTCAAGCAATCTATTCTTTGAATGTGGAAATGCCCAAGATGCCTATAAATGCAAAGGCCTTAGGGGCACTATGCCTCTATAAAAACCAGTCGATAAACCAATCAGTTGTACAGCAGAGAGCAAGACCCCTATGTGCTTTGGCCTCTGACAGGGCAAGCGCCTTCAGGGTCCTGCCAGAGAAGGAGGTAACTGTACTCACTTGATCTCTTGGTCCAGCTTCATGCTCTGGGTTTGCACCACGCTGTCCTTGTCGTGAGTGAGCTGGCTGAGGTAATCCCAGAACCCGTTCCTCGCCCGTTCAGCCTGGCAAGCTGGAAAAGGAGCATTTAACAGAGTGACCTCAGGAGAGCCCCTTGGAGCAAGGCAGGATGCTGGCAGCAGGGAGGTAGCATGGAGGCACTCCGGGAAGGGAAGGGCTGGTGTGGGGAGCCGTGCTTAAGCTGATGGAGCTCGCAGCCTGTGATCCTCGGGGGAGTATTTTATTCTGGGGATGATCGGGGGCCTCTTTACACTGACAAGCTCCCTCCCCAACGCAATAAAGGCCCCGATTTCCGGCACTGCAGCCCCACTAACTGCCGTGGAAGTTCTGGGTGCTCAGCACCAGTCAGCCTCAGTGGGGCTGACTCACGTGGCACGACAGACCTGGAGGCCAGTGGCAGGGTCAGGGCCACACATGTTGGGTCCAAATGCAGTGTGAAAGGAACAGGGCCTGAGCCTTCAGGGGCAGGGGCAGAGCTACCCTGCCTTGCAGTACGGCGATAGCATCCAAGGAGCAACACGCTGGGGCATCTCACAGTGTCTCCTTTCTCAGTGGATTGTCACCTCCTGTTCCAAGCTTCATCCCCTTGTAAGCCACCAGGGCCCCTGCCACGCAGTGAATCCCCAGTGCTATCCCCACCCAGAAGGAGCGAGACCTTTCCCCTGCCATGCCCGCAGCCAGGAAGTGGGTCCCTGCACCTGGTTACAGAGACAAGCACCGACCTGCGAAGGTGGCCAGGAGCAGCGCCAGAAGGGCAGCTTTGTGAGACATGGTCTGTCTGCTCCCTGGGCTGGGTCTCTGGGGAGAAACAAACCAGAAAGCACTTAGTGCCCTTCCTGCCACGGCCCGGGCTCCGCCTTCGTTTTCCCTGCTCGTGGGGTGGCGGCCAGGCTCATTTTCCAGTCCCCGAATCTGGGCTGTTGCTTTTCCCAAGGACACTCTGTAAATTCCAATGCATTTCCAAGTGGGGATTTAAATTGCAGCTGGGTGGCACAATGTCCAGCTAGTGAGTGTAGAATACAGTCCATGAGGCCAGATTCTGACCCTCTCTCTAGTAGTTCCCTCCCGCTTCACGGATTTCAGTGAGATCTCTCAAGGGGTAAGGCACCCCCAGTATGAGAAAAGGACTCTAGAACTGGCCAAGATAAATTGCCTCGGAGCAGGAGCAAAGGATAGACACACGCAATGGTTCCTGGCCCATAACTCGGGCTCGCGAGGCACTACCGTGCTACAGAATCACCATAGATTTGAGTCTGTCTGTGTGTCTGTCTGTTCAAGAACTTCTCCTAAATGGTAAGAGCTGGGACCACCAAATTTGGTGCACGTTAAAGCAAGGGCAGGGTTTGGATGTGCCAAGACAATGAGATGTGCCTGGAATGGGATTGCTTCTCCAAAAAACACACAGAAAAGAGACTATCACCAGGCAAGTGAAGGGGGCTGGCTGCGGGTGCCTCCCCTCTGGACTGCCCCATCCCCAAGCCTCCCACCCCAAGGCACCCGTTAGGGAGGGCTGAAATTCCTGAGTTACATGGGAACAGTGTCACCTGTTCCCTTCTTCAGGAAGTGAGGGGAAAGCACACAGTTTGCTGCATTCCTCACTTTGGCTGGGGAGAGCAGGGGGCCAACAAACTAGGACCTGACTCAGCCGGGGGCCATGCACCCCTCCTCTGGCTGTGCCTGCAGAAGCTGCAGTGGCCATGAAGAGGCACTTTTCCCCTGGGTCCAAGCTGCTGCAGTGAGAGAGGTTTGGGGGAGTCCTCTCTCCCCGGGGCAACCTGAAGACTGAGCCCCCCTCCCCAGCCCTACGCTAGAGCAACGATTCAAATGAAGAGAGCAGAGGTGCCCTCGATATGCACAGTGCACGGTAACCATCCCTTTGTGACAATCTCATTGTGGGCTTGACATTCATTTTTCCAGATGATCAGGAGCTCAGCTCTGTGCTGCGCGCTGTTTTCAAGAAAATAGCCCAGAAAGCCGCTTCGGGTACCTGGAACAACCTCAGGGGAAATCATTTTCACAGATCGGCCCATTGATCACCCTGGCAAACTCTGAAGCCCTATTTCCAAGCGCCTTATGGTGCTCTATGGTGAGACCATCCCCCACCTCACAGTTTTATGCACACCACCTTGCTACAGCATCTTTCACCCCAGGCTTTCAAAGAGCTTTGCAAGCTAAGCAATCCATGATCACAGGCCACTGAGGCAACAGCTCTGTTATCCCATTGTAGAGCTGGTGAAGTGTCAGTGAAAGAACTGGGTCTAGAGTCCAGGAGACCTTCCCTGTTCTAACCACTCAACCATACTCCCTATGACACAGAAATGGAGCACAGGAAACCCCTAGATAACACTTCAAAAGGTGGGACTAGAACCCCGGAATTCTGCTCCAACTTCTACACAGAGCCCTGCCCAGATAGGAACTTTTGTCTCCACATCTGTATCTGCAACAATGAGCCGCAGCTACCCGCAGCTACAAAGCAGACAACCGCAGCTTTGCGGGGCTCTGCTTCCACTCAACACTCCCGGGAAAAGGCCCTGAGCTGCAGCAGAATTCAAGACCTGTATCCCCTGCGCCTTACCGAGCTGCGGTTCACCTGCTGTCCTCTGTGAGTCGGACCCCGGCACTCACTGCTCACTTTATATATGAATCAATATTAAGCAGCAGGCTCAGGTGACGGGAGGTCCCGTATGCCTCTGCAGAGCCAGTGGCTTTGGACCTCACTCCATGTAAATACAACGTGGAGGTTCAAAGACATTCACGGGGGATGACGTGAGTACCAGTATCTGACTGGCTCTCCCAGATCACTCACCACCCTGGGTCCCCCCCCATCTACCCCACCAGCTCCGTTCCAGCTTTCCCAGCCAACCACCTCCCGTCTCAGTGGCTTACAAACAAAGTTAACCCTTTGCACGCTGCAGAAATGTAGGCACCAGACATCCTCCTAAGCATCCACTGGGCAGAGCAAGTTAGAATCCAGCAGGGAACGAGAACCAATCACAGATCCTCACCCTGCTCTTCTTGATGGATCAGACGGTGCGTTGCCAGTGACAAGAGGGGCCTTGCCGGTTGCGCTGCCCAGCTCTCTGAGTTCAGGTGAAGCTGGATTCAGGGCTGACCTTTGTATCCCAGTCTCATACACCAGAACAAACAGCACTATCTGTTTGCCAGGCTTGACACAGCTCTGCCATGGGGTTCAACGGCCACGCAGCCAAGTGTGAGCTGCCCTCCTGTGGAAAATGGAATGGGGATATTTGCCCAGAATCCCAGTGGGAAAAGCAGGGGCTGTTAATTTTGGAGACTGACGCCTACAGCTGCACATCATGGTGAAGTTTGGATTATCATGGTAGCACCTGGAGGCCCCATGAAGATCCAGCCCCAGTGTGCTGGATGTGCTACAAGCACAGAGTGAGAGTCAGTCACTGCCCTGAAGAACAGGCAAAGGCTGGGTGAACGGATGGGCCGTGGTCCCTGCTTTGCAGTTGGGGATCAGCGGCACAAGACGAGATGGAGTGAGTTGCTCATGGTCACAGAGTCTCTGGCAGAACGGAACTGACCCTCGATCTCCTGAAATCCAGCCCAGGGCTTTAGCCAGGGGATAATGGAACCCTCTTTCCACCGGCAGCGTTTCTTTGCAGGAACCATCTCTCTGTACCTGCCTTCACACCTCCTCGTGCAATGGGGCTCTGAGCCCAGCCGGAGCCTCGTTAATATAAATATGAGATAGTAATAATAACAAAAGGGGGAAGATTTGGAAAAATGGTGCCTTCTGGCCCTGCGCCCCTCCATAACCCAAACAGCTCATCTTTTGCCCAGTTTCAGCAAAATGGCTGGCTTTTTTCCATCCCGAACCCCCTACATTTAACTTTTTTGCATGTTTCATTCATGCCTTTTGACCAGTGAAACAATTTCAAGTGTTTGCAGATAATATTTGTAAAAAGACATGTCTCTGAAAAAAAAAACCCACCCTTCTGAGTGAAAGCGGGGCCGCGTTAACGTGGGAATCCACGCTGGAGAGCGTGTGGCACAACTGAGCCATTTCCAAACATTCAGAACCAACTGTGGGCCCCCAACTGCTGGGCGCCGTGGAATGTCATTTCAGGGTCTCCTCCCAACCCGTGCCTGAGGCAGACAGGCTAGGAAGTAGCCAGCATGCAGAAGGGTCATTTCAGACCCATCACACCACTTGACAACTGCCGGTGCGGCTGCAAAAGCAAGGACCATCCGCACGCTGAAGGGAGCAGACAGCAATGGGTGATCAGGGATCTCTCCAAGACATCTCCAGCACCCAGAGGGCCATGGAGATGTAGGAGGAGCCTGCATGGCCTCCACTAACACAACCAGATCCCTAGCCACACGGCTCTGTGCAGCAAGAACTGCGAAGGGCAGCGAATGTGCTGCCAGCTGCACGTTGGTTTCCAGACTGTGCGTTCCTGCTAAGAGATGTAAGGGACCGATAAGCTTCCCCTTGGCTCCAGCAACCCAAGGCCGTGTAATAGCCGGTGAGCTCTGGGGGCGCCAGTGTAGGTAGAGCAGGGTTGGGTGGCTTTGCGTTGGAAGGGGGAGGGGATCGCTTGGACATATTTGTTTTGAGGGAAATGAACCCGACTCTGCAAACAGTCGCAGACGCTCCTCCCCTGACACTGCCCCACTGTCCATCCACCTCGGGCCGGTGCATTCTGAGAACTAATCTGCAGCCCTTTACCTCGGTCGGCGTGGTTATCACACTAGGCCATAAGGCCCTTCTGGGAAACAGGCAGCGTGTCCTGCCTCCTTCCCGGTGACTGTGTGTTATTTGTGTGCAGATCGGCGGAGGTGACAATCTGCATCTGGCACCGTCACCGGTGACATTCCAGGCAGTCACTGACCCACCCCCGACACAGAAGTTCTCCGCTTTCCCCCAAGGGCCATGTAAACAGGAGCAGCTCACAGGGCGCAGACCTGCCCCGCACCCCTGTTTTCCTCCCCACCTGACTCCAAACTGCCGCTCTCCAGCCCAGCCCAGTAACCGAGGAGCCACTCCTGCATCACGCCCGTTGTCACTCCCTCTCGGAGGCCACGTTCCAGCCCCGGGGGAAACGTGGGCCTAGCCTGTCCATTTCCTCCATTATTATGGTTCCATGTATCAGGTGTTTCATGTGAACGTAGCCCGGGAGACAGGTGGCCTGGGGAGCTCTGCACGTCTGCAGGTCAGGAGCAGCCCGGGGAAGGCTCCCTGGCCTTAGCAGAGTCTCTCATGCCACCAAGAAGAGAAGGAGTCCGGGCTCTGGGTCCATTCATCCCCTCACCTCACTCCTGAGACTGCCCAGCGGGCGGCCAGTTAGTGCCAGGAACGGGGCTGGTGGTTTTGCGACATGGCCGCTGGGAACGGGGATGAGGCCGCCAAAGAGCCTTGAGATGGTGGGGGGAGTGACATGCAGCCTCTACTTGCTGGAGCCGAATAGCTGCTCAGACAGGAAAGCTGTGTACCGAGGCAGGACTAGCCCCCGGGGACCCAGGCGACACCAGGACCTTGGTGTGCTGGGCGCTGCACAGACACCGGGCGGGAGAGCCCTGCACTAAAGAGCTCACAGCCTAGATCTCATGAGCCATCCCCACCTGCCTTCCCCAGCTTCGTCAGCTTTGGGAGTGGGCTTGTCTCTCCCTGCCCTTGTTCCCCGGCCCTGCGGCCCGCATCCGCACCAGTCCGCATGCCGCGCCACATGCACCCTGCTCCTCGCGAAATCGCTTCTGATCTTGGGTTTCCGACAGGCGCAGCCGGCCAGCGCGGGCACCAGTGATCAGGGCCAGGACGTGGAGAGCAGCAGCTATCTAACCTGTCGTGTTTGTGGTACAGGAGTCACCGAGACCCCCTGGTGCTGGGTGTGGCACAAACACAGAGCAGAAGGCAGTCGTGGTCACAAGGCGCTTCTTGGAGTCCCTGCCATCATGCTGTGCCTCTGCAACAAGGTGTCCCTGGGGGTCTCCCGACAAGCACAGGGACATCCTACCACTGTGAGAGCGGCCTGGCTGCAGTGCCGACTGGCAGATTCGCTGTCACGTGTGGGAGGGAGCTGGGAATTCAGCAGCAATCCAGCCACTGTGTCAGAGGGGGCGTGGGCTGCAGTGACCTGTCTTCACAGCTGCCTGAGCTAGCATGCTGCTGCCAAAGAAAGGCCTCTCCTTGCCACCAATGTTCCCTCTGAGTGCATCCATCCATGTGCAGAATAAATTTTGTCATGCGCACCAAGGCATGTGCAGATGTGCACCGGCACTAGAATCACATTCTGCCAGCTGTGGACACTGCTAATCAGCAGGGCAGCATTTGCATCGCTCCTGGGTGGCCGCCCAAGCGCTCAGCTTGCAGGGAGCACGCTTTGCCACTCCGGGGCAAATCACCTTAATTTTACCTGCTTCGTGGAATGCGGCTAGCTAGCCCCAGCTTCCTGTGGCCCCTTGGGCAGTGGGACTGCCCGGCGGGAGCTAGATAGCAGGCTATCTCTCTACATGCTGTGTGCCGAGCACAGTGTTTGCCTGGACTTTAGCAGGGCTGTGCTTAGGCAGTCGAGGGGAAGTCCGAACCAAAGCCAGTGCAATGCCGTGAAGCACCCCCTCCTGCAGAGATGATGCTGATGCTGATGCTGATGATAAAGGAGTGAGGATTGCTAGCAGCCAGCAGGAGAAACTCCCCTGCCAGGTGTCTGAGTAGCACGCCAAAGGAAATCCAGAGGCTGTAAAATAAAACAGACCTGCTTCCAGGGCTTCCTTCCTGGGGTGTCTGAACGAGACCGCGCTCTGCTCCTCCTCCACTGCTGACGCTCCAGTGTCAGAGTTCAGTGCACCCTCACCCGCCCCCTGCCTCCACCCTCACCCGCCCCCCGCCCCCACCCACACTCCCACCCCCGCCCCCACCGCGGCAAATAAAATGCCAGGGCTGGGCTGACCTACCCTGGACATGTTGCTCCATAGTTTGGACTCAGAGCAGTGCATTCTGGGAATATCCTGGGAGACCTTCCCTTGCTACCTCACAATCCCACCAGCCGCAGGGACAGGCTGGCTGCGGTGCGCAGGGAATCCAGCTGTGACGGTGCGTCAGGTACCCCCCCGACCCTGCACCCCATCTGCAGCAAGGTGAGACGCCACCAGCCAGTAGAACAGAGGGTTTATGGCTTCTCCAGGGTCCAGCACAGCAGAGACGTGATGCGACTATAGGAGTCAGGGCCAGGCAGCCTTAGACGCCTTGGGGCGGGGGGGGGACAGGCCCCTGAACTGCCAGCACTCAGCTCAGTCTCTTCTCTTCATGTTTTCCCAGCCAAGACTGCCCCTTCTCCCAGCCACCCCCGCCCTTTGTTCAGCCCCCTTCCCAGGTCAGGTGAGAACAGGTTGGGCCACTGTCTATGTGACATGAGGGCCCTCAGGGCGACCCCCCCCTCCCCCCCCGCTGGGCAGTGCTTACAGATGCAGGCCAGTAGGGGTCACCCACAGCGACCAGTGAATGCCCAACCAGAGTGTACAGCACCCCCATTACATCACACCAGCCCCCTCGAGCACCGCTTCACGGCCCCAGACTGGTTCCCTTCATTGGCCACGGAGAGGCCTCGGTGCAGCAACCCAGCGAATGTGTCTCCGGCCAGCCGCTGCAGGACAGGCAGCCCCGTCACTCAGGGCATCAACTAGCCCCTTGTTAGCAGCCTCAGCCAAGGGGATGAATGGCCCATGGAGCCTGGCGATGGAGCCTTTGGGGCAGGGCTGTGACGGGGGGCAAGCCATCCCAGTTCTGTGGGTAAATCGGCCACCCCCCCGAGGGTGGACAATCCAACTGGCGGTCACTTTGAACCGAACCCTAATAATTACAGCCCAGGCTCTGCTGCCAGCCCCGACGGAGCGGCTGGCAGCCCCGGGGAGAGCAGGGCCCGGTGGCGTGATTGCTGTAAGAGCACACAGCCGGCAGCCAGAGTCACAGCTGCTCAGATGTTACCCAGCACCACTGTCCTGTGTGACTGGCAGCCCCGTGTGGTCCCCAAACCACGCTCCCTCGCCCGGGGGTGGCCCGTGGCCCCTTGGACCAGGCCCTCTGCGGATGCAGGGCGGCAGAGCTGCAGCGACCTAAAAGGAGCCACGCTGGTTTACACCCGTGCAGGGCTTGGCCCCCTGCCGTAGATAAGAGACACGCTGCTAGAACAGGACGTGGGACCCAGCAAAACCGGAGCGTCCTGTTCCCAGGGCAGCAAGTGTCTCAGCCTGGCAGAGGAGAGCCCCTGGGAAACCCCCCTAACCCGGGACACAGGATCTGCCTGTGCAGGGACGTGGAGAGGGGCAGGTGCTTGGTGGCAGGAATGACTGGGAAGGGGTCACTCTCCGGTGGACAGGCCTGGGCCTGCTCTGGTTATAAATCCCAGTGAAAAGCATTTCCCTCTGGACTTAACCCGCCCCCCGGAGTGTGTGTACCCCAGGCATTGCAACAAGCACTCTCCAGCCTACCAGCGAGACTGTCGTGGGGACGCCCCCCCTCCACTTCCATCATCCAGCCCCACGCCCTCCCTCCACTACTCATGACCATGCGGGCTACCCTGCTTGGAATGGGACCCTTTCCATCCTCCACTGCCCTGCCCGGACCCTGCTTCCCTGCCACTGGCAATTGCCCATTGGGGGTGTCCACAGGGCATCCCAACACAGAAAGAAAGACAGAAAGAAAGAAAGAAACCAGCTAGTTTCTCACTCTCTCCTCTTCCAGCCTCGGTCATCCTCTTGGTTTCTGGTTCAGACTCACTGGACCATACTGGGCTCCTTCATTTAAATCAGGCATTTCCTCTAGCCACTAGAACCCCCCCAATCCCTCCTCCGTGAACCCACGGAACAGCCCAGGGCCCCTGCAGAGCCGGTAACGGCAGGCTAAGAGAGACAGTTGCCATGTGCATTGCTGTTGCAGTTTTATTTCAGCAGACACAGTAGTGCAATTTTAGAGAGAGGGCAAGTGCAGGAACAGACGGATCGCCAGCAGGTGCTGGTCTCCTGGCGTCCACAGCTCCGGGTCGCTTTCCCCCGCTGTGGTGTGAGCTGCAGAAGAGCCAGTGGCCGGGGGCTGGTCCCAGCGCTCTTCGCCCCGGCCCTGAGGTAGACAGCGGTTCGTTTTGCACAGCGGCGGTGGGGCAGAGCAGGTGACAGTGGGGAGCACCGCCGGCCTGCGCTGGGACCCCCTCAGTTTTCGATCTGCTGGAGGGTGCTGAAGAAGGAGGCCACCTTGTCCCGCACGTCCTTCTCCAGGAAGGTGAGATGATCCTCCACTTCCCCAGCATAGGGACCCAGCTTCTGCTTCATCTCCTCCACCTTCTGCACCAGCTGCTTGTTGAAGGCCTCCCCGTAGGGAGCCACGGTCTGGCGGAACTCCTCGATCTTCTGGTCCATCTGCCCGCTCAGGCCTTCCACGTAGGGGGCCAGGGACTGGCGCAGGCCTTCGGCATCCGTGCGCAGCTTCTCCTTCAGCTCCTCGGCGTAAGGGCTCAGCTTCTGGCGCAGCTCCTCTGTGCTGTCCGAGAGCTTGGCCCGCAGCTCCTCTGCGCCCTTCTTCATCTGGAAGGACAGGCCCTCCAGCTGGCGGTTGAGGTTGTCCTGCACGTCCTGGGCGTAGGGGGCCAGCTGCTTGCGCAGCTCCTCCACGTTCTGGTCAATCTTGATCTTGAGCTCGTCGGCCAAGGGCGCCAGCTTGTCTTTCATGGTGGCCACGTTCTTGTCGATCTGCTGCTGGAGCTGCTCGGTGTAGGGGGTCAGGGCTGCCTGGAGGCCGTCCACGTTCTCCTGCAGCTTGTCCCGCAGCTCCTGGGCGTAGGGGGCCAGCTGCTGGCGCAGCAGTGCCGTGTTCTGGTTCACCTGCTCCTTCAGCTCCTCCGCATACGGGCTCAGCTTGAGCTGCAGCTCCTGGATGTTCTTGCTGACATGCTGGTGCACCTCATCGGCGTACGGGGACAGCTTGAGGCGCAGCTCGGCCAGCTCCTGCTGGATCTGCTCCTTCAGCCTCTCCGAGTCCTGGCGCAGCTTGGCGTGGAGCTCGGTGGCAAAGGGGACCAGCTTCTCCTGCAGGCCCCCCGCGTAGGCGTTGACGTTCTGGAGGTTGTCCTGGAAGAGGGTGCTGGACAGGAAGGGCAGGACAGGTCAGCCCCTAGGGTCTCACACTGATTCCCCAACCAGTCAGGCACCCCCAGGTCCCTGCCCTGTGCCCTACGACACCTTGCCCATCTAGTGCGTGCCAGGGCACCCGCCATGGGCTCTCCCTGCACTCGGAGCAGACTTTCCTGGTGACAGCCCTTGGGCCTCTGGGGGACCCTTCTCTTCCAGCTGCCCTGCTCCTGACATTTTGCAGGGACAGGGGCAGGGGTATGTTTCCCTGCCAGCCTGTTGCCCGTTGCTTTGCATGAGACGGGGTCCCTCCCCCTCCGCGGGGCAGTGGGTCTGGCAGGCCAGGCGCCCTGCAGCTGCCTTCTGCCGTGTGCTCTGGTATTTACCGTTTCCTCCAGTCACAGCCCTAGGACCAGTGCGTTCTCCTCGCCCGCCGGGCCAGCCCCCGGAACCCACTTTGCTCCCATCCCTCCCCCCGGCCTCCCCCGCCCACGCCACACCAGCGCTCAGGGGCACGCACTTGAGCTGCTTGCTGATTTCAGACTGCTGGAGCTGCTCCACCGTCTCCTTGGCGCCGTTGCCCAGCTGGGTGAAGTAATTCCAGACCACGTTGGCCACCTGCTCGGCACTGATGTCTGCCTGGGCCCCTGGGAAGGAACCAGCGCCCGGGCTCAGTGCTGCATGCAGCTGCTCTGCGCCTGTCCCACCCCCTCCTATTCCCGGGGGTTTCTTTCCCCCCAGTCCCCTCCACCCAGGAGCTGTGAGGAGCAGCCCCCACTGAGCGCTGTCTCCCCTGGGTGCTGGCCAGGCCTGGGAGCACATGGCTGTGTCCAGGCTCACAGAGCATCCGAGATAGCCCAGGTTCAGGCTGAGGCCCTGTCACCCCTCCCTCCCTGGCCCCCGCCCCCCAAGAAAGGGGCGAGGAAGCTGGAAGCGCGACGGCTCTGCGGACAGGGTCTGCGCCGGGGCCAGGAGAGGCAGCGCTGCCGTACCTGTGATGGTGAGCAGTGCCAGGGCGAGGGTGACAGCCTTCAGAGACATCCTGCACTTCAGGGACAGGCCAGGCAAGGTGGGCAACTGCGGAGAGAAGAAGGGTGAGCTAGTCTGTCTCCCTGTGCCCCCCACCCCAGCTGAGCCCCTCGCTGGCCCAGGCAGGGTGGGACAAACATGGTCAGCGGGAGAGGCCGCCCCTTCTGCACTCCCCTGCCGGAGCACCCCTTCATCCCGCCGGCCCGAGCTTCCCGAGGGCCCCATGGCCCTGCCGCTGACCTGGGAACGGCTGTGCAGGCTGGGTTCCCAGTGCCCATCTCACCCACCCACCGACTTCTCTGGACAGACCCTCAGCTGCCCGTCCCCGGCAGCATCCTGTGTAGGCTGCTCCTGCAGCCGTTCCCCAGCATGGTGCTGCCAGCATCCAGCCAGGGACACCTGTGGCAGCTCCCTGCTAGAGGGATTCGGCTTCCTGCCTCCCCCTTCCAGCCAGCTTACCTGTGCTGCTGCTTCTCGGCTGCTGGCTGTGCCCTGTTGGCTTGTATTTATACGGCAGCCAGCAGCCCTGGCCGGCTTCCACGCAGGCCGGTGACATAGTCTCCAGGGCTTGGACTTTAGTAAGGACCCAACGTGGAGGCTCCTGACGTGTGCGCGGGTGGGGCGTTATCTGCGGGGCCGCGATGCTGGAGATAGCGGGTGAGCAGGGAACCGGGTGGAGCTGGGAGAGGGAAAGCAGAACCAGACCCCGCTCGGGCCTGCGTCTGGGACTTTCCACGGAGGAGTCTGCTAGAGACCAAGCCAAGAGGGATCCCATCTCCCTCCTCCTCCGCCACGGGGGGCAGGTGCTGTTAATCAGCCCATCACCGCAGCCGGCTTTGCAGCGCTGGGCAGGGGGGTGCCCTAGGAAAGCACTTTGTATTTCTCAGGGGCAGGACCAACACTGAAGCCCGTTTTTTTCCCAGCCAGGCACAGAGGCCAGGCAGAGCCCCGGGCTGCCTGTCTTCTCGGCCGACGCAGGAGGGGAACTCTCAGCCGGCCGGAAAATCACGGGCAGCCTCTGCTGAGCACATGCTCCCAGAAGCAGCCCCCTGCCCCTCCGCCTGCTGAAACACGGCGCTGGGAAGCGGCGCCGCCCGCGCGCCTGCTCACAGGCTGGGCGTGACATCGCGGCGTGGTGCTGAGAATGGGGGTGGAGCGCGCAGAACGCTCAGGCGCTGCTCCTGATGCGCTGGAGCAAGGTTTGTCACCTGGCTCTGTGCCTCAGTTTCCCCATCTTGTATCACCTGGCTCTGTGCCTCAGTGTCCCCATCTTGTAACACGGGGCTGATGCCGTGCCCTCCCTGTGCGGTGTTTTGGGCTGAGAGTGGCAAGGAAAGGGCCAAGTACAGTTAGTGTCGGTGCCATCCTGTGGGCCTCACTGCGTCCCCCCCTCCCCCAACCAGCATTGCTGCCCTGGTGGCCTCTAGCTCCCAGGTGTCCCTGTGCGTGCGGAAGCCCTGATGGACTTGCCACCCACAGACTCTGGGTGGCCCAGCAAGGAGCCCAGGAGAAAAGTCTCAGCATTGACACCCTGGTCCTGGCATCTGGGACATCAGCTCAGTTCACGGCTGGGTCATTGCAGGGCCCAGGTGTCACCGGGCCAAAGTGCCAACCGATGTGAAGCAGGGAAGTGACTCGGCTGGGTCTGCGCCGATTGTCGTGTGTGTGTGTGTGTGTGTGTGTGTCCAGCATGGCGTGCGAAGAGATGACACTGTGACCCAGCTGAAACTCCGTGTGGTGCCCCTCCCCTCAGGCACTGCCCAGCAGGCCTGGCCATGCCCCGTGCTGCAGGTGGTCGGTGATGGGCTGGCCCCCCAGCTCACCTGGATCAAGGGGCCCAGCTGAGGAGGGAGGCTAAAGAAACAGCGACCATGAAGGCCTGGTTCTCCGGCAGCCTAGCAGGGCGGACGGGCCTGATCCGGGGAGCTGGGGACAGCGTGCACCCAGCCAGCCCCTGAGTGCTGAACGCCAGTGGCCTCGGGCTGCAGACGGGCGTGTGTCTGGGGAGAGCCAGGGCCGTGCACCGGTGCAAGGTCTGGGCACCACATGCGCTGGGAACACGGGGCCAGCGTGACTTGCTGCGTGGCCTGAGGGAGGAGGGGCAGGATTTCCGAAGGAGGCACTGGCTCCAGCCACAGGCCCCGCCCGCTCACACCATGCAGCTAGGGTTGCCAGGTGTCCGGTATTGGCCCGGACTGTCTGGTATTTGCAGCCTCTGGCTGGTTAGAAAAAACAGAAAGAAAAACAGGTATTTTGGAAGGCTGCTTGGGACATTCTTCCCCTACCACGTCTGGGGGGCGGGGAGGGGAGTGTGGGATTTAAAGGAGCCGTGACTTTTTATTGTGCGGTTTTTGGGCTTTTTGTTTTTTTTGCTCAACAACTTTGGTCCCCGGGTTGTTGGGGTTTTTTTCGCTCAACCAATTTTTTTCCCCTCCATGTTTGGTACGTTTGGTGACACTATCTGGCACCCTACTCGCACGCCCGAGGAAGCTCTCAACCCTCAACGCTGCCCAGTAGCTTCCCACAGGTGGGGGTGTCGGTTCCCAGTCGCAGCGGGTGCCCCGCCGAGGCCGAGCAGCCCTGGGAACTGGGAGCGCAGTGGCTCGCCATGCGGGGGCATTTCGGGGGGCTGGCCAGGGCTGAGTGCCGGCACCTCTCTCCCCCCTACCAGGGAGGGGCCATGCTCAGCTCCCTGCAGGACAAGGCCCCGGCTGCTTGCCCCAGGCACAGTGCCGGGATGGCACAGGGGAGCGGTGGGTGCAGAGCAAAGCCAGCCTGCTCCCGGGCAGGGCAGGTTTGCTCCTGTGCCAAGTGGCTCTGATTTTCCTGCCCAGCGCAGGGTCCCGCTCCCCGCACTGATAGACTTCCCGAGGGCTCCCCGCGAGTCCTCTCCATTGCGCCACTGGTTTCGGGAAGGGCTGCATTGAGCAATGTGGTTTGCGGGTGTTTGTGAACCCGCCGCCGGTGCCAAAGTCCTGCCTTCCAGCATGGTGCGGCCAAGGCTGGGCGGGAGGCAAAGTCTGAGTGCACGCAGCTGCCCTCCCACCCCACGCGGTTACATAACGAGGGTGGCGCGGCCGGGCCGAGGCATGGCAGGTGCACAGTGAACTGCTGCCTCCGGGCCCTGCTCAGACACTCCGGGCCTGACGTGCCCTGGGCGGCCGTGAGCAGGTTTCGGGGGGTCTGCCAAGCAGGGCCAGCGTTAGACTCACTGGGGCCCAGGGCAGAAAGCCACAGCCGCTCTGCACCCCAGCACCTGGGGGCAGCTGGAGCCTAAAAGCAGCTTTGTAGGATGGGCCTGGGGGAATTACCCTGCACACCGGCCCTGGCTTCCCGAGGCAGAACGCCTGCCGTGGCACAGATGGGCCGTGGGGTTCTGTAGCGCGCGAGGGGGCGGCAGACAGAAAACGGGCGGGACCCGCCTCGGAGGGCGTCCCGGCTCTGGCAGGCCTGCGGGACGAGAGCAGCTGCCCAGCAGCGAGGCAGGGCCGCCGCCTGACATCATCATCCCCACTGTGACATCACAGGCATTGCCATGGCGGCCGCTTATGATGTCACAGGGCATGATTAGGCCCTGAGGAGGGCCACGAGCAGCAGGAGGCACATAAAACACGCTCCCTACGTGCTGAAGGGGCGAGAAGTGGAGAGCGCCGGATGGGCAGCAGCACCCTGGAGTTTTGCCTGGAAAATATCTCCTGCCACTTAAATGCCCCGCCCCTGCCCATCCCAGGAGGCACAGCAGGCTGGCTCCCTGGCCCCGGCTGTAGTGTGCCTGGGGTGTGTGCTCTATCGCTGGGGCCACAGTGCAAAGTGACTGGGGCGGCGGCAGGGCTCCATGGGGATGACATCCCCACAGTCCAAAGAGCCCTGGCTGCTGCCCTGCCCTGGCCGTAGGCGGCAGCCAGGAACCTGGGGCAGGATGAAGCCGGCTCCCCTGAGAGCAAAGCAAATGAGACCCTGCACCGAAGGGTGGGAGGCTGGCAGGGCTGGGCTGTGCAGGCGGGTCCCACCCTCCTCCCCCTACCAAACCCAGCCTGTGAGCAGCCTGTCAGCGCGGTGGGGAGCCCAGGCGTCCGGTTCAATGCCCAGAGCTACCAGTGACGTCCCCCCCCCCCCCGAGGGCACGTCCCTGGTTCTCTGCTCCCGCCTGGGCCAGCTGGTCTGTCTGCTTAAACTGCCCACGCCTGGGGCAAGGGCTGCGTCTGCGCTGGGCTGGGCTGCGCTGCAGCCATGGTTCATTCCCGCTCCTCACTGCGGCTGAGCGGGGCCAGCTCCAGAGCTGCAGCCCAGCCTGGAAGGTAGCAGGGCGGTAGCTGGTGCTTACGGGGCTCAGTGTGACCCAGGGATGATGGGGCCCGGGGGTCGGTCACCCGGCGAGAGGGTTCTCCGGAGCTGGGTCACCCTGGGAGGAAGCCGGTTGGACCTGGGCCTCCCTGCCTCGTGGCCAAGGCCCAGAAAGCTGGTCAGTGACAACCCAGCCTCCCACGTGGGCCCTGCTGCCCTCCCTGCTGGCACTGCCCCTTTCGCCCGGGGGAGTGGCTCAGGCCTCACACTGCTCCTGGTGCCCGGGGCCTCAGGGCATCTAGCCAGGATGGAGGGGGGCCAGTGCAAGCTGGACCCAGGCCACTGGAGGTCCCTCTAGTGCCATGTGCAGAGATGCAGCCTCCTGGGGTCCCGCGGGGCAGGGAACTCGGGGCAGGCAGGGGCATGGAGCCCGGCTCCCAGCAGGGAGAGCCAGAGAAGCAGGTGGCTGCAGGGAGTTAGGTTTGCTGCAGGGCAGGGAAGGGAGCCCTGGCCCAGCTGTGCAGGGACGGACACAGGGCCGTGTGTGTGAGTGCACGCGCGCGCGGGGCTGAGGGATTTCTCAACGCCCCAAGGACACCCGGACGCCTGGCAGCAGGAACATGAGCCATAAATGCAACATCCCTCCCCCCCGGCCCCAGTCCGGCCAAGCTGCAAGCTGCCCCGCTGACCTTTGCCCAAACGGCCCCCGGCGGCCGCTTCCCAGGGCAGGTATAAGAGCAGGAAGCCGGGGCACGGGCGGTTAGCAGAGCCCAGGCAGCGACGCGGCCCGGTAAGGCTTGGCGTGGGGCTCACCCAGTGCGGGGGCCGGGAGCAGGCGATAGCGGGGAAAAGCCAGTCCTGCCCCCCGGTGAAGCAGCCTCCCCAGAGGCGCGCTGGGCCTTGCGCGCCGGCCCCTCGCGCGGTGCTGGGCTGAATGGCTCAACCCCCTGCGCACACAGGCCCAGTAGCCCGCCCTGCATGTGCACTGAGCCAGCCGCACAGAGCCGCCTCGGGGCCCGGGTGGGACCAGAGCCCGCGTCTGGCTTCCAGCAGCGCTGCTAGGGGAGCCGGACGCCCAGCCCACCTGCAGGGCCTAAGCGCCTGGCCGGAGCCGCCAGCCCCCTCTGCCTCTGCCAGGGGAGCTGCCAGCCCAGCGCTTCCCAACCTTTTCCAGATGGGGACCCATTCAGGAAGACTTGGTGACCCAGGGCAATTCAAACACAGGGGGACAAAGGGGGGAGACACCTGGCGACCCTTTTGAAATGGAATGGAGACCCGTATTTGGGTCCCCACCCACAGCTTGGGAAACCCTGTCCCAGCCTGTCCCCCCAGCCCATGCATCCGGCACAGGCACCTGCAGCCGCTGGGCCCCGGGCTGTGCACGGAGCCCATACGCCCGTGGGAAGCCGCGTCGGCCATGCTGGCTTCCCCCACGGGGGGCCGCCGGCCTGAGCTGGGAGCCGTGGATGGAATGGAGGTGGGAGCCCGTGTGGTCGGTGCCCCCTTGTCTCCAAGCCACAGAGCTAAACCCCCTGGCCCGCTCCGCCCCATAGCGCACCTGGCTCCCCCAGTGCCCTCTGGCCAGGCTGGAGCAGGGACCGTGCGTGAGCCGGGCACCACAGAGCCGGCCAGGCTTCCAGCCGCCGGCTCCCGGGGCAGGCTGTGCCGGTGCACCCCAGGGGCACAGGTCCTGAAACCGGGGGGAAGAGGGGGAGTCTCCCTGCACCGCGCTCCAGCAGAGAGCTGGCTGGCTTTGGATCCAGAGGGGGGGCAGGGGACGGGGGCAGACTCAGGGGCAGGGGGGTGCTGAGTGGGGGTGGCCCCAAGCCGCCCCTGGACGGTCACTGCTCCGGGTGCTCTCTCCTCAGCCAGCACCATGAAGGCCCTGCTCCTCCTCTCGCTGTTTGGCCTGGCGCTGCTCACCGCCCTGGCACGTAAGAGCCGCCACCCCTCCGGGGGGAAGGGGCAGACTGGGGGGGGGGACTCTCATGGCCCCTGAGCCAGCGGAAAGCCCTGGGGAGGGGCTGTTAGTTACCAGGCAGCAGGCGACTGCGGCATTCACGGAAATACCCGGCCCCCTCATCCATCCCTCTGCGCTGGGGCAGGACCAGAGGACCCCGACGGCTCTAGCAGGCCTGTTGTCCAGCCTGGTCCCCACCTCCCGCGAGGGGGAGTCCACAGCCTGGCCCAGAGCGCACCTAACCCCAGCCACCTCGTGACTAACGAACCTCAGGCCTCCAGGCTGCGGAGTCACCCCTGGCCCTGCCGCTGTGCACCTGGCCCCCGAGCGGCGCCGCGGCCTGTTCTCACCCCCCTCGGGCAGACTAAAGATGGCTGGTTTTTAACCGTCGGGGGGGGGGCGGTTTCTAAGCCTCTGCTCAGTTTTTGGTTCTCTCTGGACACTCCCCAGTGTCCACATCTCTCCCGAGGCTCTGGCTGAGCTCTCGCCGGCGTTGGGCCGAGGAGCGTCCCCCCCATCCTACATGCGACAGCCCGGTGAACGCACCCAGCACGACACCGGCCTGTTTGCAAGTCCATGCCGTGGCCGACCCCCGTTCAGCCTGGGCTCCGCTGGCGCCTCCGACGCGTTTCTGCAGTTCTGCCACCTAGCCCCCCCCCTTCCCGTTTTGTAGCTGCACGGTTGGGGTTTCCTTCCTTCGGGACGGGCTGGACTCGTGTCTTTATTGAGCGGTTCCTCGCTGGTTGCTGCCCGGTGCACTAATTCATCCAGGGGGCTGTGAAATCTTATCCTGCCTGCCAACTTGTTTGCAACCCCTCCTGGCCGGGGGTCAGCCTCCCAGTGTAGTCCGTACTCTCCACCCCGTTAGCAACGGCCTTCCCCGGGCGGGCCCTGCAGGACCCCACACTGTTCAGCCTCCTGGCTTGACAGAGACCGGTTGCTGGCTCTGCTCGGCCAGCGTGGCAGCCCCCTTCTACTCATTGAAGCTAGACCCTGGTTCCCGGCTTGCTCTATGGGACTGGGTGAGAAGCCGCAGCCAAGTGGAGCTCTTTCGCATCTCCTGCTTGCCCCCGCCCCGAACCCGGTGGAGGAGGCAGTCGGGTTGGTTTGGCATGATTGGGGGGGAGTGGGGTGAACACAGGGGATTACAGACTGGGGCATGCCTACAGCTGGGCTTGCCTTTCCCCCGGCCCCAGGACAGACCCCCCCCCCCCCGTTCCCACTGGCTAAGCCAGGGCTGGGGCCATGGGCCAGTGAAACCTGCTGCTCACACAAGGAAGGGGCTGCAGGGAGGGCTCAGGCCGGAGTGAGGGGGCGGGGAGGAGGGGACCCCCCCCCCACACAGCTTGGTTTGTGCTTGCAGAGGCGGAGGACGCGGGGGAGGAGGAAACCATCGTGAAGAAGGTGCACGGCTATGTGCAGCAGGTGGCTCAGACGGCCAAGGATGCCTTCAGCAAGGTCCAGGAGTCCGAGGTGGCTCAGCAGGCCAGGTGCGCCCCCCCCCCCATCTCTCACGGCAGCCCCCCCTCCTGCCCAGGCTCCCCGGCTGAGCAGCCTGGGGCAGACCTGCGGCTGGGAGCCCCCCAGTGCAGCCCTCAGCCCCCTGCGAGCCAGAGCGGGCCGTGGGCCTGGGTACGGCCCTGGGCCAAGGCAGCTGAGTGAACGGGCAAGCGCTGCGTGGGCCCCGGCCGGACGGCCCCGGGCAGGCTGGGGGAAGCCGGCATCGTTCCGCGGCTCAGTGCCAGCAGAAGGGTGCCCCCGGCGCTTCCGTGAGGGTCAGGCGAGGCGCCCGCCCTGCTTGGGAAAGCTGCATTTCCTGGCACCGGCACGGCCACGGCCACCGAGCCGCAACGCCCCGGGCGCCCCCCTTCCCGCTCTGGCCGCACCGCGTCCCACTCGGAATTGCAGGCTCAGAGCGCTCCCACCAGAGCCCCGTGCGGTGACCTCCCTGCCCCGCGTGCGTTTCCTCCTCCAGAGAATGGGTCGCATCGCGGGCCGACGACGTCCACCAGCTCCTGGGCGCGCTGAAGGAGAAGTTCTCCGCGCTCTGGGAGCAGGAGGCGGCCAGGCGGTGAGCCCTGCGGCTGCAGCTCTGGCCGGCTCTCATGTGAGGGGGCAGCCGTAGGATGCGCCACGCAAATTGTAACCCAGCTGCCTGCCTGCTCTGGCCAGAGAGCCCAGCGCCCGCCCGCCACGCTGCGGGGTGCTCCGACGGTACTGCCGCCGGGCCCCGAAGTGCCGGGCCCCGAAGTGCCGGGCCCCGCGGGGGCGGTTTTCTTTTTCCTTTGTAACGCAAAGTCGACCCCGTGTCTTGGAATAAACGGAAGTGAAGCCAAGGGGCGGTCGGGGGCCTTTCCTGGAGCGCTGCGGGGCGCGCACGGAGTCCCGGCGCAAGCAGCTGGGTGCGTGCTCTGGGCCGCAGGGCCTGGCTGCAACGGCTATTGCAACCGCGCCCATTGCCACGTTGGAGGCGTGCCGGGCCTGAGCGCGGCCCCCCCGGGCATGGCAGCTCCTCGCCCCAACCCCGCGGGGCCGGCTGCAGCAGAGGCCGGCAAAACATGGCTCGAGCCCGGCCCCTCTCCCATGACAACGGGAGCAGGGCCCCAGGAGACCGCGAGGCCCTGGGAACAATGGGGAGCCCCCGGCCGGCGAGGCCCTGGGAACAATGGGGAGCCCCCGGCCGGCGAGGCCCTGGGAACAATGGGGAGCCCCCGGCCGGCGAGGCCCTGGGACCAATGGGGAGCCCCCGGCCGGCGAGGCCCTGGGAACAATGGGGAGCCTCCGGCCGGCGAGGCCCTGGGAACAATGGGGAGCCTCCGGCCGGCGAGGCCCTGGGAACAATGGGGAGCCCCCGGCCGGCGAGGCCCTGGGAACAATGGGGAGCCCCCGGCCGGCGAGGCCCTGGGAACAATGGGGAGCCCCCGGCCGGCGAGCCCCCCATCCCACCCCCGGCCTGGAACGCTCCGGCTCCCCCCATGCCCGCTGGCTGCACGGCCGGGAATTCATTCAGCATTAGGGCCCCCCCGTGCGCCACTGGGACCTGTGCCCGCGTCCCTAGCCCACGCAGGGAAGGGGCCGCCTGTGCCTGGGAGGACGCTGGCCCGGCAGGACGGCACCGAGCGTGTGCTGGGGGGTAGAGGCCGAGGCCACTCGTGTGGCTGGGGGCCCCCCCCCCACAGGGAGCGGGATTTTCAGCCGTCGCTCAGGATCGGGCCCCTTTGCGGGGTGTGAGACCCTCGGGCCGGAGCAGGGCCCCGCTGTTCTCCCGGCCAGCGCAGGGGACGTGAGGCAAGGCCAAGGCGCGGGGCCGTCTAAGCTGCCGGCGAGCGGTGCGGGGCGGGTGCGTCTGGTATGCGTTCCCCCCCCTTGCCGACACGCTCTGCTGCGCAGCACCCCCCCCCCCCCCCAATAGGTCAGAAGCAGGCGAACAAGGCTGGCGGGGGCAGAAAGGCACCGACAACAGCCAGCTCCACAGGGCTGCCCGACGCGCTCTCCGGGGCTGCGGCCAGCGCGCAGCGCCCTGCGCTTCGGCACAAGGGGGGCAGCGCACCCCGGGAGGCCCCTGCCGGGCCGGGCGGCTGGCGTCTGTTGTGGCGGGGAGTCCGTGCTACCCCCAAGATGGCTGCAGACGCAGGAGCAGCCGAATTTGCACGACCCAGCTCCCGGCTAGCTCGCCAGGCCCCTGTGCTGAGGTCTCCCCGCCTCTGGTCCTAGCCAGCTCCGCTAATGGCCCTCAGCTCCCGCCGGGACCAGATATGGCCCAGAGCGGCCCACTGAGCTTGTTCCTGGGGGAGCTACAGTGGCCTCTCCCCTCTCCCCCGCTGCCCTTGCCCTGCATCCCACCTCCGCTTCCACGCCCGGGTCCTGCAAGAAGGGGATTCCAAGCAACGCCCCTTGGGAAGAGCCCCCCGGGGCGCCCTGCCCCTCAGCTCTGCGCTAGGATCGCTAGGGCTGGAGAAAGGGGCTCCCCCCGTCCACCCCACAGTCCCCCTCCTGGCCGCCTGACCTGCACACCCCTTCGCTTCCACTCACTCCCCCATCCCCCGACACCCAGGGAGCCCCATGTCTCCTCTGACCCACGGTGCCGTCAGCATCCCAGCCCCCCTGCCCTGCAAACACAGGCCCAGCAACTTAAATCACTTTTATTTGAGGAGAGAATGACGGGTTGGGGAGGAGGGGGGCTGGGGCAGGTGGGAGCCCTGCGCCTGAGCGAAGAGGCAAGCTGTGGGCAGGACGGTGCCAGCGGTGATGTGGCGCGCCCGAGCCGTGTGCTGATATCAACCTCCCCCTGCCCCAGCGGAGGGCCCCTCATTCTGCAGCAATGGGATCAGTGATAGATGGAGCCACCAAGGGCCGTGCTCCTCCGGCCAGCTTGGCCCAGTGCTAGGGGAGAAGGGGAGGGACACGCCTTGCCCCTGCTGGGCGTTAGCAGCAGAACTGAGGCAGATCAGTCGGGAGCTCATTGTGGCTAGGACAGGTGGGTGAGTCCTCGGCCCGGGGCTGCTACTTGGTGTTGGCCATGCTCTTGCGGATGTTGTCCACAAAGGCCAGTAAGCGGGTCTTGAAGCTCTCGGTATAGGGGATCAGACGCTCCTTGAAGTCTTCCAGCAGGGGCGTGACCTTCTCGCGGAAGGTGGTGAGGTGCTGGATCACCTTGGCCTGGTACTCGGCGGCCTGCGGGATGCCCTTTTCCCGGATCTCCTGCAGCTTCTGGCTCAGCTTCTGGCGCAGCTCGTCGCTGTAGGGGGCCAGGCTCTTGCGCAGCTCCTCCACGTGCCCACGCATCCTGTCCCGGGCTTCTTCGGCCACAGGGGTCAGCTTCTGCTGCAAGACCTCCACCTTCTGCTTGGTCATCTCCTTCAGCTCCTCGCCGATGGGCGCCAGCTTCTGGCGGTAGCTCTCCAGCTCCTCTGTCCACTTCTTGTAAAACTGATCCAGGAAGGGCTGGATCTTCTGCTTCACTTCCTCCATGTCCTTGCTCAGCTCCTTCCTCAGGGTCTCGGTGTCCTTTGACCACTGCTCCTGGACCTCCTTGTAGTAGGGGGCCAGCTCTTCCTGCAGCTTCAGCGCTGCCACCGACATGGACTCCAGGTTGTCAGCCAGCTTCAGGCTGCAGGGGAAGACAATGGGGCCGGAGTTACAGGTCTGCCTGTCACCTCTCCTGGCAAAGCCCAGGCAGGCCACCTTGTTTCCAGAAGAACATAAGAGTGGCCAGACTGGGCCAGACCAAAGGTCCATTTAGCCCAGTGTCCTGCCTGCCCACAGCGGCCAACACCAGGTGCCCCAGAGGGAGAGAACAGAACCAGGAAATCATCACATGATCCCTCTCCTGTCATCCATTCCCAGGCTCTGGCAAACAGAGACCAGGGATACCATTCCTTACCCATCCTGGCTAATAGCCATTGATGGACCTAACCTCCATGAATCTATCTAGCTCTTTTTTGAACCCTGTTAAAATCCTGGCCTTCACTACATCCTCTAGCAAGGAGTTCCACAGGTTCACTGTGCGCTGCATGAAGAAATACTTCCTTTTGTTTGTTTTAAACCTGGTGCTTATTCATTTCTTTTGGTGACCTCTAGTTCTTATGTGATGGGAACAAGTAAATAATTTTTCCTTATTCACTTTTTCCACACCACTCATGATTTTATAGACTCTATCCTATCCCCCCTTCATCTCCTCTTTTCCAAGTTGAAAAGTCACAGTTTTATTAATCTCTCCTACAGCAGCTGTTCCAAACCTCTCAGCATTGTTGTTGCCCTTTTCTGACCCTTTCCCAGTGCCACTATATCCTTCTGAGCTGAGGTGACACGTCTGGACACGGTATTCAAGGTGTGGGTGTGCCTGGGTTTTACACGGAGGCAATAAGGCATTCGCTGAAGGGAGGGGAAGGCACGGCCTGCAGATGGGCTCTGCTCCCAGCCGCTGCCTTGTGCCAGGACTCACGCTGTGCAGTCTGGGCTCTCACCCTGGCTGTGACACCGCCTTCCCCTGGCCAATCCCCTCCCGAGCGACCCCACTTTTTGGGTGCCCAGCTTGAGATGCCCAGGGCCTCAGACTGGCTGGAACCCCAGCTCTGGGTCAATTGTGGATTTAACCTCTTCCGGGCCTCAGTTTCCCCAGATAGCCAGGGCGAGGCAAGGTTCCCTCTGTTCTCTGGTGGTGGAAGGAGGGGGAGTGCTAGATCCATCACCAAGTCCTCAGCTGCGAGGCAGTGCAGACCACTGGGCCTCCCACAGCGACAGCCGGGACCAAGGCCTCTTGGCTCCAGGGACGGCGTGGCCATCACCAGTAGATGCTGGGTCCCAGGGCCTGACACACCCAGGTGAGCAGTTCCCCTTCCAGCCAGCAGAGGGCAGTGGCGCCACGCGGGAGACCGCTTCCGAACAGGCACGTGGCAGACGACAGGTGCGTGGCACGTGGCTGTGGGGCCTCGTGCCCGGCCGCCCACTCCCCCCTTGCGTCAGCTACTTACTCAAGCTGCTTGCCAACTGCAGAGGCCTCAAACTGGGCGATGGCTTCCTTGCCACTGGCCTTGACGGTCTCCAGGTAGACCTGGACCATGTCCTTGAAGCGATCCACGGCCGTCTGGGGGTCCTCATGCTGCCAGAAGTAGCGGGCCTGCGTCCCTGCAAGGGAAGCACCAGGCGGCTCAGGACCAGGGCCCCAAGCCCCACCCTGCAGCACCTCAGAGACACCACGTGGCCCCTCCGGCCAGCTCAGCCCCTGGGCTGGCAGCTGCTTGTGTGTCAAGCCAAGGTTTGGAGGAAGGCTCCCAGCATCCGAGGCCCCTGGGCGGGGAGAGCTCATGGGGGAGTCTGCAGAGCCTGGCCCAGCGAGACATGCGGGCCTGGCCATGCTCGCTTCAGGGGCTGCCCCGGGCTGCCCGCTGCTCCCCCCAGCCCCCCGGTCGGGGATGTCCGGATTGGCCCCCGCGAGTTTCGTGCTGCTTTGGGGGAGGCCCTACCTGTGAGGAACAGCAGGGCGAGGATCACAGGGGCTGCCTTCATCTTCCGCTGCGACTCTCCACCTGGGGAAGGAAAACGTTTGGCTCAAGTGCCCAGCTAGAAACAGCTTCACTGTGAGCTGCCGGCCACGGAGCGTCACCGTCTTCCCGTGACTCCTCTGGGACACGCCTGGCTCCTCCTGCCCTGATCCCCCTGCCGCCTCCATCACCCGAGGAGAGCCCCTTCCCCACCCGCCACTGCCCCATTCTGCCCCCACCCACCTACGGCTGCCTGGACTCTGCCTCCGCCCGTCTGCAGAGACCACTTGGCAAACAAGCGTCCAGATGAACAGGCCTGGGGTCCCTGCCCCTTTGGCTTCCCAGCCACGGCAGCTGGTTTAATTCTCCCAGGCAGGGCAGAGTCAGCACATGGCCTGCCCCGTCGCTTCCCAGCGCACCAGGGCACAGGCAGCCTCCCAGGACAGCGGGTGGCTGCCGGTGCCACATCGGCGCTCTGGGTGCCTGCTGGGGTGGACAGGGCAGGACCCCCCCAGTGCTAACCAGGACCCAGTCCCAGCACATCATGCTCCTAGGACAGAGGCTCTTACCGGTTTCGCCTCCACCTGCTGCTTCTGCTCCTCTCCTGTGAGGCTCGTGCTCCTGCACTGCTGCTATTTATACAGGCCAGGGGGTTTGCCACGCAGATAAGCGGGAATGCGCTCCCAAGGGCTGACTATGTGGCGCGGAGAGTTCAAGGATCGAACACATCCCCCGCCGTGGCCAGGCGCGATCAAGGAGCAACTACCTGGGAGGAGAGGCCAGAGCAAACAGGCTCCCGCAGCAGGAGCTTCCAGACCAGCTCACCTGTTTACACTGCAGCTGACCCAGATTTCCCACCAAGCACAGGGGGACCTGCTTCCCCCCAGGCCTCCTGAAAGCCCCTGGGGCTGGATGGGAGCCAGTGGGCGAGCTTTGCATCCTCTGGGATTCAGCCTTTTCCAGTAGCGCTCTGGCCTCTGCCTGTTTCTTTTGAAGGACAAACTTGGACTAGCCACCACGCGCCCCCCCCCCTCCAGCTCAAGTAACCAGTTACAGGTAGACCTGTGCGCCCAGCGCAGGCCAGGCCATCGGGAACCTGCCAGGCAAGTCGCGCTGGGCTCTGGGGGGGAGTGATAGGGGGTGTATGACCCATGAAAAGGAGGGAGGCTCTGACCTCCTGATAGCCGGCCATAGCCTCCGACACACACACAATTCTCAGCCTCCTGAGAACGGCTCAGCCTGGAGGACGACCGCCAAAGCCGAGAGACGACGGCGGCTCAGCCAAGCCTCCCCCGGAGGGCCACGGGGCTCGTCTCATAGCGCTTTCCCTTGGGGCCTGCGGAAAAGGGCCTCAGGCCCGTGAACCAAATCCTTTTGTGCCCATTGAAAGGGACAGGATTCCTCCCTGCCAGAGAGGCGGCCCTTCGACAGCCAAACCTGCGTAGTGCCCCATGGACAGCCCGGCCCAGCCTGGCGTCCGCCTGACTGGAGGCCGTGTGGCACAAAGTGGGGAGTCTCTGTCAGCCCCAGGCAGCTGGCGCTGCAGTTGGGCCGTGCTGGGATAGGACAAACAGCCCCCAGGTCTGGGTTTTGGGGCGAGAAAGCCAGTGATAACGGAGGGGGTGTGCGGGAGAAAGCAGCAGTGACCCCATCCCAAGCATAAAGCCCTGCTCACTCCCCATCGGCAGCTGCAAGGGATCCTCGGGGGAGACCCTGCCAGAGTTACTGCAGCGCTGGCAGGGAAAAGGGAGCGGGCGCCAGGATCTCTTGACACACGCACAAGCGCTTTGCAGAGCCCCGGCCTTACACTCTGTGCTGCAAACCCCGCGGGTATCCAAGTGAAACCCAGCACCTGCACTGCCCCTTGCTGAGACCCCTAAAGCAGCAGGGATTCCTGCCCAAGCACGGCATGCACAGGAGACGCTTGGACATGTGGAGCCATCCGACACAACGGGACGGGATGCCAGGGCACTGCCAATTCCTGCTCAATCCCTTGGCCTTAGGCGAGGGCCGGGCAGGGAAATGAGAGATGCCAGAGGAACAGATCAGAGCAACGGTCCCAGCAACCCAAAGGCTCCACACGATTCAGACACTTTGTCACTTCATCGCCTGGAGCTGGTGGTTCTGCTGGACTACATCAGCCCGGGAGACGGCACATACAAACCTTGCCCACATCTGCCAAGTACGTTTATGATCAAAGCAGATACAATCCCCCCCCAAAGCTGTGCAGCTTCTCAAGGGAGCTCTGTGCTGCCTTCTAAAGCCACTTGGCTGCATGTGGACACACGACGAAGACTATCCATTGATGGCCAATGGATTAAAAGTCTTCGAGCCTCGGGAAGTGCTGTGGGCAAAGACCTTCCCACTCTCGGACATCCGCCGGCACTGCCCTACGCTCAGCCCCGGCCACACACCTTCCAGGAACGGTTAGGACAGCGGTTTCCAACCTCTGTTCATGTGTGGACCCCAAAAACGCATTGACTGGAGACGCAGAGCCCTGTGGGTAGCATAGGCCTGGCCTGCAGATGAGAGGAGTGCGTTCGTACGGTTCATTCGGAGTTCAGCTCAGGCGTCGCACGGCAGGCCAAGGGAGTCGTTTCCACAGGCAGGAGCCCCCTTCTGTCTAGTTTAGGTCTAGCATGCCAAGAGCTCACCTGCCAGGGGCTTCCACACAGCTGGTTGGACGGCAGCCTGAAACATGCAGCAACCGGAGCACCGCCAGCCCTGGCGGACTGGCACTTTCCACTTCGGGGAGGCTGTCCAGAGCACTGAGGTTGGCCCGGCTTCTCCTCCGCCTCCGCCAGTGAGCAATACCACAAACCAGAGATCACGTAAGATCATAATCATGATTTTATTTGTCATGATCCCACTGTCCAACTAAGTTACTAGTTGCAAGTGACCCACAAAAAAAAAAAAAAAAAAATGGACTAAAGATTTACTGAAAGTTTGTTTTTAGTCCAGCATCAACGAGGAAGAAAAAATACTTCGGACATTTCCAAAAAACAGAAATAATAGCAAAGTATATTAATGTACATTCAACATATACTGCGCGTATTGATTACTACAATACAAAGCAACGATAAAAAAGTGTGATACTGCGAAATGGCATGGTTAAGCAAGTCCCTGCTTTTCTTTTGGATGGCTACTGTAGGGCAGCTGTCAACTCTCCCAGAAATACAATGTCATGTAAACAAAAGGAAAACAAATCAAAGATACAGAGCAACGTCAAAAAGGCTTTCCGTGTTCTTTAGTACCTTCTTGCTGAAGTCTGGCAAGCCCTGTTGGGTCCTCCACCCTCCCCCAAACACACACCGCCTATTGTACATGTTAAGGAAATGTGACTTGACAACTACACACCAACAAAACCAGAGCAACAGTAGGCTTCCTAGAAACGTTGACCTGGGAGGTACTGTTCCTTAGTTGCAGATTTCTTCTCTCCCCTCCCCTCTTCTTGTAATTGCAGGTCCATTGATGACAATTGCTGGAGGAGGGTGAGTTTTGGGGAAGAGATGGAGATAGCAAATTAACCTTTGCCATATTGGTCTCACACTTCCTTCTGTGCAAATATAGGAGGGTTGGATTGATTTTTCCTTTATTAAAAAAAAAAAAAAAAAAAAAAAAAGCAAACTCCCCAAAAGTGTCAATAATAGGGATTTTCAGTTGTAGCTTTTAAAGTTCCAAAGGCAATGATGACACAAAAGACTCCCCTTCGCCCCAACCACTGGAGGGGGCATTGGTTTCTATCAGTCAAGGAAAGAAATCAAAAAGACAAAGAAAAGATCTATGCACATCTGAATTTGTATAAAGGAGAACACCACTTCTGCCACAAGAGAAAAAACCAGTCACAATTACAATGTCATTAAAAAGAAATAAAATACTTTGAACAAAAGGTGCAAGTCACAATTCAAATAGAACAGAATCTAGTTAAAAATTTCTCTCAAACAGAAATTCCTTTTGTCTTTTATTATTAATAATAATAATAATAATAATAATAATTAAAACAACAACAACATTTACCATAAAACAATTCCTACATGATCAGGAGGAAAAGCTAGAAAAAAAAACAAAACAAAGAGAAACAACCTGTCTTCTCTACTTTAAACGGGAAAAAACAAAATAAAATAAAAGGTTGTCCGTGGACTTGAAAGGCAAAGGTATCACAAAAGGAGGAAAAAAGAGAAATGATCCTTTTAGCACAATGGCGAAGGAGAAGAAAGAAAAGCAGACAAAGAGGAGACACAAAGCGTACTGCACCACTCCTGGGTGTTCTAACCATCGAGGGGAAGAACGAGCGGGGTGGGGAACGCAATCTGCTCCACGGGATGGGGGGGGGGGGAGAAGCATGGTGATAAGAGAGACTGAGTTGCTCTTGCCCCAGAGGAGCTCTGGGTCTTGCTATCAGGTCAGATGCAAAGGATGTGGAAATCAAACTACAGGGTGGCCGTCCACTGCCCTAGGGGCTGGGCTTGTCAGACATGGTGTACGCTGGAAAAACAACTCTGGGTTTGGACTTGGTTTTCAGGAGCTCTGCTTATTGCTTGCCAAGGACAGAGCTGCCAAATCCCTCCCTGCCTCTCGCTTCGCCTCACTAGGCAGGTGCCAGGATGCGTTTGTCCCGTCCTCTCCTCCTTGTCCCCAGAGAAAGGGGACGTGGGACACGTCTGAAGAGTGGAGTTGAATGAAAGGGAGGAGGACTGAGTCTCCACCATCCAGGACTGCCTGGCCCTTTGCATTGAAAAACCCCTCCAAACCCAGCGCAACACTCACGCTCCACAGCGTGCAGGACTCAGGTTCTCTGGTGAGCTCTGTGACAGCTGGAGTTACAGGTAAATATGGCAAAAAATTAAAGAAACCGAACGAAGGACACAGCGAGGAACTGATTATGAGGAAAGGAGCCAGGGTATTTCAGTGAGAAATACTACGGCGATTTGGCGCAATGCTGCTAGATACTGTTGGTTTAAAATGGACCTTTTCATTTCAAAGCTGTACACAAAACCTGGAAGAGAGAGGAGAGACGGAAGAGTGTTAAAAGCCAGAGCAAAAGACAGAGACTTCTCCCTCAACATCCCTCTGCCCGCCCCATGCTCTAGTCCTACCCAGCCAGCTGCATGGCCCCAGCATTCATGCTGCCAGCGCCGCAACGGCTTGAGAGAAAAGGGAGACGTGCACAAGGAAGGGCCATGCGCCCCTTGGAAACATGCCCACTGCTCTATGCAATGGGGATGTTAAAAGTCCGTTAAATAGGTAACTGGGTAACCACTGACAATCTCCTCCCAGGAGCCGGCTGAGTTTCACGGATGCCATTAACGTATCGGTTAAATGGTTAGTCAGTTACACTCCAACATCCCTACTAGGCAACCAGCCGGCCCATGGCACTACAGCACCAGGGGCCCCTGAAAGCTCCCCTCCCAGAGAGTCAGTCCCACAGGGGTGGACAGGCAGGCACAAATCACAGAGGAGATAAGAGATACAGCTGTTCAGAGAGCTGCCTTCTGGCTCACCCAGTGCAGAGCCCCTCCCTACACATCCTAGCACAGACGGGAGACATTGCTGCATGTGCTTGTTCTGGATCACGGGATGGCTCCCTGTTCTGTTCGCTCCCGCGGGGCACCTGGCACTGGCCACTGTGGGCAGACAGGACACTGGGCTGGAGGGACCGTTGGCCTGACCCAGTCTGGCCGCTCTGATGTTCCTGCACAAACCACAGAGAGTTTCTCTCGCCAATCCCTGGGCTCAGAAGTGCCAAGTCGCTATGGAAGGTCACCAGCAGCAAGTGGATGGGACAGTGCTTTCAGCAGGGCACCCGGCGGGCCTCTGGAATCCCTGCCACGTCTGCAACTTCATTCTGAGACCCCCGCTAAGGGGGCCAGGAGCTGTCTAGGGATCCCTCATCTCTGGGCTACTAGTACTGGAGACCTACCCGAGAGGCAGAAAAGGGAAGGCCTGTGCCTACAGGGGAGAAAAAGAGGGATACTCACTCCCTCCTTCCTGTTACACCCCAGCCTGCTCCATCCCAAAGGGCACCTCTGGGTGCTTGTAGCTCAGGAGGACGTCTGTAATACACGTAGATGGGTAACAAGAGGTGTTTAAATGCTGGCTGCCGTCGGCTAGAGATGGGTGCTCCGGACCTTCCAATCTTTCCGCACAGTCTGCAAGAGCACAAAGAGAAACATCAGCGTTTGTAGGAGAGGGGGAGAAAACTCTCTGCTGCTTGGGAAGTGGGAGAGCCAAGCTGACGGGGGCTCTGGCTAGAGGGCTCAGGCAAGGCCTGAGGTGCTGGGTGTGGGTCAGGGCCAGCCGACGGGGCTCTCTCTCACTGTGACAGCAAGCCACTGCAGTGAGCCTGGCATGGATCCAGGACTTTGCCACTGGCACAACTACCTAACAAGTCCCACTGTGCTTTCCCGGCCTCCGCCCAGCCGTCTCCCCGCGGTGCAGGGAAGCCAGTAGCGTGAGCCTCCCAGGAAACCCAGTGGCACAACACCAGGAATCCGCTCTGTGCCTGAAACGCAGCCCCGCCCAGGCTGACGCGCGCCTGGAAGTGCTGCCCCAGACGCACGCACCGGTACAGGCTCTGCAGGAGGCTGGAGAGAGTGGCGAGAGTCAATCCACGGAAGCTTTCCACACGCAACTGGCCAATACACCTCCCACAACTCCTGGTCTTTCAGCCTCCAGTGCTCGGCCAGTGCAGACACTCCAGCCCTGGGCCACACTTACAGAGAATGCCAGTCTACTCTATCGCCACACCCAAGCAGTGACTCGCTGGCGTGGGCCCCCATGTGACAGATCAGGATGGCCCCAGGAGACAGCAGAAATCAGACTGCAGCGGAATCCAATTGCTTCGCCAGCCCCAGGGAAGGCCTTACCCTCACTCTCCCTGGCATGTAGCTGCTGGCTGGTCATGAGCGAAGACTGGCTGAGCACGGCGTCAGACATCCGCGCAGAGCTGAGTGCTTTCCCCGCCATCAGACTCATCCCCGGCAGGTTATCCAGCTGGACCTGAGGAGAAGGAGAGCGCTGCCGTGAGACCGTCACCCCAGTGCTCCCCCACGCCCAGAGATGGTCACAAGGGCCCTTTCACGTCCAGCACGCTAGTGACATCAGGGTCTCACTGCCACCGAACTGCTTTCCAAGGGCTGAGGCTGAGGCTCACAGCACTCAGCACAGCTGGCCTGGCTCCCCTCCCTGCATGGCTGAGGCTGCAGTGGTGGGTTGTTCACCGGCCTTGCCTGGCTGGAAGTTCGGCTCTTTTGCCCATTAGCAGACACTGATCCCTGGTGCAACTCAGAGTGTTTGCAGCAGAGGGATCCTAGGGGGCACTTAATCCTGCAAGAAAATATCAGAGCCACTTGAGTCTGCGTGGCAAAGCCGGGCCATGCTTGGTTAGCCCCAGCTGGGAGACTTCACTTCTGGGCTGGTCTCTGCTAGGAGCATGCGCAATTGTGAATGGGACACGGCGAAGGCAGCGTGGGCAGCACACTGTCCCTTTGCTCTGCGCTACATTTCAGGTTGGCCCCACAGGTTTCTAAGATGGCCTGGGACCGTCCCAAACCTACATAAGCATCGTCGCTGTTCTGGATGGTGTGATGCCTCTGCAGAGTTCTCGGTCTGTGGTGTTCCGTGGAAGCTGGTCTTGAAGAATAAGCCAGTCCATTGTGATCGGGCATCTCCATAGCTTGCCCAGGAGAACTTCTGTCCATACAGTTCCCTACAATGGATTCTTGGACATCAGACAAAAGAGAAAGGGAATTAGCATAACCAAGCCAGCGGTGTCTCGAGTGGCACACAACAGGGCGTAACTGCTTTACAGGCAGAGCTCTGGCAGAATCTCATGAATTAACAGCCTGTTGCCCCCCAAACTCAAGGCACTGACCGCTGTGCAATGAGGGGAGCAGCTGGCCATGTATTCCTTGCTCCTGACTGAGAAGCAGGATTTGGTTTTCTTGACTCCAAAGACCAGGGTGGGCTGGCTCTATGGAAGAAGATCTCACTAACGGCTTGACTACTGACCCCCTCCCCCCCCCCACGACTAGCAGCCCATCAGGACCCCTTCAGGAGAACTCAGAGGGAGGACGGAACTATTTCTGTCTCAGCCAGGTGCGCACTATTTGAGGAGAAACACTGTCACAGTGTAGGGGCGACACCCACACAACCGCCCTCTTGCCCAGGACTGTGACGGTGTTGAAGGGGTTGGATGCTCCGGAAGAGACCACTCTGGACAGAGATGCTTATGTGATGCAAGTCCCAGAAAGGCCACCCGGCTACCGCAGCCTGCATAACCCCAGAACAGGGAGTTACCCAGACACTAAATCTGCATCAAATCACTGCTCCTTGCCCTTTGCAAACATGTTTGTCGGGAGCCGAGTATCTGGGCAAGTATCCTGGCTGGCAAAGTCCATCCATAAGCTGCTGAAGGAGCTGCTGTGTCTGAGGGCAAAGGTGACATTCCTATCAAGTGACTTCTAATGTTACTACAGGTCACACCAGACTCCCAGTGACGCCGAGGCACAAGGAAGCTATTCCTCACTTCGGTCACATCCAGCACGCTCCTCCACCAACCAGGCCTCTCATATCTGTTGTGAGGCAGGCAGGACAAGCCAGCTGCTCTTTATGCAAACTGTGCACTCTAGAGAACTGACACCTGGTGAAAACACAGGATCAGTGACACTGAAAGGAGGATCCATCTGTTAGATCATCCCGTGAATCTGCTGCAAGGGCAGGACACACATCGCCTGCTGGCAGCCTACCAGGCACTCAGCCGATCCCTGTCCAGGCTGCTGCGTGGCACCAGACAGCGCCACGGAGAAGCCCTGGTTCAGTTTTCCTGCTCTCCAGCCCACCAGGTACTGGGAATATTCAGGGACAATATGAGAGGGTTAAGGGAACGGACCACACACAACTCTGGAGCTGCGCTGAGTAGCACAGGAAAACAAAGCGTTGGCAAGAGGCAGAGAGAAAGAACTGCCACCCACCCTGGCTCCGGCCGCAGGTCCCTCTGTGGGGGCAGCTGGCTGAGTGGGCAGCGCTCAGGAGCCTGCAGCTGTCAGCAACCTGCTTGCTTGCGAAGAAGGTCAGTACACTTCTAGAGCACGAGAGGTGCCAGCAGACGGCTCTCCTGGAGCAACCCGGACATCTAGAGGCTCCGCAGAGGGGAGGCGCTCTCTCCTGGACCTCCTGCTCTCTCCAAACAGGGCCCCGAGCAAGACAAACCTGTCGCACTTGCCACTGCGGTCAGCACGTCTCCTGGGGCGGGGCGGCTGCATGTGTGTCCATGGTCCATTGCCAGCCCAATCGGAATTCTCTCCTCCCAGCTCCTACCCGAGCCGGGTAAAGCGCCAGGCAGCACTTAGGTATCCACCCGGGCATAAGACAGTTTGGTCCCCACATGGCTTCCACACAATCCAGCGGCTCTTTGTTCCTCCCCCTGTTAGCGAGTAACCCCCAGGACAGCCACAGGTTGGCATGAAGGAGGGCTGGGCAGCGCTTTCAAGCTGTACGGCTTCTGGAGCACAATGCCACCCGGGAGACCCAGCCTTGCGGGCCAGAGCCAGGCCCGGGGAACAGCCCGAGCCAGGACTTAGGCGAAGTGACGGCATGCCCCACAATGCTATCTGAGGCCCCAACACACAGTCACACTGCTCTGGGGCACGCACTCCTCGGGCACGCCAGTGGACGGTTCCCAGGAACAGCGCACGCCTCAGTGTATACACAGACGTGCAAGTGACCAGGAAGTGGTTCACCATTTCTCAAGCATTAATATCTACTCCTCAGCTTCCCCAACGCACTGTGCTCTTAGGGAAATCACGCTTTAACCCACTCAGTTAACATTGTGAATGCAAGAAGGGGCACTCAGAGACCAGGCTGACAGCTTAGCTTTTGGAGGGGGAGAAATATCCCCCAGTGGTATGCTCCCATTGCTCTTCAGTGCACATGCACAGAGCTACTGCGAACGCTTGGGCTGTTTCCTATGCAGAGTGGAAGTGAACTCATCGGTGCTATTTACACTGAGGGTTTATTTCACTTAATTCGTACATAGGTTGCTGAAACGTTAGCCCGATTGGAGCTGGAAGAGAGCCGGCTCAGCTCCAACTGGGTTATTAAACACAGGGAGGAAAATAAAGGTCAGGGCAGCTCCGCTTTTGAGTACAATGTACTCTATTAACACTCCAGCTAGCCACATGCACATTCCCCCATTCCAGAGCCCCTTGCACAACTCCTGGTAAATGTTGACTTGCCTTTACTCATTTACAAAACCTTGCCATCTAAAGTCCCCCTCTCATGTGTGTCCTATGACCAGCGCAACTGGCGGGGCACAAGTCTGGCTTCTGGCTTGCTTCGCCATTTGCACCAGTTTCTCTGCCGTTTATTTAGCTGTGTCAATAACAAAAGTGACCCATGTCAGTAAAAGCAGGCACCCCAAAAGCGGTGTTTACAGAGCCTGCTTGACCTGGGCCAGGGCCATGCCTGGAAACACAAGCACAGCTGGAAAACAGAGGCCTGACAGGCGCAGTGAAGGAAGCCACTCCTTGCCCGAGATGCATCACCTCACAGCACTCCTGCCTGAACACGCAGCATGGCAAGATCCCTGGGCGTGGAGCCTCCGCAGCAGGCAAAGCACCCGCCCAGCAAGGGAGGCAAGAGAAAGCCTCTAGGGGCATGAACTAAGCAGCATCTCAGGCCTGACAAGTGTGACTGCTCAGTGCCCTCTGGAATGGGTGGGCAGATGAATTCTACGCACTGGGCGGCACAGGAGGGAGAGCGTTTCAAGAGACCACAGGTCACGCTGGTTTCTCCCCACTCCCTTAGCGGGAGGGCGGACCAGGGGAGGGGAAAGGGGTTTCCACAGGAACAAAAAAAGGCCTGAAGCAGCAGGAGCAAGTCTAACACCCAGTTCTCCTAACTCCCATCCTTCGAGCTCATTCTGGCGCTACACTGCGTGTCCAGATTAGTGCTCTGGGTCACAGCAACGGAGGGAGCTGGCATAAGAAGTGACACTGTGCAATGCGGCACTACCGGGACTCGGGGCAGCGAAGGAGGAGCCACTACAGCTTTGGATACAGTGGTAATTTAACAGACGGATACGCATGATTTTTTAATTTCAAAAAACCCAAACAAAGCACCCAGCCCTTGGCAGCTCATCTCGAAAGGCAAAGGAGGACTCCAGGGTCTGTTTTCATTACGTGCAGCTTACGGTCATCAAATTCCAAGTCCTACAAATCGGGCAGTGTCCCTTTACTACATAACGATTCTCCTCCTTGTTTGGTACTCGGTTTGGACATACCCACAACGTACTTACAGCCTTAACAACCGAAAGGCTCCAGCAACTCTGCCCTGTGCTGTCACTGACAGGCCCAGCTACCAGCATCTGTGCTTGGGTGCATGCGGTGTGTATCTGACACCGGAAGAGGCTGTGTCACGTACACGCGTAGCGCTAAGTCTTACCTCTGCTGGGCACCTTATTCCTACTGAATCCGGCAGCTTGCGGATGTCTGTAATGATGCGTTCCCAATTCCTGCCCCTGATTAACAGTTCCTAGCAGAGATTCTGGGTCCCCGTGCCCGCCTGCATTTAAGAGCAGTGGGCTGTCATGGCCACCTTTGGTCAATGTGTTTGAACTCTTATTGTCCGGAAAGCTGTTCCTGGTGCCCTCACACGCACAGTCCTCCTCCATGCTCTCCGAATGGGTCAGAGCCGGAGGGTGTCCGTACCCATGCGGTGCCCCTGATGCAGATACCTGCTGGATACATTCTTGTGCCCTGATTTTTAAGGGATGCTGGGGGCTGTTGTGATGGTAGGTGTCAGCGTTCTGATAAGGCAAAGACAACGACTGCCGCTCCGACAGGTTCTGTCCCATGCTGGGGCCCACGTTCCCAGCATCTCCTTGGCTCATGTGCCTGAACAGCTCTTGAAATTCTTGCTGCTGCTGCTGCTGCCGGCGTTTGATGAGCTGTGCAAATTCTGCAGGGGGCAGTCGCATGTCCGAGTGCCCCGTGAGCGAGTGCCGGGGGGAAAGCAGTCCCTGGAGGATGTGCGGTACCTGCTGGTGTCGGCTGTAATCCGGCGGAGTTGGGGACAGCAGCGCCTGCTGCAGCGCAGATGCTGTGTAGTGCTGCTGTTGATGTGCGCTTTGAGGGAAGCTGGGGAACTGGTCAAGCTGAGGGACTTTCAGGCCTTGCTGTGTTGCAGGGAACCCCACCCCTGCTGAGGGGCCATAGTTGCCGGGGGATGCGCGGGCCTGATCCGAGAACAGGTGGGGATGTAAGTGCACCTGGTCGTAGTTCGTGGGGGGGTACCTGTTCATGTTCAGGCTGCAAGGAAGAAACAACAGTGACTGTGTTGCAGCACGTGAACGTAGAGGAGGCCGCCACCCCCCACCCCGGGCAGGCACAAACTACCAACCAACTCCAGTCACGTGGCGTGAGGGCCTACTGGAGCGGGAGAGAGGGACGAAGGCTGGTCACACAGCACCTCTTTCCAGGGGGGCGCAGAGACAGCACATTCAGACCCTGCAGCCACGGCGCCAGGAGTCTCTCTAGGGCCCGCTAACGAGGAGCGCTTGAGGGCTCTGGAGAAAGCGGGGGCAGAAAGGTGCTGTGAGAAGCTAGCGTAGGCTCTGGCCAGGCCAGGTACAAAGGCAAATTGGAAATGGTCTCTCGTTCCGTGAGTGCATGGCTCTGACCGGCTACCATGGATTTATTTCTTCCCTCCCGTCCTCCTTATGAAAGCACAGGGCTCAACCTCAGCAGTGCCTGCATCCCTAGAGAGAAAGCTGGCTTCCTCTGCTGTGTGGCTCAGGAGATGGGCTGCTTCACACAGCCCTGTCCCGTCACCCCCCGCCCCCGGCTGTCAGAGCCTCCATCCCACTGAAGTCCAAGGATTCAGACTAGGATCACAGCTAGCGCCAAAAGGTGGCCAGCACATAGCCAGCGGCTGGCAGTGAGCCCGGTGCTCAGGCGCCTGCCAAACAGCCTCTGCGCATGGAGCCATGGCGGCAGGACTGTGGGCTGCCCTGTTTCTTCTCCCCGGCCCGTGTCCCCTCAACACCTCCCCAGGTGAGCAGAACACTCAGAGCACTCAGCCAACAGCCTTACCTATGCGACTCTGCACTGTCAGCACTGAGCTGCTTGGACAGCGGCCTGTGACCGTACGTGAGAGAGGCCATCAGGTTAGCACGATGCTGCATTTGGATCTGATTGGCACTCGGGTTGATAGACATGCCCCGGGGGTGGGGGGACATGCCCTGCCCTGCCACACCTGCCCCGGGCAGGAGGTTGCTGTGCATCTCTCCAGGCTCTTGCACTTGGATGGTGACCTGCTGCGGCTGGGATTGCTGCGGCATGCCCATGCACGTCAGGGCCACGTTGGGGGGAGGGGAGCAGTTACCAGACTGCTGGAAGATCGCACTGTGGGAAGGCATCCCTTGGAACTGGGGCTGAGAGGCTGCACCTGCAAAGAACAATCCCTTTGAGTCACTGGGCTGAGCTGCTGCAGGGCTTGATAGCATCTTCTGTTCCACAGAGACCGCGCCTGATGCTAGGCAGGGCCAGAGGGAACATTTTCAGGGCCAAGCTGCATTTCAGTGGGTGATGAGGTGTGCACCTTTTTATCTGGAGCTCAAGTTTTATCATGCTGCGGCCGCAGCTAAAATACTTGCAAGGCAAGAGAAACACTGCCAGTATCAAGTTATTTGCATAATCAGAGACTAAGATCCCTTCTCCCGCCCCCGGAAAGTATAAGCCAGTATCTCATGACATGAAATGTAACAACACATTCCAGCTGGCAAGATCCAGGGCAAGTACTCTGATAACACCAGCCCCTTCTGCCAGATGGAGTCGCTCCTCCGTTGGCACCATGCGCCAGGCACTGAGATGGGGAGAAGGCATGAACTGTTTTCCCAAGTGCTTTACATAAAACCATAAGGTTCTGACAACCGGCCTGCAGAAGAGGCGGACAGATGGCTGGGTATAGTCAGTGCTTACCATGAGTCTGTAGCATGCTGCTATTCACGGGCGGAGGGCTGCTATTTGGCTGCCTGAAGAGATGATTATTAGGGTGGTTTGGGGGTGGACTAGATGGCTGAATCCGTAACCTACATGAGAAAATAAGCATCTTCGTAAATCACTCTTCCTGATAACACCACTTGTTCAAGTTTTACAACGGAACTCGAAGGGCTTTTAAAAACCCAAATACAAAAGTCTCCTTTGGAATCCTAAAGGCTTTGCACAGAATTCCCATTGCATCTTCCTTTGCTGGGTGGACAGGGGAGTACGACACAGAGGTTACAGCATGGAACATTGTGCCCTCAGGTTACTTCCAAGGTTCTCTAGGACAGAAATGTTCAGAGCCCGACTGTCACAGACTTGTGCTCCAACAGCTCCGCTGCAGCCGGCACATGCCTCTAGGAACGAGGCCCAGTTCTCTAAGGTTCTATGCTCCCAGCTGACTCTGGGGCAGGGCTCAGGGCATCACTGAGCAAATGCACGCCCACCCACCCACCCGCCCACACTTCGCCAAAGCAAAGCCCCTTCTTTACCTCTGCAGCTGGTGAGTGAGCAGAGCTGGCTGGTTTTCACATGGAGCTTGCAAGGGAGGAGATGGCTGAGGTGGGCGAATACAATCCTGAGCCAGGCACCAGAAAAAAGTGTTTGAGAGCATTCAGTTCCATCTCAAAACGGAGAGAGTTTGGACCAATACATTAAGATACACCAGGGCTCCCCAAATCCTCAACCCAAGCCAGCAGGCCTCGCTGGCCTAGCAGCTGTGCACACACTGCTCTTGAAAAGCCTTCCCACCTGCTCCTCGTTACAGCCGGACAAGCCATCTAACTTGCTACCTCTACAGATGTTTTCCTCCCTCGTCCCACAGGACCTTCCAATACTCTGTGTGGCACAGCAGGGAAAGCTGGCTAGGCTTCTGGGAGCAGGCTCTTGCTCCAATACCTGAATCTGCTGATGGAGAATTTGATGATGCTGCTCCTGCTGGTACAGCATGTGCTGCTGCTGTGTCTTCTCCAGAGTTCTCTCGTCCATATGCCCACCATACATCTTCTGTAGCTGCTCGCACTCCTGCAATGAATTCACCCCCCAGCGTGAGCAGTTCTGCACAGCGACCCTGCTGTGCAAAAAAGGCTTTCGCTCTCCAGGCTCCTTGGCTGGAAGCCAGCGAAAATGAAGCAGCTGCGGGCGAGAAATCCTAAGCTATGGAGTTAGCAGCATTTGCGTGCATGCCAGGCTCAGCCCAGCTCTCTCACGCCACCCGAAAGGAAGAAACGCTCATGAGACTAAACCAGAGATGGGCAAAAGGGCCTCCACGGGCCAGATCCGGCCCACCAAACGGATGGATCCAGCCCTCAGAGGCCCTGCTGCTCCCCTACCGCCAGGCCAATTGGGGCTGGGGGCCGGGGAGGCACACGAAGTTTCCTCAGCCCTGCCAGGAGCATGCGGCTTTGAAGCTCCGTGCGCTCCTGGCAGGGTGGAAGGAGACTTCTCGCGCTTAGGGTTGCCAGGTGTCCGATATTGACCCGGACAGTCCAGTATTTTCGCCTCCTGTCTGGTAAAAAAAATTCAGAAAATACCAGACACCTAAAATGTCCGGTATTTTCCCGGCCAGGAGGCAAAAATCCTGGGTGCTTACCTGGTTCCGCAGGGAGCTGTCCGGCCTGGAACAGGAAGACAAGATGGCGGACGGCTGCCAGCAGCCTGTTCGAGCCAAAGAGCCTCAAAAGCATTTCTTAAAGAGGCCATGCTGGTTTTTAAAATTTTTTTTTGCTTAACTCTCGGGGTCCTTTTTTGGGGGGGTGGGGGAGGGGGAGACAACAACTTTGGTCTCCCCCCTTTTTTTTCCCCCTCAGCAGAATTTTTTCCCAGGTGTTTTTTTTTGGGGGGGGGGGAGGGAGTGTTTTGGTATTTTTGGTTAAACCATCTGGCAACCCTACTCACGCTCCCCCACCCCCAAACCCTGATTGGCAGCTTCCTCCGCCCTGCCCAGCACTTAGAAGTGCTGCTCGCTCCTGGAAGGGTGGGAGGAGGTGGGGGTGGGGGAGCACGGGATTCGCCTGCAGGTGGGGGAGCACGGGAAGTCTCCTCCCACTGCCAGGGGCATGGTGCTTAGTGGGAAGGGGGGGGCAAAGGGGCTCCCCCACCCTCAGACCAATCATGGTCTGGGGGTGGAGAAGCCTGAAGCATCCTGGCCACGACCCTTCCTTTTGAGGCCCCGCCCCATTTTTGAAGTGGCCCCCTGGCCAAAAATTATTGCTCACCCCTGGACTAAATGCACGGGCTATTTAGTGTCTGTACACGGCAACTGCAAGGAGCACAAGGGCAAAAGAAAAGCATTGGTCACGCAAACCCCAAGACTGAATTAGCTTCTCACGCTCCTGCTGTGTTCACAGTCCTCACTTGAGCACGATTCCTTGTGCCCGACACACATTTCTACAGTGACACATCACGCTCCCAGAAAATGGGGAAGGCTGCAGCTGACATCAAGAGGACGATGGCAGCTCTGTAAAGCTGCCCCAAGACACAGAAGGGGGGAGAAGAGATGCTCCCCTGCTGCGGGGCTGAAGAATGCTTAGCTCCAGGAGACAGAGCAGTAGGAAAGTTTTCCTCCTTTGTTTCCTCTCCCTCCGTGAACTAGGCTGACCCACAGCATCCCGCCTCCTTCCTTTACCTGCTGAAGCTGTTTGATGCTGCTGTTATTGCCCATTTTCTCCAGGTGGGCTTTGAAGGCCTGGATGCTGGCAGCACCATCCGAGAAGCGGCGAACGGGGGAGAAGCGCTCAGTGGGCAGGTGCAGGGTGTTTGAGTCCTTGTAAACAGAGCTGAACACACGGGGAGGTGGGTTAGAGACACCAGCCAGAAACACTCAGCTACAGAGACATTTCATGTACATCAGTTCTGCCTGACGCTGCCTGCCCAGAAGTTGTTTCAGCGTGAGAAGTAAAGTGCCATTAGTTTATTCGGCAGCAGCAGGCTACAGGGTTAGCAAGGCCATTTTGTGCCGGGGCAGGTACTGGCTCTAGGAATTTGCCAGTCTGGTTTATTTCCTCGCTGGGGCACCAATCCATAACTGGCCACCCAACTTGGCTGGCCCTTGCTGCCACAGAGCTGCAGAAGCCATTCAACAGCCAGGAACCACAGGTGTTTCTCCACCCGAGAGCCACCAGCTCTCAGACTGCACCGTGACCTCTGTGCTAATCTGGAGGGTCCTTGTGCTCCAGCTGGGCGGGGATACTTTGTGTGATGAGAGACTGTTGCATGCTCATCTATCTGCACGGGGGGAGCAGCAGCCAGTTGGGGACGCGCTGTCTTAGACGAGGTGTTTCTGCTGCTGGGAGCCACTGTCTCGGTATGGTGCAGCCTGTTCTCTAAGAGGAGACCCGAACAAGCACAGCTGGAGTTTGCTTGTTCCGTCTTCTTCTGAAACATAGCCGCCCAGCAGGTTAGGGTTTCTAATTTAAACAAGCCCAGGAGCAGGACCAGCCTCACACACCCTGCCCCAAATCCTACCCCAGCAGCTATACTTGTAGCCTGGAGAGAGACTTTGCTGTGTACTGAGAGAAGGGCAAGGACATCCCAGGGATACCTGGGAAAGGAGGGAAACTGGAAAATACCAATTTGTGCATCAAAAGGGGCACCAGTATCCCTGACATCTGCAGGGAATGGAGGCTTCTCATTTGAATGCCAATGAAGCTTAGCCCACCCCCTGGGAGCAAGCCCTGCCCTCTCTCAGCACACACCCCGGCTTCAGAGTCTCCCACTTCCTAGACATGACATGCGGGTGAACCCATCAGACCAGTGTGTTCCAAGCACTGAAACACGGCAGCCCTGGAGCGGGAGGGAGTTTTGAGCTAAACATCTTCTGCCAAATGCTGCACCTCCTGGGATGGGATGGGGTTGCTGCATTCGTAGGGCCCCTCGGGACTAAACCCAACAGCAGCAATACAAACGTTTTAAAAACACTTCTCCAGTCTTCAGTGTGTGCGACTGTGGACGGGGGTGGGTAAGGGCAGGAATGACTCTGCTGACTACAAAGCTATTGAGTCTGTTCTGCAGCCACTCTGAGCCAGAGGACAGGCTGGCACCCTGGGGGGAGGGGGGAATATGATGATTTGCACAGAGGGAGAAGCCTCTTCTCCTGCTAGGGACTGCCTTGTTTCAGCCTCTTCCCTGCCCAGCCAACCAGCAGCCTGTGTGCTCGATGCCAGACCATCATGATAGACACATGTGAGGATAAATGGCCCAAGCCCACTATCAGGGCAAATGTTTGCAGAGGAACTTACAACCTGCCCTCCCAATACCCAGCTTTACTTTCCAGAACTGGAGGTCAGAAGACATTTTCCCAGCAACCAACTTCCCTTTCAATCTGGGTTCCTACATATCAGCCAAATCCAAGCGCGCGCTGATCCTCAAGAATACATCCTTCAAGAGTATTCCTGAGCGCTGCTATCGCTCAACCCACAAAGCAAATGCTCACACATGACAACCCAGTTCGTTTCTCTGCCCAGGGGGGCTTAGCTTTTTTACCAGTTCAATCCACACAGAAAATGAGTGGGCAAGAGTCTGGCTGCAGCAATGGTCTTTGTCTGTGAAAGGGCCTTAAGGAACAAGTCTTTAAAGCACCCGTAAGGACGGATGGTTGTAAAATAAACCAAGGACAATCTTGCTCCATACAGCAGTGCTTCAAACGGAGTTATATTAGACAAATTGATACTTTGAATATTTCATGGACGTGCAGCGTTCTCTGGTGAAGTCTGCGTGGAAAGAAAGCTGAATCTCTGCTGAAGAAGCTACCCCTTACAGCAGTAACATTTTCATTCCTCTTGTAACATTTCCAGGATGTCAGTTCCACTTCTTTTCACATCCTCAGCCCTGCTTGGTAAAAGGCATTTGAGCTTTTACCAATTACAGATCTAAATATGGCCCACTAAGGCTAAAGTTGGCTGGCTGTCATGCTCCCTTTCGGCCAGTCAGCAAGCCAAAACCATCCATCTGACCTTCCGACTCAGGAACAGACAGCAGAAAGGGAGCATTGTGCACCTGGCTCCCAAAGATGCTGGCATGGTGCACAGTAATCCTGCCCCTTGCACTCCAGTCTGGCTTTTCAGACTAACACACTCAGAGACCTCTAAGTACAAATCACTTTCAATCAGACGAAGTTAAGCACCAGAATAGAAGCTGACAGCTGTCCAATAGCTAGTGCTTTGTGGTTTACTGCTGGCCATGCCACACTCTAAGGCACAGCCTTCCCCTAGCTATGTCTCAGGTGTACACGGACTTCGAGGAAGCTGGTCTGGGGCCACATTTCATTTTCAAGTCTACCTCTTTGGATCTCAGGCACATCTGTAGCCTCGTAGGCTTACAGGCCTCTGCTGTGACATGTAAAATGCTCATCACCGAGGATCTGGAATGAGCCAGTGCTATCCTCGGCATGTAAAAATAGAAGAGCAGAGACAGGATGAGAGCTGAGGGCCAGAGAGGGTAGGGGCAGGCTCCTTCTAAAGAGCCTGACAACAATATCTTCATTTCAACCTCCATTCTGAAGCGACTCTGGAAGCAGGACATACAGTATGTTCTATTTACTTTGCAAGGGTCTTTCTTCTCTTCCTATAAAGCACTTCTGTGACCCAAGAAATCTCACTCCTCCTCTCCTGCCTTCCTGCAAGTGTTTCTACCCAGGAGTAATTCAGGGCAACTCAGGGTTTCTCTTTTGTCTTCCAGAGTTCCAGCATGGCACGAAGGCCGACTCAGTCTGCTCAGAGTTCACCTGTCTCTGCTGGTTACACCAATGCTCAGCTCAGCAGGTATCTGGCTACAATAAAGAGTGCTTTAACAAGCTTGCCAGTGTGAGCTGTTTTTGAGGGTTTAACAACATCAGCACAGATCTGATCTTCTAGGTAACTGCTTTCTCAATTGTTCAGCAACTGAAATCAAAGAGAAAGAAGAGTGGCAATTTACACTTGTGTGTCACACCCTCCATGCTTTGGGGTCAGGGTGCAGTTTTTAAGTGGTGTCTGCGGCAGTTGCGCCTCCGAATTGCTGCAGCGGCAAAGGACTCTCTAGAATGAGTCGTTCTCAAAGCCAGGAGGGCCATTCCTCCAGAATTTTTGCTCGCTTGGATCCAGTGTTGCAGCAGTTGCCTCAGTCACAGGAGTTATAATTGTTCTCCCGCAGCCCTCTCCTCCAGAGGATTGGATTAGAAACAAAATGACCAACAGGGAGCTTTGCACAGAGACTCTGCAGTGGAAACACACAACTCTGGTGCAGTGAGGTTTCTAACCCTACGCATGGCTTACTCCTGGCGCAGCCTTTCGTACAGCATTCCACTACCAAAGAGTCCACAGCAGCTTTCTTACTCACTATAGGGCTGAGCCTACTAGTAGGCTAACAGAGCATTCCACTGCATGGAGAGCTTATTCCTGACCCCTGGGCAAAGGTAGCCATCCTGGCAAATCATCTCCAGCCACAGAAGTGGGGCTGGAGGGGAAGAGCCAGCTGAGCCCTGCCCATGAGTCCACAGATCCCCTGCGCCATGCGCTTAGCACGGATGGAGCCTACAGCTGCTCCGAAATGAGGCATGTCCCACAGGGCCAGCCAGGGTCTGCTCTGAGGGTCTACTCCTTTCTTCACTCAACCCCTGTATGCCGTCTGCACTCCACTCACATGGCCTCCAAGCAGGTTCCCTGGCACAGAGCTGCCCCGATGGCCGGTGCCATTACTCACCGGTGCTGATCGGGTACCAGGTGTGGAGCCCAAACCCGGGATCGAATAGACTGCTGTCCTAGCTGCCTCTGCAAGTCTGGAGGGATTTCAGCTGTAGGGTTGGTCATTGCCAGAGTGTGCCTTTTTGGCCTATTTGCCAAGTATCTGCAACAAGCAGGAGCACATTTTATAAGTGGAAGAGACTGATGGGAATACTCCAAAAGAAAGGAGCAGAAGCAGATAATCCAGAGAGTAATTAGGAAAGAAAAAACGCTCACTGCAGTGCTCAGAGCCTGCTGTGAGTTGTGTAACACCCATCAAAGAGCAAACGGGACTGCCAGTGTGTCAGGTTAAAGGGACGTTAACTGCTTAGTGCAGGACGGAAGTCATAGCCAGCTTTATTTCCATGCCAACCTTGGGAAAGAACAGACTGACCATTCATCCCCTCAGGAGGAAAGCCTTACTTCGTCTGTCAGAGAATTCAGGCACATTCCCTGCTCTGGCTGCAGGGACTAAAGTTATGCTCTGTCGGGATTCTTTCCCATGAAGTGGTGCTAGTCTGACGGCTAACAGCCCGGCCGGCCTTACATCACATGCACTAATGCCCGGGGGCCGCTCGTGTGCGTAACACCAAAGCACTGGCCAGAGAGCCGGGCACAGTGCAGACAGATGCTGTGCGTGCTTCCCTGCATGGCTGCTGCCCTGCAATGTTTTCAGTCTGGGGGCTGAACCGAGATCAGCATATTCAATGGCTCCACCTCGGATGATGGCATTTATGACACAGCTATCACCACTGGAGATTAGACTGTGACCTGCTCTTTGCACTCTGTGGGTGACCCAGCCCAGAGCCAAATATAGGTCGAGACAGAAAAAGTGCGTGTCAGGTGCGCCATCTAGTCCCCGCTGGGGGACACTTCTAGCATAGCCGGGGAATCAGTGTTTGCCGGCTGCACCAATGATGCCTAAAGCAAAACTGAGAAGGGAAAGTGAGGAGCAAACTCAGCCCCCCTCTTTCCTGAACCCTGCCTTCTGAGAGCTTCTGCTTTTGGCTGGAGACGAGTTCACAGCTCACCTGGGGTGTTTCACCTTTGGGTCCCGTTTGTGTTTTGTTGGATGCCGAGGCCAAACAAGGCAGGAAGGGCTTGACAGTGAGATGGCAATGGATGCAGCTATGTTGGGATGTTCTGCCCTCTTGGGCAAGCCCCAGGCCAGCTTCTCAGGAGCTAGCTATGGTGGAAACACGGAGCAAGCTTCGAGGACAGGGTGGAATCGGTGCCTGGACCGGGACTAGGCAATCCTCCCACCACTGAATTTGGGTGAAGATGCATTGGCGGAGAGTTATGGCTACACAGATTGTCGCGTACACAAAGCCAGAGGGTAAAATGGGGGTTACAAATACTTCGACTTGATTTATATTTGATGTCTGCAACTAAAACCTGGACAGTAGGGGAAAAGCAGCACTTAAAACTATGGCTCTGTAAAATGCATTATCCATTGACACAAAAAAGCAGCAAGTTAACAGAATGAAGAGTACTTAGTGGTGTGGTGACTTGCCAAAGTCTGAGCCATTAAATGCTGGAGATCCATTTGAGGGAGACAGGGAGAGTTTCCCAATTGTGGTTTGCGACAATCATTTTATTTCATGGCTCCGGGGAACAATCCAATCATGAACTGCAAGTGTTTGGGTGGAAAATGTTTTGCAAGCTCAGAAGAGATGTGATTGTGCCCAGGGCATGAGGGGTGGAATGCAGGCTATTTCAAGGTCAGGCAACCTAAAACAAACAAGGACAAAAGTTGCTCGGTGGTTACCGTAGAGAGCATTCAAGCCAGAGCTCTGAAAAGATAAATATTAGCTTCTGCCCCCCATGTTAATACTGTTTATTCTTCTACGGCTGATTAGTGGCATGTCACAGTGTAAGAGGGTGGGGAGAAGGCAGGTTAATGTGCACCCATTAGCACAGTTTAAGCCTGGGCCCATCCAGCGGATACGGAGAATGTGGCATAAGCACACACAAGAAGGATTGAGGGGTGATATTTTCAAAAGGCGCTAAGTGTTATTTTCAAAGGGGACTTTGAACCCGCCTCTCAAGGACACAGCATGAGACTTGGACTCGTAAGTCCAGGCCCACAGTTTTGGAAGTGCTACCCTAAGTCTCCAAACCGTACTTGTCAAGTCTGACTCTTGAAACCCTCCAGGGTTCAGCTGAACGCAGGGATTTTAAAGGCCTGGGTATTCAAACCCTGGCCAGTGGAGGACACATTGGCAACCGGCCAAGACCTAGAAGGCTGCACCTTATTTGCCCCCAAATGGAAAAGGCTTCAGCTTCATTCAGCTTCCCAGTTTGGAGGGATGGCCCATGGGGACTGCAGGTGCCAGCTTGCAACTTTTGCACAGCCCAGAGCAGTGCTGTCAGTCACTGGGCTCGGATTCCAACGTAGGAGGCTGGTTATTGACGCTGTGTGTCACGACAGAGCGTTGCGTGCTGGGGCCTGCAGTGTCTGGCGGCCAACCCTCCATTCTAAAGATGAGGATGACCATGGGTGGCAACATATAGCTTCCCGGGCCACACTTTGCCTACCGGTGGTCTAGAATGTGTACTTGAAGGACAGTAGGCTCCTGGACAGTGGAAGCAGAAGGAATAGCATCTGGAATTCGTTAATGTGTCCCATGTTCTATGGCCTGGTAGACAAGGGAATGTGGGCACGTACCCGGGATAAGCCACTGTTGTACCCAACTGCCCACCACCATTTGAACCCTTCTGGTTTGCAACAGTGAGACCAGCAAAGGTCCCAAAGGCTATAGGGATATTACAGGGAATTAAATGGCTTTAGCAGCAGCTCCCTCAGTTCTACACCTGCCTGCTACCCACCTAGTGAGTATTTGCATCCTCTTGGAAGGACAATATCCACAAAAGCTGAGGAAGTGCCCGCTCTCACCCAAGTTCCTGCCCATCAGAACTGGGAAGAATCCATCAAACTTAGTAAGTAAGATCTCCTGCACCCGTTGGTTAGCAGAAGAACTAGCTGCACAAAAGCTACTAAGGAAGTATTGGCAAGGCCAGCGTTAGTGGTTTTGCCTGGAGGAAAACCCCCGGTACATATTTTGGCTGGGGAGAGAAGTTAAGTTTTGGAGTCAACATTGGACCACCTCTCATGTTGGAACAGACTGCTTTCGGACCTAGTGCTATGGCTAGAAGTCTGAAGGGCTACAGATACCTGCCTTTTTAACCAAACTCACTTCGTTTAAGGCATCAGAGTTGGGTGTTTACTGCAGGTCTTGTTCTAAAAGCTGCGCAGATAAAATGAGACCAGTCCCCCAGTCAGGGACGAGGGAGGGTGCGGTTTCAGAAGCTGACAATGCAGGTTAGTTTGGTTTGCATGCTGGTGCACCCTAAGCAAAAGCCATTAGTGCTTAGAGTTTCTGGAGACCCTATTGCTCAAACAGCCGGCAGAGTTTCAGATGATGCCAGATTGTTTCACAGAGTCATTTGTTCGCCTGTTAGTAACTGCCTGGTGTGAACAGGCGCCAGAGTTAAACCGTCCCCATAAGCACGGCCTGCAGCTTGGGATGAGGTTGAGGGGTTCGGTTTGAAATGCACCACAGAGGGAGCCTCTCCAGCAGCATGAGGGGAAAGGCCAACAGATGGGGGGTTACCTCTGCACAGCTTCCTGATCCGGCTCCCCATCGGAGCTCTCCTCATCCACGGGGGTAACTGCTGGCACTGCCTGAGGAGAGAGGAAAGGGGAACCGTGGGCTCCAGAAACGACTTGTTCAGCACCGTTCTGGGCTGAGCAGAACTGACGTTCTGGAAAGGTTTCCAGCACAGTGAGGCACCAGGCACTGGGGGGCACTCAGAACCCTCCTCCACACCACACTCTCACCACCTGCCCCCAAAGCAGTGCACCCTCTCCCCGGGCAGCTTCTCTTTGTGGTGCTAGCAGGAAATGCAGTCACAGAGGGAGCACACCCCACAGCAACACGCCGGCACTTAACACAGGCAGATTTTCCTTTCTCTGATCCAATAAAGCAAGAGAGTGACCAAGCAACCTTAGCGAGAGGGTTACAAACATCAGGCTCTTCCCAGCACTTCTGGAGAGAGGACACATTTCAGCTACTACTAAATGATAAATAAAAGACCCAATCAGTGTCAGCACATCACAGTCCTCACGGTAGCGAGACGTCTGGCCTCTAGAGCTAGCAGTTTTGTGCAGGTCATTAATGGCAGGAGGAAGATACAGAACTGGGCAGATTCCAGCTGACAACCCCAATACGATAACAAAAAGGAACAAAGCGATTAGAAACATGGAGAGTGGACGCAAGCGTCACCTTGGAAACACGCCACTACTCCCCAGACACGCTCACTTCCACTGGGAAGGAGACAATCCCACGGGGGACCGGCTCAAGCAGTCAGCACGCCTCACGGCCCTCACCAGACAGCTAGCCATGCCCATTCCGAAGGCGGGGCGCCACAAAGCCAGATGCTAAGCAAGCAGCAATGTGGGGAGACGGGAAAGGAAAGGTGCTTGCGAGGCACCTGGTAACCGAAGGGCCGAAGGAGTTTTAAGCTCTAGGAGCGTAGACATTGTGGAAGAGTCACAGCATGGCCAGGAACAGGATACTGGCAGCAAAGCCACCATCTGTTTTAAAAGGTCCTCTGAATCCAGCTTCAGCTTAGCCTCTGGAGAGCAGGTGGGCAGAGAGGATGAAGGGAAAGGGGGGAGGAAAGGGTCCCCGAAGGGGACAGTATTGTCGGAGGAAAGTCCCGGCGGAAGGAAAGCAAAAGCAAATGGCAGGTGGCGAGTCTCTGCCAACGTTGGGAATCTAGCTTTTCATTCCCTGTCCGCCTCTGCAGTACTTTCACACACACCACTCCCCCCGGCTTTCGCTGCCAGCTCAGCCAGCAGGAGGACATGTTTGCAGACATGCCACCAACTCTGTTCTTCCTTTGCTACTTACCGGCGTCATAGTGACGAGGGGGGAAGGACCTCGAGGGCGCTTCAGCAGCTGTTGTGCGTGCAGCTGGATGTTGGCTCCGCCGTCCGAAGCCCGTCGCCCCAGAGGGCCCATTCCATTCAACAACTGCAGCGTGGGGGGCTGCAGCAAGGACTGCTCCTAGGAGGAACACAGAGTCAGCACAGAATACTATTCCTCCTCCGATGCCTGCTGAAGGAGGATCTCAATGCATCTGGATGCAGCCACATCCCCTGTGGTGCATACAACCATCCCCAGACTGGATTAAAAGCCATTCAGAAGATTCAACAACTTACTTGATAGCCTATGTGCTGCTAGCTCTACTAAGCATTGGTCACTGCTTCCAAATCCCAACTTTTAGAGGAAAACATATGAAATTCAAAATATTTGTACATATTAATATGGGTATTAACATGCACAGTATATAGCTAGTGCTAAATTTCACTAAAGTTTGACTTTTGCTGAGATTTTCAGACAGAAGATAAAATCTTACAATTCATATAATATCCGATGAAACACCTATTAGACATGAGTATTCAAAACTTTTCTTCGCCTTGACCACATTTTAATATAAATAACGTCTCATGGACATTTTCTCTCTCATTTACAGTCATGCAGACTGTATCCTATTTGTAGTCACCAAATATCCACTATATTTATTGCTGTCACTTAGAACATTTTTGCAGCTTGCAAGTTAGCACCATGTCAACAGACGGCTCTCCACTGGCACCCAGACCACATAGTACAAGAACTACGAAGTCCATCTCTCAGCAAGATATGATCTCCCCAGAGGCTAAATTAGCTGTTGAATATTTCATTTAATCTCCACTAGGAGGCAGAGTCAACTTATAAGAGCAAACAGCCTCTTTGGCCTTGGCAGAGGTGAAGTCTCTTCAACATCTGACTACTGGGGGAAACTGAGGCACAGAGAGGGAGCGTGACCTCCCTGAATTCCCACAGTGAGACAGTGGCAGAGCTGGGAGAAGCCCAACCTTCCAGCCCTGAGCTTTAGCCACAAGACAGGCTGGGCCTCTGGGTTTCACATACTTGGAAGCCAAGGCCTCTTGGTGTGATTTGTTACTAGGATCACTGACCCCCCCGCCCGATCAAACACGTTTCTGAATTTCAAATGTTGGGGTCGTTTTGTTTTTACTCAGCACAGCAAGAGGAACAGCCCAGGGCAGTAAGCGACAAACGGAGCTAAGTCTCGGGCTCAGCAATCAACGCTGTCATTAAACCTACGGAGCAGACTAGGGGCTTCTCCAAGAGCGGCAGCCTGCATCTCCGGGTAGCACTGGCTGCAGTTATGGGACTGTCCGCGACGGTTGGTACCTTGTACTCCAGCTGGCCAGTGGGCTGCAGGTTCTGCATCGGCAGCATGTTGTGCATGAAGCTCATGTTTGGCATCACTTGCAGGAATGGAGCCTGGGGAGTGACACGAGGGTAGCCTGGCAGGAGCTTCTGGAGATCTTCCATCACCTCCGTGCTGCACAATCACATTGGGGCACAGGGCTTAGAGACAGGCCAAGCAAACCAACTGACACGCTTGCTGCAGCCAGCCCTGCTTCTCCTGGGCTTGCACAGGGGCCTGGGCCTTCAGGGCACAAGTGCTTCAACATCTCCAGGCTGTCATCCGCCCTGTGGGGGGCAGGACTGGATTTGCCAGCCCAGCCATTCATGCCAAACCCAACTGCACTGGAGATCACTCACGACACTTCCTCTCTAGACACCGACACGTTACAAGTAAGGTGGCGCCCAGGCCAAAGAGTCTGGAAAAGCTCTCTGGCCCACACTGCCGCCGGAGACACAAAACCAGCAGTGATTAACTGTGGTGAAGAGGAAACTGTGGCTCTACCGGAGAGGCCTGCCACACAAGCCAGAGGGGAAACGGCTGTTCTGGCGAAAAGACATGGATTTCTGCTAGTCAGCTAACACCCGGCTTGCCTCCCCACCCCCCACCTTGATTGTGCTCTCGAGCAAGAATCCCACCCTGCCAGCCCGTTCACTGCAGAACTTGGGGTCCTGGGAGCCAGAAAGCAAAGGGACTTCACTCCTAGATACGGAAGGGTGGATTTTTGACATGTGTTTTTCCATCATTTTAACAGATTCTATAAAACCTCTGACCTCTCAACAGGAAGCAACTCAACGGCGTGAGAGCTTCTTCGAACGTATATGCCAGAGTGCCTCCAAGGGGCCACGGCGAGCCAGAGAATCGTCATCCATGGGGCGGAGGGGAGCCCTTAAAAAGGCAGGAGCGGGTGTCTCTGCCACCACTCAGGAGAAAGCCGGATACTCACCGCGGGTCAGCAACTCCAACAGTGTGCCGTCTCATCGAGAGATAGCGGACCAGGGCCTCAGGGGATGGCTCTTCCCCTTCATCACTGTCCAAGTTCATCGTTCCATCGGTCTGAGGTGGGGACAAGCACAAGAGGTTCTGAAGTCAAGTGCCAGTAGCCCAGCGTGTCCCGAAGAAAGGGCGCGCCAAGGGCCACCAAAGGAAAGCAACTTGCCTCTACGATCTGGTTCTCTGGGTTGATGAGCTGCACTTGCGGCACATTGACACTCACGGGGTTGCCTGCCTGTTCCGCCTGCAAAGCAGAAGGAATCAAAACCATGAGGAACTGGGGGGCGGGGCGGGGGCTGCGTGTGTGTGTGGGGGGGTGTCCTTTATAAAAATCAGCAGCAAAATCCTTCGGGCTGTGACTCTGCCTATTGGAGCCAATGGAGCGCAGCGCCCTTCGGGGGCAATCGCCTTCTTCCAAACACACTAGCCACTCGGAGAAGGGATCCCAACTCCAAGTTGTGCTAGATCTTCCTCCGCCTCCCCCCACCCACGCGCCCTTCTCACACACCTGCCACTGAAACTCAGCTACGCTGCACAGCACAAACCAGGGTTAGCATCCAGCAGCGTGATGGCACGCACAGACACTGGAGGAGGAGGGGGGAGATCCAGGAGCCAGTTCTAGGCTATTCTTGTCATCCTTAACTCCTGAACAGGCTTGCATCAGCCACCCCCAAGACGGCCTCTCTCTACTCCCCTCTTCACAGCCTGACCTCAGTTAAAGCAAGAGAGTCGGCTCCTCAGCTGTTCCTGCTGCCAATGGAAACAGCTTCCTCACACCCATCCCAGACGCTCTGTTTCTCAGCCTAGAACATCTCCCTAACTGCCACTAGGGACACCTGCCACTGCATCACAAGACAGCTAGGTACGGTGGGTCGGAGCAGGCCTTGCATCAAAGACACAAGACTACACAAAGGTTCAGTCTCATGCCCGGAAAGTTGCAAACCCCAAGAGTCCAGTAACGCCGACACACGTGCAAACCTACCCCACAGGCAAAGACTCGCCTCATCTCGCCTCATCAGGGGGAGGCCGTTCATGAAGGGACACAAGTTATTTTACGTACCAGCTAAACAAGCTGTGACCAAGCTGAGCATTGCAAGGCGAGGGGAAGGAGCGTGAAACATCCCCACCTACGTGGACCCACCTGGATGTTAGCTGGGGTGGAGAAGGCCATGGTCCGCGGCACGCTGGGCGGTGCTGTAATGCGCAGGTTCTTGTGCCTCTTTAATCGGTCACAGAGCAGGCTATAGATTGCACTGTAGTGATCATAGGCATCTGTCCTTAGTGACTAGCAAGGGAAGGATGAAGAGAGTTTTTTTTCCCCCTCTCGTAATGAAAATAAATCCCCTCCCCCCCACCCCCAAACTCTCTGCAGAAGAAAGTGTTAATTGGCAAATGTGATCAGCCACCAACGTGACATTTACCAGCTGCAGGCAGCAGCCCAAGCTGGCCTGAGTTACCTGTAGTGTGCGCTCTTTGTCCAGCCCCATCTCCACCATTGCTAAGAGCACATCTTCATTCAGTGGCTCCATCTGCCTTTCAATCTTGAGGTGCTGACATTCTGCTATTAACTGCAAGGGCACAGAGAGACCCTCAGTGCTCAGGTGGGACACACCACACACCCCAGTGCCGCAAGCCTATGGCAGGAGGGCCCGCGTGCTGTGCTGCAGGGCTGCCCCGCACACTATCTGAACGCAGAGGGCAAAGCAGGGGCAGAAACAGCATGTCAGTAGCGCACGATCCTGGGAGCCAGCAACGTCCCACAAGCAGTGTGACAGGAGCCCCCGCAGGGCATCAGCGGGGCAATCAAAGGAGCCCAGAGCTACCAAGATGAAGAGAATAATGCAAGATGATGAGCTATCTCAAGTCTGAGAAAGGAGGGGCGACAGTGAGTAAGCTGCACGGCCCAACAGGGAGAACCTACCAACACACTAGCATTTGGGAACTGTGAACTCTTAACGCAGGGCGCTCATTTGGGTTTGAGCAGCTCTAGCGGTTCCCAAAGGGGAACTCGGGGCAGTAGTCAGCCCTCCTCCCTAAACCCTGCATGCGGCACTCCCCGCACCCATTCAGCACGAAGCCGCCCCAGAGCGTTTCTGCCCGCGCACCCTGTCAAACTCGGCATCAGCTTCCCCGAGCTTCATCCATTTATGTTTGCAAATCTGTTCCATCGAGAGTCGCTTGCTCGGGTCCAGCACCAGCATGTGGCGGATCAAGTGCTCACATTCTACAAGAGAGCAACAAGAAAATGAGTCATTCAGTGGCACAGGTCAACACCCCCCCGAGGGACGCAGCTCCGCATTGGGTCTGGAACAAGGGCATTTTTTTGAAGCAACAGACAAGAACAATATTCTGGGGATGGGGTCTGTGGCAAAGAGCAAATATACACGTGCCCTGTGTTGGGCCTGACTGAGTCTTGCACACAAGCATGGGGTTAAATCCCTGATATCTGACGCACAAGCATAGGACCTACCGCAGATTAGGCACAAGCTCTGCCCAAAGCCAAATTAAATCAAGGTCTCCAGCTCAACATAATCAAAAGAACCTGCACCAGCGTGCACCACCAGCTGCCTCTCCCCCAGGACTGGCTGCCCTCCCAAATAAGGCTCGGAGAGACTTCAGGATTGTGCAACACCCCTGTCTTTATTCACCTGTGCTTGTCCCACCACCAGCGCCAAACTATCTACAGCCTCTATGGGCTTCTCTCCTCTGACAGACAGTCAGCCTTCAGCTAGGAGGCTTCCAACTCCCTCCCTGACTGACTTACCTCTCCTCTCCTCTCCTCTCCTCTCCCTCACTGCCTGCCCCCTCCTTCTGGCTCCCTCCCAGCCTCCACAGCCCTTGGCTCGTCAGGCTGGGAGATGCTGCCAATCCCCAGGCTGGCATTAGGCCTTTATATCAGCCCCAATCTGTTCCCCTTGATTGGAGCTGACAGGGCAGAGGCTAATTAAGTGCTCTTGCTCCAGCACCCTGCTGCTACAGGACCCCATGCAGCACTGCGTGACAATGGCCCTCCATCCCCATCTGGGCAGAAGTCAGTGACCGCAGGGGGCTTTGCCAGGCACGAGGGCAGAAAGATCCCAACTCCCAAAGGACATTAATGGCTTCTGCCACGCAAGAGCATGGATTTGCTTTTCCTCATAGTATAGCGCCACACGCTGCTGGTGCAGACCTTGCATTAGGACAGCAAACAGAAGCTCTGGAAGTCCATGGTAACCTTTTCACTGCCTTTCAGTTTTGCAAAAGCTTGCTTTAACAGCACTTGTACTTGGGGCCAAAGGTGACTGACTGCACACCTTTAGACCTGAAGAAGGGCTCTGTAAGCTCAAAGGCTCTTCTCTCTCACTAACAAAAGTTGGCCCAATAAAGACATTACCTCACCACTTTGTGTCTCTAATATCGTCAGACCCACATGATTACACTGCCACTGCCTGGATACCTTTAATTCAGCAAACTTTGCCCCCTAAAAAAGTCTAGTTTTTGTATGAAATACAAACTCCCTCTTTCATTCAACAAGCAGCAGCCAGAACCAGCGCAGTGATGTTTGTTACGGCCTGTAGGTGGCACGCATCTACTTCTCACCTGCGTGTTTACTCTGGCAACGCAACCCAGCCCGTATTTCAGGGGTGAAGGGCAAACCACAATTGCCATCTAGCAGGCTGCCAAGGCAGGATTACCAAACGCAGGCTTAATGCAGAAAAACACAGTTCCCAAACTTCCTTACAACAACAAGCACCGCCGCCATGCCTGACCCAAGCTTGCACCATATCAACTATGATAACAAGTTCAACCTGAAGTCAGAGAAAGGGGTCTTATTCTCAAATGAAGATTTCCATTAAAGAAGGCTCTAAAATAGGAGCTAGAGTCTCCCCCATAAAGATGGAGCCATGTTGGCAATTAAGAATAAATCATACATTTTCATCAACATTATCTTTCCTAATTACAACACAAAAATCTCTAAAAAAAAGAACAAACATGGTTTAAACTTAAGATGCAAATGCACAGTGCAGATGTTTTTTAAACACTATCAAAACCAGTTCAATAAAACAAGCGGCAATTTAGATCTAGAGGAATAAAATGCAAATTCTTCCTTCCACATCAGATCTAGCCAAAAGCTGCTTAATTTTTAAATATTGCATCTTTCCCAGCACTTGCTCATCTCAGTGACTGAAAATGCCCAAGCACCCCATCTAATTCCCCTTCTGCAGCCATTGCCAACTGCAGCTGCTGCTGCTGCTACCACTTATCTAGCTTGCGTATTATGCCAGCTGCGTCTTCAGAGCAAGAAAAACCTCAAAGTATTTTGGTGAAAGAAGATACACTGGGATCGTTTTCAATGGAGAATGCAAGGCATTTGACAGCAGAAGTATCGTGTTATGAATGAATCCTGGGCTAGTGGATGGGGTTACTGCCTCTCTAAGTAAGGAGCTCTGTGGCTGTCCCAGTAGCTGGACAGATGTAGGGCTGCTTTAGATGCCCCTCACATTTTAGTACATCTCTGCCTCCATGCGAGTGTTAGAATTCTCTCCCTGCTGTCCAAAGGACTCAGGCTGGAAGCATAGCAGTTAACCGCTAAGCTAAGTCACTGCACATCACAGGGCACGCACAGGGCAAGGAGCTATCTGCACACTGGGAGACAAGGTGGGTTTTTCATGCATGCCAGACATCACAGGATATCCAAAAGGGTTTGCTCCCAAGTCTGCTACTGACTCTGCCTAGGTAAGTCACCAAAGCTCTCTGGGCCTCTGTCTCCTCATGGGAAAATGTCTCCTTTGTAAAGCACTTTGTGAGGAAGACTGCAATTGAAACTCTAGGAATTACTGTGATAGAACCATTGTTCTAAGGGTCCCCAAGGCACAGAGAGCTGCTATGTCTTGTCTGCACAATGCAGAGGGACAGAAAAGGACAGGAGCAGCCTTACTTCTGTATTTGGACAAAAGACAAGTGCAAAAGGGCATTCAATGAAGCTGAAAGAGAAGCCATATAAAACGGATAAAATGATGCTTTACCGAATACAGCATCCATAATTAACTTGTAGAACTCGAGGTATCAAAGGTGAGGATCCTGGGGAGATTTAAAATAAAGGATTGGGCGTTTATAAGAACAATGGGAACACCTGAGAAAAGAGAGAACACTTACAAGGGAAATAAACCCTCATTCCTTAGGGCATGAGCCACCAAGTAACAAAGATTAGGAAGAAGCTGCCTCGCTGATCAAGTTATTCCATAACTGTCACCTAGGGAATTTCTTGCACCCATCTTTAAAAGCAGCTGGTGCTAGTCACTGCTGAATACAGGATGCTAGAAGGGATGGATCTAGTCAGATGTACTTTTTACAGCAGAGGTGGGTTTAAAGAGAACCTGTATCTGAATGTAGAATAGTAATAGAGATGTAGCCGTGTTAGTATGGTCTTGCTGAAACAAAAGACAGGACTATGCAGCACTTTAAAGACTAACAGGATGGTTTATTAGGTGATGAGCTTTCGTGGATTTGATCTGAGGAAGTCGGTCTGGCCCACGAAAGCTCATCACCTAATAAACCATCCTGTTAGTCTTCGAAGTGCTGCATAGTCCTGTCTTTTGTATCTGAATGTGGCTTTGCTGGAGTTCAAGGGAGACGCAACCAAGCATACCACCGACATGAGACCAGCAGTGCAGTCTCCACTGCCATACGCATTCCAAGACCTTGCAAATGTAGCTACCAGAGGAACGTTCCAATGAGAAAACCTCGGACTGCCAAAGCAAGTCACTGAGGAGGGGCAAAGTGTGAAATTAACTCTCTCTAAACCCTTCATTGACGTCCAACTCATAGGAAACAGCTGGTGTGGCTGGGCTGTCAGCTCCCGAGGGCAGGGGCTTTGCGAAGATCAGACATCCTCCTGGTCACTTGAAGCAGCACAGTGATTAGCAAAAGCACAAGGCACTTGTTACCCAGGAGGCTCCGAAGGAATCGGCTGGACAGTCTGAACCTAGGAAGTCAGGGCCGTTGAAAGCTCTGTAAAGCAGGACTAGCCACACACAGCTCTCCCCCCACATCTGGTCTCCTGCGCATGGAGAGGCTAACCATGCCCTTTCAAGCGGCTGACTGCCCCCTCCAGGCAGTCCCTCCCTTCCCTTTCCTGCAACTGTCACTCATGAGCTCAGACTTCAAAGAGGGCTTTAGTCTGGAGAAAGCACAGAAGGAGAAGGAAATCAACCCTCTATTAAATCTCTAGAACATCTGCTGCTGGCAAAGGGAAATATTTTTCATAAAACCAAAATACTGACAGGTGGCTCCACCAGAGCAAGGAAATGCTCAGTGAAGGGTGCCACGCGGTCCTTTCCTCCCCCAGGCACACCCTGTACAGATCTCAGACCATCAGATGCGCCTCCATCCGACAAAGGTAGTTTTGCACCTTCTTTTATGCTACATCCTTTGCAAGGGCCAGGTGTTGTCTCCATACTCCCTCTCCTCCAAATCCACAGCGTTGGAGAGCCCTCCTTACAAAGGTCCCTTCACTAACTAGCTCTTCATGGCGTCTTGATTTGGCAGTTTTCCCATGCATCATCCCTGGATTGCTTTGCTTTCCTTTGCTTTGCTTGAGTGGCACACCAAGTAAATGGGCCAAAAGGAATAACAGAAGAAGTCACTGATTAGCACATGCCAAAGAACCGAGAGTGAGTGTAAAGGTGGGTGTGTGTAGAGGGGGTATACATAGCAGTGAAGTTCAGAATTCACAAGCTTATCGTTGGTTTGGTGGCTGTTAAGCTCTAGATACTCAAAGCTTCAGGTTGGGAAGCTTCATTGCACCAGAACAGGGAGAAGGGTTTTTTATTTAAGAGAATTAAAGGGTCCAAATGAAAAAGACATTCAGGGTGCATCTACAAAGCACCTAAACTCAAAATAAGATAGGCAACTTGTGCTATGCAAATGGCATATCTTATTTCGATTGAATGTGGAAAGAGCATATTTCAAGATTTGGCATGTCTACACAGTGCCAAATTTCGAAATAATGCGCTATTCGAGACATCCCTTAACCCTCATGGAATGAGGGTTACAGGATGCCAAAATAGGTCTCGAAATAGTGGATGCACTCTCTCGAAATAGCGGGCACGTTCAAAAGATGTGGGGTAGCCACTTCAGGACACTTTCGTATCCCGAAATAGCCCCGCTGTGTAGACGCACCCTCACATAGAGCAAAAACCAATGGCTTTCCTATCTCCATCCACAGGGTCTTCAGAGCTCAGCTCCGGGACATTATAGCTGAAGAGCCTAGTGGAGAACTGCTTTCTAAGCAAAGGAAGGTAGCACATTCCCCCGTGGCTGTGGAGCTAAGCCAGGGACTCTGACTTCCCAAAGGGTTTGCCACAATTTCTCTGGATCTGACAACTGCTAGCCTGACACTGGAAAGGTGCGAGCCACAATATCCTAGGAGACAGATATTAAACGCTGTGCCAATTAATCCCTCTCATCATCCAGCCGGAAGCCCTGAGGAATGGAGCTGAGCCCAGCACATCCAAGAGGTCTGGTTCAGTCTCTAACACACGGGCTGTTCTTGATTAACTGGACTCAGGCCTGAGTACTGTCTCCACATATGCAGCTTCAGCAGTCGCCCTGGCCATGCGTGCTGCACTCCTCGAACTGATTACTCGTGACGCCACTTGCAGCCCCAGTGATAAACTGCTTCTCTTGTGTTGCTTGTAGTTAAGTCACAATGAAGTCGAATCCATGATGATGCAGCAATATTGTCCACGGGAGATCTCTAGTCTCTCTGGCGGCGCAATTATTCACTGAAAATTCATTTCCTTTCGTTAAAACACATGCCCTTTAATGTTGCAACCAGAAGGTGGTGAGCTGCTCTCGGAGGCTGAGTATGGCACCGTGCTGCGCATTCGCAACCAGAGTATTTGTGCGTGCACACAAGTGTATCAAGGACGCTGGTCTGAGACAAGCACAGTGCCGGCAGGAGCTCCCCCCGCACAGCCTGTCAATCCACTTGGATCCTGCTCAGCCTTCTCCCACACAAATATTGGAAGGGCGGCCCCTTCCCAAGCATGCCTCCCACCTCTCCCAGCCCTGACTGCAGCTGCTCCTGCGCGTGTCTCCTAAACTCTGCCAGTGCTCCTCAGTCCTGGCTGGCAGCACACCCTGCCACTCTAGGCTCTTGTATGTAGCCACTGTGAGTTATGCCTACCAGTGAGATGTCCTGGGGGAATGGGGAACTCTGATGAGGGTCAGCAAATCTCCCTCTATTGCCACCTACACCAGGGTATAGACCCAGGTCTGCAGAAGTGATAGGCTACCTCAGTAGGGATTGTGTTGCTCAAATGAGCCCAACCAATAAGCAGAAATGACATCCCACTCTTCTTCCTGGAGAGCAGAGCAATGTGAACTCACAAGTCCTATGCACCTCCTCTTCAGACAGGTATGTGGATGGGAACAGCCTAGAACAAGCGGCCATGAAGACACCCTTGGCATGAACCCAGCTGATAACTAACATTAGTTTCAATAAACTCCAAAAAGGCTAAAGGCAAGTGAAACAGTTGGATTGACAGGAAGAGGGTTTCCTAATGTGCCTTCCCACAGTGCACACGCACGAGCTGGTGCAGCTTTCCTGCACACTGAAGCGGTTGCTAGTGACAGGTATAAAACCTTCCTCCACGTTCCCAAGTGAGAGCCTGGGGACTGCATCATCATCTTCAGAAGAGCTGGGGCTGCAGTTATCTATCCACCTCCGCCACAGTGGCAAAGAATCATGCAGCACCAGACTAAGAAGAGCAACATGCTAATCACCCTCCGTTTTACTCCTGACAGCAGCATTTTAGTGTCATCGCTCAAGGGCACAGAAAGCCTCTGCAACACCCGAGCACTAGCTAAGGTACGTGTAAGTTACAAGAGCTGGGGAACTCTTCGCTCTGCAACCCTTGTTCTTGTCACTAGTTAAGTAAAACAGTTTTCTACAGGACGCTTACTTCCCCTAGCGCACCTATCCTGATCTCCGCAGTGTCTAGCATTTTCTAATGGAACCAAGTGCAGAGCAATTAGTGGGTGTTTTCAAGGATTTCCTCTCCCTCCCTGATTAGCTGGGTGAGCCTACCATTCCCTTTCCCTTATCCCAGGTACCCCAAGAACTGCCCAAGATTTAATTAACCTTGATTAAGGTGGCAGCCTTCCATAAGGGTATGCCTACTACATTTCCAGGCAGCCTATAGTCTCTCAGTGCCCACCATACAGCCCAGCACCACAGGATCAATGTCCAAATTCAGGTGACTCACTTAACCTGCTGCTCTGCAGGCATGTGTCTAACAGGGGTTGGCCACTTTGCGTTATTTTGAAGTCTCTCTCCAAGCTGCAGTCTCTCGTACTAACATTAGGGGCCAGATTCTGGGCCCGTATTTGTGAACAGCACCATGAAGTTACCACTCATTGTCTAGCCAGAGAGGCTACTGTGCACTAAGCCAGGGTGCAAGCAAGTAACCACATAGGCAGCTTATTCTGCACCAACTATTATATCACACTAAGAGTGCCTCTGCATGCATCAACTTAATCCAATTCCTCTATGGACTAATGCGCACAAAGACACTCACTGTAGCGCAAGACATATATTGGGAAACTAACACGCCAGGGGACAGATTATCCAACAAGTTTTTGGAAAGCATTGGAGACAATATTTTATTTCATAAGGCTGAGAAAGCTACTAGGGGGGAAGCTGTTCTTGATTTGAGTTTAACAAATAGGGAGGAACCAGTTGAAAATTTGAAAGTGGAAGGCAGTTTGGGTGAAAGTGACCATGAAATCAAGAGTTCATGATTGTAAGGAATGGTAGAAGGGAGAACAGCAAAACAGAGACAATGGATTTCAGGAAGGCAGATTTCAGTGAACTCAGAGAGCTGGTAGGTACGGTCCCATGGGAAGCAAGACTAGGAGGAAAAACAATTGAAGAGAGTTGGCAGTTTTTTAAAGGGACATTATTAAGGGCCCAAAAGCAAACTACTCCGCTGCGTAGAAAAGATAAAAAGCATGGCAGGAGACTACTTTGGATCAACCAGGAGATCTTACATGATCTAAACATCAAAAAGGAGATGTATAAAAAGTAGAAACTAGGTCAAATTACAAAGGATGAATATAAGCAAACAACACAGGTATGCAGGAGCAAGATTAGAAAGGAAAAGGCACAAAGAACTAAATCTAGCTAGAGGCATAAGATATTCTACAAGTATATTAGGAGCAAGATGAAGACCAAGGACAGGGTAGGCCCATTGCTCAGTGAGGAGAGAGAAACAACAACAGGCAACTTGGAAATGGCAGAGGTGCTTAATGATTGCTTTGTTTGGGTTTTTGTCAAGAAGATAGATGGTGACAGGATGCCTAACATAGTGAATGCCAGAGGGAAGGGGGTAGGTTTAGAAGTTAAAATAAAAGAACAAGTTAAAAATTACTTAGAAAAGTTAGCTGTCTGCAAGTCACCAGGACCTGATGAAATGCATCCTAGAATACTCAAGGAGCTGATAGAGGAGGTATCTGAGCCTTTAGCTGTCATCTTTGAAAAATCATGGGAGAGATTCCAGAAGACTGGAAAGGGGCAAATATAGGCCCAACTATAAAAAGGGAAATAAGAACAACCCAGGAAACTACAGACCAGTCAGTTTAATTTCTGTGCTAGGGAAGATAATGGAGCAAGTAATTAAGGAATTCATCTGCAAACATCTGGAAGAAAAAAAGGTGATAGGTAACAGCCAGCATGGATTTGTAAAGAACAAATCGCATCAAACCAATCTGATAGCTTTCTTTGATAGGATAACAAGTCTTGTGGATAAGGGAGAAGCAGTGGACATGGTTTACCTAGACTTTAGTAAGGCATTTGACATGGTCTCGCATATCCTTCTTATCAATAAACTAGGGAAATACAACCTTGATGGGGCTACTGTAAGGTGGGTGCATAACTGGCTGGATAACCATTCTCAGAGAGTAGTTATTAATGGCTCACAATCACGCTGGAAGGGCAGAACAAGCGGGGTTCTGCAGGGGTCTGTTCTGTTCAATATCTTCATCAATGATTTAGATGATGGCATAGAAGTTGGAGAAGGTCCAGAGAAGAACAACCAACATGATTAAAGGTCTAGAGAACATGACCGATGAGGGAAGACTGAAAGAACTGGGTTTCTTTAGTTTAGAAAAGAGAAGACCGAGAGGGGACATGATAGCAGTTTTCAAGTATCTAAAAGGGTGTGTCAGGGAGGAGGGAGAAAAATTGTTTTCCTTTGCCTCTGACGATAGGACAAGAAGCAATGGGCTTAAACTGCAGCAAGGGAGGTTTAGGTTGGACATTAGGAAAAACTTCCTGCCTGTCAGGGTGATTAAACACTGGAATAAATTGCCTAGTGGGGTTGTGGAATCTCCATCACTGGAGATACTTAAGAGCAGGTTAGACAGACACCTGTCAGGGATGATCTAGATGGTGCTTGGTCCTGGAGGGCAGGGGACTGGACTCGATGATCTCTTGAAGTCCCTTCCAGTTCTAGTGTTCTAGGATTCTAAGTGTGGCCACACGGGAGCTGGTACAGAATAACTACTATGCTTTACATTCACACCTTAGTTTATTGGAACATAGTGTAGGCACCTTCTCCATGTAGGAGGCTCCCAGTGGCATAGCTACCATGCCGGGAAGGGATGACTCCTTCTCTGTTGCAGGAAAAGGTTGGAAGTAACGGTTGCTTTGCTAGTAATACAAAGCTTGGGTGAGTTTTCCAGCAACCTCATGGATCTGACCGTTAGTTCCAAGCTCCAGCTACCAATCAGCTGGGGACTCCGCTGATACTGAATTCCACCAAATGTAAAACTTAAGATCCAAGCAAGGAAGCCCACGGATGTGCACGCATGCACACAAAGCTACGTGTCTGCTTCAAAACTGGGGTTAGCCCCGTGTTTGCGACAGAGAGAAAGAGAAGTGACATTAGAGCCAGGTGCACTGCAGACACGCATGGTACAAGCGCCCTGCAATCTAGGTCTGACATGCTTGTGCTAATCTCCTCCACAGCTCTGACTGTGCAGTCCTGGGTGTCACAAACTGCAACGACCAATCAAGTCAAATTGCAGGGGAAGACATGGGTAGGACAAGGCCTCCCTGCTCACCCTGTGAACCTGGGCTCCCGAAAAGCAGAGCCTGCTGAAGTAACTAACCCACTTGGCCTTCCAAGTATGTTGTGCCCACATGTAAGAGAAGGATTCAGGGTGTGCAAGGAGTATGCGGTTCTTCTCCTTGGTCTCTCCCCACCATGTGTGCAAATGGCTCCTCTGGGATGTGAAAAGCAACCAGTGTATTTGAGCTAATCTGTTACAAACATGAACCAGCATGCCCTGCCAAGGTGAAAGCTCTGATGGAAACAGCATAGCACTTCAGTATTTTTATGTCCTGTCTGGTACCGTGGGAAGATCAGCAGTGACCTCAAGTTGGCATGCATTAAAAACAAAACACTTAACATGCACTCAGAGCAGCTAGCATTAAGAATTTACAACAGACAGAATTGTGGTAATCTGCAAACCGGTCTCCTGAGGGCGTCTTTGAGAAGGAACATTCAACCCTAAATTAACATACTAAACACCACCGCTTTATTAAGGAAGCAGGGCTGTTTAATAATGAAAGCTGATGTCTAAAATCTGTGTACTGTACAAGTGTCATTTACAGCACTGATGTACACGAAAGGCTCACTTAGACACTCTCCTGCAGACAACAAGCCACTCTGGACATACTCCAGAAGCAAGGCACTCCCCCAGCTTTCCCAATGCCAGGGATATTTCAGCCTCTTGAGAACCAGGGCCCAGCATGGCCTAATGGTCACTGAAACGCAATGAGAAAGAGCCAGACGAGGCCAGTCCTGAGACAGATGGGAGTTATGCACAAGAATGTGCTACAGTCCCAGCAGCCCTTGAAGAAGAGCACTGAGCCTAGCTCCAAGCAGGATACTATAATTTCACATTGCTAGCGTGCATGTATGGAGAGAAAGTGGGAGGAGGAGAGGAGGAAAGAAAACACGGTCTGCTAACTCCTGCCCAGCACTTCAGTCTCATCTACCTACCGATGGAATGGATTTTTTTAAAAAATCCCTGCAGCAGCCCATCGCTTGGCAAAGGAAGTGAAGATCAATATATGGATCTCTTGTGGTCCCCAATAGCTATATTGGCAGGTACATAAAGTCAGCAACAGATTTAACTGGCTCCAACAGACTCTAAGTGCTTAAATAGTTGCACACAAAGATACAGACAGGAGCCCTTTTATACATTCACAGGAGAGGATGCATAAGGGGATATCAGTGCAGCTCTTGAGGAACAAAATGCAGCTCAGCTTTACGGTGATTTGATTCTGGACTAGCCATTTACTACTGACCTCGCCTCAAGGAATGAGACACGCAAACACACTGCTCAGCAACCAGCCAGCTCACGGAGCTGTAGACAAGGAAGATCTAACACTCAACCACTTTCAGCAGGAACTTGGTTTTATTTTAAATGCAATCAAGCTGCTTTCTCAGAAGAATCTCTCTGTTGAGCCTACACACACTCCATTTCAGTAGCCTGCATGTCAGTGGCCAGTAAGTGGTACGTACCCAAGGGGGTTCTCTCAGACAATGAGGACATAATCAGGGTTAACAACAGTACTTACCAGAATGCTGCAAAATTCTCCTGTCTCGGGGAGAAGTGGTAAAAGGTTCTAGATTCCTGGGGCTTCGTGTGCTCTCACACTTTGCACCTTTCAAGAACTCCTAAAAACCTACCTTCACTAATACTTCAGACCTGTACTGACAGCAGTTTATAATATGCAAGATTAGATATATGGGAGCTAACATTTCCACAGAAAAATGAATGGAGAAGTTCTTAGGAATTCAGAAACCAATACATCTTACATGTTAGACCCGAGTGCTCAGCCATTCTGCTACCTGAGACACAGAAATGGCCTTTATCTGAAGACAGAAATAAAATAAATACATTCAGCCAGATGGGATTGAAGCTCAAGGGTATGTCCAGACTACATGCCTCTGCTGACAGAGGCATGTAAAATAGGCTACCCGACATAGTCAATGAAGTGGGGATTTAAATATCCCAGGCTTCATTAAAATAAAAATGGCTGCCGTGCTGTGCCGGCTCAGCTGATCATCGGCACAGCGCGCGAGTCAAGACACGGATCAGTCGACAGGGGAAGCCTTTGTCGACTGCTCCTGTAAACCTTGTTCCACGAGGCATAAGGGAGCGGTCAACAAGACGCTCCCTGTTGACTGATCCACGTCTTGACTGCCACGCTGTGCTGACGATCAGCTGAGCCGGCACAGTGCGGCGGCCATTTTTATTTTAATGAAGCTGGGGATATTTAAATCCCCACTTCATTGACTATGTCGGGTAGCCTATTTTACATGCCTCTGTCGGCAGAGGCATATAGTCTAGATGTACCCCAAGTGTTCTGAAGACAGAGCAGAAAGCCACAGAGAATGCCTGCTAATAGTTTCAGAAACCTAAAGGCAAACCAACCTGGCCTTACCTGTGGACATAAAAAATGGAATGCGAAATTTCCCGCTCAGCACCCTCGCCCGCAGATTCTGCAGCGTACTCCCATCAAAGGGCAGAGCACCGCAGACCAGCACATACAGGACCACGCCAAGACTCTGCATTCAAAACAAAGAGCACACATTAGCACCACCAACGAGAACACAAAGGGCTCTGCAGACTGTGGGGAACAGCAGCAGGTGTACTTTTTGGGAAAAGGCAAACACAGTGAGGATATGGCCAGGGTTTGGCATCCCCAAACTGACCCTAACAACCTCCCAAAGATGTGTGTTCAAATTATAAGTCTGCTCTTAGGCCTCAAAGACAAAGGCTGCAATAACCCTAAAATCCTAGCCCTCTATCACCACAACAGGAGACTATCGTAACGTTCATCCTCAGTATACATCCACTGGGATCAACAGTTACAGAGTTTGTTAACTCTGGTGTGTTGTCATTCTGGTATGGCTTCGTGGCAACTAAGTCCACATACACTGCGGAGAGCTCAACGCACGGCACACTTCTCACTAGAGCCCTGTGCGAACATAAAATCTGCATCCATATCCACAAATACGAGGTGCGGCTATCTACAGCCGTATCCACGGATGCCGATACCCGCCCATAGAGAGCGGATATCCGTGGATTTTCAGGGCACAGAAGAGGAAAATGGAGCAATGGCAGGAATCGCAGCTCCACACTAGAATGACAACAAACCCCATGCCAAGTTTCGGACCAAGACTGTAAGGCTAGCCCCTGCTTTTGCAGAGCTGTTACCAAATAGCTAATGCCTGTGAAGGAGACTGTTTCAAACTACTTCATAGGTATAGAATAAGGAGGCAACTGCTAACATTTTTATTTTGGGCCTTTTGTCTTCATTGTACCCCTTTCAGGGCTCTGTTCTGAGAGATACGATCTTTACTTGCTACAAATAACTATACCAGGTCAAACCATGTACCCATGAGAAGTTGCCTGTTCTGCTTGTTAAGTATTATGGGAATCTAATTCCTTTACGACCAAATCAAAATGTACATGTATTTCTACACAACTTCTGAATTATAAAGTACAGTGCTATAAAACAAGAAGCATGCAATTCAACAGCTAGAATAAAATGTTACATTTCTTTGAACATGACTATTTCCTACAAGAAATGAATTCAGTGCTCTGGAAGCAAAGCCACATGTAACTGAGTTTTGATACAAGATCAAAGCAAAACACAGATCTGTTCACCGCATACCCAAATGTCAACTTTCGGCCCGTCGTACTCCTTCCCTTCAAAGAGCTCAGGGGCCGCATAGGGGGGACTCCCACACCAGGTTTTAAGCAGCTGGCCAGGTGTGAAGATGTTACTAAACCCAAAATCTGAAAGAGTAAGGAGAGAATTGGTTAGAGGAATACATGACCCATTCCAAGGACTGTAAGCATCAGGTGGTGTTTGTGAAACCAAACAGCTGAGAGATACCATCCAAGGAAGTTGTGCAATCTCACAATGGCCGACTGCCATTTGGACCCAAGACAAGGAAAACGGGAGAGAGAAAGAGCTGCAAGTTATCTGTGCATCATAGTGCAGCTGAACCCAACCAGCATGTTTGCAGCTTCATCTCCTTTCTAACAAGCAACAGAGGCAGAATACTGACAATAGCATAAAATATACACACCATGTATTTAACCTCTTTAAAAATGCCAGGAACCTAGCACTGTTAGAACTGCATCAGAACCTGCAAATATAGCCATCTCACTTATTGCGCCCAATTCTTACAAAAGGTGTTTTTCTTCCATTTATCAGACACGCGTATCAGCTCTTGCAGAAGAGACATGTTCTAGCAATTAGGCTCAGCATTGGGATTTTAATTTACATTCAAAAGATTCCACGTGAAGATCCTGCATCAGTTTCTAGCCTCCATCCTCCCAGCTGTCAATTAAAAAAACCCCTCATAATCACAATCAGAGCAGGTGTTCCAGCTAGAGCTGCTGAAACCAAGATATCAAGTAGATACAGAGTAAAGGAGAGAGGATGGAAAAACTGGGTGTTTCCAATTGCCAGAAAGCGCATGGATTCTTTTCTGGCAAACAATGGATTGAGCCCCAGTTACGGAGAACAGCTTCGCAGTCTGATCCAGCCATTCAGCAACAGCACACAGAAAACCCTGAAACTCGAGTCAAGAGCAAAGTCTTTGTAACCAAACTGTGACCAGCCATCTTGTCATTCAAACAGCACTTGCACTTGGTATGCTCCAGTGTGCCATCCAAATCCCAACGATGGTTCTGGGGGATGCCTGCACATATGCACGTGTGGAGAAAAGGGTGGAATTTGGGAGACAAAACTCTGTATTGCAGACATACACCACTGCTTCAGCTACCGGACAGTAAGGATTCCCACCCTTCCCTGCTGCACCAGCCAAAAGAGTTTTGCCCACAACGTGGCCATCATTAGCCATTTCTTCCCTTTTTCTTCCCAGGCAAGGAAAAGAAAACCACGTAGCAGGATGCCGCCTACATGCCATGTGAACAGGAGTGCTACCAAAGTGGCCACACTGCAAATTGCTTTGCCGGTGGATGTTTATGCTAGTAATGCCCTGCTTGTCATCCTAATAGAGAGTACAGACAGCAGGGCTGCATTGCTATTCCTGGGGAGGCCTGCTGCATTATGGTTGCTGCTGTAGTACGTCCCACCACACACACACAGTACGGTTCAAGACCAAGAAATGCTGCAAAAAACAGCAAACAGACTAACATAAGAAACATGCAAATTAAATTTCGAGCCCGTCACTTGCTAATTCCTTGGATTTTCCACCATGTTGGAAACCAAATTAATTACTCTAGACTGGCAAGCACAATAATGTTCAGCCTAAAGGGGCTGATTCCCAGAAACAGCACACAGCTGGGAGTTTCTCTAATCCACCTCTGCAAGACTTTGAAGTGTGCTCTCATGTTTACAGTGGGATGTTTGGCAAGTCACTGAATTCTTACTGTCTGCAAGCACTAACATCTACAAGTCTAAGTAGGCTGCACCTTTAACAACCAATCATTAGGGTTGCCAGATGGTTTAACCAAAAATACCAAACACCCCCACCCCACTCCCCCCAAAAAAAACACCAGGAAAAAAATTCTGTTGAGAAAAAAAAAGGGGGAGACTAAAGTTGTTGAGGGGGAAAAAAAAAAAGACCCCAACAGCAGTTAAGCAATAAAAAAAATTTAAAAATCAGCATGGCCCCTTTAAGAGGAGGCTTTTTTGCTGGCGGCCTTCTTGTTTTTCTGTTCCAGCCACAAGACAAGCCCCTGTGGAACCAGGTAAGGGGGGGGGGGGGGCCCAGCAGGCATCCAGGGGCTGGGCCAAGTTGCTGAGTGTGTCGTAGGGTTGCCAGTTGTCCAGTACTTTCACCTCCTGGCAGGGAAAAAAAAAAAAACAGAAAATACCAGACATTTTAGGTGTCCGGTATTTTCTGATTTTTTTTTTTACCGGACAGGAGGCAACAATACCGGACACCTGGCAACCCTACCAACCATGAGCAATCAAGCTTGCATGAAAGTTCTTCCTCCACTGAACAGGCATGTGCTGCCACTTCGGCAGCTAGTTGTCATGCTTTGGGTTTTGATTGCTACCATTCTGCAGGAGGGCAAAGTGTTCCGAAGAGCTTTAGAGCATTCTTGGTGGTTCTAGCATCGTGAATTCACCATTCAGCTCACGGTTCCAACCGTGTGAATTCACAGCGCCTGCCTGGCTGCACGATAAGCTGGTTTTGACATGTCTCAAGGAACTGTGTGGCAACAGATGGGCGTGTCAGGGATTCATAGGACCCTAGGCTAGAAAACCACCTCCTCTTAGGGCAGAGATTGTTCGGCCAGGCCATGGTCCGGTGAACAAGGAGAATCAGAGTGTGGGGGAGAGAGACAGGGAGGGGATTAGGAAATGAAAGAGCAAGCCAGGCCACAAAAATACAGCTCCTGTCTCCGAGCGCTGAAGGCTGAACTTAAACAAGCTCCTCCTCACCCCAACGGCTACCATCGCCACCACAAGCTGCAGCAGTCTCGATGGCGAGTAACCAGAACTGCAACCGAGTCCAAGCCGCAAACGTTTAGGAAAAGCATCATGGCTGGGATTCTGCAAAGGACTGTGAGAGCTCAGCTCTAAGGCCTGTGGGTCCAGGGACAATCCCAGCCTACATGCACAGCATGCACGTTGCTATGTGACACATCCAGGCTACTGGCATGTACAAGAGAGACCGGCTGCGTATGCGAGTGGCAGATGGTTGCAGAACTCAATGATGTTCAGGCACAAACAATGGGTATGAGCATCTCAGTGTATCATCTGTTTGAGGACTTCACCCAGCCCTGATGGCAGATTCTAAATGCCTGCACATACCTGCTCACAGTCCATTTTAATATTTTTTTCCCCAGAGAAACCCTAACCCTCATTTAACACTTGAATAATCCATGTCTAGCAGTACCTTTAGGAAGCTTTAAATAGCTCTGGTCCTAGCTGAACACCTAAGCAAACATTGTAGAAACAGTGATCTTGTCAATGTCTACCAAGAGCAGAGTCCTGGGCACATATGTAACTGGGGCTAAAACAGCTCTTTGCTTCAACAGCGTGATCACAGAGTTCATGGTTGGTCGCTTTCACCATTACTAGACTCGAACCAACGACAAACAGAAGTAATGCCTGCCGACTCTGGACTCAGACACGTAGGTAAGACAGCCAGCACAGCGTAGGACCACGGGTGTTCAATTTGCATTGTGGCTGGGCTTCAGACAGGAAAATAACTCACTTTGAAGAACTTCCTCTTTGTACTGCATTTCAGAGCCCACAACGATTCATGCCTTTCAGTTTTCCAGTGAACTAGAATCAGATGGCCCCCTTTGATATGAAGTCCTGCAGAACGCCCAGAAATGGTTTTCCAGAACCCACCTGTGCTTAATGAACTGAGGTCAAGCGTGGGGAAGAAACAGTTTTCTCAAAGCTCTGAGCAAGGAGTGTTTTGTTTTTAAAAGCAAAACTGTGCTTTTTAAACAAACCAACATACTTACAGTCTATGAGCACTGCCACAGCTTAAGGAAAAATACCTGTTTGCCTACAGCTCCACCTACTAGAGTGCATTGAGGACTCTGTGCACAAACAGAAGAAAGGGGAAACCTCTACAGAGCACTTTTACAACTGGTTAGGACTGAATGTAGTCACAGCAGCTGGGAGAAGGGGTCTTAGGAAAGTCAGTTTTACTATTTTAATCCATTACAAGTTGTTAACTAACTAGGGTTGCTAGATGGTTTCACCAAAAAAGGCAGACCCGGGGGGGGGAGCGCCCGGAAAGTGTTGTTGAGAAAGATAAAAAAAAGTGCCAGGCAGCCGAAATGCAGTCGCGGCCCCTTTAATTGCCAGGCCCCACCCCCGCCACGTGTCCATCGGCCGCCGAGCTGGAAAAAGCAGAAAATACCAGACATTTTATATGTCCAGTATTTTCTCAATTTCTTTGTCAGACAGAAGGCGCAAATACCGGACTGTCCGGTACAATGCCGGACACCTGGCGACCCTATAACTAAAGCCAGTGGTTTTCAAACAACAGGTCACGACCCAGTACTGGTTGTGGGCTGTCAGGCGCTGGCTCTCGCTGCTGCAGGAGGATCAGCTGACTGGTGGGGGGGACCTGGCTCTTAGGTAGGGGGAGAGCGCACAGGGCTCCATGCACTGCCTCTGTCCTAAGCACAAGCTCTGCACTCCCATTGGAGAGGCAGGAAGCTGCCTTAGCACCCGCATTGCACAGCTGAGCAGGAGCCGCTCAAGGTAAGCCCCTCCCGCCACAGCCCTGCCACACCCAGAACCGGAGCCCCCTCCTACTCCCCAAAGCTCATCCTCAGGCCCACTCTGGAGCCCATACTCTGTCAAACTATGTTACGCTGGCACAGCAGTGGAAGCCCTGCAAGAGGCTTGGAGGAGAAACCCCAAGACGGACTCGTTGGGTATATTCTAGCTCTGTTTATTTCCTTAAAGAACTAGAACTAGAAGGGAACATAACATCTGTACAATTACTGGCTCTTGCCTTAGAAAGTAGAAGAGGTTGAGGATGCATTCTTGGTAAGCGAAGGCCTTAGAGGAGATCCTTTTCTGAAAGTGGCACCCAGGAAGCCCTGGTGTTTATCAAGCATCGCAACCCCTGGGTGAATTTTCTGATTGCAAGCAAAGAGAAGTACGTTGCCAAAAACTACTGACTCTTGCTCTTTGGGAAGGTAAACTGAAGAAAAGCCCTCCGTGGGAAGAGGACAGCTAGGCAGCGAGGCAAAATTAACATTTGTAGGCATAAGAAAGTGCTTTCTGTTCACCTGTAAGTGAGAACAGCAACACTGCCAACTTCCAGTCATTGCTCCTGCATTTTACTTACTGGCAATTACTAAACAGTACTGCAATTACCAATATTGAACCATAAAAAGAACACTGAAAGCCACACACGAGAGCCCATTACAGAGCAGTAGCAGCTCACTGGCAAGTTCATGCTGGCTGGAATTGGGGAGTTTCCCATGCCCCTCCAATGGTGATTTGCAAGTTCCTGTCAAACTGCGGAAGCTGGAGATTGCTTTGCATATGATACCAGAGATCAGACAATATTAACCGTCTCACAGCAAGCTGCTTCCCACGGAGCTGCGCATGGAGTGCAAAAGGAACTACACAAAACATCCCCCCTGGGCTTCCTTTTTATTGTGTGTAGTATGACAGGCTGCGTAGCCTGGTGCTCAGAGCAAGGTACTGGGAAACGGGGGGTTTGGATTCTATTGCCAGCTCTGCCACTGACTCGGAGTCCCTGGGTAAGTCACTTCAGGTTTCTATGCCCAGGGCCCAGTCTGTGAAACGAAGAAAGAAGAGATCTGCCACATGGGGGCTTATGAAGCCCTTCCAATCGCCCAGCTGAGGGGAGCTACAAAAGTAGCATCACCTGCCACGTCGGAAGAGGCTTTCAGTTCAGAGAGTGCTGAAGGGCTTGAAAGCAGGGTTCGGCTCGTCTTTCATTCTGTGAGCACAGTTCTATGTATTTCTCAAGTATTCATTCTGGGGGGTCCCGCATGAAAGAAAATCAGCTGCTACCAGTTTTTGTTCTTGACATAATGGAATCGCTGGTGTCAAATTATAATTGATGGAGTCTGGGGACAAAACTAAATACTTAGAAAACCCGGTACTGTAAATGAGCTTTTCCAGGCTGTTCTTCAAATCACTACCAAGTCTTTCTGCCAAGTAAAACAACACTACCACATGGGTGGGAACTATCTTCTAGAGACCATTCTGGGAGCAGAGATTGGGAATGCGAATAGTTTCCAGCTTCCTTACGTTAAAAAAAAAAAAAAGTTTCCACAATTTTCAAACATTCGCATAACTTGTCAGCATGTTCATATGGACATTTCTTCAGGGAATCCAGCCACAATTCAGATGCTGCCAAAGTTATTTCTGAAGAGCTTTTTAAAAAGAATTGTACACACAGGAATTTTTCCCACTCATCATAAAAGAGAGGGTCTAAAATTAATCATAAGTGTATTTGCATATGGTAGACATCAGAATATTCATTGGCATAAATAAGGCTATGATTTTGTCATAGATATTTAGTTAATTCCGTGTGCACGTGTGTGCGTGCGTGAATGCGTAAAAACCAAGAGTCATGGAAAAACCACCACCTAGAGGGTGTTGGAACATGACCCCCACTCCTGCAGCAGCACCTCTGGCTCCCTGCTCCAAGCATTGTGACCTAGGCAGATTTGGGTTGTTCACCTGTCCATGTGCATCAGCTTACCACTTCCATGCCACATGCTCTAAGAATATCTCAGAGCTAAACAGCGATAACCAATGAGACTAGGAACAACATATTTGTAAAGAAAGTTAAATGCCACTGCCAGACTTGTGACCAAAACATTGCAATTTAAACCTAAAAAACGTCCATCTCGAGATGCTGGCTCACTAAGAAGTTCCTAAGCTTGGCAAATCAGGTCAGTATTGAAACTGCTCCCAGGCTGAGCAGTTCTGTGCCAAGCTGCGCCTGAAGCAACTTTTAGTCAAGTTATAAATCCTTTAAAATGGGTTCTATAATTAAAATGCTGACAAGCCTTTCGCTATTTCAGCCCTGCCAGGTACTACAATGTGGATATTCACCTAAGTATTGAAAAGGAAAATGCACACACATTATCGAGGGGAAAGATAAATAGACAGGGAGGCAGAGAAAGGAATCATTCACATCGGACATCAATCGTAGGAGCAGCTGTGAGCATTACACGCCTGCCACTGGGCTGGGAGAGAAAGATGAAGCTGAGGCGCACTCCATGGAACCATATTTATCTGGGCACCATGGAACTGAGCTCTTCCCCAAGTGCTTTGGCATTTGCCGAGATCCATGCCTCAATGAATTTAAATGGATTGCTACTAGCCGTCCCAAAGAGGAATCCTGTATGGAGCAGTGGCCAAAGGGATACAAGACCTGCTTTTGTTTTGAGCAAATATTCACCATTCTTATGTGTCTAAATGATATTAAGGACTACCTGGCATATCCTGACCCAAGGCAGCTCGCTCTCTGGAAGCATCCCCGTGGAGCTGGACAGATCAGACACATTTTCAAACGGAGAAGCAATACAGACATGATGGTCTGAGCAGCAACTGTTTGGAAAGTGCCTGAAACATGGGCTTTATGGGAAGGCTAGTTGAAAAATATCCATCCATTCCACCAGGCCTTACTGGCGCATGCTAGGACAATATCCGTGCGCAACAAGCCCCTCCCGGAAACGTGCACAAGGCCTTGCTGGATCATCCTCAGCTTTCCACTCCGTTCTTGGTGTGTCATGAAGTGATTCTCACTCCCACACAAAGAGAATGCAATTGATCAAAATCTCTTGGCCTTCCCTTGCCTCTCCATCCCTAAACTTCATCACCTTTATCCTGCCACACTCTGTGCCTCTGACTCACCCTGTACCACCCTACACTGACAAAAGGGCTGCTGCTTCTCATTCTCTCTCGCCCATCGGAAAGGGGCTGGAACACCACGTTCATAGGACCAGGACTGCCTGCAGAGTAGCAGCCCAGCCTTCAGCAGCATGAAGGGGGACGATCACTCCAGAATTTGTCATTTGCTGGCTCTCGGCCACACAGAAACCTTAAGTTTCCTTCAACTGAACTGTGCTTCCTTCTTTCTGAGTAGTGTGAACTTGTAACAGCAGCTGTCTTCCTTCCCCTCCGCTAGGCCCCGCTCACCTGCTATCTTGATGTTAAGATTAGCATCCAGCAGCAGATTCTCTGCCTTCAGGTCTCTGTGAACTATGTTACAACAGTGACAAAAGTGGACAGCAGCTACAATCTGCTTGAACTTTCGCCGTGCTTCTTTCTCAGCCATCCGTCCATGGGCTACCAGGTGATCTGTAGGGGACCAAGAACAGAACACGTGGTTATTGGGATCTGGGCTACTGATAAGAGATGCAGAGGGAGAAAACCAAAACCATACTTCACTGGGACAATCTCCCTACATTAGGCTAAAGCTTGTAGTTATTTTAATTAGTGCTTAGGAGAGTGCTCAAACTCACTCTGAGGATAGAAGAGTATTTTTCAGTTCCAGTGGACATGTTTGTCATAGGGACTGATGATACTCAGACCTAAAAACTAACTCCTGCACTGAAACACTCACATTCATCAGAGCATGAGATTAAGATGCCATCCAGCAAGGGGCTGGGCCTAGTTCTGGGTCCTCCTGACTCAATGGGTGCAAGATTGGGAGTTGTTAGGAAGAGGCTAATAAATGGTTTCACTAGGACAATTACGTTGTCTGCAAGTCAAGAAAAGTGTCCTAAGACTGGAGGCTGGTCTGCCCTGAAAGAATAAATATTCTCAGCTGTGCAAGTATGAAACCTCCTGCAGAAAGCCCAATCCAATCTCTACTAGAGACCAGGATACCATCCAATGTGTGTGAAGGGAGTGGGGGTGTCCCTTATCCTGCGTTCTTAATGCAGGAGCCAGCTCTATCCCTGGGGCAGCCTATGTTGGCTATCTGGCCGCTCCCAGGGTGGGCGTTATGAACCCACCAACCCGTGCTCCGCAGGCGAATGCCCTATCCCCATGTCCACTCCAAAGCCCACCTTGCTTTCTATGGGTCCCTTATCCTGCCTTCCTAATGCAGGAGCCAGCTCCATCCCTGGGGATGCTGCTGCCTGGGTGGCTGGAGGGGAAGGTGGGACTCAAGCCCCTAACCCTGCACTCTCCAGGTGAATGCCTATCCCCTAAGCTACTCCAGAACCCCCTCTCCCTGCACATGGTGTCCCTTATCCTGCCTTCCTAATATGGGAGCCAGCTGGGTGTGGGTGGGAGGGAGGAGGCGACAGACATCTCCCTTCAAAACCACCTGGTACTGGTCAGCGTCAGAAGCATGAACTAGATGGCCCTTAGGAATTGCCAGACTGGATATTTTATCAACAGGATTCTGGTGACTAAACCCTACAATACAAAGGAAGAATAGGAGTACAACTCCATAATGTATGCCCAGATGTATTTCATTTTTGCAACACTTCCTGAAGTGAGGAACATTTCAAAATGTGTATCCAGGAATTTGGCCCCCTGTGCCTTAATGGCTTGCTCAAATTTCTGGGAGCTTGCTGTTTTAATAAGTGACATTCACATTTCTATACATCTTCCCAAGAGTCAGGAAGTGGGACTTTCTGCATAAGTAATTCTCATTGCAAAAGTGACTCCCTCTGTAGGCCTGTGCCTTGGGGACCTGTCCCAGAGGTGAGGAGATGCTGGTTCGAATCCTCTTTCTTAATAGGCAGCAGGTTTAGAATGAACAAAAGGAAGTACTTCTTCACGTGTAACAGTCAACCTGTGGAACTCCTCGCCAGAGGAAGTTGTGAAGACCAGGACTTTAACAGGGTTCAAAAAAGGGAGAGATCAATTCATGGAGAATAGGTCCTTTAATGCTAGAATAGGCAGGAATGGTGTCCCTGGCCTTTGTTTGTCAGAAGCTGGGAATGGGCAACAGGGGTGGGTGTCACGTTATTGGATTCTAAAGATCACTGTTGCACCCATGGGGGGGGGGTGCTTGCCCCAAAAGTCTGTACAAATGGGGTCATGTGAGGTGTCACATGAAAGCTTATGTTTTACTGATTCTGTACATGCTATTCATGTACTTGTATAGTATCTGTATGTGGAGTTATAGATATGTACTTAGTGTTGATGCTGGAAAATTCTCTGTCTGAGGCAGAGCAATGGGCAAAGAATGTTCAGCCAGTGACTCTGCTAATTAGCAAAGCTCCAGGGACAATGAATCTCTAGGTGCCAATACACGCCTAAGGAATGTGACTGATACCTGCAAACCAGCCAGGGCATAACGGCTGCCAGCATGTGAAACAGAGATAGGTCACTGGACCATGTGACCTGCTCCGGTCAGGAGGATGCCAGGAGAGCTATTTAAGTGCCATGTGGCACCCTCCATAATGTCTTGAGTTCAGCTCCTGACCCCAGATGTAGCCTTGTAGGGAACAATGAGCCGGAAAGAACTGTGGACCCATCCTGAAATAGGATGTACACCAGAGACTTAAGATAGCAGTTTATAACATCTCTGCTAAGAGCCTGCATTGAGAACTTCATAGAATCATAGAATACTCGGACTGGAAGGGACCTCGAGAGGTCATCGAGTCCAGCCCCCTGCCCTCATGGCAGGACCAAATACTGTCTAGACCATCCCTGATAGACATTTATCTAACCTGCTCTTAAATATCTCCAGAGATGGAGATTCCACAACCTCCCTGGGCAATTTATTCCAGTGTTTGACCACCCTGACAGTTAGGAACTTTTTCCTAATGTCCAACCTAAACTTCCCTTGCTGCAGTTTAAGCCCATTGCTTCTTGTTCTATCCTCAGAGGCCAAGATGAACACGTTTTCTCCCTCCTCCTTATGACACCCTTTTAGATACCTGAAAACGGCTATCATGTCCCCCCTCAATCTTCTCTTTTCCAAACTAAACAAACCCAATTCTTTCAGCCTTCCTTCATAGGTCATGTTCTCTAGACCTTTAATCATTCTTGTTGCTCTTCTCTGGACCCTCTTCAATTTCTCCACATCCTTCTTGAAATGCGGTGCCCAGAACTGGACACTATACTCCAACTGAGGCCTAACTAGCGCAGAGTAGAGCGGAAGAATGACTTCTCGTGTCTTGCTCACAACACACCTGTTAATGCATCCCAGAATCATGTTTGCTTTTTTTGCAACAGCATCACACTGCTGACTCATATTCAGCTTGTGGTCCACTATAACCCCTAGATCCCTTTTTGCCGTACTCCTTCCTAGACAGTCGCTTCCCATTCTGTGTGTGTGAAACTGATTGTTCCTTCCTAAGTGGAGCACTTTGCATTTGTCTTTATTAAACTTCATCCTGTTTACCTCAGACCATTTCTTGGTGATTCGATGCATGTAATGTATTCTCCTTAACAACCTTACTCTCGTGCTTTTCTTTCTTTTAGTAATAAACCTTTAGATTTTAGATTCTAAAGGATTGGCTCAGCGTGATCTTATGGGTAAGATCCAGAGTGTAAATTGACTGGGGCCTGTGGCTGGTTTCTTGGGACCGGAAGAACCCGTTCGGGGTAGGTGAGATTGGGTTCTAAAACCTCTCACCTGTGTGCAGGCCCGGGGCTAATTGGGGCACAGGAAGAGCGGGGGTGTCAGAGAGGTTTTGCTTGTGAGGCTTCTGGCTGGCCAGATTGGCAGCTGAAGCATTCGGTGTGACTGGTTTGTGACCCTGTTTGGAAGGTCTCCAGTCTGGGGCTCTAAGGAGCCCTGAGTTTTGAGCCATTCGCCCTGAACGCACACCCCAGACCCAGCCCGGTCCGTCACAGTGGGATCACTTGATTCCCTATTCTGTTTATTCCCTCAGAGGCACCGGGCATTGGCCACTGTCGGCAGACAGGACACTGGGCTATATGGACCTTTGGTCTGACCCATCTGTCCGTTCTTATGTTCCAAGTCAGATAAATATGGTTTCTGGAGAAAGTCTGTGTATTTAGACATTTTGTTAAAACATAACCTTGATTATTTTTTAAACAAGAACTTCATTTAAATCTAACTCTTGCTGAAGCTGGGCTTCTTCTTGGGAACGTCCTGTCCAAGTAACAACCCAATTTGATCCTAGTTTACTGATAAGATCAGAATAGGAGATGCCATGACCGCAAGCCACGCTAAAATCAATGTACATTTTAAAGCCTTTACAACAAGGATAAAGCTATGAAGAGGCAGGATCTCCCCCAGCCAGAATTGTTTAGGAAAGAGCATTTCAACTGATAGAAATACAAACCCAAAGCCACAGGCCTAGCCAAGTATCCTGATGCTTCTCTTCAAGTGTGAGCAGCAGGAGGAAAGGTGGACAACAAAACTATCCAGGGCAAGCATCTCTCAAGAACCTGAAAGATTTCCTGGAAGCTGCGCCAGGCAGACGAGCATTCAAAATCTACCTCTCCTATTTTATTACAGCAGCAGTTCTCAGTCTGTGACCCATGCATCATTCAGCGGCCACAGAGCACTGGGGAACAGCCTGAACAACTGACAGGTCCCACTATGCTGGCTCCACTTCCTGGCTTCTATCTTCTACTACGGGCATTCCATGCTCATCTACGTAGCTGAGGAGACAGAGGGGGAAAAAGAGCCAGAGCCACCATCAGAATGATTCAAAATAACTAGGCAGTTTCCTAACATTGTTTTGCTCTGCACAGAACCTCACTAGGCGTCGCATGATTTGCAAATGGGGTCGGAGGAGTTTCCCACAAGACTGTTCAGATGGGGACCACACTATGTAAAAGCATGAGGAATCCTGGTTTAAGGCGCACTAAGCAAATATCTCAATACTTACAAGTTGCCATGTTTCCCTTACAAATGGGAAGAGCAACTCCATCCACAGCTCTATGCCACTATCCTATCTTGGGCCTATTCTCTATCTACAATAGATCTCATCAGAAGCAACTACACCAGGGCTCGGCACACAACGGCCCGCGTCTGGCCCGTTGGAGCTTTTAATCCAGCCCTTGAGCTTTACTGCCTGTTCCACTGGAGAGCGGCATTGAAGGCTTGCACAATGACACTGACACCAGACTTTGAGCCATTGTTCAGAAGGATGATCAGCTGCATTGTTCACATGAATCAAAGAGGGCCTGGAAAGGAGGTTTAATGACTGTAATATGTTGCTATGATGGTATATTTATAATAGCAACGAAGGGTTTGTAGCTTTACTTCCACTAACATGTATCTTTATTAAATGAAGTTTATTTCAATAGTAGTTCTACAGAGTTCAACTGACTAACACCACCATTGCTTAATTATGGTTTCCTTTGAAGCTAAAACAGTTTGAATATATTTTGGTTATTGCCATGGTTAAATGGAGAAACAGTGATGACTCAACCAAGCTAATTACAGATCATAAAGAAGTCAGCAACAAACACAAAAATTACCAAAATTCCAAGTAGTGCAGTACACTACTAAATTCTGGCTAACACACAATCTGTGTTCAGACAAGAGCAAGGCGGTATGGTAAAAATCAACTAACAGCTCAATAATGTCGTTTTTAACAGCGGATTGTTCAACAGAATTATTTTAATAGTTTTGATTTTGAAAAAAACAAGTGCTGTCCCTGTTTGAACATGATCTGTTAATTTCAGGAGCATTCATGGCCTGCCATACAAAGTCCATGCCCAGATGTGGCCCTAAGACTAAAAAGTTCGCCCACCCCAGGACTACACAATAGTGCATCTATTTCATGTGTTTCAGAGATCCTCATCCAATTTAAAAAACTGGAAGACCTACTGTAAAGCTACTGTAAATGAATCATGCTAAGTGCACATGGAATTCATGGCACCTTTGGAAAACAAAGTGATGCCTCAAATTCCAAGGCGTTTGAAACATTCATTTGTTAGCTGGACTTCACTTTTAAGTTGTAATCTTTTTTGGGTCAACGCAATAAGAAAATTAAGGATGTGCCCATTAGTTTTCATCTCCTCCAAGTTAACTACACAGCTCCACTATGGCTCACAGTGCTAAGTAAAAATCAAGTTATGGAACAAGCACCAAACAAATCCCAAAATTACTTTTTCTTCTTACTCCTGTCTCTATGTACTTCAGCGAACACACAAACGCTAAGGCTTAGGAGTTCAGAAAGAAAGCGTGATAGGCTCCTGGAACGCTCTTCAAGCATGGGCACTGATGGGACCAGGAAGCCAGAATCACACAATCTTTGAAGGCAGAGAGAAGGCATTGAGCCCTTGTAATGATGCTTTATTAATGTTCACTGAAAGGAAACGTAACAAAAGAAGCCTCAACATCACATCCTCCCATATTTCGAGAGGCCAGTTATTGTAAATGGGCTGCTGATGTGACCTCAAAAAGCCCCAAGTCCAAGTCCTGAACGCTTCAATGTATTTTACTTCAGAAACTACATTAATTAGAGAGCTTGAAAGAGATGTCCATTCTGGCGAATAAAAACAAAACACTTTTGAAGGTTTCCCATCAGGTGGCTGCTTTGCCAAACCACCCATTAATTAAAATACCAGAGACATAATTGTCTTGCAATAAATACTAATTACAAAAATACATCAAAGCACTTCTGCTTGCTTCTGATGGAAAGCAATTCATTTCTTTGGGGGCTGATTTCTAACCCAGTTGCACAGAGTCTGATTAATTTCTCCCCAAAAACGTTCCAATTAAGTTTTTATTTATTCCCACAGCCATTTATATAGTCAGCACATCTGCAGTGAGTCTTGGAACAGGATACATCCCCTTGTTATAAGGTGACCCTTCAAACATTTCCAACCAAGTGCACTACCTATTACCACAAGTAGTCCCAACAGATCCCATTAAGCATTATGACTTACAGTAGGTTCTTTACTTATGTGAGCTGTCGCATTGAACCATTTGTCAATGTAAACACTCCTACAGATTTCAACAGGCAATGGATCATGTCCCAAGCAAATCACATCACTCACGTGCTTCCGTCTTTGCAGCATTGGGAATATCGTTTGCACATGTAGTAAACACACCCAATAATGCAAAACTCCAGATTCTCAACACTGAAAATCCACATGTGATTTTAACAGGGTTCTCAGGCATTACCACCGAAGGCAAGAAATCAAACGGACTAATCAATAAGGAATATTTCTGGAAGGTTCCCATCAGCATATTATGCTCTATCCAGATACAAATACAAATAAGGATGAACACATGTAAGAATAGAAACTGTACTTGGGTCACTGTTACAATCACATTTCACAACTTAGAAAGTAACTGCCATTTCAGGACTTGCATTGGTACTGATTTCAGCTCTTCTAATCAGGTTCTGAGACATGTAATCCATTTTAACTAGTTCAGCCAGGTTACACCACTTATAAACAGACTGCAGGGATGACATGACTTGTAATCGCAGACCATAGTTAGATTGTTAACACAAGCACATTTTGGGATGGAGTTTGGGATTGCAGTCTCCTACCACCACATGCGCGTAGGACAACGGTCATTTTTACTGCTGGTTTTTCAGCTTGCTAAAGCATCATTTGTCAAAACTCTACCCTAAAATTCATATTTAGGCATTTTGGTTTAATGAACTCCAGAGTTTGATTCTCAAATGCAACTCTCCCAGACCTGTTTGCACTCAGCACTGTCTCCTCTTTCAGAATGGACTACTCAGTTACACTGCAAAAATTCCTTTAAACTTAGATGTGAAATCTGACTGCTACTGAAGACAGACAGAGTGGAGGCCCATCCCTGAACTTTGCACATAGGCAGCGCGTTTGCAGAAATGTTGACATTTCTATACAGGCGCTAAGATAAAAACAATGACGCTTCAGAATATTCCACGTACCACTGAAGGAAGCTGCATTCTGAAATTAACCATTACCAGCTTCATCTGCAGAACATCTCTTAGGCAAGGCAGGTCGCAGACAGCCTGATTGTTGAACTAGGGGCCAGGCCATCTCAGTAGAAATGCATCAAACCCAGAAGCACGGGCCCTTACTGCCGAGACCCAGGCATTCCATATTGTCCTCAAATGTCTTCTCAACAGAAAGCCATGCACACAATGCCGCAGCGGTTTCCTTTCTAAGAGGACCAGTCACTGCCCTCCCTGGATCTAACAACAGGAGACCAATCCTGCTCCAGCTGACTTCAGCAGAAGCACGATCAGGCCCAAAGGGAAAAGACAAAAGGCACATGACTAGGACTCAGCAGACTCCAATGCTAGTTCAAGATTGCACTCCTTGTGCCTGGCCTAGGCAAGCAGCTTCCCCATCTCTAAAATGAGGCTAGTACTGATCTATCACGTATCCTCCAAGTGAAGCCAAAATAACACCTGTAGGGTACTTGGAGACCCTGGGAAAGGTCTCAGACAGATCATGTAGCCAAGCCCCTTTCCGAGTGCACAGCACATTTAAACACTTGACCATCTTTGCTAATATTCCGAAACATGAATGCCCTGCCCTTCCAGCCTGTACATGCTCACTGAACTCCGGTTGCATTTCGGAAGGTTAGGAATGGTTTTAACTGAGCCCCTTTAGAGAGCTGTGGGGGGGGGGTTCCATGCTACACAAGAATCTAAACACCACCTTCTCCTACAAGAACTGCAGGTCTATCAGCACTCAAGCACCTGGATTCCTTCCGTTTTGGGGATGTGCCGCACACAGCTATGTAAGCCGTGGCTCAATAGCTCCCTTCTGCTGGAAGCGCCGTCTGCACATTGGTTACGGTGAGTAAAGACAGTTCCTCTTCCTGCCCTTTTGCTTCTGAGGGCGCTCAACGCTCTGGCTGAAGGGAGGTTGGGCTCTCTGTGAAAATGCAGCCAGTATGCTCACTTTGCAACTGACACAAAAGATACCCTCTTCATTGTGCTACTAGAGCTGCTAACTCAGGTGTATTTCAGTTGCTTCCATTTCCTAGGACACTCCACTAACTTTCAATCAATATGTAAAAAAACCCTTTGTTCACCTTTTTAGCTTAATTGCAGCAATGAGTGTCTTGGATGAATAGCGCTGAAGAGGCAAACCAAGATAGGATGGATTTCGGCACAGCGGAGCACATGCAGATTTACCCAGCACTGCCTGGATCCTTCAGGGCAGGGGGTTAGCAGGGTGGGGGGGAGGAGATGTTGCAGGACTCAGGGCATGGCCTTGAGCATGTGGGGTGTGCAAGAGTTGGGGATGGGGGACAAGGAGGGGCTCAGGACACTGGGGAACGGTCACCAGTACATCAGAGTTTGGTTTTTTTAGAAATAATTTAGTTAGGTTTGCATCATAAACTACTGTAACTATTACTTTTATTTCCTGTATATTAACTACTATTATCTTAATTCAACTAACATTGTAAGCACAATTTTATATTTATGAAATAACAGACTCTTGACTGGGAAAATACAATGCATTAGACTATAAACCCCAGAATTATATGATCCCTTTTCTGTTCCCAGCCTCTGTAAGCCCAGAGTTTGGAGGATAAATTCTTAGGCTGTTTAGTTACATCTTAGGCACTCATATGGTGCAATTTCTGTTTACTGCTGGGTGTTCCAGCTTAAATAGTGAATTCTTTGATCCAATGTGTTGGCTTCTTGACTGAGCATGCATCCTTTGCGTCTTAAAGTACCCCCTCTGACAACTTCTCTGTTCTTGTCCTGTTGCCTTGTATACATTATAATATCATCTGGGTGCTGGATTTACTGTCTTTAGTGTTTTCTTTCTCTGCTACAGCTCACTTCCTCTTCGTTTTTTGTCTAGTTCCCTTTCATTACAATTTACCTTTTATTGCAGCTTATTTCCTTCACATTTCGCTCTGGCTCCCCACTGCCCTCATCCCTTCTTTTCTGATGCCTCCCTGACTATTGGCCTTTCCCTCAAACCTAAGCAGCCTTCCTCCAGACTCTACCAGCCCTTCCCACTACTGTGCTGCCTGGTTGCAGCTGCGCTGGTGGGAGGGGGAGTGGGAAGGCACTCTGCCCCCCACTCTCTGCCCATGATTTTTTCTCCTCTCCAGCCACACTGTCCCAAGCTCAAGCTCACCAGGCCCTACTGCCCAGAAACCCTTGAAGTTCCCCAGACACCCTTTGCCCCACTCAGAGTGGCTCTTCGGGGGCTTTAAAAGGGGGAAATCATTCTAAACAACCAGAGGCTGCTTCCAAGCAGCCAACGTGTGCTGCTCCCATTGCGTGCTTGGCCCAACAGCCTCCTGTCCAAGCGGGGCATTCACTAGGACTGGTGAGCTTATTGAAGATGCTCAGAATCCCACTGCGACTGCCTGGGTCACTGTTCTATGTGCCACCTGCCGGCTCATTCCAGAAAGAGAGCAGCTTGCATCACTCAGCAATCACTTCTGGATGGCTTGGCGTACAGACAGGCTCAGGTTTGCCAGTGCAAACCCAGAGAATTGACGCTTAAACATTACTGCCCTCCCCATACACAGCAGCTCTATCCCTCCTTGGCTGTCAGTCCCTTGTCCCTTGCAGTGTGTGTCTCAGGCTAAATGGACATCCTGCCCCTGGCCAAGGCAGCTCTGCAGTCATCAGACTGAAGGAGAATGGGTTCTTGTCTAATAAGCAACCACAGCCCTAGAGTTTCCATTTTTTCTTTAATTCCATATTTCGCAATCTCATTCATTTCTTATATGATTTCTCAACTCACAGTATTCAATTTGTCATAATGACCAATTAGAAACAAAATGTCCTCAGACAGATGTAGCTAGTTCCAGCCATGTGATCACTCTGAAAGAGTGTAGCTGTCTGGATCAGAAAACCCCTTTTAGGAGAAAAAAGAAACAAAAAACAAAAAACCACACCAGTTGCAAAAATGTTTTTCATAAAACACCGTAGAAGAGTAATCACCATTCATGGAGCTAAATCCTATTAACGGGAACAGAGGCTCTGAAGACTAATTCACTGATAACTGCAAAGTTAGATAGTCCCGAGGTATTTCACCATATCATCCACCCATCTTACTTCAACAAATAAGATAATGAGGCCAGGGGACTTAAGATTTTGCTCTGATTCTGCTGATGAAATACTGAGACACAAGGGAATGCCAGGTCTGCCTGTATGCCTCAGTTTCTCTATTTGCAGAGTGGGGATAATGATACTGCCCCAACTTTAGGAAGTGCTTTGGAGATCTACTACTGACAAACCCAACACAAGAGCTAGGTAGTGTTATTATTAACTATTATTCAAAGAAAAGAATCTTGTGAATTATTTTAAGCTAATCTCATAGCTACATTTTTGTAACAGAGTCAGAGGTTTGTTTTGTTAACATCAATGAGTAAATAGCTGAAATGGAAACGTACGTTAAGCCTATTTTCGGGTTGACGTCTCAGATAAAGGGATGTTGCTAAGACAGGTGAAACAAAAATGTAACCTACCGTTAAGAGGTTCATTTATTTGTTTACATGGTTGAACTGTCACCTCGTGTGCATACAGACCACGTATAGGGCACAAACACAATGACATGCTCTGCAGTGCTTTGACCCTACAATAAGCCACTAACCACTCTCCATTATTCCCACTCACTGTTGTGCCTGGCTGGTGTTAGTCTTGAAATGATTTAGGACATCAATCTCAGATGAGTCATAGACCTCATTTACATGCAGAGTTCTCAGCACAAACTGAGCCTAGCTAATGAAAACTCAGGTAGACAGTACAGAACCTCTGGCTGGGGATAGCCAGGACTACAGTTCAGAAGAGCAAATAAGGGGACAAAAAAGTTAAGCTTTTATTTTTGACATGCTTGAGTCCGGACACCCTTTGCAGCTGCATACCCATTTTCCCAGTTCAAGAATTGCATCCTATGCTCACTTTGTGTAAAACGTTACATTTTAATAACTTCTGAAAGTCTATTGAAAGACTTAATCGCTGCAATTCACTGTACACAGAGACATTCCGACAATATGTAGAAAAGTATAGTACAATACCTCACACATTAAACAGAACTGATTCTTATATAGAGCAAGGTTTCTTGTCCTCGAAGTTTTCTGAACACAGAACATTAAGGTTGCACTCCCCTCCCGCTTATTTGGTTGTTCAGTGCAATGGTTTCACTTTAAAAATTAGTGCATATGGACACAATGGTCAAAGAGCATCACACAAGCAATGAAAAAAATCTCTAACGTCAACATTTAATACGGAGATCTTCCTGATGCTCTGTAACTCGGTAAATAAGGTGATTCTTGATGAGGCTGTTCCATGAATGTACATTTGACCCCGCTGTGATTTTTGCCATTTTATGTGCATAGAAAAATGTTCTATTCAGATGACGCAGGAAGGGAAGTGCAGCTTTTGAAATCAATGTAGGACTGTAAGCATGCAGCCTATTCCAAGCCTGCTTGCCCATATGTTCTGGCTGCATTACCAATGGAAGTTAAAAGTCACCTTAAACACTGAATAAGTGAAAGCCTTCCCCTTCTCCCAAAACACCTTGGTCTTTTTTTTTTTTTTTTTTTTTTTTACAGTAGCTGCACTGTACATGAATAACAGGGAGTTATCACTGCAGCTGTGAAAAGGAAGATTACTCCAAAGATATTCCCAGAAAAACCAGTGTCTCCAACAAAAGGCAGATACTTGAAAGAAAGGAAATCTGGTAAGCAAATTTTGCCTGCAAAAAAGATTTCTCTTACACCTTCTGGTTTGCAACCTCAGAATTACCCAAAGCATAGAGCATAAATGGAGGGAAAGACAGCTCGAAGCACAGTTGGATTGCTTCTCTTGGCAAATGAAGATGTGAAATTCTCTTCAGTGTTGTAGATGCTAATGATTATGCAAGGAAAGATTATTTTCCAAATGGGCTTCTGGTTTGGTTCCCCTGTCTTCCCAATAATTGTTTCCCATGTTAGAACAAAGTTTCACTTGATACTCCAGAAACTTTGCTGGGATTTTGGCTTCACTCTCTTTGATATAAAGTTTAGCGTTAATGAACCTTGTGTGAAGTCTGAAAATTGCCAAAGAGTGCTAGATAGAGTGGAAATGGATATCTACCTTTTAGTACATAAGTAACAGATAACAACTGGATTGAGGATACAATATGGGGCAATGTACTATAAATTAGCAATTCTAATGAGCCAAATTTACTACAGCAAAATATTTCAGAAAGCAATTAGATTTTGCTTTCCATTCATAACAGAGCTATTTTTGTAGCCAATAGAATTCATTCCAATGCTGCATGTGAGCTTTCTAGTATGTAAAGAAATAATTGCATTAGCTCTGTTGAATTCAACCTAGGGGAGAGGGAGGAAGAGATATTTCACCTCTTTGCAGTGACCTGCAGAAAAGCAAAGTTTTCCACTGTGCATGCATGAAGAACGCACATTACTGCTTCTTTACTGTAGCCATCACCACCCTACACAAAGAATAAGCTGAACTTCACAAGTTTGCAGAATTACAGGGCATCCAACACTCCCTGATTAATAGCATCTTATGTTTCGAGCAGGGGTTCTCAACCTTTTCCAAATCATGCCCCACCTTCACATTTTTTGTTTTTTAAACTTGGAGTTTGCCACCCACCCTAATTATAGTGAGAAGAATACTGCCACCTAGCTTTGCTAATGCATTTGTACAGTGGAGACCAGACAGACTGCCTATATCAAAATGTAAGACAAGTGGTACTATATAAAAACACACCCTTTATCTGTCACTCAGTCTCCACCCTCCTCACTCAAGTTTGTTCTAGCCACCTGTCCATCATAAATTAACAGGCGAGCTCTGCTCCCTTCCCTAAGGCATGGCCTGCCCCCCATTTGAAAATTCCTGGCTTAGAGGAACAGCAGAAGGCTCAGCCGAGAAAAGTTAGGTTTTCAGTGGACAATCTACACTTGTTAATTATCAGTTACAACTTGTTTAGTACTTAAGAGTCCCTTCCTTACAAAAGCAGGAATCAAAGAAGCAGTGGGGAGATAACTGGAAAAGCAATGGATGTAGTTTCTTCCATTAATATTTACTGAGTAATTAGCTATAACTACAAAGGCATTGAGAAAATGTCACTACAGTAGATTTCTCTATATTATTTATTTTTCACGATGCTTTTTAGGCTACCAGAACTGTTACCAACAATTTATTCTCCAAGTATCCACAGATTTTTGGCTTGCTTTCTCCAAAGGAGCTAGTATTGTCGAGACGAGTGGTCCCCAAACTCACCAACTTGTGAATACCTGTCACAAAAATGTCAAATCGTATACCCCTACCTAAAAATCAGTATTTCCAGGGATTTTCTCCCTTACCTGAGCATAAACTATAAAAGCTGTGATCTTGGAAACAAAAAATTTGTTTTCATGATACTTATTATCTCTCTCTATATATAAAAAAGATTTTTCCTGCCAGGCGACATAATGACGTCATCACGTCATCAGCATCAACAGGCTCACTCAGCAAAGTGAAAGAGAGAGGAGTAGGCGAGCGTGGCAAGCAGAGGGCGCAGACCAGTATTCATCTATTTATTAATTATGATTATTAATCATTACATTACAAAAATGGCAACACTCTTCCAAGATTTCGCTTGACACGCTTGATAACCAATGCATGTAAAGCCATATTTTATATAATCATCATATTTTCTATTCTTCATTAGTGACTTTCCAAGACCATCATTATCATTTGACTTAGATTTTCCATAATTCGGACTTGGTGAAACACTAGCTGATGTCAAACATTCATCTTCTTTTCATCACACTTTCCATTTTCAGCCACTTGTCCATTACTGGATGGACAAAAATTCATATAAAAACAACACACAGAGAACACTAACAAATGAACAAATTAGTAAATGAGAAGATTCGCGTTTCACTAGAGCAAAATAGCATGCCATAGAACAACTGAGCATTGACTATCTGAGTGATGTTACCACTGCCACATTGGCTACAAGGACCTTAGTTTCAGTTTGGTGGGCAAACACTTTATCTTCCATCATTACAGATTTTTTTCCTCCTAGAACCCCTTATAATATTTCATGAACCCTTCACCACAATTTGGGAACCACTTGTCTAGATGAGAGTTAGAGCAGAGGACCACAAGCCGACCTCTGTCTCAATCAACAACCCAAGGCCACAGAGTAATTTATTCAATATCAGCTTCCTCATCTGTAAGCAGCAAGTAATACTTGCCTACATGCAAGGGGTCCTATGGATTTGGATATCCTTGAATAACAAGTGAACAGACACGCTAAGTATTTTTACTTGCTGCTGAGATCTGAACATCTGCCTTCTCTCTCCACAATACACAAGAATAGCAAGGAAGCTGTGTAGACACAGCAGATATTGCTTACCATACATTATAGCCCTTCCCTGTAAGATAGGAGGTGCCATATGAGCATTTTCTAGGGATCCAGATAAAATGACCACCACTCGGGATCCAATGGGAAGGGAACTGTATGGCAGTTACATTTCAGCTCCATAGAGGTGCTTTTGAGCTGAATAACTTGGAATTCAACTTTTCAGGTGAAGTTTGTAATTTTGCCACAATGACTTTGCTGTGAATTGGTGAATCTGATTCATTGTTACACCCTATTGTGGTCACTGTTGGTGAACCTCTTTGTCCTGTTACACCCTATTGTGTCATCCAGCAAAGTGAGAGCCTTTACTTGTTTTCATGGAAAACGTGAATTCTGACATTAAGGGAGATACAATAATCTCAGTATAAACTGAACAGGAACAAGTCAGAGAAGACTAAAGAAACAGAGAATTAATTAGCTGTAGCAGATGTGTCTCTAGGTTTCGCTCCATACTGAGATCAGAACAATATTACTCAGAACTGAGTTTCAACAAAGTTATTAGTGTGATTTTAGGATCCATCTTCCTGACCAAACTGGACAAGGATTTTTCCTGAGCCTTGTACTAACTCAACTGTGCTGAAGACCAACCTTGAAAAATACAGATTCAGTTATCTGGGGCAAAGAACTTTGACATGCGAGTAAAATACCATCAGATTTTTCATTAGTTGTCATTGTAAAAAACATTTTTTTTTGTTGAGGCAATTATATAATATGGTTTTCAGACAAATAAAACCTGTTTATACTGGTCAAGAAAACCCAACTAAAACCTTGTCAGCAAAACATGGTGTTTTAAAAAGGATGCCTGTAGACTCTAGATTGCAGGGATAACACTGTACAAAAATATCAAAATGCAGAGAAATCATATGATTTTTAAATATAAAAGACTGTAGCACTGCAAGACAGCCTGCCAGTTTAGATGTCACTAACATCAAACAGCAACACTGCAGCTGCAGCCAAGAATCTCACATCACCTACTGGCAAGCTGTAAAGTTTTTAGCCAGTCTTTCAAAGGCAGTTCTGAAACCACTACACAATACATTTCATCCCAAGTGTTAGATGAAGCAAAATGGCACTGCCCCTAAGAATGAAGATCCCCCCCCCCATGCCCTCAAAACATGGAGATTATGCCCTTTTAGATGGAATGGCTTCCTATAAGTTACATGATTTTTTTTCATTCCTTTGTCAATGCAAGTTTTCAGGGCTGAAGGATAGGAGATATGAGGCAGCTATTTTCAGTTTACTATAGTTGACCAAGCAGATTATCTGATTAAATAATGTAATAAATGTACTTACCAAATATTTCCCCTCCGCTAGCATACTCTGTCACCAGATAAATCATCCTCTCCGTCTCCATCACCTGGACACACAAGGATACAAAGTGACAGCTAAAGACACTGCCCAGTGCAAAAGGAAATGAAGCTAATTGCAATTTTCTTTTGTGACTTGTAACTTTGACACAAGCTGCTTTCAGCAAAAAAAATGTTTAAAAAGTGGATTGCAAAGCTGTAGAGAGCAATGATGGGGCAAGGGAGGGGAAAGATAATCATTTTATTAAAGGGGATATTTTAAAGGCCATTTAACATCTTCTACATCCCACCCCCAAAATACTCACTCGCTAGTCTCCACTTGTTTTGAGAACCTCAGAGACTTCTCTGGGCTCCCACAGCTGAAAGTCCACCTTACATATTAATCATTCATCACTCTGAAACACTAAAATAATTAGGGACACTTCTCTAAAGGAGAGACTAGCTGCAGAATTAGTAAGTGACTTTCAAATGACTCAAGATTTATCAATCATAAAAGCCTTCACTTCACTTTGCTCTAGGGAGCCTTCACATCTAAGGGAGAAGATAATGCCAATCTTTATAAAAGCCTTTCAAGGCACTGGGTGAACACAGTGCTCTCCAACAAATGAAGGCCAGTTACAGTATCAAGACCAGTTCTCCCATTTTTAGTAAGCCAATTAAATGCCAAAATTAGTTCCTGGGAAAGGCGGATAGTTCCACTACAAAGCTGGTTTGCTCTAGCAGCAATTGAATAGAAGACCAGGCCTCAGTAAGTTTCTCTACAGACCCCTCATGATAACATCACCCCAGCTGACGGGAGCTGGCAGAAATAGCTGCCCTGACTAAACCAGACTATGCCAACACAAACTGAGAATGCAGAAAGGGATCTCCACTTACTTACAAGGCAAAGCCCCTAAATTACATGTTTTAAACCAGGGCAATTTCATGATCTCTTACTAAGAGTGTTAGTACTAAAGAGAAGACTGCAAATCAAAATGTTCTTTTCTATTCATGCTCTGGACTCAAAACACTCACCCACCTGCGGCACACCCCAACATGGAGTAGGCAGAGCAGGGCCACAGAGCAAAGCGGCTGGAGCCCTTTGCTCTTTCCCATGAGAGATGAGACAATGGACCCTTAAGAGGAGGGATGTGTAAAAGAAGAGAACAAAGCATCCCGGAGCCACTGCTGCCCTTTTAGGCCTGGGGATGGATAGCCAGGAAGAAAAGTGGCTGGACAAGTAGCTCTTTGCTCAGGATGAGACGACGAGGTGCCACTACTGGGAGGAAATGGATCTTCCAGCAGGAAGCTTCAAAGCATGCCCATGAGTATGTATGCGTAGGTGAGTCCACATAGGTAAACTGGCAGATGTAGGGAAAAGCAAGAGATTAAGGGGATACATTATAAAGTAATTCTTTGTTCCAGTTTCACTCTCCTTCCATCCACTTCCCCAGGGAGCCTCAGATAGAATTGCAATGTTCCTGCATTTGTGCCAAGCAGAGGGGAGATCCTCGGGAAGTGGGAGGAAGGAGAGGGTATAAGGGTGTGAAGGCACAGAGGGAGCATTGCACTCAAAGCACTGGAACAAGAACCACAGGGTGAGATTTTTAAGAGCATGTGACTGATTCAGGAGTACAATCCCTGGGAGTTGCCATGGAACCTGTACTCATGTGCCATGGCTACACTTGTGGTCCCATTCCCCAGGATCAGTAAGACAGCAGAGAGAGAAGCCCAGTGGGAACAGTTAGCCTAAGAAAGGCGGAAAGCTGCACTTCCAAAGTTTATTAAATAGGAAATTGGCCGACAGTGCACAATTATCTACAATACATTGAGCTTTTCCTGTTTTCAATGTCTCCCGCCCCCCAAAAGCTAATAAATGAGTGTATTAGAGACAAGCCCTTAGATTCAGAATGTGCTGTCCAACGCTACTCAATTGTCGTGTGATATGCCTTACAGTTGCCATTTAATCGTCACTCCTCCTATGTGCAAAAGAAACACTGGGGTGTTTTTTACACCTTCCTGTTGCCAGGCAAACCTGGTTTCTCACATTTTTTCAGGTACTGGAGACACCTTCTCTTCTTGCATTTATTGGCTGAGTGTGTTACAAACCCTAAGAAATGTGCCTTTCAAATTCTCTAATGAAGGGCAGTGGAGGAAAAGCTTTAATGACAAGAAGCTTTGATTTCCCTGGCTTCAGGTTGAGCAGGTGTTTTATAATAACGAGTAGTCCAACCATACATCACTTCAAAGCTCCGAATAAAATTTCTGTAGAAAGCACCCCCTCGAACAGCCAGCTGAAACACCACACAGAGGATGCTTTGTTCTAACGCCGGTGGAGCTGAGACACGGTTGCCATCTCTCGGTATTCTCTCTGGGGTTTTATATTGCATAAACTAGGAAGACAGGTGCTTTTGGCTCAAAAAACCATTACAGGCACCAGCTCTTCCAGAGAGGATACTGTCTCTGCATTGTTACCCCGTAGAACTCTTCAAATGACTGTCACAGGCCCCTCACTCATGGCTCTTTGGCCAAGGTATCAAGTCATTAACCTTTTCCACCCAAGAGTCTCCGTTTTACTCCCACTGAGTCTCGATAGCCACTGATTGCAGCGAGACGTGAGCTAGAAGCAGCTTTGCCTCAAGAAGACAGCAGCTGTTTTGAGAGGAGGGCAGTCTCTACGAAAGCTCAGGGTGCCCTCTCTTCTTGGCAAACATACAGAGCCTCTCTTTAAATTACAGGGGAAACAAACCCCTAATTATTGCAACTGACACCTAAAATGTTCAATGTTCCCAGCCAGCAGAGTCAAGTAGCTACAATCATCATCGCAGACTTTCAGTTCTAAAGCATCTCTGGCAATCCAGTCTCTTCTCAAGTTGAACTTAATGCATACCCAGTCTGAGAAGACATCAGCATTTTCCCCACTTCATGATCTAGCCTTTGGGAATGGCAGACAGCTGAATGTGACAGAACAGTTTCATTGGCTCATGCAGAAGAGGTCACTGCTTTCCAATTTAACCTACTGGCTTTGAAGCAGGAACTAAAGGACTCCTACACCGGTTAATTTTATTTCTGCATCTTCAGCTCAGCAGATTGTAGCTGAAAGACAGTTCCGCTGCAGCCTGCCAACCAACAAACAACATTGGCAGGATACAGGGAAGGGAGATTTTTTCCACTGTGTCACGAATGGCCCCTCCAAGGAGATTGAGGACCCAAGCCTTTTACAAGACAAGACATTTCAAGTTGCATCAAGGGCACAGTCCCCAATTCCTTCTCCCGTCACTTCTCAGATGCCCTCTTGCTTCTGGCTTCCACAAAGGGGCTGGATCCTTTGCAATGTCCCACCTCATCCTTTATCGAGAGTGGCAGTGTGTACAAACCCACACCACAGCACAGACCCATGGGGCTGCATCCCATGGGGACCTTTCCCTGGTGCTTCTGTTTGCCAAGTAAAGCAAGCCAGAAAAGCTGGAGAAAAATCTGCAACAAAACACAGAAGTGACGCTACCACCGCTACTGTCCCTGATCACCTTCTGCTCAGGACAACACAGCTAATCTGAACTGGGAAATTGAAAGGTGCACAATAGCCGTAAACAAATGGAAACTGGCTGTCCTCAGAGGACAATTGATCTTCCGGTGAAACAGAGGACTGGATACAGAAACACAAGGCTTTTGGGGAGCTTCTTTTTTTAAACCAAGTGATTTTGTAACAAAGATTGTTTCCTTGTTTTACTCTTCTGAAAGTACAGGGTTAGCCCTATGCACGCTAATGCTGCCCAGCCTACACCCGTGGCACAGCCTGCACAGGGAGGGAAAAGCCCATCATCACACAATGCTCAGACCTGATATAATCTGATGATATGTGGGTGGCAGAGCATCTTCATAATCTGAACTTCTCTAAAAATCTTCTTGAGATTCTCTTCATCCAGCTGTGTCTTGTCAATGATCTTTATAGCAACCTGGCAAAGGAGAGAAAGAAAAGGGTTACTCACTCAGTCACTATTCAGAACAGTACTAATTTTTTGTATCACCAGCATCTAGGAGCCTTCATCAAGGACCAGGGCCCCCTGTTGCTCGGCACTGTGCACACAAAGAACAAATGCATGGTCCTGATTCCAAAGCGCTCACTGTATTAAGAGCTGTTCAGCTAATTCAGGGAAATCCTCCCACTTCAGTACAGATTGTGCACGATAAACATGCAGGAGCTGCATTTCACTGTCTGATCATTACTGAGGAAAAAACAAATGTAACCCACTGAAATGTGCAATGCTGATCTCTACTTTTCATGTTTTCCCCTCTTCCGATAGTAACTGAATGCTCACCAGAACATCAGCGACTAGTCAGAAAAACAGCTTCCTGGAATCCTGGACTGAGTCCCCAGAAATTCCCAGCTGACATTTGTTCCATTTACAAGTCAAAAGATGGCTTCCAGCTTGTCGCCATCACATCTTAACCTGCAAACTGTGCTGCTTGTATATTCATTTCGTGCTGATGAAAGGTGCCCAGCTCTGCCTGAACACTGAAATCCCATTTGTCAACACAACAGGCAGCAACAGTGCAAGACAGACATTTTGCCCACCAGCAACGTTCAGTCACTGCAGATCTGGACCAGCATCTTCACCAATCCCTGAGCCATCATGGAGAGAAAAAAAGAAAAATTCTGGTACCTATAAAAACTGGTTTCATCTTATCTGGAACCACAAACACCTAAAATGTATTAATCCCACAGTTACTACACAGTATCACTACAAGGCAAAGTGCAGTTTTTTGGGGAGCCCTATCTGGGCATTTCCATATCTTGGCACATTTAACTTCTTTGACACAGACCCTTAACAATGAATTTCCTGTGTTTATCATGCTTGGCTGGGGGACAAGTACAACATCTCTGCAATAGTTTTACCCTAACTTACTGTTATGTACTCCCAACCTTAATATAAAATTTTGCCCGGAAATAATAATTCAGATGGGAAGGCTCAATCTACACTCCCAAAAGTGTAAGTGCAAAGGCTCAATCTTTGTACCCCCAAAGAGCAGGATTATTTTAATTCATTTTATGAAGGACATGTCAGTATAGAAGTGGGAGAGGCTTCAAAGGGGTAGAAAGTCAGTGAGAGGAATCAACAAACTTTGTCAGCTTTGATCAAAGCAAAACTGAGAACAGATGAATGGTGAGGCCAAGCCAGGAAAACCTTTCCACCTGCAGTAAAACACAGCCAAGAAGTTCAGTGGAACAAAATCATCACTGGTACCTTCCAATGCCCATCATCGGAAACCACTGGAATAAAATATTAAACGGGGCGAAGGTAGGTAAAAGGGGTTTATTTGATTAAAAACTCAGCATCTGACAACAAAAGAAGTCTTCCTTAATCTCAGTATTTTCCCCAAAAAGATGATTAATTCATGATCAACTGAAGCATCCATCACAAACCCAGAGAAGAAAACTGACATCAGTGAAATTCACTTTGCTCTACATATGCGTAACACACCTTGGAAGATGAAACTTCACCTATATCATCACCAGCACAATTTAAAGCATGTTGGTTGGAAATGGACACACAGGCTGCCTTCTTCTTTGGCCTTATTCCAACTAGTCTGAATCCCCATTTTCTCAGTATAAGGCTGAGTTTCGCTACCATAGGTCACATGTCAGCTCCAGCCTAGGGATGTAATAGTGTAGTCGATTAACTGATAAGCAAAAGCTTATAGGTTAATGCTATAGACTGCATGCATTTCCCTCCCTCTCTCCCCCAGCCAATACATTTTTTAGCAGGCTGGCCAGCAGCCCGGGTTAGTCCTGGCTTGCAACAGGTCCGGGACCAACCCTTGTTGCAGCTCTGCATTTAAAGTGTATTAGGAGTCAGGTAGACAGGCAGCCCAGCTCAGTTCCGAATCACACTGAGTCCAGCAGCTCAAACCAACCTGCCCCCAGACAGGAGCTTCTGCCACCCCCTGCTGCTGCCTCTTTATTAGAGGCAGCAGCATGGGGCGACAGGCAGCTGGTCCACAAGGGGAGCTGGTTTTTAAACGGGCCCCCCTCACAGACCAGCTCCTGCCTGGTACCCTGCGCTGCTGCGTCTGATACAGAGGCAGCAGCACGGAGTGGCAGAAGGTTCCCTGGGAGCGAGGCCGGAGTGCACTGCTGCTGGCCCCACCCCTGGGGACTATAGAATAGTCAACTAATGGATGAGAATTCATCAAGTTAATTGACTATTCAATCAACTGATATTTAACATCCCAACTCCAGCCCTAGACACTGAGCTGTCTGATCAGCTCTACATATAAACTGGGTCCTCATTGTTATGAAACTGGCATCAAAGGCAATGTGAACGATCCATCAACTTCTAAAGGATAGGTAGCGTTTCTGCTTAGATGGAGAAGGTTTAGTTTGCTACGAAACCATCTGTTTCATCTCATCCCTGGCTTTGTAATAGGTGCTCACTAAAAAGTTAAAAGCTATTTTTAAAGCAATGAAAAATGGGATTAGGTGAAAAACAAAGTCAATTTTTGAATGCTAAAGTAAGCGGTCTTCTGAGAAGTCCCAGGCTGGTCCACGCACACAAGTGCTTCTTCTCTTGAACTCCTTTCCACTTTTCTGATCCAGGAGTAACGTGTAGGCCCAGCACACAAGGCTCAAAGTTAAGATCAGACACAAGAGTCTGTTGTCTGAACCCAAAAATATACCCGTCACAAAACATTTGCCCTGTAGTCCTCCCAGGATTTGCCTGTGGAAAACCTATAAGGCTATAGTGCCAGCTACACAAATATGGCAGAAAACTGAAGTAGGCAAGCACTTCAGGAAAAGGAACACTGCATTCTTCAAACTTCAAACTACTTCAAACTACTTTTTTAAAATACTGAACTACACTGGAAAAATTAAAAAGCTTTTTTAAAGTGTGCCAGTACAGGGACTGGGCTTTGATCAGATGAGAGCAACATGTGTCCATCATACATGGAATCTGAAAGCATCTGGATAAGGACAGATGTCTGGTCTGCAAATTGTTGAGCAGCTGTGCACTGCTATCGTCCGAAAGAGAAAAGCTAGCTCTTGCTGCACTGCTATCCACAAACCATGCCAGAGTAAATGGGTAAGCAAAATGGAGTCTGCTCCCAAAGACAGAAAGGAATCCCACCTATGGAAACAAACTGATGGGTGCTGTGGGCATCCATGGAAACGCTGCAAGTCAAAATCCTCCGCAGCACAAAACCCCTCACTAAAAAAATAACCAGGATACTTGGCAATGCAAGAATGACAGCTACAGAGAGTTAACAGGTGATGAGCAAAATCGAGTCTATGATTTGGGGATCCACCCACAAATTTTCTTGTTTAGAGCTGGCATTTTGCACCAGAAAAGAACCACAATACAACAAATTCTGTGGGTGTATTTCTTTGATTTGCTGTAGCGGTATTTACAACAGTCAATGTCAAGGAAGGGTAGGTACCATAAGCCCACCAAGCTGACAGAATGGCATGAAACACTCATCACTATACCTTTATCATGACTTTCCCAAGGGTTGATTAAAAACACAGCCCAAGGCCATACAGCAGACCAAATGTCACATTTTTTGTAATAATGAAAATTCTCTGCAGATTGCTAATTTGGGCCAGAAGCTCATTCCTGGGATGATGGAGCTTCACAAAGCCCAATGAATTCCCTGCTGCCACTTTGCTGGGAGGCTTCTAAACCAGGGAGTAGCAAGATACCAAGAGCCCACACTCTGGATTTCCATTCACCATTTAATGTAACATTAAAAATCACACAAAAAATGCTTGTTCAGGGGGATGTGATTACTCAACCACGTTAAAACAATAAGAAAAAGTGAACACGAGAAACTGGAAAGCCCAGTTACATAACAGTTTGCTTGCAGAAGAGTCAAGACTAAAACATTCGCTGAGACAAGGGCAAGTGTTTCATATACTGGGACATGCCATGGCACGAGATCTGAAAGACATAATCACTATTGGGAAGTAATCTGGGAAGCCAGACAACACTATGAGTTGCATATCCCTCCCAAACGCTGCTATCAGTTGTGGAGAGCGGGGAAAGAGAGGAATGGATTGCAGACACTTGCAAAATCTGCAGTAAGATTGTCCCAGATCCCACGACCACAGCTACACAAGATACATCAACTTGATGTGTTGAGAGAGAAAGCTCATCCTGGTCTCTTCCCCAAACGGCTACAGACCGACAAGAGGCATACCTTTGCAGTCTGAATATTACACCCTGGCTCCATAATTGCATGTGCACTGCCAGCTAGCAACCCAGCAGGATCACCCTACTGACTCTGTTCTAAAAGCAAAAGTGCCCTGCGGGCAAGAGCTGCTTTTGAAAGGGAAATGAATTCGATGCATGTGGGGGAAAGCCGAGGTGAAAGGGAGACACATGTTGCGAAGATGTTTCATAGCGACTTAGGATCCCTGACTCGGATTAAATAACTACTAGTTGAATAGCCACAGGAATTAGTGTGCATGAAATTTCACATCCATGTAGCACTACAGGCTACATGAGTTAAGGGCTTTACTCTGGCATTTGCACCTTGTATGCAAAACAGACTCATATTTCATGTGGAACTGAATGTTTCCATAGCAAACTGTAAACAGGCATGTAAACAGGAGGCTTTAAACACTAAGAACATGCCTAACTGAGGACATTTGCTACCTTGGAATTGGACACTTGCACTATCATGGGAAAAGCACTTTTCAAAAGAGAAATCACAGCCAGATGAAGAAGAGAATCCGAAATACCCCAGGAGAACAGGGGTCAGACTGTGAACTCCTCTAGTAGGAACACGATCACTGCTCAAATGAGCTATAATTAACAGTCACCATAATCATCACAAACAGAATAATAATTAGCAAAAAGGTGACTCAGCCAGACACCTAGATGTTCCCTACACCACCAGTTATGAAAGCTTATCCTCCACCAAAGCTACTTTATGGTTCCATATGCAGTAGAACCTCAGAGTTACAAACAGATTGGGAATGGGGTTGTGTGTAACTCTGAAATGTTCATAACGCTGAACAAAAGGTTATAGTTGTTCTTTCAAAAGCATACAACTGAGCAGTGACTTAGTACAGCTTTGAGCTCTTCACTAAGAAGAAGAAAAATGATGCTTCCTTTTTTAGTATTGTCACATAGTACTGTACTGTATTGGCTTTTTTTTGGTCATCTCTGCTGCTGCCTGACTGCGTACTTCCGGTTCCCAATGGAGGCGTGTGGTTGACTGGTCAGTTTGTAATTCTGGTATTTGTAACCCTGAGGTTCTACTGTATTTGTGAAATAGAAATTTAATATGTACATATGTTCAAAGTTCCGCCAAGAAATAAAATGTACAGATTGTAGTTTTCTGCTTAAAAATATTACTGGTTAAACCCAGTCAGTTGTGTCGTAATTGCACCCACCACACCTCCACGCCCTCCAAGTCTGAACTCCCACCACACCTTCCTAAAGGTCTGCCCGGCTGCTGTAGTTTCAGACTTCAGGAGGACAGGGAAGACAGCACAATACCCACTGCCAATCCCCTAGAACTGAGCTAGCCCAGGGGCCAGTCTGCTCCCTTCACACTGACAAGCCCAGGAGGTGGTCATCTAGCTGCCCCCAAATGTGCCCTTGGTCTCTAGGGCAGTGTTTCCCAAATGGGGTTCTGCAAAGTAAAAATAAGGGTTCTGCGAGAAAATGCCATTACAATAACATTTCAGGATTTAAAAAAAATTATATCATTTTTGTCTTTAAATACATGCAATTCAACTAAATGTTGATCTCATGACCTTGTTCAGCATTTGTTTATTATTATCCTTACTTATTTGTGGCCTGCCTTTTCAGCTCCATATATTAGACCGCAAAATTATTTCGAGTTTAAAAGAGTTCCATGGCCAAATAAAATTGGGGAACACTGCTGTAGGTGACAGCTGGGCACTGTTGTGGGGACCTGTCCAGTACACCAAAAGGTTCACGCACCTCAAACAAGGTTTGCTTTTGTTATTAAGTTTTGTAAGTCTCCTCTCCTGATTCAAGGCATAGCCCGGAAATCTGCACTGCAGCCTGGCAGTCAGGGCACAGTGCTATTAAGGGACCATTCTGACAATCTGATAGACTCAGAAGTTTTGAAGCTAGGATTTTAAAGAATAAAAGAGTTAGTGCTTTAGCTACTGGAGCGCTGGGAAGCCCAGGTGGGGTGGGAGGTGTCTCGATTAGGTTTTTTACCATATACAACTCTACTATTTTAAAAAATACTAGGGGGCTGCGCGCCCTGCTCACCACGCTTGCCAACTTCCCTCTCTCTGGGGGCAAGGTGTCTGGCCAGAGGGGTGGGGGCAGGAGCAGGCTGGGGACACAGGGTCCCAATGGAAGGCGTGAGAGGGCTGGGGCAGGAGCTTGGGCTCAGATGGTGGACGGGACCCGGCGTGGCCTGGAGGGAGGGGGGAAGGGTTGGGCTCTGATATGGAGGGGAGCTGATGAATTCTGGAGAGGGGGGCGATCAGGTAGGGAGGAGATCTGGCATGACCTGGGGGAGAGAGGTCGGGCTCAGATGGCACAGGGGACCCAGCCCTAGCAGCTCCTCCCCGGGGCACAGCCCCCCAGAGCCTGAAGCAGGAGCCACAGCAGCCGATGCCTAGAGGGGCTGGCACCAAGGCTAGCCACAGCAAGAGGCTGAGGATGGAGGTAGAGGCGGGCAGCAGCGGCAGCATGAAGATGCAGATGACGTCCCGCCGGAAACATTTTTTTATATATAGACAGAGAGAAAATTGGAAGTAATGCCCTTGAGTCACTGAAGGCATCTACTACAGTAAAAATGGCAGACAATCCATGGCAACCTGTTGGCAGATCCTGAGGACTCAGGGTCATAAGGAAATGGCAAGTGTCCCCCACTACACACACAAGAATTCCAGCTCTGGTTTCAAAAGCCACTCCTGCTAGAAATGACAACGTCCAAAAAACCAGTCTAGTGACTGGCATTAGAAGAGGCTGCCTGAAACCGAGGTAGAGCTGAGATAGGGTGAAATGGCAAAAATCAGGCCCCTTTCTCCACGTCGCAGAATGGCAGGGCACTAACAAGCTGTGATTAATGAGGTGACAAATTACTGCTGCCATATTCTAGGCTTGCAGCATTCTTCAGAAGAGTAACATCCGTTGTGCAGCAAATATGCGAGCAGTGCAGATTTTCATTAGTTACACTCTTGATAAGCCTACAGCATGTGGTTAAGAGGACAGTGCTGAAAGGCAGACTGGAAAACTGAAGGAGTCACATGGGACTCAGAAAAATCTCACAATTACATTCTTTTCGCTGAGAGGATTTTCCCAGTAAGAACAAGCTTTTATAAAGCTTGCCCTCCTTCCCCCCGCCACAATAAAAAGGAGTGGAGGGAGAGAAGGACTTTTGTCGGATTGTGGCTACAAAGATGGCACTGTAGCAATCAGAGGGTTAAAGGGATGGCACTGTAAATGGGAATAGAAGGACTATTCCTGAGCAGCTTTAGGGTAATTGAATAAAGCCATGCCGCACAGTTACGCTTGAGGACATTTCATGGCCCAATACAAGACAAATACAGTTAGTGCATGTTGGTCAGTGTCTCAAGCAAGAATAATTGAATTCGTATGCTGTCCTCTCTGACATCGTCTGACTGATTACATTAGGAATTTGGTCTGCCATGTTACATGACAGTACCTAAGAGATATGTACTCGTTACCCTGCTACACTGCGATAGGGTTAATAAAAATGTATCAATCCCTAAAAATAACCGCAGTCACAAAGGGGACACAGAAAAAGGCCAGCCAGAAGAGCTAAGCCATGTTGTTCCAGGATCCTAACGAGAAAAGGGTGAGCTAATCTCTCTTATTGGACCAACTTCTGTTGGTGAGATACGCTTTCGAATCAGAAGGACTGTCATTTAAATGTTTGTACTCCGTGTTTATACCAGTGGAAAAGCCCTTAACAGACTAACACATTCACCTTGAACAAGAGACGTACCACTTTCTAAATGAAGGTTCTCCACAAACACTTTGGGTACTAGTCTATGGGATATCAACAAATCACTGTATCTAGGGAAAGTCTGAGGGAAGTTACCCTGCACTGCAGACCCAGAACATACAGAGCCTCCCTAGGAGTTTGCAAGAGGCAATGAGAGTTGAGTGGCCAAGGGAAATTTCCTGGTTACTATTCAGCATTAAAGCAAGAAAGGCCAAAGAGGAAGTCTTGGGGGTGGGAGTTGGGGGGGGGGGGGGAAAAGAGAGCAATGGTTAGAGTATTTTCAAAGAGACAAAAGTGTTTTCCCCAAATTGGCATGCGCCAGCACCTTAATATTCTCCTTCCTCATTATAGATGACTCAGGTTTTCACCACAGTAAAACTAGCTCTGAACACATCAGCTAAGACGACTTCCTCCCAGACTTACTCACAGGGAAACAACTACAATCAGTGCTATGGAGTGAAGTGAACATTTCCTCCCTCAGAACAAGTCCCACCAAAAACTACTCCCCAAAGAAAGGGGTGGGGAAGATTCGTTTTGCAACTGCTGGGCCAGCACCACACGATCTATCATGGCACCTTGGGCACACCAGAGGGTAGAAGGTAGCGACGCAGAGGGGAGCTAGGTCTCCTCTGTGTTCAGCACAGCCACTGAAAGTTCACACGGGAAGGAAGTGCTTCTCACCTCCTGGAACCAGAATTACACTGACATGTCAAATGACAGCTACAGCACTGTAGCTTTGTAGGGGAGACATTTCCTTCACCAACGGAAGGGGCTTTTCCACCACTTAAGGAATTCCGCCTCCTTCAGGCTTTCTGCCATCAAGCTAGCTGCGTCTATGCTGGGGATTAGGAAGTCAAAATTTATTTTCCTAATGGGTGCCTGTTCACTTCACGAGCTCCACAACAAAATGCTCAACTGAGTAGTTAAATTGGCTTTTCTATGGAGTCTAATGGCAAATCTTCCTTACACAGATTTTTGGATAGTTAGCTTCCTTAGAAGGGTCACAATTGATTGCATTGTTTTACATAAGGAATGTTTCAACCCTCATCAACCTACTTTCCCCAGTCATACCAATGCTGCTCGAATAACCCTGCATGGCACTGAACTTCACTCGAGTACAAACAGGCAGCAGACAAGCTTTCAAAAACTGCTGAAGTGACCTAGCAGCCTAACAGGACTTTGCTTTAGTGACTTAGATAAGACTTTCAAAAAGAGGCTGCTTCTCCTAACAGTATGCAAAGGTTCGGCCTTCCTACAGATTACAGAATAAGACAGGGCAAGGGGCTGATTCAGCCAGAGAGAACCTAGAAAGATTGTCATCATAAGCTTTTAAAATAACATGGACTGATCAAACCAAGAGTCTTTGCTCTGCCTCGTTGCCTTTTACCTCCCCCCAACTCCCTCAACACCACACATTTTAATTTTACTTGGCTTTTACTGGAATGTGCTACGAGAGTGCACTAATGTTTCCAGGGGATGCCCGGGGTGATTTGTTGTGGGACAGAGGCATTACTTATGTATATGAGATTAGCACAAATAAGTCTTAATCAGGATCAGGGCCTCATCATATAAATACAGAACATGATATAAACATTCCCTGACATGAAGCATGTATTATCTTGGATCATTCACAGATGTTACGTGTGGGAAAGAAGAAGATGGAGGATAGGATAGTTCAAGCATATTCTTGTTGGAACTAGCTGTGTGCAACACATGCCTCAATGCCTACTTAGCAAATCCATGGATATCTGCTTTATATCCACGGGGATCCACGGATATCTGTGGATATGGATATAAATTTTGTATCTAGAACCCTGCAAATCTGCAGATATCTGCTTTATATCCCTGGTTACCTGCATCCATGGATGTTGATATCCACGGATCATTTCTGGAGATGCAGATACCAATTCTGTATCCACAAAGAGTCTACTTCAGCTCAATCAATATTCCTAGTGGCTGTCTGAGGAAATAAGGCATGGGTTGGATCAATAGGCATGGTTAACTATCTCTCTATTATTAGACGTGACCCTTCCAGAGTAAAATTGAGGTTCACAGGCTAGTCAATGTGAGGAAGCCTACACTGCTGCTGCTTGTACTGCAAAATACGTACTCTGTGGAGACAGCACATCAGTTTCCATTGCTGGTAACCCCACATTCTTCACCTGCATTGAACTCCTGTTTAGCTTCAAAGACAAATGTAGTCCCACACTGAAAACGAGCATCACAGACTCCTAGAATGGGAAGGGACCTCGAGAGATCATCAAGTCCAGTCCACTGCCCTCATGGCAGGACCAAGCACCAGCTAGATCATTCCTGACAGGTGTCTGTCTAACCTGCTCTCAAATATCCCCAGTGATGGAAATTCCACAACCTCCCTAGGCAATTTATTCCAGTGCTTAGCCACCCTGACAGTTTGGAAGCTTTCCTAATTTCCTTTCTGCAATTTAGGGGCAATTCAGGTTTCACACTGCAAGAGAAAGGAACATTCATGGTGAAAGAGCCACAAGTAGCAAAATTTCCACAATACTCCTTTACTTACCAGGGGAGGGAGGAAGGGAGAGAACTTCTCAGGAGCCCTCTACAGAGTGCTGAAAGCTGGCAAGCACCCACCCCCAGACCTTCTGTTATCATGTAAAGTATGTGGAGAGAATGAACGAACAAGACTAGATCAAGTTAAATGAAGTGTAAAATCAGACTACAATTTGAAGTGGAACAAACTCATAATCCAATTTCTTAAAGAGCGAAACACTAAAACAAAGTAAATCAGAACCATTAACAATTCCATTCTCAAAAGCTAATGAAGCTTGCAGGCTATAAAGCCAAGCCAGCTCACAGGATACATGCTGCTACCAATTAATAAAATGTTCCTTCTGGTTTTAAAACATGTAAATATTTTCTTGCTCCCTTAAATCAAACTAGAATTTAACCTAGTAATTTGAAAAACAAAATTATTATATAGGAGAAAGATTATCTAGGCACTACCTGGCAATTCAGTGAGGAAGATACCTCTTCAAACTGAGAAGTGCACTTTGGGATCTTGCTCTCAACAGCCAAAACCAGCGGGTTTCAGTGTGGTTTTTATAGTTGAAGGGTGCTCTCCAGTTTTTGGATTCTAGCCCCCTATCAAGAGTGAGAGACTTTGCCAGGCAAAAAGCATTGGACATGTCAACTGCAAAGCATTATCAAAGCAAAAAATAAACAACAAGATTAGCAAGGCAGAGGCACTAAAGTGCTATATGGAGAAGGCCAGAAAAAGAGTTCCTTCCTCACTGCTGCGGACATATCACTCACTGCGTTGAGCATGAAACCCTAATGGAGACAAGTCACATTTAGGACAAAAACAGGCACTCAGCATGTTCAATGCAAGTGTCATGGCAGCACACGCAACCAAGGAGAGCTCACAGAGAGACTAACCCTTGGGGACACCAACCTAAAGCAGCAGCAGTTGTATAATATTCAGAAGTGCTTTAGCTCCAGCCGTCCTCTGTTTGCATGGCCTAAGGCAATCCAGCATGAGGAGCCCTTAGCTTCTGGGGCCTTTCAAAGCCTTTGGGTCTTATAGCTGCCAGTCTTGCAGCCAGGGAATCTGTCTCTGTAGCGTTATCATCTCTTCCCTTATAAAACTCAATCAGCCAAGGGCTTACATTCCAAAGACTGATCCAGCAGGTCTCATTTTTCAGCGCACAGGTGACTTCACTGTGCAATACCAAGTACTCTGCCATTGCGCTCACAAATAGCACAGAGCTCCAATAGTTCTAACTCAATTAAAGACTTAGCTACAGTAAGGCTTTAAAGGCTTAGCACATTTTTTTTAAGAAACCCAGAATTTCCATTATGTTTGTTTTAAGGTCTGAACACTATCTGGTGAGACTTCAGTATGGTACAAGAACAGGTAAGGACTGGCAATGTGGCAGCAGTGGCACAGAACAGATAATAAGTAGTAATACAAAACCCCTCTCTCTCTCTCTCACAAACAAACCTAGGCAGTAGCAGGTAGCAGAGGAGACAGCCTTATGAAACAGCAGATGCCCAGCAAGCAGTGAGTGTGTGGAAAAGGGAGCAGAGTGTGCCAGGATAAGTAATAAGGAAGCACAGTACCTGAATACTGACAGAGGAAAACGGTGGGAACCTAACCACGATAACCAAGGAGGAAAACAGCTCCTCCTAGAAAAAAAAAACTCAGATTGATTTTGAAATTGACAGAGTCAAGTTATCCACATGGTGCTAAAGAAATAGACAATAGTGAAATAAAAAGTGATGGTGCCACTGCAGATATTCCTGACTGACAAGTCACTATGCAATCAAACACTGAAAACTCTTCTTGGTATCTATCCATCCAGCCAGGAGATGAGCTTTGAGCCCATGTGCGGTTCTGCAAATTAGCAGTTAGAACACTTGGTCCCATTGACTTTAAATGGGACAAGAATGTTACCTTATGTGCATATTAGTGGCTGTGTAACGAAGATGCATGATCTGGTGATGCAACAATGGTAATTCTTCAACTTCTAGAGAAAAGAAAACTAGCTTCTCTCTTGTTCCACCACTGTAGGCACCACAGACACCTTTGTTATGATTCACAAAAGCAGCATAGCATGACTTCCTACAAAGACAGTTACTGAAACATACTCTTTAGGCCTAGTGCCTACCGACTCCATTTCAAAGAAAATTAAAAATACTGAGCAGAAAGTTGTTCTGCATCTCAAACATTTTCCTTTTCAAACAGCAGTCCTTAAGACTACTGGCTTTGACTAACTCTTTCTTTTTCCTTTTGAAGCTTCCCAAAACCACCAAGTAAAAAGCCAGAAAAATTAAAATTGCTCTTTCTTGACCGTGGTTTCCCAAAGTAGGTCAGGGCTGAATATCCTTATTGGGTTTTTCATCCTTTAAAACATAATGCAGTGTAGAGAACCAGCAGGGACATAGTAACAGAGGCAAAATGCTGCAATACATTACAGGAGTGCACACAACTTGTACTTTTAAACAGCTCTCTCACTAAGATTGTTTGTGTTCCTAAAGTGCTGAAAAGACATCTCAGAAGGCAAACTAACCCAAGATCGGAGTGATTGTTTAATAATCAAAAACATAGCTGCTTGAAGAACAGAGCCAATTCACTATTCCAAACCCCCAAGCGTGGTCTGCTAATGCAGTTATGCTCAAATGGCTCTGTCTTTAAATGCCAGCTATCACTTTATATACATGCATTAAAGACTAGTGGGATCTCTCCACTGGAAGACAAGGTTTACAACAAATTAAACCTTCCATTGCAATTCAGGCACAAAATATCTAATGACAGAGGAACAACAGAAAAAGGACCATTCGCTTTAAAAATTAGCCCATATCAGATACACTGTAGGAGAAAGGCAGGCCAGAATGTGAGTGTGACGAAAATAACCCACTACGACTGCAAAGAGATGAGCTCATGAACCGCTAATATCAAATGCTGAGTTAGGGCTAAACCCCCTTCCAGTAAAGGAAAGGGAAGAAATACGAAGTCAGGGGATTACATACAAGCCTGTGACAGCAACTAACAGTGCAGGGCTGGGGACCTGGAAAGACATGCTCTTCTTTTTCCCCCACTATTCATGGGAAAAAGTCCCAGGAAAATAGCAAATGTTAATTCATATGAAGTTAAAGAAATCATCTTTATTACTAGACACTTGCTTTCTAATGATAATTACAGTGATACTCCTGAAAACGTGGGAACTTGCTAGGTAAAAATGTGACACCTACCTGGAGGACTATAGAGCCGCATATTTGTACTAAGTAAAACATTCTCATATTATGATCAGAAATATCCCATGTTAACATTCATAACAGGCACTCTTCTGCACTCAGACAGGAGTGTTATTGATGCAACTTCATCCACGTCAATAGTATTACTCGAGATTTCCATTATTTACATTGCAGTAGAGCCCCAAAGTCCAGTCCGGTCTGGGCCCTATTGTGCACACGCCCACACCTACACAGCAAGAGTCCCTACCTAAAGGGTCTGCAATCTCAAAGGACAGAGAGGTCTGAGATTACCAGTTTCACATTTCATTACCATTATTGTATCATCTGCTTCTCTGATTGATAGGGTTATTTTTGTTTCAGTTCGGCTGGGGTAGACAGAGATCCAGAGGTCACACAAGATTTGACTAGACATCCAAGAGGGCAAATGAAATTCAGAGCAACATTCGTGTTTACTCAAATGTATATTAAAGAGCATTCAGGAGAAGAGCTGAGAAAACGTTAGGATGAATAACTATGAGTTACCATATGATACTCATTACTGAATGGAGAGGTATTTGGAGAGACCCTTCAGCCACAGAGACCAGCATCTTCCATTTAGAGTTCTCATATGCAGATATTAGTTGTTGGTTTAAAAAAACTACTTCCCTATAAGACAGTGGAAGGTGGTGGGAAAACCACTCATCTGGGGGGAAAAAAATCTTTGCATTTGAGCCTGAGACTACAGAAAGGACGAGTTAGCATTCTGCCCTATCAGGGTAGACTTCACTGTCTATCTTTAGTGACTGAAGCCCAAATACAAATTCATTTGGCCCCTGAAAAGTTATAGTCGGGAGTGGAATGACATTTAATACTCCCGTGTTCAGTCTCATTTCTACACTCACTGTGCAGAACAGCAAGCTCAAAACTTGTAACCAGAAAGAGCTGAGAGCTCTCTCATAGTTTCTTCACTTGGTGGTCTCTCCACTTTCCATCTAACATCACGCTCAGTTCTAAAATAGTCAAACCCAGAGATTTGTGGGGCCAGCGATTTTATTTTTCAAAATCACTCTACAGCTAAATTCCTGATTGGCAATTGTGCATCTTCCTCCACCATAAGATGGCCAAACACACAGGTGTCGGCCCGTCGGGCGCTTAACAAGATGGATAGATTTAAATCAATGTAATTTAAGTCACCAGTGTTAATCATGATTGAAATCAGCAAGGAGAAAATCTTATTTAAATCATTCATTTTTGCATTCATACTTAGTTATTTTCCTAAAGAAAGACGGATATCATTAAAACACTCTAAATTCACAACTAAATATAGCCTTTCCACAAAATTGGGTAATTTTTGCTCAGCAGAAGAATACACTGTCTATGCACATTTAAGGAACTATACAGCCTTAATACACATTTGTCCAGATTTTTAATTTTTTACATATTAGAAAATATTGAAGGGTACAATTCTCCCTTATTAGATTATTAACTTTTTAAACTGGTAATTTGTAGCAGACTACATTTATATAAGAACAACAAATGGTCTGGTAGCACTTTATAGACTAACAAAACACGTATAAAGTGCTATCAGACCATTTGTTGTTTTTTTCTGTACAGAATAACTCAGCAACCCTCTGAAGCTACATTTAGATACCAATTGTAATTTAATTAAAATGCGCAAAACAGTATTTTAAAATTGTTTTATTAGTTAAGTTTAATCACTTTTAAATGCAAAACATGTATTGACAAATAAGAGCAAATATCTGTAGATAGTGAAATGAATTGATTGTTTCTGGTCACCATGTCTTTCAAGATTTCAGAACTAGCAGAGATCATCCTCTCAAGTTTCATTTTTATTGATAGATTGAAAGTGGAAAATGAGCCTTCCTGCTCTTTCATCTCCCAAATGATTTAACTGTAAATGAGCTTAGTCACTCATCTGAGCTAGTTGAATAAACTGAAAGAAAATATTCTCTTTGCACCTGCAGAGGTTACTAGAATTGGAAGTTGGTTTAGCACTTCAAGAAACTGGTTCCAGACGCTTAGCCCAGTAACTTCCACCAACTCAGCGTCTTGTCTTTAAAACTTTTGGCAGCCAACATGCGCTGCGTGAATTGTTTTTATTTAATTGAAATATTCATAGATTACGGTAAATTCAGACCCTAACATGTAATTATTTCAAATTTAATTTTTAAAAAGAAAATTGTATTTGACTTTGTATTTAAATCCTGATTTTTAAAATCTGTTCATTTGTTTTTAATCATTTTTTATTCAGAAAAGATCGTCTTTGGAAAGTAGCACAATGTCTTTAGGCAGGTGTTTGGCAGACTGCTGCATGGGCCCTCTCTCTTAATAGTGAGGGTTCCGAGAGCAAAATGCCAGCCCCAGAGAAAAGTTATGATATCAGAAGCAGTATACACACTTCCAAGTCAAAACTGTCTAGCTCAGATTTCAGTGAGCACAGAACCAAAGAAAGAATCACTGCATAGGGTTCTGCACATTTTCTTTGCAGTAACAACTACAGTATTTTGAGCTATGCATTAAGGAAGCCATTAATATTGAAGTTCTGAATGATAAAAACGCTGGTGAGAGCAAGAGACTAAACAGCATGGGGCTACACTGGAGTCTGTACCCCTAGGACACACTCAAGGCACTTAACACATTTCTGAATGTTTGGAGCCCGTCCAAACTAACCTTTGTTCCAGGATACAAAAGTCTGTAGTTTATGAAGAGTAGTTTAGAAATGTTTGTATTTATCCAGCCCAGCCTATTACAAACATGTTAACCCCAATGAGTTAAATAGCAATATGCTCCAGGTAAAAACATTTTAAAAGCCCTAAAAGGCTAATTGTTTTGTCACTGCTACTAATTGTGAACCAGGCGAATTATGCCTCAATTCTCAGAGGACAATGAACATGGAGCATGACAACACAGTGCTAACAGATCAGCTACATCTATGAAGTGACCATAAAGAGGTGGCCTGATTGTTCCATTGCTCATGCAGTCAAAGAAAATATATTCATCCTGGCACTTCAAGTTCACACAAAGGAAGCAAGGAAAGAGACGCGTAGACACCTGACGAAAAAAACTCTGGGTCATATGCTGGCTATGAAAAAACACTGACTACATATTACTCATTCAAATAGGGTGATTACGGTCATCAAGTTTTTCACTAAGGCAAAAGCACAGCTAGCAATGATCAGCCCACACAAACTGGATGCTTAATGGAAAGATGCTGAACAGAAAGTGTTTTGTTTGACTTCTTGTGTAACGTGACCTTTCCAGTTCAGGCAACTAAAGATCACAGTGGGACTTGAAGAGGAAGCCCATGTGATAACAAGTTCAAGAATGTAACTATCTATTTGGTAAGTAGCATTCATTAAGAGACACTCATCTACAGTCTCTCTAATCAGGCACCAAGCTACCAATATGCAAGCTCTCCATTGTAATTAAAGACATCCCCTCCCCCCAAAAAAGCAAACACTTGCTCAAATTGAGGAGGATAGCAGAATGTCACACTTCTCCGCTAATTCACTACAACGGACATTTTGCAAAAAGCACCTGAAGATTGAAAAAACAAACAAGTCTTCATAATTAAATCAGACAAGGAATATTTCTATTGATTTCCATTTGCAGATCACAGCATTCTTTCCCTATCTGCACACAAAATGACGAGAGCATTCTAAAAATTATTATTCATATTATAAGCTTCAGGGGGTAGTCGAGTTGGTCTGTACAGGATAAACTTAAAAAACAACAAATAGTCTGGTAGCACTTTAAAGACTAACAAAACATGTAGATGCGGTGAGGAGTCCTGTGACACCTTATAGACTAACTGAAGTGTTGGAGCATAAGCTTTCGTGGGCAAAGACCCACTTCATCAGATGCATGTAGTGGAAATTTCCAGAGGCAGGTATAAATATGCAGGCCAGAATCAGGCTAGAGATAACGAGGTGAATCCAATCAGGGAGGATGAGGCCCACTTCTAGTAGCTGATCTGGAAGTGTGAATACCAAGAGAGGAGAAGCTGCTTTTGTAGTTAGCTAGCCATTCACAGTCTTTGTTTAATCCTGAGTTGATGATGTCAAACTTGAAGATGAACTGTAGCTCAGCGGTTTCTCTTTGAAGTCTGGTCTTGAAGTTTTTTTGCTGCAGGATGGCTACCTTTAGATCTGCAATTGTGTGTCCAGGGAGAAACCGCTGAGCTACAGTTCATCTTCAAGTTTGACACCATCAACTCAGGATTAAACAAAGCTAGCCATTCACAGTCTAACTACAAAAGCAGCTTCTCCTCTCTTGGTATTCACACCTCCAGATCAGCTACTAGAAGTGGTCCTGATTAGATTAACCTCGTTATCTCTAGCCTGATTCTGGCCTGTATATTTATACCTGCCTCTGGAAATTTCCACTACATGCAACTGACGAAGTGGGTCTTTGCCCACAAAAGCTTATGCTCCAACACTTCTCTTAGTCTATAAGGTGTCACAGGACTCCTCGCTGCTTTTGCAGATTCAGACTAACACGGCTACCCCTCTGATACTTGAAAACATGTAGATGGTATCATGAGCTTTCGTGGGCACAGTCCACTTCTTCATAGCCCACTTCTTCTGTGCCTGCGAAAGCTCATGATCCCATCTACATGTTTTGTTAGTCTTTAAAGTGCTACCAGACCATTGGTTGTTTTTTAAGTTTATTCATATTATATTAGCTACTTGTGACATCCCTGAAGAGACAGAGCTGGATGATACGCCAACTTGGGTATATTGCTACCGCTCTGAGAGCGCTGCAGGATTGATCATAAAAAAAAAAAAAAAAAAAAAAAAAAAAGTCAAAAGCCACAGGAGCACTCATTTAATTTCCTGATCTATAAGCAAATGCAACTATTATCCCCATCATTCATTGTCAGCAGAGCTGAAAGTAAGTGTAGGGACTCACGTGGATGTTACTGTATTAAACTGCAACTGCTTTAAAGTGTGAGGTTTTTACACTCATCTTTCTGATAGCAAATGTACTTGAACTGCTTGGGTGCCTTCTCCTCACAGCCATGCCTACTTGACAGTAATAATTAGTCAGAAAGCTATAATGCATAGATTTTTTGTGCCACACTTAAAGTTACCAATATCACAAATTCAGATACAAAAAAGGGGGGTATTCTTAAAAGCACTCAGGAGTGGCCTGTTTCCATTTAAATTAATGGTAAAACTCCTACAATTTCAATGAGAACAGAGGTAGACCAACGCTCAGGGTTTTTAAAATGCCCTTTCAAATGCTTTGCCAGAATTTAGTACTTTATGGGACAGATTTTTAACAGTCACCCATATGATCACAGACAAAAATAACTGAGGAAACCCCATGCTCATCTTAAATGCACAAAGACAGCTACACACACTAAGGAATCTGCAAGTGAAAATGGCTAATGACACACCTAAAAAAATATTAAAGATGCATTTTGTAATATTTCAAAATGATATATTATACACATGCATTCTATGTAAATTCAGTGCAGGAAGAAGCTCCCACCATTGGCAGAGGAAGTATACTCAGTGCAAATAAGTTGCATTCAATAAATTAATGAGTTACTCTTTATCCTTCTAGGTTACTGTTTAGCCTTCTAAATTAAGACAAGAGAAAAATCTAGAGAAATAATTATTTACCGAAGTGTTACCTGGCTGAAAATTAACATCACCCAACAGAGTCAGATCAACCCTGCAATTTTTAGCCACATCTAATCTAGTTAAGTTTAAGTGAGGGGTTCTAAAACAGAGGTTGCCTGCAATAGTGGAGACTGGACTCAATGACCCAGGAGGTGCCTTCCAGTCCTATGCTACCTCTGCCGTGAAAGTAAACAACTTTTGTCATCTGAAGAGAGGCCGCAGTTTTAACACTGACCATTCAAATTACAGCTGAGATGCTAACACTGTTGTCCTTCTTTCAAAGGCTGGCATCAAGAAGTGATAAATGGTCAGACACAGTCTCAGCATAACAGCTGATCTCAAAATCTTTCAGCTGTAGACTGCAAATGCCTCTTCAAACTAATTTTCTCATTACCTGTAGCAAGGAAAGCTGCAAGTCAGAGCCACCCTTTGCTGTATTAATTTAGATGGAATATAGGGGCTCCACAGACATCAACATAACCCAGTCACTGTCCAACATTCCACAGTGTTATAAATGGCCCAGAGTTATAGGGAGACCTCAGCCTGCTTATTTCCATAGTGAACACATCATTAAGCATCCTTTTAACCTTTTTCTAAAGATAAAGAAGGAAAAAATATTTAAAACATGTGAAATGTCAAATATTAAATATGGCTTTCATTTTAACAACATTCCCTTGTGTCCTTTAGCTGGGGAGGCTTTAGAAGGAAAAACCCACTTATTGGGCAGTCTCTTTGATGGTATCAAAGATGTTAATAACAAGCCTTTCGGGAAAGAAAAATATTCTTCTGCTTTTTCCCCTAAGAAATATTTCTTTAAGGACCCAAAATGGGTGTGATGGGTAAACTAACCTACTATTTTGTCCACCCATTAAGCCTAGTATCAAACACACCAATTTTTGGTTTATTAATGTCTAGTTCCAGATCTTCTGCTTTTCCCAGGAATGATTTTGAAGTAGTCCTTGAACCATATCAGAAGGCCCTTTTGTTTAGGCTAATTCAGCCTCTCTCCTTTTCATATTTTTCCCCATCGTCATTTGTTGTTATCGGTGATAGGGACAGCTTATGAACTTCCAGATTTCTACCTGAGCTTACAATAAAGAGTAAACTTATCGGCTAAAAGCTCTTATTCTGTACTGCGCTTGCAGGTATTTTATATTCTAGGGTTTGGTACAAGGGAAGTTTACCAGCATAATTATACTGGCCTAATCATGCCTCTCAATTTCCCTGTGCAGACAAGCTCCTAGCAACATCAGCTCTTTCCAGCATATCTGCAGCTCATCTTATTCACAGTAGCAGCCACAACAGGTGGCATTAACTAATGGCCCAACTGTGTAAAACTACAACGTGTTTAGAAAAACCAGAACTGTCAGAAGGAGTCATCCTCATTTCCACTTCAAATTCCTTCTGGCAAACCATCCAGTATGGGCAAGAAGTGCTCCTGCTACAGAACATCAAGCCCACAAACATATTTGTATCCAGGTGTCCATCTACTCGTAGAGAAAGTGTCAGTAGCACAACATCACCCCACACTGGGAAGTCTGCACAGGAGCTAACAAGAACTGGTTAGAGCACAGTGTGCACAGCTGAGGAGGACAGATTCCCTGGCAGAGCTGTGTGGGAAGCCAAGGACTGGAACAGCAGATCTTGCAGCAGGTCAAGCTTGAAGTGCACTAAACGACGTGGGGAGTCACAGCCGATGTCTTCCTGAATGTCATTTGGTTAAATGGTGGAGAACAAGCAGACAGATCCTTTTAGCTGCAGCCTAAAAAGCGACATCCAAATGCCAGCATTAAATTAGGTTACCCAGCAGGCCAGTGGCTTAGCCATGGATGCACTCAGCCAGATCTCCCTCAGAGAACAGATATTTCTAATCAACTCCAAGACATGAGCTTTTTCTATATTTCACTCATGCACATTACAGCTGATAGGATTCCCTTCTGCTTTCCATTCCACTGGTCTCCTAGCCTGATGGGATCAACAATACAGGCCGCCGAGAGAGAGAAAGGGTATCTTTCTAGTTCCTCTGACACACACTTCGGAAGAGCTCAGGAGCGCAGCTCATTGGTAACAGAGAACTCTCAAAGGGCCCGAGGGGATTGCTTCAATTGGAAGATACAAGAGCTCCACTGTGCCTTCCAACAGCGCATATCATCACATGGAAACTTAAGGAAGTCAAACAAAAAAGCAACCTTACCAGCGGGAGCGAGCTTGGAAGTGCTGGAGAGCTACAATGTAGGGCTGGTACATCAATTTGATGCTGCTGCACAATATTTACACACAGTACATTATTATGGAGAATCAGTAACGTAAAGGACAGAGAGATACAGATACTGACTCAGCACTTGCTCCATCAACCCACTCCTGCCAAAGGGATGGAGCACATCTGCTCCAGCATACCCTGCCACGCGTGAACCAGGACCCATGTGATTATCACTCTGATAACTTCAGCTCCATGGACACCAGAGGAGATACTACAGCGCTAGTAATGTATCAGATTACCCTTTACTCAGTCCTAATGAGATAGCAAACATCACCGTTTATGGCCCAACACCCCACACAGAGGGGATACAGCAATCCCATTGCATTCCTCACTGAAAGCTAATCCTGATCAAATCACTGCAGAAGCAAAAGCAACAGCTTCTCCTGTTTCAAGTGTTTAAGTGGGCAACTGGGCATGCAGGAGTGAATTTTCAAAAGAGCAAAGGAGGTGGAAAAATCCTTGGGGTTTATCCACACATCCCAACATGCAGCACAGTTGAGGTTCAACCCCTTGTGTTCTTTTTCTCGGTCACAGATGAGATCTATTAGTGACGTTTCTTCTATTATTTCCTCCATAGTTAAACAAAGCCCATATAAACATGCAAGACCTAGTCATCCCAATGGCAATGCACCTTGTACTCACATCTGGAGCCACGTTTCATAGGCATATGCACGTTAATCAATGCTGTAAACAAAAAAGCTGAACTTTGGGCTTCTGTTGGTGATCTTCCATAAGAAATGCTGGATTTCCAGTGTGTGGTTGTATTGCAACTCCTTGCCTTTAAGTGGTCAGTCTGACGGCACATGTTTTTCAAGTGGGCAATCATTATAATTCTGTCTGGGTATATAAGGCTGCTAATAAAATTACCCATTAACAGGTAAGAGTTGTGTAATTTCAAACAAGAGGAAAGGTCCCATATGAGGAGGTATTTGCTCCTCAGTTTGGCATTCTAACAAGGTAGATAGTACAGCACCTTTTACTCAACTGGACAGGGTGGATGTAACAGGGCTTTATGAGACATCTGAATAAAAAGAGAACACCGATCGTAAAAGAATTATTCCCAGTTCCTTATCCCAACCCAAGTTATCAGATCCCCTCTAGCCCTGCCATTTCTAGGCACAACAGAAGGCATCAAAAGTACCATGGCAAGCTCAGTCGAAATCCCTTGGTTTATGCACACCTATTTAAACATTAATTTTAAAATCAGAAACCAAATTCTTCTAAGAGTTTATTAGTAATGCAGTTCAGCCAGCATCAACAGCAAAGGGAGTTCAGAAACAGGTTTGACAATCGGATGGCTATGAACTAATTTAGTCCTTTTATCTTCCTCCTACTCTCTCTGCCTATTCACATTTGCAGAAACTCCAGAAGTAGGGATGGTGTCCTTTGGTGCTCAGCTCCAGAGGGATGATGCGGTAGCATTGAATGCTGCCAGCCACACAGGAGATGCTACTGTAACAGGGATTCACTGTCAGGTAGATCACAGGCTTGCAAGCATAACCAGAGTGTGAGAGAAAGAGCACGAGCAAGCACAGAAGAAACCTGAATTATTTTAATCTGTATCTCCATTTGTGTGATGCACGGTTGGGGAGATGGGGAATTCTACTTCCCATCTCCCACAATGGAAGGGTTATTTTATATGCATCTGAAGGCAGGACTAAGACAGCTACCAACTTAAGGGCCTGATCCTAAAAACACTTGTTCACACCAGCAATCCTTCCTCCCACAAATGCCCCCTCTTAAGTCAAGAGTGACTACCAACTTCACTACAGGTAAGATTTGTTTTATCTAATGTGAGGCAGGCCACTAGAATCCAAGGTTCCTTTACATCCATTGTAATTAGGACTGATGGTAATGCAGAGAAGTAATGAAATTCATGTGAAAGACTGGAAGGCTTCGATCCAGATGTACAAGAGAAAAACAACTGAAACTTGTAAAGTCTTGTGATTTTATCATGTCACAGTATTTGGTGTTTTTCTTAAGGCCCTAGCTCTTGGAGTGTTGTTATTTTGCAAAAATCTCAGCTTGAAAGAAAGTTAAATTCTAGACTTGTGGTTGCAGAGAAAAAGTTTGAAAATCTGCACCCGTTGCACCCTCCAGGTTTAACAAACAATGGTTGTTTTAAAACAATCTCATGATTTTTCAACACTTGGGTGGAGGAAGCAATAGTCAAAGCCGCTGATATCCTAGATATCCAACATCTATATACTTGGCTAGATGGGGAAATCCACCAGCGTAATTATATCTATATAATTATATTACTAAAGATGCATGGGTACAACTCCCCAGGTGAATAATCTTATTCCCATTTAGACTTACACTAGCATAACTCCTGCAGTACAATTACGCTGATAAGTTTCCCCAATCTCCAGGAATATACATGTTTGTGAAAATGGAACTGAGGATACTGAACTCCAAAGCTGAATTTTGAAACTTTTGGCACGAGTCAGCTTCTTAATGGAAACAGTAGACGGGCTGCAAAGAGAACCATGAAATTCCACATTCTGGCAGCAGGGGGGCATGAGTTAGGGTGATAGTTAAGCACAGCAACTCTGACATCCTGGCAGTGTTGCAGCACTTCCAGAACACCAGTCACTGTAATGAGCTCATCTAGCCAATAACCAGAAAATGTGCACTCTGTTGTACAGCAAGAGGTGAAAGTTTCCCTGAATAAAACTGCTACTGCAGAATAAGAGCCAGGAGTTTCACCGTTCAGGGGAGAACCCTTGCCAAATGCAGAATGTTTCTTCTCTTCTGGAGGTTGGGGGGATGGGGCATGACAGTGACATCCTGCAGGCCTGGGCATTCAACTGATGGGTTGAAGATTTTTGGAAGTAAGAAAATTAGAAATCAAGAATGTCTCACAAGCAATTAATAAGATAAAGCCCCCTCTCTCACAGAAGTAAGCATTTATTTCAGGGGAGCTATTGCACTCTGTATTCAATATGACCCTGTTCTCCTGTGCTTGCCACAATCACCCCCCAAGTCAATCACCAGCACTGCATTTCTCCAGTCCATCTCCTCCAGTTATTTCATTTCTTTTAAGAAAAATACACATACATGGAGAGTTTAAGTTACACAAGCATTTTCCACAGCCCCTGGATGTAACACACTCATCCTCACAGGCTTTGTTCACCTGGAACAGAATAAAGACTGCTAAGTTCCCAAGAGAGATAAGGGAGGTACTGCAAGAGACACATTGAAGAAGAAGAAACAAGCAAATTAATCATACTGCAAATAATACTTGTATAAAGCTGATGGGAAGTGATATAAATGCTGAGTATCATTTCAGGATACAAGGCCATAGCTACCTGGCACTTTTCAGCAGGAACCAAGAAGAAGGTCTACCTGTAAGGCAGGGGGAAGCAGTTTGCACAGGAGAATGACAGTCAACCTCAGCTTTCATGACTTGATGTATTGGGATTGCCTACAGTCCACTGTATTAGCATGATTCAACATGACTGCCTGGTCAAAAGTTTGCAGACATGATACGGATTAGGCCTTAGCTGTCAGTGCAGATCGGGTCTAATCATGTCAGATAACCACAGTTTGACCCAGAACTGAAAACATTTTGCAGGCTTGAGTGAGAGAAACCAGCCCTGCCACTGTCTCAGACTGTTTTGGAAGAGGAAGATTTCCTGTAAAGTCGATCCTCAGAGTTATACCTCCTCAGGAATGGAGGTTGTTTGTAACTCAGAAGCGTCTGTAACTCTAGACAAAACGTTCTGGTTGTTCAAAAGGTTGCATCTGAACATGGACTTAATACAACTTTCAAGTGTCAATATGCAGAAAAAAATGCTGTTTCCCTTTATTTTGTTAGCAATTTACGTTAACACAGTACTGCTCTGTATTCGCTTTTGACTCTGCTGCTGCCTGGTTGTATATTTCTGGTTCCAAATGAGGTGTCTGGTTCACTAGTCAGTTTGTAACTCTGGGGTTCTACTGTACCACATTTTTCACTCAGGGTTGTGTGTGAAGCTTTCTAATGCCAAATGCTGATACCCTTTCTTCTTTGGCATAACAAAGGCCGCAATTTTCTGAAACTAAAAGTCAATGCAAACACATACCAAGATTTAGCAATCCAAATTCAAGACGTTCAGAACAAAAGAATTCAATTAAAAGGTGTATTTGGCATTTCATTGTACCTTTTGCTATAAACCATCCCATTCTGTTTTCAATGTAACATGCCTGCATTGTGTGTAACCTCTCAAACCCACTGTGCTTCTATTCAGTGCCTGCTTTTAGAGGGGAAGAAACAACCAAAGTTAAAGGCTGGTCAAAGTTTTTGGAGTATCCTCTAATGCAGCGTTTCTTTAAGTGTGTTCCATGGCACACCAGTGTGCCGCGGAGAGAACAGAATTCAAAATGGCCACCCTTAAAGGGACAAGCCTCCATTTTATTTATTTATTTATTTTTGCTCAACAACTTTTCCCTGGGGGCTTTTTTTTTCCCCCTTCAACAAAAAAATCCTTGGTGTTCCCCATAAAAAAAAATATTGTTTGGTGTTCCTCGGTCTTAAAAAGTTTAAGAAACACTGCTCTAATGGTTAAGAGTAGGGATGTGCAAACTAGGATCCTGACTCACTATAAGGCTTCTGCTATCCCTTATAAAAAGAGGATGATACATCACAGAAGCTTAAACAACAGCTATGAATGCTTTTAGGGTACATCTACACGGCGGTTAAAAACCTGCAGCAGGCCCGTGCTTGCTGACTTGACATGGTGGGGCTGATGTGAAGGGGCTGTTTAATGGTGGCATACAATCCAGGCTCAGGCTGGAGCTAAGGCTCCAAGATCCTCAGCCTTTGCAGGTCTCCCATCTGTGCAGCCAGTCTGTTCCGAAGGCCTTACAGTGGTGCGGCTGCAGGAGCAATACAGTTGTGCCGCTGCCTGTAAGGCCTGTCGTGTACATATAACTTAGTGAAAGTAACATTCAGAAGTGGATGGTGCTCGAAGGAGTGTGTGGGTCTGGTCTGTCTCTCTCATACACAGAAACTAACATGCTGAACACTACTAAGATTATCCCCACTAGTCCTATGCAAATTAAAGTTAAGAGTTATTGGCCTTGCCAACAAAGAGAAGCTGCACTAGGCTGATTCATGAACTGGTTTTAGTTAATTTAGTTAGGCTGATGCAAAAACCATATGTGGGCACACACAGCCTGTTTTATATGAATTTGTATTAACCAGCCGACAAAATCAATTGTAAACCCAATTTAGTTAAATTGGTGTAAGTTCTGGGCAGACAAGGCCTAATCCCACTCTTCATTCACAAGCAGATTTAAGCATGGTGCCTCAACCTAGTCCATCTCACAATCTGGCCTGACTGGCAGGCTGATATGAAACAGAGACGTGCAATGAATCAATAATGGGATGTGCAAGGGAAATCATGGCAAGGTGGTTCCCCAGCACTGCCCCACGTTCCATGGAACACGGGCCAAGTGCTCTCACTATCCCCTTATTTTCATGACACTGGCTGTTCTTATTCAGGGGACTACTGGAAAGGCCTCAGAAATCAGATGATACAACACAGGTTGCTCTAGTCGATCTGTTGTCTTTCCCACACATGTACAGAAATGCACATCACACGGCACGTGGGAGTAGAGATGAAAAGCAGCTTGCATGCATTCAGCTCTGCACCTCAGCATCAGTGGAAAAAGCTGAGCATCTGAGGGGGAAGAGAAAAGAGAAAGGGGGAGAGGAGCAAGGACGTCATCAGGGTGCACAGATCCTGCAGGAGGCCAGGTTGCCTGGAAACAGAATGAGGAAGAATAAGAGGAAAAGCCATTAGCTGGAAGAAAGATGAAATGCTTTTTATAAAGAGAGTTCAACTCGTGCCTTAGCAGGGCCATTGTGGGGAGTCTAATCAGCCAGGCTCAAGATATTCAAGTGTATGCAATGGAGGCAGAGAGATTGATTTTTTTAAAAGTATATTTCAAACTTCACATTAATTACAGTGACAAGATGTTGGTTAAGTTTCCAATTCTGACATTATGTGCATTATTTTAGTGAACAAAAACGTGCAAGAGAGATCCATTTTTGTTTTGTTTTGCATGTTGGAGCTCATGACATCACAGCCTAGAACAAAGGTTACAGAGTCTTGCGACAACAGCTATCAAGCAGCCAGTAGTCTACCTCTAGATTTCTACACTTATACAAGCTACTCTGGAGATCTATTCTGATCCCATGTAAACATTAGATAGGGAGTCAGTACATGGATTTTCCTGTACTGATTTTTTTTAAACACCCCATGTGGAAGAATATACTAATGAGAGCTCATCTACTCTGTCAGTTGGGCCTGTGTGTGCCAACGTTAGTAATTGCTAGTGTGATATCCCAGTTCATGAGTGCTGAAATCTGTACATCTCTGAGGATGTTAGGAGAAGAAAATGTCTCCATCCACTGGTTGTGAGGAAATCACACCCAAGCATTTGCACAGGTCAAATGTCGAGTTACTCAATATAAGGATGAGAACAGCAGTCTGCTCCATCATCGGTGGACTTCCAGCTAACTGGCATTATGTTAATTCCATCACAAACCAACCAACAGCCACCGCTTATCTCGTCTGTATGCCACTGACCTGAGCACCCCAACAAGCAGGTAGAGGTGGAATTACACGGAGTAACTCAATCTTTTGTTCATTTATAAAGACAAACAACTCTTTACTTTCAGGCTTCCCCACACCAGGATATTTTCAGGTTTACTGTTTCCAAAGAGAAGACTATTAAGGAAAACACAGATGGACATCTGAAAAAAGATCTCTGGGACAAGAGCCGTGTAACTTGCACTCCAACAAAAGATTTAAAAGATGAATATTATACCTTACACCTAACTACCTATTTATATGTGTTTTTTCAAACTCTTTAGAGATGCACGCTTTAGATTTAAGACCCTATCTTTAGATGCACTTCTAAAATCCTCAGTACATTTTACTGCAAAACTGACAGCCATTACTAATAAACCTAAAAATAAACTAACAATGTCAGATTAGTGAAACAGCTGTGAAAAGATCATATAAAAGTGATAGCATCTCTCATAAAAGTAAGAGGGCATCCCATTAAACTCCAACTGATTTACCATTACTTTGACCAGAACCAACTGACTGTAGGGGCAGGATTCAGGCCAAACATTTCCGCTAACATGTCCAATTAATTCTGCCTGCCAGTGTCAAGCCCAGCTTGGAAGATCACCTGTCTCTTAATGAACATGTTTCTTAGCTTACTCATGTTCTCGCTGCTGTCAGCAGAGCTAGAGGGAATAATGTCAGCCCAGCAAGACTGTTACTCACTGACACTATATTAGAGCAACCCTAGAACGTGAGACAGAGTTGCTTAGCAGCAGTTTTGGAAATGTAGTCACATGCAGGAAGAAAGTTGTCACGGCAGGCTGGGTACCAAGAATGCCGTACAACAGCAGCCACCAGGCTCTGCTGAGTAATGGAACTACACAGAATGGTTTCCCAGCAGTATGTATGAGGAAGGATGAAGGAAGAGCCATGCTCTCAATCTTTTTAAAACATGCTTTGGGAAAGACCAGCTCCCAATACAATACCAGCACAGAGTCCTCCCATGCTGCTGGAAGTGCAACAAATTCAAAGAAATGGGATAATACGGTAACAGCCCGCTAGATATGTGCTTCTCTTAAATTAAGACCCAAAAGAGGAATACTTTTTGTTGACAAGGAAGGGGAGGGAAGTGCCAGGGAGTTAGCTATACTGCTTCGAACAACGATGGGCAGCCTAGGCTAGGGAGTGAGCCACATAAGCGGCCCTCCATCTCACTGCGCTGCAAGACTGTCGGAACCACGGTGATCTGCTGGGAAAGGGCAGTTTTGCTAACTGCGCTGGCGTACCCAGAATTTGCAAAGTGTGCCACCTGAACGGTAGCAGCACCGTGACTGGCTGAGGAGAGAGCACCCGGCTCTCAGTCAATGTCGGATACAATCAGCGCGTATTTCCCTTCACGTGCCCTTGATTTATTTGTGCGTGACTCTACTAATGCTGGTAGGATAAAACACAGACAGAAACCAGTGCAATCTGGTAACCCTGCACGTGGGCAACAGTAAACAAAATGACTCGGGAGCCACAGAGAACTCCAATGGGCCACATGTGTCCTGTTTGCTGCAGACTGCCCACCACTGTCCTGGAATCCACTCAGCTCTAATAATTTGGTTACTAAAAATGGGAAGTGCACTCAGTGTGAAGTCTCTCCAGAGTACACTCAGTATGTAGTCCCTCTGCCCAGAGGGCTGGGGCCCCAAGCAATTGCATGGGTCTACCAGTGTTCCCTGTAAGCACAGCACTTGGGTGACCACCCAGGAGATTCAAATGCCCCTTCACTCAATTGGCAGAGCCCCCACAGCTGGCAGCCAATGTTTCTCCTGGTAGTGCACATCTGCACATGCCTCAGTGCACATATCAAAATTTATTCTGCACATGGATGGAAAAATTTTAAGGAACACTGGGGTCCACTCAGAACACTTTGCAGAATCAGGCCCTTCATAGTCAGGGATCTGTATTTACAAGGACACTTGTTCAAGCTACATTGCCTATTTAAGATACTTTTAAAACAACTACTGTTTACATCTGAGAGATGCCCGTATTAAATTCAGTGTTTTTATCTCTCTGCCAACCTTAGTCACTTTAGCTTCCATTTGAACCTAAGAGAATTGAAATGTTCAAATTACTCACATATAAATACATTTGAAAGACTACAATATTAATTACAATTCAAAGAAAGCAACTGAATCAAAAATATTTCCCTGCCAAACCCACAGCCTTCAGCATGCCATCTCCACTCTCTGATTCAATTAAAACTCAAGTCTCTCCAAATTAGCTGATTTAGTGACTGGTAAAAATTATTGACAAAAAAGATCCATTTCAAAATCTTGTGGTCAACCCTACCACTCTTATTACACACAAGAATGGTTTCAGATTCAGAAGGTAGAGGTGCCAGAGTTTAACAAAGTGGCCATTTTCAGAACAGGCAGCAGCACTTAAATTGTAAGGATGGCAGCTTTCAAACATATTAACCCTCAAAGAAAAAAAAAAAAATCATAGGACCAGAAAGCTGCAGCTCTGCCCTGCCCATATCTCACATGTGCTTCAAATCAGAAGCACCATACTGAATTGCTCAAGTGTTTACACTACAGATAGCCGGGGAAAGTGACTTTCCCCTATCCCCAAGGTATCTATCTATTTGTTACTGCATGCACTCGTCCAGAAGGATATTGAGTAGCCATATTAAAATATGGCAAAAGCAAGTTTGAAGGCTATGGATAAGATCTGGAAAAGTAAAGCGATTAGCTTAGGAACGAAGCTGAGTGTCTTGAAAACGTGTATTTAGCAGCATGTTGTATGGATGTGAGACATGGGTGATAACGAAAGATTCGAAGAGAAGGATATTGACATTCGAGAAGAGTTGTTCTAGAATGATCCTGAGAATAGAATGGATACAGAAGGTTACCATCGAGGAATTACATAGAAGAGACAGCCGAAAGAGAACCTATTGCAGAAGGTAATACAGCGGAAGTTACAGCTATTCGGGCATATATGCAGAATGAACGACGAGCGAAAAGTGAAGACCCTGGTATTCGGGATAATGGATGGTCTGAATAGGAGAGGCAGACCCCACAGAGAATGGGTAGATGATAGAGTAGATTGGTGCGGCGCTAGTCTACAGAAACTCAGCCACTCCGCACTGGACAGGGAAAGATGGAAGGAAATAGTGAGGGAGACATCGGACACCAACGGGCACTGAGCCCATGGTGGGTTGTTGTTGTTGATGATGATGATATTAAAATGCATTACACTGAAACATCAACAAGGTTGCTACAGTAGTATCTTTGCTGCAAAGCCAGCAGGCAATAAGGTGGTAATGAAACTCCCTAATGGTTCAGGATCACAAAAAGAGGATAAAATATTGTGAACTCAGACTGACAAAAGAGGGAAAGGAGCATCACAACCATCCAGGAAACTCAACAGAATCATCCAAACCACATCTCAGTGGAATGGTTTTAACACCTGTAATGAACACAATCATGTTCATTTAGCGTCTAGGGGTTGGTTTCTCTCTCATTACTTCACACTGCAGTCATTGTTCCCTCAGTACATTTCTGAAGATCTGGGGGAGGGATAAGGGTCAGGCAGTGGTAGTAATGGCCAAGTAAAAGCTCAGCTTCTGCTTACTGCAGCCCATTACCCTTCCTAGGACTGCTTTACATCCATCTTTTGGCCTTGAGAATTATAGGCTGCTTTTGCCTCTGACCTTTGGGAAATGCAACTTCAGTAAGTTTTATAAGATGTAAAGGAAAATACCAGGATGGCAGTCACCCATTTTTCACTGCAGCTTATGTTTCATTACACAGTTTGGTTCAAACAAAGCCACAGAAACACACTGTCTCTCGCTCTCTAAGTAGCAGAAGTCTGTGGGGTAAAAAGGTACATAACCAGAAACACATGCTCATTTAATCTTTCCTCCCCAAACTTCTCCATTAGCAGCCTCCACTGGCTAGAGGAGATTCTAACACTTATTTCAATTAATAGCTTGCTTGTGTTGTCACTGCCAAGTGTCTGCTTTACTCTTTAACCTCTGTTTCTTCATTTTATCCCTCATGAAAACTTCAGTGAGGTGAAATGTACATTTCTGGGGGCCCAAGTCCAAAATTAGTTTAATTTTAATTGGTCTTATGACAAAGCCAGCTTTGAGGGAGACCAGGTTAAAGAGACAACCTTTCACTGCAACAGCTCCACATATTCTACTTTTTAAAGAATGGTCTCTCATTATGGACTACAACTAAATTGACAGGGCTAGAAAAGCTGATATCCCATTTCTGGCACAAACACCTGGATTCAGTTCAAGGAATCTGAAGTGGTTTAAGCATTCAGCTAGTCGGCTACTCATCCAGAGGTGAAAAAAGAACACACCTAGAAAGCTAAAACTCTATGAAGAGCCAGCAGCCTCTGGGAGAAGCTGGACATAACACAGTCACTTTGAGTGTTACACAACACTCAACACACAATAGTATGAATATTAGTTTTATGGCTCTCACATAATTACATAAATGTTCCTCTTCATCTGTGAGCCACAAGAGACACCAGATGAAATCTTAGGGAGCTGGCTCCTACGTCGGGTAGTACTTACTAGACATGGAATATATTCCCATCTCCATTAGGTTTGTAAATTGCTACTTAATCTCCAGGGTAGGAATGTAAGAAACTGTTTAAAAAGTAGCCACAAAACAATTAAAGATCCTAGTGGTTACATGGTTATGCATGCAGGAGCAGAGCTGGTGGCCAGTACACGCTGGGAGCTGGCTTATATGTTGGCTCCCATCGTTCACTGGCTCCCAGCTGCTGGTCCCACTCCTGAGGAGCCGCCCTGTGCCACAGGCTCTACAGCAGTGTTTCTTAAACAGTGTTCGCAGCACGCCGGAATTCAAAATGGCCCCCCTTAAAGGGGCAGGCAATCTTTTTTTCGGGGGGGGGGATGTCAATCACTCCCCCCCGACCCTTTTTTTCTTAATAACTTTGCCCCTGCCCCCCCCCCCGACCTTTTTTTGTTTTTTCTTTCAACAAAAAAATCCTTGGCGTTCCTCATTAAAAAAAAAATTGTTTGGTGTTCCTCAGTCTTAAAAAGTTTAAGAAACACTGCTCTACGGCATAAGCTTATACTGCAGAGTCTGCAGCTCAGGGCAGCAGCTGGCTCTCCGGGAGTAGGGCTGGCAGCTGGGAGCCAGCATGTGCTGGCAAAGAGCGTAACTGTAACAGAAACCGATAAGCAGATGCTTATCAGTTAACCATTTGAACGGTTACACTCTTACATCCCTAATACAGGGCAGACTCTTTTACATTGACAGGATTGCTGTAACCTCTCACCTTTCTGAAGGAACCCACTCAGAAAGATGGCACTTGGTCTCTTAGTACCTTCCCCCCCACAAACACAGGCTAAGAAAGTTTGCAAGTTCCAGGAAGGCATTCTTCTCCCCTTCTTTAAAATGAGAGTGGCAAGAAATCCCCTTTTCTCCTTATCTTCAGTGGTTGTAACCAAATGGAGAAAAAGTGAAAATGTGTAAAGGGTTGATCTGCTGGTTAGAACAAGGAACTGTGAGGAAAAAAGTGTTAACATCAGTTCTGGGTGATGTTAAGCAAGTCACTTCTCCCCTCTGCCTCAGTTTTCTGACCCTGTACAGTGGAATGCTGTAAAGCATTATTATTTGTTCCCCAATACTTCACAGAGTACCACCCAACTCCAAGATAGACAGGAGGAAGGTTAGGCTAGGTGTCTATGGCTCACAATTGCAACCGGCTGCATCACAATTATATTCCATAGGAATCCTTTTAAAAGCTCAAGCTGCAAGGAGGACATTAGGGGATACATCTGGAGGAGTTGGTTGTACTCAACACCCTTCCAATGGTTATGAGCACAGAAAGGAATGAGCTCGGTGGGGTCACAGGCACCACGTAACTCGCTGAGCTTGGGGTCCCAAACACGTTCAGCCAAATGGGGCCAGGCTGGGACACTGTCTAAGAGAGAGCCTCTCAGACTCTGGACCAATGTGCCTCACGTCTGGTTTCCAAATGCCCATGCAAAAGACAAAGCACGTGGCGTGTGTCTCCTGGTTTAAGGTCAAGAGTGGAAGTGAACTTTGTGGTCTTATGCTTGTAGCCTCCACTCATGCACACTCTCAAATTAAAATAATGATCCGGAAGAGTTGGCTCTGGCCCGATGCTTGGGAAGACAGCGCACTCCAGCCCAGGACCCCCGTGTCTTTGGAGAGCTTCAAGGGGAAGTCAGCTCTCTATGCGTTGCTCTCATCAGTGCTACTGTCATTTCCAACTTGCATGAGCAATCGATACACCCACCATTTTTATTAGATAAAAAGTGAGGGGCGTGTGCATGCTTTCCAAGCTGGGAGACATTGCTATTTTGGAGGTGGATTTCAGAATTGTGATTTGAAAAATCTAATTTTAGCTGTTACATTTTGGTCTGCTACTGTAAATCAAATTCTGAAGAACTAGGACACCAGCCAACACAGGAACATGGGCATGACGACTGGGCTTCTACACACATTTGGTGTGAAGAATAATGTTCCTAAAAGATTTAATTTCTTGGGAATGTTTAAATACTGAAAGACAAACACTGAATCTGAGCCATGCACTAAATACAGGTAAATGTAGCAATGGCACGTGGGTCTAAAGCCACAGCCTGGAACTCACTCAATGCCTCTCCTTGTAAACCCTAAGCTCAGGAGCCGGCAGTGGACAAAGCTACCTTATACTCACACAAACCACAGGAAAACAAAAAACAAACAAATAAATCCAACTTAAGGAAGCAATGTGGGGTCTTAAACAAAACAAATCTGCAATGCTAAACTGTACACATTTGAATTTTTGGATTGTGAGCTTTTTCTATCACACACACACACAGGCACAAATCAGTTTACTAAACTCACAGAATTACTAAGCAATAGATTTATATCTGGCCTGTACATTAATGAAGGAAGCAAACTGGCTTAAATCGTTAGAGGTCAAGACATCAGGACTTGATTTGCTGCATGTCCTTTCTGAGGCGACCTGAGTGCCTACATTTCTCCATGTGTAAAATGGTGAGCATATTGCTTACTTGCCTTTTAAACAGAGAGAATGGATCTATAAATGCAGTGTATTCTTTTTGTTTTGTTTTCTGAGTGGCTTTTATCCACCACGGTGAAAGCCATATACTCAAGAACTGACACTATGCTCTTAGTTATGTTTTGTTTTAATTAGAGTCAGTAAACTGGTCAATTGACCATTTATTATGTGACTATGGTCAAATATGCCAGCCAGAATGCCCTGAGGTAGGCAGCAGCCTACCTTTCAGATTGCATCGTGCTGCCTCCGTTTTATTTAACTTGTGCTTCATATATTTGTGAGTTAAAAAAACCCTTGAGTAACCTGGGTGGGTGGGTGTGTGTGTGTGAGATTAGGCAGAAGCATCCAAGACTAAACAGGCTACAAACCATGAAGTCTTACTCTTGTTCCTGACCTAATGACTTAATGCTTTACAACATATGACAATATTGAAACCAGTTTCTAACCAGACAAATGACCAATTGTTTTTGGACTGGTCAGATATCCAACTCTAGTTTTAATAGCTTGAGGTAGTAACTGTCACAGAAAAACCCAATACAGATAATAAATTAGCCCAGAATATATTGTACCACTATCCTAATATGAAAAAAAGAGTTTAAACAGAAAAAGTAAGAACAGTGTAACCACATTAGCCCCAGCTAATAAAAAAGAACACACAATGAAAAAGTTTGATAAATCCTGTAAACAAGACATAGAATGAAAATCTACAACTGCATGTTGCCACACAAGGATAGCTCAGTGGTTGGAGCATTAGTCTCCTAAACCCAGCGTTGTGAGCTCAATCCTTGAGGAGGCCATTTAGGGATCTGGGGCAAAGTTTGTCAGGGATAGTACTTGGTCCTGCTGTGAAGGCAGCAGACTTGACTTGATGACCTTCCAGTTCTAGGAGATAGGCATCTCCATTCATTTATTTTATATTATATTCTTTATATTTCAAAAAGTCCATCCATTCACAACTGCATGTGAACAGGGCAAAAAAATTCAACAGCACAAAAGAATCATTTCTGGTTCCTATTTTGCCGTGCGTGTTCGTTCTTCTTCTACACCTGCCAAACTGTTAAATTCTGCTTTGTCTGCTCACAGAGGATTCTACTCATTGCTTTCCTCGGGGAAAGCAATGTGTCATCCGTTAATACTAGTGAGAGTAAAACCTAGTACAAGCCCCACTTCTATCCCCTTCAACTTAGCAATGGGAGGACAGATCCAAAACCCCCTACTGGCCAAATATATTAGTTCTTGTTCACATACTAAGTGCTAAATCAGGCAACTTTACCATATAGTTCATAGTTTTTACAGGAGCTCTGGTGTACAATTAATTTTAACATTCATTGCCATATAGAATCATTGGTATTTTTTCCAAGCAGCAAAAAGTGGGAATAGCTACAAATTATGCCAAAAACCCATTTACCAATTTTTGCTAAACTATCCTTGCAGAAGTGCATCCAGTAAGAAGAGAGAGGGGTGTTTGACAGTAACTGAGCATCCAATGCTAATCAGAAACACTCAGGAAACTCAACTATACAGAACAAAACCTAGAATTTAGTCACCTAATTTTTTAGCTGGCTGCATGGGAATTTTATAACCCCAGTTTAAGATGACTCCAACACTGAGATAACATGTTAGCACCTAACTGGGAAATGCATAGACACAAGTTGAGAAAGTTAGACAAACTCTGTAACTTCATATAACATATTAAACTGGTTAGTTCAGACTGACAGGGTTGGCCATTTATCGTAAGTTTTCCAACTGACTGAAAGCCACAGTTCTGGTTCCCTGACTCTTATCCCCTGTTGCTACAAAAATACCTCCAAGTGCCCCTGCTATAGAGTAACTCTGCACAGACAGAGTGAGAAGGGCACCTCCCAAGACTCTTTGCAAACTTAGGAGGTTATGTGAGAACTGATACAACTAGGGTGGGCAAGCAGGAATCATGAGAACAGTTTTGGCTCCTAGATTAGAAGCCTGAAAAATTGGAAGTGGCATGCCATTTGTTTAAATTACCTTCTGAAGCCATGCTCCACATGTCAGAGTATACAGTTGCGCTAGTACCACTGAATGCTACCAGGAGTAAATTGTTCCAAGATGCACATCTGCATTTACCAAAGATCAGTCAGACAGGCTGCCAAGTCAGAGTTTGACTCTCCCTATTCATTGGGATTTTTCACTTAGAAGTGCTTTAGAAAACCCAAAATGGCAACCTGGAAAGGTAACAGCATTAGAAATATTTTTAACATTTTCATTGCCTTGATCTGTTCAGTTCAAGCCAAAAGCCTCCCTAAGGTGTCATCACGTATTAGCTTTAGGCCAACCAAGACCACAAGACTTAAAACTCTCTCTTTTTCTAGTACTTGTATGAGCCACATGGCTGTAGTGCCAGAGATCTTGTTATTAAATACATGGCCAAGATCTCTCTTCCTCTCCCACCACCTCCAGCCTACAGAAGAAAGAGCTCCTGTCTCATGAAAAGCTTTTCACACTACGGAAAGTTTGCGGAGGGAAAGCCAGTCATATACATTGGTTTTGCTCTTAGTCCTCAAAGTGGTGAAGCCCATAGTCACTTCTCTTCTAAAAGGAGAGAGACTCCCAGTTTCGGCCCAGCTCCTGCAAAAATAACTGTCCTATGAACCCAGCACCTCCCTGTTATGTTCAGTTTCATGGTTCCAAGGGAACCAAGCTGCCAGGCAGGCCCCAGGCACTGATGTAAGACAGACCAAAGGACCAATCCCAGGGCAGCCTTTCATTGTCAGGGCAGAGACCTCAACCTGGACTCTGTTTGATAGGAAGCTTGTCAGATATCAAATCTTGGCTCCCAGTGACCCATGCTCCAAAATGCAGCATACTGTCTGCTTAGCATCAGCTGGTGATGTCTCAGGGGGCAGGGTCACTCCAACATATAAAACATTGCAGTCAGTTGGGCCCAAAAGTCACAAACATGTGCATTACTGCACAATGCTACACCTGATAGGAGGCGGCAAAATCTGCTCACCAGTTGCTGATGGATATGGGCTATTTGGATAGCTAAACTCCTACATTTCCTCAAGGCTGCCAACCAACTTAATCTCAGGGCAGACGCCCTCAGCAGCCAGAAGCATTACAAAGTAGACAGATTCTTTGAAGCACTTCCTTCTTAATCAGCACTGTCTCTGTCTAGTCTGTCTGTCCCTGGGAGTCCACAGTCCTTGGTTAAAATAGTGCATTCTTTTGAAAACCTCTACAGTGCCCACCCACAGTGTCTATGCTTCAGTCTCTGGCCTCTGAGCTTTGCTTCAACTTGGAGTTTCTGCTCCATTTTTACTGTATATATGCATGAAAAATGTTGGGTTGCTCTTTTTAAGTGGAGAGGGGTTCAGACTGAACAGCTATACTGGATAACAAGTTTGCAGTAAGACTAGCTAATTGCCTTCTAAACCAGGAGCATCACAAGACTGCTACGCAAATGTCAAAACCCATATAGTTCGCTGGATAGCAGTTAATCTGTTTGTTGCTTGCTGGTTAACACTATGACAAGCAATCATGAAAGATGCATTTGTATCAGATTCCTGAATAGTGTGTCAGTACTATATACACTGAGACCAAGACAAAGCCAGAAATTCTCAGGGGACAACTCAAGCTTGTGTGTGCTGCAAGTGTCCCAAACAGCCAAAAGATAAAGTTTTAATATCCAGTTTTTTTATCATTTCACATTGTTCTGAGTACTCTGTTCCCAAGATGCTGTGCTTTGTTTAGATTCTGAATGGAAACCAAAAGCTAACAATGGGACACTTGCTTCTTAACCACTAACTTGCATCATTCTAACCAACTCAGAAAGCATTACCTCAACCACAAAAGGAATTGCCCTGGTTTTAGAAGTGTTCTGAATTCCCAAGATGTCTGTATTGGATCAACTTTTATTCATAAGCCAGTCTCTCCAAAGGTCAAGCACTATGTCTCCACATTGTCTCCAGATTTTAGGATTCAGTTTATTCCACAACATATACATTTGTCAACTCTTTTCCAAAAGGAATATAAATTGTTTTGGAGAGGAAGTTAGTTTAACAACTGATTTAGCAAGCTTGGACCAAGGAAAAAGATTTATGGTAGACTTGCAGGATAGTCTAGGAAAAGTCAACAACCCAAGCACAACACTTTGTTTATTCCCATTTGACACTGATATTTTATTCAGATACTAATCTTGATTATCAGGCCTTTGCTAGCTAATTGAATTTGGCAAGTCTGATTTATAGCAAGTTCAATGATGTGTTCTTTGGTTTAAGCCCACATACACAGAAAATCCAAGAAGCGGGAAAAAACGATCAGAATCAAGGCTAATATTTAAGAATTCGGGAGCTACATACACTCATAATCCAGTCTTTCTATGCAGCTGCAATGTTCTACATAAATGCTACATAGCTCTCCACTGGGCACATACTGAACCAATTATACAGGAGCCTCGAAAGACCCACACAGCCTCAGGAGCTACCACATTATATATCAATGTCCTTATGCAAGACACAATGACGTAAATACACTCTCCCTTAACACAAGGAGGGTGCAGGATGAGTGAGCCTGAAGGAATCTCAGATCACATTTCCATCCTCCTCTACTCATTCACTTGTATCAGTTGCAATGACCTTGCTCTCCAGGGACATATATTAACTGAAGTAGCTATAAGGATTTCTATTAACTTAAACTATCCCAATAAGAGAAGAAAGCCAGTATCTTATACAGCGGATTAGAAAACTTTCGTTCTTGTAATGGAGACTGCAAAATGCTAGTGTATTTACTGGTTGTGATGTCAGAAACACTAGCAGGACACCACCACTGCAATCCATACTTTAAACAACAGAAGCAAAAAAAAGTGTCGGTATTGCAGAGACAATCTGAATTACTCGGATTTCATTTGACATTCTTCAGGGTATGAGAGTGGGGAGGAAACAGGGACTGGTGAAGCAGCCTTCGTGGCAGTACTCCCTCCCTGTGTTTAGAGAATGGGGCTGTGCAAGGGAGAGAGAAAGAACAAAATTGGGGTCCCACAATAAAGTCACAGTCACATCAATTTGGCAATATTTAAAAAACCCAAATACTCTTGAGTGTTCTTTGTAACGTGCTAGATCAGTGGTTCCCAGCCGCCGGTCCAAACTGCTGGCTGCCAGGGCTGGGGTGCCCTGCCCAGCACCTCCCTCCCACCGCAAATGTTGGGAGAAGCGTGTCCTGCCCCGCCTCTCAGCCAACCAGCACCAGGCAGGGGCAGGGTCTCCTCCCAGATGCGGAAGAGTGGTTCACTATGTGGCCGGAGGCCCATGCGGAGCCCAGCATGGCAGCATTAGAGCAGCCACGACCTGGGCAGCATCACTCAGCTGGAGGCTGCGAGACAGTGCAGGGCAAGGTGAGGGGGGCAGGGTAGGCAATGGGGGTTCCTGGGGTGGGCCTAGTGCTGTAGGGCACTCAAAGTGGTGGGGAGCTGGAACTTGTGGGTTCGGGGGGGGTTGGGTGCAGTGGAGCTCTGGAAACAGGAGGCTGGCACTGGGGGGAGGGGGTCTGGTGGCGGAGGCTCTAAGGGGGTGGCACTGAGGCGTTTGGGATGGGGTCTGGCACTGGGGGTTCTGAGGGCAGGAGGCTGGCACAGGGTGGTTTGGTGCAGGGGATTCTGGGGTCAGTGGCTGGCGCTGGGGGGCTAGTTACAGCAGCCATCCGCCACATGGCGACTGCTGGAGCTGAAGCCAGCTATTTGCGGCGGTTCTGGGGGCCAGGGCTTTCTGGTAACATGCTATTTGCATAATGAACATGCACACGTGCAAATAAAATGTTACTGGTCCGCCAAAAGTTTGTGAATGGGTTTGCCAGTCTGCAGTATAAAAAAATTCTGGGAACCACTGTGCTAGATGACACTTTGCATGTAGTGTTTCATCCAAGGACCAGCTTGTCTACAAGTCTTTTAAAAATCAACTCTTGAACAACACATATTCTGTATAACATCAATCCCAAAACTACCCCGAGTCACCCAGTCTTGTTTGAGCAAAAAATAGTCCATATGAAAGTGAGAGTACAGAGATCATTAGCCTAAAGCTGGGTGAAGCTTTTCCCTCCCCTGCCCAAAAAGATTTGGGTCAATCAAAACACTGCAAATTTGTGTTGATTTTGCCGGTTGGTTTGGTTAGCAAAAAAAAAAAAAAAAAATTATCCAGAAACTATTTATTTAAAATGAAGCCATTTCCTGCAATTTCACTTTCACAGTGTTAAAAAATCTTCAGAATCTAAACAAGGTTTTGTTTGATTTGCAATGACTCTTCCTCACCCCCAGACACAGTTTTAAGAAAGGGACAATGAACCAAAAGAAAAGCCCTTTGTAAGCTCAAAAGGGTACCTCTCTCACCAACAGAAGTTGATCCACTAAATATTACTTCACCCACGTTTTCTCTAATACCCTGGGACCAACTTGACTACAACACCACTGCACGCAATAAACGAGAAAAAGTCAGGTTTTAATGCAGCTATGCATTGGAGGCATATGGACTAAAATAAATTTGCCTGAGAAAGTTCCAAAAAAACCCAGCCTACCAGCCTCTTCCCCCCCCCCCCCCCCCCAAAAAAAAATCAAAGCACCTCAATCTTCTGGAAATGCTGATGGTAACCTTATAGGGTCATGGTTAACCCCTCAACGCAGGTTAGCACTCCACAGTAGAATGAAAGCCAGAAAGCACAGAGATCAAGGAGTGTAGAGGGGTGGGTGGCAAGGACAGCGAATCTGCTTTATACAGACTCACTCCGACTTTATACTTTCTCACTTCTGGAACAGAAAAGCACAGTGGTGCATTGCAACCATGACCACACCATGTGCTGCTCTCTTTCCAGGAAAAATCTCTTTCAGAACATGCATGTATCCTGAATGCCTACCTTCTGGATGGAGGAACTTGCAAGAGGCAAAGTTTATTTGAAACTCTGAACGGTAACACATAGGTTTGCCTGTTGGCTTCAGTATTCAGAGTACCTTCCAGTTTGACAGTAAGTCAGATATATGCATTTCATTTAAGAAAAGCACTGGGGACAGCAGCCTGATGAGGAACGTCACTTTTAGGAACTACATGCTGCAGAAGGGGTTAATAATATGAAAACTGGTATCTGCTTTCCTTACCCAAATTCCCCCTTAACAGTCACCAAAGTCAGCAAAGCTTAGCAGCCACGAGTAATTCCTAAGGAATCTTTTCTCATGCATAGTTAGCCAAACGCTACAGCTTCACCAGAGTAAGAATGGAGCCAGCCACTGGGCAGCCTGGCTGCTCACTTTATGGAAGTTTCCATTTCAAAGCATATAGACAGTATCTGTCAGTATTAGCTAACATCTCTCCATCACTTAGCAGAAACCCCTCTGTTACTGCCACTGCAGCAAAGTCACCTTCCTGTACCTCTTGAAGGCAAAAAGGCAGCCTCAGACTCACACATGCAATGTACAAGTACATAGTGCCAGATTTCAGTGGTGTTATTCCTTAATTTTAATAAACCCAACTTTGCTTGAACTTTGACAGGGTTGGGGGGGGGGGGCGTGAAGGAGAGAGAGAGAGGGGAGGCAAATGAAGCTGGTCTATCTGTAAAATATTTATGTTAAGGAAGACAAATTGCCACTTATGTCAGTCCTGACGTTTGATTTTTTTCAGCCATGTGAGGTTTGATTTCTATTATTCGGGTACAGAATGGAAAAAGGTCTTCTATTCCAGAGTGTAATAAGCAGCTTTCAAACACACTATCTTCCATGGGGTAAACAAGAACTTTTCACTGCTAATGGAATGCTGTGTTTAACCACTGGCAGATTTTTAGAAAATAAATAGAAGTGACATCTGAGATAACTATAATAGGCTAGAGTACAGTATGTTCATCTTTTAAAATAACCACAGCGCTGCTAAAGAGTAAGTCATTCTCACCAGCCAGTCTTAATAAAAATGTGTTTCTTCCACTCATTACAGGCTACAGTTTCCCATAATTATGCATCTCATTCTACCCCAAAGACAAGACAGCCATCTCGGGCAGCAAAGTACAAATCAGGTTTCAAAGAAACTAATCGTACTATTATAGCCTACACAGACCTAGGGTTACAAGACAAGGGAAAGATAGCGTAGCAGGAAAAAAAAAATCAATTAGGTACTTAATATTTACACTACACCTAACTGTCAAAATGTAAGGGTAGAGTCACAGGATAAAAAACGAAGACAGACCTATGACTAAGTGGCAAATGGGAACAGTGTAACTAAAGCACCATTCAGCTTTGATAATTACTCCATAGGAAGTAGAAAGTGAAGAACATCCTGTTTAATTACATCAAAATAGTGAAAAAATACCAAGCTATTCCTGCAATTTTAAACACAAATATTTCCAGTCTCTCAATCTGTGCCATGAAAGAGAAGGTGTGCATATAAGGACTTTAGTACAGTATCTTCTGAATCAATTTGTTTGCTTGATCAACAGTTCCTAAGCTAGAATCCAGGAACCAGTGCTCATCCACGATCTGCTCTGAAAAAGCAGATAGAAGTAAGGCACATCTGTTGCAGAAAGGAGCTGGAAACAAGGAGGAGGAGCAGCAGCCAATGAAAAGGGTCATATGGCCTTGCTGTAGCTTCCAGAGGAAGCTGCATGATTGGGATGGGATCCTGACTGGAAGTTTGGGAAGGAACATGATCTATGCAATTGCAAACGATAGGAAAGGCAGGCCAAGCGGTGCTCCCCTAGTAAGATGTGGTCCACACTACGGGAGTTTGACAACACCTCAGCTAGAAAACACTGCTGGTGCTTGGAGAATGTGCTGGGTTACCTTCATGCAGCCTCTGAGATACAGTAGGCAGCATTATTAAATGCATTGCTACACAGGCTTCAGCAGGGGTAGATTTAGTAACAGATACAGCTGTGTGTTAAAGACCCTACCCCGTTTCAGGGTGGATTTGAACAGCTGTAGCAGGGGAGTATGCAAACAACACACTCAAATGATGTCCATATAGCAAATAGCAGGGAACAAAGGTCAGCTGTCAATGTGACCTGGTCTCAAGTTTTCACACGCAGAGTTCTGAGACCCCAGCATCAAATGCAAGAATAGACCGTGTATGTGATCCAGCCGATGAAAACGCTGCTCTAAGAACTTCTCTTAAATAAATGGATCGAATGACAGTATCTCTAGCATAACAGATCTGAGAGCACAATGAAGGAGAGAGGGAGAGCAAGTAAGATGCTGGCATAGCACCTCATTAGAACACAGCTAAACGCATTGGTTACTATAGTGACTCTTCCAGTGATGCTCTCCTATCTCCCTCCATTCATCTTACTGTAAAATGAGAACTCTTGGTTTGTCTTTCTACGGGGAAGCTGGCTCTGGCTGCGGGTAAACAGCGCTTCTCAGGCCCTCAAGGGGGAAGTTAAGAAAAGGGAAAGACCTGCAACGTCATGAAAATGGAATGTGAGAAAAAAATTACACATATGAGAAGTTGGGGGGAGGGTGGGAAAGGGGAGAGCCAGGACAGCATTACCAACCCATGTCTGCACTCTAGGACACTGAAAACACGAACAATGCTTTTAACATCAGTAGCTTCATGCTTAAGTTCACTTTCATTGAGGGTCTTGAGAGAGACTTTGGTTTACAAGAAAAGCTACGCATGTTAATAAAATGATTCAGTTGATAGGAATGTTCAGTCATCCAGATGCGATGGAAAAAGCTAGAGCATTTAAAATGCTCCATCTACCCATCCAGGTTTAAAGGTTATAGTAGCATTTCTTAAACATATTACTCATCCTTGCTTCAGCTGTATTCCACTGCAGAGATGTGAAAAAAGAAAGCGGAATAGTATTAATGGCTTTAATTGGGTATAGGTACTAAAACAACAAGGGTATGAAAGTATGAAGAACCTGAAGCAAGACCTGAAACCACTGAAGTTAGGCCCCATTTGCTCTACGCTAGGAAAGGGTCCCTTCTGGTTTGAACCTTGTAATACGTAGCAGATACTCTAGATAGTTTTCTATTCAAACCCTCTCCTATTGCAGCATTGGAAGATACCCTAAAAGCATACAGTGCTCTAAACAAAGTCTGAAAAACATGCAAAAAGTGTATGCACTGAAATGTCATAACCATTCATTCCATGCACAGTGCTTGGGTTCAAAAGATTAAGGGACAGCAACAAAGCCCCAATTTTCCAGTTTAATGTGTTAGCCTTGTGAGCTAACTCAAGACCAGAGTATACAGCACATATAGCAGGGAAGAGAGTCAGGTAAAACAGCCCAAAATAATGTTAGAAAGTAAAGAAAGAGACCCTGACATACTGAATATACTTGATACAAGATTTAAGACTTCCTAATATGTACTTTTTTATCTTGTTTGCTAGTCTCTGGGTTCCTCAGGTTTGGACAACTTCCTGTCGTCTTCTTGAATCCCACACAGAACATGGCCTTGATGGTTTGCTTGCAGAGAACTGTCAAAAGCCATTCTCAAATCCACAAGCATTCTGGACCCCCGTGGGGAGTGACGAGGAAGACAGCTACACATCTATTTCAATTGTGGCATATACACTTTCAGAGAATCAGAGAATCCTAGGGCTGGAAGAGACTTTAGAAGATCATTGAATCCAGCTGCCTGCCCAAAGCAGGACCAACTCCATCTAAATCATCCCAGCCAGGGCTTTGTAAAGCCGGGACTTAAAAACCTCTAGGGATGGAGATTCCACCCTCTCCCTAGGGAACTCATCCCAGTGCTTTACCACCGTCCTAGGGAAATAGGTTTTTCTAATATCCAATCTAGACCTCCCCCACTGCAACTTAAGACCATTGCTCCTTGTTCTGCCATCCCTCACTACTGAGAACAGCCTCTCTCCATCCTCTTTGGAACCTCCCTTCAGGAAGTTAGAGGCTGCTATCAAATGCCCCCTCACTCTTCTCTTCTGCAGACTAAATAAGCCCACATCCCTCAGCCTCTCCTCATAGGTCATTGTGCTCCAGCACCCTAATCATTTTGTTTCCTCACTCATCTTTATATGCCTTTAAAGCAATGGTCAGAAAATGCAGATCTCCAAATTGGAGTTCTTTTAACCCTTCCCTACAAAGGTTTCTGAAAGAATTGGGAGTTGGCCAAGATCAAGGGAAATATCAGTAATGTGTCTGGCATACCCTTTATTAAGGCTACTTATGATACTTGTAGGGAGATGACCTCCAAGTCTTTTCTCACTGGGTTTATGTTCCTGTGACTTTAGGGATTCAAAATACAGATGTAAAAAAACCTTGCATTTCTCCACAAAGGCCAGCATGCTCCACCTTTATCTTCCTGCAGGAACTATGGAGGCGTTGAGAAGGCACTTGTAAGGAATTTAACTATAGGAGGGCCTTCTTCAGAATCAATAAAGATGGCCTAGTTGTCCTGTGGTCTGTTGAAAGAAAAATGTTAAGAGTTCAGAGATTTTTTGGTTCCCTACAGAAGTAACATTACCTCTTTTCTCTCTGAAGGTTGGTATCAATGTGTTACTGTGACTAGCCCCCACCTCTAAAAGAATCTTTTCTTTGTTGCTAGGCTTCTGATAAAGGATTTGAGTTGTTTAAAGCTCAGGCCTTCCCTCTTTAATATGAAGTACTTTTATGGGGGAATTGGGAAATGGAGCTCACTACTAGGTCCCTGCTCCAGACAAAGTTCAAGTTGCACCTAAGTGAAAGCGACCATCATCCTTTCAGTGATACGGACAAAGCTGGTGTTCTCCGTCTAGTTGTTAAGTGGAAAGAGTCTACAGTACTGCAGCTTTCACCCTTACTGATCTCAGCCGAAAGGTGAGGAACTGAATGGGCACGGAGGTTAGCAGCCCTTTCCCCCTTAATGTACTTCCAGCAGCTCAGGATTGAGTCATTATGTGGGTAAGCTTGCCTTAATCCATGGAGAACCTAAGTGTCCACATGAGCTATTACTGACATTTCAGAAACACTCAGTTCATTTACTGTAACCCCCACACAGCAAGCCTTGACGTGGGGCCAATACTTCATTTTTCCATAATATAATCTCATGTTTTCTGGAGGATGTGTGTCATTCACTATCTTTACCATAATTTACTTCACAAACGGTAACTGACTAAGCAGGTGGACAGAGCAGGTTCATTAATTACCTAGTACTTTTAAATAACCTTCAGTTACTGATGACTGCTTCTTCCTATGTCAAGTGTTACAGAAACAGGCTGGCTTTTTGTAACAATGACCTCCTAGTAGCCTTTTATTATGTTAGCATGCCCTGCTTGCTTGATTATGGGATCACTTGGCTTACAATGCTTAATGCACTAGTTCCTGAGAAAGAGAAAAGGGTCTGTATGCTCCCGTGTTTATTTCTCCTTTTTGGGCTTCTTTGCTGGTAGGTATTTAACAGACTGTCCTTTTGATAGGAACTGCAGAAATAAACTCTTGCTCTCAGTCGTGATTTAGTTTTAGTGCAATGCATCTTCCCTTCTATTGTACATGTCTTTCATAATGCATATTATCCCTTTCAATAAAGAGCATAGTGCAGGGGTGGCCAACCCGTTACAGACGAAGGGCCAAAATAGCGGCAAATACAGCACAAAGAGCCGAGGGAAAGAAGTTGTTGAGCAAAAAAAGAAAAAGAAAAAGGAAAAAAAAAAGAAAAAGGAAGGGGGCTGCCTCCCTTTAAGAACTGCGTGTGGCCCAAGCAGGCTTCCGTCCACTGCAGCATCAGATCTCGCGGTGCCCTGCCCAAACAAGGAGAAAAGGTCAGAGCAGGAGACCATGAGAAGAGCCGCAGGTGCAGGAGCCGCAATTTTTCCTTTGAAAAGCCGCATGTGGCCGCGAGCCGCGGGTTGGCCACCCCGGCATAGTGTCTCAAGAATGAGATACAAAGTTTCTGATGTTTCATAATAGATTTAACTAATGCTTTTCTAGTCCACAAGGAGCCTCTCTTAGTTTTCCCATCAACTGGAAAAAGTATACGAGCAGACAGCAGGTCACTGCATCCTTAAGACTCAAACCAAAAGGGTGGACTCCCCATCGTACAGAGTGGATTGCCCTTGAGCACATAATATACTCTCGAAATCCACCCTGACATGGACCTTGACAATGAGGAGCTTTAGCAAGCAGCCCTATCTGGGGAATGGAAGCATAGGTGGGTGCTCCAGGGCTGGAATACCTACAGGGAAAAATTATTGGGTGCAGTGTACCCATGGGCACCAAGCTCACCCACCCCACCCCCCCGCAATTCCTCCAGAGCACCGCCAACAGCTGAATTGTGGTGTTCAAGCTCTGGGAGGGAGGGGAAAGAGCAGGGATGAGCCATGCAAGAGGGAGGAGCAGGGGCTGGGAGAGGCCAGAGTGGGGCCTGGAGCGGAAAGGAGGGGCCTCAAGCATCCTCTGCCAAGATGCGAAGTCTAGAACTGTTGGTCCCCATTAGGGGGGATTGGGAGGGAACCCCAGAGAGGACTGGTTAGGCCATTAGTCTGACACTTAGGAGATTCAACTCCCTGCTCCTCCACAAGTCCCTCAGTCTTACTCTGCCTCAGTTATCCATCTGTAAAATGGAAACATGTCCCTGCCTCACAGGGGAAATGGGAAGTTCTCATAATATGGTAACAGGAGTTATATGTCTAAAATAGACAGGGAAAAGATTTGAGACTAGTGCTGCTCTAACTAGCTTTGGAAGACCATATGTTAAGAGACAAAGGCACTAGTGCTGAGCCACCTTTCTGGCTGCACTACCAGAGGCAGCCATTCTGGATACCATCTACATGTTTTGTTAGTCTCTAAGATGCTGCTGGGCTATTGGTTGTCATTTAAATTTTTCCAGTTACAGACTAACCCGGCTACCCCTCTGAAGATTCTGGATATGGGTAGTCTGGGCATGGCCAAGCCCTGGAGCCATGTGGGAAAGTCTGGCAGCCTTCAGCATCTGCAGGAAGGAATATACAATCAGATGTCTCAGGCTGAAGGAGGGGGGTTGGGATGCAGAATTATTATTTCAGTCTCAGTAAAGCTGAAGTCAAGACACTTGATAGAATGCCATTTAAGAAATCCAAGGGCTTAGCAGGATTCAGCAGGTTGAATCAAACTAGTACTGTGGGAGTAAACAATTCTCAACCCCACTGCAGAGGAGACCCCAGCTCTGTTTAGGTGAAAGGACAGAAGACTAGGGTAAAGAGTTTTTGCTGACTCTAGCAAATAAAAAAATCATACGGTAACCCTTTGCTTAGAAAGGCTTGGAAAGGAAAGGAGATGGGCAGAGAAAAGAAGCGTAAATCCAGAAATAAGCAGAAGTCACAAAATATTCCTTTAATAGTGTCTAGTTTTAAAAACTCCAAACAGGAAGCAGTGTGGAAATGGACAGGCCGTAGACGTGGTGTCCAACACACTAGCCACGTTACTATTTGCCCAGTTGAGTGTGGCTAGTTTGCTATAGCAGTAGTTGCTTCAGAACTGGTTAGACACCACAGAGCTACAGCATGAGCTTTCCTTTCAACCAAAAAATGGTGCCTAAAGATCAGGGTTCAAAAACACTGGCTGAAGATGATCAGATGCCCTACCCTCAAGCTTCAGTTCTCTTGTGCAAAGGGCTGGATTTCTCATCAGTCACAAAGTAATTCACACACATTCTTTCATGTTGAGATCTACCTTGCTTGTGCTCATTAAGAAATCTATAGTTCTAGGGTAGATACACGAAAGATTTGTTTATATAGTCAAGGTCATACACAACTAAAAGCAAACCTTGGCGTATCTGGGAGGGACTGTTATTTTTCTTTATACATTAAATTTGAGGGGACCCTGGTGAAGGACAAATATGTAAGAATCAGCTTATTTTTATTTTCCTAGTATGGCAACATTTGTGAGTTTGTTTGGTTTTAAGAAAGTCATAGAAAACTGCAGAGGTAGTGAAAGACAAGAGGTAGCATAAAAATCATCTGAAAAAGGAAATAAATTAGCTTATTAGGAGTGATTTATAACATTTTTAAAACAAGAGTTGAAAGAGCACTATGAAAATCTACAACAAAGAATAAACCAAAAACTTACTGTACGACCCAAAAGGTCTTTTCCATCTTCTGCAATTCCTTTTGCCACGTCACCAACTTCTGTCATTTTTATTACGATACTAGAGGGTTTTTGGGTTTTTCCCATAAAGCCACAGCATCTAGAGATGTGATCAGATAAGAAGTTCCACTTTTGTTTTTTAAAAGTAAGTTTCTGGTCCTCTTGATTGCAGAGTAAAGCTTGAAAACATGACACAAGTGCACCTCTAAAAATTCAGAAGCTAGAACAAAAAAAGGATGCTCTTTGATTTAGAGCTCATGAGACTTCAAAAAAAAGTCTTAAGATTGTTGATCTCTTGAGGTTATATTTCTTTTGTTCCCTAAAAATGTAATCCAATTTGTGGACAATAGTGAGCTCTTTCCAAAGCACAATAAGCTTGACAGTAGGAGATTCAGATGGTTGCGACAATACATTTTTAAGTTCAAGTCAATTGAATCCAGAACTGCTAGGTCTACAGCAAGAGCCTCAACATCCACCAGTCCAGATGACTTGAGTTTTCAGAAATGCTCAGCAATTACTGCCTAGGGAAATGAACTAATGAAACTGCAGCTTGACTGGCTACAGGAGATTTATTTCAGTGACTGACAACATTTGCAGCTGCATTGGTCTCAATTAACTGATGAGAAATTCACCAATCTTGGAATTAACTGTGCAATGTGTTGCCATGATATCAGAAATAAAAACTGGTTTTAGACAAGGCCCCCAGGGCTGAGGCTTCAAGGAAATTATCTGCACAGACAGCTACCTGAATCAGTCATACCAACCCAAGAGGCAGGGGAGAGGTGTGTAGAGAGGAGAATGAAAATACTTCAAGTAAAAGGCTTTAAGAAGGTAGGAGATGACTTGGAAGTTGGAAGCATTTATATCCTTCTGTATTCCTCCAGCAAACATCCCTAAGTCTAGTTTATCTGGGGGAGAACTGAGAAGATGTGGGAAGGCACAAGATACCAAGACATAAATAGATTAAAAAGGATGGGGATTTAGGAGTTCACCACAGCAGAAGGTAAATTTCCCCACTCCAGAATTCTGAGGCCCAACTATATAGAGAAAGACTGAAGGCCAAATGAATGTTTAGAGAAAATAGTTTCTAAATTAAGACTGTAGTCAACACCAGTTTATGGGACAACAGACCTAACCTTACTAATAATTCTGTGCAACAGAAGCATAGCCATAATGTTCCTAGGGCACAAGAGTGGATTAACTCCATTTAATAAAGCCTGTTCTTATATCAGTGACCTATGTAGTATTTATGACACACAAAGCGGTGTAGTAAATGTCACCATTTGCTATACAGTGAATAATACAGAGCGATTCCCCTATCCCCAGTGGAGCACTCCATAATCTAGTGTTCCTCAGCAGTATCAAGAGTCACCAATAGTTTTGAGGGAAATGGAATCATCTCAAAGGTTTATCAATTCTAGCTTTAAAAATTTCTTGGCAAATTTCTCTTGCTTTTTATTCATGTTCCCATTATCCTCTAGAATAGGCACTCGTCCCTACAAATTTCATTGTTGTAGGAGTTGCTATGAAAGGCAGGTTTCTTGCTTGAACATGAGGCAAAAGAATTCTCAGACAATTCTAGTGGACACACGTCCCATCACAAAATCTGAAAACCCCATTTTGCAACAACTGGTTCCTTGATTGGTAATTTCAGCAGACACCACAAGAACAAAATGCATCGTGAAGACATGAACTGTCCCCGCTTTACAATAACCTTCCTAGTACTGGCCTACCCGAATGGGCTTCAAGCATACTGTGGCAACGTATACTGCCATCGAGTGGGCCATATCTGGTGTCTAAGGAAACAGAAGACTGTACTCCACAGCTGTTGATCCACCATCTTTTCTATCAGTCAACATTCAGTACAGCTATAGTTGTACTCAGATCATAAGTATAGTGAACAGCCATAGGTATAAACAATGGCTCCCATTAGACATTTATCCAGAAAGAATGGGCAAGACCCTACTAGTAAAAGTAGCTAGTAAACATTGGCCTGATAGGCACTAAATGGGCCCCAGGGCCTTCATCCGCTGAAAACATTCCTGTGCAATGTCCTCACCAGACATACAGGGATCAAGTCAGACTTCAGTCCAAGAACATAAGCCCATACAGATATCCGACTAGTTTACTTTTTAAAGATGTGCACACACTACAGTGTAATCAAGGAACTACCAAGACAACCTCTACTTCGTCCACTGCTTTCGCTCTTGCTTTGGTTGTTCCCTTATCCCCTAAACTACTTCTCTAAATAGACCATGAGCACCTGACAAAACCTACCTTCCTGTCTCAAGTACCAACAGCCCTACAGATCTGTGATGGCCACAGAAGAGCTCAGCTAAAGATGTTCCCTACTCCTGATGATTCATCTTGTGTCATCCTTTTCCCTTCATTTCTTCCTCAACCCCTTAGATCATAAGAGAACCATGCAAGAGGCAAATTCACCAGAGAGTAGCAGCAGATGTGATGGCAGGAGAGAGAAATTAAAATAGTTGTTTGAGGACTAGGAATCCTGGCAACTATGAAAGAAAGAGTTCCCTGATGGAGCTAGAGCCTGTGACAGAATGAGCACAAGAGCAAAGCTAGTCAGATTACATCACTTTGCTATAATTAAATACCCATATTTAGGTGGATGGGTATTTTTAATTGGGCACAACTAAAGCTCAGTATCACCCCAATCTGCATCAGGGCAGGATACACAACTAATTAGATGAAACAGATAATTCCCACATTCCTAGTTACTTTCTAACAGGCAGCTCATATACCTCACTAACAGCTTTCCAATACAGCTTGTTGACAACTATTGCAGTTATTTTTTTGAGCCTGGCCACTTTGTTTCTTAAAATTCCAGCTCCAAGAGTCATGTAAATGCATCAGAATTTTAATTTTCATTTAAAAAAAAAGTTTCACACTTTTTTTATCCCAATGACTGGGAGGGTTAAAAAGTGAGACCTAACTGTTCAGAAACCAAAGAAAATGAACCCTAAATGGTTTGAAGTCTCATGATTTTCAAATAAGTTCTCAATATTTGGGGGCCTAACTCATGATTTTTGAAAATTTGGAACTGACAATATTAACCCACCTCAATATGCCCCAACACTTTGACTCAGGCAACTGTGTCTAAGAAGCAAAGACTGTACTGACATTTGTGTAGCTCTCTTTCTAATGGTGTGCCAACCCTTTCCTTTTTGCCTCTTGCCAACTGAACATTCTTTCACTGGACATTTACACCAGGTTTATCACCAGAGAACTTTTGATCTTGGAGATCAGACCTGTTTCTCTCTTCCAGCAGAGTAGTAGAAAGGGCAGGACTACATCTAAGATTTCTCACGTCTGGACACACACACACAAGAGAGCACCTATTTCCTAAAGGTTGAACCTCTCTAGCTCAGCATCTGGACTGATTTTAGAGATGTCCATTTATCATGGGTGTGGCCAAGTTTTCCGCAGTCCAATAAAGTTTGTTTACAGCCACCAGTCGTGGCTCTCGGGGCTCTGTGCTGTTACGCAGCTCTAAATTTACCCCTAAATGTCTTCTAAGAGCCCAGTAAGCACTGGACGTGTTGGTAATGCTGCTAGACAATAGTGACCTCCCAAGGTTTGGCAAATTCTCTGGTTCAGCACAGTTCAGGTCCCAAGGATGCTGGAGTAGAGAGGTTCAACCAGTATTTTCTAGGTATCCTTAAGGTAACTGAAAATAGCCAGTCCAAATAAAACTGGCATAATGAACAATAATCCTGTTGCACTCTAGTTCATATTGGAATCCAAGTGGAGTGTGCTTGGGTTGCTACTAGCATCTTACAAGAAGCCCAACAGAGTTATTAACTTCATGCTTAGACTGGCCATGTCCTAATGGTATGTAAAGTAAAAGTTTTGTTATCCAGCATGTTGGGGAAATGAGGGGTGCAAGTTAGTCAACTATTCCAATTACCTAAGAGTTATACTTACCAATGGAATACCAATTTTCAAAGAATTAGAATACAATAAAATGAACACAGTATAAAATAGCATACAGGTACTCACAAATTCAGTAATGGTACTGCACTGCAGAATGGTGGGATTCTTAAAGCACATAGGTGTATACAGATAAAGTTTTCTATACAGCAGGTTATATTGTGACACTACATCTCACTATGGGCACTGTATGGCATACACCCAGCACACTACAAATGCACTTAACACTAAAACTATACTGAACATAATTTAATCTTTCTTTGATGATTCAGAAGGCGCTTCAGGATCTTGCAGTGCCTCACAGTCATAATTATCAACATCAATTATCACTGCAGATAAAAAATGTGTAGGAGATTGGGCTGAATCTAATGACTGACGCATCCTGGAAGCTGCTTTTTTTAATAAATTCCCAATACCAGCGTCCTTTTTTTGTTTGTTTGTTTTTTTGCCTTGTTTACACAGAAGTAGAGTGCCGAACATGTAACTGCATGACCTCATGGACAGTATACTAGTCCCAGTTCCTACACTGAAGATTTCTATTGGGAGATATCAGAAATGCTTGTTAATAGAGCTTTCCAGTTGGTAAGGTGCTAGATAACACAGCTCTCCCAGTATACACTAGGATCTCCAGGGTAAATGTTGTGACAGCCAACAAAGACAAGACGTAACATGCAAGACACATGGAAGAACTCACTAAAATGCACCTTCAATGCCAGAAGTATATGGGCACTTGCACTGTACTCCACTACTTCCTGGCCCTGTTACTATATGGTGTATTAACAAGCCTACTAACTTACACAGGCACAAAAAGCAAGACACACAAAAGATCTTTATTTTATTTAAGAGCAGCCATTGTCTTCTGCTCTTCATGTCAACCCCTACTCAATATGTCACGTTTGGGAGGCGGCATAAGAGAAGAGAGGATGTTATAACATCCTGCAAGACAGTCACACAAAAAGATTATGGATGAACAGAAACAAGGTTTTTCACTTAGAGTGTTAACTGTTTAGCAACCTTCATGTCACAGCCGATTAACTCATTTGCACAATCTTGTACCGTGAGACAATACTGCCTAACTAGTCTATATTAATTTTGCCACATGTGGACCATACAGGGTACCCCTATTTGCGCAACTTTAAATACTAAAACAATGAACTTTAAGTGGAAACCAACTTCCTTCGGCTTAGTGACATACATGTGCATTCCATGTTTTGAGAAACTGAGTTTTATTTATCTGTTTAAATACATATGGTTGACAGCAAATAGGAGTCCTACACTGGATGATTTCTGAAGCTACATCATAACCTAGCACATGTCTACAGTACAGCCCTATACTGACCTATGGTGGGTTGACTTACAGCCACTGCAGTGGTGGATGTGCTCACTTCCCTCCTTCTGTCAGTGGTGCATGTCTTTACCAAGAGCACTTCCACCAACTGAGAAGTGTGAAAGGCTGAGACACAGAGCTCACGGATCTACACTGCTCCCTGCAAGGATGCCAGCTGCCCACTGGGATTTCGGCTCCAGCTAGGAGCAAGGGGCAGCAGCCCGAGTGGGGAATCTCCTGGAAGGAGCCTAACTGGGAGTGGTGAGCCGGGGGTGGCTGGGCCCTAGCTGCCCGCCTGCCCCCCACCCCCAACCATTTCCCAGCTCCGGTATCGAGTTGTGAAAATTGACAAGAAAGTGAACAGCTGATGTCAGTCTACACAGACAACATGCCACCCTAACAACGCTGTAACTCCACCTCCCCAAGAGTGCAGGGCTTATGCTCGTGTAGGACGTTTATATTAACAGCACAAGGCTAGAGCGTGTACATTGACCCGATTAGGTCAAAATAAGCTGCCTTAAATCAACCCAATCTAATTGTGTCATCTGTCTTAACTGTGTAGAATAGACCAGGCTTGCGTCTCAACTAAGATACGAAAATTCTGAAATAGATTTTTCCAAATGATGTAATTTATGAATTACCAGATATGTCTAATTTTAACCAGCATCTCCCACTAACAGCACAACTTCATGAGAACATGAATAGGTCCCATATGAAATCAAATGAATTCCCGTTCCCCTCCTCCACCAACTTGGTGCCTGGCATTGTTCTGCATGCTTCGCCAAAATGCAAAAAACAAAAAGGTGTTTGAGGTCCCTAAGGAATACTAGTTTGGAGCCTTGTGTCCGTATGTCAGGATTTTTTCTAGTTAAATGACTCCCCAAGGCAAAAATCTCAACCACATCAATTCAGCATTTAAATCAGCTAGCAGCATCTAAGCCTTCCTTCTTACTAATGGTTCTGTTAATATTGGGCTTATAACTAGATCACAGCATTGAAATTAACCATTTCTCAATAATTCCCAAGCAAAACTAACATTTTCTTCCTTCCAACACAGGGAGGAATGCTACCATGAACAGCATGTATATTAAAATATTCACGATTTTTCTTAACAAGGCTCCAGAACAGTTAGCCCAAGTAACTTCTGCACCAACACCATTTGTATTAATCAGACAAAAAAGTCAGTTCAACTTAAAAACAAATGATTTAGCATTAACACTAGCACCAATACTTACGCTTCTGAAATTGCGAGACCCACCCTTAATAAAATAGAAATAATTTTAGCCATATACCTTAGAAATAAGTATTTTTTAAAAAATATTACTAATAAAAGTTAAGGTTTTATACATGCCAGGGTGTCTATCCACCATCTCCTGTTTAGACAAGAGTACTTGCTCCCATGACTACTTTAGTTATGACTAATTCAAACAAGCCAGGGCACCCTGTCAGACCACACCCCAAACTGCTGACTTAGAGTTTGTGAGGCAAGCTTGTTAGGAAACAGTGTTTCCCTCTGAAATGCCAAGAGGCACAGACCTGGTCATTAAAGCATGTTGAAACAGGATGTCTCATTGTACCTAGACTATTCTGACCGCAAGAAGAGTCACGCTATTTTATGTAACTCAAAATAGTTTTTTAAGAGAATTATTCATACAGATAGATGGTTAAAATTACTAGTGTATTATGATCTGTATTGGTCTAGCATCAATAGCCATGAGAATGTCTGCACAGACATCTATGTGAGCTTTAAATGAACTACATTGTTAACAAGAGGTTAAAAGTGTTGGGGATTTTTGTTTGTTTACAAACTAAACTGGTAGCACGAATGTCTAACAAGAAAATTTCAGTTCAACCATCAACAGCTGCAATAGCGGCCCACTCGGTAAACTTGGAAAGAAAATACATACGAGAAGTTGATTAGAAAATATTCCAGTTTTTATTCAATGTTGCTCAAGTCATTTTGTTCTGTAATATTTGTGTTCACAAAAGTCAGACCCTGGCTGAAATGTCTTTGTTCATCTTCCAAGGGACTTGTGATATGCCATTTGCAGCTTCAGCATGCCTCTTAATGCCACTCATTTGTAGTTATTCCTGAGACTACAACAGTATCTGTTTCAAAACGTAAGGCTGCATAAGCCTCCAGAAAGCCTTTCCAGTGGAACCATTCCAATGATTTCCACTTTTGTTCCATGAAGTATATGAGAGAGTCACAGTCCATGACAAGTGCTAGCAATAATTGCTGTATCAGTTTTCACCTCTGGCCTTGAAAGAGCTATGCCTGTAACTATCTGTAAACTACAATCCATTTAATACACTGCTTAAATGGGAAGAAAAGGAGCTCTTGAATAAGAAAGCATCATACTAACAGTTAGGAACCTCCCGATCCAAGTTCTCTAGAGTATGAATTATGAGTTTCAGAGTAAGCCTCAAAAATGGCAAGTGGAATTTCACAAGTGACTGAAGATTTGCTAATGAATACTTCACATTGTCAAGGCACTGATTGTTCTTTAAGAAGTGAGTACTCGGGTATGTTTGAAGGTAACAGTAGGTAATACATGCGATCCTGTCACTTACTAGAGTGTGATGTCATTGTCACCATGTTCTCCTTGTAGTCATTTGCAGATTGCAGTACCAGTAAATACTGCAATCAATTAAACATCTAATAAGCACATTAGTCCCTTCACACAAACATGAACCAAAGCAGTTTAGTATATTAAAAGCTATTCATGATTTTTCAGTGAGAGTAATTTAATTATGCACATCGTGACAGAGGAGATGGGCATCAAGTATCTGGCACTTTGCTTCATGAAATAGTTAGGCAATACTGTCTCACGTGGCACAAGGCTTCGTAAATAAGATTTGATTGGCTTGTGGCATATGAAGCTTGCTAAGTAGTTACAACTCTAAGCAAAATCCCATGATGCAACTCATCCATGGTCTCTTTGTATGGCTGCCTTGCAGTTTATTTCCCAGCCCAGAGGTCATAATGTTGAAAATGTCCCTATTAGAGGGAGCTGAATCACTAACAATATTACTGTTGTGCACACTCTCATTTAGAAACAATCACGACCAGATAAATACTTTGAATAGAGATTTGGAGATTTCAATATTTAAATCCATTGTATTAAAAAAAAATAATCCAGATTTTTACCAAGATCATAGCCAATCAGCAGAACTCACTATTAATCTCAACTTGACAAAGTGCACTGCTGCCTTATTAATCCTTTAATAGCAAGGCCACTTTACTTGTCCAGGAAGCATTAAAGGATTCCTGTTTGCAACTCATGCAACAGTTTCAGAGGCAGACTACATATCTGCACATCTTCAAAGGGTCTCCATTTTGCCATGCACATATTTGACCTGCTTTCCTCTCATCCTGCCATCAGGCTGTACACTTGTCTCTGAGGTACTCTGTTGCCATGGTGAAAGCTCTGACACATTTACTTAGTTTTCTCACAGATTTCCTGCAGTACCGTGAGTTACTCAAGTACAGCACCTCATTGTAAATCACTAGGAGACAAGAATTCTCGAGGTCAGATTTGAGTTAGCCACATGCTCTTTTCCAACACCTTCCATTTCCACACTGTGGGAGCTGAACTCCCAGCCGCTCAGATTAGTGTCAAATTTTCCCTGTCTACATTAGGATTTTACAATATGTTGCCTCTCATTGTAAAACCACTCCTTTTTCCTGGCACTGATATTACTTGGGCTTTTGAAAATTTTACCTGGGCCTGCATCCTTAAATTCAAGGCAGCTAGTCAGCAAAAGAATGTATTCACTTGGACTTCACTGGAAGTGTTTGACCCCTCTACAGAGCCACTGCAAGACCTCCTTCTTCAAGCAATTAAGGGAGAATGGGAGGCAAGCTACAACTGTGATTACTGTATTGAGTAAATACCGAAGAGGTGAGATGTTCATTATCGCAGTCTAATCTTTTAACAGCTAGCTTTTCATAAAGTGCTCAGTGATTTATTTTAAACATCTTTGATGTGCACTGTGTTTTCCTGCAGGAAATGAAACAAAGTTTTTCCTACTTTTGGGATTCGAATTATATCTGACCTCCTAATTTTGGGTGCAAGACTAATAATTCAACTCTTACTGCTGACCTGTCAAACCTTGGAAGTTGAAGGTCTCCCCCCCACTGACTGTGCATGTTTTCATATCATTGTCCCTTCACATAAGCTGACAGTATGGAGAAATGCAAGTCCCTGACCACTAAAACAGAACAGGATTATTGTGAATTTTGATCCTTTGTTCACAAGTAGAGGACAGCATATCCACTACATACCCATGAAGTGAGCAGCAACTTTAGGTCTCCCATCCTTCAGTGCACTTTTAACAAAAAGCCCTAGTAGCTGTCTCCTATTCTTCTTATGGAGACCCTCCCCAGTTCATTGGGCAATTTTAGCAAATCCCTTAGTCTTGATCAGTTTGTTTTAAGAGAAAGGGCTCAGAATGTTATAATCAGTCAACCCTGTCCTGAGAAAAACCAGATGGTATTTGCAGAGGACATGTGATTTGTTCTGCTTACCCAGCTGAGTCTCAAACAGCTCTGAAGACTGAGTTGGAGATTTCAGATATTTGTAGGCTAATTTATAAAATTAGTGTATGCTCTGATTTATCTTCCACATTTTTAGGTGGCTTGGGTTGTTTAGATTTGAGCATGCTGATGAGGAGTGTGGTATACACATGAGTCTTTTCTGCAACCACAATAAAGTTAGGCTGAACCATCAGCATACTTCTTTGGGAAAGTTGCCATTTTGAGTACATTTCATTTGTTTCCCCAGGTCTCCTCGAAAAGCTATTTAAAGAGAGTGAGTAATTTGTTATTCATTTAATTCATTCCACACTAACACATGAGCATCTAGAGCAGGTTTGAAAGGTTAGTGGATATAATCTTCCATCTTCCCTAAACAGAGATGTATTTCATTCAGCTAAACGAGGGCACTTCCCAATCTCCACTTATATGGGTCAGGCCACTTTAGACTCCATTGGCCCAGTAAGTGAAACTGACACCCACTTTTATCCCCTGCACCAAACTGGAACAAATGGCATGTTTCAAACTAACAACTGAAAAAGTGAGGTTATAGGCAGGGCCCACATGTCTGGCAAATGACTAACTGCAGAAGCAGCTGAGTGGGAAAATACCTGCATTCAGACTTCACTTTGCTTTTAACTATGAATTGTTATTCTTAGCTAATCTGAAAAAAATTATATTCTGTTCTGACTGAACAAAAGTTTCCCCATATAAGTCAGTCAGTGTGGGAAAAGGTACACCCCCCGCTTCTCTGCAAGGGCAAGGGTTTCTCCAGAGGACACAGAACACCCCAACCTGCAGGGAACCTTATATAAGCAACTATTACTTTAATTCCCCCCATCAATTGGGTATGATTGGAAGTAAATTACTAGCAGCTGAATTAACTGGTAGAGAATGGAAAGCCAAAGATTTATCCGAAACATGCAAAGCAGCTCTTGTGAAAATCTCCTTGAAGTCCAAGATTAAATCTGCACTCAGAATCAGCAACGAACTTGACTTTTCAAACCATGATCTTACTGGCAACCAATAAATTGCTATATATTAAGGACATCTGTCTAGTTCAGACAGAAGGCTTGAAATGCAACAGACAGGCTTTGTACACTGCTGATAATGGATTTCACTATAGCCACTGGCCATAACAGACTTGCATTTGTATGAAAGTTGTTTATTAGTGTAGTCTAAAATGGCACTGTACGTACTAACCAAACTTACAGGAAAAGATCTGCCACCTCAATGTAGTTAAAGTCAGTCATTACCAGCCTCAAGACGCCAAGTTCCAATTTGAAATGTTCCCCAGAACATTATTCTGTTCATGTCAACTTGTTATGACAAGATAATCCAATATAACTCAAGTGGTATTTTATCCATTCATTTTTAATCTGGGAAAGACGGATGTGATTCTCTATATCAGCTGTATGAGTGTCAGCATACTGTTTGGTAAGTGTGAGCAAAGCTTGTTTGTTACTCAGGTCCAAGAGATTTCATGCATATTACCACAGCCAATATTTACCAATAGCACTCCAAGCTAGCTGATAACCACTTGCAAGATTCTAGAGTAAGGATTTCCTTCAAATGTAGTATCTTAAGAGGAAAGATGAAGTACATAGAACAAGACTTTTCTAGTTAGCTAGTTAACACTACTGTATTGGACTTAATGTTGCACTACTCTAAAATTTAAATCCACAAAGAATTATGCATCACAGTAACTGGCCAAAGGTAGGTATTTTTCTAGAGCAAAGGCACTCAAAGACTCTAATTAGAGATCAGTGCCCCACTGTACAAAGCACAGAAATAAAAAACCATCCCTGCCCCAGAGAGCCCACAATCTAGGATTTTGACAGCATGCAACAGGTCAGTAGACAAACGTGGGGTGGGGGTGACATTAACAAAGTGTCAGCAAATTAATACACACTTGCATAAATCAGCAGGGAGACTTAAAGCAACTGGAGATGTCCAGCCTAACCAATGCCAGATGGAAGAAGTCTGAAGGCATCCTGGCAAAAACAGATTTTAAGTCAGAATTTCAAAAAGCACAAGAGAAAATACAGAGGTGCCTGAGAGAAACGGTCAAGCAGGGTGAAGGCAGGAGGTCAGATTGTGATGTTAAATCTGAAAGCTGAGGGACTAAATGGTCTTTTATCCAAGGAGGCACTCCCACCTACAATAACATGGCTGCGTACTGACCTGGCAACAATACAACTGATGACAGGTTTCAGAGGGGTAGTTGTGTTAGACTGTTTCAGCAAAAACAATAGGGAGTGCGGTGGCACTTTAAAAACTAGCAACTTAATTATTTAGGGCATATGCCCTAATACATTTGTTAGTCTTTAATGTTCCCTTGGACCCCCTGTTGTTTTTAAATACAATTGATCAGTCTTATGCTAGACACCTGCAAGCCTGCATATTTAAGCAAAAATTTATTTCAATACTTTGCATCTTTTTTCCACTTATAAGAACAGCCACAAATGAGAATCCACTGCAATTTAGCATACTGTCTAATCAGACTTTTATTTTTAGCCATAACACCACACAGCTAACCAGATCTTCATATGTAAGCTTATTCCTTCAAAGCCTGTTGAAGACTTAACCAATATACTTAAGTTTCGGGTGAAATTTGAGTTTTGGTGGTTTCAATTCAGCTGCTTTTGGCATTCTATTGAGAAGCTTAAGACTTGAAAATATTGCCATTGTCTAGAGGTACCACAAACACACCTGGAAAATAACTCATGAACCAGAACAGGATTCCAGTGAACCAAGTTCCTCAGAAGCTGGTGAGGGTGGAGAAAATTCAGAAGCATTTTCATCTAGAAGACTGTCGTGTTTCTTCCGCATCACTGAACTCTATTGACAATCCTTTGTCAGTCACATACACAGGGAAAAGGTTACTGTTCCTTCAATTCTGCTCGCTGTTATACCAAATGACAACACTACACAGAGTTTACAGAGAATATGAAAGAAAGACAAAACCAGAGGGTTCGGTATTTAACCTCCCTAAAAGAACAGAATGAAGAGAAACTGTACTAAGTAACTGAGAACCTTGATGCAGGAAACAGTTTTTTACAGGAAATTTCCTACAGAACTGCATAAGATTTAGAAATGTGATAGAGATACTACTGACATATTTAAGTCTGGCTAAAAACAGGGGCTAAGCATGCTAGGAAAAACGGGCATCTGAAGGGGGCATGAAGCATTAGCTCGTATAGAGCTGTTTGATGTAAGCATAAATACATACATAGAAGGTAATGCTCAAGTCTCAAACCCCACTATAATAGAGGCACCCACCTGGGTACAATTTGTCAGTCCCATAGTCTTATTCCCATTTATGTCAAGCCATGTGTTTCCCTAACTGAGTACGGATAACTGTTGGGTCCTTGTCTTGTTAAACCATTTTAACCCGAGCTTCAATCTCTCAGCCGCAAACTGGAATCCTATGCGTATTCCCCTGCTCCTCCCTCCAATCTCCCAAACCTGATAATTACACAGTAACATAACAGAATTACATCAAGAAGTGCTTTAAGAAACCCAAGCAAAGCTTCCAAGTGCTAAACTGTATGCAGACAGCAAAAATGGAGGGATTCAAAAGGTATTGTGGAGACTGATTAGATCAACTGTTAATAGGCAAGAAATTTCTGCTGTATAAAATCAAAAATAAGAGAATGGCTCAGAGCACTGAGCTCAGTCATCTACAAATCAGTTGACTCATCCCCAGACTGGATCTCATGAACTTCTTCCATTGTTTTTGAACAGTTCTGTAAAAACTAACTAACTCTCAGATCTGAAAGCTGCCAAGATCATTTGTCACCGAAATGTTATTTCCCACTGTGTGTGTGCACGTGTTTATTAGGATAGGGAGTCTTAAGAACTCTTGGCTCCCAGCTTTCCTGTGAGAAAGCTTTCAGATCAGGGAAGCATTTGGTGCTGAAGATAAGTTCCACAGATTTTTTAACCCAAAGCAGTAAGTAACTTTGAGCCAATCACACTCAACAGTGCTTTTTATGCACTATCAGAGTCAGATACTACTGAATAAGTATATCTAGGATTTTGGTTCCAAATCTTGATGATCAAAAATGTAAAGAGCTAGTCATCTTATTTCCATACCTAAGATTGACAATCAATTACCATGGCTGGCAGGAGCTTGGTTGAAACTTAAGAACTATCATTACATAAGAGTAGGGATGTTAAAATGTGTGTAAATAACCACATAACCACTGAAAGTTTCCATGGTTACACATGGGGCGGCAGTTGGCTTCCTGGGCGCTGGTGTGCATGGGGAGCATACAGAGGCAGCAACACAGGGTGGCAGGCAGCTTCCCATGTATACGGACTCCCACCTCCTCCCCCTCCCTGCACTACTGCCTCTATCAGAAGCAGAAGCATCAGAGGGCAAACAGCTATCCAGGAACTGGTGTGTGCCAGGAGCTGGCTTTTTAGCCTGCTCCCCGTGCATACCAGGAGTCTGTATGTAACTATGAACATTCACCGATGAACCCGGGTTCATCGATTAACCATTTACAGTTACACTTTCACATCCCTACACAGGAGCAGGCAGCACTACCACCTAACCCTGGTTTGAGTTCAGGCTAGCCATGACCTCAGCTTCCCTCACTGGACATCCCTCTAGCTGTCACATATTTGATATATAAGCTCTTCTTGAGATCTGGGTTTATTAACAACATTCAAAAGGAAACACACATTCCTCACAGACTTGCTAGCTGGCTCACAACTTTTGAAGCAAAGTTCTCATCCTATTCCAGCTACGGATGTGAGTGACTAGTTGACTACCCGATAAGCAAATGCTTATCGGGTAGTCGAGTAGGAACTTGACTAGTCACTTCCCCCTACTTGCTGCCTCTATCAGAGAGAGACAGCAAGAGGGGAGGAGTGGTGTGCTGGGGGGGGGAGCCGGCTTAAAAGCCAGTTCCCCCCAGCACTATCTCTGCAGGGGGCAGCGGAAGCAGAGGGCAACAAGGAAACGACCCCAGTGGGGACTGAAACAGTCTGGTTCATGCCAGTCCCTACTGCTGCTCCTCTCCCTTTGAAATGTACAAGAGCTGCCTGTGGCTCTTGTACATTTCAAAGGACCAGGCACAGAGGGGAACCCTGCTTCAGTTGCCTGCATCCCTCCCTTGGAAACGAACAAGAGCCACAGGCGGCTCCTGTACCATTCCAAGGGAGAGAGGCAGTGGGAACCTGCTGGGTCTCTCCTGTGGAAACCTACAGGAGCCGCTGGAGGCTTTTGTACATTTCAAAGGGAGAGAGGCAGCGGGCGAGCAAGCGCCCCCCCTTATCGACTAATTGAGTAATCGATGGAAATGCTATCGGCTAATCGATTAGTTGATTAATCGAAATTTAACATCCCTAGTTCCTGCTGAGAGTCTCCTCTCCACAGTCCATCCTTACTAGCCAACTCCTCCCAGCAGGCCATCTTCCAGAGAACCACAAGAAGTCTGTAGAGCCCATCAGCCGCCCTCTCACTTGCTGTTCCCTACCAAGCAGGAATTCCCAGAACTTCCTACCTACAGCCTTTTCCCTTCGACTCCTCAGACTTTGCCTTAGGTACTCATTTTCTCCACCTGGGAAGAGTTAAATGCATTACAGTTGGGACCGGATCTCCCTCCCCTTAAAGGATCAATCACCATATGGACATTACACATACAAATTGGAGTCACTGTAAGCAATCAAGCCATATTTTACACTGTGCAAGAATGATTAATTCACACTGATCCAAAATACTCTACTGTACCAGCAAGTTCCAATATGTCTCATTACCTCAAGGTTTGTCTTCCTTCACAAAATACCGGATGCTACTAGAGACAAAATACTCCACTGGTGTAAGAAAGTGACCCAATACCATTAGCACTGTGTATTTTTAACTGACAGAAAAGTTGAAGACAAAACTAGTCTAGGGTTGGATGAGAAGAGAAGGAAATTTCCTGGCTATTTAGGTGATTTGAGAACAGAGCTATACCAAAGCATCAGGTGAAACAAACAGTTAAACTAATTTTGTTCCAACAATTGAGCTATCTTATTAACATGGTCTGGAAAACTGCACTTTTATGTTTGGTGTGACAGGGCTCTACATCACACAAAGGAATAGGTTTAAACAGAATTGGTCCTGCTTTCAGCAGGAGGTTGGACTAGATGACCTCCTGAGGTCTCTTCCAACCCTAATCTTCTATGATTCTAAGTGCCCTGATGCTTACAGTCCCTCTTTAAAGAGTGAAAACACATTGCTATCATAAAGTAGTGTGTTGGTTTTAAAATCAGATTAGACAAGATTTCTACCTCGACACAGCAGCAGCAGCTAACAGGTTATCAGAAAACTGTGTTGATATCATATAGGACAAGAAACTCGAAAAGTAAATTTCAGGCTTTATCTTGAAATTTTGTATATGTTTGCCAAATCAAGAGAGTAGGCTTTATTTTAGTAAATGGAATATTAACTGTGCTCCAAAAACAGCAATGTCCCATCCTGCTTGGCCAGAAAAATGGGAATCTGAAGGTGCCAGGCATATTACCAGCATAGAAAAAATATCCTCGGTCCTTAGTTCATGCCCTCTTCTGAGACAATAAAGTGATTTGAGAGGAAAAATTAGTGACACAGTTTTCTATTCAGAATAGCAAAGCTGAACACTATATCCAGAATTGCTAGATTAGGAAAAAGTTAACAGCTTTCCAATTAGATTTTAAATCAAATATAAACCACAATACCTTATACTGGATTATAGCTGCCCAAGCAAGTACTTGGCTGATCTACTAATAATTCCCAGCACGAATTTTCATTACGGAATCCATAAAGCAGCTGGGTTAACAGGAAGTTCCAACAGTAAAAGTGAAGTATACACAGTGTATGTTAGTGTTATAAGTTCTTCAGTTCAACAGTATTGGCTACTTTACCCTAGTACAGTAACATCTTACTGGAGAATCCATAGCCATATATTGGCTTCTTGGCTCATTTCAGTCAGTCCAGGCTGTCCTGGGATATCCTGTCCATCCTCAGTTTGATTAATACTGACTACTGAAGTGAAGCCGTTTTTCCCCCTGCTTCTCCAAGGTGCAGGCAACTGTGTGCTGCACTGAGCACAAACTGTCAATTCCATTGGTGGAGTCTGTGCATGATGTGTGTGCCATTTGACTACAATCCTAGCTAAGGCCACCTAATGCCCTTTGTATGGAATCGCTTGGATAGCCATTCGACAGAACGAGAGGTTTTGCCTCAATTATCGGGACATAAGGGTCAGTTACCAAAACAAGCCACTGACTAACAATGAAGCAATCCTTCATGAGTTTCTCCTCTTGAGTGTTAATGCAGCACAATTAATCCTCTGGACTGGCATCACCAAGATCTAGTCTGTAAACCACTGCACTTGTCTATTAACTAAATCATTTGAAAACTCTCTCCAGTTAAACCGGTGCAAAGTTCTCATGAGGATATTCAAAATCTGTTTAATCCTTGCTTATGACAATTCATCTTAAGTTGGCATTGCTGAATTGAATAACCAAAGGTTAAACTGATTTTGACTATCTGCATTAGAAGTTTTCACTGGTTTAACAGGAGAGTTTTACAAAATAATCTAGTTAAACAACCACATTTTCTCATATGGATAAGGCCTAAGCCCATCAGTGGCGATTTTATCTCTGTGGTATAGAAACTCGTGATTTTAATATAAATGATTTCTGGACTATTGAAGTCAAATGAAGCTCAAGCACAGTGTTCATTATGGATAAACAGGCAGGCATTCTGTAAGACCAATTAGGAAGAGAATCCTGTATAAAATGAAGTCTCTACCCTCCCAGCTTTCACTGATGAGTTGAACAAATGAACAGCATTATCAGCTTCTTCTGCTACATGGTTTCACCACTGTCTCCATTCTGAATTCCAGGAGCAATCTTTAGGAATGGAAAGGGGTTTCTATCCCTGTGACGCTTCAGCCACTACTAACTACGTATTTTGTTCAAAGTAGAAGACTGCAGGTGGCAAAAAAGATTGTGATAATTAGGGGACAATAAGTGACATGTCAACTTGCCACAGTTCCTATAATCAAGTCAAGACACTAGTGAACAAAATTGCACTGCCTTCTGTGATTTATCTGCCTAGTGAGGTTTCTAAACAGAGTTCTGACATGTGAACGTTTGGGTGATGTGGCTTAACAAATATGCTTAAGGAGTCTTACAATTTTTGTCTTTGCTGCTGACAGAAATGTAGGGTTTCCCTCCACCCCTCATTATTTAAGCAAGGATAAGTATGTGGGCTAGAAAGTTTACAGGATAGTTGTACAAGATTACAGTACTGTGTGTTTTCTTGCCTTTAAAAATTTTTTTCCACTGTAGTCAAATCTTCCCGTAAAAACTGGGTATTTACACAGGTACTTGCTATTAGTGCTATTTCTTCACCAAGACGACAGAGTCCTAAACACCCAATGCCGTATTTCTGTGCCACAAGGGATAAGACCAAAAAAAGTGGCCGATACAGATTATATTGTCACATAGCCCAGTACTAAGAAAGGAGACAACTAGCCCCATAGGACACTAGTCACCACAGTATCTGCTTTTTTCCCCCTTGGGGAGGCTATTTTTGTATCTAGCTTATGAAATAGAACTTTGACCGTCAGTTATTCTCTTCACACACAGCCTGGGCTTCTGCCTTTTGGCATAAAGCTCCAAAGCCTCAACAGAATAAGCAATGAAATGCTGGGTTACTTTAGGGAAAAAAGTCAAACCTACCAAAGCCTCAAGAGAAATGTCTTCCCTGAAAACAGGGTACCCTAAGAAAACCCCTCAGCCCAAATCTTATGTTGTTTTTCGGCAAAACTCATCTACCCACTAGTGCCGCCATATCGCACACTGCTAGGACACAGGTGTTTTACAAAATGGGAAGGAAATGCCTTAAGGGTAACAAGTAAACAAGACATAACCTTGCCTAACAAGCTACCAGTGACAAGCTGGGAGAGCAGACTACCAGCAAGCCATGCTTGATTAGACTATTATCCCCTACAAAAAATGCTAAGGGAGCACTAAGTTGTTTTGACTAGAGGCCCATTCATCACATTTGAAATGAGAATGTTAAAGCGGTATCAGCTGGTAACGATACACAAATCCTGTTTTCAAGGTCTTAAATGTAAGCTGTCATGAGGACAGAGCCTGCCACACAAGGTCTCATGCTCAGCAGTATATATGCTTTAATCTGCTGGCTATTACAAATTCCTTTGTACAACTCAGAAACATATAGTGAAATGTTACATGCCATTAGTTCAGCCTGCAATCAGTAGCTACACATGCACACCCCACTGGTGTCCAGGAAGAGTGTATGAGAGGCTGTCAACAGAAGTGAAGAACAGTAAATATGCTGGACCAGAAGACCCTTTTCTTCACTTAGGAATTCACTAAGCTTTGGTATTAAATGGCTGAAATACAGTGACTCTTTTGGAACATGCAAGCAGCAAGAACAGCACCATGTGAATACCATTATACTGCGTGCCAGAGGAATTACTTGTGATTCACAACTATCAGGTTTCTTATGTTTGAGAGGGAAAAAAGCAGCAGCAAAGATGTGTGCTAATGGATATTGCTGAAAGGGAAAGTGACTAACAAGGTTACCTTATTAGCTCCTAACATAGCTTATTATGAAGCTAATGGCAACAGTATTAACCTGTTTCTGTTTGATGTGATAAAGTGTTGGTTCATCACAGCGTACTGAACCCAGTAGAACAACCCTTCATCATCATAACACTAAGAATGCTCTGGGCAGAGACTTTGGGGTTACCCTAGGCCCACACTTCTCACCAATATACCCAAGATGAGGATCAACTGGGTTGAGCAAGGTACAGCCATCACATTGGATGATCTAGACAGTACTGGGTCCTGCCATGAGGGCAGGGGACTGGACTCATTGACCTCTTGAGGTCCCTTCCAGTTCTAGTGTTCTAGGATTCTATGATCACTCAGCTTTGCCAGCCTCTCTTACAGCAGCTTTACTTTCCACCTTTCACAGAAAAAAAGAATCTAGACAAGAGTCTCGGTGGCTCCCTAAGCCTTTTGCATTCAGGAACTACAGTGCCATAATCACAGAATGAGCCCTCTCCACGGCAGCCCTTTCCCTCTACCAGCTAGGTCAGCCAACCAGTTCTCACACTGTGTTACAAGTGCTGTCTGAATTCAATGCCAGATTTCTTTCCTCAGAGTTACTCAGCTATATGTCTAAAGCCTAGAAACTAATTAACCAATGTCTTTGACAGACTACAAAGAAAGCAGTGTTATTTCTAGTGCAAATATTGGGAAGCACTCTGGTTCTACAACAAGAGGCATCACAGAAGTAAACAGAAGAATGGACATATCAGTTCACCATGAGCGTTTTCACTTTTCTCCCAGCTTCTGTATTTGAAATAGCAGGTCTATGTCATGGCAAGTTGTTACATTTACCCTGCAACCACCATATTTGTATATCAGATAGAATTCTTTATGGACAACATGAAACTACTGTACTCCAGGTAAATAATGCTTGAATGAGTGAGACTTTTACCTGCTCTGGGCTTTGCATGTTATCTAGTTCTAAGAACACAAGAATATGCATATTTAGCTGGCAAGACGACAGGCTGGTCTAGTAGAACACACACTTGACTGGAAGCCTGGTACTGAGTGCTCTGGTGGGCTTGGACAAGCTGCATGTTGGGGAAACTGAGGCAACGTAACTCCTAACTCTCACTGATGTCTGAAAAACCCAGTAAGTTCATTACAACGGGTTGGGAACTCTTGGTAAAATCTCAGTTTACAGAGAGGCCTTGACACACATAATGATGTGTTGCTTATTAAAAAAAAAAAAAAAAAAAAAAAAAGGTCAGAAACTTTTCAATAGCCTTGGAAAGGCATGTAGTTACATGTCCTCATAGTAGAGTTGGAGTAGATCACTGCATGCTGCAGCTGAGAAAAAGGAACAAAACAGGTGCAAAGAGCTTTTAGACCTACTCAACAACCACAAAAATGTTGAAGACAGACCTTAAAATAATAGACTCTAAGCTTTACTACACTATCCAGAATATGAGGGAAGGTGAAGGTAGATGTGACAGTATATGCAGTCATCTCTATCAGCAAACATCATTCAACTTTCATGAAAGAGCATGGCATTAAAAACAGCTCTCACCAGAGCTAGAATACCAATCAAGTCCCTTGGATGATATATAAACGGAAATTGTTAAGCAGACAATGCATTCAATAGGTCACTTGGAGGATTTTTAAAAAGAAAAACAAAGACTGATTCTTGTGAAACACCCAGAACACTGACAGAGGAAGGGAGGACAGGAGGCAGGAAACAAATGGAGAGATGTAGCAAGATATCCCGCAGGTGCCCAATTAATCCTAGTCAGAAAAACAACTCCAGTTCCTGTCCAGCCATCAGAATAGCTATGTCTTAAAGCACACTAGATTCCAAGTTGACATAACAGAGCCTGAAGTTGCTAGCTTAATTAATACACAAGCTGCCAAGCAATTCCTTTTTATTCAGCTGATTCCTGTAGGGATAATTATGACATCAGGCATTCTGCCCTTTAAGTTGATTAATGTTCCCTTTCACAAGTGTCACCAACATTACTGACCCATATTTAAGTTGTGAGATTCCATTGTTGAAACAACAGTCTTGTGTCAGCAAGATGACCAGACCTCTGTTATGAAGTATACAGAATGTGGGAACATGCTAACTATGCAAATAAATTATGCCCCAGTCAGTTTCAAAATGGCTACATATTATAATACTCAACCTAGATCAGCTGTTGTCAACTAAGGTGCGTGTACTCCTGGGCGTACGCAGAGGTCTTCTGGTAGTACATCAACTCATCTAGATATTTGCCTAGTTTTACAACAGGCTACATAAAAAGTACAGGCGAAGTCAGTACAAACTAAAATTTCATACAGGTAATTACTTGTTTATGCTGTTCGATATACTACATGCTGAAATTTAAGTACAATATTTATATTCCAATTGATTTATAATTACATGGTAAAAATGAGAATGTAAGCAACTGTTCAGTCATAACATGTTGTGACACCTTTGCATTTTTATATCCGATTTTGTAAGCAAGTCATTTTTAAGCAAGGTGAAATTGAGGGTACGCAAGACAAACCAGACTCCTGAAATGGGCAGAGTAGTTTGGAAAGGGTGTGTGCCACAGACCCAAGCTTTGTGCTTGAGATTTTTATTTCCTTTTTCAGGTGGGAACTGAAGAGAAATCTATAGTTTTTAAACCAAAACATGCCCAAGTGTCACATCTTAGCCATCAAAATTTGTGGACTATCTACACCAGAAAGAAAAAGAATCAAACATCTCAGATCAACAGGTAACCTTTAAGTTCACACAGTAGTAAATAAAAACCTTGAACTGTACAAAGCAAGTTAATCATCATCATTTAAAAGTTACACACATTTGCTGTGATTACTTTTGGAAGAGAACAGTTCCAGTTTGAGTGTCACTTAAGAATAAACTAAGCTTCTCCCAATGAGAAGTCAGAGTAAAATTTGTTACGTGATTTGATTCAGCTGCTAAATTTTAACATTGCACTATCCTTCTGTGCAATGGCTAAAAGAAGATTATTTCTGGAAGTTTGAGTTACCTTGAGTTTCTTGATCAACAATTTTTTTTTATTACTAAACAGGGTGATTTCATAGAGATTCAGCAAGTAGTCACATTAGAGACTAACAAAAATATATAGTATCATGAGCTTTCATGGATAAGACCCACTTCATCAGATGAGTTGGAGCAGAAATAACAGAATACAAGATACACAGAATCTGTCAATTGTAGACCCATGTTAATGAAGCTAATTAAGTGGGCTCGATGTGTCCCATTCATAGCTTTTGATGTGAAAATGTGGATTTCAAAGACAGAGAAAATTGGCTTTGTAATGTGTTAACTAGTGTCAAATTTGTAAAGGAATTCCAGTTCTGCAGTCTGTCTCTGTAATTGGGTGGTGAAATTCCTTTATAGAAGAATGGGTACTTTTACATCCATGATTGAGTAATCAGGTAGTGACTAGGTGCGACCTGGTCACTCAATTATGGATTTAAAAGTAACCATATCCTTGATAGGTATAATTTTGGTGCTTTCAAGATCCTCTTAAGCAGTGGACTTTCCATATCACATTAGCTCTTTCCAATTTAACATAGACTCCTCCCAACAATCTCCATAATTTCTGATGGAGCTTGAAATATAGCTTTTTGATTTACTCCTTGTTTGTACAGGTTGAACCCCTCTAGTGCGGCACTCTCTAGTCTGGAAACATCTGTGGTCTGGCATGATTTTAGTTAGCCAGATGTTCACTTATCATGGGGGTGGCCAAGTTTCCCACAGTTCCGTAAAATTTGTTTACAACCACCAGGCCTGGCTCTCAGCATTCGGTGCTGTTATTTAGCTCTAATTTATCCATAAATGTCCTTTAAGAACCCAGTATGCAGTGGAAGTGTTGGTAATGCTGCTAGGCAACTGTGACCTCCCATGGTCCAGCAAATTCTGTGGTTCAAAACCAGTTAGGTCCTGAGGGTGCCAGACTAGAGAGGTTCAACCAGTACAACAGAGTCAACAATGTCCAAACCACTGACAGCTCCTGAACAGAGCAAGAGTAGCATAAAAATAATATTCGGGAGAAGGCATAGGTCCTACATATGAAGTGATTTTCTTTTCGTTTTTCCTCTCTGCTTCTCAGACGGAGGTGGATGTTTATGTAAACTAGATCTTCAGAACCCAGAATTTACAGGTGCTCAAAGCTTTTGGTTTCCAGCTCAAGAAGGGAAACCTGATCCACATCTACTGGCAAAGAACTAGCAAGTATATAAGATGTCCCTATAATTTCTCTTTGATCTTACGGATTGGAAGCATGTAACATATACCCCCATGCCATGTAACATATGCGTTTTCTATATGGAAGAGGGCAATTAAGTTTAGCAACTTCAGAATTACAGATGTAAGTGTGTCGGTCTTAAATTGGTGATTCAAATTCAATCCACTCTTATGTCATAAATTATATGCATTTATTAGTCTCAATGCAGGCACTACTGGCCGTCTGGTCATAAGCTGACCAGTCAAAGGTTAAGTTTGTGTTCATCTTTTCACTATCTTGCAAAATCTTTAGCCATTCATGGGCAATAAGCCAACTCTGCACTTCAGTATTTCACAACCTTCAAAATTAACAATGTTCAGTACAAAGCCTGCCTCAGCTAGGAATGCTGAAAACGGGAGCTCAGCTAATAATTGGAGGGCTGAGTTCTAATCAAGATGATCAGTTTTCAGCATTTAGAGCCGCTATAGTGGGAACATTCCTGCTTCTATCAGCAAAGTTCAGGAAGCTTAGTTTTTAATCACTGGGCAAGTGATCAAACCATAAAGCTGAAATGCATGTTAGAATGTAGCATCTTGAAATTAAAGGCAGAGGCATCTCTGTTGTAAATATTACATATGCAAATGCAGCTAATCCAGTACTAAAAGATACTATCTAATAGGCATCAAATTACTATAGATTAAAATTTGACAGCCTTTGGGACAAGGTCTACTCAGGTAAATGGGTGTAAATCCAAAATTTAAGTAAATGGAGAAATTACTTTGTGGTTACACATGTAACAGCAGGATTTGGCTCCGGAAATTTATATGGCAATTAAAGCGTGCAAGCCAAGACACTCTTGACAGGCTGACTTTCCCCTGCTCTCAAATTGCTGATAGACTGTCTCCTCCGCATGCCTGTTCATTGTGTGATGGTCAGGACCCACAGCCCTGTTGGACCAACATATCCCCTCATTAAATTTCCATTAGGGTTTTTAGGACACTGGCTTCTACAGAGGAACCTGCAGAGCACTGCACTGTAGGGACGTAAGAGACTAGTCGACTCTCAGATAAGCACAAGCTTACTGGATAGTTGACTAGTCGCTTCCCCCCTGCCTTGCTGCCTCTATCAGCGAGAGGCAGCAAGGGGGGAGAGGAGGAGCCAGTGCTTGGGGGAGCCAGCTTAAAAGCAGTTCCCCCCCAGCACGGTCTCTGAGGAGGGCAGGGGAGGTAGAGGCATAATAAGGGCATCTCCTACCAGGCTCTTGATACAGTTCAAAAGCGGAAGCCTGGCAGGAAGCATGGGGCCACCCCCTGAACCTGCAGGGCTTCCTTCTGAAATGTACAAGAGCCCCGTTGGGGCTCTTGTACATTTCAAAGGCTCAGGAGAAGCAGGGGTCCAGCAGGGGAGTCCCCCGCTGGCCCCACCTGCTTTTGAACTGTAGCAAGAGCCTGGCAGGGCTTTTGCTACAGTTCAAAGATGGAGGCACCATTATTGACTAATCAAATAGTCGATGGCAATCCCACTGACTAGTCGATTAGTTAATTAATCTAAATTTAACATCCCAACTGCACTGTTGCCATTACTAGCACATACTGGCATACTGTTCACTAAAAACTGCAAGTCAGAGGATAGGGTACTAAAGAAGTGATATGATGCTTTTATTAGTTGCTGGAATGTGACTTCTGATGTTAAAATAAGTGATATCTATCAACGAATCCATATCCCAAAGTGAACTGCCTATACACAGCAATTTGGACAAGTCCATTTTCCTCATCTGTTTTATTCGTACTGTTAGTGGGATAGCAACAAAAGTCTCAAACACTTCTCAAAAAATAAATCTGGGGGAAAATTTGTCTTTAAATGGAACCATAAGTGTTGCTCTTTATCAAGTTAGCCAATAACCCCTCCTCCAATGAGTCAGGTTTATACAGGTGAAATTAATTAAGGAAGAATCAGGATCAAAGCAGATGCATAGCATTTGATGATAAACACTCCTCAGGATGTTATTTTCCCCCATAAGAACTGAAGAAATGTCTGTGGTGAAGAGTATGGCACCAATATCACAGTGACAAGGTGAGTGAGTTAAGATCTTTTATTGGACCAACCTCTATTGGTGAGAGAGAAGCTTTCGAGCTACACAAAGCTCTTTTTCACATAATAGTCATTCTGACTAAGACAAAGACAACAAGGTCAGAATTCACATCCAAATGGGAAAGATCATTTTCTGCAACATTTTTGTACCAACAACTCAAGATCAGGATCTCTCAAACTGGAGGTCATGACCCCTCAAGGGATCACAAGGTGGTTACATGGGGGTTGTGAGCTGTCAGCTATGCAGTGCCAACAGGTCCATGTCCCCATTAAATGACACCAACCCTGTGTCACACGCAAAGGCTTGCTGTGTCAAAGAGTCAGCAATACAAAAAGTTTGTATCATTAAGGCCTGAGAATGTTATATCAACAGGTGTTAGCCTAGCCAAGTTTTTCATAAAAACTACTTTGGACACAGGAAGGAATGAGAAGCCAAAAATACGTATGAGAGTCATACAAGGTAGGACATTTCACTGGTTGATGTCACCGATTTAGAGGGCCACGGTTTCACAAAACTTCATCTTGAGAAATGCTTTCGCCTGTTTGGGGTTTTTTTGTTTTTGTTTAAAAACAACTGTTTTTGGTTTGGATCTAAACTCCTCCCTGAAAAGTTTGGAATTCAGAAGAGTACAGCATATGAACTAGAAAGTAAAAGTAACCAACCGATGCCTTACTAACCAAGATGAGAAACTAGGAGCGCAATTGCGAAATGCAGATGCTGGATAAAGCACAGCAGGTGAATGACAGAATTATAGAACCTGTCAGTTTTTTGAGTCTCCACTGACCTGCACAACCTGATTCTAACCCATGGGCAAGCCCTTGAAACAGAGTCGAGGCACTGTCCGTCCCTGGGCCGAGCCACATTGCACAGAGAAGCCTCACGGCAGGTACCAGTTGCATATGTGAGTTAGCGCTATCATGTCTGTGCCCTCTCGAAGCGATGTAGTGTCCCTCTCGTGCAGGGCTCCGGACACAGCCATGTGCAGCAGCAGTTGCATAATAGCAGCAGCAGCAGCACTGACCAGGGGGACCGACACCAGCCAGCAGCAGGGTCCGGAAGGCCCCTACCCACGGAGAGGCAGGCAGCGCAGGAGGGAAGAGTCCCCCGATGCAGCCTGCCAGGGCAGGGGGCGGCGGGGGAGCTAGGGCGAGAGGCTCACGCTGCAGCCGCCGGAGATAAAGTTTGAGTCTGCGGAACTGAGAGTCGCAGGCCAGGCATGGCCCCCCCCCCCTTCGGGCACAGGCGGTGCCCGGGGACCACAGCCCCAGCCTGCCCGGGGGGGAGCAGCCCTGGGGTGTCCCCTGCACAGGGCCGTGCCCGCTGCTCCCCAGGGCACGCTGGGGGCTGGGTGATGGGGGGGCAGGACTGTGAAGTCAGCACGAGCCCCCACCGCGCCGTTACCCGGGGGACCCAGCCCCCCCACCTCACGTCAGCGGCCCCAGCCCCCCTCACCTTGGCCCGGGTCACCAGGTGGGTGGCCAGCTTCACCACGGCGAAGTTGCCCTTGCCGATGGTGCGCTCGATCTCGTAGTATCCGATGCGGGCGGGGCCTGGGGGCCGGGCTGGCGGCGGGGCCGGGGGCAGCCGGGGGCCGGGGGCTGGAGGGGGACCCCCCGCTCCGCCGCTCGCTGCAGCCGCCGCCGCCGCCATTTTGTTGCGAGGAGCAAAGCCCCCCCCCTCCTCCTCCTCCTCCTCCCGGGGCTGCGGCAGCGCGTGAGCTCATCGGCACGGGGGCGGGGCCACCGCTGCCCTGGCAACCACCGGGGGCGGGGCCCGTTGACGCCAACAAAACGGCTGCGGCTTGAGCGCGTCAGCTCTGGCGGCTCGGGGGCGGGGGGGGGAACCTGCTGCCCGGCCGCCGCGGGCCCGGGGGGGCTTTGTCCCCGTCCGTGGGGCGCGGCCCGGGAGCATCCTCGGCCCCCGAGCTGTGGTCGCTTCCCTCCCCCCCCCCCCCGCTCCGTCCCCCCCCGAGCTGCGGTCCCTCAGCCGCCCCCCCCGCTCCGTCCCCCCCCGAGCTGCGGTCCCTCAGCGCCCCCCCCGCTCCGTCGTCCCCCCCCCCCGAGCTGCGGTCCCTCAGCCGCCCCCCCCCGCTCCATCCCCCCCGAGCTGTGGTCCCTCAGCCGCCCCCCCCCGCTCCGTCCCCCCCGAGCTGCGGTCCCTCAGCCGCCCCCCCCGCTCCGTCGTCCCCCCCCCCCAGCTGGGTCCCTCAGCGCCCCCCCCGCTCCGGCCCCCCCCGAGCTGCGGTCCCTCAGCGCCCCCCCGCTCCGTCCCCCCCCCGAGCTGTGGTCCCTCAGCCCCCCCCGCTCTGTCCTCCCCGAGCTGCCATCCCTCAGCCCCCCCCCCCAGCTGTGGTCGCTTCCCCCCCCGAGCTGCCGTCCCTCAGCCGCCCCCCGCTCTGAACCCCCCCCCCGAGCTATTGTCCTTCTGTCCTCTCCCCACTTCACCCCCTACATCAGCTCATCCCCTCAGTCTCCCTCCAAACAGGGCACCCTGTCAGACCCTCCCCCCCTCCCGTCTGCCCATCATTATCTTCTGAGCTAGGTGCTCCTCTGCCCAATGGCTCAGCTGGCCCGAAGCATTCCCCAGCTCCCCTGAACAGGGTATCTTGTCAGACCCTCCAACCTAGCCTGCCAACTCCACACCCCGAAATGGGACATCCCCTCCCCTTACCTGCTCAGCCCAGCCCCCCCTCAGACAAGGTACTACATCAGATACCCCAACTCAGCACCCCTCCCCCACCTTTGCCTGCCCCTCATTGCTACCTCAGCCCCACTGAACAGGATGCCCCTCAGTCTCCCTAAATGGGAACATCCCCTCCCCTTACTTTCTTAGCCTCTCCAGCTCAGCCCACCCACCCCCAGCTCAGCCCTCCCCTCGCTGCCACCTCAGCTTCTCCCAAATAGAGTAACCCAACAGTCTCACCAGCTCAACCCTGTCCATCTGTCCTCACAGCCTGCCCCCAATTACCACCTCAGTCCCCACAAATGGAGATATCCCCTCCCCTGCTCCCCTTCAACTCCCCCAGCTCAGTCCACTTGCTAATGGAGCACCCCCTCTGTGCACTGAAACCCTCCCAGCCTCATAGGCTGCTCATAGTGGGGCTCCTTCAACACCATTAACACACCTCCTTCCCCTGAGACTAGGATGTCTTCTTCCTAAACTGGGACACACAACAATACCTCTCCCCTCTCCAGGATTGGCATTTCCCACCTCTGTGACAACGGCTGCCCACCCAGGAAGCGTGGTAGGTAAGAAATAGGGGGATGACTGGAGAAGAATGACCTACTGTCCAACAGCAGGACAAGGAATTCAGGGACACCTCAGTCTGCAGAGCCCAGGGTGTGTAAGGGGACAGGTGCTGCAGTTGCAACAGGATCAGCAGAGAAGGAAGCTGTAGCTTTTGGTAACTGGGACTAGAACTAGGTAATCGTTATAGTCCTATAGGCTGTTTTGCTTTTTACCATCTCCACATTATTAAGGAATTCTGTTTTACCCAGATTGTACCATGTACAGTCAGGAGATGGCATGTGCAAACTTTTCATGGTACCATTGGGTATTAAACAAGTTACTCCATGGCCAATATGAATCACTGGGTATGATCCTCAAAGTGACAGACTTCAAAACAACATCCCTGCCTGAATGTGGCATTGGCTGGGCTGGGCTGGGCTGAGGCAGGGTCTTCAATGGAGATGCAATGGGATGCTGACCCCTACGGCAGGGGACTCAAGCTCTTTGCCTGGGGGCCATCTGCAGCCTGAGCACCTCCCCAATCCAGCCTGCAAAATATTCTGAAAGTTATTTAATCAGGATTGTATGGCTGCTGGTCCAGAAGCAGGGAGGGGGGGCACTCGGGAACTATGGATGTGAACAGGTAACCAGTTACCTGGTAAGCATCACCATTACTAGGTGATGCTTACCAGATAATCAGTTAACCTGCACTGGGGAGCAGCCCACTGGACGTGGAAGGCTGTTCCAGCCCCCACATGGGGGTACTGGGAGCAGAAGCAGGCAGCCCCAGGGGCTGGGAGCCGCCAAGATCCCATTTAACCAGTTAACTCTGCATTTCTCAAACTGTGGGTCCCAACTCCCTGGGGGGTCGCGAGCAACTTAGAGGGGGGTTGCAGCAACTTAGAGGGGGGTCACGGTATCACAAAGTTTGAGAACCCCTGAGTTAACTGATTAACTGGGATTTTACATCCCTAGCAGGGACTCGTGCACACGTGGCTCCCAGTAGCATGCAGGCCACCAGTGCCCACATAGTCCCAGCTGCAGATGAGGTTTACAGGATCTTTAAAAAAAGGCTTTTCTTTTCGAAAGAACTATGTCTAGACCATGGTTTTATTTTCAAAATAGTGTTTTCCGAATAAAACGCCATGACGTGATTATGCAAATGAAGCACAGGAAATTCAAATCCCGGCTTCATTTGCAATTTTGATATGTCTAATTTACATCCCTCTTTCGAAAGAGGGATGTAGTCTAGACATAGCCCTAGTGTCTTTGTTTAAAATGTAAGCTTTGGTGCAAAGTTAAAAATATTCCAAACCTAGAGGATTTTCTCCTATCAGATTATAATATAGGACAAACCAGAACTGTTCATACAAACACACCTAAATATTTTTTAAAGGGAAAGTATCAAGGCACCAGGAACAATAGTAAAATAATACTTTAAAATAATTTAAGCACAACGTTCAGAGCTAAAATTGCGAACAGGACTTACACCAAGAATATCTGCAGTGCATTTGTGGTGTTAACAGTTCCTCACCAATATGTAAGAAGGGAGAAAAAGGATTGAGTTAGATCTCGTTCATGCTTACTAAAGTCTGATCCTGTTGCTTTTGAAGCATTTTTCCCTATACTTCAAGGCAAGCAGCTTTTTGCACCTCAGCACCAAAGATGTTTTACTGTTTATTGTTTACCAAAACATAGGCACCAGAAAATACAAGCTACCAGAAAGTCTAATTTTTCAGAGAGAGGCAAGAACACAGTGTGTTTGATTCACCCTCTTCTTCTGATTAAATATGATAATTGGACCAATGTGCTTCCTAGCCAGAGAGTCTGTAGTCACAGACGATTCACATACATTAGCCTATTGTCCTATGTAGCTACAGTTGTGGTTTTATTTTTGCCCGCTTATGGAAACCTTTCTTTAAAACATAATTTCCAAAAAGCTGCCTGCACAAGAACTTTTGACTGCAGTGACCCGAGCTGGTAAAGCACTGCCAATTGTAGTACAGGGTGCTCTGGTCAACAGGCTGTTTATTATAACATGAATATCATTAACAAGATAGTATGCAATCTGGCATCCAAAGTGATCCCACCCCTTCACTAGCTCCCCACCCTATGCCAGTATTGACCACAAAGATCCAGAAATTGTCCCAGAAAATTCTTATCTAAACTGCAAAACTAGGATTTAAGGCAGACTTTCACACTGTTCCCAAAGGTTGAGGCCATAGGGGGAGGGGAGAGTTTTGATGGAATAGTTGCTTCAGCCTATCAGTGAAAATGCTAATCACTGAAATTGTCTCCTACCCATGTGTATAAATAATGATGCACATTGGGGTTGTTCAGTGGAATCCCATCACTGAGTGATCAGTGAATTACTTCAGCATTAATGTTTCAGGCTACTCACAGTAGGGACATAAAATCCTGTTTAACTGATTAACTGGTTAAACATAATGTTTACCCAGTTAACTGATTAATGGGGGTGGGGGCAAGCAGGAGGCTGCTCTAGCATGGCTGATCTGGAGTGCCCCCCCACCACCACAGGCAGGGGCTGCTCCAGCCCAGCAAGAGCAGCCCCTGCCCAGGACATGCTTGGCCTGCCGCAGACAGGGGCTTCTCTGGATGGTTGGAGCAGCCTCTGTCTGCAGTGAGGCTGGAGCAGCCCTCTGCCTATTGCAGGAGGGGAGTTGCTCCAGCCCCCACTAGTTAACTGGAACAGGTAAACATCACCCATTAAGGGTGATGCTTACCAGTTAATCTTTCACATCCCTATTTATATTTATAGCCCAACTATTTATAGCCCAGCCCTAAACAACAAAGACAACAACCCCTCCAGAAAACCCATTTAAGATCTTTGGAGACTAGACAAAGGCCAAGGAAACATACCAGACAAGGATGCATCAATTTCCCATTCTTCAAGTTTAGAGTGGCTATCACAGCACTAACCTTGGCCTACCCAAGTATTCTCTTCTACAGCTCCTGTTTTTTTGGAGGCTCATGTTATAACACTGTCTATGCGCTCTGTTAGGGCTTTTATAAGGAAATTATTTCCCGTCATGCCTAGCAGCAAGGCTGAAACCAAAAAGTTCCCTTACATGGACAGGCATTCCAGCCAACCCATTGGATAGAAGAACTTAAATCATTCTCTGTTAGTCCAGCCTCTCTCTTTGTCTTAGCTTTTTGTTCATTCATCATTAGCTCACAGCATAACAAGCTCCATTGGAACAAATTACCTGTCAGGCTTGGCCATTGGCCATACCAGTGTAGTCACTGCTGTGAGCTGCTCAGGAAAAGGAAGCTGGGGCCCCAAACCAGAATCCCTCTCCCCTTACCCTCAGTTGTAAAGCCTGTACATTGCTATGCTCAAGTCTCAACATTCCTGGCAAGTGAAGGCCACATTTTACTTTCCCAGATTTTGTATTTTTCACATATTTTGTATCCTTTATTTAACTGCAGAAAAGTTTTGTGTCCTACTAGAAATCAGGAGATTAAAAGTTTTCTCTCACATGCTTCCCCAGAAATCTGCAGAAGAGGGGGGCTCAAAGTGAAGCCCAATGACCCAGTATAGCTCTCAGAGTCCAATAAGGCAGTGTGTGGCTGTACTCTCTTTAAGAACTGACCACTGGGAAAAGTTGAGCAGTGCAGCTTATAATTAGAGGGGAATTCAACCTGATCAGCTATTTTTATTTTGCTCCCAAGGAGGAAATATTAGCACTTCCTGCTTTTTCTTTTTCTTTTAAAATATGTAATTGCAAATCACTTGTTACCTGCAGCGCTCAGAGCCTCAGCACCTTGTTATAAATTAAACGTTTAGCTAAGAAATAGATTGGGATGCTAAGAAGAGTTGATCTGCTACAGGAGAGCATTACTCTGCCCTATTCACTATTAAAGTGGGGGTAATCATATATATCTTATATACACATTCATATTTATAGCTACTTATCTAGCATGAGACTGATAGCTTTGACTATAGTGAGCACAGCTCTGCCAATGCACTCTGTTCAGCACTGAAACATCCCCTGTTATTTCTGTCCTGAGTCCACTCATCCAAACTGTGCCACGGTACCTCAGTCTTGATTTGTGGCAACTCTGTCTTTCCATCTCTGTGAGCCTCCCCTAACCACAAACCAACCATTGTGGAATGGATGTACAGGCACAGATACAAAAGAGCTAGGGAGGAAACAAGTTAAAACCACTTCATAGTCATCAGTTACCTGCAAAGCCTTCATTGATTTAGACACAATCACTGCCAAGCAAACATGTACATTGCAATTTACACTTGAAGGGCAATGAGTAATAATTACAGCCCTTGTTATCGCTTTCCATTTCCTTTTCCTAAATTTCATTTAAGTCTTCAACAGCTCGCTTCCCTAGTGTTAAGATAGGCTTGTACTTTATATCTCTTTAAAGATGCTCTGTTCCTTTTGAAATGAAAACAAAATAAGGCATTTCTGAGCTTTTAATAAGATCTACAGTTTTTCTTGGATGCTTGAAATGCTAGGAGTTGTATGCAGAGCTCTTCAGGAATGCTGGCGTTTCAGGGCCAGTTTCAGAGAGATCAGGCACAGGATGCAAAGTTTGACTTTGGTCACAGACAAGTTTGCTAGTCTCATTATAGCCCTGATTATATAATGTACATCACAGAACTTCAGAGCTGTCTGGCACAACTGTCCATCCTTGCCAAGGAAAGACTCTGGATTGGAATAGGGATGTTACATTTCAATTAATCAGCTAATCGAGTAGTGGATGGAATTTCCATTGACTACTCAATTAGTCGATAAGGGGGGTGCTCGCTATCCCACTGCACCTCTGCCTTTGAAATGCACATGAGCTGCCCGTGGCTTTTGTATATTTCAAAGGAAGAGGCGCAGCGGGGAACCTGTGCGAGTGGGAACCAAGGCATTCCCCACTCGTGCAGGGTCCTGACTGCTGTGCCTCTCCCTTTGAAATGTACAAGAGCCCCCCGAGGTTCCTGCTTGTGCCATTTCCCCCGCTGCACCTCTGCTTCCCTGGCCCCCTTGTGGAGATGGTGCTGGGGGAACTGGCTTTTAGGTTGTCTCCCCTCAGCACCAGCTCCTGCTCTCCCCCCTCCCACCCTCTCCCCCCGCCCCTTGGTGCCTCTCTCTGATAGAGGCAGCAAGGGGGGGGAGGAAGCGACTAGTCAAGTAGTGACTAGTTGATTAGTCACTTACATCCCTAGATTGGAACAGCATGGGGATGATGCAGATGTCAGGACTGAGGTGCGTTAGCAATGCTTTTTGGGGAAGTGTGAAGGCATGCATGCAGCTAACTGCAACCCAGAACAGCGCAAAACAGCACACGTCCAAATGTTCATGTGTGGCCAGTATGAGCAGCACTCAAGTATTGCTGTTTGCCTCTCTTTTAGTCTTGTCTTTGCTGCTGACTAATTGGAACAGGAGCAGGAGAGTGGAGTTCAACATGAAACAGCAACAGCCTTCTGAAAGGCAGGATCATGGTGAAAACTAAAATGGGCACCAAGTGTCCAAAGAATAAGCAGCCTGAGGCAGTATTATTTATTTGCCAGAGAAAATGGGGTAGTAGCCCTCAATTGTTTTATTGACTGCGGTTCAAGGAGCTTTGTGTGCTTCCACGCTAGATGAAAACAGAATCTAGCTTTTCACTCTAGCAACTGACTTCAGAATCCACAGGAGATGAAGTTGTGGGGCCTGATTCTCCACTGCCTGGCACCTTGCTTAGTCATTTACATGGATGCAAGATGCAAGGGTAGCATTTTAGGCTCCCTTTTCGCAGCTTTTGAAACGACAGGGTAATGAAGAAACAGGCTTGGAATTTTTTCAGTTTTCTCTCCCAGGCTCCTTTCTGCCTTCCCCCCTCTACCTCCCAACACACCCATACACTCAAAAAAGACTTGTCAATAAGTGATTCACTTGGACAGTAGAAAGCCCATGGAAACTGTTCTTATTGTACCTACTTGCTAAGCATGTTAAAGACTAGTCGATTCCCCCCTCCCTGCTGCTGCCTCTGTCAGATAGAGCTGCTGCACGTGGAGCCCGGGTTCTGGGGAAATGCTGCACAAAACCCGGGATCAGCTGGCGAGTCCCCAGCTGATCCCAGGCTCCCCAGCTGATCCCAGGTCCATGTGGCATTTCAAATTGGCAATGCAGCATGAAGCACACTGACTCTGAGTCTCCCACTGACCCTGGGCTCCATGCTGTGCTGTTGCTTTGAAATGCACAAGAGCCCCCACTGGGGACTCCTGTACAGTGACGTAGCAAGTGGGGTGCGGAGGGGGCAGTTACCCCCGGGTGCAACTCTGGGGGGGGCGGCAATTTAGTCCCTCTCCACTCCCCCTGTCATCCCTCAACTCGCCAGTTCCTCTTCCGTGCACCGGCTGGAGCCTCCTCTCCACCCCCAATCTGACGCTCCTCCGTCTCCACCAGTGGGTTAGTGCGTGCAGGGGCCCAGCCCCAAACTGGAGGGGGCGGGAGAAGATACAGTAGAAGCTCCCTCCCCCTCCCAGGGTTGGGCTCAGACATGTGCCAGGTTTGGGGCCCTGCTGCATGGCAGTAGAGTCCAGGGGGCGCAAATTTTGCCTTTGCCCCCGGGCGCATAACACCCTCCATATGCTTCTGCTCTTGTACATTTCAAAGTTGGCACGCCCCTGTGCAGCCCTGTGTCATTGGGACTTCCTGCTGGCCCCAGGCTGCAGCAGTGTTCCACATTCCTCCTTTGAAATGTACAAGAGCCTCATGTACATTTCAAAGGAGGAATGCGGAGGTGCCTATGGACTTAGTTGAGTAGTCGATGGAAATTCCATTGACTATTCGACTAGTCAGTTAACCACAATTTAACATCCTTACTGGTTGCATCCCTGGGAGCTAGGGATGTGAAATCCTGTTTAATTAGTTAACCAGTTAAACATTAAGGCTGCGTCTAGACTGGCATGATTTTCCGGAAATGCTTTTAACGGAAAAGTTTTCCGTTAAAAGCATTTTCAGAACAAAGCATCTAGATTGGCACGGACGCTTTTCCGCAAAAGCATGTTTTGCGGAAAAGTGTCCCTGGCCAATCTAGACACGCTTTTGCGCAAGAAAGCCCCGATCGCCATTTTAGCTATCAGGGCTTTTTTGCGCAAAACAATACCACGTTGTCTACACTGGCCCTCTTGTGCAAAAGCATTTGCGCAAGAGGGCTTTTGCCCGAACAGGAGCAGCATAGTATTTCCGCAAGAACACTGACGATCATACATGAGATCGTCAGTGTTCTTGCAGAAATTCAAGTGGCCAGTGTAGACAGCTGGCAAGTTTTTTTCCAGAAAAGCGGCTGATTTTCCAGAAAAACTGGCCAGTCTAGACACAGCCTAACTGTTTAAACAGGGGCAAGCAGGCCAGAGCGGTCCCCCTTACCCATTCACATCCCTACCGGGGATGCTGCCAATCTGTTTGCTTCATACTTGAGATTAATTTGACCCCAGTATTTAGGGGGGGAAGCATCTATGGCTCCGTAGCATAATATAAATTTTGTGGGGGAAGGAATTAATCATATCATATTCAAAAAGGTGGCAGCCCTCCAAAAGAAGAGGAGTGGGATTTGAAGGGAGTAAATTCAGGCACAAGATATAAATAATGCAAAATGATGCAGTTCTCAGATAAAATCTACAATAAAACCCGAACCTTTAACTCTTATATTATTGTCCTAACCCCCTCCTGGGTCGATAAATATGGAGCTCAGGGCTCTGACCTCATCATTAATTTTTTTCACTAATAAATCTTCCTTTATCTGTGTCTTTCGTTCATTAAGGACATTCCACAGAACTTTGTTGTGAAGGTTGCCCAGGGAAACTGCTGAATTAACCTCAAGTGGTCTATCAGTTGCCAACGGCAACACTCTAGCTGCATCTCCCCATCAAACAAGAGACAGGTGTGCTAGTTGCATATTTAAAAATATAAATAAGAAGTGGCTGAATTGGGGCCTTGACTTTGAAGATTAATATGTATTACATAATGAGCCAGCCTCATATGTACATGGGAAAAGCCTTCAAGACATGGTGAGAATTCATTGCTGCTATAAACATCAAGGGAACCTCTAACGCAGAGACTGTCATCGTGGAACATTTATGCAATGCCTCCTTTAGATTCTCCTCTTTGTGGCTGCGTCCTTCATAATAGGGATGTTAAAATTTGGTTAAATAGGAAACCATGTAACTGCTGAAAATCTCCGTGGTTACGCAGTTACACATTGTGAGCTCTGCAGTATAAAGCCTCCTCAGCCGGCTCCACTCCTGGAAAGGTGGCTTTGCTGCAGCAACGAAGCCTCCTCCTGGGAAGTGTAGCGGGCAGCCCTTGGCTCCCTGGGAGGAGGCTTCACTGTGCTGCCACAGTGAAGCCATCTCCTGGGAGCTTGAGTGTAACCGACACCATTAAGTGATGAGCATCAGCTTTTTGGTTGAACGGTTACTTGGTTACACTCTAACATCCCTACTTCATAACCTTCCCAAGCAGCATAACCAAAGAATAAATTAATTCTTCCACATCCCATCAAAACTGGCCAACATGAGAGACTCCCAGATTAATGTCAAGCCATGAAAAGCACCTCACCAGTGTCTCCTAGATACACTTATTCTGGTTTTCTGGAGTATTTTTAAAAAAAACAATAAATAATACATTAATTAAATCAACAGGCAATTCCTAGGAATTCCTTACTGCAGGATATGAACCCCATTAGTATAAGGAGATTGGGCATGGGGGCAAAATCTGGCTTTTGTCACAGATAAATTTGCTGGTTTCAGGTTTCCCAGTCACTTAGGTGTGTTTGAAAAGGTACCTAACGTGAATCACTAAAGGAAGCCTAAGTTTGCCTTCATCGCTTTCAAGTATTCATCAAATACATCAAAATGACAGATAATACATATGTAACGGGGAGAGCAGGATTTCAAATAGTATGCAGTTCATTTATTTTAAACATATATAAAGTTTTCTCTAAGCTCACTTTTAAAATTTTAGGTCTCTACTAAGTATCGCTTACATGGCACTATTTCAGTGTATAAAGCTCTGCTTGGATTTTCTCTGATTGTCACTAAATGATGGTTTGCAGGTGTGGAAAATCATACTTAGCTGCTTTTGTCCCTTTGACTCTTCCCAGATTCAGCTTCAATTTTTAGATTTAGCTATCTCAGGAAATTCTCACTCTCGAGTGGCCCTCTATGCAAATGAGAGTGGGAGGGGTCTTCTATGCTACCTCTGAAATGCCATTTCATACTCCAACACAGGAACAAATCTGGTAATTCAGCACACAGTACATGCCATTCTTGTGGCATTGTCCTGAGCATTACCTATATCTGGGATTAAGGATATTAAAATGTGATTATCTAGGTAATCGTTTAATCAATACAATTTGTATTGACTATACGATTATTCGATAAGTGCTGCTGTGCAGAGCCACAGCGGAGGTAGCTCTAGGAGCCAGTTCCAGAGCCACCTGCGCTGCTGCTCTGAATTTTAAATGTAGTAAGAGCAGCTGGACAGAGCCGCGAACAGAGACTGCTCCAGCACCATCCCCCGTTTGCAGCAGCTAGGGATGGCCATGGACCTGCAGCCAGTCCTGGCTGCCATGAACAGCGGCTGCTTGGTGGCAACAGCCCCTGTCCACGGGGGGCCCAGTTCCCCACTCGGACCCCTGCACACAGGGGCTGCTTCCCACCAGCATCCACTATCGCCCCCTTTCTGCTTCTGATAGAGGCAGAGGGAGAGGGGGCAGGCTGGACTCCAGAGACAGTGCTGGGGGGAACTGGCTTTTAAGCCTGCTCCCCCCAGCACCAGCTACTGTCCCCGCCCCACAGATAGCACAGGGCGAGCAGGGATTTCTTGAGTTCCCACTCACCCTGTGCTCCCTGCGGCACTCCCCGAGGGCTCTTGTGCATTTCAAAAGCAGACACACCGGTAGCGGGAACCAGTGCCAACGGGGACTGAAGCAGTCCCCGCTCGCGCCGTTTCTCCACTGTGCCCCTGCCTCCCCCAGCACCGGCTCCTGCTCCTCCCCCATTTGCTGCCTCTCTCTGATAGAGGCAGCAAGGGGGATGGGGAAACAACCAGTTAAGTGGCTAGTCGACTGTCTAATAAGCATTTGCTTATCGGATAGTCAACTAGTCACTAACATCTCTATGTGGGATAGTACTGTCAGTCCAGTTCCTAGTGGGCAGGTGTCCACATCACAGATCTGCCAGGAATATGTAACAATATGCAGTCATTAATAGGGATGTAAAATCCCAATTAATCAGTTAACCAGGTAAATGTTAGATTAACCTAACGTTTAACTGACTTAGCTGGATCCTGGGCAGGGGACCACTCCAGCCCTGCTGTAACAGGCCCCAGCCATGCGAGCCTGGCTTCCAGATCTTATCCTTAGCTGCGCAGGGCTGGTTGCCAGCTCACATTCACATCTCTAGTCACTACAAAACACAGTGGTACTGAATACAGTGGGTTCAGGATGAAAGTCTCTGGATCCCATTGTTGATCACAAGAACCACTCTGTCTCTTGTTACCATTTTGCTAGTATGCAATGTACATTTCTCATTGCGGAATTTTAAGCCATTACTCCTTGATCAGTTGTCTCAGCCCCTGTCAAAGCCTCTGCAATGTTTATTCACTCAATTATTTTCTGCCTCCCCTCAGTTTTCTTTCCCCTACACTGGTATCATGTTTAGTGCCTTTGTAGCTTCCCTCTTCTAACCTGCAGCCGATGGGCCAGATGTAATCCAAAGCAACATAAAATACATCTTTCCTGTAAGTACAGGGGGAGGACACAGGTGATAAACTAAAGGATTTTATCGTTGGTGACCTCAATAACAATTAATTGTCCTTTCCATAATAGGTGGAATTTTTAAAAGTACATAAGTGGTTTAGGACTAGTGGCACACTAGCTTAGGTGATATTGAAAATGTTATTCAATATACATAATATTTGAATGGCTGGATTGAAGCTGTACAGGGGTTCATTCTTTACAAAAGAAGGATAAGAGCAGTTACATCCCTTTCAGTGCCTTCCTCTTCCTAACTGAAAAATTGTATTGATTGTCTCTCAAACTTTGTTGGCCAGAAGGAAGATAACAACCACTATGCAAGGATGGTATTTTGGAAATGGGAATCCTTAGGGTTTCAAAAGGAATATAAAGGACCTAAATCCCTCTTTAAGAGCTAATCTGTGAGCTGTGGGATTAACGAAGTAGTAAACCTCTTTAAATGGCTGCAATATTCATGGAAGGTGTGATTCAGCCACTCAGAAATCAGGACTTGAATCAGGGCAACCTTTGTGTCACAAGTAAGTTGAGAGTTTGTTCCTCCTTTAGGGCTGTCCTACTGCCTAGGGCAGGGGTGAGGAACCTCAGGTCTGGGCTTCAGATGCAGTCCCCAGCTTGCCTGGATCTGGTCCCCAAGGCTCAGAGCTCCCCTCCTAGCACTGGGGAGCCTGTGCTGATTGAGGAACTGGAGCACACGAAGTCTACTAACTTGGGCCCCACTAGGCCCTGGTGTGCGAGGAGAATGTGGGGCGTGTCTTTCTGTTTCTCATTCAGGGGCCATGTCAGTGAGGGTTTGGGTTTTGTGGGCTTTTGTTGGTTTCTCACTTGTGTGCAGCCCCCGACTGATTTTTCCATGGGTCAGCGTCCCCCGACCCAAAAAAGGTTCCCCACCCCAGGCCTAGGGAATTGATATTTTAGGAGAATGGTGATAGGATAGTGAGGTTTTCATCTCTCTCTACCTCCTTCACATCCAAATTACATAAACAGTCTTTCCCATTTAATGACTATATGGTGGCCTGTGTGAAGTGAATTTGGTAGGACTCAGTTCAATTTTCAGTGGACAGCTGTTCACATCACACAGCCAGAAATTGTTATTAACTGGCTCCTGTGTTATCACTGAGTCCAAGAACTCAGTGGCATTCTTTTTTGCTGTGTCTAGTCATGCACAGAGAACTTCAGTCTCTAGCAAAACTATAGACAATTTTTTCAATTTTTTGCCAAAATTTAAGCATTTAAATAAGTAACATGCTTTTTCAGAGATGCTGAACATTTATAGTTCATGTGCTCTTCAGTGAAATAATTATTGAGCCAGCTATCTGGATTCCTAGATATGGATTTAGTGATCTGATTTTCAAAAATTCTGGGCACCTGACAGCTCCCATTGAACTCAACAAGAGCTGTTGAGTGGCTTAGCAGTTTTGAAAGAATGGTTGTTATGTACCTGATATTAGGCACCCAGGTTTGGCCTGTTGTTAAAAGACAAGCAAAACTGATGTATGAGCACCCTCTATTGGTCAAACAGCAGTTAAACTATTATACCCTTTTTTAAAGAACAAAGTTGATATACCATCTTCTACATGTTTTGTAAGTCTATAAAGTGCTACCAGACCATTTGTTCTTTTTAAGTTTATAATCAGAGATGTACGTGTCCAGAAAATCATAGAATCATAGACTACTAGGACTGGAAGGGACTTCGAGAGGTCATCGAGTCCAGCCCCCTGCCCTCATGGCAGGACCAAATACTGTCCAGACCATCCCTGATAGACATTAATCTAACCTAGTCTTAAATATCTCCAGAGATGGAGATTCCACAACCTCCCTGGGCAATTTATTCCAGTGTTTGACCACCCTGACAGTTAGGGACTTTTTCCTAATGTCCAGCCTAAACCTCCCTTGCTGCAGTTTAAGCCCAGTGCTTCTTGTTCTATCCTCAGAGGCCAAGATGAACAAGTTTTCTCCCTCCTCCTTATGACACCCTTTTAGATACCTGAAAACTGCAATCATGTCCCCCCTCAATCTTCTCTTTTCTAAACTAAACAGACCCAATTCTTTCAGCCTTCCTTCATAGGTCATGTTCTCTAGACCTTTAATCATTCTTGTTGCTCTTCTCTGGACCCTCTCCAATTTCTCCACATCCTTCTTGAAATGCAGTGTCCAGAACTGGACACAATACTCCAACTGAGGCCTAACTAGCGCAGAGTAGAGCGGAAGAATGACTTCTCGTGTCTTGCTCACAACACACCTGTTAATGCATCCCAGAATCATGTTTGCTTTTTTTACAACAGCATCACACTGCTGACTCATATTCAGCTTGTGGTCCACTATAACCCCTAGATTCCTTTCTGCCGTACTCCTTCCTAGACAGTCGCTTCCCATTCTGTATGTGTGAAACTGATTGTTCCTTCCTAAGTGGAGCACTTTGCATTTGTCTTTATTAAACTTCATCCTGTTTACCTCAGACCATTTCTCCAATTTGTCCAGATCATTTTGAATTATGACCCTATCCTTCAGATTAGTCGCAACCCCTCCCAGCTTGGTATCATCTGCAAACTTAATAAGCGTACTTTCTATGCCAATATCTAAATCGTTGATGAAGATATTAAACAGAGCCAGTCCCAAAACAGACCCCTGTGGAACCCCACTTGTTATACCTTTCCAGCAGGATTGTGAACCATTAATAATACTCTCTGAGTACGGTTATCCAGCCAGTTATGCACCCACCTTATAGTAGCCCCATCTAAGTTGTATTTGCCTAGTTTATTGATAAGAATATCATGCGAGACTGTATCAAACGCCTTACTAAAGTCTAGGTATATCACATCCACCGCTTCTCCCTTATCCACAAGACTCGTTATCCTATCAAAGAAAGCTATCAGATTGGTTTGACATGATTTGTTCTTTACAAATCCATGCTGGCTGTTCCGTATCACCTTGCCACCTTCCAAGTGTTTACAGATGATTTCCTTAATTACTTGCTCCATTATCTTCCCTGGCACAGAAGTTAAACTAATTGGTCTGTTGTTTCCTGCGTTGTTCTTATTTCCCTTTTTATAGATGGGCACTATATTTGCCCTTTTCCAGTCTTCTGGAATCTCTCCCGTCTCCCATGATTTTCCAAAGATGATAGCTAGAGGCTCAGATACCTCCTCTATCAGCTCCTTGAGTATTCTAGGATGCATTTCATCAGCCCTGGTGACTTGCAGGCATCTAACTTTTCTAGGTGATTTTTAACTTGTTCTTTTTTTATTTTATCTTCTAAACCTACCCCTTTCCCACTAGCATTCCCTATGTTAGGCATTCCTTCGGACTTCTCGGTGAAGACTGAAACAAAGAAGTCAATAAGCATCTCTGCCATTTCCAAGTTTCCTGTTACTGTTTCTCCCTCCTCACTGACCAGTGGGCCTACCCTGTCCTTGGTCTTCCTCTTGCTTCTAATGTATTTATAAAAAGTCTTCTTGTTTCCCTTTATTCCCGTAGCTAGTTTGAGCTCATTTTGTGCCTTTGCCTTTCTAAACTTGCCCCTGCATTCCTGTGTTGTTTGCCTATATTCATCCTTTGTAAAATGATGTAGATAAAATTATAATACAGCACAAAAGAGGAGTGTTTCCCAAACTGACAAAACTGGCAACTAAGGAAATATCATTATAATTCTAAAAGAGAATTATAAATAGTGGTGATAAAAAGTACAACTTTTTAAAAAAACATTTAATAGTCTTTCCAGTTTTGATAAACCTCTTTCTTATATGTAAAGCATGTATGGTTCTTTTAACAAAGATTTTCTCCAAAACAAATGACTCAACGCTAAAAAAAGTAAATCACTGCCAGTAGCCCAAGCGCTCATGAGAAACCATGCAGCAATAAGGCACTAGGATGCTACAGTGCTGTGCAAGAGAGAGAAAATCTTAGTGCAGAATCTAGTGTTCATGATCACAGCTGAAATACCAAACCAGTGCTGATGAGAACCTCTGCTGTAACAAATCTTAAATAAAATCTTGAATTTAGAATAAAAGCTCTACTTGCTTGTGAGCTCTTTGGGGCAGGGACTGTCTTTTGTTTTTGTTCATACAGTGCCTAGCACAATGCAGTCCTAGGCCATGACTGAGTCCCTAGGTGCTATTAATACACATAGGCTATGTCTACACTGCAAGTTTTTGCAGCAGAAAATATGCTAATGAGGGACTCATTATAAGATGCGATATTATTAGCATATTTTCTGCCGGGTTTTTTTGCACAAGAGGTTTTTGCCCAAAAAGAAGCAGTGTAGCTGCTTCTGTTTTGCACAGAAACTCCGTTTTGTGCAAGATCCTTATGCCTCTCCAGGAAATCCCTTGTGCAAAAAAACCCAGCAGAAAATATGCTAATGATATTGTGTCCCTCATTAGCATATTTTCTGCCGCAAAAACTCGTACTGTAGACAGCCATAAATTCTAGTCCAGTGAGGCCCAGCACTGCTATGTTGAATGGTAGTCATCTCACTGCAGTGCCATGCATCATCATAAGAAAGTGATCTTTTCCCCAGCTTCTGGTAGTTAGAAGTTCAGAGACACCCAGAACATGGTGGTTGAAGCCCCTCCCACACACCTGTTGCAGTTGTCAGATTATGTGAGACTGTCATTAGAGCCCTTCACGAAAACAAAATTATCTTTATCAGCAAAAATGATTTGCAGATATCTACATGCATTGATGCGGATACCTGCAGATACCTGCAAATTCTCCGGGTTCTAGATACAATATGTGTATCTCCATCTTCATCTGTATCTGCCAAAGTGAGCTGCGGATATACACATCTCTGCAGATATAAAGCGATATCCAGAGATTTGCAGGGCTCTAACTATCATCATATTGTACCACAAAACAAATTCACCATGGCACTAAAAAGTTATACTGGAAAAAAAGAAGTCACCATGCTGAAATAGTGGATCAGCATGATAATGAAAGTGCTGTCATTTTGTGGCACCAGCCTGGGCAAAAATATCTCAAACATGACCTCAAGCGGAGTAAATCTGTCATCCAGCCAGGACCCTCTGCATATCATCGTGATGCGCAGTGTGGTGACATCATCAGGCTGAGCCATTGCCTCGTCTTCGATGAGGTCATCGTGTCAGCACATACATCATTGCTCTGTGATAACACTAGATTTTCTCATGCTGTGCAGTGACATCATCACATTGAGCCAGTGTCGCATCTCCAGTGAAGTTATCATGTCATCAGGCGCATCATCATTCTGTGATGACACCAGGGGTAACTGATGAGATGGCAAAATTTGCAAATGATACAAAACTACTGAAGATAATTAAGTCCCAGGCAGAATGTGAAGAGCTATAAAATCATCTCTCAAAACATGGTGACTGAGCAATAAAATGGCAGATTAAATTTAATGTTGATAAATGCAAAATTCCTAATGGAAAACATAATCCCAACTGTACATATTAAATCATGGTGTCTAAATTAGGTGTTACCACTCATGAAAGAGGTCTAGGGTAATAGTGGATGGTTGGCTGAAAACATCCATTCAATATAGAGTGGCAGTCAAAAATGCTAACAAAATGTTGCAAATCATTAAGAAAGGGATACATAAGACTGAAAATATATTGCTTCTATACATCTATGGTGCGCCCACATCTTGAATACTGCATGCAGATGTGGTCGCCCCATCTCAATAAAGATATTTTGAAATTGGAAAAGGTTTAGAAAAGGGAAACAAAAATTAGTAGGGGTATATGGCTTCTGTATGACGAGAAATTAATAAGACTAGGTCTTTTCAGCTTGGAAAAGTGGTGAAAGGGTCTATAAAGGTCTATAAAATCATGACTTGTATTGTCAAAGTAGATAAGATGTTATTTATTCTGTATGGTACAAGAACTAGAGAGTCACCTGATGAAATGAATAGGTAGCAGGTTTATATCAAATAAAAGGAATGAAGTATTTATCCAAACATGGTCAACCTGTAGAAATCCTTCTCAGAAGATGTTGTGAAGGCCAAGACAATAACAATTCCTACCAATTCATGGATAGGTCAGGATGGGCAAGGATGGTATGTCTTGCCTGTTTGCCAGAGCTGTGAATAGACAGGGGATGGATCACCTGATGCACTAGAATGGATTACCTAGGGAAGTGGTGGAATCTCCAGCCCTAGAGGTTTTTATGTCACCGCTTGACAAAGCCCTGCCTGGGTTTATTTAGTTGGGCTTGGTCTTGCCTTGGGGCAGGGGGCTGGATTTCATGAACTCCTGAGGTCTCTTCCAGCTCTCTGATTCTACGATTGCCTGAAGAGCCCTGTGTGGATACAAAACTGGTATCTGCAGCTGCATATGGGAAAATGATTGAGGATATCCACATCCATGGATGTGGATACCAAGGAGTATAAAGCAGATATTTGCAAATTTTCAGGGTTCTGCATACAAAACTTGTATCTCTATCCACCAAAATGAGCTACAGATATCCGCATCCACAGCTGCAAAGTGGATATCTGCAAATTTGCAGGCCCACTAATTATATGTTCTGCTCTCACCCTCTGGGGCACCTGGCATTGGCCACTGCTGGAAGACAGGTCCCTGGGCTGGATAGGCCTCTGGTCTGGCCCAGTCCGGCCTGCTTGTGACACTCGGTATCATGCTTCCCGATGACCCATGGGCTGTGTCGAGACGAGTCATCACCATGGCCCTGCGGGCAGCCCCCCAGCTGCCCCTCCGCATGGAGAGCGAGGCGGGCACAAGGGCCCCGCAGCGCCCTCTAGGGGCGGGGGGCAGGAGAGCCGCCGCACGGGCTGGGCGGGACTTCCGGAGCAGGCGGTCGATGATTGGCCCAGAACGGGGGAACGGAAGCGGAAGCAGCGCGGGGCGCAGGCGCAGGGGCAGTCTGGGAGCCGCGGGGGGGGGGGGACGTGCCCGCCCGAGAGAGAGATGGAGACGAGGGGGGAGCCGCAGCCGGCGTGAGTGAGACTCGGGCCCGGCCTGGCCGCGCGCCCTCCCACGGCCGGGGGCCCGGGCTGAGCCGCCCCCGCACGCTCGGTAGCGGCCCGGCCGGCAGCCCCCGGCGGCCTGTGGCGCTCCCCGGGCCCGGGCAGGCCCCCGTTGCGCGGCGGGGGCGGGGGCGGGGGCCTGCGCCGCCTCGAGCCCGCACCCCTTTGTGCCTCCTGGCCCCGGGCCGATACATAGCGACGTGCCGGGGGCGTTGCCGCGGGGGGCGGCCCTTGCGCTTCGCACGGTTCCTCGGCACAAGGGCGATCGGGGGCCTCTTGCAGCAGCCGGGCGGGGGGGTTCCGGGGGGGCTTTGAGCCAGAGGCTTTGCCTGTGGCCAGTTGGACCAGCAGCCTCTTCACCTCGGGGTCTGCGCGGTGCCAGGCTCCGTCAGAGGCAGCCAGAGTCCAGTCCCAGCCCCCGTGGCTTCGCGTGGCGATTTGGATGAGTTTGGGACAGGAAGGGGTGGGAATACTGCAGCACCCAAATCCTGCCTTACTGAGTCCCCTCTTGTCTCTCTAAAAACGGTGACTTTTTCTGGTAACAGATGTTGAGTTGACAGCCAGGAGAACGGAGCCCTCTATTTATCCCCACAACAACTATCTTCCTGCAAATGCCACCTACCCATGGGCTTCAACATAGCCTTGAAAGAAACCCTTTCAAGTGATGAATGTAGCTGCATCTCCCAGTTGCTGTATGGTCTTCAGGAAATAAACTGCTTTCTAGTGGTGCATGAGACTTCCTATGTATTTCTAAAGGGGGTGGAAGTGGGAAGAGTTATTTAGGCAAAAGGAGAAATGTAGAGTTTGTACATACTGTCTTCTGATTTCTTTCAATGGTATATAAATATCCATAATTTAGCCTTACTGATCTAGTGAATCTCCAATTCTGTATGACCCTCAGAGGGTTTTTTATAAAGTTATTAGTCATTTTCCTTTTTTAAACCAAGATGAAACCCAACATCAGAAATATGTTACTAGGAGAATTATCATCACCTGGATTTACAAAGGTAAAATGGAAATGATGTACATGTGTAGCTTTGAGTATGGAACTTGAAACCTTTCCAGGTTATGAGGCCCTATGTCTTTAAAGAAGGACTTTCACAGGGGGACATCATCTGATGCAAACAGTTTTGCCATTTTTCTCCCTCTGCTGTAATTGGCAAATATTTGTTTAAAGCAGGCGTAGGCAATAAGATGACAGCAATTCACTGGGGTTATTCCCTGGCAAGCTGCCGCTGTTATATTTACCTGCACCTCTGCAGGTATGGATGCTTGCAGCTCCCATTGGCTACAGATCACCGTTCCCAGCCAATGACACCACTGGGACACCACTTCCCACAGCTCTCATTGACTGGGAATGGTGAACTATGACCAACGGGAGTGGCAAGCACCCATACCTGCGGAGTCGCAGGTAAATACAGCAGTGATGGCCTGCCAGAGGCTAACCCTGACAAATTGGATCCGGTCCATATGCTGGTATTTGTCCACTTGTGGTTTTAAGAGATGCATCTTTTCCTCGTAAGTTGACTGCTTCTGCTTGATCCTGTCCAAAAATTCATCATTCCTACTTCACTGTGGGATCAAGTTTAAGAGGAAGGTGACTGGAAACTATAATCTTTACCATAATGGGAGGTAGAAGTAAAAAGAAGGATTTCCTGTTAAAGGATAGAAGAGAATTTGTAAGAGTCTTCATTCCACTTTGTTCCAAATTGATCTGTATTCCTGAAATACTTCCTGTAGTGTACTGCAGAGCAGTCTTCTAATGCAGACCTCTGGGAGCTCTATCTTTTTGCTCGCACATCGGGAGGCGTAAAAATCTTTTGTCTCATTTAAGGTCAACCCCACATGCTTGTATATGTGAGACTAACATCTGTATGGATGGATCATGGCTTTCTCCCATTAAATTCTCGTAGTTCCCAGCATTACATGAAGTCATGTTGGTGTCTCTCTGAGGCTGTGTATTTTAAGCACATCAGTATTATTCTAGAAGAGAGGCTGGCCATCGTGGAGTGGACGGAAACTAATAGTATAGTCCTGGAAAAATTCCTGAGTCTATCAACACTAATGCTGTTTGCTATTGCATGTGAAAGCCACTGATCAGTTGATTAGGTGGGACTTTATACCCAATACATGCTGCATACTTTACTACCATGAAAGTTATCTGTGGTAATCAAAAGGGTTTCAATCAAAGTTCTTGCCATGGAGGTGTTGATGGAGATATTATGGGATTTGTAAGTGATAGGTGTATTTAGTGGGTTGTGCCCATGAAAGCTCCCCCCATCTACCTTTTTTTTTAGTCTCTAAGGTGCTGCAGAACTATTCTTTAAGCTTTTTCAGTTACAGACTAACATGGCTACCCCTCTGAGACTTTTAAGTGAATTTAGATTATTGGATCAAATTGTGTAACTGAGTTTTTAAAGGGCTGGTTAACTTCGTGTCCATAGCTGTAGCTTGAGATCTCATCTTCAGGACTTAGGCCCCTCTTGCTGTACTGAAATAGGAATTGGATGTGTGTATGAATACTTAACAAGAATATTGGCTCTAATAGACTATGCTGTCCCAAAAAAAGTGTTGAAAGGAATATAAAATCTATTAGGGATTGGGGAGTGATTTCACAGTCTGATTATCTCACAGTCTGTTGTGGAGTTCTTGGCCTTCATCTGTTGGTCGTTACCACCGGGAGTATGATATTGGACTGGATGGGCTCACCACAGATCTGAACCACTATAAAAATTCATGTATTCTTTGATCGGTGAATTGAGTTTTATCCTTTCTCTGAAGCATAAGCAATTGGCAATTGTAACACAAGGCTGAATGGAGCTATCATCTGATCTGCTGTGGCAAGCTTACCTTGTGTGCTGCAGACCTTTCACTTCATGCACTCTAGGGCAGCATTGACCCAGAAAACTTTGGGGAAACTTGAAACTGTTTTCACCAAAAAGAGTAAGTGCTATTGTGCATCAAACCCTTTGTCTCCATAACAATCCCTCTTTCTGTGGTTGTCAGCCATTAACATTAGCACTTCCTGTTGTGAAGAGGGCATAAGTTGTGTAGGCCTAGTTTTGACAAATTCTCCTTCCAGTGCTAGGCTATGTTCTGCTCTTAAACACAGAGGTGATCCGCTCTAATTGACTATTTCTTTCTCCCGCCACCTTTTTTCCTTTTCCTCCCCATTCCCTATTTATTTCAAAACGTTAATAACTCCATTCAGCTGAAGTAATGGGCTGTGCCCACAAAAACTCACGATACCATCCACATGTTTTGTTAGTCTTTAAGGTGCTGCTGGACTATTTGGGTTTTTTTGAGTTTTTACAGGGGTGAACGTGTATGTAAGGCAGTATGGCTTATCCCTTAGCAAGAGTCACTTGTGGCAGAAAAGGTTAGAATAAATATAGTCAGTCACCTCTTGTGCCAGAAACGGTTTGCTTTGTGGGAGCACTGTGTGATCCCTCCAGTTACTTGCCTTGGAGCTCGTTGTGTAGATGTGTAGCAGTGAGACTAATCCACAGTGTGTGTTTGGCACTAGGGATGTGAAAATGCGTTGGGTTTTTTTGGATAAATGTATAACCACTGAAATCAGGGAGGTGGCTCTGCAGGAGCTGGTGTGCACAGGGAGCTGGCCTTTAAGCGCTCCTCCCTCTCATGCTGCTGCCTTTGTATCAGAAGCAGCAGCGAAGAGGGGCAGAATATTGACTCCCACAGAGCCACCTACCTGCCCTGCAAGCACCAGCTCCTGCCTACCCCTCCCTCCCCCCAGCACTGCTGTCTCTGATGCAGAGGCAGCAGCGTGGGGGAGCGGGGGTTGTGGCTCCTTGGAAGCCGTTACATGTGGGGAGCTGGCTTTTAATCTGGCTTCCTGTGAGCACCAGCTCCCACCAACCTCTTTTCTCTCCTCCCCCCACCCTGTGCTGCTTCCTCTGGGTCAGGCAGCAGCCTGGGTGTGGAGTGGGGGGGGGGGAGGCAGCTCCCCAGGTGCCAGTGCTTGCGGGGACCCTGCTTAACAGCTGGCTCCCTGCAAGCACTGGCTTTTGCCTGCTCCCCTCCTCTCTCTCCCCACCCTCCATGCTGTGAGGCACCCAGGTCCACCACAAGGCTGGAGCAGCCTTCTGCTGGTGGCGGGCGGGGGGCTGCTCCAGCCCACACTGGTTAACCTTAACCAGTAAACCAATTAAAAGTTCATATCCCTAATATGTATGCATGCACAAATACTGCACAAAGTGAGAGAGAATGCAAGATTCTAGAGTAAGTTAATATAAACTATCCATCACTAATGATATTTTGTCTAAAAAGACTTGAAGAAAAATTACAAACTGAGGGAAGAGTATTATTCTCTGTGTGTCACTCAAAGGGAAGCCTTTGTCTCTAGGGTTAAATATGAAAATACTTTAGAGCAACTTTTGTAAAATGTACTGTTGTGACTTACGGTCCCATAGGCCTTGGATATGTGTATTCCCTTGCCCTATTGGCATGTGCCAAAAGGGACCACCTGCTATCTCTACATCTTGCATCTAACTTAAAACTAGCTTTATCAAAATGAGGGTTCCTAGGCTTTTACCTAACTTCTTTAATTGCCGCATATCTCCGCTCCATTCCTTTCTTTCTAAGTTACATGTATGTCTGTCTCCTGTGTGGTGGCTAATGGCATTCTCTACTAGGCTACCCCACTGGCTTCAGAAAAAAAGTTTTTTGTCTTATTACACAGAAATGCAGCTAAAGACACTTTGGAGGTGCCAGCCCCATGTTTTAATTCTAATGTTTTCGGCTGAGACCCTCTTCAGCCAGTGGAGCTAGGGTACACTGTCTTTTGAAATCAATTAACCCATCTGAAATGTGTCTATGCAGCTGCTAGCTGGGTTTTATACATGTAGTGGCAAATCCTGTGATAATTAGCATGTGTGCTGTGAAAAATACATGGGCGAGAGAGGTGCTCTTGCAGAGATTGTATTAAAAGGCACTTGCTATTATTATTAAAAGTTGTTCTCGCCTGTCTGGATGTTACTGATCACAAGTCAGTAGAATGGTTTCCATGAGGCCATGCTAGAGGGATAACTTGGGATTCCTGCACGGAATAAAACTTGCTTACGTGAGTCTGGCAGGCATATTAGCTTTCAGCAAAACAAATGCAAATGATTATTACCTACCAATGTCTAAAAATGTAGTTCTTGCAAGCCAAGCCACTGCTGGTCTTGATTCCTTGTACTAGTACATGGCAACAGCTCGGGCCTCTTGAGAGTCAAAGCTTGATTTTTGATCCTCGGTGTATAGTTTAAGGCAGTGTTTCTCAATCAGTGGTGTGAGTACCCTTAGGGGTACTCGAGAGAAGTCTGGGGGATGTGTCAGCACAACGGAAATTTGGAAAAAACTGAATTTTTGTTTTAAGTTTTACAGTGCTTTATTATTTTTGTACTTTTTACACCCAAAAATTTCATCACCTGCCTGGCTACGATTAAGTTGTTTAAACAAATGTGTTGCAATGGTAGAAAAAAAATCCTGTGTGTCTGAAAACTATAAGTACTGGGGACACTTATAATTTTTTTTTAAAGGGCTACTTTATTTTAAAAAAAAAAAAAAAAGGTTGAGAAACACTTGTCTAACGTATTAAATGTTCTTTCAACAGGAATAGAATGAGCCAGGGAGACTCAAACCCAGCAGCAGTTCCACATGCAGCTGAAGATGTTCAAGGAGATGACAGGTGGATGTCACAGGTAAAACTGATAACAGAGTTGACGGATTAGATAGGAGCTTCTTTACTAGCAGGTTTTGAGGTGGTCAGGTGCATGATGAACATAATACAGGTGGTTATGTTTCTGATTCTGTGGCTGGGGCAGCTCAGCCCCTTAGACATTAGCAGTGTTGCTGATGGGTTCCGGGAGTAACCTGACACCACAAGAGGTGAAAAGCAGCTTTGTGGCATGCCCTGAAAACCACAGTTTGGAACAGAGTTCCAGAAGATTTCAGCTGGCTTATTAGTTGAGAGGAATTGCCAACCAGATCACTTTAAAAAAAAAAAAAAAAAAAAAAAATGAACCTCACTGAAGTATGTAATACAGCCAGGCAGTGACAAAGCTGAGACTAGCTGAACCCAAGTGTCTGGAGTCTCCAGTTCATATCACTTCCTAGACAGGGTGAAATAGTTTGAGCAGACTTGTATTATGACTAACCAGTAACCTGAATGTCAGTAGATTTAGAACTGCTGAGTATATCGCTACCAGGCATCTGACAGCAAGGGGGTGGATGGGGAAGGGGTGTGGAAAAAAAAAAAAAAAAGTAAAAAAGTAACGTAGCCTGATGGGTCACTTCAGGAGTGGCCAGTGTGCCAAGGAAAGAGCAGGCAGGGAGGAAGGCCCAGCATTTAAGGAGTTAACCTAAAGCTATATGCCTGAGAGGCAGACAGAACAGAAAGTCACAAAGTTTGGCAGTAGAGGCACAGGTTGGGCAACTATCACTTTCTGTGCCGGGGCTACAGATACCACTGAGGAACTGACAGCTGGAACTTATGCTGCTGCTTTCTTTTCAACAGCACAACAGATTTGTCTTGGACTGCAAGGACAAGGAGCCCGACGTGCTGTTTGTGGGGGATTCCATGGTGCAGTTGCTACAGCAGTATGAGGTATTGCAGGAGGGGATGAAATTGTGGGGTAGATGTGTGCAATGGTACCTCCCTGTCGCTGTTAGTCCGGTCACTGGTGAATGCGCACAGTACTGACCGTGCCTCCCTTTCCTCCAGCTCTTTCTGATTTTACCTCCACTGCCGCTGCTTTCCAACCCTTCATCCCTTCCATTTCCCTGTGTCTGCCCTGAACTTCTCCAGTCCCATCCCAGCAGTAACTTCCAACCTTTACCCCATCCCTCCTTTCCCAGAGGTCACTTATAGCCTTCTCAGTGTAACTGTCCAGATCCCTTTTCTGCCTCTCTTTCCTTGTCACTCTGTCTAGGAGCTGTAAGAGCCCTTTTGTAGATTTAAAATGAATTCTGTCCTCTCTTCTCCCCACATCCTCTGTGTTCTTGATTGTGCCCATCCCACTTTCAATGTGACTGGTTTTCACCTGGTTCTCAATAATGAGGTTTCCTTATCTCACAACAGGTCAAATATGAAAGTTGGTGGGTCTATTACCTTAACCAGATAATTTCAGTTTAACTCTCTTGCATGCAGAGTTCCAGCATGCTGTCCTGCTGCCAGCAGAGAGACCGTACTATTGACAATCCCAGTGTCTAGAGACTAGGAAAGGCAACAGCTAGGATGTTTTTTTAAAAAAAATGTGAAGTGTTTTCAGAGTTGTCCCTTCATCCACTGTTTCATCGGTAATGGCTAGCAAACTGCTTTGCTCTGCCAGCGTTACTTTCCAGAGTGACACATTTGGTTATAGACTTTTAGCTTCTTGGGCAATAAAAGGAATTCCTTCAACATTTCCTTTTCCTCCTGTAAAGTCCCGTGCTTAGCTGAGCTCAGTCGGGCCATCTGTATTCCCTCTTGCATAGGCTGGAGGGAGATTGCTGTGTATTAGCCCCCTCTTTTCTCTGTGCCAGGAAGAACTTCATTACATCTGCCATGATTCTATCAATCCTGATAGAGAATATGTAATGCTTTTGTGGGCAGCACTTTTCCCCTGGAAAATAGCTTCACTCACTTTGGCTGTGTCATTCCCTGAGCTACCTATTTATGAGAAGCTTTTTATTTTTGATGTTGAAGGATAACGCTTGATCTAAAACAGTGAATTGGTTCCTCATTACAGATATGGCGAGAGCTCTTTTCACCCCTTCATGCATTGAATTTCGGGATTGGTGGGGACACAACAGCGCATGTTCTCTGGAGACTGAAGAACGGTGAACTGGAGAATATTAAACCCAAGGTATAAGTGCTCACAGAGCTGGCTTTTATGTTCATTCTTCACTTTAGGAAAAAACCTCGGAACATTGTTTAGTACCAGAGCTGAAGGCACCAAAATACCATCCCTCTCTAACTAATGAACTCTTAGGTTCTTTTTTAGAACTCCTTTACAAGAGGAGATACTGGTCTGAGTGAATGTTGGCACTGAATATGTGTAATGGACCAACATAGGTTTTTAGCCAGCTAAGTAGAAGTGGGTTCTGTGGGGAATGAAGGGTCCATTGTGTTTATACAGTCTGCTTGTACCTCTGGAAGTGAAGTAGCAAATTGGACACATTGAAAATAAACCGATTAGTTGATGGCATTGTAGTCCCTAGCGAGAACTTTGGTCAGATATGCTGCGGGCTGCTGTAAATGATGGTCTCCAGTCAAAAGCTTTATGAATTTGCAATAGCAGGACATTATGCAGATCAGGATTGAGTAAGGAGGGATGGTCAGGTGGAAGAATGGTCCTGTGATCAGAGCACTGTGGAAGACCCAGGTTCAGTTCCTTGCTGCACCATAAACCCTCTGTGATGTTGGGCAAGTCGCTTAGTCTCTCTGTACCTCAATTCCCTATCTGCAAAATGTGGCTAAAATGTTTCTCTATTGCAGTGGTTCCCAACCTTTATTATACCGTGGACCAGCAAACTCGTTCAAAAACTTTTGGCAGACCGGTATAAAAACATTTTATTTGCATATTCATTATGGCAATTTGTTTCAAGAGGTCATGTGTTATTTTTACATTGCATCTATACACACACAATATATGTCATTGTAATGACTTTTTTTATTATTATGCCCCCCGCCCCCCAAAGTATTTGCTTTCCACCTTAAAAAATCATACATAACACATTGCTAGCTACCCAAAGTATTTTATCACACCACAGTTAACAATCATACATAAGGTCTGGTTAGCTAGTCTAGCTACGTAACATGAAAATGTCTGACTTGCTGACAAGATCACATCAGAGGGATCATTGGGCTTGTTTGCCTGACACAAGTTATATCGAGGCATTATGCCTGGCAGCGAGACTCTGTGTGTTCCTCTCGTCAAACCTGTTCCGATGTCTGGTCTTGGTAGAGTCACTGCAGAGAAACCCACTTCACAAAGGTATGTCGATGGAAATGGCAGCAGGCTCTTCAGAGCTAGAGTGCTGAGTTCTGGAGAGTCCCCCTTTTATTTTAATCCAGAAGGGCGACAGATGAGGATGCGTTCAACAAAGTTTTAAGTCCTCCATCATGTGCCGCTGTCCAATTTAAACAGCTGATAGCACGGTCATTGGCTAAACGAGGACATTCTCGCCAGGCCAATCATCAAGGCATGGGCATGGCCTGGCGTTGTGCTGCAGCCCAGCAGCCAACGGTTCGCAGCCCGGCACCAGTCTGCAGACCAGTGGCTGGGAACCACTGCTCTATTGCACAGGAGTGTTGTAAGGCTACATACGTCAAAGACGGAGAAGTGCTTGGAGATCTACTGAGGAAAGGTACCATGTGAGAAACAGGCACTATTATTATTATGAAGTATGCTAGCAGAGCTCTGTGAAGCGGAAGCTGACATAAGTTGCAGAGAGCATAACGTTCTACATAAGAGGGTCGACTCCCTAAACTGTGTATAGAATTGTTTTTTCCTTTGTTGTCCTTTTTAATCTGAGCAGATACCCTAGGGCGATTCCAGATAGGAAGAGAAATTGATAACTGTCAGGAGGTGCTTTGTTGCAATCTTGTTTATTTACAAGGAATGTACAAAGTCCTGTGTCTCTGAACAGAGAAGGAGTCAAATAGCAAGAAGCAGCTTCTTTTGCTCACAGCATCAACAACACTCTACATCCTATACCCCGACCCAAAAACCTCTCCCTAAATTTCTTTGTGCATTTAGTTGTTGCTTCAGGTTGTCTAATTTTTACAGTAATGGTAACTGAAGAGTGCATTCATTCCTATCTATCTCAGTGAGGTTTTAACTCAGGCTGCAACAAGGTTTCACACAGCTCCTAACATGTTCTAAATGATGTACAGTGTTGGTGTCGTGTGGGGTGCTATGCAAATACTACAGTACATCATGTACAGCTCAGCTTCACATTGGGTCACCATTGTCGGGCACATTCATGACCCTAGTATAAGTTTTAAGATTTAAAAGTAAAGAAATGCTGTAAAAGGGTTTCATCTGGGTGCTTCACGAACAAATAAGCCCCTTCACATGTGACACTTACTGGCTGCATCATGCACAGCCAGTATGTTGTAAGCCTGGGCCAGATGCAAGATCATCTAGACGTCTGAATTACACTGTGTTGAAGTGTCACATACCTGTTGGTGGGCTGATCAGGGTGGCTTTTCTTTACTGTGACTCTGGTTCTATACTAGGTGAGAGGGAGGAGTCTTAAGTTGATACGAAATGATTCAAGAATCCGCAAAAGCTGACAGTCTGTGACTTTCAATATTTAAGCTTAATTTGTAATTATTGGGTCTTAATTTTTGCTGAGCACCTTGGCCTGAGTTATTGACCTTGTTGCAGTGGCCAGGATAGTTGGTGCAGACCCTCCTGTGGGTGCTAAACTTCCTGCTACACCGTTCCTCTTTCCTCTTCACAGGTCATTGTTGTCTGGGTTGGGACAAACAACCATGAAAATACGGCGGAGGAAGTAGCAGGTGGAATCGAGGCCATCGTGCGGCTCATAAATACCCAGCAGCCACAGGCCAAAGTTATTGTATTGGTATGCGCATCAGAGGGTTGTGGTAATACAGCACCATTGGAGCAGCCTGTGTCATGTGTCCTTTATACCACGCTCCAATGCTGTCGGGAGTTTCCTGTGCATGCTGGGGGGAGAATGCTAATTTGATGGTAAACTCTAGAGGATGGCTTCTCCATTTCATTGAGCTTTCTCAACGGTATCTAGCTTTCCAGCCCCTTCAGAGAGGTAAGCGTTCTCTTCTCACGAGAGGAGTTGTGTACCAGTCAGAGAAAGGGAGGCAGTGACATCACACAGGGGCTGAGGATGACGGGGAGAGAGCTGGGACTAGAACTGGAGCATTACCCGTTCTGGTCCTGTGTGGGAACAGCGTAGACTGTCTCACTGCTCTTCTGCAGAGGCAAGCGAAGGTTGTCGTCTTTGTTCGGTTTCAGCATTCCTGTTTGTGCAGAGGGGAGCATAAATAGGAATGCTAAAGCCAAACAAAGGAGCACGGGGGAGCAGGTTCAGCCCCTGAGTCAGTGTCCTTCCGACTGTGTTTTCAGCCCCATTTCACAGTGGGGCTAGAAGGGGCTGAGACAGATGTACAGGGGGAGGAGTGCTACGTTTACACTGCAGTGCTATTTCGGGATACCGGAGGTAACCCAAAATAGCTAGTCTGTGTCTCTTGAGCGCGCCCATTATTTCGAAATATAACAGACTTGCTATTCCGACGTCCCTGTAAACTTCATTCCATGAGGAGATTGGACGTTTCGGAGTAAAGATTTATTTCAAAATCTGTTCTGTCGACAGCGCCAAATGATGGGATAAGCTATTTTGAAATTGACTCGAAATAAGCTACACAATTTGCATAGCTCTTTTTGAGCTACGAGTGCCATATAGACGCACCCAGTGAAATACTGTATTGTCTGAACCACTTCAGAGGTCTTTTCTTTGCCTCCTTACTATATCAGAGCTTGCTACCTCGAGGCGAGAAGCCAAACCCTCTGCGGCAGAAGAATGCCAAGGTGAACCAGCTGCTAAAGGTCTCGCTCCCAAAACTCGCCAGTGTCCAGCTCCTGGATGTCAGCGGGGGCTTCGTGCATTCGGATGGTGCCATCTCCTGCCATGACATGTTTGATTTTCTGCACCTGACGGGAGGGGGCTATGCAAAGATCTGCAAACCCCTCCATGAACTGATCATGCAGCTGCTGGAGGAGACTCCTGAGGAGAAGCAAGCTGCTCTGGCCTGATAAGCTAAAATCAGTGTTCAACGTCATCCCAGCCTCATCAGATCAGTTCTATCACTGGCACTACAGAATCCTTCTTTCTTAAAGCACTTTCCATTGTAGAATGTTACTGGATGTTCGTATCTAGTGTTTTGAGGGGGAGGGCTAACGTCGAACTGGTCTTGTCCACAAAAGGGCAGAGCTGACTGGTGTCACTGCAGGAAGAAATTAGCTAAAGAAGATTTTTACTTGTAAACCATTCCTCATTTCAAATGAGAACAAGACTATCACCTGTGTGCCCCTCGCGTATGTTAGTGTTCTATGGTGCCCTTAGACCCACCCTGTCATGCTGACTCGAGCAACCCATATGCAGCTCTGGGTTTAGCTTGCCTCTTTCCTAGGCATTAGGCTTGATGTATTAGCTTGCGAACCAGACTTGCATTCCACTCAAGAAAAACAAAACAGGTGCATTTTTTAAAAAAAAAGTTCCCACCGTTAGAAATTTTATTTACTAAGGTTTTTTTAAGAGACGCTTGTTGCTTTCTGGCACTCTGTTTTTGAAGCAGCATGAAACTAAATAACTGGAATTCAGAAATGTCAAAAACCAAAGTGTTAGTTGAGCTGAACTCATTTAACACTCCCGAAATATTATTCATGTGATTGTTTTACAAAGTCTGTTAGCTGTGACAAACCTCATTCCGTTGTTGCTTGGCTGTGGGCAGTTTCATTTGGGTGCTGTTGCATATCATGTCTCCTATAGAACCTGTTCTTTGTTTCTGTTTGTGTACAGTATTGACAGCTTTTAACAGTTTTTTGGTTTAGGAGCTTAGTTTTCCAGCAAATGTCAAACACAAGTCAGTCAGAATCGTAGAACTGACATTTCATCCCATTGTGGGGGCTGTGCTTCAGGATTCTGTGCAGTGCTGTTCACGTTCATAGTTCTGATTTTTTTTTTAAGTATGACTGTTACACCTATTTTTAAAAAAAAATCCATACTTAGTCCCTCTTTGCGAAGCCTGAACCAATCTAATGCTTTACGAGTTCTAAGGTGTATATTTCTTTATTGCTTCTGTTTTACTTGTACAAACATTTTATTCACTCAAATAAGGCCTTTGGCAGTAAAGAATTGAGTCAGTCTGTAGCCTTTTCCTCTTTCGGGCCCTACCCTTTCCCCTTCCAACAAAGGGAATTAGTGTGGAGAGTTGCCTGTTCACAGGGACTCTGTCTTGCTAGAGCTTTTTATACGAGAGCTAATTATAATCTGCCTAATGGCTGTATAAAACTCATTCATTGAAAGGTGAACAGGGAAATCTTTTTTCTTATCAATAAGAAACTGTTTGGGACCCAGTGCAGAGCCTTGCTACTTTAAAAATAAAAATACGTTAAACAAAGTTTGTTCTTCCTTGACTTACCTACCATAATTGGAGTTCAGCAGTGGTGTTATCCCTTGTCATGGCTCATACCACCGCTTGCTGAAATACCACAGCCAGTGCAGGCCTCTGCCCTGGTTGAAGGGTTCGGGAAGGCTCCAGCCTTCAACTGTCATGCTGCTTTTTGGCAGGTAAATGAAAGAGGAACTGATTTTTGTTTCAGAGTTTTACAGTGATCTCCTATTTTACAGTGGTGGCCTTTAGCTGCCTACTTTGGGTGTTTCCAGCTCACTATGAGAAGTAGCATGCATGTAGGGCATGTCACCTGTCTTGGCCCGTTCTGTTTCAGGCAGGCTTAAATCTAGCATTAAAGAGCACATTCTTGTCCCCATCGTGCTTCCCTGCTGCTAGCATTGGTTGTGGTGGGATTTCTGCCTAGATTGCATGCGGAGCCCGTGTGTACCTCCCGCACAAGTGATTCACGCAGATGTGCAGGACAGGTGAAGAATTCTGCTCCCCAGAAGTAAAGGTTGGAGTCGGATAGTGCTCTGCGGGAGAAGAGTAGCCGGGTGGGCTCTCCCCAGGCCAGTGGGGGTTGGGGGGAACTCCATTGTTCAGCAGCACCCTCTCCTCCCCTCCAGTCGTCTGTAGAAACAGCTCTCTGCTCTGCTGAAAGGCTCCTGGGGCTGGGAAGGGAGGGTGAGCAGATTTTGCTCCAAGGTGGGAAGGGGGAAGATTGGGCAGGGTGGCATGGGAATGCCTGTAGGAAGAATGGGAGGGGCAACAGGACTCTGCCAGTTTGAGGGCTGTAGGCTTGTGAAAAGTGACATGTGTGACCCACGCACTAAATCAGTCTCACTTACTAGCAACGTAGCCCTTAACGCTGCAGCACATTTGCCGCTGAGACCAGCCGTGAGCTGGGGCCCTTCGATGAGGGGCTGATTGCGGTGGGGTGGTTCTGGCGTGTGGACAAGCCCTCTGGGCAGAGGGGAAACAGCTCAGTTGGCTGCCCGTGCTCCAGGTGGTCTTGCTGGGACGCCATGTTTACATACAGGTCAACGTTCATCGCCCCTCTGGAAGTGACCAGACCTATCCCAGTGTAACCACCCAATCTTTGGCGCGGGCATCAGGGAATCTTTCTCATTGCACCAACAGTTGGGCTTGCTCCTCGGACACGCTGAGCCTTTGCAATTTCAACTCCAGGGTGCTCGCCACCTCTGGGGGTCAGGCCCAGCAAACCCCTGTCCGGGCAGCCCCTGAGTAGCCGGCTTCCTTGTACATGGCTGGTTGTGAAGAACTGATCCTTTCTGAACTTCTAATTTTTTAAAATAATCTAGTTACCGTTTACAGTTGTATGCTGAAGCCTGGAATCTTGTCTGTGCTGTGGTGTATGAGCATTGCCAATTTGATATTTATTGCAGTGAAGAGAATGCAAAGGAAAAGGGGGGAGGGGAGGAAGGCAAGAGTCCTTTTCTCTGAACTCGCATGCGAGTGCAAGCAAGGGGGCTCCAAGTGCAGGGTGGGGAGGCCTCGGAGGCTGGACTCTTGCACAGTGTGTAAAATCCAGTTACAGCCCTGCTTCCTGGTGACCTTCCTTTGGGGAAGCTGCTGGGAGCTGATTGAACCTTCCCCAAGAAAAGCTGTGATTCTGCTTTGGCAAAATTGCATTGACTGATAGAACTCACTATGTTTAGTGCATATTTCAATATAAATGTAAATGTTTCACCCCAGTGAGTTCTGGCTTGCGTCTCTCTGTGGTGTCTGTGTGTCTGGGGGAGGGGGAACGGGTGTCGATCTCCACTGGGTTCACTAGAATGTGCGGGGTGATGCAGCAGGAAGGGTGACAGTGTATGGGGGGGGACAACATGGAAGCAGTTGCTGGAGAGGTGGTGGTGGATAATCTGCTGAGTGTGAGCTCTCGGTGTGACCGCTGGAGCGACAAAGGAGAAATCTGTAGTTGGAGAAAACAGGTTATTTTACCTCTGTATCCGGCCCATGCGCAACTGCTCCTGGAGTACCACCCAGTGCTGGTGCCCACAGTTCCAAAAAGTTGATAAACAGGAGCTGGTTCAGAGAGGAGCCTCGGGGGTGGCAAAAGGATTGGAAAACACGCCTGATGTGAGAGAGCTCAGTCTCCTCCGTGGGAGAGAAAGGGCCACTTCATCACGCTCTGGAAGTGCTGTGGAACCAAAGTTTGATCCTCTGCTCTTCAGTGGAGTAGAGCAAGGCAGAGCCCACTCCACCGGGGAAAGTTGAAGCTGAACAAATTCAGACTGGAAATGTGCACATTTTTTAACAGGGAGCCTAATGCCCCATAGGTACAGTCGACCAAGGGTCATGGAGGAGTCGCCATCACTGACAATCTTCGACCTCCAATCTTGATTTTAAAAGATTTGCTCCAAATCAAATAGGACTTAATGTAGGGAAATTCTGCAGCCCAAGACTAGGCAGAGAGTTTCAGGGCAGAAGAGCATCAGATCCTAACTGAGCTGTATATCCCAGGGCACCACCAATTCGTGCATACCATAATCAAAGTTCAACCAGTGCGGGGCAGCCCTCAGGAGAGCAGACTGTTGTGTGTCACTGGCTGAGACAAAAAGTTTTGCATAGATAATATCGCTCCTTCTAAGGAATCCCGTGTGACCCTGGTCAAATCACTTAGCTGCTCTGTGTTCCGGTGCAATCACCTGTAAGCTGCTGTAATACACAAGGATGTTGTGAGACTTGTCAGCAAGTGCTTTCAAATCTTCAGATGAAAGGTATGGAAAGGAAATTCCCTGACTGCATCCGTACCTTGCCTGCCAGGTTTCTTACCTCTGTCCCACTGGGAGTAACCAAAGGTTCATAACAGGCACTGACACTTCATTTCTGGGCTAGAAATTGGCATCAGGCCTTGCATGTGGGGCTGCAGGTGCCCCAGTGGGTGACATCAGAGTAGAGCCCCTCTGGACCACATATTAGTGATAAAGCTCTTTTAAAAAACAAACAAGGAGTCCGGTGGCACTTCACAGACGAACATGTTGATTAGGGTATTAGAGCATAAGCTTTCGTGAGTGACAACTCTCGAGTCGCTGTTGTGGCACGTTCCCCCGCCCCGTCTGTAGAGGTGGATACTTGCAATGCTGCGCGTTATGGGAAGCTGGAGCTGGAGGCTTGCTCTACTAAACAAACGAACAAAACGGAGGAACTTTGCGCTCCTGCTTTGTGATCCAAGGGAGCCATCTGTAGAGAGCATCGCTTGTTTCCTGTCCTTATCCGATAGCTCTCTGGAGCAAATGGTGAATCCCCCCACACCCCACCACAGTTGCTATCTGTTGAGGGGGAAGAGCAGGGTGCCCTTTAACATAAGCAGGGAGCGTGAGCTGCCTGGGAATAGCAGGGCCTCGTAGCTATAAAGGGAGGTACTGTTGCTGCTGCTGTCAGAGATGGCCCTAGCAGAGGGGGATAAGTGAGCGATTTGTACGTTGTTTCTGGAGTCTTAGTGCCGACACAGGCTGTACCTATAAATGAATGGAGATCCTAGCGATCTCTGCCCAGAGTCAGCGTTGAGCTGGGACGGGGCACTTGCTCTTGCTAGGTGGTGGTGTACCCACTGCCTGCTACCTGCAGAGATTCCTGCCTCACAGGGCTCTGGAAGATGCTAGCAGTGCCCTCTAGTGCTACTCTGTCTGGTCACTTCCTTCTCTTGCAAACCTTGCCTGGTGCTCCTGCCTCACCAGCACTTTTCAGGAGTGACCGGGCGGGTAGGGGAGGAGGGGTTGTCATCAGCGTTCCAGTCCACGGGGAATCCAGACTGTAAACACAGCATGTCATTCGGGACGATGTGGCAGATTTATTGCTTGGCTTTGGAAGTTGACCCCCCTAACCATCGACGTGTTAACTCAGACTGTCACCGGTGCCATGAGAGTCAGTTATCAGTGAGTCTGGCTGGGAATAGAGCTGCCGCCGCCCGGGGTAAGAGCTGTTACCTTTGGCATCACACTGTGTCCGGTGGGCGAGTCCTTGGGCAGGGTTTCCCTCTCACTTCTACAACTTCCAGAGGGAGCTGCCTGCCTTCCATCAGGGGCAGAGCCTGTCTGAATTCCACAAACAAGCCAGGCACAGAAGCGTAGGGCTGGAAGGCACTGCTGTGGCTGGCATGTTTGAATAGCATTGCTGGGGACTTAATTTCTTCATCACACAGGAGAAGCTCACATCTAGTGTACATGTTGTGGGGAAGATGGGACTGGAACCCAGACCACCCTGCCGCAGGATACAGAGGCATCTTGCAGCAGGGGTGCTCAACCACTTTCCTTGGGAGCCCATCCCCAGGCTGTAAAAACCTTGCCCCAACAACTGGTTTTCTGCTTGTAAACGCCAGGACTGGCAGCAAAGGGTAACAAGCAGGGCAGTTGCCAGGGCTTTGTGCCATAGGGGGCCCTGCAAAGCTATGCTGCTTTGGCTTCAGCCCCAATGGCTGGGGGTGGAGTCCCAGTCTTCAGCCCTTCACAGGGGGCATGTTGGCTTTCTGCCCTGGGACCCAGTGAGCCTAATGCCAGCCCTGCTGCCACCCGAGAGCTGGCCCAGGAGGCCTGACTCCTGCGTAACAGCTGCTCTCACAGGGAGCCAGGGAGCACCTGGCTATTGTACGAACTGTTTTAATAACATCGACGTTGTAGCACAAATGGCCATCAGCTACTCCTACCAGGCAGGTCAGAGCAACGGTCCATCTAGCCCAGGACCCTGCCTGCCACCGGCAATTATCGACTCAACTGCCCAGTCATGGAGTCCCAGCGGCTGCAAGTCAGCTAGTCTGTCTGCAGCAACCTGCCAGTAGACGCGATAACAGGATTGCACTCTTAAAGACACGCAGTCCTGTGGCACCTTAGAGACTAACAAACGTATACAGGGTCATGCGCTTCTGTGGGTAAGACCCACTGTGCCCCAGGACCACTCCTTGTTTCTAAAGTTGCAGACTAATACGGCCACCCCTCTGAGACTATTATTTTAAGCTGTGTCTGAACTGGGGCTTGGTGAGTAGGTGGCTGTGTGTATGGCAGAGGTCGGAGCGGGGATGGGAGCTCCCAAAGAAGTCAGTGACAGCTGCATGTGAACCATCACAGAGCACGCTCTGGCTGCTTAATTGGCTGGCACAGCCTTCCCCCCATCCCTCAGCATCCGCTCCATGCAGCGAGAAGCCTTCAAGCCCTTGAGCGTGACAGGTACAGTAGAAAAACGGTGTTTGCACTAGCTCAACAGAGCCTTTATCTGATCTTTATTGCCTTTGCCTTCCTCTCTGGTTTTCTGATGGACTTTACCTCAGCTATGTGAGGTGGCAAAATTGTATGTACGTAGGAGGCTTGCTTGCCCGAGGCCCTGAGCACAGCAGTAGTTTCTCAGCTCACAAACCACCCCCAACAGTGCTCTCCCCCCTTCCAAGTTCCACATGGTCCCTGGTGCCTTGCTCTTCTTTGCAGCAATGTTTGGGGTGGGCGTCTTCGGTGCTGTATGGCATGTCCCCTTCAAAGCCCACCTGTTCCCTGTTCAGCAAGAGAATGAAAAAGAGAGGGCACCCTACAATATCCACGATCCTCCACCAGCCAGGTTCGGTACATAAGATTTGGTAGTTTATAGCAGAGATGTCTGTGAAGTACGTGAGGAGTGGGGGATGTTTGCTCATTATTCACCCAGCTCCACAAAGCAGGTGAAAAAGGAACAAGTATTGGTTGAATAATTAATTGCAAAGTCCATATGCGCTCTCCCCTGAAAAGCAAAAATATCGCTCTGTCTTGGTGTTCTGCTGCTGTCCCCCATCATGTCTGAGCCATAGCAACTGTCAAGCCTGGAGTCTATGGTGCCTTTCCACTGTTGGAGCACAAACTGCTTGGGACATGGCAAGTTGGGGGTGCTAGGGCGGGGCTGTGTTCACAGGGCCTCAGAGCTGTGAATGGCTTCTTGCAATGCTGGAAAATCTTTCCCACCGCAGGAGGCCTGGTAGCGTTGCCCATCAGGGATCGGGCTCTGGATCGGTTCCGTCTCCTTTGGAAGTTCGTTCCACAGCCAGAGCCCCTCCCCACAGGACCCTTTGTCCCTAGCTGTGACGTGCCTCGCCCTGGGCTTTGTGACCGCAGGAGAGAGGTGCTCCCACTGTCCTCTAAGGATCAGTGCCCGCCAGACCCCTCCGTGCACAAACAGGGAAGGATGCTCAGGGAGGAAACATTCTGGGATGGATGAGATTGTGAAACAGTCGTCGTCTGTTTGTTCATGGCTTCCATTTGTCCTTTTTGTGCATCTCTTGCATTGAGATTAGGGGCCACACCCCAGTGCATCTCCAGTGACCTCGCTGGCACCTCCCCTCCCCTGGCAACATCCACTTGTTGCCTTGTCCAGTTCCACAGGAGTTTGTCAAATAGTTAACCCTCAGATTCTGCTTGTGCCAACAGTGTGTTGGCTCGGGGGAGGGGGGTAAATTTGGCCCAGGATGGCAGGGGACACTCTGGCTCGCATCAGTGCACACACCCGGCTTCCCCAAGCATAGCAACTTTTGCTCTCGGCTCTTGCTGGGCCGAAGCAGCGGTGGCTAATGCCCGTCATGATAATGAAGGTTAGCCAGCAGCCTCGGGACTAAGGGGTTAACTATACCTAACCCAGGTAGAGTTGGCCAGTAGGAATGTAGGTAGGAATTTCAAACTGGGACAAAGGAATTTGTGGTTTCTCCCTCCTTTGTCTCTGGAGCAGTTTCTTTCCAGCTACTGAGGGAGTCAGACAGAATGTCTCCCTCCAAGAACAGACTCTTCACTATCTGTAAGTTGGGTCAAGTTTAGATCAATCCGTTAGGTTTTATTGTTTTATGGTTTGAGAAATGGGCTTTGATGTCTGTGCATTTAAAATGGGTTTTTCTCTCTTTTGTAACTAAGTTTGGGGCCATGGTGGAATTCTCCATGAGTATATTACTTTGTGACTTTACCATCTAGACATTATGCTTGCAACAGGAATATTGTGGTGATAATAGAAGTTCTTTCTCTTTTCTTTTTCTTAACCGGGTATTGGTTAATTTTTGTGTCCTGGTTTGTACTTTAGGGGTGAGATTTCCCCTGATCTCCCCTGATTTTCTTATCATTACTTGGGTGGTGGCAGCGGAGTTTTTATCCCCAAAATCTAGGTTAAGATTTGGGGGGGAAGGTTTTAACAAAGCCTGGAAAGATAAGGTTTTGGGGTACTTTTGCGGGCCCCCACTTCTGCACTTATCGTGCTAGAGTGGGGAAGGAGCCATGACAGGACCGAAAGCTTGTGCCCAGCTTGGGGGAGAGCGTTAAATCAGAAGAAATGTCGTGAGAATTGTCCTCCTGTCCCTTTTCCAGGCGAGCAATTGCTGGAGGCAAGATCACAAATGGGAAGGGAGAGTCTGCCAGGGGATCAGCTTCAGTGAAGTCCCTGTCATGAAAACGTCTGAACCCTAGATCTACACAGACCCGTGCTGGAAACCCAGCACGAAGCCATGGGCTGGGGCCCCTTGGAAACGGGCTAGGCTAGTTCCCTGCTCCAAAGGACCAAGGGCAGAAGCTAGTGAAAAGGACACGAGCTTTCACAGTGGGCAATTTCCAGCTCTTCTCTGTTTACTTCCAGGCAATCTAGATCGCTGCCTTCTCTAGTGGCGAGGCTGCAGAGTCAGAACCAGCACACACACTGAATGGGTCTCTGCTCGGCTTGCTACCTCCCGCCCTGAATTACTGTGAGAAATGGGCTGAGGGAAACAGGAGGAAGTTTCATAAGGACAAATGCAAAGTGCTCCACTTAGGAAGGAACAATCCGTTTCACACATACAGAATGGGAAGGGACTGCCTAGGACGGAGTCCTGCAGAAAGGGATCTAGAGGTCAGAGTAGACCACAAGCTAAATGTGAGTCAGCAGTGTGACACTGTTGCAAAAAAGCAAACATGATTCTGGGCTGCATTAACAAGAGTGTGGTGAGCAAGACACAAGAAGTCCTTCTGCTCTACTCTGCACTGATTAGGCCTCATTTGGAGTATTGTGTCCAGTTCTGGGCACCACATTTCAGGAAAGATGTGGAGAAATTGGAGAAGGTCCAGAGAAGAGCAACACAAATGATTAAAGGTCTAGAGAACATGAGCTATGAGGGAAGACTAAAAGAATTGGGTTTGTTTAGCTTAGAAAAGAGAAGACTGAGAGGGGATATGATAGCAGCTTTCAAGTACAAGGAGGAGGGAGAAAAAATTGTTCTTGGCCTCTGATGCTTGGTCAAGAAGCACTGGGCTTAAACTGCAAAAAGAGAGGTTTAGGTTGGACATTAGGAAAAAGTTCCTAACTGTCAGGGTGGTTAAACACTGGAATAAATTGCCTAGGGGGGTAGTGGAATCTCCATCACTGGAGATATTTAAGAGCAGGTTAGATGAACATCTGTCAGGGATGGTCCAGACAGTGCTTGTTCCTGCTGTGAGTGAAGGAGACTGGACTTGATGACCTCTGAAGATCCCTTCCCGTTCTGGTGTGCTACGATTAGATGAAGGGCGGGCAGTGATCAGGGGTTAGGAAGTCTGTTTTAAAACAAATCCTAGGACAAGCACAGCTGTGCTGTAGCAGTGTTGGGAGGCATTTTGCCCCAATCACTCCCTGTTTGAATTCTGATCAATGTCCCAAGCGTATGTTGAGGAGTTGTGCTCTCTAGTTGCCATGGTTGAGAAGGGCTTTGAGGGGAGGTTCTCTCAAAACCCTGCCTGTTCACTGGGGTTTCTCCTGCTCTGGGAGCTCTTCAGTCCCACTTCAGTTCCATCCAGTGTTTTCTAATGTAGCTTCTGCTCAATTGAAATATACAAAGTGAAATGGACATTCACACTTGCCCTTTAAGGCAAGATTGTCAAAGCACTGAACAAACAGGCATTAGCCCTGCCAAACCCATTAGAGGCAGGTGTAGTATTTATGGTGGGGAGGGGGTAAAATTGAAATAACTCCAGCTGCACAAGCCAGAGCCATGTGTCCCAGTACCAGCCACCAAACATGCATGGGAAGGTCAGAAACCCCACACAGTGCTGGGAAACCCCACATAGTCCTCCTGCAGCTCATGTGGGGGCCCCGCGTGGGTCCCAGGTCACAGCTATAAAACCAAACAGAAAGCAGAGAGGTGAAACTTGGTTTCCTGGTTGGTTGAGTTTCGGGCAAATTTCTTCTTCAGTTTCTGATCCTGAAAGGGGCTGAGATCCCACCCATCCCAGTGCAGGGAACCTGCCAGGCTTGGGCAGGTCTAGTGTGTTTCCAGGACAGCCGTATGGGGCGTGGGAGTTGTCATGGATTTGAGGGATGGCCAGCAGCCTGGGGACTAAGGGGTTAACTGTACCTAGCCAGGTAGCAGTCAGCCAATAGAAATGCAGATAGGGATTTCAAACTGAGACACAAGAATTTTGGGGTTTTCCCTCCTTTGTCCCTGGGCAGTTGGCGCTCCAGATACTGAGGGGGACAGACATGTTCCTCTCCAAAAAAAGACTCTTCACCATCTGTAAGTAGGGCAACGTCTAGATAAATCCGTGAGGTTTTATTGTTTTACAGTTTGGGAAATGGGAATCTGATGTCTGTGCATTTAGAAATGGGTTTTCCTCTCTTTTGTAACAAAGTTTTGTTCCCATGGGAAATTCCCCATGAGTTATTAATTGGTGGCTCTTTTCATCTAGCTAGTCCAACTCTGCTTGTAAGAGGAGGATTGTTCTGATAATAAAAGTTCTTCCTTTTTTATTAACGTGGTATTGGTTCGTTTCTGTGTTCTGGGAAATCTGTCTGTGGGCTCTGCAGGCCTCTGACTAGGGGACAGCAGCCCCAGCCTGCAGTTTGTATTTTCTCTTTTCTTTTTCAAGCTCTTTGGGGAAAAGAGCTTGGGGTGCCCTGGGGTTGGTTTCAAGTGTCCACCGTGTTTGTGGGTTCCAAAGCACTTGATGGTGGCAGCGGATTTTTATCCCCCAAATCTAGGTTTTTCGGATTTTGGAGGGAAGTTGTATACCAAAGCCTGGAGAGAGAAGGTTTTGGGGTACTTTTGTGGGCCCCCACTTCTGCTTTCATCGTGCCAAAGTGGGGAATCAGTGTTGGCAGGAGTCGGCTCTGATTTACGCACGCAAGGGGAAGCTCGCTGATGTGTGTCAGAGCGTTCTGCAAACACGCAGGCTGAGGTCCGTGCCGAGTGGCTGCTTGAATCTGTGTGCGCACGGATGTCTAATATCCCACGCGGCAGAGAGGCGATGGGCCGTGTCCGCTCAGAGCCCCACAGCCCACGTGTGCAGCGTCACCGCGCCGACCGAACACTTCTGCTCTCCCAGCAGCCACATTGCCCACGAAGGATGCAGCAGGGAGGAGCTTCCATTGCTTTGGCGAAGCCTGAGAGGCAGCCAAGCCGGGTGAGAGTCGAACGCTCATTGTCACGTGGGCCATGCTGGTGCAGGATCCCTGTTGCCATGGAACAGGAAGCTAGTTAGTCATCGCACTGACCAGTGGCACGACCCCCTGAGCGAGGGCTATGGAGGCGCACTGGGCTGGGAGGATGGAATGTCCTGAGCTGTCTGCAGCTAGGCCGTGCATTGGGAAGCCCTCCCCATTGCTGCATCTAAGGCCTTACCAAACAGATCGCCCGCGGCTGCTTCTGACTCTTCGGTTGCCTCTAAGGCAACTGTAATGCAAGGATCCCACCGCGCTATGGGAACGTTAGCGTTACACCTCCCCACGGCCTGGGGGGAGGGAAGGGGTCTACAAGAGTGCACAGAGGACACGTGTGTTCCGTCTCCGGTGTTCTCTCACGGGCCTGGACAACATGTCGTGAGTGAGCTGCAAGTGATCTGGCCAAACACAGAAGGGATGTGGCGAGGGGCAAAGATAGTTCTGTGCTGTCAGCTGTGGAACTCCCAGGACCGAGACATTGAGGCAAACAGATTGGCAGGGTCCCAGTAAGGGCTGCGGTTGTAAATGGAGAAATAGAACTTCCACAGATACGGGTGCTGTGTATTTCATAGCATCACAGAGCACTAGCACTGGAAGGGAGGCATCGAGAGGCATTGAGTCCAGTCCCCGGCCCTCATGGCAGGACCAAGCACCATCTAGACCATCCCTGACAGGTGTCTGTCCAACCGGCTCTTGAATATCTCCAGAGATGGAGATTCCACAACCCCCCCAGGCAATTTATTCCAGTGTTTAACCACCCTGACAGGTAGGAAGCTTTTCCTAATGTCCAACCTAAACCTCTCTTGCTGCAATTTAAGCCCATTGCTTCTTGTCCTATCCTCAGAGGATATCATCAGACATTAAGGAGAAAAACTTTTCTCTCTCCTCCTTGTAACACCCTTTTAGGTACTTGAAAGCTGCTATCATGTCCCCTCTCAGTCTTCTCCTTTCCAAACTAAACAAAGCCAGTTCTTTCAGTCTTCCTTAGTAATAGGTCATGTTTTCTAGTCCTTTAATTGTTTGTGTTGCTCTTCTCTGGACCTTCTCCATTTTCTCTACATCTTTCCTGAAATGCGGTGCCCAGAACTGGACACAATACTCCAGCTGAGGCCTAACCAGCGCAGAGTAGAGCAGAAGAATGACTTCTGGTGTCTTGCTCACACCTGTTAATGCATCCCAGAATCAGGTTTGCTTTTTTTGTCACACTGTTGACTCATATTTAACTTGTGGTCCACTTTGACCCCTAGATCCCTTTCTGCAGTACTCCTTCCTAGACAATCACTTCCCATTCTGCGTGTGAGAAACGGATTGTTCCTTCCTAAGTGGAGCACTTTGCATTTTTTCTTATTGAACTTCCTCCTATTTACCTCAGACCATTTCTCCAGTTTGTCCAGATCATTTTGAATTTTGACCTTATCCTCCAAAGCACTTGCCACCCCTCCCGGCTTGGTATCATCTGCAAACTTAATAAGCGTCCTCTCTATGCCAATATCTAAATAGTTGATGAAGACTCTGAACAGAACCGGTCCCAAAACAGACCCCTGCAGAACCCCACTTGTTCTGCCCTTCCAGCATGACTGTGAACCGTTAATAACGACTCTCTGAGAACAGTTATCCAGCCAGTCATGCACCCACCTTACAGTAGCCCCATCTAGGTGGCACTTCCCTAGTTTATTGATAAGAAGGTCATGTGAAACTGTAGGAAATGCTTTACAAATTCTAGGTATCCAACGCCCACCACTCCTCCCTTGTCCACCATACTCGTTATCCTAGCAAAGCTATCGGGTTGGTTTGACGATTTGTTCTTTACAAATCCATGCTGGCTGTCTCCTATCCCTTATTATCTTCCAGGTGTTTGCAGATGGATTCCTTAGTAATTTGCTCCATTATCTGTCCTGGCACAGAGTTAAGCTGCCTGGTCTGTAGTTTCCTGGGCTGTCCTTGTTCCCCTTCATATTGCGAAGCATCTCAATGCCCCAGCCCAGGGCCTGGCACCACGGGGTGGGAGCTGCACAGACATACAGCGAGCAGTGCGGGGAAATCTCCGCTGACTAGTTATTCCATTATGGGACGTCTTGCATTTTCCTCGGAGTCCTTTGCTAGCAGCTGCCACGAGAGACAGGCAGGGGCCTGGCTGGGCCTTGCTCTGACTGCAGAGTGTATCTACTGAAATGGTCACTGATGGTTTTGCTGGAGGTTGCAGTAATCCCTGCTCCTGAACACAGCACGCCCAGCGCTCCGTCCCATGGAACGCCGCCATTCCATGGCATGCCGTTCCCAGGTCAGCCGCCGTTACATGGGAAATATCAGTGGAAGGAGACCGTCCCACGGACACAGACCCCTGCATGCTGGGCCCCCTCCTGCTGTGTTAATTAGCCCTGACTTCAGTGCATGCCCGGGCGCTTTGCCCAAGTAAGCATCTGCCTCGGGGCTGGGCTGCAGCTCGTTCAGTGCCTGCGTCTGCAAAGGGCCAGCTTCTGCTCCCACCGGCCTGACCTGGGACAGAGGCCTGGGCCGGCACTGCGCCAGGCTGGCCTCTCTCAGCCGCAGGGCTGCGTGCGCGTGGCTGCAGTGCAAGACGGTCCCTTGGTCAAGCGGTTTCCCGGAAGACAGGAAAGTCGCTCCTGACTCACACCGGGGCGAGGAGAACGTGTGTCCGGGGCACAAGTCTCAAGCGAGTCAGGAAACGAAATGGCGGTGGCAGTCACGCCACACTTAGGGCTGAGTTGAGACTGGCACCTGAAACTGGGATTCAGCTGCTTCTTGTAGCCATGACAGACCCACCGTCTCCTGCCCCAACCTCTGGAACGTCCGGGTGCAGACCAGAGGGACGGCCTGACAGCTGACGAGGGCATCCAGGTATTCATGCAGCATCCAGCCTCCGCCCCCGCACTGGGCACCTGGGCCACGGGGAGCCTTTGGGCGCGACCCCCTGTGGCTCCTTGCACCGGCTCAGACCAACTGCCACGGCCAACGGCCGCGGAACCGAGCCGCACCGTCCCCCCCTCGTGTTAAAGGGCCGCCCCCAGCAAAGGACGCTCCTGCTGCGTGAAGCCAAGTGACGGGGCCAAGCTGTGCCAGAGAGGGGCCCTGGAGCCGAGCACGGCAGGGAAGGCGGCCGCGCCCTACGGGGCTGCGGATCGAGGCATCCAGCGCCTACAGCCGCGCCACAATCAAGACTCGTTGGGGCTGGCTCCCGCGTGCTTCCAGGCCGTCCGTGCTGCTTCAGGCCGTCCATGCTGCGTGTTTCTTCCCCCCCCCCCCCGGTGGCCCCGCTCGCGGCTCCCTGGACTCATAGACTCATAGACTCATAGACTTTAAGGTCAGAAGGGACCATTATGATCATCTAGTCTGACCCCCCGCACAATGCAGGCCGCATAATCTCACCCACCCACTCCTAGAATAATCCTCACCCCTATATCTCAGATATTGAAGCCCTCAAATAGTTTGAAGACCCCAAGATGCTGAGAATCCTCCAGCTGTGATCTGTACCCCATGCTTCAGAGGAAGGCGAAAAACCTCCAGGGCCTCTGCCAATCTACCCTGGAGGAAAATTCCTTCCCGACCCCAAATATGGCGATCAGCTAAACCCTGAGCATGTGGGCAAGACTCCCCAGCCAGACACCCAGAAAGTTCTTTATAGTAACCCCTATCATCCCTCCATTGACCTATTTACCACTGATAATGACTAGTCAATTAGTTACCAAGACCATGTTATCTTGTCAAACCATCCCCTTCATAAACCCATCTAGTTTAATTTTGAAGCCAGGTAGATCTTTTGCCCCCACTACTTCCCTTGGAAGGCCATTCCAGAACCTCACTCCTCTAATGGTTAGAAACCTTCGTCTAATCTCAAGTCTAAACTTCCTACTAGCCAGCTTATATCCATTTGTTCTTGTGTCCACATTAGTATTAAACTTAAATAATTCCTCTCCCTCCCTAGTATTTATCCCTCTAATATATTTAAAGAGTGCAATCATATCCCCCCTCAGCCTTCTTTTGGTTAAGGTAAACAAGCCAAGCTCCCTGAGTCTCCTTTCATAAGACAGGTTCTCCATTCCTCGAATCATCCTAGTGGCCCTTCTTTGTACCTGTTCTAATTTGAATTCATCCTTCTTAAACATGGGAGACCAGAACTGCACACAGTATTCCAAATGAGGTCTCACCAATGCCTTGTATAATGGCACTAACACCTCCTTATCCCTACTGGAAATACCTCGCCTAATACATCCCAAGACCATATTAGCCTTTTTCACAGCCATGTCACAGTGGCGGCTCATAGTCATCCTATAATCAACCAGGACTCCGAGGTCCTTCTCCTCCTCCGTTACTTCCAACTGATGTGTCCCCAGCTCATAACTAAAATTCTTGTTATTAATGCCTAAATGCATAACCTTACACTTCTCACTGTTAAATTTCATCCTATTGCTATCACTCCAATTTACAAGGTCATCCAAATCTTTCTGTATGATATCCCGATCCTTTTCTGAATTAGCAATACCTCCCAACTTTGTGTCATCTGCAAATTTTATCAGGACACTTCCACTTTTGGTGCCAAGGTCAGCAATAAAAAGATTAAATAAAATTTAACAGACTCACTCTGTCTGTTCAAAGCAAACCAATCAGGGTGCACATTTTCCACTGTGGCCTGGCATGGGACTTGCACCTCTCTCGCGGGGCCTCTGTTTATCCCCAGCACAGGGACGGGGGCTGCCGGGGGGCGAGCTACCCCCACACCAGTGCAGGGCTGTTCCGGCGGGGCCAGCTCCAGTGGGAATTATTCAGCTTGTCGGGGGACAGCCCCGAAGGACGGGAGCTGTTTGCAGCAGGCCCTGGGCAGTGGGGCAGGAGCTGGGCCTGGCAGCCCCGAGGAAGCAGCGAAGCCCCCAGAGGAGGCTGGCTCGGGGCACAGGAGGGAAATGCAAACCCGCAAAGGGCCTTCCCCCAGACTGCAGAGCCGTGGAAGTGTGGGGCTGGAAGGGACCTCGCCAGGCGGCTGAGTCTTATCTAGACCATCTCCCACAGCTGGTGGCTCAACCCCTCCCTCAGCCCGCCAGCCCTGGGGATCCCGCGAGCCCCCGTGGAGCCGCCCCCGCAGAGGGCGGGATGCAGGCCTCGCCGTCCGTTCCCCTTTAAGGATTTTCTGCAGCTGGTCCCTTTAAGAGTGTGTCAGTTCCCTGCCTGACGTCACCTGCCGCTTCAGTGTTTACAGCCTGAGCTTGTTGCATTCAGGACAGCCCCAAGTCTCCAGCTGCCTGCAGCCCCTCTGCTCTGGGGCGCAGTGGCCAGGCCAAGGCCTGTCTGCAGAGGGCCCATCCCCGGGGACAGAGAGGGCAGGAAAGCAGCTGCTAGCCTTGCTCCTGGGGGGGCAGCTCCTGCAGCTGCAGTGGGGCTGGCAGCACCATGGGGCAGAGCGGCCTGGGGGTCCCCTGGCTCCGGGAGGCTCTGTAGACTCTTCTGGATGTGCCCAGCAGCAGGCCCCCTTGGCAGCGCTGCTGATTGGCAGGTGGTCCCTCCTGCAGCCTTCGGCCCAGTGCGGCGTGGCCTCCCGCCCTGCCGATTGCCCAAGGTAGGGTCAAAAGGCTGCTGACCCCGGTGATGCTGGCAGCTGCTGCTGCCGCTGTAGCCCAGCTCCAGGAGACGCGCTGCCTGCTTACCTGGGGGATCCCGTCATGTTGGCCCCGGCGCTGCCCCTCGTCCTGCTGCTGCTGGCTCCGCTGGGGGCTGGGGCTTTCCTCCAGGGCCTGGCTGCCAAGAACATCTCCCAGAGGGAGGCCGAGTTCGACAAAACCTACACGGACGCGGTGAACGGCGAGCTGCTGAACATCTACGCCTTCAACCACACCGTCATGAGGAACAGGGTGAGTGCGCGTCCCCCACGCCCGGCCCACCGCCTGCCACGGGGACGCGCCCCCTCGCCCCAGCCCTGCCTCAGCCTGGGGGCCGCCTGCCACGGGGACGCGCCCCCTCGCCCCAGCCCTGCCTCAGCCTGGGGGCCGCCTGCCACGGGGACGCGCCCCCTCGCCCCAGCCCTGCCTCAGCCTGGGGGCCGCCTGCCACGGGGACGCGCCCCCTCGCCCCAGCCCTGCCTCAGCCGGGGCCGCCTGCCACGGGGACGCGCCCCTCGCCCCAGCCCTGCCTCAGCCGGGGGGCCGCCTGCCACGGGGACGCGCCCCCTCGCCCCAGCCCTGCCTCAGCCTGGGGGCCGCCTGCCACGGGGACGCGCCCCTCGCCCCAGCCCTGCCTCAGCCGGGGGGCTGCTCGGCCGCCTTTGGCCCCGCACAGAACAGCTGACAGGGTGCTGGGGGTCAGGGATGACCCTCGCCACACTCCAGCGAGGGCCCTTGCTGCCAAGTCCCTCTGTGCCCTGCCCCAGCGCCAAGGTTGTGCAGGATGCTCCACTGGGATCAGGCTCTGCCTGCCTGGTGGGCAGAGCCCCTGGGCCCTGGCTGTGCTGTGAGTTCTCGCCCCACGGGGCTCCGGCCAGCGAAACCAGGCTGCTCACCTCTGGGCCTGGTTTCACTTCCCCCTTCCCTGGGCGTGCACCAGGCTGCTTCCTGGCCCAGCTGCGGCAACGGCCGGGTAGCGTCCCCCTGGCTTCCCGCTGATACCCCAGCTGCTGTTTCTCCATTGTGCTGTGCGTGACCCCGGTGGGGGGGGTCTTGTGGGCGTCTCTGCCTTCTGCTGGGCAGCCGCGAGCTGGCATTTAAAACAGCAGGTGGCTCCGGATGAGTCTTTACTTTTTCTTCCCACAAACTCCGCTGAGCTGTTTGTGCAGGGGCAGGAAGGGTGGGGGGGGGCGCTGTGTTGTGCTCCCAGCTCCGGGCACCTTCAGGGGGCTGTGCTTAAGCCAGGTCCCAGGCTGGCGGTTCACCTTTGCCTCCATCCCTGAGCTCGGAGCCAGGCTGCGCTGGACGGACCCTCCCCGCGCCCGCTGATAAGTCTTTGTTTCCGATGCAGAGCGAAGGGCTGCAAAGGCTTCCACCCCCCCCCCCCCCCCCGAGGGCCCTGCAGCCCTGGAAATACAGGCTCCGCTTCCCCGCTGCAGGGCGGGCGGGTTTGCCCTGGCTGGACACAGGGCCCAGATGTCTTGGCGAGTTTGGCGGGGCTGGGACTAGGCTGGGTCTGCCGGAGAGTGGGGAGAGTGAGCGAGTGATCGCTTCCCAGGGTGCACGGAGTGACTGCTCCCCTGCCGCGGGAAACCCCCTCCCCATGCCCCCCTCTGCTTTGGGTCTCCTTGTCTCTGAGCTGCTCATCCCTCCCTCCGCCCTTCCCTCGCAGCACAAGCCTCTGTCCTAACAGCCCCCCGAGGTCTGTGCCCCACCCCCTCCATCCCCCCTTCCCAAAGCCCTGCCTGGTGCAGCAGGTCCTGGGGCACCGGCCCCCAGCGCCGGCCTGCCCCGTCCCAGCACGTGCAGTCAGACTGGCTGGCGTGCTGCATACTGGCCGTGCAGGAGCGCGTTGAGTTCCCCTGTTGGTCAGTGCTCACGAGTGTCTGGCTGTGAACCGTTGGACGTGCGAGTTGGTCTCGCACGGGGCGGTTCTCACGGTCTCCCACGGGGCGGTTCTCATGCCGGCCGCCCCGGCTTCAGACTCTGGGGGACCAGAGGGCCAAGCGTGACCCGCGCTGTCCTTGCGGGGGGGCTGTGGTGCCCTTGGCCACCGCTTCCCCGAGGTGGAGCTGAAGGAAATTCAGCAACCTGAGGCTCAAGGCGGAGTCCCCCCGGGGTTCTCTTTGGCCCCGGCCAGCGTGACCCTTCCCCTCTGCTCCGCAGACGGAGGGCGTGCGGGTGACGGTGAACGTGCTGTCTGAGCAGAAGGAGACGCCGGTTCTCTTTGTGGTGAGGCAGCAGGAGGCGGTGGTGTCGTTCCAGGTGCCGCTGATCCTCAGGGGCCTGTAAGTACCACCCTTGTCAGAAGCGGCCTCTGAGGTGGGGACCAGACGCCCCCTTTCTGGGGTCCCTCTGCCAGCAACGGCGTGGGCCCCCGGGCCGGCTGTCTGACCGGGGCATAGAAATGGCCTTAGAGCCCGGAGGGGTGCTCTCGTCTGGCCCAGCACACCTGGGCCGTGGGGGGCGGGGAGTGGCTGCAGGTTCACCCTGAGACGTCTCCGTTGTGACCTGGTCCAGCTCCCGAGCACCGGCGAGGGCGGGGGGCACCGTTAGCTAGGCCAGTGCACCCGCTGGGGGGCTGTATCCCCAAACTCTTGGGGAAGAGAGTTGTAGGGAGGTGCCCCAGCTGAGAGCGCCTGCCTAGCTCCGGTGGGGACAGCGACCGGGCCGCCGAGGGAACGAACCCCAGGAAGGCCACAGGCTGAGGGTTTGGGGTGCTTCCCGGCAGGACATCGCTGGCCAGGCTGGGGGTGATCTCCGTGCTGGTGGGGGTTGGCGCAGCACCACGTGCTGCCCGCTGCCAGGCTGGAGGCAGGGGTGCAGTGCAGCCTCCGCCCCGCTCATCCGGCCGGGGTCTCTGCCTTTGCCAGGTACCAGCGGAAGTACCTGTACCAGGACGTGAGCCGCACGCTGTGCCAGCCCCCGACCAAGAGCGAGTCGGAGACGCAGTTCTTCTACGTGGACGTGTCCACGCTGTCCGCCAGGAACGCCTCCTACCAGCTGCGTGTCTCCCGCGTGGAGAACTTCGTGCTGAGGTGAGGGACAGCGCTGGGACCACCCGCCCCCCCCCCCCACACACACACATACACGCTGCCCTGGGCGGCTGGGAATCTCCTCTTCCCCTTAGGCTTTCCCTGGGACCGACGCAGGCATTGCCAGCCGGGCTCCACACCCACAGTTCGGTGCGAGGGGGGGGGCCGTGGAACAGCTGCTCACGGCCCTGGGCGCTGGGGGCCTGTGGCTCCAGCCAGGCACTGGGAGGGGTTTCTTCTGCTGCACTGGGGGGCCCGGTGTGCTCAGGCCTGTGGCCTTCCTGGGGTTCGTTCCCTCGGCGGCCCGGTCGCTGTCCCCACCGGAGCTAGGCAGGCGCTCTCAGCTGGGGCACCTCCCTACAACTCTCTTCCCCAAGAGTTTGGGGATACAGCCCCCCAGCGGGTGCACTGGCCTAGCTAACGGTGCCCCCCGCCCTCGCCGGTGCTCGGGAGCTGGACCAGCTCACAATGGAGACGTCTCAGGGTGAACCTGCAGCCGCTCCCCGCCCCGCACGGCCCAGGTGTGCTGGGCCAGACGAGAGCACCCCTCCGGGCTCTAAGGCCATTTCTAAGGCCAGTTGTGGCCGCAGTGTGTGTCTGACACTCTCCTCACAGGACCAACGAGCGGTTCAGCTTCAATGCCACAGCAGCCCAGCCGCAGGTAATGTCCCTCGGGCCCCGGGGGCCTTAAACCTGCTTGGCCAGACTCCCCATAACGTGAAGGGGCCTGTCTGGCTGCCGGAGGGAACAGTGGGGGGAGCTAGGACTCCTGGGTTCCATTCCTGGCACTTGCCCCCTCTGGGCCATGGGGCCATGGCCCTGCCCAGCCTGCCAGCGCGGGGGTCCGGGGTTGGGCTCCTCAGGGGAGAGGAGCGGGGGAAGGGCAGCCTTCTGTTGGAATAAGATGGCTGGTGCCATTTTGGGGGGCAGGAGAGGGGGTGGGGCGCAGGGTGCTGCTTGGGGAGGGCAGGGTCACTGTGGCAATAACGTGCCCCATTTCCTGTCCTTCTAGTATTTTAAGTACGTGTTCCCAGAGGGCGTGGACTCAGTGATCGTGAAGGTGACCTCGGGCACGGCCTTCCCTTGCTCCGTCATGTCTGTCCAGGACATCCTGGTACGTGGGGTGGGCCAGGGCAATCGCTGGGCGGGTGGGTGCAGGCTCTGTGCGGCTGAGTCTCTGCTCCTCCCCGCAGTGCCCCGTCTACGACCTGGACAACAACGTGGCCTTCATCGGCATGTACCAGACCATGACCAAGAAGGCAGCCATCACGGTGCAGGTAGGGAGCGCTGCCGGTGCCGGCCCTCGCTGCTGCCTCCGGCGTAGCCTCGCGTCCGTGCTGGCTGGAAACGCTCTCCCCAGCGCCGCAGCCTGCCGGCCTCGCTCCTCGTGTGCCAGACGGTGCTAGCTCTGTCCAGGCGGGTCGCGGCCTCTGCCCCTCCCCGGGGCTCTGCTGCCGCCTGCCTGTCAGCAGCGCAGACCAGCAGCTTCCTGCGGAACCAGCTCTGGCATCTTTCCGGGTCTCTCACTGCGGGGAGCCTGGGCCATGCCTCTCGACGGGGGGACTGTGCAGGGAGAGCTGTCCGCCCGCTGCTCCCACTGACCCCCTCTCTCGTTCCCGGGCGGCCACACCAGAGGAAGGATTTCCCCAGCAACAGCTTCTACGTGGTGGTGGTGGTAAAAACGGAAGACGAGGCCTGTGGAGGGCCCCTGCCTTACTATCCCTACACCAAAGGTACGGGGGGGGGGGGCGGCACAGGGCTTAGCCACTCTCCGGGCCCACTCTTCCGCCTGCCCACTCTGACATCTAGGCAGGGGCTTTATCGGGGTCCCCCCCACGGCAGCAGGATCCGGCCGTTCCAGGTGCCCTGGGGACTCTCGTGCCTGTCCCCGTCTCTGTCGCTGCCACTTCCCAGCAGCCAGGCGCTGTGGGCACAAAGGGGCCAACAGCCCCCCCCGGGCCGGGGGGCATGCTGATTGCGACCCAGGGTGGGGGTGTTCCAGAGGGCGGGGCTCTCCCATCGGCTCTGAGCAGCTCTCCTGGCGACTGGAGGCAGCCGGCCAGTGCTGGGCTAATCTCCTGCCTCTGTCCCCCCAGATGAGCCGGTGGACGAAGGCAGTCGGCAGAAGGCGCTGGACGTGGTGGTGTCGCCTGCTATTACCTGTGAGCGGCTCCCCCGGATACTGCGCGGCAGCTGCAGCTGGGGGCTTTCCCCGCTGACCCCCGATCACGCTGCCCATGTTCGTGGGACACCTGCCCTGCAGAGGTGCCCTGGGACGGCGCCCGGCACGGCTGGGGCGTGCGGGAATGGCCGGCTGTCTGACAAACAGCCCCAAGCTGCTGCTGGGGCAGGCCCCGAGCCCACGTGGCGTGGGGCAGCACCTGGGCTCCCCGTCCGGAGGGGGCTCGCTGGAGACCGGATGGACGGACGTGCTTGCTCCTAGGTCTCCCTTACGTGCTGGGTGTGAGGTGGAGCCGGCCCAGACTCCCCCAGAGGGGCCAAGATGAGCAGCCCCACCCCCCCCGCCCCATACAGCCGGGTCTGCATCCCCACAGGGGCACAGGCCGTGTGTCTCTGGTGGGCCTGGCCGGGGCAGCCTGGGGCCGTGGGGGGCCGTGCGCCCACCCGCCTGCCCACGCCCCCAGGACGGGGCTGTCCAGCGAGCGGCTGCCTGGGTAGGGCACGCGGGCTGCTGCTGGCCCGTAATACCCCTTCCCGCCCCCTCTCCGCAGCGGAGGTCTACGTCAGCGCCATGCTCTTCTGCCTGGGGATCTTCCTCTCCTTCTACCTGCTGACGCTGCTCATCGCCTGCTGGGAGACCTGGAGGTGGGTCCCCGGCCTCGCGGCCCCCTCCCCGCCTCCCCTCTCCCCCGGCGCTCCAGGGCCGGACTGCTGGCTTGGGTCGGCTCGTTGTGGCACCAGGCGCGCCCACCTCCTCCTTCCCTCTCCCTCGCCCGCTCTGTAAGCCCAGGGAAGTAGGGCAGGGCAGGGCAGCTATCACTCCTCAGGCGGGCAGTGGAGAGCCAGAAAAAGCAGCCGGGGATGAGACAGGAGGCCTGGTTCCCTACGTGCCCAGGGCTGGTCATCCCCACGGTCTCCAGGGCCCATCCCTGAGAACCACCCCCCCCCCATGCCCTAAATTGAGCTCCCTGGAGCAGCCGCTCCTGTCAGCCGGCGGCACGGCCGTGTCTCCAGCAGGCCTGGGGAAGGCCCGGAGAAGCACACAGCCTTCCCCAGCCCGCAGTCGGCATGTGCCTACGCCATGGCCACTGCTGCCGAGGCTTGGAGGCAGGGCCGGGGGAGCCTTTCGTTTGGCGAGCTCTGGGCGAGCAGCGGGGTGGGGTCTGCGCTCCAGCCAGGGACAGTGCCGGGGCTGGATTTCCCTGGGCAGCCCCTCACTCAGGCTAGCGCCGGGTCGGGCGTGGTCTGAGCTCTGCAGCCCCCGGCCGCTCCATGGGGCCTGGGTTTGCACAGAAAGGAGCCGCCTCCTGGCCCTTCTGCTTCAGCTTTTCTCTTGCGTTTTGGCAGACAACAGAAGAAGAAGCAGGGGCTGCTGGCTGCCATCGACTCGCCCGTCACGGACACCGGTACGGAAGCCCCGGCGTGGGGGTGCCCAGTGGCGGGGCGGGACTCTGGGAGCTGGCCCTGTCGCTCAGAGCCCAGGGGGGCAGCGAAGGTGCTGGCTTGTGTGATGAAGACAGGGGCTGTGTGTGGAAGTGGGGCCGGTCCCTGGGGATTTTGTCGTCGTTTCTCTCCCAGTGAAATCCAGGTTTTCCTGGGCCCTTTGCTGAGCATTGTCCTGGCGAGATGAATGTTCTGGGGTCAGACTTGGGGGGACCTTTCCCTTGAATGGAACCCGCCCCCCATCGTCCGGCTCTGTGGGAGCCGCGAGCCAGCTCCTCCACTCACAGGCTGAACTCCCTTCCACGCCGCCGGGCCTGCCGGGGGGAAGGAGGGGCCGGCTCCAGCCGGGACGGGGGCTCTGCTCAGTGCCCTGGCTCAGGCCCTGGGCTCTTTCTCTGTGCCCGTGTCTCCCGGCGCGTGGGGAGACAGGCGAACGGGTCCTTGGTGTGCTGGGTCGGAGCTCCAGGCGGCGCGACGCCAGCTGAGTGCCGGCTGCTGTCTGACTGTCTGTGCGTCTCTCTCTCTCTGCCTGCGCTTCGCTCCTGGGCGACTTCTCCTTCCCAGCGGCTTTACTGGGTAAGCGCCCGCCTCCGTGAGAACACAGGCCGTGAGCAGACCCCTGGGCTGCCCCAGCGTCTGTCCGGAGAGGCAGTGCCCCGGCCCATGGGAGGTGGGCAGGGCAGGCTGCCGCATTGCGGGTGTGCACATCAGGAAGCGCCCGCTGCTACTGGGCGGGACGCAGGGCGCTGGGCAAGCTCCTCTCCCCCTGACCTCTGCTGATGCCCCTTCCCTGAGCAGAAGCGGCTGTGCTCCAACGTGCTGCACTGCGCCCGAGCCGCCACGCTCAGCCCGCCAAGACTCCGGCCCCCTGAGCCGCCCGTGCTGCTGGGGGTGACGCGGGCGGGGGCGGCTGCCTGTCTGACAGGCTCCTGTGCTGTCTTGCAGGGCATCCGTGCATCACCCCGGACTCCCTCCTGGGACACTCTCCCTACCACGGCTACAGCTACGGCTCTTTTGGTGAGTGCCGGCGCCCGCATGCCCATGTGGGAGGGGGCCCTGGGGAGGGCAGGTCGCCAGTCCCTTGGCCGTGGCTGGACCCCTTTCCTGACTCTGCGACCAGCCTCGTCCGTCCCCTCTCCCAGATAGAGTAAGGCCTCATCCCCCTCCCGCCCCCCCAGTGTCCCCTGTAAGCTGGGCGCTTGTGCGGCCGCTCAGGAGACAGTCCAGTGTGTTTCTAGTGGTGGTGCACATTTGCACGTGCTTCAGCGCACAGAACAACGTCATTCTGCACCCAGATGGAAAAGCTTAGGGGGAGCGTTGCCCCCGCCGCCCCCACACACATGCACACTGTGTGGGCTCCTGGCACCTGCCCTCTGCTCGCCGGGCTGCAAGTCTGACCGCTTGTTCTAACTGCGCTTCCAGAGAACAGTTCCACGCTGAGTGCCGAGGCCGTCACCGACAGCACGGGCTCCGCCGACATCTCCGGGTACACAGGTGAGAGACGGGCCCTGCCAGCCGGAGCGGGGGCCAGTGCACAGTGCGCCCCGTCTCCTCCGCCGCCAAACCCGGCGCGCACCAATGCCCCTGCACCCAGGAGCCCGCGTGCGGAAGGCTCGGTTCCGGGGAGAGGACTTTGCCCCAGGCTCTCGTCCTCAGTGAGACCCCCGCCCCTGCCCACTCGACCCCCATTAGAGGAGCGGTGTGCGGGGCAGGCGTTTAGGGAGCTGCCCCTGGCTCTGGGTGCTTGAGCAGAGCCCGAGTGTGGGCGTGGGCAGCGGATGCGGCGGTGTGGGTCTGCCTGGCTGGTTCAGGAGGCGGCTCTGCCCCCGGCCGCCCTCCCAGTAACTCTTGCTTTGCTTTCAAGGGCTGGACCGGTTCAAGCGGCGCGTCCCTCCAGCCAGACGAGGCACCTGGGCATTGCTCTGGGTAGATGTGGATGTTAAGCAGAGGCGCCGGGCGAGCTCTAATCAACCCAGTATATGGCCGTGTCCTCGGCTTCACGTTACCTGAAGACAGACCCTGCACTGACTAGCAGCCTCCCCCCTCGCGGGGTCCCCGAGCCAGTGACAGCCCCTGAGCAGCACCCCCCAGCTGCCAGCCCCATCTTCCAGTGCGGGGGCATCCTGGGAGCAGCTACCTCCCCCCTGTGCCCCACACACAGCTTGCTTGTCAGCCTTGAGGAGATGGGGGGCTGGGATAAGGGTGGCTGCAGCACAGCTGGAGGGGAACATTGTGGGGCATGGGGCTGGGATAAGGGGGGCTGCAGCACAGCTGGAGGGGAACATTGGGGGACACAGGGCTGGGATAAGGGGGCTGCAGCACAATTCTGGGCTGAGTCGGGGGCACAGGACTGGGATAAGGGGACTGCAGCACAGCTGGGGGGTGAGTGGGGGGCACGGGGCTGGGATAAAGGGGGAGGGGCTGTAGGTCAGGGCTGAGGAGCACTGGAGGAGCGTGTGCGCTCCGGCTGGTTCTCCCTAGTGCCATGGGCCCCTCCCTCTCTCCAACCCCCCCCCCCAGGAGGCACAGGGCCTGGCTGGATTGTGGGGTTTGCCAAGGAGCTTGGGGGTCGGGGTGTCCAGAGCTAGGACAGGGGTCAGCTAGAGCCTGGCTTGCCCGGCCTTATCTCCAGAGGCAGGTGGGTGGCCAGGCTCGGGGCACCTCGGCCGTCCTCGCCAGGCCCTTTGCCCGGGGCGGAGATGGTAGCCACTCTCCCGCAGCTGTGGTGCTGGCAGGGCGAATGAGGTGCCCCAACCAGGCCCCTTCCAGCTGCCCCCGAGCACAGGGAGCTGTGGGCCCATTCGGTGGTCTGGAAGGAGAGGGATGCTCTCTGGGCTGTTCACTGGCTAACTCCCCCTTCCCTCCACATCTGCTGGGTCTGAGAGGGTAACGTGCAGCCCGGAGGACCTCTGCCCAAGCTCACCAGGGCTGGGGAGGCCGGGCTGCGGTGTGACAATGTGTCGGGGTTCCTCCGATCCTGCAGCCCCGTAGCAGCAAGAACAGACTCCACCAGCCAGTAGAACAGAAAGTTTATTGCTTCTCTGGGATACAGCGCAGCACAGATGGGATGTGTCTACAGGAGTCCGGGCCAGGATGCCTCAGCCCCCTTGAGATGGGGTCCCTGGGCCCCTAGATTCCAGCCCCCTCCTCAGACTGGTTTCTTCATGATTCCAGCCCCAGACTGCTCCTTTCCCCGCACACTCACTTCCTCGTTCCCCCGCTGCCCTCAACCGGTCAGACCGGTTGGGTCTTAGGCAGCCCATCTGCTGGGCCGTGGTCCGGACACCAGCTAGTAGGGGTCACCCCCAGCCCAAGCACAGCCACCAGCAAGGTACTGACACGACATCACACCTGGCTCAGCCGGAGAGTCTCAGTGGCCCTGTGCCCTGGGCCTCTGTCGCCAGGCCCGGCACTCAGTTGCTAGCCCAGGGAGTGGCAGGCACGCAGCAGCCTTATGGGATGGTCTGCCAGGTGTTTCACAGGCCAGCCCAAGACACCCACCAGCCCCAGGAAGTCGGTGTTCCCTCCCCAGACCCACACGCAGCAGGGGGCTGCCTGGGGCTTTGGCCTGTGTGCCAGGAGGCGGGCTAGGCCAGGGCCACGCTTGTCTTGCTCTGGTCTCTGCCCTCGGTGCCCTGGCCTACGTGGCGCTGGGCAGCGTGAAACAGGTGCCAGCAGGTCTCTGTTCCAAAGGGGCGGGCACCTGGCATCTCCATGAGTCACTTCGTGTCACGGCAGGGCGGCCTGGCCCAGCCCACGCCCTGTGACTAAAGTCGCAGCAGTGGGTGTCGGCCGGCTTGCCGCCCCGCAGGGTCTGCCCAGCTGCAAAGCCAGTGGGGAGGAAGGGAGGAGGTGAGTTAGCTCCCCAAGTGCAGCCCCAGAGCAGGGGGGCAGCTGCAGCTCTTGGCCAGTTTGCTGCGGCCGGGCGAGCGTGGGGTACCGGCCGTGCCCCTTGCTAAAGGTGCGCTTGGGGCCCCGTCTCCCTCGCGAGCCCTGACACACACACAGCCCGGGGGCCCCAGCTGTATTGCCAACACCCAGCCCAGCCCTTTGCCCTGACGGGCCAGGGGTCGCGCAGGGCCGAGCGAGCTCCGTCCCAGGCCTGGTGGGGTCCCCCGGTGCCGAAGAGCTGGGACGCTCTGCTGGATGCCCTGGAGCCTCCTGCAGCGAGGCGGGGGCCGTCTCTGTCCTGGACCCCCCCCCAGCCCTTTGCACAGAGCTAAGGGGGAAACAAATGGCTCTGATGGGCTCGGATAGGGATGAGTGGGGGCTGGGGGGAGGAGGCAGGCTAGGCCTTGCTCAGCATGGGTGGGCCTCAGCCCAGACTGAGCCTGGTACCCCCCTGTGCCCTTGCAGAGCGTTCCCTGCAGAACGTGACCAGCCGGCCCCGCCTGGACTCCCTCAGCTCTGTGGAGGAGGACGACTACGACACCCTGGCAGACATAGAGTCTGACAAAAATGTCATCCGGACCAAGGTCTGTGTCACCTGCCCGCCCTGGGCATCGCTCGGCGGGGGCGGGGGGGGGGAAGGAGTATGAAACGCCAGCCCCCCGGGTCACCTGCCCGCCCTGGGCACTGCTGTGGTGGGGGACGTACTGCATGGCTTCGTATGGCTGCACTGGGCAGGTGTGAGCGATGCCCCACGGGAGAGGCTGGTGTGGGGTACATGCAGGCCGGGGGGACGCTGGGGGGGGAGCCTGTGTGCACAAGCACTGCCCAGGACTGAGTGCCAATGGGCTGGGCTGGGGTGCGCTTCCCGTGCTGTGACTGAGCACGTCTTACCCCAGGGACGCCACTGTCTCCCGGCCGCCAACTACCTGTGCGCTGAGCAGGTGGGGCGCTCAGCAGCTGCAGACAGCTCAGCCTGGCCCGGCCAGGGGGGCACTTGCGCTTGCGCCCTCGCCCCGTATGCCGCGTGCCAGGCCTGTGACGGGCCCCTGCCTCTGTCCCCAGCAATACCTCTACGTGGCAGACCTGGCCCGGAAGGACAAGCGGATCCTGCGGAAGAAATACCAGATCTACTTCTGGTGAGCGGGGCCGGCTGGGGTGTGGGCAGGGCAGGGGGCTGGACAGTGGGCCCCTTCTGTCTGCCCTGGGGCGGAGGCAGCTGGAGCCCTGCCCTGCTGCAGAGCAGGGGGCCCTCGGCACCCCCGTGGCGCTGGCTCCCCGGCCATCCCGCCTGGTGGGCGCTGCAGAGCCGGCGGAGGAGCCGGGGGACGCGCCCAGCATGGGGCAGCCCGTGTGCAGCTGGGGCAGCACCCTCCTGGCTCAGTGCCGTCCTCTCCCTTGCAGGAACATCGCCACCATCGCTGTCTTCTACGCCCTGCCCGTCATCCAGCTGGTCATCACCTACCAGACGGTGAGGGGCCCCCACCCCCAGCAGCCCTTCCCGCTCCCGGGGCTGCCCAGCACCGGGACTCCTGAACCAGGGCGTTCCCAGGGCCGGCCATGGGGCTGGGCTGGGGGCGGCTCCCTGCTGTTCCAAAGAACCCAGCCGAGTCTCCTTCCAGGCGCTCCCCCAGCAGGGCGGTCCCTTGACCCTCCTGGCCCGCGGGGCGTATGGCGCGCGCCAGCCCTGCCCGCCCCCCTGCTGCACCGCGCCACTTTGTCTCCTCCTGTGCTTTGCGGCCTCTCCGAGGGCTGCCAACGCCCTGATCGCTGCTCCCGCTGCAAAGCTGGGGGAACCCCTGCACTCTGAGTCACCCCCCCTCGTGTGCCCAGCCTGGCCCTGAGACTGGGCTGGCGTCAGGGCCCTGTGCTCACTCAGCGCCGCGGGCCCCCTACATCCGCCCTGCCAGCGCATGTTTTGGCAGGGGAGCCCCCTGTGACAACGTGTCGGGGTCCCCCGACTCCTGCACCCCCGTAGTGGCACGAACAGACCCCACCAGCCAGTAGAATAGAGGGAGTTTATTGCTTCTCCAGGATACAGCACAGCACAGATATCAACTGGTTACAGGGCCAGGCCTAGGATGCCTCAGCTCCTCTTGGGATGGGGGAGACTGGGCCCCTAAATCCCAGCCCCCCCCCTTGCTCAGGCTGCTTCCTCCATGAATCCAGACAGAAACTAACTCTTCCTTCCAGCCCTGCCCCCAGCCAGGGCTCCACTCCCCTCCTTCCCGTTGTTCCGCTCCCTGGGGGATAACTCGTCAGACAGGTTCAGAGCCCCCTTTGCATAATGACTCATACCCTGCCCTGCTGGGCCGTGCTGCAGGCAGCAGCCAGTGGAGGTCACCCACTGCCCAGCATAGCAACCAGCAAGGTACCCCCACTACGTCACAGTTCTCCCCCCTCTGAGAGCGAACTGAGCAGAGTCACTCCGCTCGTGACCTAGGGAAGTTCAGGTCCTCTGCCCGGGAAAGCTGCCGCGGTGCCATTGGCACACCCCTTGTCTTGGGTTGGCAGCGGCGATGCCCTGCAGGGGCCAGCTCTCCCCTATCTCATTGCTGCACAGCTCCGGGGGGGCCGGCACGGGCCCGTCTTCGGTGGCTGTACCAGCCCTTCCACTGCCCTTGATCTCTGGCCTGGGTCTCTCTGGCCGGGCCCATGAGCCCAGCGAGCTTTTCCCGGAAAGCCAAGACGTCTTCCACCCCCGACGCTCCATCCAGGGAGGTCTTCCCCTCCCATAACTCTCTCAGCAAGCCCAGAGGCTCCTCTATACGGGGTAGGGGCCCCCGAGCAGCTTTCCTCCTGTCTTGGGCCTTCCCACCCCTCTGGCAGGAGTCGCAGGACCGGCAGGACCGCTGCACGGCTGCAAATATCCCCGGCCAGTAGAAGTGTTGGAGCAACCTCAGCCGGGTGCTCCGGATCCCCCGGTGCCCTGCAAAGGGGACGTCGTGGGCCAAATACAGCAGCTTGAGGCGATACCTTTGGGGGACGACCAGCTACCGCTGGACCCCCCATGCCCTCACCTTCCTGGGGGGAAGCCATTCCCGGAACAGGAATCCCCGACCCCACAGGAATCTCTCCTGGCCACCTCCCCCCAGGGGCTGAGCTACACGGAGGCCAGCCTGGTCCCTCAGCCTCCGCAAGGAGGGGTCTGCCTGCACCGCAGCCTGGAATTCAGCCGCTGGGGCAGAGATCGGGACCTGCTCCCCACCTTTGCCTAGGTCCGGAGTCCCAGCTTCACTGGACCCCGTGTCCACTGGGATGGGACCCTGAGGACCCTGCCGGGAGTCCTTCCCTGGATCCAGGTTGCCAGCCCCTCGCTGGCTCTGACTATGGGCGGTGACTAGAGCCCGCTGGGATTCATGGGGCCACTCCTCTAGGTCATTCCCCATCAGCACTTCCATGGGCAAGTGTGGGTGCACCCCCACTTCCCTGAGACCTTCCTTGGCCCCCCATTTCAGATGCACCCTGGCTACAGGCACCTTAAACGGGGACCCATCTATGCCCTTCAGGGTCAGCTGAGTGTGGGGTAGTACCCGGTCTGGGGCCACTATGTCGGATCGGGCCAGCGTCACCTCCGCCCCCATGTCCCAGAAACCCGTCACCTTCCTACATCCACCTCCAGGGGTAGGAGGCACTCGCTCCACAGGGGCCGTCCTGCCCCCACCCGGGACACGGAGAAATCCGCCTCCCGAGGGTCAGACCTCCAAGGGGAGGTGCACTGAGCATCCTTCCCCCCCACTCTGAGCTGGGGTTTGCCTGCCAGCCCCTGCCTCTGGGGCAGCCTGCCCTTCCTCCAGCCCCAGCCAGTTAACCCTGGAAAGTCCCAGGTCTTGGTGCCTGGTGCACTGAGCCCTCTTGTGGCCTTTTTGCCCACAGCGATGGCAAGTTAGGTCCTGTGGGCCCCTTTGGGCCGGCTCTGCCCGGGCCCTGGCTGGTTCTCTGGGGCGCAGATGACTGGTCCTTGTCTCTTGGGCTCGCCTCGTAGATGACTCTCTCTGTTGCTCAGCCGAGAACCGGTCTCTGCGCGATTCCCTTTCTCATCGTGATTCCTGTTCACACCTGGACCGACTCTCCGTGAACTCGTCCGCCAGCCTCCTGGCCTCCTGGGGGTTCTCTGGTCTTCGGTCCTTGAGCCACAGCCTCAGGCTGGGTGTGCACGCTTCATAGAACTGCTCCATCATGACCAGCTTGAGCAGGTCCTCTGCGGTCTGGGCTCCGACTCCAGACACCCACTTGCGGCAGTATTGCACCAGGCGGGAGGCCAGATCCACATAGGTCTCCCGTGGCCCCTTCTGCACCCCCCGGAACTTCCTCCTGTACATCTCGGGGGTGAGCCCGAACTTGTGCAGCAGGGCCTCCTTGACTCGGTTGCAATCCCCTGGCTGTAGGTCCTCCAGCTGATTGAGCACCCCGGCAGCCTCCTGGTTCAGTGCGGGGATGAGCTCCTGTAGCCAGTCAGCTGGGGGGACCCGTTGCAGTCCACAGGCCCTCTCAAAGGAGCTGAGGAACCCGTCTATGTCACCCACGTCCTTCAATTGGGCCACCACGAGCTTCTTCAAGCGTCTGGCCGCTCTGGGCCCTTGGGGCCCCTCCCCATTCAGCGCAGCTGGGGCCCTACCGCTTCTCCGCTCTGCCATGGCCAGCTCATGCTGTCACTGCTCTCTGCGGTCCTGGACTTCCAATTCCTTCATCTGCAGCTGGACCTCCAGCTGCCACAGCTCCGCTGGGCTGGCTCCTGCCCTTGATGGGCTACGGCTTGTAGGGCTTCCCGGGGAAGCTGTCCCATCTCTCCGGCGGGCTCCAGTGCTCTGTCCCTTCTCAGAGCCTGACATGCTCCCAGGGGGTGTCTGGCTGCTCCCCATGGGGACAAGACTCTGGCCCCGTGACTGGTCATTCTCCTCCAGCCGGGCAATCAGCTGGGCCTTGGGTGCGTTCCGCACAGGCAAGCCCCTCTCTCTGCACCGCTTCACCAGCTCTGCCTTCAGGAGTTGGGTGCAGGCCATCTCCCCGCTGGTCCCCTCGGTGCAGACTCACCAGTCTAGTGCTGCAGCGCCCCACGATTCCCAGGAACCGCTTCGCTCTGTCTCCAGCATGCCTGGCTCCACAGCTCTTGCTTCTATTGCGCCTTGTCACTCGCCGCTGGATGCTCCATCCACGGGGTGCAGTGCACCCCACTCCTGACACCACTGTGGCGGCGCGTCGGGGTCCCCCGACTCCTGCACCCCCGTAGTGGCATGAACAGACTCCACCAGCCAGATAGAATAGAGGGAGTTTATTGCTTCTCCAGGATACAGCACAGCACAGATGTAATCTGGTTACAGGGCCAGGCCTAGGATGCCTCAGCCCCCCTTGAGGTGGGGGAGACTGGGCCCCTAAATCCCAGCCCCCCCTTTGCTCAGGCTGCTTCCTCCATGAATCCAGACAGAAACTAACTCTTCCTTCCAGCCCTGCCCCCAGCCAGGGCTCCACCCCCCTCCTTCCCATTGTTCTGCTCCCTGGGGGATAACTCGTTGGACAGGTTCGGAGCCCCCTTGCATAATGACTCATCCCCTGCCCTGCTGGGCCGTGCTGCAGACAGCAGCCAGCGGGGGTCACCCACAGCCCACCGCCCAGCACAGCAACCAGCAAGGTACCCCCCACTACGTCACACCCCCCCTCGGCCCCAGGTCTCCAGCTGGCCTCCCAGCCCTTCCTCCTCAGGCTGTGCTCTGCTTCTCGCTGCAGGTGGTGAACATAACAGGGAACCAGGACATTTGCTACTATAATTTCCTGTGTGCCCACCCCTTGGGGAACCTCAGGTAGGAGCTGGCTTGGGTCCCTCTCCTGCCCGTGGGCCCCGCTGCAGCTGACTGGGGGGGGGCTGGGCCCCCAGTGGCATCGGGGAGGGGATAAGAATGAATCGGGGAGGGGAGTGCCCGAGCATGGTGTGATGGCTGGGATGGAAGTGGGGCTGTGGGGCGGGGAGGGGAAGGGACAGAGGGTGATGCTGCCCCGGGGGGGGGATAAGGGGGGCCATGCCCTGCACAGGGCCGAGCTGGGTGGCTGCAGCGGCCGCAATCTCTGGGGAGAGGCCGCTCAGCCGGCCCGTGAGACTGACCTGCCCTGCCCTGCTTCCCGCTAGCGCTTTCAACAACATCCTCAGCAACCTGGGCTACGTGCTGCTGGGTCTGCTCTTCCTGCTCATCATCCTGCAGCGGGAGATCACCTACAACCGGGCGCTGATGCGCAACGACCGGCAGGCCCTGGTGAGTGCCGCCCCCGGGCAGGGCGCCTGGCACACTGGGCGGGGCTGCCTGTGCCTGGCTGGTGATGGCGGCCCCGTGGGAGGCAGGTGGGGACGGGTAGAGGGCCTGGGAGCTGCCGGGGAGAGTCCCTCTGGGGGTGTCCTGCTGAGGGGGCCCTGCCCGGGCTGGGGGGGGGAGCAGGTGCCCTTTGGCCAGCTGGTCGGTCTGAGGTGGGTGTGTCTGTCCCCCAGGAGTGCGGCATCCCCAAGCACTTCGGCCTGTTCTACGCCATGGGCACGGCGCTCATGATGGAGGGTCTGCTGAGCGCCTGCTACCACGTCTGCCCCAACTACACCAACTTCCAGTTCGGTGAGTGCTGAGGCCAGCCTGGTCCCGCAGGGACACCCGCCCGCTGCCCGGCGCCAGCGTGGGGCTGGGGACTGGGGACTGCTGGGGGAAGCTACCGGGTCCTGGGCTCTCCTCTCCTCCCCGTGCAGCCTGCTTGCTCACCCCTCCCCAGCCCCATGCTCCCTCCCGGCCCTGCCGTGGGGCTGGCAGAGAACGGGCCCTGGGAGGTTTGCCCAGCAGCTCGCGGCACGAGACAGCCCCCAGGGAGCTGTTGTGCTCTGACCAGAGGGCTGTACCGCACTGGCCCGGGGCTCGGCACTTCCCCTCAGCCCAGACATGAAGCTTCTGCCAGGCCTGTCCCAGCTGTCCCGGCCCTGCTCTCCCCCGTCCCGTGGCAGGCAGGAGCCAGCCTGCTGCAGCCGTGCCCGTGCTGAGGGGCTGCCCCTCCCGGCCCCGCACTCAGGCCGGCCGCCCTCCCTTTGCAGACACGTCCTTCATGTACATGATCGCGGGGCTCTGCATGCTGAAGCTGTATCAGAAACGGCACCCGGACATCAACGCCAGCGCATACAGCGCCTACGCCTGCCTGGCCATCGTCATCTTCTTCTCCGTCGTCGGCGTGGTGAGTGCCAGCCCACGGGGCCCCGGGCAGAGGGGCACGTTGCCGAGCCGCGGCCCGTCTGTGGAGCCCAGGGGCTGTTGGCCGGCCAGCCCCCCGCCCAGAGGGCAGTGCCTGCTTTGCCCCAGCGCAAGCCCTTTCTCAGATCCCTGGCGCTGCCAGGTCCTCCGGGCTGCAGCGCTGCTGCCTGTGGGGCATTCCCTGGCCCCTGGCAGCCCCGCCGCCCGCTCACCCGCCGCCTCCCCGCAGGTCTTTGGCAAAGGGCACATGATGTTCTGGATTGTCTTCTCCATCATCCATATCATCGCCACCCTGCTGCTGAGCACCCAGCTCTACTACATGGGCCGCTGGAAATTCGGTGAGGCGGGGACGGGGGGCAGAGCGTGGGGCTCTGTGTGGCCAGGCTCCCCATGGGCCCCACTGGTGCATGGGTCCTTGGGTGTGCCTGGCCAGCCTGTGTCGTGGCCAAGCCCAGCCCTCGCGCCCCGCTGCCAAGGCACAGCAAGTCTGGCTCCCGCCCGCCTGGGCACTGACAGCTGGCCGCTCTGCTGCCCTGGGAGACGCCTGCGCTTGCTCGGGGCCGTCCCCGCTCACAGGAGCCCGTGGCGCTGGTGGCCGCAGGGACCTGGTCTGAATGCTGAGCAGGCTCGGAGGTGGGACTTGCTGCAGGGGAAGGGACCAGGCACCCTCCTGGCTGCTGCTGCTCGGCGTCCCCTGCTCTGTGTGGCCAGCCGTGCTCACATGAGCCGGGCTCAGGCCTTTCCCCTCCGGACGGGGTGTGATGGCGCGTCGGGTGCCCCCGACTGCACCCCGTCTGCAGCAAGATGAGACTCCGTCAGCCAGCAGAACAGAGAGGTTATTGCTTCTCCAGGATACAGCACCGCACAGACGTGATGTGGTTACAGGCGTCAGGGCCAGGCAGCCTTAGACCCTTGGGTAGGGGTCCACAGGCCCCTGAACCCCCAGTACTCAGCTTAGTCTCTTCATGTTTCCCAGCCAAACTGCCTCTCCCAAAACCACCGAACACCCCTCCCCCAGGGAGCCCCCCCCCCCCGCTCCCTTTGGTCAGGTGAGACGCCCCGGCCGGCCATTGTCTACGTGCTGGAGCTCAGAGGTGACCCCCGCTGGGCAGTGCTCAGACACAGGCCAAGCACAGCGACCAGCATGTGGACAGCACCCACTTGGGCCCTGCTGGGCTAGGAAGGCTGGAGGGCCTGCTGCCCCCTCCCTGGCTCGAGCACTGCCTCTCTCTGCAGACTCCGGGATACTGCGCCGAATCGTGCACGTGCTGTACACGGATTGCATCCGCCAGTGCAGTGGGCCCATGTACGTGGTGAGTGAGCGGCTCCTGCAGCCCGGGGCCCCGACTCTCGGTAAAAGCCCCGGATGCTGCGCGAGGACGAGCTGCAACCCCACAAGCCGGCGCCGAGGCCCCAGGTCCCACCCGGAGCGCTCGGAGCTGGATAGCGGATGGTCCAACACGGCCTCCTGCTGCGGGGGCTGTGCCACCCTCCTAAGCCAGCAGGGGGCAGGATGCTGTGCTGGACCGCTAGCCCAAACCTGCCCCCTGGCCATGGCTGCCCTGGGGCCCTGACCAGCCCCCTCTGGCCGTGCAGCCCCAGCTTCCTCCGCTCTGGGCCTGGCTGTGCAACGGGGACCAACAGCGCTAACGCGAGCGCCTGCCCCAGAGGTGACCCGCCGGTGCCACACGGCCCCTCATGGGGGTCTGGGACCTGCCTCGGCCTGAGCTAACCGGCAGCAGGGCATTGGCTCCAGAAGCCGCGTCTCCACTGCAGACAACCGCAGGGGCCTTTCCAGGAGGCCTCCCTCCCACGCCTCAGCCCAGCCTGCCCCTCTCGGTCCCCCATCCTCTGTGTTAGCCCTGCCCCCCGGCGGGACCCAGGGCGGCTGGAGCAAATAGTGCTGTGGGCCCCTCTGAGGTGCCCTCCTCTCTGCTAGCTTCAGGACACGGAGCTTGCGCTGTGGCCCAGTCTCTCCCTGAGCCCAGGACACGGCTGAGCCACCATGTCCCGTGCCCTGGGGCAGAGAGCGGGACCGGGACATGGCAGCTCAGCCATGAATCCAGGGCCCTCCCCCGGAACGGCGAGCCAGCGAGCCCTCACCCGACGCTCCTCCTCTGTGTTTGCAGGACCGGATGGTGCTGCTGGTCATGGGCAACATCGTCAATTGGTCGCTGTAAGTCGGGGGGGGGGGGGGGACCAGCCCCAGGTTGCCCAGAGGGGGAGTGCTCTGTACGAGGAAGGAGGCGGCAGGAGAGCTCCCCTCCCACCAGTGCCAGTGCACTGGGATCCAGGCCCTTCCCCGTGCCCACGCCGGGCGCTCGGCTGAGACCACACAGCTCGTGCCAGCTGTGAGCCAGAGGCTGTGGGCTGAAGCAGGGGGGTAGCGTCCTCGAGAGGGCTGCCCTGGGCCAGCGGCCGGGCTAACGCCTCTCCCTGCCTGCCTCTGCCTGCGGGGGTGCCTCAGACTCTGCCGTGCTCCAGCTGAGCCCCCCTGCTGCCTCTCTAACCCCCTTCCCACCCCCTCCCAGCGCTGCCTATGGGCTCATCATCCAACCCAACGACTTCGCCTCCTACCTGCTGGCCATCGGCATCTGCAACCTGCTGCTCTACTTCGCCTTCTACATCATCATGAAGGTGCGTGGCCCCTGCGCCCTCTGTTGGGGGGTGGGGCGGGCCTCACGGGGCGGGGGGCCCGCTGTGCCCTGGGAGAGCTCTGCGGCAAACGGGCAGCGACTGAGCCCTGGGGGTGCCCATGGTTCAGGCCCCAGCGGGGAGCTGGGCCCTTAAGTCTTTCACCCAGAGCCCTGGTACCTCACCAGCCTTGTCCTGCCTCCGTCGCTGGGGGGCGCATGGCCATGGCCTCCAGAAAGCCCTTCCCAGGTCCCCAGGGTGCCAAGGGCAGCTCCTGACCGGCCCGTGGCGCTTCCCCTGCCCCCCCGGCGCTCACCACCCTCTCTCCTCCCCAGCTCCGCAGCGGCGAGCGCATCCAGCTCATCCCCCTGCTCTGCATTGCTTGCACATCCGTGGTCTGGGGCTTCGCCCTCTTCTTCTTCTTCCAGGGGCTCAGCACCTGGCAGGTGAGTGGTGGCTCAGGCCAGCCAGGGCCCTGCCCCTGCCAGGCTCACGTGCCTGGTCCACACTCGGGGGCTCCTGCTTGGGGCGTCCCAGCAACAGGGCAGGCGGGCAGGGCGGGCGCTGGGCATGGATTTGCAGGTCTGCTGGGCTGCAACGTGCCCCTGGGTGGGAGTGTGGGGCGGCAGCCTGCTTGGCCAGGGATCCCCACCCAGCGCTGCCCCTCCCCTCTGCAGATAACACCGGCTGAGTCCCGGCAGTACAACAGGGACTGCATCCTGCTCAGCTTCTTCGACGACCACGACATCTGGCACTTCCTCTCCTCCATCGCCATGTTCGGCTCCTTCCTGGTAGGTCCTGCCAGCCCAGCGCCCGGTGGTGCCCACTCAGCCCGCGGAAAGGCCCTTCCCACCCCTCCCCTCCCCTCCCCTCCCCTCCCACGTCCCAGCACCCGGTCGTGCCCACTCAGCCCGCGGAAAGGCCCTTCCCACCCCTCCCCTCCCACGTCCCAGCACCCGGTCGTGCCCACTCAGCCCGTGGAAAGGCCCTCCCCTCCCCTCCCACGTCCCAGCACCTGGTCGTGCACACTCAGCCCGCGGAAAGGCCCTTCCTATCTCTCCCCACCCACAGCCCTGCACCCCAGCTGCCTTAGCCACAGGCTGCAGCCTGCCCGGCCTGGGGGGAGCACCTTGGAGGGTCCCCAGGAGCACCCGCTGCTCCCCAGAGGTCCACCCGTCTTGGCTGGCATGGGCAGCCCCAGAGCCGCTTCCCCATGGCTATGGGGAGCAGGTGGTGCCTGTCAGCGGCGAGAGCGCCCGTTCTGCACGGCCCCTTTCCTGTGCCGATGGAGAGCCCCAGCCAGGGCCAGCCGGCAGGTGCCTTGTTCTGTCCCCCGGATGCTGCGGCATCCTTGTGGCCCCCTCTGCCGGCTGGGACGTGGGATCCTGTCTGGGCGAGCCCCGGTGCTGAAATAGCCGGGGGGTGGGGAAGGGAGAGCTGAGACAGTACCAGCCCCACCAGCTGTACTAACCCACAAACACCAATGTGCCATCTTAGAAGTTTGTAGCATCCTGCCCGGCCCTTACTAGTTCTGGGGAAAGTGTCTGTCCACACACTTGGCCCCGGCCTCACCTCGACTCCCTGTGCACCTGCAGGTCTTGCTGACGCTGGATGACGACCTGGACTGCATCCAACGGGACAAAATCTACGTCTTCTAGGCCCTTGCCCGGACACCGCCTGCCTGGCCTGGGCATGTTCGCCGGGGCCCCCGGAGGGGGCGTCACCCCGCCCAGGGGCTGCCTCCAGCCCCACTCTGCGGTGTAGCCCTGGGCGTGGCGGGAAGCTCACGAGGCCACGGCAAAGCATCCCAGGCGTGGGGCTCCTGGCGATGGGACTCGTGGCATGCCTCCCCCTGCACCGTCCCCCTCGCCCCTGTGGGCACGTCGCCTCCTTGCTTTCGCTGCTGCAGGGGCTGCTGGGCAGGCCTCCTGCCTGCTGCCAAGGGCCTTGCCCATGGGGTGGGGATGGGGAAAGGCTGGTCACACTGCAGAAGCTGTTGCCCCTTTGGCCCTGCTGGAGTGCTGGGGGTGGTGCCAGGTTCCCAGCCTGGCAGCAGGTGGATTCTCTCCTGGCATAGGCCTCACCCCGGCACCATGGCAAGACGGGCTGCATGGGGACCTCGGCCAGCTTCCCCCAGACAGCTTTAGCCTGTCGCTCGGGGGCCAGCGGGGCCGGGGGAGCCTGCCTCCCCGTGGGGGGCGGGAGGGCAGGGAGCCGCTCAGAATGAATGTCAGGCAAGTTGGAAAATGCTCCCTCTGCCCCAAATCAGCATGGACCAAGCCAGGGCACTGCCTGGTGCTGAGGGAGCCATGTGACACCCCCTCCACCCCCCCTCTCCCATCTCCCAGGACCTGCACAGCACTCAGTGAAACCTGCCTGCTGGGCTGCCCCGGGACAGCCTCCCCTCAGGCCACTACCGGGCCGGGCAGCTCCTCTCAGGCCTGGCTGTTTCGTGGGAGAGCCGGGCCTTGTACAAGTGTCCCTGTCAGGGCTTAGGAAAGGCTCTTCCTCTCTGCAGCCTCTCTGGGTCCCCCTACCACTGTCCGGCCCAGGGGCAGGAGCCGCTGCCCTCTGCCCCCGTCTGTACGGCCATTCCTGCCCTCTGCCCCCATCTGTAGGGCTGTCCCTGCCCCCCAGAGGAGGGGAGGGCGAAAACCCTCCATGGTGAGGCCTGGCCATGGGGCAAAGGCGATTCTGAAACATGGGTCGCTCATGCGCTGTTCCTGATGTGGGCTGGTGCCCCCACTCTGCCTAATGCACTGTGGGGGAGCCCCTGAGGGAGTTTCCATCCCTAGCCAGTCGGTGCTGGGACCGTACCCACCATCCCTGCTGTCTTCACTGGTGGTCACTGGTGCCTACACTCCGCCCAGGCTATAACCCACATTATGGACCATAGGTCTGCCTGACCTACAGCCGGAAGCCGGGCCGCCCGCTCCCCAAGGAACGTGACTCTCGCAAAGGTGCTGCTGCTGCTGCTACTGTTCTTACAAGTGTGGCCTTTCCCGAGGCGGAAGAGTGCCACACACCACTCGCCAACGTGATACCGTCCCCGTGGGTGTAGCATGCCTAGGCCGCCCCGGCAGAGGCTCCTCCGTGCACTGGGGCAGGTACGTCGCGGTTCTAGAAGCACATGGGCACATGGCTCCCTTCAGTGCCTAATTTTTATTATTGTTTTTAATTTTTGGGAGGGGGGTATGTCCAGTTAAGCTGTGTCTAGTTCCTCCCGTTGCTAAGGACTTGTGGAGCCTTGGGCGCCCGCTGGCTCGTGTGTACTGAGCGCGGGAGTCAACACATGCCTCTGGGGCAACGGTGTCACTAAGCAACTTCCTCTGCTAGCCCCCAGGCTGTTTACACTGCAGAGGGGAAGTTGCATTCTAACCTTAGAGCTGGTTGGGTTTCGGCTCGAATGAGCTCTCCCTGGGGGGCTCTGTTCTGGCCCCCCGACATCTCAGCGCTGGTGCGGTGGGGGACAGCACGGAGGGGGCCTTGGTTACACACTGAAAGGTCCAGAACGGGGTGTGTCCAGCGTTACGGGGAAGAGAAGGCTTGTGGAGCTGGAATGGCCGTGCTGGGCCGGGTTCTGGACTGCATTGACAATGGTTTCAAGGGTATTTTTACTCTCCCTGTGCAATGTTGCAAGCCAAGTTGCACCGCGTTTTCTAAGAACGGTTCTGCCGCCACACGAGAAGAACAAAACAATAAAACCGTTGAGGTGCACTTTACCCACGAGGCTCCTTTCTCCTTCGGGCGGGAAGGGGGGCCCAACGGGCCACCGCAACTGCTAGTCGGCCGCAGGCCTCGCTCTGTCGGCCCAGCGGTTACGCGCTTCCCCTTCAATCGGCGGTGGGCCCAGCTTCCATGGGGGGCAGACTGCTGGCCTTCATTTGCCCCCGTGCTGAAACCCTCCCCCGCCCAACACATGTGAGAGACCCAGGCCCAGCGTGACCCAGGTCCAGGCCAATTCTGTGACCGAGTCAGCGAGCAGAAGTGGCTGCAAGGTACTTGAGTGGGGACAGCGCTGCCCCTGGCTTGGGGGCTGTCTCCCTCCCCCATGCAGGGACCGGGCTGCTGTGGCAGGGCCCTAGTTTTGTTGGGCTTATAAGCACACAGGGTCTTTTTTCAAGGGGAAAGGCAAGACACCCTGTTTATTGAGAATACGAAAAAGCAGCACCCGCATTCACCCCCCCACCCCGCATGATTTATAGTTACCAACCTGGCCTGGCGCAAGTCAAGCTTACTGGCCAAGACTGAACACAAGGGAGGAGGCAGGGTCTATTGATCATGATTTGAGGCTGGGCTTGCCGGGCTGAACCCAGAGTCCCCTGGCAAGAACACTCCATTTTATACTTCTGAGAGCCCACTTCAGTCTAGTGTTTCTTAAACTTTAAGACTGAGGAACACCAAACAATTTTTTTTTATGGGGAACACCAAAGATTTTTTTGTCAAGCAAACAAAACAAAAAAATCCAAAACCCCCCCATGGAACCTGGAAGTCGAAATGCGCTACGACCCCCCCAGGAAGACTGCCCCATAACAGTCTGAAAACGTAGGCCACAAAAAAGTAAGGATAATAATAAACAAATGGTAAATAAGATCATGGTCTGGCCAGGAGGGAGAGGAGAGGAGGGAACTTGGGGCAGGGTGTCTGGCCAGGAGGGAGGGTGCAGGAGGGGACTTGGGGCAGGGTGTCAGAGCAAGCTGGGAATGCGGGGTCTTGGCAGGGGGAGGGGAGTGAGGGGGGGTTTGGGTGCGGGGTCTGGTCTTGAGGGGGGACACTTACCTGGCTTGGCAGCAAGACTTCAGGGAGCATGCTCTTGTTCCTCCGGGGGGGAGGAGGGTGGACAGCTCAGTTCCTTCCTTCCCCCCGCCCCCCCCCATGCAGCAGGGAACCCAGTGCAGCTGCAGTACCAGGCCAGGCTTCGCACTGGCAGGGCCGGGGGGGGGGGAGGAGGAGAATAGTAGAAACCCCGACCGTCCCTGCCAGATTAAACTCTGCCATTTCCCCAGCAGGCTGGGGAGAGGTAGCAGCAGCGCGTGGGGGGGTAGCAGAGCCCAAGCACACCCCGAGGCGGGGGAGGGGGGGGAACAGCAGAGCCCAAGCACACCCCGAGGCGGGGGGGAGGGGGGAACAGCAGAGCCCAAGCACACCCCGAGGCGGGGGATGGGGGGGGGGAACAGCAGAGCCCAAGCACACCCCGAGGCGGGGATGGGGGGGGAACAGCAGAGCCCAAGCACACCCCGAGGCGGGGGATGGGGGGGGAACAGCAGAGCCCAAGCACACCCCGAGGCGGGGGATGGGGGGGGAACAGCAGAGCCCAAGCACACCCCGAGGCGGGGGATGGGGGGGGAACAGCAGAGCCCAAGCACACCCTGAGGCGGGGGGGGGGGAGGGGAACAGCAGAGCCCAAGCACAACCTGAGGCGGGGGGGGAGGAGGAACAGCAGAGCCCAAACACACCCCGAGGCGGGGGGGGGGGGAACAGCAGAGCCCAAGCACACCCTGAGGCGAGGGGGGGGGAACAGCAGAGCCCAAGCACACCCTGAGGCGGGGGGGGGGGGAACAGCAGAGCCCAAGCACACCCCGAGGCGGGGGGGGGGGGGGACAGCAGAGCCCAAGCACACCCTGAGAGGGGGGGGGGGAAACAGCAGAGCCCAAGCACACCCGTGGGGGGGGGGGGAACAGCAGAGCCCAAGCACACCCCAAGGCGGGGGGGGGGGGGGGAAAGCAGAGCCCAAGCACACCCCGAGGCGGGGGGGGGAGGGGGAACAGCAGAGCCCAAGCACACCCCGAGGCGGGGGGGAGGGGGAACAGCAGAGCCCAAGCACACCCCGAGGCGGGGGGGGGGAACAGCAGAGCCCAAGCACACCCCGAGGCGGGGGGGGGGAAGAACAGCAGAGCCCAAGCACACCCCGAGGCGGGGGGGGGGGGAAAGCAGAGCCCAAGCACACCCCGAGGTGGGGGGGGGGAACAGCAGAGCCCGAGCACACCCCGAGGCGGGGGGGGGGGGAACAGCAGAGCCCGAGCACACCCCGAGGCGGGGGGGGGGGGGGAACAGCAGAGCCCGAGCACACCCCGAGGCGGGGAGGGGGGGGAACAGCAGAGCCCGAGCACACCCCGAGGGCGGGGGGGGGGGACAGCAGAGCCCGAGCACACCCCGAGGCGGGGGGGGGGAAACAGCAGAGCCCGAGCACACCCCGAGGCGGGGGGGGGGGGGAACAGCAGAGCCCAAGCCCACCCCGAGGCGGGGGGGGGGGGGGAACAGCAGAGCCCGAGCACACCCCGAGGCGGGGGGGGGGGGGAACAGCAGAGCCCGAGCACACCCCGAGGCGGGGGGGGGGGGAACAGCAGAGCCCGAGCACACCCCGAGGCGGGGGGGGAACAGCAGAGCCCAAGCACACCCCGAGGCGGGGGGGGGGGGGGAACAGCAGAGCCCAAGCACAGCCCGAGGCGGGGGGGGGGGGGAACAGCAGAGCCCGAGCACACCCCGAGGGCGGGGGGGGGGGGGGAACAGCAGAGCCCAAGCACACCCCGAGGCGGGGGGGGGGGGGAACAGCAGAGCCCAAGCACACCCCGAGGTGGGGGGGGGAGGGGAACAGCAGAGCCCAAGCACACCCTGAGGCGGGGGGGGAGGGGGAACAGCAGAGCCCAAACACACCCCGAGGCGGGGGGGGGGGGGAACAGCAGAGCCCAAACACACCCCGAGGCGGGGGGGGGGGAACAGCAGAGCCCAAGCACACCGCGAGGCGGGGGAGGGGGGGGTGGGGAACAGCAGAGCCCAAGCACACCCTGAGGCGGGGGGGGGGAGGGGAACAGCAGAGCCCAAGCACACCCTGAGGCGGGGGGGGAGGGGGAACAGCAGAGCCCAAACACACCCCGAGGCGGGGGGGGGAGGGGGAACAGCAGAGCCCAAGCACACCCCGAGGCGGGGGAGGGGGGGGAACAGCAGAGCCCAAACACACCCCGAGGCGAGGGGGGGGGGGAAACAGCAGAGCCCAAGCACACCCTGAGGCGGGGGGGGGGAAAGCAGAGCCCAAGCACACCCCGAGGCGGGGGGGGGGGGGACAGCAGAGCCCGAGCACACCCCGAGGCGGGGGGGGAACAGCAGAGCCCAAGCACACCCTGAGGCGGGGGGGGGGGGGAACAGCAGAGCCCAAGCACACCCCGAGGCGGGGGGGGGGGGAGACAGCAGAGCCCAAGCACACCCCGAGGCGGGGGGAGGGGGGGGAACAGCAGAGCCCAAGCACACCCCGAGGCGGGGGGAGGGGGAGAACAGCAGAGCCCAAGCACACCCCGAGGCGGGGGGGAGGGAGGGGGAACAGCAGAGCCCAAGCACACCCCGAGGCGGGGGATGGGGGGGGGAACAGCAGAGCCCAAGCACACCCCGAGGCGGGGGATGGGGGGGGGGAACAGCAGAGCCCAAGCACACCCCGAGGCGGGGGATGGGGGGGAACAGCAGAGCCCAAGCACACCCCGAGGCGGGGGATGGGGGGGGGAACAGCAGAGCCCAAGCACACCCCGAGGCGGGGGATGGGGGGGGGAACAGCAGAGCCCAAGCACACCCCGAGGCGGGGGGGGGGGGGAACAGCAGAGCCCAAGCACACCCCGAGGCGGGGGGGAGAGGGGAACAGCAGAGCCCAAGCACACCCCGAGGCGGGGGGGAGGGGGGGAACAGCAGAGCCCAAGCACACCCCGAGGCGGGGGGGAGAGGGGAACAGCAGAGCCCAAGCACACCCCGAGGCGGGGGAGAGGGGGGGGACAGCAGAGCCCAAGCACACCCCGAGGCGGGGGAGAGGGGGGGGACCAGCAGAGCCCAAGCACACCCCGAGGCGGGGGAGAGGGGGGGGACAGCAGAGCCCAAGCACACCCCGAGGCGGGGGGGGGGGGAACAGCAGAGCCCAAGCACACCCCGAGGCGGGCGGGGGGGGGAACAGCAGAGCCCAAGCACACCCCGAGGCGGGGGGAGGGGGGAACAGCAGAGCCCAAGCACACCCCGAGGCGGGGGGAGGGGGAACAGCAGAGCCCAAGCACACCCCGAGGCGGGGGGGAGGGGGGAACAGCAGAGCCCAAGCACACCCCGAGGCGGGGGGGAGGGGGGAACAGCAGAGCCCAAGCACACCCCGAGGCGGGGGGGGGGGGGGGGAACAGCAGAGCCCAAGCACAGCCCGAGGCGGGGGGGAGGGGGGAACAGCAGAGCCCAAGCACACCCTGAGGCGGGGGGGAGGGGGGAACAGCAGAGCCCAAGCACACCCGGAGGCGGGGGGGGGGGGGGAACAGCAGAGCCCAAGCACACCCCGAGGCGGGGGGGGGGGGAACAGCAGAGCCCGAGCACACCCCGAGGCGAGGGGGGGGAACAGCAGAGCCCGAGCACACCCCGAGGCGGGGGGGGGGGGGGGAACAGCAGAGCCCAAGCACACCCTGAGGCGGGGGGGAGGGGGGAACAGCAGAGCCCAAGCACACCCGGAGGCGGGGGGGGGGAACAGCAGAGCCCGAGCACACCCCGAGGCGGGGGGGGGGGGACAGCAGAGCCCGAGCACACCCTGAGGCGGGGGGGGGGGGAACAGCAGAGCCCAAGCACACCCTGAGGCGGGGGGGAGGGGGGAACAGCAGAGCCCAAGCACACCCCGAGGGGGGGGGGGAACAGCAGAGCCCAAGCACACCCCGAGGCGGGGGGGAAACAGCAGAGCCCAAGCACACCCCGAGGGGGGGGGGGAACAGCAGAGCCCAAGCACACCCCAAGGGGGGGGGGGGAACAGCAGAGCCCAAGCACACCCCGAGGCGGGGGGGGGGGGGAACAGCAGAGCCCAAGCACACCCCAAGGCGGGGGAGGGGGGGGGAACAGCAGAGCCCAAGCATACCCCGAGGGGGGGGGGAACAGCAGAGCCCAAGCACACCCCGAGGCGGGGGAGGGGGGGGAACAGCAGAGCCCAAGCACACCCCGAGGCGGGGGAGGGGGGGGAACAGCAGAGCCCAAGCACACCCCGAGGCGGGGGAGGGGGGGGGAACAGCAGAGCCCAAGCACACCCTGAGGCGGGGGGGAGGGGGGAACAGCAGAGCCCAAGCACACCCGGAGGGGCGGGGGGGGGGGGAACAGCAGAGCCCGAGCACACCCCGAGGCGGGGGGGGGGGACAGCAGAGCCCGAGCACACCCTGAGGCGGGGGGGGGGAACAGCAGAGCCCAAGCACACCCTGAGGCGGGGGGGAGGGGGAACAGCAGAGCCCAAGCACACCCCGAGGGGGGGGGGAACAGCAGAGCCCAAGCACACCCCGAGGCGGGGGGGAAACAGCAGAGCCCAAGCACACCCCAAGGGGGGGGGGGGGGAACAGCAGAGCCCAAGCACACCCCAAGGGGGGGGGGGGAACAGCAGAGCCCAAGCACACCCCGAGGCGGGGGAGGGGGGGGAACAGCAGAGCCCAAGCACACCCCGAGGCGGGGGAGGGGGGGGGAACAGCAGAGCCCAAGCATACCCCGAGGGGGGGGGGGAACAGCAGAGCCCAAGCACACCCCAAGGGGGGGGGGGGGAACAGCAGAGCCCAAGCACACCCCGAGGCGGGGGAGGGGGGGGGAACAGCAGAGCCCAAGCACACCCCAAGGCGGGGGAGGGGGGGGGAACAGCAGAGCCCAAGCATACCCCGAGGGGGGGGGGGAACAGCAGAGCCCAAGCACACCCCGAGGCGGGGGAGGGGGGGGGAACAGCAGAGCCCAAGCACACCCCGAGGCGGGGGAGGGGGGGGGGAACAGCAGAGCCCAAGCACACCCCGAGGGGGGGGAACAGCAGAGCCCAAGCACACCCCGAGGGGGGGGGGGAACAGCAGAGCCCAAGCACACCCCGAGGCGGGGGAGGGGGGGGGAACAGCAGAGCCCAAGCACACCCCGAGGGGGGGGGGGAACAGCAGAGCCCAAGCACACCCTGAGGCGGGGGGGGGGGGGGGAACAGCAGAGCCCAAGCACACCCTGAGGCGGGGGGGGGGGGGGGAACAGCAGAGCCCAAGCACACCCCGAGGCGGGGGAGGGGGGGGGAACAGCAGAGCCCAAGCACACCCTGAGGCGGGGGGGAGGGGGCAACAGCAGAGCCCAAGCACACTCTGAGGCCGGGGGGGGGGGGAACAGCAGAGCCCAAGCACACCCCGAGGCGGGGGAGGGGGGGGGGGGAACAGCAGAGCCCAAGCACACCCCGAGGGGGGGGGGGGGAACAGCAGAGCCCAAGCACACCCCGAGGGGGGGGGGGAACAGCAGAGCCTGAGCCGGGTTCCCTGCAGGTGGCGGTTCTAAGGGGAGCAGCTCCTCACCTCCGGCCACCTTCCCCTCCCAGCAGCAGCTGTAAAAGCTGCTGCCTGCACATGTGGAGGAGGCAGCTGCAAGGCACCGGAGGCCCCGTGGGACCAGGGCCGTGCTGCGGGCTGGGAGGGAGGGGGGCAGCCGCAGCGGGAGCTGTCTGTGGGCTCTGCAGGGGGCGGGGGAGTCGAATCGTTTCTGTTCTTTCCACGCACACCTCCGACTGCCTCGCGGTACGCTGGTGCGCCGCGGACCAGTTTTAGAAACGCTGCTCTATGGGTGTGCGGCATCATGCTGCAGGCCTTGCTATGTTCCTCTTGGGGTTTCCTCTGCAGTTCTCCTTGGCTGCTTATGTTCTGGCTTTCTTCTCTCTCGTCTGTGGTTTTCTCTTCCGGCATGTCTTGCAGGGTCCCAGGCTATGTACTCCAAGGATGGAAACTCCCATCCCAGCCTGTTCAGCTGCAGGCCCCCCATATTGATTTTTACGTGGCACCACCAAACAAGGCGCAGAGAATTTCCTGTTAGACAAGGAGTTTCAGGCAGGGTTACATCCTTACTCGCTTGCTTTGCAATGCAGACAAGAGGGACAACTTAATCTGTGATGCTAACAAAAACATCCTACAGCAAACATTGCCTAATCAGGAGAGGCAGGGTGAACAGAAGTATACAGAACTTACAAGCAAATCATTAGAGGGCTTATTACAGTCGTGGTACTTACATTCTGATACCAACACTAACATACTCTGTTTTGGCTACAGTTCTGGGGCAGGGAAGCCCCCGTATCAGCTCTCTAGAGGGGACAAAGTTCAGAGAGCTCCCTGCTGCAGTAGCTTGGGCATGTGCTAACCGCCCGAGCGATCGCCGGTCAGCCTGGGGCACGGAGCAGCGAGTGGTGCGAACACCCAAAGCTGGCCCACTGCACCCAACCCAGTGCAGTTGTGGCCCCTGGGGAGGGCCCAGTTTGCATGGGGGTTGATGTGGTCTCCCAGGCTGTCTGGCTCTGTGCGGGAAGGAGGGGTGTTCTGCCAGCATGCGCCGCACTGGGAGGGGGTGTACCGCTGTAAGCGCCGGTCAGAAAATCACCCCCAACCGCTGCGCACCCCATGGCTTTGAAGTCATCAGGTCCTGTCCCAGGCAGGAAGCCCAGGCAGAGGCAGCCCTGACCCAGAAAACCCCCAGGCCTTTCCTCTCCTCTGGCCCTGGTGGAGCCCAAAGTGTGGGCCTCTGCCCCTCTCTGCTTCCGAACCAGGGTGGGTGGGGAGAGACGCCCGATGGATCAGCAGCAGCCTGGCTCTTCCTCCTTATGTACCCCCTTCCCCCGGGGCTCACTGGGAGCCCAGGCACCAGGCTCAAGGCTGGGAGGGGTTTCTTGGGCTCGATGTGAAATATGGCTCCAGGGCAAGCACAGTCGCTAGGAAGACTCAGAGTCTGGGCCCAGGGTGGGGTTCCCTGCTCAGCCGGGACAGAGCCGAGAGCAGGCAGATTTGCGTCCCAGCAGGGCTCAGTTCCCCAAGGCAGCTCTAGGTGTTTATTTCCAGGGGTGGGTTACGTGGGGCGCAGGGGCCGTCCTATGTGGAACACGCCATGCGCTGGGCCCTTTCTTATGGGCCCTTACGACACTGGGTGTCACAAGGAGGAGGGAGAAAACTTGTGCATCTTGGCCTCTGAGGACAGGACAAGAAGCAATGGGCTTACACTGCAGCAAGGGAGGTTTAGGTTGGACATTAGGAAAAAGTCCCTAACTGTCAGGGTGGTTAAACACTGGAATAAATTGCCCAGGGAGGTTATGGAAACTCCATCTCTGGAGATATTTAAGAGTAGGTTAGATAAATGGTCTAGACAGTACTGGGTCCTGCCGTGATGGCAGGGGGCTGGACTCGATGACCTCTCGAGGTCCCTGCCAGTCTGAGTGTTCTAGGATTACCTCTGGAGGGAGCGCTCTGCAAGCATCTGGCTCCTGGGGCCACCCTCCCCGGCTCCTCAGCCTGTCTCACGCTAAGCAACGCCCGGCTGCGCACACCCTCACCCCCAGCTCCAGCAGCAGAGAACCGGCATCTCTGCTTCACCCACCTCATCACGCAAGGGGTAGCCGTGGCAGATGGGCACCAGCCTCTGCCCGGAGATGCTGGGGCGCTGGAGACAGAGACGGGCTGGTTGGCTGGCACAAGCAAGCCCTGAGGCACCGCCGGCGCTTGTACTGGGTGGGCCAAGGGGTTTCCTAGGGCTGCTAAAGGGTTTCAGAGAACCACCAGCTGGCAACTCTACAGCAGCCTCATTACCTGAGCTTGGGAATCACCTCCCCACGCAGGGCCCCAGCCCTGGAATGGGGCTGCTGGCAATGCCCTGCCGGGCAGGGTGCTTGGAGAGCCGGGGGGCGATTATTTGCTACCTTTGTCCCACAGGGCCGCTCCCAGCTTCTACCACTGACTCACCGCACACCCCATCTGCCCTCAGCCAGTGACCCACCCACAGCCTGTGCACTTAGCCACAGGGCTCTGCACCTGTCCCTGCTTCTACACCTGCTCTCAGCCCTGCCCCCTAGCCTCTGCTCCTTACACCAGCTGGAGCCTTTCTGCCGTTCCACCTGCTCTCAATAAACATCCCACTGCCACCCCCACACCCCTTCCTCCTCAGCCAACTGCCATGGCACAGCCCTTGTATAACAGCCCTCCAAAGCACCTCAGGTGGGCTCAGGCTGTGTGGGATGGCTGGCTAGTGAGACCAGGGCTGTGGGAGCCAGGCAGGGCCCAAGGGTCAACTAGAGTCAATGTTGGTTCCAGATACAGAGCTGCACGACTAGCTGCTTGTGTGTAGCGCTGGCAGCCCAGTGCAGGGGGGCGCTTTGCAGAGCAGGAAATGCAGCTGTCTGGGCTGCATGGGCCCAGCGTGCTCGTGAGACACAAGGCCGTGCCACGGCTTCAGAGGGAAGGAATCTGGCTGAAGCCTGCAGGAGGTGGTAGGGAGACAGGAGGCTGTTGGCTGCAGTGGCATTTCCCCAGGAGGCTGGGGGCAGTGCCGGCTGGGGGGAGAGGGGCCTCACAGATACAGGGCATCACAGCTCAGTTGTGCATCCAGAGAGCTGAAAAAACTTAAAAATCAATGAACAGTCCTGCAGCTCCTTGGAGACCAGCAAAAACTACAGAGGGGAGCATGCGGTTTGCTGGGCACAGCCCGCCTCTTCAGCTGACTGGAGTTTAAGGGGTCTAGGCTCCAAATCCGCAGCAGAGAAAGAGGCGATGGGGAGGGAAAGAAAAGGAGGAAAAAATGGGCAAACCAGCCAATCAGAGTGCCCACGCTACATGAAGCTGATAGTGGGTTCGAAGTGCTCTTAAGTAGCTGGTGTTTGGCTTTTTGTGTCATCTGGCTGTGGAATGTAGTGGGTAATACAGTTCAAGTTGTTGTTGAAATCTCTGTTGCAGGTAACAGACTTGTAAATGAAATTAAGTGCTGCAGCTCCCCTTTCAAGCTGGTTTTTAAAACTGGCTTGTAATAAAATGGAGACTTTGAGCTCCCTTAGTGAGTGCCCGGGCAAGGGGAAATGTTCTGCAACAGGTTCTCCGTTTCCTTTTTGAATATCTGGTTTGTGTCCATTAATCCCTCATCGTAGAGATGTCTTGTCTGGCTGGCCTGTCAACTGCACAGCCCTTGTGCTGACCCCAGAGGTTTATTTAGGAAGGACTCGAGATCCCATTGGAAAGGGGAATGGGGAAATGGTTACGCTCCAGGAAGTCCTCCCATAGGGACCAGGGCTGCGGCTTGTTGCTCATGCCTTTCCCTGGCTAATAAAGGAAGCTCCCCACAAAGGGCAGTGTGTTGCAGAGGATCCACCCCTCCAGGAAACACCCTCGCTCCACAAGCTACAGCCCCACACACTGAAACCGCCTGTTGTCTCGGTTCTGACAGGCACCCTTTGGCTGTCACCACGTCCCTTTATCTCCCGCTCATTTCCATTGCTGGCAGGTGTCTGGGATGGGTTCCCCTTCCCTGCCCTGGGCTGGGAGGTGGGGGACGGCAGAGCCTGGCATAACTCACTGGCTGACAGGGAGGGGGCACAGCTCCCGCCTGCAGGAATAGGACGTCCCTGCGTGACAGCATTGCTTGGTGGCTCCTGTCCACGCTAACAGCATCAGGGCACACACTTACTATAGCCACGTTATCCCTTAAGAGCACACATTGTACCATGGCTATGACCACGGAGAGTTACTGGCTTGCAACAGGGCCCTCGTAGGTTCCCCTGTGCCGACAAGCCGCCGGTAAATGATGGATTTGTAGTGGTGCCTTTGCTGGGCTGCAGACAAAAGTTGCTTGCAAAGAACAGGGGGCCTTTTGCCCAGGGGCCTTTATGTCGCTGAGGGCCAGGCTGCCTCCGCGTGGTCCGAGGGGGGTGGTGCCCGGCACAGAAGGGGCACGGTTGACCCGCAGGGGGCAGGAACCGTTTGTGCCAGCACTCACCAGAGCAGCCCGCTTGCTAGAGGCAGCAGGCTCCATTTGTGTAGCCAACAGGCGCGCAGGCCAGGGCTTGTCTCAGCCTTTCGCCCCTGGGCTCACTATAGGTGCATGTCCCGGGCTCCGCGAGCCGTAGCTTTGACGGTGCTGAACCGACACAAGTTGTGTCTGAAACCCTGCCCCGCAGCTCAGAGCCCTACCTGTCCCGGGGGTGCCGGTGGGGACTCCCTGAGGGGCTAGGACTGGCAGCACTACTGGGGCTGGTGCGGAGCTCTCTGCGGGCCTGGAGCGGAGTCCAGGGTCCAGTCTTCTCTGCTGGACAGGAGCCGCTTTCCGCACAGAGCCTGCGAGGCCCTGGCCGCGGGTCAGGGCCGCGGGTGTTGCTGGGTGCAGACTGTGGGTGTTCTGAAACGGTTGGCCGGATGCTCTCTGGGTCCTCCACACACAGCTCTTACTGCCCCTCCATCCCGGCCGTGAAGGGCTGGGCTCCCCCCGCGACACTCCCCTGGGGTGAGACAAGCCCCGCCAGATCCATCTCACGTGTGACAGTGACCCCGCCGCCTCTGCCCCAGAGGGGAAGGTGAGCGCACGAGCCGGCCGTGCCCTTCGCTAGCGGTTTATTGCAAATAGCCACCCCCCCCTCCAGCCCAGAGAAAACAGCCTCTAGCCCCCCGGTTCTGTCTGCACCACGCACCCTTGGGGGTGGGGGAGTCCCTGGGGGGCCACTCCGCCCTCAGCTCTGCCTGTGGGAGCTGGGCTGTTAGTCTGCTAGAGCTGCTCCCACCCAGTGGCCCAAGCCAGCCGGGCGGTGTCACGCTTGCTCCGCTGCTGGAAGACTTGCCTCGCAACAGGACAAAGGTTGGCCCAGCAGCCTGGGCAGGGAGCCAGGACCATGTCTCGTTAACCCCTGAGCGTCCCAGCAGCTGAACCGTGGGGCTCAGAGGGCGCCGCACCCCCCTGCCGTGGGAACGAGGGAGTCGCCGCCTCACCTCAGACAGCGCCTCTCCGTGTCCCACTGCCACTGGGCAGCAATGGGGTTCGCGGCCCAGCCGGAAACCTGCACCCGCCCGAGCCCTCCTCCCACGAGCCCGGGGGCAGCTCCCCGGCTTGCACGGGGCTCGTTCCAACGCGGCGTGGGGCGGCCAATGGGCCTCGCCGGGGCCTCGGCGCGGGGTGCACTTTGCTCTGGGAGCCTCAGGCCCAGCGACTTTGCTTCGCTCCCCGGGGGCTGGGCCTGGCTCCTGGGGGGAGGAGGACGAGACGTGCACCCCGCTCCAGGGCAGCCCTGGGGCACACGTGGCTTCCCTGCTGCTGAGAGCGTGGCCTGCCCCGGACAGCGAGGCGGCTTAGCTCTCCCAGTGCCACCTCACGCAGGGGCTGTGACCGCGCGGGGGATGGTTTTGGTCTCTTGACTGGTACTGGACATTTGCTCAAATCGCATTTTTCCCAGCTAAAAGGCCGTGGCCCCCACCCCCCGCCGGTGCTGCAAGCGGGTCCAGCCTGAGCCCCCGAGACGGGCTGGGCTGGGTCAGTGCCGGTAGGAGCCCCTTTCCACGCTCACCGGCCGGGCAGGCAGTAAACGGCAGCCCCCTCCCCGGGCCAGCATTGGGCCACTGTGCCGGGAGAGCCAACGCCAGACCCCCCACTCCCCGCAGATTGTGAGGCCCTGGCAGCCCAGACAATTGCTCCCTGCCTGCACTCCATGCCCCGTGGCACTGGCATGCAGGCCTGGGCCGTGGGCCTTCCCAAGCTCCTGGGCACAGCCGGCTGCTCCCAGCCCCGAGCGGCTTCCTAGAGCCGTGGAGTTTAGTGCGTGAGCCGCTACGGCACGAGCGAAACGCTGCTGGCTCTGGGCTACGCTGCAGGCAGCCTCATTCTCTCTGCTGGTGCTCACAGGGCCACTGGGCGGGACAGGCGTGCGGGGGACGTTCACTCCCTCCAACCCCCTGCCATGCCCGGGCCAAGCGTGTGGAGCCTTGGCCAAGGCCGACTCCCCACAAGCAGCCCCAGGCGTCTGGCACCTGTTTTCACACGTGCACCTGGAGACCCCAGGGCCTCCTTCTGCGAAGGGCTGAGCGCCCTCGTGCCCCGCGGCTGCGCCTGGCCGGGGGCGGCTGCTCGGCGGTTCTGCAAACAGGCCCCTCGGGGGGACGGCTCTTTAGGGGCCCTGCTGAGCAGGGAAGGGTTCTCTACAAAACCGACCCAGGGATTTGCCGGAGAGCCAGCCACACGCTCCCACTGCCCCCCAGGGCTGCTCGGCGCGGGAGCTAGCCTCGTCCTCTGGCCGCTCCGCAGCCGCTTGCCCCTCCCCAGGCCCCCCCTGGAGACGCTCAGCCCTGCCCGGCGCACAGCAAAACCAGCTCCCAAGTCAGCAGCAAGGAGCTGCCCGTGCATTCAGCAGGAGCCTGGTGTGCTTCTGTCTATAAAAGGACTTGCTCCATCAGTCCCCAGGCCCTGCTCTGCCCCAGCCCCTGGCTCTCAGGCATGTGGGGAATGCGCCCGCAGACTCTTTAGTCACTGTCTTTCCCAGCCTTTCCCCAAATATGGTACCTGGGCACAGAGTCATTGCTGTGATGCAGGGCCTGGGGAGGGGCTGGCGGGGCTGGGGGGGGGAGCAGGGAGGGGGTGGTGGTGACATCATTGTCCGCACAGCTGGCCTTTTAGCACACCGGCCAGCCTCCAGCGTCTGCAGATTCCAGACTCCGGGGCAGCGCGTCCGCCACAAGCATCTTCTGTAAGTGCGTCCTTCAGCTGGCAGCCTAGAGCGGGGCAGCCCGGGGGAGAGCAGGGGGAAGGAGACTGCAGGCCGAGGCGGCTAAACAGAGAGCCAGCGGGGGGAGGCTGGGGCACCCTCCTGCAGCCCTGCTCTGGGCTCTGGCCTTGCCAGGGGCTCTAGCCAGTGGTGGACGTGGCAGGGTTCTCGGTTGCAAAGCCTGGCACAGGGGCCTTTGGCTCCTCGGTGGGTTTGCTGGGGGGAGGCTGCTCCCTGTGGATTCCCCCCTTCTCTGTGTGCTAACACTGGCAGGCGGGGGGTGGCTGCAGGGCCTGGCCCCTCTCTGTGCCGAGCAGTGTCCCAGCCGGAGAGCGGAAGGGGGCAGAGGTGGATGCTGAGGGCATGCTGCCTCTGTGCAGGGCCCTCCGGTGCCCGCCCAGCCAGCTGCTCTGAGTGATGCTTCCCAGAGCTGCAGGCGCCCATCATGCAGGCTGTGCGGCGCCCGCCGGAGCACCGGCTCGCGAAAGGAAGGAAGAAGGTTCCCGGCCCAAAGCAAAACTTCTTTCTGTCTCTCCCACTGCCTGCCTGGCCCCGGCTGGGGTGGGAAGTGAGCCCTGCCTGGCTGGGCGCCTGGCCCCGGCTGGGGTGGGAAGTTAGCCGTAACTGGCTGGGCGCCTGGCCCCGGCTGGGGTGGGAAGTTAGCCCTGCCTGGCTGGGCGCCTGGCCCCGGCTGCGGTGGGAAGTTAGCCGTAACTGGCCGGGCGCCTGGCCCCGGCTGGGGTGGGAAGTTAGCCGTAACTGGCTGGGCGCCTGGCCCCGGCTGGGGTGGGAAGTTAGCCGTAACTGGCTGGGCGCCTGGCCCCGGCTGGGGTGGGAAGTTAGCCGTAACTGGCTGGGCGCCTGGCCCTGGCTGGGCTGGGAAGTTAGCCCTGCCTGGCTGGGCGCCTGGCCCCGGCTGGGGTGGGAAGTTAGCCGTAACTGGCTGGGCGCCTGGCCCCGGCTGGGCTGGGAAGTTAGCCGTAACTGGCTGGGCGCCTGGCCCCGGCTGGGGTGGGAAGTTAGCCGTAACTGGCTGGGCGCCTGGCCCCGGCTGGGCTGGGAAGTTAGCCGTAACTGGCTGGGCGCCTGGCCCCGGCTGGGGTGGGAAGTTAGCCGTAACTGGCTGGGCGCCTGGCCCCGGCTGGGGTGGGAAGTTAGCCCTGCCTGGCTGGGTGCCTGGCCCCGGCTGGGGTGGGAAGTTAGCCGTAACTGGCCGGGCGCACGGTGTGTTAGCCGTGTGCACTAGCCCCAGAGGGGAGCGGGGCAGGAGGCAGGCACTGGGGAGTTGGCAGAAGTAATGACCTCTGACCAAGGAAGCCAGTGAAATGGACCCTGCCGGGGCGGGAACTGACTGGAGAAGGTGCCCAGGGTGGGGCTCAGGGACTCTCAGGGCTTGTGTGCCTTGCCCAGCCACTGCGGGGGGGGGGGGGGTTAGCCCCAGCAGCGAAAGGGGTCTCCCAGGGGCTCTCAAAGGACAGAGCACGACACCAAAGCAACAGGCCACCTGCAAAAGCAAGCTCAGGAAGCTGGCTGGGGTTGGTGCTGTCTGCTGCCCAGCCCAGCCCCCCATGGCAATGGCTTAGTGCAGTAATGGGCAAGCTAGGCTAGCGAGCGGGCCACGTGAGTGGCCCTCCAGCTCGGCGGATGGGGCGCTGGCGGCCCTAGAGCGTGCGGGTGGTGCCAACGGAACCGTGGCAGGCCTGGGACTGGCTGCAGAGGGGGCGCCCGGCTCCCAGGCAATGCCGTGTGCCATCTGCGCGCACCACACGGCAGCGCCCTGGCTTCACAGGCGCCTCGCTCTAGTAACACCGGTAGGCAGACAACCGCGCCGACGGAAACCAGCGCAATCGGGCCACCCTGCGCGTGGGCCACGCTAAACAATGAGTCTCGTGGGCTGCCTGTAGGACCCGGTGGGCACACAGCCCCCCGGTGGGGTAGCGCCTCCCCCCTTTGCAGGGTGCACGTCTGGGGGTGAAGCCAGTTGGGCCCCGAGAAACGCCGGGAGCTGCACTTAGCACACAGCTGCATTGGGCCGATCCGGCGCCTTCCCTGCAGCGGCCCAGTGAGCCGGGCACCGGGAGCAGGCCCCGCTGCCCTGTGCCGGGGATTCGCCCGGAGCCCGAGGCCGCCCAGCCCCGGGGATTCCTAGAGATGTCCAGCCGCGCCCCTGCCGTTGCAGCCAGGGAGGGGCAGCGAGGGCACGGGGGCCCTACGCGCCTCATGCTAGGCTTGGTCTCCTCCGCACAGTTGGACTGCGGGGCTCGCCCTGGCCTGGCGGCAGGAATTGCCTGAGGTGCCTCTGGGTGCCGTGGCCCATTGCCTGTGCGGAGGGTGCTAGCCGTGCAGCCCCTGCGGGGAGGTTTGGGGCGACGCACTGCCCTCAGGCCTGGCGTCCTCTGGGACCCTCCCTCTGCTGGGGGCCAACAGGAACTCCTGGCACCCAAGGAGCGGCCAGCCCGAACGCGTCTGCCTGGGGCATTGGAAAGGGACTCGCCCAGGCCTGGCTGTTCTGCACTCACTGGGCAGCTGCCGATGGCCTCGGACCATCTACGAGCCCCTCCGGAGCCGGTCCCGGGGGAGCCTGCTTCCAGGCAGGCAGGACCCTAGCGCTCTCTCCTGGCCTGGGGCCGGGGAAGCTGCCACGCCCAGCGGGACTGGATGCTGCGGGGCTTGAGCGGAGCCAGCAGGGCAGCTTGACCACTCTGAGATGTTCTGGAGGCAGAAGCGGCTGCCCGCCGGAGCGGGGGCGCGTTTCCTGGGCTGGCGCCCCGACAGGATGGGCCGATGCACTGGGGCTCGCCTCAGCAGGTGCCAGTTGGCTTCCCACAGCAAGGAGAGCCGGCCTTGATGGACAGGCTCTGCCGGCTTATCCGGGGCTGTCACCCCGTGCAGCCAGAGGGAGGGCTGCCGGCCCCTCGCCAGCTGGATCCCTGCACACTGACAGCTCAGGCCAGGGCGTGTCCCCCAGGAGACAGCCACCCCTGGGGCGGCCATCGGGGGCTGCGCATGAGAGAAGGTCCCCGGGAAGCGCGCAGCTGCACTGCGACCACGGGGCGTTCGGCCTGCCACTTGCATGGGAGCAGAGCTCAGCCAGCCCTCCGTGCCCGGCGAGCCCCCTCTCCTGTGCCCCTGGCAGGCTCCTCCGCGCCAGGGCAGCTGCGCTGATGCCCGGGCTTGCCTGGGGCTTGCCGGGAGCAGGCTCAGGCTCAGGTGGTGGAACTCAAAGGGACAAATCCATCCCGGGTGCAGCTCCACCCAGGCAGCCAAGTTGCACCAGGAGAGCGCCAGCCCCGGGGCCTGGTTGGAGGGCTCTGCGCCCAAGCATGGAAGGACACTACCCACGGGCCAGTGGCGGGCTGCTGGGAAGTTCCCCCTTCTCAGCAGCACCAACCCCGCCTGCTCCCCAGCTTGGCCAGCTCTGAGCGCTGCGGGCGGCTGCTGCGCCGGGGCAGATCCAGCCTGTTTGGACCCGGAGCGTAGGGAGTTCCACCCTCACATGGTGCTCGACCAGCCGGCAGGTCCCAGCGCTCTGGCCTGGGCAGGGAGCCAGCAAGGTGGGGCCTGGCACACCCCATGCTGAGTGCGAGAGAGCGAGGGGGGGGCCAGGCCAAGAGCAGACCTGCTGTGCACTGCACCAAGGGGGCCAGCCCCGCAGCCAGACTCCCGACATGCCCCCCCCCCAGTGCGTCGTGTCGTGCAGTGCACTGCGCGCGACCGGCAGCCCCGCTTCCATCTCGGGGAACGGGTAGGGAAGGAAATACCCGGTCACACAGCATGTTTAACCAGCTAACTGCGGAGGGCTGGACTGCCACGGACGGGCCTCTGCGGCCAGAGTCCTGCTGGCCAACCCACCGTGGGCAGGCGGCTCCTCCCGCCCAGCCCTCCCTGGGTGGGGCTGCCCCGGCCGGCAGGCTAATGCCCACCAGGTAAGCAGGTAGCCTTTGCCAGCCCCAGCAATGTGAGGGTGGGTGTGACTCCCCGCCCCGGGCTCAGAACACCAGCCTGTCTGCAGAGATTCCCAGGAGCTGGCCTCCAGGGCGGCAGGCCCCGCTCTGAGCTCCCCCGGATCCCGGCCAGGGGTCAGTTCCCCCTCCACACCCCTGCCTGGAGGGAGAAGCAGGTAACACACTAGCCGGAGGCGTTTCACTAGCTGCGGCCCAGGGGCTTCACTGCTGAAGTGCACCTGGTCCTGCGGCCCACAGCCTGGCGGCAAACCCAGCCGAAGCTCCCGGTGGGCCCCGGCCTTGTGGCCCAGGGCCCCTCCTCACGCGCTGGCTGCTTTGCTGGCCCCTGGGCCGCCCTCGTCTCTGGCTCTGCAGCAGCGCCCGGGCGCTTGGCCCTGCCTTTGCCTGCCTCCCCGCGCTGTGCCAGCCCCCGACCCTGGCAGGCTGCAGCCGCTCCTCCTGGGGCGGGTGCTGTCGCAGGGCCCGTGAGAACGCCCCTGAGCCCCCAGGCCTGAGGGGGTGGGAGCGCGGGTTCAACTGCAGCTGCCCCACTCGGTGGGCGGATGGCCCGGCTGCCCTGCGTGCTGGGGAGGTGGCTTCCCTGCTCGGGCGGCGTTCCATGGGAAAGGCTCGCGCAGAGGCAGCGACGGCAGAGCAGTCCTGCAGCCCAGGCCCTGCTGAGCTCCCTGAGGCTGGGCTGGCCCTGGCACGAGCGCGGCAGCCCTGTAAAACAAGCCCGCGAGGCAGCGCCAATGGCCATGGAAGGGCATTTTCAGGACAAGATGGCAGAGGGCCGCGGGGAGGGGAAGGCACAGGCTCTGCCTGCTGGGCAGTGGCTAAACTGGGCGCCTGGCTCCCCTGCCCTGTCCGTGCCCGTGCTCCAGGGGCCTTGCCCAGACCCAGGGTGCAGGAGTCGGGCTCCTCCTGCAGCTCAGCCCAGCTGCGTGTCTTCCCAGGGCTGCGTCCCTCCAGCAGCACCGCCCGCAGCTGCGCCAGCGGCTGGAAGGGGGGCTGTTCCTGCGGTGGGTTCTGGGGCGGCAGGGGCCCACGAGCACCAGAACCCACAGGGGGGGTCCGCTGGGGAGTCCGCTGTGCCCCCTAGATCCCGCTGCAGGCTGCAAAACGGGACCCCCTCTAGCACATGTGGGCAGCAAGTGGCCTCCCCCGCACCACGTGGTCTGCGCGGCCCGGGGAGGGGCTGAGCGGGCGGCGGAGAGCCAGCAGAACAGCCCAGCGTCTGTGCCATAGGCAGGGCTCTCTCAACTTGCCCCCCTCCGCAGGGCTCGCTCCAGCAGCGCCATGGCAAACAAGGGGCCATCCTACGGGCTGAGCAGGGACGTGCAGTCCAAGATCGAGAAGAAGTACGACGATGAGCTGGAGGAGCGCCTGGTGGAGTGGATCGTGGCCCAGTGCGGGCCTGGCGTGGGACGCCCCGAGAGGGGGAGGCTGGGCTTCCAGGTCTGGCTGAAGAACGGCATAGTAAGTGCGGCTCGTTTGCTCTCCCTAGGGCCGGGCGGTGGCCAGGCTGGCTATTGGCTCCTGGGCACTGTGCCGTTTAATACCCTGCTGCCAAGCCCGAGGGCCGGTTAGGCCCTGCCCGCCGCGCACTGCTGACCGACCTCTCCTTTGCGGGCAGGTGCTGAGCGAGCTGGTGAACAGCCTGTACCCAGAAGGCTCCAAGCCTTTGAAAATCCCCAAGCCTCCTCCCACCATGGTCTTCAAACAGATGGAGCAGGTGGCCCAGTTCCTGAAGGCAGCAGAGGACTACGGCGTGGTGAAAACCGACATCTTCCAGACAGTCGACCTGTTTGAAGGTGCGGGGAGGGGACGGGAGGGGGACATCGGCTGGTGTGATGGGCCGAGCCAGGGGCGCACCTGGGCTACCGTAGCCTACAGGAGCCCCCGCCACCGCCCAGGGTCCCACGGAACAAAAAAACGGCCCGTTCCACGAGCTCAGTCCAAGCAGAAACCAAGAGACACGAGACGGAGACAGGGATGGGGTGTGCGGGGCAACGCAGCTGGCGCGAGGGGCTCCCTGTAGGAGACATAGCTGGGCTTTCTCCGCCTTTGGGGGAGACACTCCCCGCCCCCCAGGAACTGGGATGTAAATAGGATAGGCCCTGCTGTGACTGGCATGTAATCCCTGCGCTGGGCTGGCTAGCCCTGGCAGAGACTCACTCACCAGCAGGCAACGCCTGGTCTCTTTGCAGGCATGTTCTACAGCTCAGCCCCAAAGAGCAAACCCGGGAGCCGGGAGCTAACGGGGCGTCCCAGGCACAGGTCTCGGGGAGGCTGGAGCTGGAGCACTGAGGGGTTTTGTGCCCCTGGACGAGGGGCACCAGACAGCAAGCGTGAAAAGTCGGGGGGAGGTGGAGAGGGGTCATAGGCACCTGTATAAGACACAGCCCTAGAGAGTGGGCCTGTCCCGATAAAATCAGGCCATCTGGTCGCCTGTCCTGGAGGCGCCCCATGGGGAGTGATGCGTGCGTGTCAGGGGCGGCAGCAGAGCAGTCCTGGGGTCCAGGCGCGGCCCGGCACTGCCCTTCATCTCTGCGGGCACCGCAGCAGCTGAAAGGCTGCCCAGCATAGCGGGTGGAGGACAGTGCCTTAGGTGGGTGCACCATCCCACATCCCACGTGCACAGAGCTTCCCAGCCGGCAGGGCTGACACCCGCTTCCCCCTGCAGGCAAGGACATAGCGGCTGTGCAGAGGACGGTCATGGCCTTGGGCAGCCTGGCGGTCACGAAGAACGATGGACATTACCACGGCGACCCTTCCTGGTTTATGAAGTAAGCAGCGAGCGTCCCCCCCGCAGCCCGGCCTCAGGGGTAGCTAACTCCCAGTGGGCGCCAGGCCGGGTGCTCGGGTCCCTCGCTTCCCCGCTGCGTTCCAGCAAGCGAACTGTCAAACCATCAGCTCTCTGGGGCAGGAAACTTCCGTGGCTCTGCTCTAGCTGAGACTTCCAGCGGGTGGGGGGGGAAATCTGGTTTTCCACAGAAACCTGCCAATCCGCCAGGTAGTTGTCGGGCTCTGAACACCCATCACAAAACCCCATTATCCCAGCCAGGGGTCGGGCTTTGCCTCCGCTCCTGCCTGGCAGGGAGCACTGGGGAGAAAAGCCATTCTGGGGGCAAAGTGACGTCCCAATGAAAAGGTTTGGGCCAGTGCTAGTTCCAGATGGAGGGGCCGTGCTGCTGAGCCCAACTCCATCCAGGGAAGACCCCCACCAGCCCAGAGGTGTGCAGAGCCCGGCTGGGTTGTGGTGGGGAAGGGCAGTGCCCCCCCTCCCATCTCTGCTCTATCCCTCCCTCCCCATCCATCCGCTGCGACCCTTTGGGCTGGGCTGCCCAGGACAGCAGGGCCAAGCTCAGGGCCAGCCCACCACATTTTGGCACCTGAGGTGGGGAGCTCAAATGACACCCCCGTGCCCCCCTTTCTCCTGCCTGCCTGTTGTGTCTCTTGTGCCCTCCTTCCTCCAGCACAGCACTCCCCCATCTCTGTGCATCTAGTGCAGAGAGAATATGTCTGCACCAGCAGCAGACACAATTTTCCACACTCTGGGTGTCCCCCCTCGCCCCCCCAGTCTGGCATCTGAGGCGGCCGCCTCAGTTCGCCTCATGGGAAGGCCGGCCCCGGGACGGACTGTTGCTCCCTTTCCAGGAAGGCGCAGGAGTGCAAACGGGATTTCTCCGATGGCCAGCTGAAGGAAGGGAAGAATGTGATCGGCTTACAGATGGGCTCCAATAAGGGGGCCTCGCAGTCTGGCATGACAGGCTATGGGCGACCCCGGCAGATCATCAGTTAGACAGCCCCGGCGAAGAGAACAAACCCCGCTACAGGAACTGGGTCTTCAGCTCCTGACTAGAGCCCAGCTGCAGCCAATGTGAACAGCGCCCGCGGCGCACCAAGGCCAATCGGACAAACGCAAACCCAGCGGTATTCATTTAGGTAACTTCTAAACAACACCCGACCCCAGCCCACAAGGCCATGCATGGAGCGCGGTGGGGGGGCCCCCTCCCAAGCGTTCTCTCTAGGAGCAGCTTTATTTCAGCCACAAATATTGACGCCTTGCTCCTTCCCCAGTGCCGCCCTTCCTCTCAGGCCTGTGCATGTTCTCTGCTTCTCTCCCCATGACTTAGTTGTACTGTGAGCCAGGGGTTCCTACTGTTTGATACAGGGTTGTTACAAACCTCCTCCAGCGTTACGCCTGCCCCCAAGAAGGTGACACTGGAAAGTGTCTCAGGCTTGCCCAGCCTTTCAATAAATCTTGCACAAGCAAAACCAAGTGCTTTGGTAGAGATCCTTGCAAACGGGCAGGATGTCAAATTAACTCTTCTTTTCGGGTCACAATTAAAAGAAGAATTATGACTCGTGCAGTTTTCTAGAGTTCTTTGTAAAGTCTCACTAGCTCTTCCGGGATTTTCTGCCCTGAGCGCACACAAACACTCCAGGGCTGTGTCAAGACTGGCCAGTTTTTCCGGAAAATCAGCCGCTTTTCCGGAAAAACTTGCCAGCTGTCTACGCTGGCTGCTTGAATTTCCGCAAGAACACTGATGATCTCGTGTATGATCGTCAGTGTTCTTGCGGAAATACTATGCTGCTCCTGTTCGGGCAAAAGTCCTTTTTGCGCAAAGCTTTTGCGCAAAAGGGCCAGTGTAGACAACGTGGTATTGTTTTGCGCAAAAAATCCCCGATGGCTAAAATGGCGATCGGGGCGTTCTTGCGCAAAAGCGCGTCTAGATTGGCCAGGGACACTTTTCCGCAAAAAGTGCTTTTGCGGAAAAGCGTCCGTGCCAATCTAGACACTCTTTTCCGCAAATGCTTTTAACGGAAAACTTTTCCATTAAAAGCATTTGTGGAAAATCATGCCAATCTAGAGGCAGCCAAGATGAAAAGCAGCAAATGCTACAGAGGAGAGGGGGCTGGCAGGTGGGCTGATGTTCTAACGGGCCTGCTTTATTTCAAACCGGAGTGAATGCAGGGAAGCCCTACAGCCTGTTATACACCCCTGACCACGTGGTTACAGTGGGCCCTGCTGGCTTTAAAAGCTGGACAAACAGACTCCCCTGCTGGACAGACAGACAGGACTGATTTTGCAGCCACGTGACTGTCCAGCAAAAGCAGGGCACTGATGTCTCCCAAAGCTGCGTAAGGCAGTGACGCCATAGTTACGCCCCATTGCTCCGGCACGCAGATGCTGGAAACAGAGGTTGGACGTTTGATTTTTTTCACCCTCTGGTTTGAATGATGCAGCCTAGGTGCCTTTTTGGTCGGAGTTGCTGCTTTTTGGTTGTCTGGGCGATGGAGCTTGGCTTGCTTACTCATCCCAGTCGTCGATTCCCCGGCATCCTCCAGCAGGCCTGCAGAGCCCGGGGCGTGCCTTGCATGGTCACAGCGCCCACGCAGGGAACGTGACGCTGACTTTGTCAGTCCTACTACACCAGGGTGGGAACCTTGTTTGGGCCAGGAGCTGCTGCCCGTAATAAAATCAGGCGAGGGCCACACACAATGAGAAGCAAAAACAAACCCACAACCCCGCCCTGACATGGCCCATGCGTGAGCAGGAGCAAAGGAGAAAGACGCTCCCCACATTCCCCTCGCACACCAGAGCCCAGGGAGCCCAGCCTAGATTTTGTGGGCTCCAGCCTCATGGTGGGGTGTCGGGGGTCTGGAGCGCCAGCACGGGCTATCAAGTGCTGGGAGGGGCCCTGAGCCGCAGGGGCCCGATCCAGGCACGCCAGGGGCTGCACCCAGCCCCCAGGCCTTAGGTTCCCCACCCCTGTTCTAAGCCATGGCTTAGCTCAATTAGTAGCAGTGGAAATACACCCCAAAAACCCAATCCCCATCCAATTCCAACAATCGTGAAGGTAGGTCAGCTTTCGGTACTGAGAACTCCTGGGGCTCGGCTTCTCAGTGCTCTGCAGGACAGCCGTTCGCCATGGCCGTGGCAAAGAGCCGCTGGGGTGACAGTCAGTCACTGGCTGTGCTGTGTGTGGTTCTGTGCAGGAAACAGCCAGGCCGGGGGCAATGTGAGGCATGGTGAGAGATGAATGCCTCTGCCAGGGCTCTGCTAGCCCCGTGGGAAGTAGCACCTGCTGTGATGTAGTGGGGGTGCTGTCTGCTCTGTAACCCGGTGCCCCCCTGCGCTGTGACGTGTGATTCTCACTGACTCATCCACGTTGTGATGTAGTGTCAGTACGTTGCTGGTTGCTGTGCTGTGGGCTGTGTCTGACCCCTACTGGCCTCTGCCTGGGCGCACGGCCCAGCAGGGGGGCTGCCTAGGTCACGTAGACAAAGACCCAACCGGTCTGACCGGTTGAGGACGGTGAGGGAACTAAGGAAGTGAGGTTCGGGGGAAGGGGCGGTCTCGGGCTGGAACCATGAAGGAAACAGACTAAGGAGGGGGCTAGGAATCTAGGGCCCAGGGACCCATCTCAAGGGGTCTGAGGCATCCTGGGCCAGACTCCTGTAGACACATCACATCTATGCTGTGCTGTATCCTGGAGAAGCAATAAACCCTCCTGTTCTACTGGCTGGTGGAAGTCTGTTCTTGCTGCTACGGGGCTGCAGGATCGGAGGAACCCCGACTTGCCGTCCCACCTGCCAACAACCAGCAGCCAGAACCCCCCCATGCAGGCAGGGCTTGAGTGTCAGATGTCCTGCACACACACACGCACAGACGTCCCTGGGCTCCATGGGCGCTCAGTGCCACTGAAGAGCAGCCCTGAGAGTCGGTCAAAGCTACGCTCCCCGTCCCCCGGCATGCTGGTGGGTGCCCAGGGATCTTGCTCTCCTGCTGGCGGGGCGGGCGGCCGGACAGCTCACCGCCATTTACCAGCACGCAGTGTGGCCCACGGAGACATTTCGGCAGCCAGTCTGGTTTTTCAAGACTTTATTTTGGAAAGCTGCACAAAAAGGACTTTGCTGTTTAAAAAATGCGCGTGTCCCCCCCCCCCCCAGCCTTTAGAAAAAGAAAAGCTTGTGTGTGACGGGTGGTTGCATACACAGCCAACCCCCCCGCCCCGCTGTAATGTTTAAAACCCACGCAGGATTTAAAATCTGCTGACAGGAGCACTGTGCTAAGCGGCAGAGCGGGCCACGGCTGGAGACACATGGGCACTGTCACACGCCCAGCCAGCCGTGCAATGTATTGCCGGCCTCAGGGTCCTGCCACTCCCGAGGCCGACCCAGCGCAGCACCCTTCTGCACCCCCCTTCCTCTGGCCCGTCCGGGGCTCCGACACAGCCATGCTATAGAAACTAGACCCGCAGAAAGGCACCTCCTCTCCGCACTGGCTGGGCCCCCGCCGTTTACTGGGAATGCCAGTGCTGGCCCTCGCTTCACCTTACTCTGGCTAGTCGGTGAGAGGCAGGGCCGAGCATGTCGGCCAGCAGGGAACGGGGCAATTGCTGCCGCTGGAAATGGGCAGGGGGCGTCTTTCTGTCCACGCTTGGCTAGCGTTAGCCACCTCTTAGGAGATCTGGCGATGAAACGCAGGCAGCAGGCAGCAGGCAGAGCCCAGCAAGCAAAGGCAGCAGGGGACAGCAGCTGGCTGAGGAACCAGGAAATGAAGACGCCGGTTGGCCACACAGAGACCACTAGCTTTCCTGTTGGCTACTACAGGCCACCAAGTGGCTACACCCTGTCTAGGGCCTTCTTGCAATGCATAGCACCCTCACCTAGGCTAGCTTCCTGGCCAGCGAGTCACAGGCTCTCCTCCCACACAGAACCACGGATCTAAGCAATAGGCAACATAGCCAGGCCCCGTCCCACGCAGAGACTTCCCCAGCAGGAGCTGCCATGTCACACACCGGAGAGGGAGGACAGCAGCTTTGGGACTTAAACAGCAAACAGTACTAGCCAAACTGCGGCTGCTGCTGGCCACGCAGGGCCCCAGGGGCCCGGCTGAGAACCTCCCCCCGTCCCTGTGCCATGAAAACAGGAGGAAAGCCAATGGGGCCCGATGCAAAGGCAGCCAGGCGTCCTTCGCTCACAGGGCCCCTGCTGCCATCCTGCTAACAGCCGCCGTGTAGGGCTGGGGAAGTCACAGCCGACAACTGCGCTTCCCTTGGGGCCGTGACTGCAAGGACCCTCACTCTGCCCCCTTGCAGGCCCCGGGTGCCCAGCCCAGCCCTGAGCTAAGCCACAATGGCAGCTACCCGCCTGCAGCCAGTGCCTGAGCTCCCCGCAAGCAGCGGGGAAGGGACAGTCTCGCTCTGGCCTTCCAGCCTGCTGGTTACAGGTGGGCACGGCTGTCAGCTCCCCACGCCCCTCAACTTCTCAAGGGGTTCAGGAGCCTGCCCAGGGTGTGACCCTTGGTTGGAGCTCTTGGAAGCAGGAAGTGCCCGGGGTACCACACCCACCCGAGGCAGCTGGCCTGGCGCCCATGCTGGGGACAGGGGGAGGGAGGGTCTGGCTGGACTCCCCTCTGGGAAGGCACCTCAAAGACTCCAGCCCAGACCCGTGAAGAAAGTAGCCCGACAAGGTCAAAGGGACTGCAGAGATGTTAACCCCTCTGGGGGCGGCCACAAGACACCATCACCCTGGGCTCCTGGAAAGCATGGGGCCAGGGCACCACTCAGCTCACTGACGGCCAGGAATGAAGGGGTGACAGTCTCCTCCACTGGGGGCACCCCTAAGGCTCCTGGCAAGGGGCCCGGCCAAGTCCAGGGCTGGGCATAACCCTGGCGTGAGCCAGAGGGACACCAGGTCCGGAACCCGGACTCTCCCCTCTGCAGGCTCAGAGACGCCCCTGGCGCCCAAGCAGCGCTGCCGCGGGGCTTGGCTGGAGCGAATCCAGCTCCAAGGGCCTGTCTGCTCTCCCGGGGCAGCCACTGACGGCAACGCAGACACGCTGGGGTCATGCTGCTGTGAGGAGTCAGGCCCTGAGGCCTCTCCTTGGGCTAATCCCCTGAGAATTCCCGAGGGCCTTTCCCCCGTCCCCGCCCTGCCCGCAGAACGCACAGGCTGTGTGTGCACCTAGGAGGGCACCCGCCATGGGGAAACCTTCCGGCTCCTCTGGCCAGCGCCTGCGAGCGCCACTCCAAAGCCAGCCCCAGGAGCGCGCTCGGGTTGCCGTCGGTCAGCTCGGGCTTCCCCTTCCGCGGGCAGGCTGGTCCTGGGCGGCGCACGCCGGGAATGAAAGGCAGCTCAGCTCAGCGGATGCCGGGCAGGGCAGCGGGAGCGCAGGGCCTAGGCCTGAGGAAGCGGGGGAAGCCCTGAGTTTTGCCACTGGCCAGTCTCCATAATAAAGTGAGTTAAGGCTCGTTTTGCTCTTGCGATGGGGAATGTCGAGAGCAATTTGCTGGTCCCGCCTCAGCCGCGGGCCTGTTGTCAGAGTCACATCCGACCCTGTTACACAGGGAAAGCCTGCGGCGGCTCGGGAGGGTGTGTGTGCAAAGTGCCCCCCACACCCAGGGAGGATGGTAGCCAGGATCAGCCAGCATCCTGAGCGCTCATCTCCAGCTAGCACGTCTGCTGCTCCCTGTCTGCCACCAGGAGCTCGCAGGCCAGGTCCCGGCCAAGGTAGCCTGACCCCGAATGGATGGCTTCGTGACAGCCTGGGCTCCTGCCACTGCTGGGAGGTACCGGGGTCCGAGGGCTCCAGCTTCCCTCTTCCCCATAGCTCTCGGGGGCCTCCGGGCTGGGCAATGGATGCTCCGACTCCATCTCAATGCCCTCCGTGTCCTTCTCCCCGTACAGTGGGATGGACTCGGTGTCCATCCCCTTCTCCACGCTCTGACAGCGCCCAGCCCTGGGGGGCCATCTGCAGGCGGGGAAGCGGGGGCATGCCAGGTTGAAAACCACCTTGTTTCTCAACAGGGAAACCTCCAGCATGTAGTAGATGGCCCAGAAGACCGCGAAGCACCCGAGCAACATCAGCATCTGGGGGGAGGGAGGGGAGAAGGAGAAAGCCCCATTAGAAGGCAAAGCCTCCTATCCAAACCCAAGAGCTGGTATCATCTCCCCCGAAGCCAGGTGCCAAGCCGGCAGCCATGCCAGCTGACCTGAGAGGGGAGAGCCCTAGGGCGGGCCTTGAACAAGCCTGCACCTTCGTGTTGGTTGCCAAGGCGGAGTGCAGACAGCCTTGCGTTCCCAGAAGGGTCTGCAACTGCCCGGGGCAGCTGGCTCCCTTCCTCCAGGGCAACTGGGCTAGCAGATACGAGGGGTGGGCGGGCTCCGGGACTGGACTGTTGGGGGGGTGAAAGTCTCATCTCTGGACAGCACTCCCTTGAGCCAACGAAGGAACGGCACTTGCGATCTCGCCAGCGAGTCGTGTGCCGAACGACTATCCGGATGGGGCCTGCACGAGCGTGGAAGTGGGAGGAGACACGCACACACTGGAAGGCAGAGCGAGCCGAGCAACTATCCGGATGGGGACCGCACAAGCGTGGAAGTGGGAGGAGACATGCAGGCACTGGAAGGCAGAGCAAGCCAAGCGACTATCCGGACAGGGACCGCGCGAGCGTGGAAGTGGGACGAGACACACAGGCACTAGAAGGCAGAGCGAGCCGAACGACTATCCGGACGGGACCCACGCGAGCGTGGAAGTGGGACGAGACACACAGGCACTAGAAGGCAGAGCGAGCCGAACGACTATCCGGACGGGACCCACGCGAGCGTGGAAGTGGGATGAGACACACAGGCACTAGAAGGCAGAGCGAGCTGAACGACTATCCGGACGGGGCCCACGCGAGCGTGGAAGTGGGAGGAGACACGCAGGCACCGGAAGGCAGCGCGAGCCAAGCGACTATCTGGACAGAGCCCACGAGAGCGTGGAATGGAAGGAGACATGCAGACACTGGAAGGCAGAGTAAGCCGAGCGACTATCTGGGAGGAGACACGCAGACACTGGAAGGCAGAGCGAGCCGAGCGACTATCCGGGAGGAGACACGCAGACACTGGAAGGCAGAGTAAGCCGAGCGACTATCCGGGAGGAGACACGCAAACACTGGAAGGCAGAGCGAGCCGAGCGACTATCCGGGAGGAGACACGCAAGCACTGGAAGGCAGAGCGAGCCGAGCGACTATCCGGGAGGAGACACACAGGCAGTGGAAGGCAGAGCAAGTGGAGCCTTCCAGGATGGGGACCGTGGGCAGGGCGGTGGAGAAAGGAGCGGCTGGGCGGGTTTTCGCACAAGGCTCTGGGGACGGGGCAGCGTTCACAGGGGATAGGTCTCTGTCCTGCCAGCCCGGCTTGGCTCCCAGCCCATGTTCTGCCGGTCCAGCACCAATAAGCAGTGTCGCTGGGAACTCTCTGTTCTGCACCCCAGGCCGTAGCAGCCTCCTCACTTAGAACACAACCCGGCTATCGCCAGCTGGCTGGGGCGGCAGGGGCCCTCCCTCTGGGGCGAGGGGTGTGCGGGCAGCAAGGCCTACTCAGCCCCAGGCCTTCTGAGGAGCCTGCCAGCAGGGGCCAGGCAGGTCAGGCCAATGGGGTGTCCCTGGCCTGTGCCATGTGGCACGGTGCAGGGGGGGATGGGGCTGAGCCATGTCCTGCCCCCGACTCACTTCGCACTGGCCTAGCTGCCAGCTGTCGGGTGTTAAGTGCCAGCTCACTGCGGCCCTGAAGAGGAACAGGCCCCAGAGGACATGCCCCCAGTCCTACCGCTGCCCCTGAGCCATCCAGGTCCCAGTCAGCTCCCCAAAGCAAAGGCGGATACCCCCGTGCAGGCTGCAGGCCTTACCTTGAGGGTGTTGGCCGGGATGGTGTACCGCTCCTGCTCGGAGATCTCCAGCCCCGGCGGGCACGGCAGGGACTCGTCACTGCTCAGGTACCGTCCACTCATGGCCTCCTCCAGGAGCCTGAAGCCAAGACACGGGCTCACTGAACTGCCCTCGACAAGCCCCCCAGGCGACACAGCAAGGAAGGGCTCGGAGAAGCAGGGCTAGGCAAGGAGTGGCCCTGGCTCAGGCCCCCCCGGGCCGAGCGCCCTCCGTAGGATTTATGGGGCCCTCCGCAGTCCTGTGAAACCGGTGCCCAGCGGCAGCCGGGAGGAGGGCGCCGAGCGTCTGGAGATGGGATTTGGAAACCTTCCGCAACGCACGGATGAAATATTGGGAACACACGTTTTACACAAATGTCCCGCAGGCACTCGAGATGGCAGTGGGGGTTGCCACGAAAGCGCGTGGGACCATGTATATATTTGTTCATCTCTACGGGGCCACGGGGCACTCATCTTTACACGGCCATCTCTTGGACACAGCCCATTCGGACACAGACAGCCCAGGCTGGGCAAATGGCTGTTAAACGGCTCCATGCCACTGGACAGGCTCTTCCAGGCGAGATGGGCACAACCAGGAGACAAACAGGATGGTGGGGAGGAGAGGAGGGACGGATCCACCAGCTTTTACCAGCAAGCAGGAGAGCATTCCAGAGGCACTGCCCGCGGGGCTAGGAAAGCAGGTTTCCTCTCCTCCGGGGGTCCATTTTTGCCCAGGTCTGAGCTCCTAGAAGAGGCACCAGCCCTGCCGGGAGGTGCTTGGCCCCATCAGCGGGGGACTGGCTGTGATCTCCCTACCGCTCAGGGAGGTGAGGAGAAGCAGGGCCCATCAGCTGCCAGCCTGCGTGTTCGGTAACGAGTCTGACAGGCAGCGCTACAGCGAAAGGTAAAGTCCCCTGCGCTGCTCCTTCATTTGCCCCAGGAGGCCAGATACTTAAGAGACGCTGCTTCCAGCTGCGCAGCAGCCCCTGATTTGTGAGGCGACAGAGAAATCAGACTCCTCCTCTCTGGAGACCCAAACTTCCCTTCTCCCAGAACCCAGGGGTCTCTCCTGGGAGCGAGGCTGGAAGGACCCCTATCGGTAATGCCACGCCGAGCGGCTACGAATGGGTCCCAGGCAGAGGAGGGCTGTGCAGAGCTGTCACTGTTATTCAGCAGCCCTCGGGAGCCACGGGAACACCGCTCCACGTGGCTGCCGAGTCGCCCGGAAGCTATCCCGGCAACCGGGATCACTGTAGCTCTCTCACGGGGTGCGTTTGGAGGAAGGCTGCAGACGCAGGTCACACCCCACTGAGAAGGAGACAGAGCTGCTTCATTCTGTGAGCCCTGCTCGCAATCTGTTCACATACAGACGCCTGCTGCCTGGCCTCAGCCTGGCCTCCCAGCTCCCAGTAAGAGGCCCTCCTACCTCTGCCGTTCCCGCATCTCCGCCAGAGTCCACGAAGAGCCGTACAGCGTCAGCTGCCACTGCTTCAACGTCCCCAGCGTCAGGGTCTCATCCCCTGGAACAGCCAAGGGAGAACAATCCCACCGGGCCCAGCTGGCACCTGCCGCTGCAGCGTCCCAGAGGAAACAGCCGTCCCGCTTGCCCTGTGTGCAGGGCTGGCCTTACCATGAGGCAAACTGAGGCGGCCGCCTCAGGTGCCAGACTGTGTGTGGGGGGTGTGCCACTAGGACCCAGAGAATTGAGACTTTTCACAGTTTTGGCCCAAGCGAGGGGACCTGGGGGCGTCATTTGAGCTCCCCGCCTCAGGTGCCAAAATGTTGTGGGCCGGCCCTGCCTGTGTGCCTGCTGGGCTGGGAATGAATGTGCTTGGCACTGTTCTGCCATCACGTGGGCAGTGGGCACATTGCCCCAGCGGCAGCCGGCTGGCACACAAACGCCTGCTCCTCTCATGGTTCATGGGAGGACCCACATCCCAGCGTCCCGAGAACGCATGGCAGTGCCCACATCCAAAAGCACCTCACACTGCCAGGTAGGGTTGCCAGATGATTTAACCAAAAATACCGAACACCCCTCCCCCCCCAAAAAAAACACTGGGGAAAAAATTCTGTTGAGGAAAAAAAAAGGGGGGAGACCAAAGTTGTTGAGGGAAGAGAAAAAAAAAAAAAGGACCCTGTTAAGCAAAAACAACCCAGCATGGCCCCTTTAAGAAATGCTTTTGAGGCTTTTTGGCTCTAACAGGCTGCTCCGGGCTGGACAGCTCCCCTGTGGAACCAGGTAAGTACCCGGGATTTCCTGCCTCCTGGCCAGGAAATTACCAGACATTGTAGGTGCCCGGTATTCTCTGAATTTTTTTTACCAGACAGGAGGCAAAAATACCAGCCTGTGCAGGTCAATACCGGACACCTGGCAACCCTGCAGCCGGGCTACAGCCCCAGCGGCTCTGCAAGCAAATGCCAGTGGTGGCCAGGGCTCCAGTAGGCCTCAGCCCGCAACTAGCCTGAGCCGAGGCACGGCCCCTCCCCGCACACCGAGCAGCCCGGTGCTGGAGAGGCCTGCCCTGGGGCAGCAGGCGGTGCGGCAGGGCAGGGAGAGCTGACCCGGGGGGCTGAGGGTGGGGTGCAGCAGCAGGCGGCAGAGCGCTGAGAGCAGGGGCACTGCGGGGGGGGGCAGAGCAGGGGCAGCGTTGCAGAAGCCCCCCCAGGAACTCAGCAGCAGTCAGTGGAGTCACTCTGCAGAGCGGGAGGAGCCCAGCGTGTGCGAGGACCCCACACAGAAATGAGAGTCGACAACAGGCCGGGGCAGGGGGCACTCACCGATATCCCTGATAATGAGTCTGTACGTGCCCTGGGCTTCCTCCCCCCAGCACCGCACGGTGGAGAAGGTCCAGTCAGCAAAGCCGTTGGGATTCCTGCGCGAGGGAGAAGACAAATACCCCATGAGGGGCGAAGGAGCCAGCGGGCGCCTGGCCCTGCCCCCGCGTGCGGAGTCAGGCAGGGAGTCCTGGTGTCAGTGCACAGACTGCTGAGAGAGCCCACAGGCCTGACAGCCATGGCTCTGTCCCAGGCCAGGGAGGGGCTGGACGCTGCAGAACAAGTCCCCACTCTGCCCTGGGTGGTGGGAGAGGGACAGCGGGGCTGGCCAGGGCTGCTGCTTTCTGGGGCGCCGGCCTGGTTGCTGGGGGTGCAGAGCCCAGACAGCTCATCCTGAAGGCGGTGCTGTGAACTGGCCAGGAACCAGGGTGCCGCGCCTGATTAACCCCACCCGCTCCCCGCGCTGCCTCGAGATGGACAGGAACTGCTCTGCAGCAGCTTGCGGGGCCCCGGGGTTCGGAAGGGAGCTGGGCTAACACGGGGCAGGAGCAGAGCTAGGAGTCAGTGAGGGTGAGCCTGCGAAATGTCCCCTTCCCGCCCTCGGGGCTGGAAAGGGCAGGGGCTCCCTTAGGGACAGACACGCCTGGGCTAGTGAGGTGCTCTCCTTGGACTCAGCACCCGCATCCACACAGCCCCCCGGTCCCCTTTCTCATCTGCTGGCCCACAGGCGCTCTAGCGCGGGGACGTCCTTCCCCACGCCTCCTTCCCGCGGGTGAGCTTCTGCACTGCTTACGAGTCCAGGCTCCTGGCGGTGCCGATCCTGGACACCATGCCGCTGGGGCAGAGGAGTTTGATTTCCAGGTTGCCCCGGCGAGGGTGGGTTATGGTGACGGTCACTGCCACGTGTTCCAGGGTCCTCATGCCAGACAGCGCGAGGTCGCTCGCCGTGACTGGTAAGGAGTCGAGACGTGCAGGCGTCAGCACCCGCTGAGTGCTCCCCACGTCCCCCCAGCCTCTCCCACGCTGCGTGGGCACAACGGCACGACACGGGCTGCACGCACACCTCCCCCCCGACTCTGCCCGCACACGCGGCAAGGCTGCCTCCGATTCGAATGCCGGGTGCGAGGGCACCGACGCTGCCATTGGTGTCTCAACGACCCTCGAACGCACCACCTTCACTGCTAGCACCCCTGCCAGCTGTGGGAAAATGGCCAGGGTGGGGGAGGGCTTCTCTGTCCCCTCCCGCCACCAGCAGAAAGCAGCTGCACCCCTGCTTTCCACCCAGCTCCGAGGGGCACATTGGCTCAGCAGGGCGGGCACTGCTCTGCTTTGCCTGGCGGGCCTGGCTCGGGCCCTGGGCACCCTGGAGAATCTCTCCCACAGCCTGAATGCAGGAAGCTTGTCCTGATCAGACACACGAGCGCCACCTGGTCGCAGCCACCTCCAGCCCTGGGAGTCGCTGCAGACGCGCTTTGCTCCCCCAGACAAACCTTCCTTGGCACAGTTTTCCCAAGCAGCGTCACTGGGTTTGGCAGGGCGATTCCTGCCCGACTGTGGCTGTCCCTTGGGGCCTGGGAAATTGAAGGACGGAACGCTCCAGCCTTCCCCCACAGGGATTCAAGTACCCCGGCTCCAGTACAGCGTGACTCACGCCGCTCTCCGCAGCATGGCCGGGCTGGGTTCAAGGCGGCAGAGAGGCCGGTTTACAACCAGAATTCCACGTGGCCCTGCCGCAGGGACTGCGAATTCCAGAGCAGTGAGAGGGGGTGCGGATGTGACGGGTCAGGGCTGCACCGTGAACCTTTCCGTCGTCAGCACTGCAATGCTGATCCTTTGTCCCTCGCTTGTGCCCAGGAATCGCCAAGCCCTTTGCAAACCCCAGGGAATTATCCTCCCAGCCACCGGGGAGCTGGAGATCTGTACTCCCATTTGAAGCTTGGGACACAGAAGCACAGGGAGGGTAGATGATATGCTTCCAAGTGGCAAGGGAGGCCAGACTCCGAGTCCACAGTTCCAGCCATTCGTCAGCACTGCCCCTCCCAAGGAGCGGCTCACTGACTAGGAACCACTCCGCCAGGGAGTCTGACAGCAGCGATGTCAGCCAGAGTTAGCAGCTGTGTGAATAACTGATTTTCTAGTTTGGGGGGCAACCCCCAAAAAACTCAGACCAATGCTGGGTCATTTGGAAAAAACTGAAGGTTTGGCTTTTGTCACGGAAAGAAACACATTTCATTGGGCACCCCTGGAAACGAAAAGAAAACCCACCAGCAGCAACCCCTGAAAAGAAAGGAATCCTTGTGTTTCCTTTTCGGGTGTTTTTCTTCCTTTTTTGTTGTTTATTTTTAAACAACTACAGTTGCATTGCCAAACAAAACAGCCCGTTTCATCTGGGAATGGCTGACATCAACAGTTTGACTTTTTCAAAAGAATCCATTTTTCCTCGCCACCACTGCCCCCAGTCCGGTGCATTTTTGCCATATTTACTACTGGCCAAACCGTGTCACGGGCGCTAGCGGCTGATCTTTCGACAACCCTCCAGCCAGGAAACAGACGAAAGCGTCTGGCTCCTGACTCCATCCCCAACCGACAGCCCCAGGGACTGCCTCATGGACTGTGCTTGGCTGCTGCCACAGGCCCCTGCTTTGCAACACTGCCAGGCAGGCCTCTTGCCTGTGTCCTGACCCGTTCCTGTCTCCCCGGGCCTGGAGCTGAGCAAGGGTTAAGCCCCTGGTGAGTCCCCAGGGCACCTGGGCGGAGAGCAGAGCAGCTCGCTTTCCTCTGGACACACTTTAACCCCCCCCCCCCCCGAGTCTCTTTTTTCGGGCGTTTCCCAGCATCTTGTTTGCTGCTGCACTTTCCACTCGGAACGCCTTTTAGGGCAAGCACTCCCATAGCTGCAGGAGTGCCCGGTTTTCGCTCCGCGCCGTGCTCTGTAAGGCTCCCTCCCGCAGCTGAAAACAAGCCCGACTCCATGTACACAATCACCCCTTCTCCTGGTTGCTGGGACAGGGTTAATTTCCCTCGTGCTGTTTTACAACCTTACTCCAGAGGTTGCCTGTAACTCCTCTTTCCCGGGGCTGGGCGACCGGGGCTCTGTGTGTGAATTCAGTGCTCAGGGAGGACATGGGACCTCCCCTCTCCACTCCCTCTGCAGAGCCGGCACAAAATAAACAGGGCAAACTCCTGCCAAGGAGCCTCAGTCTGGCCTGGAGAGACCCCCAAGTGCTAGGGTGGCAGAGGGGGGTTGCAATGGAGGAATCCACTGATACTCCAAATTCTCTACCCACTGCCCCGCGCCCCAGACCAGGCATTAGCGCCCAGGACTTGGAGCCTGGAGGCCCGGGGTGGTTAATCCTAGACAAGGGGGTCACCCTTAGTGTGACTGTGCGGGAAATCAGTCAGCTGGGGCCTCGCCCACTGATGGAGGGGTTCAAAGCAGGGGGGTCCCTGCCAGGCAGAGGGGCGGGTAGGAGTCAGAGGCAGCCCCAGGATTCCAAGCTGTCTGGCAGGTCAGTCGCTCGGCAGTGCCTGTCAGAGGGGCTCCCCATGTCCCCCCCAGCGAGAGCGGGGTGCTTTGGGCCTCTCGGAGATGGCAAGGGAGGATGTTCCTCTGCGCCCTGGCGGTCTCACCAGGCTCAAGAACGGGATGAACTCCCAGGACCAGTGAGCCAAAGGGTTAATCCAGGGGTGGAGAACCTATGGCCCAGGGGCCGGATGCAGCCCCTGGCTTTTCTGGATCTGGCCCTTGAGGCTTGGGGCTCCCTCCCCAACATCGGGGATCCAGACCCTCCAACACACTCCTGTACCCTCCCTCCCACCCCAAGCCTGCTTCCTGACAGCCTCCTCCCACACACTGAACCCCTCATTTCTGCCCCCACCCCAGCATGTAGGGGCCACTAAACCTACTAGCCCAGAGGACACGTATGGGAGGGTAATTTGTTTGTGGGTTTGGGTTTTGTTGCTTCTCACGTTTGCACAGCCCCCGGCACAAATAAGGTTCCCCAACCCTGGTTTACTCCCACGTTCAGTCCCCACGGGGGAGTCCGGGCGGGGAAGGACAGACTGAAACACGCAGGCCCATGTGGCATGGCGATGGGGCTCCGGGAATGGGAAGGAAAACAAGCCCCGCTGCTCGGGCCGCACCGCACCAGCCCAACTTTATGGCTGGGCCCCGGCTTCCCACTGGCAGCTCTCCGGAGAGGGGCCTTGCTTGTGTTGACAGTGGCTGGCCAAGTCAGGAGCTGCAATATTACCTAAAATGGTCAAAGGCAGCCGAACAGGTCTGGCTACAACCCAGCCCCTGCCGCGACGGGCCCTGGCACACGCACTCGCTCACACTGCCTGCCTGTCCAAAGCCATCCATTTATTCACCTCGGGGGGCGGGGCGGGGAGGGGAGAGAAACAGCTCAAGCAACAAAAAGTTTCCTCCCAGAACAACAGCAGCCTCAAAAAGAAAGGAGAGAATCTGGCTTCCTGGGACACTTAACTCTTTCATCGTCTAAAATCCCTGGGCTTGTGCTAGGTCAGTCTGTCCCTGCCCTCCCGTCCTGTCCCCTGGGCCATCCCTATAGCCACAGCTATTCCCCCCATGTGGGCTCTCCTGCCCCCGCCCCCGCCCCCTTCCTTGGCAGGGCAACAGTGGTCCCTGGAGGCTTGCTACCCCTTAGTAAGGCAGCTGCCCACACCAGCAAGAAATGCCCTGCTGAGCCGTCAGCCGCCTGCTGGGTGTGAGCCTTTTGCTGGAACAGCCTTTCTGTCCTCCCTACATCATCTGCTCCGGCTCCTTTCCAAGCGCCGCTGAAAGCCTCCCCGTGCCGCTCCCGCCATTCCCCTCCTCCCTGCTGCGGGCCTCAGCCCCCAAATGCTCCGATTCCTTCCCCAGACAAAGTCCTGGCCCCACAGCTTCTCTCTGCACCTTATGCCGCCTGCCAAGCCCTGAGAGACCTTTGCCAGGCAGATGTGTTGGGGGGTTTATGACAGTCCCGGAGACACAGTGCGCCCTGCATGGGCAGTGGCACATGCCTCCACGCACGGCCTCACTCACTGGGCCCTGGCCTGCTGTGGGGCTCCCCTGGGGAGGACATGACTCGGGACCCTTCCATCTTCGGCTTCTCAGGCGCAGCTCACGCAGGCGACAGCGACTTTTGGTGGCCACGGCCTAGATGGTGATCTGAGCTGGGGCCCTCGTGGGCTACATGGCCTCGTACTCCTCTAGCGTGGGCGCGCTCACTGGGGCACGAGGAAGGGGACACGCCATGCTTACCGTTCCAGGTGACTTCCAGGGCCTGAGGGCCATGCTGGATGGTCCTGCCCTCCTTTAAAATGGGGCTGCTGTACGAGGCCAAGTACGGGACAGACTCCCAGACCTGGGCAAGGAAAGAGGGGGCGCAAGTCAGTCTCCCGCAGCATCCGAGTCCTGCACAGACCTTCAACCCCTACGACGTTAACCCATAACCCGTTCTGTAAGAGTCTCTGCACAGCCGGGCTCGCCAGTCACATATCTAGTGCAGGCGGCCATGGGTGGGGTGTTAACTAGACACAGACAGCTCATTAGCGCAGGGACCTGGCCTGAGACTGGCAGCCGTTCCTGGCCGGGGATGCTGGGAGAAGCGGGGTGTGTTACCAAGTGACAGACACGGGGCCCTAGAACAGCAGGACTGGCTGAGACAGTTTATTTGGTAAAGGAAGGGGTTGGGAGTCAGGACTCCTGGTTCCATTTTCAGCCCAGCCACCACGTCACTTCCCCAGGTCCCGGCGGGGGGGGGGGCTGGAAAAGGGGTACCAGCAGGAATGGCAGAGGAAAGTAGGCGCTTTGTCTGTGCTCTTGCTGAGTCCTGGGAGCAGCCTGATCAGGGCTTCCCTCTGGCAGCAGGACAAAACTCATAGCACCTCCCCGCAGACCCCAGCACACGTCCCTGAGCATTGCGGGGCCGCAGAGAACCCGGAGACTGTGGCTATTCTCTGTGGGGGGGACCACGGGCATGAGGCTGGCTGGCTTGTTTTCCTACACGCTACTCACAAAAGCAATCGAGCCCAGTGGCTCTGGGAGACCTGCCTTTGCCTGCAGAGCACGTCAGGTTCCCGTGCCCTGTGGGGATGTCCGGCCATGTTGCAAAGAGAAGGAGCGGCAGCCTCACTGCACTGCGCATTGCCAACACCCCCCTCCACACCGAGCCACGAATCAGGCCCTTCGGCTTCCATGAACAAGCCTCGTTTCCGTGGCCAGGTCCCGAGCTCTGACTGCAGAGGGACAGCGGAGGGCAGGCCCGCACTACTGGCCTAAGGGCTCACGACTTCACCCCCAAAGCAGCTGCATAGAGATGCGGTGCAGCAGGAGTCCCTGTAGTTGGCCCCCAAGTCAGCATCTCACTTGCCCTAAAGGGAAGGCCATGGGCCTTGTCTTCCTTCGGGGCCAATGGGCGAGGGATCTGAGGGAGGCCCGGCAGAGCGGGCGTGGAAAGCGAAGCCGTGTTCTCACGGCACGCGTGCGCGGGGGCGCCTGCCTTTCCTCGTCTCCGCCATCCCCCCAAACGGTTCCGCCAGTTTTCCGACAGGATTTCATGATCGCACACAGCCAGGGCAGCCGTCTCCCTGCGGAGCCTGAGTGTCAAGTTGGGCGCTTTTCCTCGCAGGCCTCACCCATGCGGTGCTGGGACGGAGGGAACCGTTCCGTGGCCGACACGAGCCAGCCTAGAACCCGCGCCCCCAGCCCCAGGACCTTTGAGGAGGGGAAGCCCCTGCCCTTTTCTTGCGCACACGGGATGGCCTGGCACCCCTCAGCCAGGCCACCAGGAGCAGGAAGGAGGGAGAAGCTGTTGTGAGGCTGGGTTTGCCCGTCAGACGGACGGCAGTGGCATTACCGTGGCGGCATTGACGAGCCTCCAAGCGTTTAGCAGGCCGAAGCCGTGCTCGTGGCTGTGGCTGAGGCCGGCCTGGTTAGCGTCCCAGATGGTGCGACGATCTTCATACTGAAAAGGGACAAGTGGGAGCCATGTCAGCCACGGGGGGGGGGGGCACCTGCCTCTTATGGGGTGAGCTCACGTCCTGCCATGCAAAGGCAAGAGTGACAAGGCCTGGGGGAACTGGAGAGCGCTCTCCCCGCCCTGCTGCACGCTTGCCTTGGGCCCTGCCTCGCAGGGAACCTGCGGTCAGAAGAGAGGAGGCTCCGTCCGCCTCACTCTGCCGCCTTGGCAGAAAAGCAGCTCGGAGGGGACTTGCCACAGCAGCGAGGTGCTGCCCCGGGGCCTGAGAGCAAGCACAGGGTGCCTCTTGCTTCAGCTGAGTCCTGGCCCACCCGAGATCCCTCCTCTGCCTGAAACATCCCAGCTGGGCCTTTCCCCCCGCCTGGTTTCACAGGGATAAACACGGCACGTCAGTCAGCAAGAGGGGCAGTGCACACAGGGCCTGTCACAGCGGCTGTCTCCAACCGTGGGAAAAGTCGCCCTGCCCCAAAGCAAGTTTTGTCTCTCTGCATAAAGGACGACACCTCCCGCCCCCCGTCCACAGAAACCCCGGCTGCTGGCCAAACCCTGCAGCCTCACTCAGATTCACTAGCCCTGAGGCAGAACCGAGCCGAAAAGCGAGGCCTCAGCATCGGCAAGAAGGGCTCTTCCCATCTGCCGCCACACCGAATCCCCTGACTGCATAGGACATGGCCATGGGCAGGCCAGGCCTTTCTGCTGTCACGCGGCAAGGGCTTCAGGTGCCACGGCAAAAACGCCAGCGTGTGGGTCACTTCGGCCCTGCCACGCCCGCTGCACTCCACCCCGGCTCCCGGCTTCCGCATCAGCCCAGCTCGTCCTGGCAAAGTCAGGAAGGCCTGGAGCAAACGCCACCTGCCTGCCTCCGGCCTGTTCCTGGTGAGGGCCAGGGGTGGGGAAAAGCAGCCGCAGGCGGACGAGGGGCAACCTCTCCTCCAGGGAGCTCGCGCCTCACCTTGGTGGCTGTGAAGACGATGATGTGCTGGACGTCGCGCCAGGTGAGACACGGGCGCACCTGGAGCATCAAGGCGATCATGCCAGCCGCGATGGGGGCGGCGGCTGAGGTCCCCGTGTGGCCCTCGGTGCAGCCGGTGCCCTTCTGCAAATCCCAGTCTGTCGTCACCTTGGAAGAAAGCGCCACGGAGAGGTCTCCTGTCAGAGGCAGGCCGCCTAGTGCTTTGAGTCTGGGCGTGCAGGGGGTCCCCCCACGCCTGCCGCTCGCCCGCCAGCCCGGGTACAGCACCAGCCGATGAAGGCTACCCCTGGCTTGAACACAGCCAAGAACAAAAGCCCTGGGTGCAGCCGGCCCCAGCGAACGCCCCGGCTGGTTTGCTCACAGCTCAAGCTGAACCTCAGCCAAGCAGCAGGGGCTGCCGTGACAAAGGACTTGGGGCTTTCTCAGATAGTGCCAGTCCCAGCTGGGAACGCGGCCCCCCCCGCGAGGGGCCAGACTTCCAGGCCAGGGGCTGAAGGCGCAGGGTACGGGGTGCCTGGCTGGGACCCCACCCGCTGCTCACAAGGGACGGCTCCCAGGCACATCCTGGCCAGGCCTGCCACACTGCGCTCGCCACGCCCCAAATGGTGCCCGGCCCCCCCACGGGCAAGATGAGAGAAGAGGGACCCTGCGGTCCAGCTGGAAAGGGGAGGGAACGGAGCCAAGTCTGGGGAGACCAACTTCAACGCCACAGGAGCCTGGTCAGACAAGGAGCCGGGTCACTGAAAAGCCAGGGGCACAACCGCTCCACGGGCTGTTCTTCCACAGGGCCTGTCGCCCCCTTTATGGCACCTGCCTGGCTCCCAACATCACAGTCTGTGAGCCCCCCACATGCTGTATTTATCCGCCCGTTGCCCCAGGCGGCAGGGCAGGGCACCCAGCTCGTGGGACAGCTGGGGCACAGAGAGGCTAAGGGATTTGCCCAAGGTCACGCAGGAGGCCTGTGGCAAAGCAGGGAATGGCCCTCCCAGCTCCCAGGTTAATGCCGGGATTGCTGGAACTGCCCGCCTCTCTGTGGTGTGTTGCTCCTTTGCAGCCCCCAGCACAGCCCCACCCCCGGGGGCACGCTCCCAGGGCACTGGGTCATCACTTGCTCCTCGTAGCACTCAGAGTTGGGATTTTCAAAGATGACTCTCAATGGGAACTCGACTCCTAACTCCCCTAGGACTCGGAGCGACCCAGCTACGTGGTGCAAGGTGCTGTACAACCGGGAAGGAACGTCTGTGCTGTCCTTGAATACATTAAGTGATTCTAAGGCCAGAAGGCGGGCCTGTCAATGGGGGCAGGAGGGACAAAAGGAGCAATTGCCCAGGGGCCCAGCAATTTAAAAGGGCCCCTGGTTGCTGCCGCCGTAGCCCTGCGGAAAAGCACCTCGTGATGGAACGCCACTTTTAATACGCCCCATGTGCAGAATGAATTTTATTATGTGCACCAGCAATAGAAACACGTGCTGCCTGCTATAGGCTCTCTGTTACTCAGCTGGGCAGCATCTGAGTATCTCTTGCCCAAGCGCTCAGCTCACGGGAAGCACTGCGCCCCATGCAGGTTCTGGGGTGAGGTTACTTGGCCCTGGAACATGCATGGGATGTAGCAAAAGTGTCCTTCAATCCAGGCTTGGCCCAGAGCCAGCTGGCTGGGTCCAGAAATGGGAGGGGCAGGAGGGACTGGGCCTGGCTGGACCAACAGCCTCTGGCCGGGGAGGGTGGCAGAACGGGGGGTTTCGCTGAGCCGGGGAGGGGGGACTGTGGTTCCGGCTGAGGGAGGGGGGCGCAGGAAGCCCATTGATTTTGCCCTGGGCCCTCAAATGGCTGTCATGTGGCCATCTTGCCTGACCCCCCCAGACTCACAGCCCGGCCCCGCAATAATGCCTAGACATTGGGAAAAGCCCAGTCCTGACGGATACATGGCCAGTGCTGGAGAACCCATGGCAGCCCCTTGTGCATTGCACCAGCGGTTAATCACACTCGCTGCTAGTGAACAATGGTGCTTTCTTTCCAGCCTGAATAGGGCTAGCTTTGACTTCCAGCCACTGGGCTGCGTTCTACCTTCCTCTGCTGGGGCCCCTTGTTCCGTATTTGTTCCCCGTGTCGCTTCTTACAGACTGTGATCAAGTCTCCCCCAACCTCCTCTGGTTTGCAGACGAAGGACTGCAAACTCCCACCCACCCACAGGCCCTTGGGCGAGACGGCTGCGGACAGAGGAAGGGATGACCTCACAGTGATCCCCGCTGATTAAATACTCCAGCGATTACAGCATGTTTCAAGCTGCCAGTAGCAGATTTTCCCCTTCCCACTCAGGTAACCAGCCCGGCCAGGCTCCCCAGCCTAAATGCTCCGTTTCTCCCCCCAGGGCGATCAGAGGCATGAAAGCGCCTGCAAAGCATATGTGCGGGGAGACTGCGGTGAGCAACTGGACAAAGGGGACATTGGGGTGGGAATGGGAGCACGAAACCAGCCAGGACGGAGGGTGGGCACATGCCCCCCTAGCGGGGCAGCTCCCCCCAGCAGCTTAGTGCAGGAGCTGGCCGATGCAGCGGCCCTCCTGCAGGAAGGGAGCGATTTCAAGGGCACAGAACGGGAGGGTGGCTGCAGACAGCAGCTCGCAGTCGCCTCCCTTTTTACACACACTAGGGTTTGCAGCAGCAGGACAAATGATGCTTTGCATGTGTACAGCGGCTGCTTCGGAGAGTCCCCACGCCCTGCGCCAAGACGGGTGAACACCGTCCCCAGCACAAGCTCCGAGGTCCAGGGAGGTGATGTGACTTAGGTCTGCTGACTCCTGCCCCAGCGCAGACACGGGTAGCGACAAGAGTAAAAAATGGCCCAAGGGCTCTCCTTCCTCTCGCTGCACTTGGCCAGAGTTCTCCAGTGCCCGGGGACTGGGAGCCCCACGGGGATGCTGCAATGACTCCGACCCTGGGAAGTGCAAATGCAGTCCCCAGTCCCCAGGGCTGTTTGTTCCCTCTAACTTTTTTCCAGCCCTGTGCAGAATAATTTTTGTTCTGTGCACCAAGATGTGCACCACCAGTAGCCACACATGGTGCCAGCGGTGGGTGCTCTGCTAATCAGGCTGGGCGGCATTTGAATCTCCTGGGTGGACACCCAATTGCTCAGCTTCCAGGGAACGCTGGTCCCTAAAACTCCATGCAGGCTGGGGCATGACCTGTTCATCTCCCTGGCCCAGCCACAGGAAACACCAGCAGCCTCTTCTCTGGCTGCCTGTGGACTTGCTGCGCGCGGGGGCTATTTGTTCTTTGCGGCTGCTGAGCCCACGCCAAGATGCAGCCGGGCAGGCCAAACTGCCGGAAGGTCTGTCGTTCTCACGCCCATCCAGAAATGGACCACCACCAGCGGGGCATGGTTCAGTAATGGGAATGTTTCCCTGGCCGCTTAATCTACTGGCTTACGCAGAAAAGCAGCCCAGGGTGGCCTGGCCATTGGCACAAGCAGCTGGTAGGCTCTGGTGGTGGGGAGAGGAAGGGGCACCGGGCTCAGGAGAGGTCTGACTGGGACAAAGGGCCCAGCCGCTGTAGAGACTAACCCTCAGGAGACCTGCTGCCCCCGGGACAGTCTGACACTGCTAGTGGGACACAGCCTTCCCCCTCCTCTGTGTCGGGCAGCCCTTTGCAAAGCTTGACTGGCATAACCGCCACCTCAGAGAGGGGAGGGACTGGCCCAGCGTGGCACAGGGAGTGAGACGCAATGGGGCTAGGGGTGGCACCCTCACATCCGGGCTCAGCCTGTCCCGGGCTCTCTCTGCTGCCTGTCCCCTGGGGCTGGGAGCCAGTGCTCCCCGGGAGCCGAGGCAGAGCCCTGTGCGGATTCAGAGCGGCGAGGCTGGGTGCCACAGGGCCCACCACGGTGCAGTGGCCCAGCCGTGCCTGGAGCTGAAGAGCTGCCTTGGTGACCAACCCACGCGGCAGCAGCAATAGAGCAGCTCACTCTGCGGAGAGCACAGCCTGGGCCTGGTGCGTACACCAGCCAGGCGACTGGCTGTGCAGGCTGGCGCCCAGGCTCCAAGACACAGGCGTGCGGCACTGCTCCTCCCCGCCCCCATGCTGTGCTCCTGGGCACACCAGCCAGGGGACAGCGGCTCCTCTCCAAGTGGCCCCGGGGGGTGCCGAGTGGCTAGTGGCACTTGCCCACGAAGTCAGGGACGTACCGAGCAGGACACAGTGCAGGATGTTGTGCTCCCCCGTGGGCACCCGCAGCACAGCCCTTCCTCAGTTCAGAGCTGCAGGGCTGGAGAGTGCGGGTTCCAGGGGGCGACCGCCCAGCCCCCAGTGCTAAGAGGGACAAATGCAGCTGCCAGCCCCCAGAGCGCTGGGCTGGCTTCCGGCAGGGCTGGATTCACACTGGCCGTGTCACAAGCGCCGCTGTGGTCTGGTAACTGCCCCGCCCCACATCACTGCCCCCTCTGCTGCGTGAGCAACACCATCACCTGCCTCCTCTTGGGCCTGCTCCTGCTCCCGCTGGGGGCCCTCGCCCCCCCAGGGGAGAGCTGCTAGCGGCTTGCACCCAGCAGTTCACTGCTCCAGCCCCCGAGAGCATCAGGACAGCTGGTTTTTCTCCCGGCTGTCATGCATGATTTTCCCGGCTCCTCACCTGGCTTGCGGAGGCTTTTCATGTATTCCCCAGCCGGAAAGTACGGAAACTTGCTAAGCCCCTTGGCTGCCCTTCCGCTCCCTGTGAGCTCAGCAAAGCTCTCTCCCGAGGCTCGGCAGCACTTGTGCCATTACCCCGCGGACACCACCCAGACAGCCGGGCACCCCCCCCCCCCCAAGAGGCATGAGGAGTCAACCGCCACCCGCCTGCTCCCGGGGAAGCAATGGGGCACTTTGGCTCAGCCTCTCGGCTACTGAATCCTGCAGCCATGGGACTTAAAACTGGCAGGCGCATCAGAATAGCTGCAGCCACTAGGACCCAGCCCTACGTGGCATTTGCTCAGCTTTTTGCAAGGCACTACCCTTGCCCACAGACCCTCCCTCACCTGGAGTCGCCAACCACCATCTCCCCTCCCCATCCCATGGTCAGACATAGATTCCCGCCTGCCGAGGCCGAGCACTGCCCCGTGGACAGGGGTGGGGCAACGGAACCCTGCACAGAAGCTTTGGTGCCTGCCCGTAAATGCTGCACCTCTTCAAATGCTACGGATACGATTTCTTTTTAAAACACAGAGTAAGAGAAAGGCCCCAGTGCAAAGACTGGTGCTCTGGCAGGGAATGAAGAAAAACTGAATTAAGGCCACTTTAATTCCGAATAAGAACCTCCACAGAGGGGCTCAATGCAGTTTAACTCATCTACTTTAAATTCACACCTTTAGTTAATTTGGATTAACTTTCTTAAAGTGGCCCAGAGTGTAAAAGCCCCTAGGTACTTAAATGCAGCTACTGGTCAGGAGAGAGGAAAAGCAGCCACCGAGCCTGGTAGAAATACAACTACGAGGCCAAGTTCTGCTGTGCTGGTTACAGCAGTGTGACCCGAGACGAGATTTATTCTGCCTTTACATGGGTGTAGCTAAGCAAAATTTGACCTTTTTAAAAAGTGTCTTCTTAGATTAAATACAAGTAAACAAGTGAGCCTTAAAAAAGAGTCACTTGAGAAGTCTCCAAATGGTACATCATTCCATCCTTCATCATGCCATGAAATCAGCTAATTAAAACTTGGTTCGGGTCAAAGCCCAGGGCAAGCAGCATAAACTTTTGTTCTTCTCCGCTCGCAGTGGGACGTCAGGGCATCCTCCAGTGCCAAGAACTGTACATTTTTGTGTTGACTTTTATGTTTTGCTCCAAAGCATTTTGTCAGCGGCTAACAGCTGCAATTTGCACTAAGATACTGTATGTTATTAAAAAAACCCAGCAAGGCATGCAAATGTCAGTCGGAGATGCAATTCATGCCAGAGCCCATATTAAATTCTTCCCATTAACGGAAATGGCAGAACATTTATAGTCTGAAAAATAGAGGGATGTTGAAACCATTAAGTCTGATACTATTAAAGGACAGTGAAAAAGCACAAGAGCAGAGAATATTCTCTGTAGACAGGGATGCGTTTACTGAACATACCCTACATAAAGACACAGGCTCACTGGAGTAGTGATCATGTTACTGAAAAGAGAGGACAGAGTCTGTGTCTTGTGTAATTCCGGGGCTGTGCCAGGCAGCCGATTCACTCTCAGAGGGAAGAGAAGGGCCTGTTTGATCATCACATGAGGCCATTCTTTAAGGCAAAGAGGCATGTCAGACTTTCCACAATTAGCTCACAGATCTCAGGTTTGGAGGAAGCGGGACATGAAAGATGAAAACTACAACACACTCCAAGTTGAAAAGGAAAAGAGAGTTCCTAGCTGACTAGCATTTCTTTTTCTCTATCACCAGTGGTGTTCAAGTCAGCATGAATTAATCCAAGTTAATTTTAAAAGGAAAATTTAAACTCCATTACAAGTTTTCTTTCTTTTGTAGCAGCATTTTCTTAGATGGGGATGTGGGCTTTTCCAGCTGGGGAACACTGATTCTTAGTACCAGCCCCTTGGTTTTCAGAGATGAAGGGAACCAGGCTTGATAGAGCTCATTCACTTCTCAGCCCCCAAACTGAGTGGCTAGTTAACTTGCACTCTCATCATGGTCCCCAGGCGCAGCAAGGTCCCCGTTTCCATTTGGAGACCCTGTCATTCCCCCTCGTTGCTCCCATTAGCTAGCATAGCCTGCAAAGCAGCTTACTGAGACTGCAGCTCCAGACCTAGAGACTCTTGAGCGCCCTTGTGTGCAGAACTACAGCCAAAACTGAGCCCTGGGACCCTGACAGATCAATTCCGAACGTGGTGGATTCTTGTAAGGAGCGCGGGATGGCTCCTGCGGATCAGAGACACGAAGGACAACTGCGAAGGCTCTCTCCTATGTATGCTATACTGGAAATACCCTGAGATTTCCCCAGGCGGCTCCCCCAAGGTAATCTCCTCCCTCCCACCTGCTTGTATTGAAGAGCAGCCGCCTGTAAAAACAAACCACCGTGGCTACTGAACGTTAGTGGCTGTAGAAATAACCCAGCCACGCAGGCCCAAAGGAAGAGCTGTGTTGGAAGAAGCATGTTTTCACGGGAAGCCCTGAAAGCTGTTGGCTTCCTGCCTCCACAGTAGGGTCTACGCACACCCCTCCATTAGATTCTGCACTCCAGAAAAGCACCGGCGCGCTCTAGCGCTGTCAAGCCTGGCGCAGCAGCATGAGCGCCCATTGCACACACGGCTGGTCGGGTCTCTCGCCCTGCTGGGGAAAGGCGGCTGACAGAGGGCAGAAGCCCAGCCAGACTAGGAGGGTGGGGAGGGAAGACGTTGCCTGAGGCATAACTCACAATACTCCGCATCGTCTTATCTCCGCCGCTGAAGGTCACTGCCAGCATGGAGGCGCACTCCTCCGCGTAGAAGGGTCTGTTCCCCTCCTCGTCCACCGCACCTGGGGGAAAGCGAAGGAGACATCACGCTCCAGGGGCCGCTCCCTCCCCGGGGAATGTCTCCGCTCTCCTCCCTGGGGTGGCGGCTGCACTTGTCATGCGGAGGAGGCGTTGGCGGCTGCGGTGCGCTCCCGGCAGAGACCGCCTCGAGTATCAATGCGCCAACACTCCTTGGGCGGCCAGGCCCACCTGGGCGTGACGGCCCCCAGAGGAGTAGAGCGCCTGCTACAACATGGCCTGGAACAGACTTCGCCCACACACATCTCACCCTCTTGGCGACCCTGCCCAGGACCCCGAGACAAGCATGGCCACTCCGCCCTTGGCCCTCGCCAAGCTTCGGTTGGAGCAGCGGGGCGGCCCTTTGGAGTGTAATGCTCACCCCGGGGGGGGGGGGGGAGGTCTATTGGAGTCCTGCTCTGGCTGTTCCAAACAGCTCCCGGGCACCCGCTCTTTGGGACAGTTAGTCCATGGCCCTGTCACTCCCTCCTGTGAAGACTGGGGCCCAGGCGGAAATGGGGAGCTCCCAGCTGAGTTCCATGGTTAGTAGCAGGCAGACTCTCACGGTGCTGGGAGGCAGTGCGGATCGCCCGCAAGCCACAGCCGGAAACCTGCTGGCAGCTAAGCAGGCGAGGAGGAGACAAGTTCCTGCTGGCAGCCAAGGATGGGGGGATAGCATGTTGGGAAGGAGATGGGCCCAGGAGGAGATCCCGAGGGCTCCTGAATTCTGAGCAGTGCTCAGCAGCCTGAAGACAGGCTCACCCAAAGCAAGATACTGTAAGTTACCTTCCGGCTTTCGCCAGCCACTAGCTGGCACACGCCCGCACACAATACAGTCGAGTGTAAACAGCCTTCTCGGCCAGCACACAGCAAACGTCAATTAAAGCAATTTCCTTTCCTTCCCTAGATGGTCTCTGCTCCACGCATCAGTCGCCGTGAAACACGGTTATCACGCTCCGGGCACCAGCCCCCAGAGGCCAGAATTCTAATCCCAGTCCCGCAAGGGGCACAGTTCAGCAGCTGGAGAGCGGGGAAAACACTGCCCACAGGCGTGACGGCAGATTACCATCCGTGTGTTAGACTGTAACACAGCTATCTCCCACGCACGCTGGCTGTCATGTCTGCTTGTAGAACATGGGCCCTGTGCGGTCGGTCATCACGAGAAGGTGCTGTTGCACGGCTATGTAGATACTAGGGATGTTAAATAGCGGTTCATTGAATAGTCAAGTAACCTCATGAATTCTTATCGGTTAGTCAACTGTTCTATAATCCCCGGGGGCGGGGCCGGCAGCAGTGCGGGGTGCCAGGCGGGAGCTACTCTCCGAAGGCAGCCAGTTTAAAAACGAGCTCCTCTTGCGGACCAGCTGCCTGTCACCCTCTGCTGCTGCCTCTGCTAAAGAGGCAGCGGTGCAGGGTGGCAGCAGCCCGTCTGGGCGGGGAGATCTGAGCTCCTGGATCCAGTGTGAACCAGAACTGACCTGGGCTGTCTGCCCGCCCAGCTCCTAATACACTTTCAATGCAGAGCCGCAGCGGGGGTAGGCCCTGGACCCAGCGTGAGCCAGAACTGAGCCAGGCTGCTACAAAATTTACTGGTTGGGGGGCAAGGGGGGGAAAATGCATGCAGTCTACAGCATTAACCTATAAGCTTTTGCTTATCAGTTAATCGACTCCACTATTACATCCCCATTAGATACAAGCAGCTGCTTCCAGGGCCGGGCGGCCGTACATACCATCCCACAGACACCCTGTTCTAGAGTCAGACCACGGGCCCTGCAGCAAACATGGGCTCTGCCTGGCCTCGCGGAAGACATTTCCACAAACATTTACCATATTAAGCCTCATTTTAATCAGCGAAGTGCCAGCAGATGACAAGAAGCAGAGCTCTCAGCCTGTGGTGTTGCTCAGCAAATTTTCTATCCATAGCCTCATGAGTAGAGAGGAATAACCATGAAGAATCTTCTGCCTCTCCCCAAACACACCCGTTCCCGCCCCAGGACACAGAAATATCTTGGATGTTCAACTGAATGGGAGAATCCCTCTCCCACACAGGGAGCTATTTGGGGGTCTTACTAAGTAGCCCTTCACAAGCATTCGTCACCCGGCCATGTGTGACGCAGGCAAGTTACTGCCTTGCCGTAGCCGGGGAGAGAGATGCCCTGGAAGTGCAGGTAACGCCCGTGCCAGCGGTTGCAGAGCCAGCCCCGGTCCCTAGCCCCACATGCCATTCCTTAGCCTGGCCTGACTTCCTGGCCGCAATTCACGTGCAGGGCAGCCTGATCTCTCGCCTGCAGGGGGGGAGTTTCAGTGCCTCGGCTGGCCGGAAAGAAACAAAACCGCGCAATGGAAGTGAGGCAGGCAAGGGGGGCGGGGGGGAGACCCCAGCAATGGCTCCGTAGTGGTGCATTCTGCAGCGAGAGCCCCGTGTTCCATGCGGTTTCTCCCTGCTGGCCCTGCAGTGGCTACAATCCAGGGGAAGCAATCAGTCCCGGAACTACCCACATGCTGCACCCACACCGAGCCAGGCATGGGGGTTGAGGAGCGGAAACCCCACACGGCAGGGATGCTTTGGCAACAGAGGCTCCCGGCGAGCGATAAAGGGACTCGGCCAACAGCAGTGCGCTATACGCGGTTCGTGGGGTCCCAGGAAGCCCACGATGGGACAGCGTCTGCTCTCGTGCCCTCATCCCCACCCTCCCCGTCTGCCTCCCCCGGCTAGTGGGTAGTCAAATCTAGGGGAAAGCGCTGAGGAGGGGCTGCAGTCAGACCGGGAAGGGTGTCATGCCATGGCTGCCCCTCTGGCACAGAAGCACTTCTCTTCTAGCCCAGGACCCCACTGCGTGTCTCTCAGCTGCCAGGCCTCACACTGCCCCTAGCACCCGCTCCGGATGGGCTCTGCAGGGGGTGGAATTTCCACACAGCTTGGGCAAACCCCGCTGTTCAGGCTCCCCACCAAAGCACTGCATCTGCCGTGGACAGAGTGCCCGGCAGGTCTGGACCTCTGGACGCCGGAATCCGCGCATTTCCAAACAGGATGCCGGGGGTGGGAGTTACCAGCTTCCTTGGGCAACTGTACCAGCTAAGCAGGCAATGCCTGTGGGTGCCCACTGCCTCCTGTTCAGCCACCCGCATGCCAGGCTGTCCCGGGAGCTGGCTTGCAGGGGCTGTCAGGAACCAGGGCTGTGGGGCAAAACCCTGAATGGCTCAGTCTGGCGTCATGGCTTGGCGGTTTCTACCAGAGCGGCAGCCATTTGGCAGGGTGGGGGTTACTGCACGATTCAGTGCCAGCAATTCTCACAGGGACTGGGACATCACGCGGGCGATGGCTGGAAGGAACGGAGGTGAAACTGGACCCAAAAGTATCTTTCCATGGCTGACAGCCCGAGGGGGAAGAGCTGCTTTCTGCTACTGTGTCAGATTTCACCCGCCCACACACGACTTCTGCCCTACTGAAGCCGAGTTAGAGGTTTCCTGCAAAAGGGAAAAACGTCTCCATTCCCGGCTTTTAAATTCATTCTCCAGGGCCGGCACGAGGGCTTCCGCCAACACCTCGGCTCCAAGGCTCTGCAGCCGGTGCCAGCAGCCAGGTGGACTGTGTGCACAGAGGACGCAGCTCACACCTAACAACTGGCAGTGCTAATCCAGCCCCTTCAATGCACGCGCGGGGGCAGGGCTGGCAGGGGCTGTTACCTATGGTGACGGTGTAGATGGAGTTGGCGTAACCATCGTAGTTGCAATTGTCATTGTGCTGCCCTCCGTTGCCGCTGGCCACCACAAAAATGCTGCCAAAGCCTCTGCGGCCGGCAATCACCCCGTGTTGCAAGGCAGCCTGGGGAAGAGAAAATCCACGTCACTGCCCCAGAGCGAGTTTGCAGCGATCTTGTTATCCAGGCATAATGGCACAACCGCAGCCTGAAACCACCCAGCTCTGCCGCACCCGGGGGCCTTTCCAAAGACTTTGCACCAGCAAATGCTGGGTCGACGTCGGGCTTGGTGGCAGAGGATGAAGCTCCACTGAGCCTGCTTGCCCCAGCTCTGAACTCAGCCAACCGAGTCTGCACTGAAGAGCTTTCTCACCCCGCTGCCCATAATTCTCGGCTCCCACTCTGCCGATCTGAATGACGTGCGGCTTGCTCGCGGTTCCCCTGCTGCGCCGGCTGGAGGCGGTCACTCGTCTCAAACCTGGTTCTGTGCAACATCCGCTAGCGGCACCCAAGCTCCAACCCAGAGGTGGCTGCCCTTCCAAAGGCACATGAAGGGGCCCGAGGGAAGGGCTGATTGCACGGACCACTCCCATGACATTACGTGCTAAAAAACCAGGTTGTGGCATTTAAAGCTGGGACCTGGGTGTCAATATGCTTAGGCTACAATTCCCAGCTCCCCGTGTGACCAGTCATAACCGCTGTGCCTCCATTTAGCCAACTAGGTAGCAAAGAGACCTCCTCCGACCTCCCAGCGGCAGTGCGAGGCTGCCTCTCAGAGGCATTTTGAGCTCTTTGGATGAGATGTGCTACAGAAGTGATCCGTAGCTACTAGAGGCAGGGTTCCGGCGTGCTTTAGAATGGGTTTACACTGGATTTCCCACCCCCCATCATTTAACACAAGCAGCTACCGGTGGTGCAAAGCAAAAAATGGACCAGATTTTGGCCTCCAGGGAAAGCCGTCCTGGGCATTGGCAGAGCTCCGGCTGGGATCAGCTTTTCTGCTGCAGAGAGAGACTGACCAGCTAGATTTGTAGCTTCTGCTCCTCTGCAAACCCCCCCCCCCCGCCCACATGCATTTCTGACTCCTCTGTCTAGTGTAGCACTCAGCTATGCTAACGCTGCCTGGAAAGCATCTTTCCAGCCCGGAACCTCTGCCTGCATTTCCCTAGGGCCACCCCCACGCAAAGGGCACATGTGTGATGGAAGTGGGCAAGCGACAGACATGGCTGTAAGTAGCATCTGCCTCTCCTGGCTGCTCCTGAGCAGAGTCAAGGGCAGGGCGCTTTCAAAAAGCCCCTCGGAGAACATTTGTTCCAGGTCAGTCTCTCCAGCTGCAGACCAGAGCTGGTCTCAGCATTCGGAGAGGCCTGCGAATGCTGGGTAAGAATAAATTAACAGTCCCAACCAGAATCCCTTTGTAACCATGACGTGACAGAGACATATGCTGTATCCGTGTCACCGAGCTGCAGGGCAACTGGCGCTATGGCAAAGGCGCTGCACAGCGAGCAGTGTGAACGGTGGTAGTGGAGAGCAAGACACAAGCCGTGGCGCTGAATTTTTAGGTGAGCACTGCAAAGGAGGCATTGCCTAGCTGAGCCCATCACTGCAGGCTCCAGGCATCACACGCAACACAAGTAGCAAAGGGTGAAGGCTGTCAGTGTTCTCCAGCGCCCCTCGGTTATGTGCATTTCTATGGGTTGTTCTGCAGGAAGGGCTTTGGAAGGGGCAAAGTCACTGGCCACTGGGCAGCCTCCCCTCTTTCAGGGGGCTGCCTGGGCAAAGAGAGGAGGGATGTGCCCATCCCAGTCTCCAAGGGCAGGGAGTTCCACAGCTCCACACACAGCCTCAGCCTCCCACGCGCTTCCCCAAGGAGCGCTGCACACTTTCACCACGATGGCCACAGGGCTCTCTCAGCCACATGCAGATGGGCTCTGGTCCCGAAGCTGCTGAAGCCAATGGGAATAGCTCCCCTGACTCCAGTGTGCTCTGGATTAAAAACTGGGGGCTTGATCCTGACACTCTTACTCTAGCTGTTCTGGCTGCTGCTGGAGAGCCGGGGTCATCTGGCCCCCGGCAGACCGTAATCCTGCTCTGCTTCCTGTTAACTCTTCCAGGTCTCTGAATAGCACCATCACTCCTTGCACACGAGGACGTTCCTGGGGCTGTGGGTTTTGAGCAAGTCAGCTGGGCCCTGGGCACACGGGGGCAAGCTAGCGCACAGCAGGCTGGGAGAAATGCTGACCTTAGTGGAAGCTGAGAGCATCAGCGTCTCAGTGAGGCGGTAGGGCCGGAAAGGGGCCAGGCCGCAGGCTGCACGAGCATGAGCAGCCTGGATCCTGCCAGGATTTTCTGGGGGTTGTTCCAGGTGCTGCTCGGTAACCACTATGGACAAACCCACAGCCCCAGGGACGTCCTCGCTTGCAAGGGGTGATGGTGCTATTCAGAGACCTGGCAGAGCAGCCAGAACAGCTGGGCTGGGGAGAGGGAAGGAAGCCCCGCCAGCCGCCAGGTGGGTTCACCCACAAATCACTCCTTCCTTCTTTTCCCTTCCAGCCCCCTCCTGCTCCTAGGCAGGGCACCTCAAGACACCTTTCCATGCCCCCTCCAGAGCCATGTCCCCTGCCGTTTCTCCCACTCATCGGGAGCTGGCATCCCGTACGTGTTCCCGGGCGCTCTTAGTGGCTGGCGCTCCTTGGACTCTGGACCACCCGCTAATAGCAAAGCTGTTCAGTAACGCAGGGGCTGAGTCTCCCTTCGGCCACTGTGGAGTCTCATTGCCCAGAGATGCACCTTTCCTGGGACCATCACGTGTCCACCCCCAGCAGCCTAGCTGCCGCCCTCCCTGAGGGAGCGCTGTCTCGCCCCGTGGCAGGGTGACCTCACGTGGACGCTGGGGCCATGCAAGGGCTCACTGCACCACAGGGCAGTCCCCTCTGGCTCTGGGCTTTAGGCAAACTGAGAATTGCAGGCTCCAACCTGGCCCGGCATGTCCCAGGCCCAGGGTCGCCCTGGGGCTGGCTCGGCTCTTTATACCTTTCCTAGCTGGTGAGGGCCATCCACAGTTTTGCCATCATCATCCGGACCCCAGCTGTGAAGAGAGACACCATGAAAAGCTAAATGTGAGTCCACAGTGAGACGCTGCTGCAAAAAAAGCAAACATGGTTCTGGGCTGCTTCAACAGGAGTGCTGTGGGCCAGACACGAGAAGTCATTCTTCTGCTCTACTCTGCGCTGATTAGGCCTCAGTTGGAGTATTGTGTCCAGTTCTGGCACCACATTTCAAGAAGGATGTGGAGAAACTGGAGAAGGTCCAGAGAAGATCAACAAGAATGATGAAAGGTCTAGAGAACATGACCTATGACAGAAGACTGAAAGAACTGGGCTTGTTTAGTTTAGAAAAGAGAAGACTGAGAGGGGACATGATAGCGGTTTTCAGGTATCTAAAAGGGTGTATCTAAAGGAGGAAGGGGAAAAATTGTTCTCCTTGGCCTCTGAGGAGAGGACAAGAAGCAATGGGCTTAAACTGCAGCAAGGGAGGTTTAGGTTGGACGTTAGGAAAAAACTTCCTGCCTGTCAGGGTGGTGAAACACTGGAATAAGTTGCCCAGGGAGGTTGTGGAATCTCCATCACTGGAGATATTTAAGGGCAGGTTAGATAAATGTCTATCAGGGATGGTCTTGACCAATGTTTCTCAACCAGTGGTCCAAGTATCCTTTGGGGTTCTCGAGAGGCGTCTGGGGGGTACGTCAACACAACTGAAATTTGGAGAAAACTGAATTTTTGTTTTAAGTTTTACAGAGTTTTATTATTTTTGTACTTTTTCCACCCAAAAATTTCATCGCCTGCCCAGCTACGATCAAGCTGTTTAAACAAATGTGTTGCAATGTAGAAACTGTGTGTGTTTGAAAACTGTGGGTACGGGGGGGTATTTATAATTTTTTTTAAAGGGTACTTTATAAAAAAAAAAAAGGTTGAGAAACACTGGTCTAGACAGTGCTGGGCCCTGTCAGGGATGGTCTAGATGGTACTGGGTCCTGCCGTGAGGGCAGGGGACTGGACTCGTTGACCTCTCGAGGTCCCTGCCAGTCCGAGTGTTCTGTGACTCTATGGAAAGACACAGCCACTCTGGGACGCTGCTTCCAAGTTGCCCCCTGGCGGTAGAAGAATCCACACCACAAACACAGCCGCTGAGCAGGGGGGTCCGGGCAGCCTGGGCATGGCCCTGTCTGGAGAAAGTCAGGAGCTAGCCATGGGGACACGAGCTTGGCTTGCATCTCTCTGGCTGTGCAGACTCCTGGCAAGGCCAGGGCAGGAGACGCTTGGAAAGCTTCACTCCGAGGCAGGCCCAAGCCCATGTCCCTGTGCTGGCTCCTGCCTGCCTTCCGGAGAGGGCCTCGCACAGACGGCACGGAGCCCCCTGCTCAACGCTGGTGTTCGTGGCATGGATTCCTCTGCCACCAGCAGGAGACACGCCACGTGGCTTAATAAAAACTCAGCCCCGGGGTTGACACCAGGGCCAAGGTGCTAGGAGTCCCTGGCTCTTCCCACGGGCCCCAGGCCGGAAGCCCAGCATAGGACGGGGAGGGCAGAAGCATGGGCCGGCACACAGAGCAACACACCCGAGCCAGGGCACCAGGACCCTGCCCTGATCTCTGTGCTTCCTCCCTTCCTTCCCTGGAGCCTTCCAAGCCCTTTGAGCACAGGTGGCTGGAAAGTGCTCCTGCGTCTCTCTGGGCCAGAGAGCAGGAGAAGAGCGCGGCCCTGGGCCAACCAGCCGGTGTTAGCCACGCGCACAGGGAGCCGCACCCTTCCAGCACTTCCATCTCATGGAAACGTAAGCCCGCAAGGGACAGGGGCTGGGGTTTCGATGCCCACGGAAGAGCCGCTCCGCCGGCGTGGGAGACAAGGGCAGACGCTGGCGTGGAGGGAAGGGGGCAGCAACCCCGTACCACTCAGTCCCCGCTGAGATTTTGCCAGGCACCCGGGCAGGGAGCCCAGCACCGGGCTCTGCACCACTCAAGCTCAGAGCAGCTGCCCCACGTTCTTTGGCAGGACCTGCCCCACGCTCTCGGCTCACCTGCAGCTGTAGATGTCATTGATCTGATAGTGCTTGTTGAAAGCGATAGCCTCCATACTGTCTGTGAGGGGGCCATCCAGGACTCGGATGCCTGCACAGCAAAAGACAATTAGCGCTACTGTAATGGGCCGAGTTAGGGGTAAAACTAGTTTGAACCAAAATCTGCCTGCTGGCCCTCGATTTAATGACAATAGAGACACTTGGCCATCTCAGCACCTTCCATCCACAGATCTGCCTCCACGCAGGGCAGAGACATGGATTTACGCTCTCACCTCCTCTGCAAGGGGCAGAGCTTCATTTCACCAATGGGGAAACCGAGGCACAGAGAAACAAAGTGTCTTGCCAGACAGAGGTCACCCTGGTAAAGCTGAGATTAGACCCTGGCCCCATGGCTTAATCTACAAGTCTATTCTTCCTACTGCACTATGCGAAATAAGCTCCACTTTCCAATGGCAGTAACCAAAACCGAGCCAGGCAGCATGCACTACAGAGGGGCCTTACAGCCATGCACACCTACTCAGGGGCTGTGCAGGGACCGCTAGGGACAGGGAGAAGTACTCCAAGGAACAGAACTAACGCTGCGGCAGCACAACTGATTTTTAGTCTCCTCTTGCAGTCCCGTGGTCTCCCTATTCCAGGGACATTTGGATTCATCATAAGGAGAGCACCGCCACCTGCTGGACAAGCGAGCACACAGGACCCAGTGGATATGTCCGTACTGCCTGTGGCCATCCGTATCAGCCAGCTCGGGTCATGGCTTGGACTGCAGGGATATGCAACATCAGCAGAGAGCAAAGTTCCCTCTAATTTTTCCATTCGTGGTGGAATACATTTTGTTATGCGCACCAAGGCATATGCATATGTGCACCACTAGTAGAAACACATGCTGCCAGCTGTGGGTGCTGTGGTTGCTCTGCTAATCAGCTGGGCACTTGAATTTATCCTGGGGGGCCACCTGGGCACTCAGCTTACAGGGAACACTGGTGGAGAGTCCAGGTTGCGGGCCTACATTCTCTCAGCTCTCACTGAAATCAATGGGCGTCACGGTGGTTTTAGTCCCCACCCAAACCCAAAGGGTAACAGGAACCGGTTCCCCTGCTTTGCACAGAACACGTGTCCAGCCACGGCCTGCGGAGACAAAGGGCTAGGGGAACGCTCAGGCCTGCTGGGGGCTGGCACCCACTTCGTTTCACTGGCACAGCAAGGTACGAAAAGGGCTCTGGGAGCCAGACTGCTTGGTGGTATCACTGCACCCGAGTGCGGGTTTCTCCAAGGCTCATGTCTGCCCCAGCAGAGCCCAGGAAGCTTTTGGGTCAGGTCTGTGCGTGGCATGCACCAACGCCCCGGGCAAGACCCACCAGCTCACACCTTGCCTGGGGCGTGGGGAGCCTCACACTACGGAGCCGCAGGGGCACAGCCACTTTCACCGCTCAACCGGAACCGGACTTTCTGCAAACCACACGGCCCGTCAGTTGCGCTGGCTGATCAGGCTGGTTTCCTGCACATCTGCACAAGGCCACAAGCGCACCAGGCGGCAGTGTAGCTGCCATAGGCCCCGAGGGAGCGGGCAGGATTGGGACCCACTGGCAGATGTGAAGAGGACACAGTTTCAGAGGACACTGGGGTGCAGGACGGTGATGGGCACTCAGAGGAGCCTCCCAAACATAACCCCGACTTGCACCTCTTGGGAACAGCTGTTCTAGCAATGCAGAAATGGGGCCAAGCAAAACCCCAACATCCAAACACCCCAAGCCTCTGGGGCAGACGAGTTATCACGGATATTTCTCTTGCAATCCACATCCAAGCCAACAGCAGATTGACTGGGCTGTAACTCGCCAACCTGCCTCAGATGGCGTGGCAGGGGAGCAAAGCCAACACACGTCCATCAGACCCTCCCTCCCTGAGGCAAGGGGGCAGCGCAGAGCAGAGGGGGCTGGGAAAGGCGCCCCGCTCAGCATGCAGAGGCGGCGTACCTGCAATGCGGCTGCCGTAGGCAACGCCCACAGCACAGAAGCCGTTGTTTGGGACAGCTGCGATTTCTCCAGCACACCGGGTTCCATGGTGGTTCCCATTTTCTGCATCAGGGTAGGGCATAGGGTCAGGGTCATTGGAGTTCAAGTCATAGCTGCCTTCAGGGCTCTGAAACAGACCCACAACTGTAGCTCAGAGGTCTCCCTTCTTTGGAGAAATCAACGATTAGTCTCTTACCAGGCCTGAAAAGCATGGGCTGAAAGCCTCAAGAAAGCAGAGGCAGGGCCCATGTGGGTTAGTGACCGATCCCCATTCCTCATCGCCAACCAGCATTACACTGGGCAGTGGAATGGTGAAGCCAAATGTAAAGACATTGTAGCACCTAGAAAACACGCCCTCCTCCCCAGCCCAGCCAGTTTACAGCCAGCGTCCTCTCCCTGCTCTGCTGTCAGCTAGGCCTACATCTCTCCCCGATCGCCAGCTCCCGATTTACACCTGCCCCAGACCAGCGCCTCTGAGGCCCAGGTTTCCATTCTCTCTCCACGCAGAAGCCAGATAGGGATGGCAACATAGAGCCAGCGGGCCCCTGCCACGGCACCCAGCACTCTGGCACAGGAACCCAGGGGGCCTGAGCGTTTGTTTTACAGGCATCTTCCGAGCCTCGCCCGCAGCTGCTCTCTGCCCACCTGCCTGTGCAGACAGGGAACGTCGGCATTGCCCAAAGCCTGAGGCCTCTCGCACCCGAGAGAGACACAATGGCAACAACTGCATGCAGAGGCCAGGTGCCCTCATTTCACCCGGCAGCAGGGAGCAGAAGGCAGCAAACGCGGCCGCCTCCTTCCCTGCTTGAGGGAGCAGCTCTCCGGATGGGTACCTCACTCCGCGTGTCCGCGGCTGAGCAGCTGGGAGCAGCAGGGCCCGGACATCTGTTGCTCACTGGCACTGTGGGCAGTGCTGACGTAGCCTCCTGCACACCCGGGACACACGCCAGGCCCTTCTGCTCCTGCAGCCAGAGTGGAGGAGCCTCTGGTTCCACCCCCCTCTGGCGGGGGAGGACTAGCATGAGCAGACCCACCAAGGAAGGGGTGAGGAAGAGGCAGAGGCAGAGGGGGCAACTGCCCCAGGGCCTGGTGATTCAGAAGGGCCCCAGCCGCAGCCGGCGCCCCGGGCCCGTTGACTCAGCCCCGGAGCCCAGGCGGCGCGCTCCGGGCGGCGCTGTGCGTACTCACGTAGTTTGGCTGTATATCTCGGATGGTGTGCTGCACCCCATCGTCCACGACCACGACGGTCACCCCCCGGCCGGTGACGTTCCGCTCCCACACACCCGTCACATTGATGTCCTTTCCCGGGCTCCTCCGGTTGTTCTGCGTGCCAGCAGGAAGGAGCAGGGGTGAGCGAGCAGAGCAGGGAAGGAGGGTCAGCATGCACGGGGGAGGACAGGAGCAGTTGCTCACAGCCCTCGCTTGGGCAGGGGCGTGATGCTGATGGCTGGCCATTGCAAGCGGCCTCAGGACTTCCGGGACAACGCGCACCTATCGCTCCCAACGACTGGCTGGAGCTGTGGGTGCCGGGACTCCCAAACAAATGAAGACGAGCAGGCCCGAGGTTGGTACCTATTCTCTGCAGCAGAAGGAAGGCTGGGACTCCCACCCCAGCGTGACTCCCGCACAACGCTCTGCCTGGCCCCGCTGAGGTTCGTGTTACTTCCGCTGCCTCCCCGTCCCAGTAAGAATCAGGACCGGTCAGTTTCAACGGGAGCACCCCCCAGCCCGGTGGCAAGCATGCTGCCGTAGAAGGGGCGGGGTCGCCAGCCCCAGCAGATGGAATTACATCCTGCGGGGCACTCCCGGTCCAAGTGGACCGCGTCCAAGGATGGGAGGGGAGTTCTTTGCCCTGTGTGCCTAGCGTACCAGCCAGGGGCCCAGCCACAGCAGTGGTCTGGCAATACAGGAACTGGGCCAGACAGTGCCTCTGTTTCTAGGAGTTTGTTGATGGGCGAAACCCCTCAGACCTGCCAGGGGCTGTTCTCCCTCCCCTGCTTCCAGGGCGTCCCAGGGCCTGCCCGGCAGCTCTGCAGCCTGCCCAGAGCAGCGGCCAGATCCCACAGCTGCCAGGACGGGAAGGACACTCACCAGATGCCATTGCAGGGGGTACTTGGGGTCATTAAAGTGCAGGCTGCGTTTGGAGCGCTTCAGAAGCTTCTGCTCCGAGTGCCACCGCACGCTGTCGTGCTGTGCAAATAAAGCCTCTACCGATCTCCTTATTGCTTCAGAGCCTCGCTCGCGGTGCCCGCTTGCTTGGTGGGTAAAGAGGTAATGGCCCTTCAACTCCCCGATCCGGCCCAGGTTCACCAGGCCTCCCGTCCTGGCCAGTTCATCCGCCTGTCGCTCCATCTCCTCCTCGCAGGAGGCCAAGCCCTCGGGCACGTTTAGGTGCACGGCCCAGGTTAACGCCCCAGAGCCGTGAGGCAGCTCCTGGGTTCTAGCCCCAGGGTGGAGTTCTGTACCGTGTGCAAGTCCATTCGGTGTTAGCAAGGGAATGCAGGCTGGAACCAGCCAAAGGCACGTGTGGATACACAGCGAGGCCTCCATGACTGCACTCCATAGTGGCCCCTTCCTCCTCCGATGTGGCATCAGACAAACGAGCTGTGGAGAGCCAGGACAGAGTGAGCACCCTTCCCTCAACCCACCCCGAACACAGGCTTTGCCCCCCGGGCCCAGATCTGAACCAAAAAGCAGCCCCAGCCCTCGGAGAAACTCACCCTTAAAACACAGCCAGGGCTGCAGCCGGCTCCGAGAGAAGGAGCGCCCACGTGTTTGCGGACGCAGGCGGTGTGCTGGCTCTCACTGTTGGTTATCTCTCCCGTAATACTAGATTTGGAGCTGAGTGTGCCACACCCAGCCCCGGAGAAAATATCTGGGCAGCTGGCAGCCACGAATCCACTTTGGGTAAGAGGAATTACCGCTTGCCAGACAAACTGCTGGCTTGTGTCCTGGGATCACTGACTGACGGGCAGTTTCAAGCCCAGGCCCAATGAGGGAACAAGTCTCTGGCCTCGGGTTTTCTTCAGAGTGCTGCTGAATGGCAGAACAAAAGAGCAGCCCATTTCCTGCTCCAGCTCTGCCCAGACAGATATGCCCCAGACTGCATGGCAGGGAAGAGGCACAAAGCGAACACGGAAACAAAACACACACGTCTCTCTTCACGTCAGATGGCCACATTTGAGATCCAGATCCCTCTTGGAAAAGTCTCCTTCATGGTGTTCCTAGCCTGCCCTTGCATATGCTACTGCTTACCCCTCGGCGGGCTGACTCTCCCGCTCAGAACTCGAGGCCGCATTTCCAACTCCAAAACTGAGGATCCACGTTTGAAATGTCGCACTGAAAGCCAGTCCCACTCCACACAGGTGTGAGAATATTGCTATCACCGGCCACCCCGAGCCAGTGCACGAATAGTCGCTAGAGCTCTGCGGTACATCACTAGAGCCCTGCAAATCCACAGATATCCACGTTATACCCGCATCCACGGATGTCAATATGGATATCCGCAGCGCATTTTTGTGGCTACAGATGCAGACGCAAATTTTGTCTCTGCACAGGGCTCCACACATCAACTCACCTCCAGTTTAGCTGTTACCAGTTATAAAAGAGATTTCCCCCGACTCCGTTTACAAGCATGTGAAATACATCAGTGGGGTGCAATTTCTGCCAGGCACCGTTGCAACTGACGCTCACTAGGCCTGAAAGACCAGGGAACAGGGCAGGAGAGGCAATTCAAAAATAAAGCACAGCCCCTGGTAAAAAGGGAGTAGAAGCGGCACCGGCTTTTTGCTTTTGGCTCGCTATAAAGAGCAATGGAGATGAGAGATCCCACACAAACCAATTGCCAATGCTTAGTTTCCGTGGGCGGACCAACCAGACAGGTGAGCTGCCACAGGGCACCATTTTATTCCCGTCTCTCCATTGTGAAGTACTACGCCACAAGACGGGATCCAGAAACCTGCCTGCAGACAGGAGAGGAAAGGGGGGTTTCCGTGGGGGCCTGTTGTTGCTAGAGGCCAAAGCCAAGCTGCTCACTGAACTATTACACTAAGTGACTGAGCCAGGAAAGGTCACACGAGGGCACGGTTCATCTGCCTCTCCCCAGTGCCCCTTGTAAGCTCCAGGAGGCCCCACCTCTGACTGTCCAAAACCAACAAAGAACAAAAGAACAGCTACACTATCTAGCCCAGTACCCTGGCAATGAGTTCCACAGGTTGACCGGGCCAGGGGTGAAGTAGTCATTTCTTTTCAACCTGCTGCCTATTCATTTCATCGGGGGACCCCTCGTTCTTGCTACATGTCCTGCCCTCAGTTTCCCTTTCCAACTCGATTTCCATATTTCCCATAAGCACAGTGAGTGACACAAACGCAGTCACACTACACACACAACTCCACCACCTGTTCATTGAGAGGGCAAGAGACCAGAACTTCTGGGTTTCTTTGCCAGCTCTGCCAAGCAGCATGCTGTTCCCACAAGGGTTTTAGCACACTTTGAATGTGTTTAGTAATTAAAGAGCCCTCAGAAGTCAAATTGACTGGATTTATTAAGTAATTAGTTAATCAAACAGCACATTACGGAAAGAGAATAGTTATCACAGTCTGCGAGAACCAGTCCTACAACCCGCCACACTCATCCTCTGCTCTGAGCCTGCTCCAATTACTTGCATACAGCCTAGCACAGCTATATCCCAGGCTGTTCCGATTGGTTCCCCTTTTCTATACAGAAACAGATTACTTGCAGTGCACTTCCGGATTTTTTGTATTTCATAAATTTTCAACGGCATAATCAACAGCTGCTGCTTACTTGTTTTGGATTCTTGTCAGTTAGAACACTGCTTGCTCAGTCCAAACAGTAGGACACTATGTCAAAGGTTATTTTTATGAACAGTTTAGCAAATCGGTAACTTCCCACTTCTTTAAAGTACAAAGCACTCTGATAACTGGCTTGTGGGGCAAAGCATCAGGCCTCCAAGCTACAGGCTACTGACTGGCTTACCAGTTACACTCAGTAGTCACTTCTCTTCAGCTTACCCAACTACAAAAAGGGGATAATATTTATCCACCCTACAAAGATTTTTGAGGCTTAATTAACTTCTGTGAAATGCACCTTGAATGCACTTAGAAAATACAGAATACTCTCAGTAAATGGTTAACCGAGGCAATAACTATGGGCCAAACAACTGCTATAGTAACAGCTTGTCTTTGAAACTCGCTCATCAACATCCACATGGAAGGACATACACAGAACTAATTGTTATTATTCCTCTAAGTTGACATGCCTCAAGTTTTACTGATTATTTATCCTCTCTTGAATGGTTTGTTTAAAGCAAAGCTATAGTCAATGCCAAGAAAGCACTTGCATGATCTACCTTTGAGTTGTTCATTCAGTATGTTTGAAAAGTCCACGCATGTTGTTCTCTTTGTGTACCCACCAGCAAGAATTAGTGTAAATGTTCTCTAGTGTGTATAACGGACAATCAGAAGTATCCCCCCAGTCTGTTTTAGCACAGAAGACAACATCACAACTTCTGGCAGCCCTAAAGGCTTCACTATTGGTCTTCTCTACATACGAAGTTGTACTCCTGTAACTACAGAGGTTGAAAGCCACACCTTTAGTTCAGCTAGTGCAACTTCCCTATAGGCACACCCTCTGTCATGCTCGGGGTTAGTCACAGGCTGTGTTTATCTTGTTTCACTGTCTATTCTCTTTCTAAACTGTAGAATTTTGCGGTGCGGGTTAAAAAAGGAATACAACTCAGAGCAGGAAGACGTAGGTGTGACGTAGTGGGGGTACCTTGCTGGTTGCTATGCTGGGCAGCGGGTTGTCAGTGACCTCCACTGGCTGCAGCACGGCCCAGCAGGGCAGGGGATGAGTCATTATGCAAGGGGGCTTCGAAACTCGTCAGACAGGTATCTCCCATGGAGCGGAACAATGGGAAGGAGGGGGGCAAGGCCAGACCTGGCTGGGGGCAGGGCTGGAAGGAAGAGTGAGTTGGGCTGTCTGGGATCATGGAGGAGACAGCCTAGGGCCCAGAGGGGCTGGAATTTAGGGGCCCAGCATCCCCCATCTCAAGGGGGGCTGAGGCATCCTAGGGCCGGTTCCTGTAACCAGATGACATCTATGCTGTGCTGTATCCTGGAGAAGCAATAAACTCCCTCTATTCTACTGGCTGGTGGAGTCTGTCCGTGCCATTACGGGGGTGCAGGAGTCGGGGGACCCCGACGCGCCGCCACAGTAGGGGTGGAAGACAAACAGGCCTAGCTATTGGGAGAGGGAGTCATGCCAAGAGCTGGTGAGCATGAGAACAGAATATGAACAGCCCAGAAAGGGGTAGATAACAGTATCTGGAGGAAATGTATTGCAGATTGCGACTGCTAAATCAGCACGTGGGACGCTGTCAGCCAGGTTTCTATCCTTCTTCATCCTGAGATCTGTTCCCTCCTCCACCCCAAACAAGTTCATACTTGTATTTGACAGATCGTCCTGAAAGAAGGAAACTGATGCTTCTAAATTTCTGAAAACACCAGCTGCTAAAACCTTGTAAAGTTTCCCCACTTCCTGAAGAGATAGGTGCTCTTGAAATAGAGAAAACAAGCAGCCAAAGACAGACTTTCTGACAAGACTAGACGCAAGCCACTGAATAATTATAATTACAACACATACTATTGGGTCTTCTATAACACCTTATTCTCATCTGATTCCAAAGTACCCAGTAATTATTGCTTGCAAGTCATTTTCCTTCTGTTTTTCCATCCCTGTGAGGAATACATTTTGTTACGTGTACAGAGGCATGTGCACCACCAGAATAAAAAGATGCTGGCAGCTGTAGGTGCTCTGCTCATCAGCTGGGCAGCATATGAACCTGTCCTGGGTGGCCACCCAAGTGCTCAGCTTACGGGAACACTGCTCACAAGTAGTATCCCCAAGTCACATGTGGTGAAAAGGAGGCACAGGGAGCTAAGTCACACAGCACATCAATGGCAGAGCAGGAAAGGAGCCCAGAAGCCCTGACTCCAACTGGATGTCTAAGCTATTGGACAGTGCTATTCTCCTGGTTCTTTTCATGCCCAAAATGTGCAGGGAGCCATGACAGTTCAGCAGAAGTGACTTTGGCCAGCCCCACAGCGACACAGGCAGGGACTGGAGGAGGAGGGGAGCTGGATAAATTGCTCCTTTAAGGGGAGAATGAAATGAAATGAAATGTTGCCCTAGGTTTTCCACTCTCCAGGATGGGGGAACCTAACTCCTGCTCCCCCAGTGGCCTAGGCCCCCTCCCTCGCTCCCTGCTACCCCGACTTCCTCTGCTTGGCCCTGGCCAGGCTCTGTCCCCCCTTCAAGCGCTCTGCCCAGACAGCTCCCCCCACCCTGGGCCCTTCCCGGCGGCCCCCTCCGCCCAGCACCCCCCCTCCCCTCATTTCGGCTTCCACTTGGTCCCTTTCGTCTGCCCCTGCCGTGTGCCCCACCACTGCCCCGCACCCCACCGCTGCGCCCCGCCCCGCCCCCACTGCCCCGCACCCCACCGCTCCGCCCCGCCCCGCACCCCACTGCCCCGCACCCCACCACTGCCCCGCACCCCACCGCTCCGCCCCGCCCCGCACCCCACCGCTCCGCCCCGCCCCCACTGCCCCGCACCCCACCGCCTCCGCCCCGCCCCGCACCCCACTGCCCCGCCCCCCACCGCTCCGCCCCGCCCCGCACCCCACTGCCCCGCACCCCACCACTGCCCCGCACCCCACCGCTCCGCCCCGCCCCGCACCCCACCGCTCCGCCCCGCCCCCACTGCCCCGCACCCCCCCGCTCCCGCCCCGCCCCGCACCCCACTGCCCGCACGCCGCACCCCCGCCCCGCCCCGCACCTGCGCACGCCCCCACCCCCCCACTGCCCCGCACCCCACCGCTCCGCCCCGCCCCCACTGCCCGCGCAGCCCACCGCCGCCGCCTCCTCGGCCAGCGGCCCCGGCCGCGGGCGCGGGGCGCGCACCAGTGCGGTCCGGGCCTCAGGTAGGGGCGCGGCGCCGGCCCCGGCCCCCCGGGGCTCCCCTCCCCAGCGGCCCGGCCCCCCGCCTCGCCCCGGGTGCGGCACGCCCGCCCCCCCGCCCCGGGCCCCGCTCAGCCCCCCGGGCCGCCCCCTCGCCCCCGCCGCCGCTGGCCGGGCCCCGGACCCGGCCCGGGGGCCTCACTGGCTCCTCCCTCGGCGCGGCCGCCCCGCCCGCCGCCCCGGGGCCCCCCCCCCTCGGCGCGGGCCCCCGCCTCGCCCCGGGCCGCGGGGGCCCCGCTCTCGCCGCCGCCCGCGCTCCGGCCCGCCGCCGCCTCTTCCCGCGGCGCCCCGCCGCCGCCTCCTCGGCCAGCGGCCCCCGCGAAGCGTCCGGGGCGGGGGCGCAGCCACGGCCCGGTCCGGCCTCAGGTGGGTGCGCGGCGCCGGCCCGGCCCCCTCGGGGGCCCCCCCCTCCCCCTCGGCCCGGCCCCCCGCCTCAGCCCCCCGGGGGGCCCCCCGCCCCTCCCCCACTGACCGGGCCCCCCGCCTCAGCCCCCCGGGGGGCCCCCTCGTCCCTCCCCCACTGACCGGGCCCCCCGCCTCAGCCCCCCGGGGGGCCCCCTCGCCCCTCCCCCTCGGCCCGGGCCCCCCGCCTCAACCCCCCGGGGGGCCCCCCGCCCCTCCCCCACTGACCGGGCCCCCCCGCCTCAGCCCCCCGGGGGGTCCCCTCGTCCCTCCCCCACTGACCGGGCCCCCCGCCTCAGCCCCCCGGGGGGCCCACCGCCCCTCCGCCACTGACCGGGCCCCCCGCCTCAGTCCCCCGGGGGGCCCCCCGCCCCTCCCCCACTGACCGGGCCCCCCCGCCTCAGCCCCCCGGGGGGCCCCCCGCCCCTCCCCCACTGACCGGGCCCCCCCGCCTCAGCCCCCCGGGGGGCCCCCTCGCCCCTCCCCCTCGGCCCGGCCCCCCGCCTCAGCCCCCCGGGGGGCCCCCCGCCCCTCCCCCACTGACCGGGCCCCCCGCCTCAGCCCCCCGGGGGGCCCCCTCGCCCCTCCCCCTCGGCCCGGGCCCCCCGCCTCAACCCCCCGGGGGGCCCCCTCGCCCCTCCCCCTCGGCCCGGCCCCCCGCCTGAGCCCCCCGGGGGGCCCCCCGCCCCTCCCCCACTGACTGGGCCCCCCGCCTCAGCCCCCCGGGGGGCCCCCTCGCCCCTCCCCCTCGGCCCGGGCCCCCCGCCTCAACCCCCCGGGGGGCCCCCCGCCCCTCCCCCACTGACCGGGCCCCCCCGCCTCAGCCCCTGGGGGGCCCCCTCGTCCCTCCCCCACTGACCGGGCCCCCCCGCCTCAGCCCCCCGGGGGGCCCCCTCGCCCCTCCCCCTCGGCCCGGCCCCCCGCCTCAGCCCCCCGGGGGGCCCCCTCGCCCCTCCCCCTCGGCCCGGGCCCCCCGCCTCAGCCCCCCGGGGGGCCCCCTTGCCCCTCCCCCTCGGCCCGGGCCCCCCGCCTCAACCCCCCGGGGGGCCCCCCGCCCCTCCCCCACTGACCGGGCCCCCCCGCCTCAGCCCCCCGGGGGGCCCCCTCGTCCCTCCCCCACTGACCGGGCCCCCCGCCTCAGCCCCCCGGGGGGCCCCCTCGCCCCTCCCCCTCGGCCCGGGCCCCCCGCCTCAACCCCCCGGGGGGCCCCCCGCCCCTCCCCCACTGACCGGGCCCCCCCGCCTCAGCCCCCCGGGGGGCCCCCTCGTCCCTCCCCCACTGACCGGGCCCCCCGCCTCAGCCCCCCGGGGGGTCCCCTCGTCCCTCCCCCACTGACCGGGCCCCCCGCCTCAGCCCCCCGGGGGGCCCACCGCCCCTCCGCCACTGACCGGGCCCCCCGCCTCAGTCCCCCGGGGGGCCCCCCGCCCCTCCCCCACTGACCGGGCCCCCCCGCCTCAGCCCCCCGGGGGGCCCCCCGCCCCTCCCCCACTGACCGGGCCCCCCCGCCTCAGCCCCCCGGGGGGCCCCCTCGCCCCTCCCCCTCGGCCCGGCCCCCCGCCTCAGCCCCCCGGGGGGCCCCCCGCCCCTCCCCCACTGACCGGGCCCCCCGCCTCAGCCCCCCGGGGGGCCCCCTCGCCCCTCCCCCTCGGCCCGGGCCCCCCGCCTCAACCCCCCGGGGGGCCCCCTCGCCCCTCCCCCTCGGCCCGGCCCCCCGCCTGAGCCCCCCGGGGGGCCCCCCGCCCCTCCCCCACTGACTGGGCCCCCCGCCTCAGCCCCCCGGGGGGCCCCCTCGCCCCTCCCCCTCGGCCCGGGCCCCCCGCCTCAACCCCCCGGGGGGCCCCCCCGCCCCTCCCCCACTGACCGGGCCCCCCCGCCTCAGCCCCCTGGGGGGCCCCCTCGTCCCTCCCCCACTGACCGGGCCCCCCCGCCTCAGCCCCCCGGGGGGCCCCCTCGCCCCTCCCCCTCGGCCCGGCCCCCCGCCTCAGCCCCCCGGGGGGCCCCCTCGCCCCTCCCCCTCGGCCCGGGCCCCCCGCCTCAGCCCCCCGGGGGGCCCCCTTGCCCCTCCCCCTCGGCCCGGGCCCCCCGCCTCAGCCCCCCGGGGGGACCCCTCGCCCCTCCCCCACTGACCGGGCCCCCCCGGCGGGCTCCCCTCACCCCTCCGCCTCGGCCCGGGCCCCCCCGCCGCCCTCCACTGACCGTCCCCCCCATCCCGCGGGGCTCCTCTGCCCCAGTGACCGGGCCCCCCCCCCGCCCCGCCCCAGCCCCCCGGGGGGCTCCCCTCGCCCCTCCCCCACTGACCGCCCCTCCTCGCGGGGCTCCTCTGCCCCACTGACCGGGCCCTCCAGCATAGCGCCCCCTAGAGGCTCCCCTTGCTCCTCCCCTCTGACTGCCCCCCCCCCCGCGGGGCTCCCCTCCCAGCCCCACTCCCTGCCTCTTCTCCCTACTCCCCCGCTGCAGTGCAGGCTCTCCGCTTGCCCCCCAAGGCGGGGGTGTCTGAACAAGCTCCTCATATGCCCCAGGCCCCCCCTTGGACCATGCCTGAGGTGCCCTCCCCCATGGCTGCCCCCACCTTCCTTGAGACCAGCCGCTCTGAGCCCTGCCTGCCCCCCTCCCATCCTGGGCCGCGGCCCCTTCTCCACAAGAGTGGCCCAGGCCCAGCTGCCTCCAGCCCAGACGGTTCCAGACAAGGGCCTGATCGGCTCCGAACTGCCGCCTGGTTTGGGTTGGAATCTCTGGGTTCCCCGGGTGGCAGCGGCAACTTGTCTCCTTGTCGCGGGCGGGTGTAAATGGAGCCCCATGGTGGAAGAGAGGGAGCTGCACACCGGTCTGTGGAGCCCAATAAACAAACAGCACATCCTCCTAACGTGCTTGAGAAATGTGCATTTAGTTCATGGCTTTATAGCAGATGCCTTTTGAATGGGGACGGGCTCTGACAACAGAATCCAGGTCTGGGAAACCCCCTAAGTTTTGGGGTGTTTGACTCCAGAGCTCTGGTTGAGGCTTTGGCACAGTACTCATGCAGTAAGTGATCATTCAAACATCAGGAAAATACTGAGAGAAGAGGGGCAGAATGACCTCCCAGAGCTACTAGGTAGGGCTCCCTAGTCTACCATAGAATTTATTTACCATAAAAAAAATGGGCGCAGTCAGGATGCATTAAATGACCTCTGCCTAATCTCTTTCATACCGAATGTGGATGCGTTGCAGCACCTTTTACTTCTATTGAGCAGCCTGGTCTGGTTCTCAGCCCGCAAAGTTGAAGTAAAAGGTCTTGCTGTGCATCTACGCTGTGAAATGTCAGTGTCAATTATGAAATTCTACTGCTGTGAAATGTCAGTGTCAATTATGAAAAAAAAAAAAGTTCTAATTTAGAAATGGTTGTTACTGTAACAAGGTGTCTTCACAAGAACCTTTTCCTTTTTTAAAAGAAAAATCTTTTTAGAAATGGAATTATTGATGTTTATTCTTCCCTCATGTTAATATTGATGTGTGACGTGTTTACATTTCTATACATCCTTGGTATTTCAGCTATGGCACTTCAAGAAATCCAAAACATTTCTCCGAACCCTATTCATTATTGCATTGTCAGACTGTTCGGTAACAATGTCCATGTGTAACAGCACAGGTGTCATAACCAGCACAGTGACACACGTGTACAGCTGTTCCCTCATTCTCTTGCCTTGACAGTCTCTCTCTAGAAAGCAGGACACGCACACCCCATCCTGCACTGCACCTTTAAACATTCATAGGTTAATTCATTTTGGGTTTTTTTCACCTATCTATTTAGAGTCACACAATTCTATAACTTTCTTTGTGCTTCTGACTGCATTAATTCATGTGATTTTGGCCACCAAATGAAACTAATGGAAGCAAGTTTAAAACAAATAAAAGGAAGTTCTTCTTCACACAGTGCATAGCCAATCTGTGGAACTCCTTGCCTGAGGAGGTTGTGAAGGCTAGGACTATAACAGGATTTAAAAGAGAACTAGATAAATTCATGGAGGTTAGGTCCATAAATGGCTATTAGCCAGTATGGGTAAGGAATGGTGTCCCTAGCCTCTGTTTGTCAGAAGGTGGAGGTGGATGGCAGGAGAGAGATTGCTTGATCATTACCTGTTCGATTCTCTCCCTCTGGGATACCTGGCATTGGCCACTGTCAGCAGACAGGGTCCTGGGCTGGATGGACCTTTGGTCTGACCCAGTATGGCCATTCTTATGTTCTTATGATTTTACGCCAAGAAATAGGTTAAGGGTCATTAATGCACCAACCCTGTTTTCTAGTGTAGTCATAGAATCCCAGGGCTGGAAGAGACCTCAGGAGGTCATTGAGTCTAACCCCCTGCCCAAAGCAGGACCAACCCCGACTAAACCATCGGGTTCTGAGAGCTTAGAACTATGTGTAAGAAATCTGCATATTCCTCTTGGTGCATACCTGTAGAGAGTGACTTGCTTGTAAAACTCACCCACTGAAGAATTCCAACTGATCTGAGACTGTAAAGTGATTGAGTCACATTGGACAGTCTGCCGTTGTGTGTATATTGCACATTTGCAAGGGTGCCGTGGGACAGCCCCACAGATCTGAATGTTTGGTGAAAAGGGGTACTTCATCAGTAGTTATTGTTTCCTGTTTTATATTTTGTGTGCTGTTGTCACTGACACCCTTGGATCTCTTTAATATTGGAAGATGAGAGGGCTGTAATTTTAGTGATTTTTATTTTTACTCATCTGTTAACTAATGTCTGGCCCATAATATCTAAAGATGGCATATACTGATGTATCCACTTTAATGATTCTGATTAATTCTGTTTCAAACAGGTTTGTCTTTGTTGTAATGTCCTATACTTTCTTTCAGAGTTATAAGCGAGTTGGAAATGTATCTCTTTAATGGCTCACATTTCCCATCTGTAAAATGCTGATAGTGATGCATCCTTTCCCCAACTTTTTTTCTTGGCTGGGGAGACTGTGAACTCTTTGCAGAGGGGATTCTTATGACGTGTTTGTACAGTGCCTAGCACAAAGGGGCTCTCATCTCAGCAGGAACCTCTATATGCTTCTGTAATACTAATGATATTTTTTTTAAAGTAGTGAAAGGACTATGGCATCAGAACAAACCATGGATGAAGTACCAATTCCTGAGAAATCCACTGCTGGTCAACTGCCCCTGCAAGAATCAGACCCATACAAAGAACTCGACAATTTGCCTGTGAGGTAGGGTATAGGCATGTGTATGTGTCAGATTGCTCATTGATGGTTTGTGTCAGGAGATGCACAAAATCAATCAAATGGTTCCTGTTAATGGCCTCTCACTTCCGTAACAACAGCCCTGACCTTAGTGGGAGAAGTCCAATGTGGTATTAACTTACTGAGCCACTCTTTTTGAGACCCCATGTGGCAGGTATAGAGAATGGGAATGCTTTCCTAGTTGTTGTTTCTGAGTGAACGTTTCTAAAATCCCTACCAGCAAAGAGGGTTGAACCAATTAGAGAGTGTACTGTAAACAGAGCAAAGCATATCAGGGAAGGCGTGTGGCCTAATAGTAACTTGGGTCTCCTTTGCCTGAGATTTTGTCTCTGCTGCTTACTTGCTGGGTGGGCTTGGACAAGTTCCTTCTCCTCTCTCTGTTTCGCCGTCTGTAATATGAAAATATTGAGCTACCTCCCAGACTGCTTGTGGGACATAATACTTTTTAAAGCACTTTGAGAGACTTGGGTGAAAGATGCAATAGAAATGCAAAGGATGGATTCCTATCTGTTTCTTTTGAACAGCGCAAGTGACCTTTCTATACAAGACAATGAGAATGATTCTCTATCAGTGGAGGCTGCGGATCATAGCCAACCAGTAACAAGTGAAAGTACAGGAGATGCTCATTCAGGAGGAGCAGAAAGGGATCGTGAGGTATTGCTGACCAGTGCATCACTGCTAACTGCGGAGGACAGAGGAGAGGAACCTATGCCAAGAGCAACAGGACGCTCTGGTGCTCTTTCTGGAGAGAGACAAGCAAATTCTTCAAGTGAAGATCTGTATCAGTCTGATTCAGAGGGTTCAGACAGGGCAGTGAAAGAAGAGGAGAAACCCTTGCCACCAGTGGAAAATCTACAGACAGTATCTCTGGACTTCCAGGTTGATGTCCATGCAGAACAGCAACATGCTACCAGTAACTGCTCTGCAGGTGACCCGGAAGCTTCACACCTACAGCAGGCCAGAGGCGATGGGGGTCTGGAGCAGGATAATAAACCCCTGGAGGTACCACCCAGTGGGGAGAATGGGATTGAGAACAGCAGAGTTGCACAGGACTCAGATCAGGAAGCTCCATCCCAGAAGCCCTCTCAGAACATTGCAGTGCAGGTCGGGTACCAGTTGGCTCATGTTCTGGGAGCTTGAGCTTTCTCTCGCTTCTTTTTTTTTTGTTTGTTCGTTTGTTTTTGTTTGGGAGGTCGTGTTGGAGTCTGGAAGACAAAAGCACTAATCACTAACCGAGCGTTTGTTGTGTGCACCAGGCATGCTTTTCTGGTGGTTTTGTTTCTTACAGGCAAGAAAATGCTTAAGAGCTCCATAGGGCCTTTTAACCCACAGCATGTGATGTGGTACCGAGGATCCTGCTAGAACTCTTCCTAGAGACAGGATCCCTTTTAAAATCCAGTAATTTTCTTAGGTCTGGAACAATCCTTGTCCTTTGCCCATTTGTGCATGTGATATGCACCTCTTGTAGCAGGAGGAAGTAAAGCTTCTGGTCTGGATGATTTCTTTTTTTCTCTTAGTTTGTAGAAGTAATTTTATAGGCTTCTTGGAAGTGCTTTCCCTTGATAGGGTGTTACATGCCTACTGTACTTTCTAAAGTTGGTTACAGTATATGTATGGGGTTTTTATAAACAAAAAGAGGGTGTGGGAATTAGGAGCACCAACTGACCTGAGCTCTGAATTTGGTCCCAGTCATGTTGCTTGGTTGTCTAATGTTGCTTCTAAGTTGATGAATTAAACTGTGTCAGAGCTACCTCAGGAGACCACTAAAAGTTCCTCTAAAAATGGGAGCTGTGTCTGTGCATGAAACTATTCTTTGTATCTCTAAAGAACTCTAACACAAATAATCATTTCTGCCTTTGCAGACTGACTTTAAGACTGCTGATCTGGAGGTGAATACAGATCAAGATATTGAAAAGAACTTGGTGAGTCTTAAAGAACAGCCAGTCTTATGGTTAGAGCAGAGGACTACTTCTCAAATTCTTAGGTTAAAATCACAGATCCTTCACTACTCTCTCACTGGGCAAGGTACTCAGGCCCCCATTCTCTGGTATCCGGGTCTGCAAGTCTGTGGGAGCTGACAGTGCTCAGCAGCATTGAAAATTGGGCCCTGGACACTTTGTTTACCTACAGGTAAAATGATATTGGCTATGTCTACACTGCAATGTAGCCCAGGCTTCAGACTTAGGCTTAAGCTTAACCCCCTTCTGTCCACACACAAATCATGCCAACCCAAAGTCCTGGGACACCCTAAGCCAGGCCCCAGGGATACAAGTGAGTATAGACACTCAGCCCTGTGTTAACAAACTGAGGGCCTGCTAACTGGAGCTCTACTGTTGCTGGGCTTTCACAGCAGCCTCGCTCTACCTGTTGGCTTCACTGATGTTTGCAAAGTGCTTTGAGACCCTGTCCAAAGCACGCGTGATGATGTAATAGTATGTGTATAATTGTGCCATTTCCTGCACCACTTGTTCCACATGTTACATGCGCAACATGTGGGGCAAGGAGTAGCATGGCAGTTTTCCTTCCAGTACAGTGCCTTGGACCTACTTCGATCTCACTCTGGCCATAGGGCAACTGAAATACTGTGGGCTTCTTTCTTTCCAAATGCCCCGCATCCTTGTTCCTTTTGATCTCCTTGGCTCCCAGGAATCATCACAGCATTCATGTTAAGTGGGGAGCCTTAATACTGCTTCTACAGCTGAAAAAATTGCAGCAAGGAGACATTGTGAATTTCCAAAAGGCAGCATCTAGAACCTATGAATTCGTAGTCCCCACCCTGTTCTAACCACTAGACATACTGCCTCATTTAAATGACCACTCTACAGTTCTGTAATTAGTTGTCAGACAAGAAGCTGAGAACTAGTTGATGCCTGCTCCAGTGACATGGGTATTTTTGTGTCTTCTGATCCAAGAAGGCCTGTGCTTTGTTATTGGGAGTCATGCAAACTATGGCTCTTCACAGCCTGCATCTTGCCTTTTCCTGCACTTTTATACTCTACTGGGATGATTCACTTTTCTCCGATTGCAGCAGGTATCAGGTCGGGCTTTGTCACTCTCCTTGAGGCAGTAGGGGAGAGGAAATATTTACCTACTCTTTTGTGAATTGCAGGGCAAAATGATGTCTGAGAGGGCTTTGTTGAAGGAACGTTACCAGGAAGTACTAGACAAACAGAGGCAGGTGGAGAATCAACTCCAAGTGCAGCTCAAGCAGCTCCAACAACGAAGGGAAGAAGAGATGAAGAATCACCAGGTATCAAGTGAAGCCCTTTTTCTCTCTGCCTACCCAACTCCATTAATAATTGTACTGCTAAACTGGGGTCATTCAGTGTCATGCTGCAGGGCACAGAGTGATGCTTGGAGCCATCAAGAAGGGATTCTTCTTAGGGAGAACACAGCACAACTTGTCAAGGGAGTTATGTGGGGGATTCCCTCAAGCATCAGATATTGGTCACTCAGAGTAAGGGTGGAGGACTTGTTTTGATGTTGATTTTTCCTAATCTTTAATCATGTGGGCAACATCTAAATAAACCACATTTTGTGGACAGATCCCTTCCCATTCATGATCTCCTAACATCCCCATGACAGCTACAGTAGCATTAGGGAATATTTCATGCATTAATCCTAGGAGCTGGGAACAAGGAGAGTTCTCAATGTGTGACTAGTCATCTCTGGCCCACAGCGGGGGAGCCATTGGATTAGCCCAGTAATTCTCAGCCGCTTCCACACTGTACCCCTCATCAGAACAGAGAAAAGCTTTAGCTCACCTAGATTTAAAGAAAGGGAGGAAGGTTATGAGCCCCTGATACCTGTTGGGGACACCTCCACTACCTACCCACCAGTAGAAACTGTGACGTTGACCACTCGTCTATCTTGTGCTGCAGTTTTTGGTTTCCTGTTTCTGATCCTCAGCCCATTGCCTCACATGATGGATGCGCTAACAATTATCTTTTGAAACCCTCACGTGGCACATGTAGTTACCCACACAATTAATTCCGAATTTTAAAAACCATCCTGTGGTGGGCTTACATTCTTTATTTGCTTGGTGCTGGCTCTATTCTAGGAGATCTTGAAGGCCATTCAGGATGTGACAATCAAACGAGAAGAGACCAAGAAGAAGATGGAGAAAGAGAAGAAAGAGTTCTTGCAGAAGGAGCAGGATCTGAAAGCTGAAATTGAGAAGCTCTGTGAGAAAGGCAGAAGGTATTTCTGCAGGACAGCAAGTATTTATTGACGTGAACAGTGTATGCTTGAAATCTAAAACCCCACTGATTGGTTTGATATACAGATGGAGAGCACGCTACCATGTAACCTTTCTGGACTGTCAGAAAGGATGGATTTTAACATATTGGGAGAGGTCTGTTCAGGTTGTAAATAAGGATGTTAACTAGTGGTTAATTGACTAGTCAAGTGGTTGATGGAATTTCCATCGACTAGTTGGTAGGCACTTCCGCATTCCTCCTTTGAAATGTACAACAGCCCCTGCTGGAGCTCTTGTACATTTCAAAGGAGAACTGTGGAACTCTGCGTGCAGCCTGGGGCCTGCGGGAAAAAGTCCCGCTGACTCCAGGCTGCATGCGGACTCCAGCGGGTTCCAGGGAAATGCTGCTCTGGAGCCCGGGATCAGCTGGGGAATCTCCAACTGACCCCAGGCTCCATGCATGCAGCGACTGCCCCTTTGAATGCCGCCTCGGCGTTTCAAAGTGGCAGCACCACACAACTGATCCCGGGCTCAGCTGTGCAGCACTGCCACTTTCAAGTACTCCCTCTTTCCCCCCTTTTTGCTGCCTCTATGTGATAGAGGCAGCAAGGGCGGGGGGGGGGGGGGGGAACTGACTAGTCGACTGACTATCCGATAAGCATTTGCTTATGGGATAGTTGACTAGTTCGTAACATCCCTAGTTGTAAACAGCTTAGTCTCTAGTAGATCTGCTGAGTATACAGAGTTTCCCCAAAATCAATGTATTTTCAAAGACTAGTCCTGTGCCACCTTAGAGATGATTTTATATATATATATAAAAAAATATAATTTGATGTAGTATCATGAGCTTTCATGGGATCAACCCTCTTGCTCAGATGAGATGATCTTAAGACCATCTGGAGAAGTGGGTTTTGCCCATGGAAGCCGATGATACGATATATAGATATATTTGTTCATCTCTAAGGTGCCACAGGACAACTCGTATTTTCAGAGCCAGGGTCGAGGTTGTTGGCTATAAGTGCTGGCTGATCTTGAAACTGAAGCCTGAAGAACTTAGGGTTTACTCAGTCCTGTGGTGCTTTTCCACTTTGGTCTTATGGCCCAATTTCAGCTCGATGACTTCCTGTCCACCCAGAATTACCCCTGCGTGCGGCCTGCTCAGATGCCGCATGCATGGGTGCCCTGCAGAAAGCTAACAGTTTTGGGTGTCCGAGGCGTTCTGTGCTGCTCACGCTGAGCTGCTGTGGCGGGCTGAGTTGAGATGCACTGTAAAATGGCTGCTGTTCTTCTCTAGGCCCAGGTGCTGCTTGCCTCTCTCATGCAAACTACCTCACTGGTTTCAATGGGACTGTTGCACGGTCTCGGCAGGGGTAACCGTCAGCATTGTTTGGCATCCCATCCCCCTTCACACGCAGAAGGAGAATGGATAATTTGTTACTACCTCCCCCCCCACGTGTAAATGTGTAACTGCTGAAAATTACACCGGTTAAATATTGACCTACATAAGTGCATTTTAACATTCCTGCTGTGTGTCCGTCCCTCTGCATATAAACTGGTGGTTGGCGTGCACTGCCCTTTTCCCATGGTTTGCTTTGCACAGTGTCATGATATAGCAAAGATTATGCTCCTCTGAATACATTACACAAATTCTTACAAAAATCCTGATGTGGTGATTGGTCTCTCCAAGTAGATCACTGTCTAGAGCTCCTGACTCTGATGTTCTTTTAGTTAGGGATGTGAAAACACACTCAGATACTTAACTGGTTAAACATTTTGTTTAACTGGTTAACTGCCGTGAGCGTGGTCCAGCTGGCAGGGGCAGCCAAGGCCACGGGCAGGAGGCTGCTCTGGCCTACCGCTGGCAGGGCTGGCCAACAACCGGGTCCAGCCATCAGGGCCAATTCACTGGTTACCTTGTAAGCAGGCTGATAAGCCTACTGCTTAGTGAGTAACCGGTTAACCTCTTACATCCCTCCTTTTAGTTCTGAGGCCTGTAGCAGTGATGAGTGAAAAGCCCCCACGCTTGCAGTAAGTGACTTGGTCTGTCCTCTCTCCCTCTTGCAGGTTACTGACGGAACAGGAGGAGAAGGAAAATAAAATAGTTTCTCTAATCGCAGAGCAGTCTGATGAAAAGTAGGACACTATTTCTGTATGATCGGTTCTGATGAGTGCTCTTTCCATTCCCTTCCCCTTAGTTCCTTGGAAACGTTAAATCTCGCACAGTCGCTCTATCATGAGACGTGCTTCACCTTTTCTCCTGTGGATGAAAGTGAGAGGCGGATCACGCAGGCTAGATCCGCATGCTTTCTGTCTCCTCCCCAGCTTCACCAATGCCTGCCTGTGTCATGCACGGGCTTAACTTTAGCAGAGACTGCCACATGCTTCATTGGCGTGGCTAACGATCCACTGGGGGTGGGAATTGGGCCCAGCAGACTGACTTTGTCACCTCTGCTGTAGCTGAGCTTGTGCTTGCAGAGGTCAGACTGGTTCGTTTATCCCATAGTGCTATCACATACCTGTGTCCGAATGCCGTGTTTTACCTAGGTGAATTGGGACAGGCTCAAGCTTCAATTTCTGATCCAGACCCAAACTTGAGTGCTTAGGTAACAGTGATGGGCAGTAATACATCTCCTAAAGATTGAACTTCTGAATCTGGTCTGTTTGGATCTGGGGTTTTGATTCATAGAACTGTTGGTCTGGATAAGGCCCTGAGAGGTCTTCTAAGCAAGCTGCCCATGCTGAGGCAGGACCAGTAAACCTAGACTATCCCTGTCATGTTTGTCCAGCCTGTTCTTTTAAAACCTCCAATGATGGGGATTCCACAACCTCCATTGGGACTCCCTTCCAGAGCTTAACTAGCCTCATAGTCAGAAAGCTTTTTCTAAAATCTAACCTCAATAGGAAAAACTGACCCCTTGCTGCAGATGAAGCCCATTGCTTCTTGTCCTGCCTTCAGTGGACATGGAGAACAACTGATCGCTGCCCTCTATATAACAGCCTTTAATGTATTTGAAGACTGTTCCCATGTCCTCCCTCTGTACTCTTTTCTCATGACCAAACGTGCCCAGTCTTTTTAACCTTGGTCAGTTTTTCTAAGACTTCTATCATTTTTGTTGCTCTCTGGACTTTGTCCGGATTGTCCACTTCTTTCCTGAAGTATGGCACCCTGAACTGGAGACAGATCTGCAGCTCAGGCCTCACCCGTGCTGAGTAGAGCGGGAGAGTTACCTTCTTTGTCTTTCATACGACAGCTCAGTCAGTACACCCCAGAATATGTGCCTTTTTCACAGCTGCATCGCATTGCTGACTTGTAGTCAATTTATGACCCACCGTATCATTCGCAGGTCTCTTTCTAGTTCAGGTATGGGTTTTCTTCTGCCAGCTTTAAACACAGTCTTGGCAGGGGGTAACCTTCAGCCTTGTTAGATGTCCCATCCCCCCAGACACATACAGAAGGCGAATGGGCCATTCATTACTACCGTCTTTGGACCCCGGCTTGGAAGGTGTAAGTTTGAGCAGCACAACAGCTCACAGGGATCTCTACTGCTGATTCAGCGGGGCCCATTTCAGAGTAAGATTTTAGACGTCCCGCTGTGAAATGACTGGTCACGTGTACACACTGAGCCAGCTTGGTCTTGAGATCTGCAGCCTCTGCATGTCAGATGAAGGTCGTTGCTTCCGTAGTCTGCAAACTGGGTGCTACCTTGGGCTGTGGGTAACTAAAGGCCGCACTGGCAGCGTACCCCGGCAGCCAGCCAACATGTCACAGTAGGGCCTTAAACAGACGTGTTCTGCTTTTGCCTCTAGGGAGGTGTGGGAGATGGAACTAGACAAGCTGAAGAACCAGCACAATGAGGTCAACAGGAGCATCCTGGAGGAAACGGAAAGGGCTTGGAAAGCAGAGGTTGGTGTAAGCTGCAGGGCATGGTTGCAAGTCGAGGGCTGATGCAGAACAGTAGTTCTCAAACAGTATAGCAGCGTGCACCACGTATGCCACTCTCGGTGTGTTATGTGGGCCACGTCGCACCCTAGATATGCTACCTGTGTGGCCAGGGGCTGCGGCTGGCTGCTGATTGGGCTGCAAGGGGGCTGAGAGTTGGGAACCGCTGGCCTCGAGTTAATAATCACGGTAGGCTGGGAACGGCACAGTGCCCGTGTTTTCGATGCAAGGTAAAGTGGCGATCAGGCTCTTTGGGTGGGTCTGGCTCTTCACAGAGGGCCAGAGAAATGACCGCACTGTGATCTGCTGAGGATGCTTGTCAGGGTCGGAGCTCCGTTGTGCTCAGCACTGTGCGAGTAACAAGCGCGACCTGGGAGGGTGAGAGAGGTGTCATGCGGAGACATTCAAGTACATGGCCCCTCTCTCCATTAGATACTGTCCTTGGAGAGCCGGAAGGAACTGCTGGTTCTGAAACTAGAAGAAGCCGAAAAAGAGGCGAAGCTGCACCTGACCTACCTCAAGTGAGTTCTGTATAGGCCACAAGGTGGCAGAGTAGCCCTGTTTACCCCACCCCTCCCGTCCAAAAACCCCACCTGCTCTGGGTGTTCGTGTGAGAGACTGTTACAACCGAGCTAGGTTTCCTGACCTGGGTTCTTAAAGCACGGGATGGTGGAGTTCCGATTTTCCATGGTTTTCCCTTAATCTTTAGCTGCTGCATATTCTTTCCTCCTGTCTGCTGAGCATCCCCCATGCCCCAAATCCATTGAACACTGTGTGTTGTAGCTTTCTTCACTAGCATCCAGGAGGTACTCCTCTTGCGCTCTAGCTCTCAAGCTGCACTGCCTGAAGTTCTCCTGCAGGGGGAAGCTGTGTGGTCTGAACCCTCCTTTCCTGGCTTTGAGCAGAAAGTGGGTTAGAACTGCAGTGGAGGGGCAGAGGTGCCAGAAAAAGATGGGGAGTAACATGCATAAACAGGCATCTGTGGTGTTCTGCTTGTTCCCATTTTGCTACCAAAAAACGTGGACTCAAACCCTCTATTCCCCTTTAATTCTCCTTGTCTCTGAGTAGGTCAGCGCCACCCACGCTGGAGACCATACGGCCCAAGCAGGAATGGGAAATGAGGCTGAACAGGATACGAATGACCAAAGAGAGTGTCCAGGTAGGGTCTCTGCTGAGCGCCAAGCAACCCCTAAATAGTTAGGAGGAGAAATAAGAACATGAAACAAATCCGGTATTAAAATTTGTTTTAATTTTTATCCCACCTCCTCCTTCAGTGATTCTGCCAGTCTTGTCAGGTGTTCTCTAGCAAGCCTTCAAATGATCATTAGAGTAAACTCGTCAGGGTTCCCAGTGTCCCAGTTCTGTCTCCTACAGCTCCAACCACATTGCCAACACTTGCTGCACAAACAGGCTGTATGAATAACTGAGTAACTGTCAATGCGCATGAAATCTGACGCTCCCAGTGGCCAGCTGTTAATGAGCTGGGCAGCGTCATGCCTCAGATGTGTTCTCAAACCATAGGATCACAGGGCTAGCAGGGGTCGCAAGGGTAATCTAGCCTAAGATGCAGGATTTACTGGATCTAAACCATCTGAGACAGATGGCGATCCAGCCTCTGTTCAAAAACCTCCAGTGAAAGGGCATCCATGACCTCTCCTGCTCTTCTTGCAGGTAGGAAGTTTTCCCTGAGATTGTCTAAATCTGTTGTTCTCTAGTTTGAACCCACTGAGGCAGGGCACAGCTGCAGTGGAGAACTTTCAGGTACATTCAGAATGCTGCTCTGACCAATAGAAACTGTGACTGAGGGCACCTCACTAAGTTTTTGGGTTCTTATTGCTAAAGCCCTGTGCAGATATAAAAATGTTCACCCACATCCACTAGAAACAACATGTATCCGAGCTGCAATCTGGGCTCTGCCTTTTATGGACATCCACAGCTGCATCGCCTCATCTGTGTGTGTGTCGGGTGTTCCTGTGGAGGAGCGTGGCCGGGGCAGGGTGCTTGTCCTGTTGTGCCCCTCCAGGCACTCGTAACGGGGAGCAGGACAAGCGCCTGCACACCAGCCATGTCCTCGCCAGGAGCACCCGAGCTCGCTCCCTGGTAAATGCCAGGGAACGGGGCAGAGCAGAGCGGGACAAGCACCGCGCCCCAACCTTTTTAGCATCCACATCTGCTCCATTAGCTGCAAACATGAATGGTGGATATCTGCGGCAATAGAGCCGATTTGCCGGGCTCTACTTGCTGCCTTGCTGGTTGGCAGTATGCCCAGAAGCCCTCTCTGTATTTATCTGTGATGTTCAGATGTGCGACTGTTAATGCAGCTTTCATGTAAATGTTCGAACCACGTGCACTGGGGCTGCTGTTCCACACCCCTAGGAACCTCCCGATGAATGGCTTTTGAAGATCTGCTTGCTCAGCCATGAGCTTGGCTTGTGTGGGGCTGCAGGTCATTGCCTTATGATGTTCTTAAGAAACTTGCCTTTCATCTATAATGTTATTGTGGCAGGAACTTGGCAGTTTGTAGAATGTCAGTGCCTCTCCCGAGTGGCTGCCCTATCTGTCGCAAGGCAAATATGAATGATCTGGGCCCTGTCCGGCCGTCACACGTTAGGCACGCATTCCATAAGTGACACACGTGAGCACTGTAAAAGATAAACTTGATTAGATAGGAAACACGGATTACATGCATGTCCGGATGGGTCAGGGCTTAGTAATTAGAGAAAATGCAAGCAAGACAGCTCTGGCAGGCTTCAGGAACTAGCTGATTTCTGACCTCAATAAAATGCCCTTGAATATCTCATAGTCTTCTCCCCAGGAGGTTTCTAGGCTTGTTTCTCTTTGCTTCCCAAATAATGTTCTGTAGTAATAGTCCTGGCCATGTTTAGGATTTGTTTTAATGGGTGTCTTAACTCGCCTTTGAAAGTTGTACATAGTCACTCTTTCGTTGGTTTGTGAACTGTACGCTAGGGATTCCTTCCCAGAGATGCAGTGACCCCAGATTACCCCTCAGAATTGACTGTGGGTAGCTATGCCTCAGCTTGTCCTGTGCCAATAGGTGGAAATCCAGTGTGTGCACGTACCCCATACAGCAGTGGGGGGTGGAGTGTGGCCGTCTGCATAAGCAGTAATTCCCACCAGACCTTTGACTCCCCCTACAGTCCAGCCCAGCAGGACAGGAGCTGTGTTAGGATGTGGAATCCATCAGGACCCCTCACCCAGGCAGCCGTGGCAAGCAGCAGGCCAGGAGTGGTGGAGAGCTTGGTCACCCCTCCCCTCCACACACTATGTATTTTTCTTTCTCTCTCTCTCTCAGGACCAGTTCAATGGTCACATTCAGCTGGTGAGGAATGGAGCAAAGCTGAGCAGCCTACCACAGATCCCAACCCCCACCCTGCCACCCCCACCCTCAGAAGTGAGTGTCACTCCCCAAATCCTGGCCCAGATGCGCCATGGGAAGGGCTATGGGCACAGGGCACTGGGCTTTGCTAAGGCTAGCTCTGGCTGAGGCTGCCTTGCTGGCCCCAGCAGACAGCTGCCTGTAGTGGGAGGGTTGGAGGTGCAGATGGTCGCACACCCTGACAGGTAGTGGTCTGGGATGTACATGCGAGCTGCCTGCCCAGATGTTACAGTCCTCTCCTTGTCCCTCTGGAGAGAGCCTGGGAGGAGCGCTCATGGGCCGGCCTGGGGATCTGTGAGGTGGTGGGTTCCTGTCCCCAGGCTTGCCTGTCTGTAGCCTGTGTGGCAGGAGCTCCTGGCTGGCCTCCATCTGCCTGTTCTAACCCGTCTTCTCTTCTCTCTCTCAGACAGAATTCATGATGCCGGCATTTCAGCCCAATCCATCTCTTACCCCCAGGCTCCCGTTCCCCATCGGGCCAGTACCGGTTCCCATGGTCATGCCCAGCGCTGATCCTCGGGCGCGCTCTTTCCCGCTCCTTACTCCTGTCATCTCCAGGCCTAACCAGCCCTCCCCCCCTCTGCCTGCTTCCCAAGGGCGGGACAGCCCTGTCTTGGCATCTCTCCTCGGCACCCCTGGGCCTCACATGACATCTGCTGCCTCTATCCCACCTCCGCCGGGGCTGGGAGGAGCCAGGGGCGCCCCTGAGTTTCACAGGCCGCAGCCAGTGGATAAGCTGGAGAAGATCCTGGAGAAGCTCTTGACTCGGTTTCCCCAGTGTAACAAGTGAGTGCCCTTGCCGGGGGGGGGGGCCTGCACGTGGGGCAGCGCCGGAGGCGCTCAGAGGCTGGGCTCGAGTCTCGGGAAACGTGTAGCCGGCAGTCCCGGGTGGCTGGGAGCGAGGGCTGAATGTGCTGACGCCGGAGGCAGGAGGAGAGCCAAGCCAGGCACGGGGCACTCGGCCCTTTCAGTAGCTCCGTAACCCCGCAGTGCCTAGGCGACTCGCCTGGCCACTGCGTGGTGGAGAAGCTGCTGCTGGCTGTGTGACCTTGGGGGCGTGCGCGAAGCCAGCGAGGGACACGTTAGCTCCAGGGCTCGGAGATGGTTGGGAGGTGCAGCCTGGGCCGCTGGAGAAAAGCCTGCAGGCGGGTTGCACTGGTGTTTTCGAGCAGCCCGCTGGCGGCTGCTGTTTGCCCTCGCTGTAGGGCGCTCCGGTGCCTAGCCATACTCGACTCGTGACGCCCTACGGTGCAGCGTCGCAGGACCCTTGCGGGAAGGGGGCTGTTGCCGTGGGACAAGAGCTGGTGCCCCGCGTGGTTCTGACCCGCTCGCTGTCCCCTCAGGGCCCAGCTGACGACCATACTGCAGCAGATCAAGACGGCGAGGAGAACCATGGCAGGGCTGACCATGGAAGAGCTGAGTCGGCTGGTGGCAGCCAAGCTGGCCGAGCAGCAGGGCGCAGCGGTGGGTGTTCAGGTGGGCCAGCTGCAGGGGTGGTGCCCGGGTCCGAGCGGCGCCATCCTGGGGGGGGTGAGATCCTACTGAAGGAGGCAGTGTGTGGCTCCCAGCCAGGGCCACCCTGCACCAGTTGGTTGGAGCTGATCAGAGCTGGGTGCTGCTGTCCTGGGCCATTTCCTAAGACACCAATGGCCTCTGCAGAGGCACAGCTGGAGCGCCCCACTCTCCATCCCGAGCAAGGAGGCGCTAGTCAGAGCCCAACAGGTCCCCTCCCTGCACATCCCTGGGGTGGCTCGGCGCTCCCTCTAAAACATGCCTAATGCGTTTTATCGTCTTTGCTAACAGCCACTTGGCCGAATCAGGGCCCCCCTGTTTCCTGCTCCTCTGCCCCAGATCAGCACCCCTATGTTCCTGCCACCGGCTCAGGTGTCTTACCCAGGGACACCAACTCATGTAAGATGTTCTGAGTTACCTGGGAGCTCCTGCATGTTCCCCAGCCCAGCCTGCAGGGAGCTGGGGGCCTCTGCGCCGTGTGTCCCTCAGGCTGGGAGGCAAGGGTTGCTTTTCACCCACGGTGCAGGCTCTGGGCTCTTACCTCAAGCTGGTGAGGCGGGAAGGCAGGCCCCTCCCCCTCTGCTGGCCATGAGCACTCGGGCAAGGGGAAGGAGCGACAGCCCCCCTAGCGGGGCACAGGCAAGGGCCTGGGGGGAGCTGGTGTGTCAGTGCTGGGATAGGCGAGCGTGTGACACTGGCGGGGGGCAGGAGGAGCCAAAGGGCGGTACGAACAAGCTGCTCCCTGAGGGAGATGGTCATATCAGCGCCACGAAGCTGGTACGGTTTCCTTATCCCCAGGGTTTCCCCCAAAATACTCTCCCCTCCGTACTTAGCGGGGACGGGGGGGCAGGCGCCGTGCCGCGCGGGCCGTGGCTGCTGGGGGCGCAGGGTGCGTAGAGCTGCGAATGGTGACTCTCATTTCTGTGCGCACGCTTGCTGCTGTGACCCAGGCCCCTGCTACCTGCCGGCTGTGTCTGATGTGCCAGAAGCTCGTGCAGCCCAGCGAGCTCCACCCCATGGCCTGTTCTCATGTACTGCACAAGGAGGTGAGTGGCGCCCCGTCCCGCCCTCCGGCAGGGGCCAGCTGCTTGCCAGGGAACGCTCCTCTTGGCATAGCCTCACCCAGGGCCTGGGAGCCTACGGAGCTGGTGGGAAATGCAGGGCAAGGGAGTGAACAGCCCCTAAGGAAAGAACAGCCCTTCCTGGGGCAGAAGAAATCAGTGAGCCAACCCATCCTTGTCCCTGTCCTTGCCCCAGCCTGGGAGGTTTGCCCTCTGGCTGGCCACTGAGTTGCATGGTCCTCCGAGTGCTTCTCTTGCCCTCTCCGTGTTCAGAGGGTTAGACCCAAATCTTGTCCTGCTCTGGGGTAGGTCCCAGCATCAGCCTCTGGATGAGAGGGGGGTTGCTGAGCTGGCTCCCATCGCCCCAAGCATCCTGGGTGTTGGGAGCTGGGAATGGCCAGTAGGGAGGAGGCTGATCTTGGTGTAGGAACAGGCAATGTCTCGGCCATGGCTCCCCGGTCTCCTGGGACTTGGTGTCCCCGGTGCCGTGTGGAGCTGGCATCCCTTGGTGGCAGGGCCCTGAGCCCGCGAGACCCGGGTGGGCTCTGTAGAGCACCGCCCCCCAGCGGCTGGCGGCGCCTTACTGGCTCTCTTTTCAGTGCATCAAGTTCTGGGCCCAGACCAACACGAATGACACCTGCCCCTTTTGTCCGAGTCCCAAATGACAGCCCCGGAGCAAAGCCCCTGAGCTGGAGGCGTCGCTGTGAGCAGGCGGGTCGGCAGAGGTTCCTGCGGTTCTGTATTTATACCCCTCTAGACACATGTACATTTTATTATACAGGTGCTGTGTGTACAGAACGTCTGTATGCATAGGAGTTCACAATAAAAGTGTGTATATTATGCATAGACCAGGCAGCGTTGCTCCTTTCGGGTCTGGCTTTCTAGCCTAGCTGACTTCTGTCCCGAGATGCTATGCCTGCCCAGAGCTGGCACTGGGAGAGCCAGGTGTCCTTGGGCAAGTCTCCACAGGTCTCACCGGCCCTGTGCGCAGGGAGGCTCTTCCTGGTGTGCCTAGTCCCTTGGATGAAAGCACTGTGCGGCCAGTGGTGGCTTCTGGGCCTCGTGAGCTCCAGACGTGTTCCCGGTTCCCTCCCCCACCCGCCAAGGCCACAGCAGCGCCCTGCTCCGGGGGAGAAGGCATGGGCAGCTCTCACACTGGGGTGCCTGCTGTCGTGGGGCTCAGCAGTGCCCCCTCCCTCGAGTTAAAGCAGCTCCGGGCCCAGGGGGCCTGCTGCTGAGCCAGGAGTGACCGCAGAGCGGGGGGGCCCACGGGCACAGCAGCATTGCGGCCCGGCCCCCAGGCCTGGCCTCACTGGGCTACTGTGGATGGTGCTCAGATGGGCAGTTCTCACACCTCCCATGAAATGCCCTTGTGCCCACAAGCTTTTACTCCCCTTCGGCCAGGCCTGGCTCGCTGGCTGCAGCAATCCTGTCACCCCAGCGGCACGGCAAGCTGCCCTCCTGCCTCTTGCCGGCGTCTCCAGCCTGCTGTTGTGACCTCGGCGAGCCCCACCCCTGGCTCTGCTTTACTGCAGGCCCCTTTCCCTGCGCGGAAAGGTCGCGCCGCTCCGCAGCCCCGCCGCGCTCCCAGCTCCTGCTGGCCTTGGCTGGGTTTAGGAGGAGCCAGGCTTCCTATCTCACGAGGGGTTTGGTGGACAGTGCGACGTGCATCCTGCCGTGTTCCAACCTGGCAACAAACTCAGCCGGCTTGGAAAGTGCCAGAGGGGGAGCAGGGCTGGTCTGTACCTGGAAAAATGTGAAAACCAACATAGTCCTGCGGCACCTGGGAGACTAACACATAGGTGGCATCCTGAGCTCTCGCGGGCACAGCCCACTTCTCCCCCCGCTGGCATCATTCGTCTGTGCTTTCTGCCCCGTGCTACTCAGTGGGGCTGCTGGCAACCGCAGCTTCACCCGTTAGCCTCAAAGCCCGAGTGTGGCAGTTAATGATCGCCCAGATGTGCATGTCCGTCGTTACACCTCGCGCAGCTGCACTGTTAAATACCCTGGCTGCCTCCTAGGAACTGAGTGAATAACAGCCATCTGTGAACACCCGTGTGTGGGTCCAGTGTGTGGTGCAGTGTAATGGGTGCAAGGCTCCCCTCACACTAGCCCATGACCTGCCCTGTGAGCAATCCCTGCCCGTTGAGAACACACAAAGAGGAATGCTGAACCTCCACATCCCCCTTGCCCCAAGTGCTTGCTTCCACTGAGCCCTTTGTGGCTTCCCGTGGCACCTGGGTTTCTGCTAACAGCCAGGACCTCTCAAGTCAGGCACTTCCCTTACCGGCCCTCAGCCCTGGCCCCCTCCTTCCTTGCACTGAGTTGCCCCTCCCCACACACAAGGAACAGGCTGGAAACACGAGGCGCTTCTCTTGAATAATTTACTGTGTAACATTCATTATTCTTACAGCGACATGAGGGTTACAGAGAATGGGCATCTACAGCCGCCGCCGAGAGTGCCCAGTCCTCGTCCTGCTCCCCAAAACGCTGTGCGCTCCTCGCCCGTTCCTGTTTCTCCAGCCCCGGCCCGCAGGAACGGGGTTCTTGCCGAGAGAAAGCCGGCTGCGCTGCAGCTCAGAATAAAGCTTCCAGGATCTAACTTGCCCCTGCTGAGCACTTCCTATGCCGGGCTGGCATAACCAGAGTGATCTCTACGGATTTCAATGGGAATTAAAGGTGCCAAGCACCTCTCTCGATCTGGCCCCTACTTTGTAGACTCTGCACAGTCCTGGGGACAAATTCAGCACTGGTGGAAGCAGCTGGGGCTCCACCCGAGTCAATGGAAGTGTCACCTGCAGGCAGCATGGCTGGGTTTGGCCCCATCTGTGAATTTCTGCACAGACATAGCCATTTGAAAGCAGCGGTCTGCAGCTGAATGGGGTCCCGGCGGTGCCCTGGGCAGGACCTGGGGTAGAGATCTGTGTAGAGGTGCATCACTTTCCCCTTGGCTGGAGCCGGACTGCTGTCTGAATGCAGGACTGGAGCCAGCTATGGGAACCTGCTGGCTAAAGCAAAACTGTTTCTTGTGAGGAATAGACAGGGGGTGAGGGAGTATCTGTGACTGGAACGATGACACACGGGGCCACACGGCTCTGCACAGACACGAAAACGTGTCTCTCACCAACACGAGTTGGTCCACTAAGAAATTCGCCCCCCCTCATCTCTCTCTAATATCCTGGCGCCCAACTGGCTCACCAGCACCATAACTAGCTGCAAAGCAGGTTCCTAGAGCAAGTGGGGGCGAGCCAGGGCTCACTGGGCCCAGCCAGTGTGTACGGTTTCTATTGCTGGCTCCTGCGCTAGTGACTCACGCCAGGGCCTTCTTGCTGCTTCCTATGGGGGATATTGAAGCAGAAAGGCCACAGTAACATCCCAGCCCCCGAACATGTCATCCTTTATGCTACTGGTTCTCCCACGCTGGCCAGGCTGTCCCGTGCAGCTGGGGAACCTTTACGCTTTAAAGAGGGTTGATCCTCGTCAACGTGTTAAGCAAAACTTAGTTCCAGCACTTCACGCCGGCGCCCCCTTCTCTGCCTCCGCTTTCTTCTCTCCTCACGTCTGGGCCACACTCCTCGCCTGTCCCTTCCAGTTCTCCCCTGCCTTCCCTTTGGGGCCGTGGCAGCAGCGACTCACCAGGACATGGAGGTTTGCTGGGTCAGGTATTGGAATCAGCTAAGCCTGCTGATGGTCAATGACTCACTTTCAGGAGAGAGGGCAGCCCTGCAGTCAGAGAATCCCAGGGCTGGAAGAGACCTCAGGAGTCATCAAGTCCAGCCCCCGGCCCAAGGCAGGACCAGTCCCAATCTTGCCTCCAGCTCATGCTGCCAGTGGAATTGCTCTTGCACCGCACACGGGGAAGGCTTCCAGAAATGCTGCTCTCACCAGCTCTCCACCCCTGGTGCCCACAAGCAGGTGAGAGGTCCCCACCAATGAGAGGTTTTCCCCCACCCTCTTGAGGGGTCAGGTTCCTTCACAGCTGCCCCTGCCCTGCCATCAGACAATGGAGCTGCTGTAGAAAGCCAGCGTGTGGGGCTCAGCTGCGTTGGGGAGGTACATTGTGGACCCGAACCTTCACCTTTACCTTGCTGGGCCATTTGGTGGCAGGTTAAACCCCAAACCTCAGCTTCTCCCTGTAGGAGCTGCGTTAGCAAAGCTCTGGAACAAGCCGTTCCCAAGCTGTGCAAACGTTCCTACAAATAGCTGATTCCTCGGCTGTCTGCTTCGCTGGGCTAAAAGCTCAGGTGTTTGTGCTTGGCTGAGCGCCTCCTCCTGCCCAGCCTGCTCTGGTACTTTCCCCGCTCGCCAGGAAGGCCTCGTTCCACCTTGTGCTGGTGCCAGGCCCAGCGTCACGCTTCCCCAGAGGAGATGCCCGCAGGATTGAGTAGGAAGAGGACCCACGCTGGGAAGGAACAAAGTTGCTTTCTTAAGCCATAATTAGTACAGAACTGAAGCCAAATGTGCAGCCTTCGACAGTGGGATTCGGAGAGGGGGGGGATTCTTACGTACTAGAAAAACCTTCCTTGAACAGAAATGGGACAGGAGCAAAAAGTGCCTTGGGCTTGTGAGCCACGGCTCTGTGTGTGGTCTGATTTCATCCCCTGCAACCCACTGCCCCGACCACTGTCACTGGCAATATTACAAGAGCTACATCCATCAAGCCACAGAGTGCTTCCATCACACAAACCACTGCTAAACATCCGGGCTTGCAGCCTGGCTCCATCGCCCAGAGCCAATGCAGAAACCCCCAACCCCCCGCCCGCTGGGACTGCAATGAGCCGGGGCTTGCCGCACTAGCATTACAAATATAAAAATAGGGATATATTGCACAGGCGAGAAGCATTCGGTAGCGGCACACTCACATACAGCACGCAGCCTCCTATGTACACACACTGCCCGTTGCTCCAGCACAGCGCCCTCCGCCCTTTGCCAGGAGAAAAAATGAAGTCCGACCACGTGTTTGCAACACGCCAGTAACGAGGGTGGCCGTGCTGCTGCAGATCCCCGACATCACGAGCTAGTTAGTGAGGTGGCTGGGGCATGGCATCCCCCGCCGCAGCCAGAGGCAGGTACTCCAGGAGCTAATGGCCTCCACTGGGTAAGTCCAGTGCAGGGAAGGGGGTTTCCTCTCCGGAGCAGGTGCCATGGGAGTGGGAGACCACCCTGCCTCGTGCCGCACGCCCTCCCTGCAGGGGCTCCAGTGAACAGGAGGAGGCGCCCGGAGGAGGTATCTCTGGCTTCCCTGTCCCAAGCAGGCTGGTTAACTGGTTTCGTGGCTTACGCACTTTCCTTGGCTGCTGGTCCTGCTCCAGGGCTGGGTCCTGCCCCGCGGGGCCAGAGGCTGCTTGTTCTCCCCGGTGCTGCAGAGAGGCCCATCAAAGGTTGCCGTGCGCAGCACTTGGCAGGAGAGGTGGGGCAGCCCCTTTCCCCAAGTCCCAGCCCAGGCAGAGATGGGGGTGGGGGGTGGGAAGCAGAGAAACCTTTTACCCTCCCTGATGCCAGCAGGGGCTGCAGAGCAACGGTGGCTGAGCTCCCGCCTTGGCGACACCCCCGTGGCCGGGGGGGGAAGCTCTGTGCCCCAGGGCTGCGGAGCGGCTGGGTTAAGCTGTAATCCCAGAGCAGAGGCCCCGTTGCAGCGTGAGCCCAGCTGTGCTCCACCAGCCCATGGCGAGCAGCCTGGAGACCCACCCCGCTGAGGCGGACCCCAGCACCCATGGCCGGGGCAGCCGTCCTGTTCCCTGGCTGACCACCGGGGCCGTGCTGGCCGCAGGCAGGGCGTGGCGCGTGCACTTGGGCTGAGCCCCGGCACCTCTGGGCTTGGCGCGTCAGCTCTGAACGCCTGCTGGAGCTGCGGCCCCTCGTTTATTAGCACGGGCTGCACGCCACGGCCCTCAGCCCCACCCTGGGAGGGGCTGGCTGGCCCTAGCGACCCCGAGCTGGGTCTGTGGAGCAGAACGAAGGCAGGGGCCAGCCTGGGGCAGATCCATTCAGCTTCCGTTCCACTGCGGCCAAGGGCCCTGGGGACGCGAAGGGGTGAGCCCAGCTCACGGAGGCATCGCTCGGGGGGGTGGGGAGAGGGGGCTGCAGCGAAAAGGGCAGCGGCACATGCACACAGCACGGCATGGCCCGGGCCTCCTGAGCCTTGCCAGTGTGGGGATCTGAAAGCCCCCCCCAATCCCGCCCAGGAAAGGAAAGGCCCACGACGGGACGGGCTGGCATCGCAAACTACGTCTGCCGGGGGAGGCGTTTCCGCCGCATTTGAAATGGCCGTGTTAGAATCTTTGAAACCCCCGTGAACACACAGAGCCAGGTTGATGGGCCCTACACAAAACACTGTTTGGGCTCCCTCTGCGGGCAACACCCAGACCTGGCCTCCTTCCTCCACGGACCCTGGGGTGCAGGTGCCGACTCGCCACTGTCAACCCTCCCCTGCGGCCCTGCGCTGGATGTGTCCATGCTGGGCTGGAGACCTGTGCTGACCGCTGCTGCCCCCTGCACTCACAGTGCCAGCACTGGGACCAGAGCCTTGGGGGGGCGCTCCCGGGCACCCCCAGCAGGGTCCTTGCGCCAAGTCAGACCGCGTGTGGACGGCAATGGGGCGAGGCCTCCAACCGGACTCGGAACCCGGGGCTAGCGTGTGGCAGAGGAGTAGCCTGGAGCACAGGCTGCAAGGCGCTGGGAAGGGCCGTGGCTTGGTGAGGCCGTAGCCCACCAGGTTAAGGGAGCAGGTCCCCGTGGGCCAGACCCCAACGGGGTGTGAGTCCCAGCCGCACACAGCAGGGAGCTAAACAGCGAGCAAGCGTCAGTGTTCTCCTCAGCAATTTCCCGAGCGGCCCGCAGGGCCACGTCCTACCCTGCTGCAGAGCCCCTGCTGCTCCGGCGCCCGCTCCCAGGCCAGAGCCACGGCTCCGGGCAGTATCGCCTGAGCCGCCTGGTGTGGGGGTCGCGTAGGACAGGGTGGGGGGACGGCAGGCCCGGTTCTGGCCCGGGCCAAGGGCTGGTGGTGGCAACGGGCTGGTGGCCGCTCCCGCCAAACCGGGCAGAGGAGCCTGTGCCGATGAGCTCCGCTCACGCACTCCCTCCCCGCCTCCTCCCGGCGGCGGCGGCCTCGTGCCCATGGGCCGGGCGTCACTTGAGCAAGGAGATGTCGTCGGCGAAGTCGTCGGGGTCCCGCCGCAGGCAGCGGAAGCAGCGCCACTGGAAGACCATGAGGCACAGCGGCAGCATGAAGAGAGCGCAGATGGCTGCCATGACGTAGGCGATGGTCATCAGGGTGGACTCATCCGTCTGCGGGATGTTGTATCCGCAGTCCTCCATGTTGGGGTGCATGTAGGGCCCCTCCACCGCCGCCGTCCGGAACTCGTCGTGCACTGCGGACGGGACCCCCAGCTCAGGGTGGCCGGGCCGGGCCGTGGCCGGGCTTTGCTCAGCGGCGGGCGGCCCCGGCCCTTTCAGCTGCCCTTGGCGCCACGAGGGAGACCACAGCTGGCCCTGGGTCCCGGCCGGGCCATTCAGAGCCAGGCAGTGCCAAAGTGGCGGGAGTGGGCCCTCCTGCCTGGCGGGCCCCAGAGCCGCTGTGTGAAGGAGGAGGGCGGCTGTGGGACAGACTGCACCCACTGTGAGCAGCTATCGCTCTTGCCCCCTGTAACTGCCCAGTCCCACTGCTCAGCTTGGGGGGGGGGCGCTGGCCCACCCCCTCCCTTCCCACCACCAGGAGAGGGGAAGCTGGGCGAGTAGGGGGGCACCGCACCTCCCCCTCTCCTGCTGCCATCGCCCCAGAATGAGCCAGGATCCTAGCCCCGTGGAGACACTGATCTCACCCCCCCCCCCGAATGTCCTGCCAGCACCTGGCTCTCCCCCTGAGCCGCCCCTTCCTCCTCCCCGCTCACCGTGGCAGGTGCTGACGGCAAAGCCGATCCGCTTGCGGGCGCGGTCGAAGACCACGTAGAAGCCCTCCATGATGACGGCCCCCATGACGGTGCCTGTGGAGGACTGGGAGATGGCGAACTTGTAGCAGTCATCCTGGGAGGTGGCCACGTCCTCCACGGGACGCAGGTATTGCTGGAAGGACAGGGCTGGTTATCAGAGCCCGGGGCGGCAGCCGCCTGCTGCGTCTAGAGGAGCAGTGCCTCTCTGCAGCCCCGGCTCACTGGCCGGGACTCGCTCCCGGGCCTCGGGCTTCACTGCTCTGAGTCCAGCGCCCCCTTCCCACAACAGCACCCGGCCGGCCTGGGAAGGGGCAGAGAAGTGGGCCGTGTTTCTCGGGATCACGTGCAGGGCTGGTGCCGGAGAGGGGCCACATGAGCTGGATTTCAAATGTTTGGGGTGCTGGGCTCCCAAGTTCTGGTTCAGCCCATTATGGAGAGAGGAGCCCGCTCTGACCCCCTGCTACCACCCCACCCAAATCCCTGGGGTTTGGTTCTGCTCCTGCGGCCCCCAGGGACTGAGCCAAGGGGCTCCACCCTGCTCACGCCACCCGAAGGCTGCCTGTGAGCACCAGCCCCCGCTGTGCTCACCCGCCCCGTGGGGTAGGATGGTGATGGGGGAGGACCAGGACCCACCTGGGGTAGGATGGTGATGGGGGAGGACCGGGACCCACCTGGGGTAGGATGGTGATGGGGGAGGACCGGGACCCACCTGGGGTAGGATGGTGATGCGGGAGGACCGGGACACACCCGGGGTAGGATGGTGATGCGGGAGGACCGGGACACACCTGGGGTAGGATGGTGATGCGGGAGGACCGGGACACACCCGGGGTAGGATGGTGATGCGGGAGGACCGGGACACACCCGGGGTAGGATGGTGATGCGGGAGGACCGGGACACACCCGGGGTAGGATGGTGATGCGGGAGGACCGGGACCCACCCGGGGTAGGATGGTGATGCGGGAGGACCGGGACCCACCCGGGGTAGGATGGTGATGGGGGAGGACCGGGACCCACCCGGGGTAGGATGGTGAGGGGGAGGACCGGGACCCACCCGGGGTAGGATGGTGATGCGGGAGGACCGGGACCCACCCGGGGTAGGATGGTGATGCGGGAGGACCGGGACCCACCTGGGGTAGGATGGTGATGCGGGAGGACCGGGACCCACCTGGGGTAGGATGGTGATGCGGGAGGACCGGGACCCACCTGGGGTAGGATGGTGATGCGGGAGGACCGGGACCCACCTGGGGTAGGATGGTGATGCGGGAGGACCGGGACCCACCTGGGGTAGGATGGTGATGCGGGAGGACCGGGACCCACCTGGGGTAGGATGGTGATGCGGGAGGACCGGGACCCACCTGGGGTAGGATGGTGATGCGGGAGGACCGGGACCCACCTGGGGTAGGATGGTGATGCGGGAGGACCGGGACCCACCTGGGGTAGGATGGTGATGCGGAAGGACTGGTTCGTCGCCTCGCCCATCAGGTAGAGCGATATGACGGGGAAGATGTGCCAGGGGGTGGTGCCGACTTGCCAGCAAACCAGCTGCTCTCCCAGCCAGAAGCCGTCTGGGAACTTCTCCGTCTGCCCCGGGGGAAGCAGAGCCGTGAGGCCGGTGCAGCGACATGGGGCGAGGCTGCCGGGCACTACGGGGTGGGGGGGCCCTTCCCTCCGGGGGGAGCTGCTGATGGGGGTGGGGTGCTGCCCCGCTGGAGACTCTTTTAGAGGTGGGCCCGGCCGGTCTGTGCTCTGCGCAGGTCTCCTGGTGCTCCCCCCAAGGGCAGGGCAGCTTGCCCGCAGCCTTCTAGCTGCAGGGCAGCTCATATTGCCACTGCCCCCCCCACTTCCCCTGCCACTTCACTTCCTGTCCTTGCCAGCTGCCACCTCCTGCCCCAGAGGGGGCTGCCAGCAGTGGTGGGTACCGGGACCCCTGAACACAGCCCGCAGAGCACTCTCATATGGCCAGGGCCCTGTGGCTTGGTCTCTGGGCTGCCGAGCCCTCGGCACTCGCCGGGGACGGGCGGGGCGGGGCGGGGCTCGTCGGAAAGCAGCACTGACCGAAGACACTGTTTTGATGGATTTCACAGCCGCCTCGAACACCTTCTTGGGGAGCCGCAGGTTGGTGGTCCCACTGTCCACGATGCTCTTGTCGTAATTGTACTGTGGGGGGAGAATGGCGAATGAGGCCTTCTCCCGGGGCACCCCGAGGCAGCACCTGCCCTGCCCCCCCCGAAGCTGTGCCGGCCAGGACCCTGCCCTCCGGTGACAGGTCAAAGCCTGGGGCTTGGGCTGACTCCATTTGAGCAAGGGGCCCTGTGCAGCTAGCTGCCCGCTCTCCAGGGACTCCCCGGCCGCGCGGAGCCTGCCAGGTGGAGAGGCAGCGCCCAGCGCCCATCTGGCCGCAGAGCTCGGCCGGCGGCTCTGCGCAGTCCCTGGGCACGGGGATTTGCCAGGGCGAGGCGCGTGTGCTGGCTGTGGGGCTGGAGCAAGCCCCTCCAGAAGCATCCCTCTCCCTGCTCCGGACGAGGAACGGGCCTGCACGTAGCTCGCCCCGTTCGCCGCCCGCGTGTGGCCCCTGCGCCTCCCCCTCCCTCTCCTGGGCTGCACAGGCCGCAGTGTGTAGGGCCAGGGTGTGCCTGACCCACATGCGCCCCACGGGGCTGCAGGGAGCCAGAGCTGCATGGCGTGTGGCTCTAAGCCCAGCGCTGCTGCTGCCCCCCGCGGTCTGGTGCTGGCCCGCAGTGCCGTGGCAGGCCCGAGTCAGGCCGTCTGCCCCCGCCACGTCTCCCTCTGCACCTCCCACAGGCGCGTGGCCCTGGCTTATGCAGCCCCCGGCGCTCCAGGCCCTCGCCGCCCCCACCTCCTTGCAGTCCATCTTGAGGTCCTGCCCGTTGATCTCGATCTTCACGATGATGACCTCGTAGTACCACTCCTTGCGGATGGGCGTGTACCAGATGCTGCCCACGCAGAGGGAGTGGTCCACGCCCCCGATGATCTGCAGCAGGGAGAGAGGTGCCAGCGGCCGTCAGCCCGGGCAGCGGGACAGGGCGCAGCTGCAGGGCTTGCGGGAAAGGAACTAGGGAGCCAAGGCGAGCACTGACTCTGGAACCAGCCCTTGGGGCAACCTCCCAATCACAGGGGGAGCGCTCCGCCTCGCGGCCCCCTGGCACTGCCCCACGCCTGGAGGCCCGTCCGCCGAGCCCAGCCCCGGCACTCACCATGCTGCCCCCGACGGACGCCAGGGCCTCAGACTCGTTGGGCGAGAAGCCCGCCCCGCAGAGCTGCAGGGAGAAGATGTTGGGCACCCGGGTCTGCTTCACCAGGGAGTTGAAGAAAGGTTCCAGGGTGTCGTCAGGCTGGTGGGGGAGACAGAGCCGCAGCCGGGTGAGCGACCAGGAGCGCTCCGCGGGGTCCCCGGGCAGGGGGGAGGCCTGGCTCCCTCCCCCTGCTAGAGAGAGGCGCGGGCGGGGCCAGCATGCTCGCCCACCTGGACTGCAAGGAGACACCCCCGGTGCCTGGAGACGCTGCTGCAGGGTGAGTCCTGCCCCTGCCTGCCCCATGGGACCCAGAACCCTACCAGGCTCCCTCCATGGGCACCAAGCAGCAGCATGGCAGGCGGCTCTGACCTGGCACAGCAAGGCCACAGGGCCGGGCGCTGGCTCCACACTCGGAGGTGCTGGGGTCAAGGTGGCCGACACGTTTCTGAGAGCCAGGGCCAGCTCCCCCGGGCCTGGGGGCAGGGACAGAGAAGGGGTTTGCCAGGGGCGGGGCCAGGAGCAGCCAGGCACACAGGGGGCTGGAGGCACCTCACCCCCCTCTCAGAGCAGTGGGTTCTGGGCCCCGCTCGGCTACAGCCCTGGGTAACCTGCAGCCGCGCTCTGAGCCTCGTTTCCGGCTGCAAGGCGGGGGCGGCACGAGGGGGCTGCCTGGTGGGCGGGCTGGAGGAAGAAGGGCGCTGGGGTGCTCCTCTTTGTGAGCTGGCTTGCAGTGCATTGATGGGCATGGTAGCAGGGAGACGTTGGGCTAGGTTTGGGTGCGCTGATAGAGCCAGTGGCCAAGGGGGGTCGGGGGTGCACTGACGGAGCCGGCGGCCGAGGTGGGGGGGGTTGCACTGACGGAGCCGGCGGCCAAGGTGCGGGGTGGGGGTGGGGGTTGCACTGACAGAGCTGGCGGCTGAGGTGGGGGGGGGTTGCACCGACGGAGCCGGCAGCCGAGGTGGGGGGGGGTTGCACTGACGGAGCCGGTGGTCGAGATGGGGGGGAGGGTTGCACTGACGGAGCCGGCGGCCGAGGTGGGGGGGGGTGCACTGATGGAGCCGGCGGTCGAGGTGGTGGGGGGGTTGCACTGACGGAGCCGGCGGCCGAGGTGGGGGGGGGGTTGCACTGACGGAGCCGGCGGTCGAGGTGGGGGGGGGGGCGTTGCACTGACGGAGCCGGCGGCCGAGGTGGGGGGGGTTGCACTGACGGAGCCGGCGGCCGAGGTGGGGGGGGTTGCACTGACGGAGCCGGCGGCCGAGGTGGGGGGGGGTTGCACTGACGGAGCCGGCGGTCGAGGTGGGGGGGGTTGCACTGACGGAGCCGGCGGTCGAGGTGGGGGGGGGTTCCACTGACGGAGCCGGCGGTCGAGGTGGGGGGGGGTTCCACTGACGGAGCCGGCGGTCGAGGTGGGGGGGGGGTTGCACTGACGGAGCCGGCGGTCGAGGTGGGGGGGGGTTGCACTGACGGAGCCGGCGGTCGAAGTGGGGGGGGGGTTGCACTGACGGAGCCAGCGGCTGAGAGGCAGTTTCAGGTGCAGTAACAGATCGGAGGCTGGGGGGCAGATGCGGGATGTACACCCATACACAGCGCTGCCTGCCCTCTCCCAGGCCCTGGGGCCCGCTCACCCGGGCGATCTCGGCGTAGGCCAGCCCCAGGATCCCTTCCCAGTTGGAGCCGTTGATGAAGAATTTGTCAGACTCGGTGATGGCAGCGATGTTGGCGCGGACGGTGACGTTCGGGCCATGCGGGATGGTGACCAGGTCGGTCCCCAGCTCCCCCTCCCACTTGCCCTGCGTGTACGGCACGTAAACCCCTTTCCGCAGGTCCCGGTAGGTGCTGGACCTGCAACAAACACCAGAGACATGAGCAAGCCCTCAGGCCCGGGGCACCGGAGCGGGGGACACGGGAGCGTGGCAGGGCTCTGGGGAGGGGATGGCAGGCTGGGGGAGATGGTGGAGCTGAGTACTGGTGAATGTGCAAATGTCCATGTGTGTGTGCAAGTGGAGGGATTGTGAACTCACACGTATGTGTGTGCGAGTGCATACCCACATCGGCTATATGCTGGACGTGTGCGTCTGGGGACTGGCCTGTGTAGTGGTGTGTTTGTGAATCCGCATCCCTGTGGATGTGTGGAGCTGTGCCTACACACAGGTGTGCTGTGTGTGTCCTGTGTAGACGTGTACCAGGAACCCCCACCCTCCCACACGTGTGTGCGTGCACACAAGGAGGAACCTCCTGCATTTTTGTGTGTGTCCATGTCCTCACCCCCCGATGCACACACCCACCCACACACACACCTGGGCCTCTGACCTGCTGCATTCTGGGGCTCGCTGAAATGCCACTTCCCGGCCCGTCTGCATCTCCACAGCTTGTCCCAATGTAGGGCCAGGCCCCCCGCCTCCCGGGACACCAGCGGTGCCCAAGCGCTACTGAACTGCAGCATCCCCCTCGGGCCCCGAGGCCAGCGCCTGCCAAGCTGAGCCCCCCGGCAGCTCCAAGCCCTGCTTCACGTGGCGCCCGCCTAGGGACCGGGCTGCAGCTGCCTAAGGTTGTCAAATGGTTTCAACAAAAATGCCGGACACACGTGCCATGACATCACAATCGACATTGCACCTGATTTAGAAAATACCGGACAGTTCTACTGTCTCAATTTGTTTCCCGGACAGAAAGCTCAAATACTGGACTGTTTGGTTCAAAACCGGACACCTGGCAACCCTAGCTGCCAGCGTGCACAGGGCACTCGGAGCCGCTGCCAGTGTGCACAGAGCACTCGGAGCCACTGTGAGCGTGCACAGAGCACTTGGAGCCACTGCCAGTGTGCCAAGGGCACTCGAAGCCACTGTGAGCGTGCACAGAGCACTCGGAGCCGCTGCCAGGGTGCCAAGGGCACTCGGAGCCACTGTGAGCGTGCACAGAGCACTCGGAGCCGCTGCCAGTGTGCACAGAGCACTTGGAGCCACTGCCAGTGTGCCAAGGGCACTCGGAGCCACTGTGAGCGTGCACAGAGCACTCGGAGCCGCTGCCAGGGTGCCAAGGGCACTCGGAGCCACTGTGAGCGTGCACAAAGCACTCGGAGCCACTGTGAGTGTGCACAGAGCACTCGGAGCCGCTGCCAGCGTGCCAAGGGCACTCGGAGCCACTGTGAGCGTGCACAGAGCACTCGGAGCCGCTGCCAGGGTGCCAAGGGCACTCGGAGCCACTGTGAGCGTGCACAAAGCACTCGGAGCCGCTGCCAGGGTGCACAGAGCACTCGGAGCCGCTGCCAGTGTGCCAAGGGCACTCGGAGCCGCTGCCAGGGTGCACAAAGCACTCGGAGCCGCTGCCAGGGTGCACAGAGCACTCGGAGCCGCTGCCAGTGTGCCAAGGGCACTCGGAGCCGCTGCCAGGGTACACAGAGCACTCGGAGCCGCTGCCAGTGTGCCAAGGGCACTCGGAGCCACTGCCAGGGTGCACAGAGCACTCGGAGCCGCTGCCAGGGTGCACAGAGCACTCGGAGCCGCTGCCAGCGTGCCAAGGGCACTCGGAGCCGCTGCCAGGGTGCGCAGGGCACTCGGAGCCGCTGCCAGGGTGCGCAGGGCACTCGGAGCCGCTGCCAGGGTGCACAGAGCACTCGGAGCCGCTGCCAGCGTGCCAAGGGCACTCGGAGCCGCTGCCAGGGTGCGCAGGGCACTCGGAGCCGCTGCCAGGGTGCACAGAGCACTCGGAGCCGCTGCCAGGGTGCGCAGGGCACTCGGAGCTGCGGGGCTGATTCCTGGTCAGACACTCGGGCCAGGACCATGGGAGCACCGTGGGCCCAGCCCAGGGTGGGGGACAAACAAGCCCAGACCCTGCTCCGTGTGCTGGGGGGCGGGGCTGCTCCTCTGCCCTCTGCGTACAGAAAGGGGCCATTGAGCCCTGCCCGGGGCACACACTGCCGTCACGGGGGCTGAGCAGCACCTGGCAGTGCCAGCCTGGAGCCTGGGCCAGCGCCGCGCCAGGCAGTGCCAGCCTTGGGATGCGAGAGCGGGAGCAGGGCCCCGGCACAGACAGCGCACAGCTGCCCCCGGCCGCACAGGCCCCTCCGGTTCCCCACAAGGCTGGCAGCTGGCTGGAGCGCGCCCGCGGTGGAGCGCACAGGAGCCAGCCACACGGCTGGGCGGGGGAGCGACTCCCGGGCCCAGGCACTGAGGCCCTGACACGCTCCCAGCGGGCCCGGGAGTCGCTCCAGGCCGCTGGGCCCCTGCGGTTCTGCAGAGAGCGATGCTGAAGGACGGTGCCAGGGGGCGGGGGGCGAGCACGGAGAGGGGGGCCTGACGCCAGAGATCGGCAGTAAAGAGTGTTCCAGGCAGGGGCCAGACTCCGGCCGCTCAGGCGGCTGTAAATCCGGAGTGGCTCTGCGGTCCCATGGGAGTCGCTTTCCATGGGCCAGAGCAGAGGGACCCCTGCCAGGTGGGACCCCAGGGCAGTGCCAAGCCCTGTCCCAGCCGGCCCCGTAGCGCCCGGGCCATACTCACAGCTGTCGCTGGTAGTACCTCCGCAGGAAGGAGTGAGGCGCTGCCCCCACGGCAAAGTTACTGCTCCCCGTGTCCACCAGAATGTTCAGCTGGGGAAGGAGAGAGGGACTCACGTTACTGAGGGGCAGGAAATGTCAATGCCAGCATGCCCCCCCCCGGGCACGGCAGGCAGCCCCCACCCCCATGGCAGAGCAGCCAGCCTCCCCCCCCCCCCCGGGCACAGCGGGCAGCAGCCCCCAGCCCACATGGCAGAGCAGCCAGCCCCCCCCCCCATACAGCAGGCAGCAGCCCCCACCCCCCCGGGCACAGCGGGCAGCAGCCCCCAGCCCACATGGCAGAGCAGCCAGCCCCCCCCCCATACAGCAGGCAGCAGCCCCCACCCCCCCGGGCACAGCGGCAGCAGCCCCAGCCACATGGCAGAGCAGCCAGCCCCCCCCCATACAGCAGGCAGCAGCCCCCACCCCATGGCAGAGCAGCCAGCCCCCCCCCCATCAGCAGGCAGCAGCCCCCACCCCCATGGCAGAGCAGCCAGCCCCCCCATACAGCAGGCAGCAGCCCCACCCCCATGGCAGAGCAGCCAGCCCCCCCCCCCCCCCGGCACAGCGGGCAGCAGCCCCCACCCCCATGGCAGAGCAGCCAGCCTCCGCCCCCCCCATACAGCAGACAGCAGCCCCCACCCCATGGCAGAGCAGCCAGCCTCCCCCCCCCATACAGCAGGCAGCAGCCCCCACCCCCATGGCAGAGCAGCCAGGCCCCCGCCCCCCCCATACAGCAGGCAGCAGCCCCCACCCCCATGGCAGAGCAGCCAGCCTCCACCCCGGGCACAGCGGGCAGCAGCCCCCAGCCCACATGGCAGAGCAGCCAGCCCCCCCCATACAGCAGGCAGCAGCCCCGCCCCCCATACAGCAGGCAGCAGCCCCCACCCCCATGCAGAGCAGCCAGCCTCCCCCCCCCCGGGCACAGCGGGCAGCAGCCCCCACCCCCATGGCAGAGCAGCCAGCCCCCACCCCCCCGGCACAGCGGGCAGCAGCCCCCACCCCCATGGCAGAGCAGCCAGCCCCCCCCCCCCCCGGGCACAGCGGGCAGCAGCCCCCAGCCCACATGGCAGAGCAGCCAGCCCCCCCCCCCATACAGCAGGCAGCAGCCCCCACCCCCATGGCAGAGCAGCCAGCCCCCCCCCCCCCATACAGCAGGCAGCAGCCCCCAGCCCACATGGCAGAGCAGCCAGCCCCCCCCCCATACAGCAGGCAGCAGCCCCCAGCCCCATGGCAGAGCAGCCAGCCCCCCCCATACAGCAGGCAGCAGCCCCCAGCCCACATGGCAGAGCAGCCAGCCCCCCCCCCATACAGCAGGCAGCAGCCCCCACCCCCCGGGCACAGCGGGCAGCAGCCCCCACCCCCATGGCAGAGCAGCCAGCCCCCCCCCCCATACAGCAGGCAGCAGCCCCCACCCCCATGGCAGAGCAGCCAGCCCCCCCCCCCATACAGCAGGCAGCAGCCCTTGCAGCACGCCTGGCTGTTAACCCCTTGGCTTTCAAGACGTGCGTTTATCCCCAGGGCAGGCGCGCGGCAGTGCCCAGATTTCCGCTGACCACACCGCGTGCCCTCGGGGTGCAGCCCCCAGGCCGTCCAGTCCTGAGCCAGCGGGGCCAGGGCCCTTGCTGTCCGCACTCCGGCCCCGGTGCCCTGCGGCTCCGTGATCGGCTCTGCAGGGCAGGGGAGGGTTCGAGGGCCACGCTGTCTGGTGGCTGGGCAGGCCCCCGACTCCCGCCACCCTGCGGGAACCAGCCGCTCAGCCGCACCACTGCCTCAGCCCAGCGCAGTGAACCGCCGGTGCAGCGTGAAGGATGAAATTAATTTGTTGTCACTATGACCTGTGTGTGACCTGGATGGTAAGTCTGGTCTTTGTAAAGAGGTACGTGCTTGGACACAGGTATCCGACCAGAAGGGGATGGGTGAAACTGGTTTAGACCGGTTTTACTGGTTTGAACCTGTTGTAAGGCCTGAGAAGGGAATGTGGGGGGGCAGGTAAAGATTGGAGGGGATTTGGTGCAAGGGGGCATGACCTGTGTACACGTGCAACTGTAAGTGGTCAGTGGGAAAGGGGTGGTCACCATGTTAGATGGTACAAAAGACCTTGCCTTTTGTTTGAGAAGTTGCAAAAACTTTTCCTGAGCGTATCCTGGAGATTTTTGCCCCGGAATGCGTTCCTGAATAAAGCTGGTTGCTTAAGAAGGGTGTCTGGAATTGATTGGGACGGGCTTGGACCCCAGCCGAACCCTCCGATTAAAATTCTCCGTCAAGTGCTAGGCTGCCTCAGTGCAGGGCTGTCTCAGTTTGGTGAGCTGACTGCTCGGCTCGTTGGTGAATTCGTGGTGAGCTGTTGCTTGGATGGGGAGGGCCTCTGCTAGGAAGAGCACAGAGGGGAGGGATGTTTCTCCTTTGCCCAGTTCTGGCATCCAGGCCTCCTCCTCGCGGAGACAGCCCATTTCAGCGCTCTGAGCCGAGGCTGCGCTCTGCTCCGCGAAGGTGCCTGTTAGCGCGGTCGGCCGCCCTGCAGCAGCTCCCAAAAGGCCTGCAACACACGCCTGGCTCCCCCATCAGCTGACCCAGCCACCCGCGGCACAAAGGGCCCCCCGCCCCGTCTTTCCCCGGCAGCCTGGCGAGCATGCCGTGGGGCAGAGAGCAGCCCGCTCTGCTCTAGCGGGACCCCTGGCATGTGCCAGGCACCCGGCGGGGCTGCTTGTGAGCAGGGAGACCCGCCCAGAGGGAGCGGACGCCACCCAGCCCGTGTGCGCTCCCTCTGAAGCGCTGGGCGCTGGCCCGTCGTTAGGGCCCGTCGGTGCTCTGCTAAGGAAGGGGCCGATGAAGCTGCTGGAGCCAGGCTGCTTGCGGCGGGTTTGGCTTTAGTCCGGCACAGGGAGGGCCTGGGGTTTAGCTTCACCTTGGAGCAGGGAGGCTCAGGAGCTGGCTCTGTGCCCTGGCTCCCCGTGAGTTCTGGCCTTACTCGCTGGGGTATTTGGCCAGAGCCCCCGAAACCTGCTCCAGCGGGTCCGGCCCCTGGTTGAGAAGCGCGGGCCTAACGCGCTGGCCAGATGGGCCCCGCCGCTCCGGGCTGTGCCAGCCAAGCGTTAAGCACAGCCCGCGATGCCGTCAGCAGCTGGAGGACAAGCGATCTAGCAACCCTCGTGCTAAGCAACCCCACCTTCGCTAGGCAACCCGGTGCCTGCGGCCAGCGCCTCTCAGCGCCCTCCCGCACGGCTGCCAGGGCAGCTCTGTTTGAGCTTCAATTAAAGGCCATCTGTGCTAGCAACGGCTTGGTGCCGGTCCCGTGGGGGGGGGCACTCCAGGGGGGCCTCGCTGGAGAACTGCCCTGCTTACCAGGGCTCCTCAACCCTTTCCCCACCTGTGCAGGAGCCGGGATGGCGGCGGGGGGGCTGGGGGACCCATGGCGCGGGGAGGGCTGTCAGACTGCACCTGGCCTGCTGCTCACACCTGGGCCAAATGGGCGGCAAAGGGCACCCTGGCTCCATCGCTGCCAGCAGTGCCCAGAGAAATGAAGCCTAACGAGGGGGGTAGGGCGAGCTGGGGGGGGGGGGAGGCGGTGACGGGAAGGAGGCAGGACGCAGGCAAGAAACAGCCTCCCCCAATGGACAGGCCTGCAGGCTGAGTACTGGGGAACCAGCTCCACCCCTGGGGGGTGCCAGGGACCCCGATAGGCACAATCCCTCCGCCAGGCCTGAGGACAAAGCTGGAGTTAGTAACTGACATCAGCACTTCACGGGGGCTGGGAAAGTGCGAGTGTGCGTGTGTGTTGCGGGGGGGGATCCTGTCAGACTCTGGGAGCCGCAGCTTTGGTCAGAAAGTGCTTCAAGCGCCCCCATCGGCAACCCGGCTGGACTGCAAAATAGACGGCACTGGGTCTGCCATCCTGGCGACCCCTCCCCACGTCCCATTGCTGGATGGGCTCGGCTAGCCAGCGGGTCCCGCTCCCCTTGGCGATAGAGACACGGCCTGACATGGCCCGCCATGCACGGGGCCCGGGGGCCCTGTCTGGCAAAGGGATGCCAAAGGGTTACTGGGCACACGGGGAACCAGTGAGCCTGGACACCGGCTCGCGCGTAACCGCAGAAACGTCCAGCCAGGACACGGTTACTTAATGAAACACAGAGACAGAGCCCCCTAAGAATGGGAGCTGGGCCTGAGGGGGTGATCAGACCTGGCTGGGAAGGGGGGGCAGGTGATCCCTGTAAGGCTGAACGAGCCCCCCCTTAGGGAGGGCTTGCAGAAAGGAAGATGTGTGGGGTGAAGGCCTTGTGCTTGACCAACAAGCGTGGCCTGGAGGCAGGGTCTGAGCAGTCCCTGGACCAGGTGCAAGGCCGTCCTGGGCTAGGGGAGCGGCCTGGAGCCCACTGAAGGGAAGCGTGTGCTCAGGAGCACATTAAAAGCAGCCCTAGGCTGCTGGAGAGCGGCTATTGGGCCCCACTGGCTGGGCTGAGGCCGGGACGCCAGACCCCACCGGCCGGGCAGGAGCTTGTCTCCTGGACTGCAGGCCTGTCCGGCTGTGGCCACGCTGAGGGCGCACCGTGCACGCTCCCCAGGAAGCCCAGGGCCGCAGGGAGGTGAGGAGCCAGCGGCTTGGGCAGGGCAGTGTGCGCAAACCGGCTCGGCTACCAAGGGAAGGTGAGTTACAGATGGGGGCTGGGTGCAGCCCTTGGCCCCGTCCTGGTGCCATGGCACAGGGAGCAGGCAGGTCCCCAGTGGGGCTGTGCTTTACGGTGCTGTCCTGGCTTCTGAAACGAACTGGGCCAGAAGCTGGTTTGAGCCTGGTCCTGTGCGGGGCCTAGCTCCTGTGGGGGGGTGCTGAGTGCTTCCTGCTCCCACTGAGCCAGCAGGATTTGACAACCCCCCTCCCCCAGATAAGCAGGGATTTCCTTTCGCTTTTTTAAATTCTACTGCAGTGATGCTGCTGCTGCAGCCTGGTGCATGGTCACTGCCCTTCATTGCTTCATTCTCCTCTCAGGCCTGAGTGCGAGCCTGACTCAGTATCCCTGTTGGCCTCAGGAGCCCATAAGGCAGTGGGGTACGCCACTGTTCGCTGTAAGCTGCTCAGGAGACATTCTGATGCTCCCCAGGTGATTAGCACAGCACCCACAGCTAGGTTTAGTGTTTCTACTGGTGGTGCACATTTGCACATGCCTCGGGGCACGGAACAAAATTTATCCTGCACATGGATGGAAAAATGTGCACGTGAACGGAAAAGATTAGAGGGAACATTGTTTATGCCACGGTCTTCCAAGGCGTACGTCACCTGGCTGCCTGCCTGAGTTACAGATGGCTACGTAAAAAGCACTAGTGGAATCAGTACAAGCTAAACTTCATAGGACTAGTTTACACTGCTCCATATTATCTGCGGTGCAAAGGAAGAACAATGTTTTGTTCCAGCTGCTTTGCTGTGTAACGCTGCGGTGAGACCGAGGCAGCAAGTGCCGCTTCAGTAGTAGTGTGCTGTGACCCTGTGGCATTGAGAGACGTGGGGAATAACTTAGCTGGCCAAGACACACCCGCCTCCTGAGGGGCACAGCAGACGGGAAAGCTGCGCGCGACTGCCGTGAGGGACGTGGTTGCAGAAGGAACAAGTGTCCTTTGCGCGCTGAGGCTTTGCAGCCCTGAGGGAAAGCAGCTCTAGTCCGGGCTCTGCCCTGCCGGCCCACTGGCAAGTGAGAATCTGGACACTGAGGTCCGGGCATGTGCCGTGGGCTCTAGAAAGGCTGGTAAAGGATGCTGAGCACAGCTGCTTTCCTGGCAGTAGGGAGGCAGGCTGTGTGAGCAAGCTTCCCTCTGGGCAGGGCTGGGCAAAAGGCAAGAAGTTGCCCGCAGAGAAGGCTCCCAGCGCTGCCGTGTGGGAGGGGGAGCGGGCGGATTTGTAACCCATAACAGCACTGCCCTGCGCCCTTCACGTGTCCGTCTCCAAGCACTGGGCGGGCGTGAATGCCCAGCCTTACTCCCGCCCCCGGAGGCAGGGCAGTGTAGCTACCCCCTTTCCCTTGAGGGTGGGGGGAGGACAGAGCGTGAAGGGGAGACTCTTCCGAGGGCGGTGAGAGGCTCAGCTCCTCCTGGAAGTCAGTGGGAACGGGCTGCCTGAGTGCCGTGAAAAGTGTGAGAGTGTGTGTGCATGCGCGTGTGTGCATGCGTGTGTGTGTGCGTGCGCGTGTGCACGTGCCAATCGGATTTGGACAAAGAACATTTTTTTAAAAACCGATTTCAGAAATTTTCTCCTTCTCTAAATGACCCTTCCACTCCAGGGAGGCGCTTGCTAGAGTACAGGGGCCAAAGGGGAAACCGCGAGGGGACTTGGTTCCTTGTGCTCGGCTTTGTGTGCCTGTGTGTGGTTTTTTTCCTCTTTGCCCCATTTTTCTCCATTGAGCATTCCCCTCCCTGCGCCTATCCTTCCTGGCCAGGAAGAGGCAGGCCTGTCAGAGCCGAGTCTTGTACCCCCCAGGCAGCGTGTGGTGCAGGCTGAGCACCTTGGATCCTGGGGCAAGGGGAAGCTGTCACATGTCCCCCCCGTGGTTATCTGCCCGTGTGAGGCGCCCGAGCAGGTCTTGCACCAGTTGGGAGACAAGCACTCCCACCACTTGGCTCCGTAATGTGCCTAAATCGGCGGATTCCCCAGAGCTCCCAGCGCCTCCCTCGTGGGGTGAGCGCTGGGGCAGCGGGCCCTGGCCGATAGCACTGGCCATGCAGGGGAGATGTCCCAGGAGAAGGGTGTGATCAGTCCATGGGGGACTCCAGACACGTCCGGGGCTGGTCAGTGCCTAAAGCTGTACTGTACCAGGGCTGACCCTGTGACCCACACGCCTGCTGGAGGTGGGTCACTGTCCCACCTAGGGGCCCCAAGCCCACTCCAGCATGAGAGAAGAATGAGTCTGCTCTCCCGCCAAAGTACCGTGCCTGCTGGCCGTCAGTGCACACGCCGCTACCGCCTGAGCTGGGCTCTCGAGGGCCCTGGTTCGGTGCCCCGGTTGGCGTTACCCCTGCCTTGGGCTGTGATGGGACTAGAGCGGAGTAGCTCAAGGCTCCAGGCCAGGTGTGCTGTGTTCAAGGGGCTCCCAGGCACGGGGGGCAGCAAATGACACGGCAGGGCTGGGAATGGCGTATTCCAGAGGCAGGGGATGCCCGAAGCATGGGGGGGGGGAAGAGCTCTGTAAACCAGAACCTGGCTCCCATTGGCACACTGGCCAATAGCTGCTGCCCGCTCTGTGCGGGGAGGCTGGAGCGGCACAGCAGGGCTGCCGGCAGTGAGCTGGGCTGGAGTCGGGGGGAGGTTCACTTTCCATATGGCGGCATCTTGCTCTGCTCTCGGGTATTAACACAGCCCCTCAGGTGCTGGTCCCCGAGATGCAGGTATGGACACTGCTCCATGTGCTGCACGGGACACTGGTTGGCAACCCCCAGTGGACCAGGGGCCACCTGGAACTGCCACTGGTTGTCTCTGCAAGAGGGATGGGACCATGGTCCAGTCCCCACCTAACTGGGACAAGCTAGCAGGGGGCAACAGCAGGGCAGGCTGCTCCCTTGCATCAGCCCGAGGACTCCAGAACTTCAGCGCCGAATAGGGAGGGACGGTGCTGAGCTCCTGGCCCAAGGGGCTCCCAGAGGCGGGGCGGAGGGGGAACCCGGCAAGCGCTGGGCCTAAACAACAATCCATGTGACTGGGGATGCCCTGGGAGTGTCCTCTGCTTGGCCCCGTCCTGCCTGCGTGAGCATCACTGCCCTGAGGAGGGGGTGGAGCTACACAAGGCCATAGGGAGCCCAGGAAACCCTGCTTAGCACTAGATGGTTAATCCGAGAAGGGCTTGGTGCAAGCCCCAGTGGGCTTAGTTAGCTCCTATGCCCACAGCACAGCAAGCAGAGGTCTCCAGGCTCCAACCCAAACACGCCCTAGGTTTGCACCAGTCACCAATTGCATCCCCACTCCAAGCAGGCGCTAAACACACCTAGCCTACTGTCATGCACCCGGCGCTTGCTTGGAGACATGCGCTGGAAACTCTGACTCCACGCACTAACACCTGCGCTCACACGTCTGCACAGACCTGTGTACGTCCCCACACTTCTGTACATGCACACAGATTGCACCTTCACCTCTGCCCTACGCTTGGTTAGCACCTGATTCTGCATGACTGCAGTCAAGAGGACTTTCACCGTGGATTTCATTGGGTGCAGAAGCAGACTTGTATTGTGGTCGCAGACCCACACAATACAGTCCCCCCATGCATGCACACACCCCAGTCTCTCTCTATTTTTTTATCATCACGTGGGGTGGAGCTCAAGTTCCCTGAACCCCTCTTCCATTTATAAATGTATGGAAACAGTGAAGAAAACCTGGCCAAGTGCCAGGCTGGCCACTCTCACAAGGCTGGCTCTTGTCATCAGAGCCAGGCTCCCATTTCTGAGCCTTCCTGCTGACAGGGTGTACAGCTATGGTGACTTGCCAAGCAAATACTTTCCATTCTAAATAGAGCTGTGGCTCCCCAGAGGATATTGTATTCCCCACTCCCCTGCCCCTCCTTCTCTTGCACTTCTGCGGTCCCTAGAAGTCCACGAGAAAGTCGCTGAAGCATCAGCAAGCAATTGCATTACTCTGCAGAGCAGCAATATCCAGTGTTTGCAAGTTCCTTCCTTGGGGGCTAGGTTAACCGGAGCACACCGGAGTCAGCTGAGGACAGAGGCTGGCTCGGAGCTTTGTCTTTCAGTGCTGCAGGGCGGAAGCAGGAGCCATTTGGGGCCAAGCCTTGCAGCCCCATGGGTCTGGCCTAAGGAGCAGATGAATTTGCCTCTTTGTGCTGCACTTGCTTTGCTGATGGAGCATGTCACAGCACCCAAAGCTGTCTCCCCAGCATCTGGATGCCCAAACCAGCCAGCCATGAAACACAGGAATGGACCACACTGAAGGCCTGCGTTGTGACTAGCAAGAGTATTTGCCAGAGACCCCTCATGTGTGCCTCAGATTACTGGCCACGCGGTGCCCTGGCGCCAGGAGTGTGGTGTTTGCAAACGCCTGCGGAGAGCACTGTATAAACTGCTGTGTCTCTAAAATAGCCTGTGTCTGAAATGGGGGCTGGTAATGCCTAGAGCAGGCCCACAGGATAATGGCTCTGTCCTCAGGCCCTGGAAGTGAACTTATTTCTCACTCCCCTGCAGCTGGAGTGGCTGCTTTCTAAAATCTGATTTTTCCTGCTGAAAGACTCTCCAGGTTCTTTCTTGGCCAGGTGCAGGGTACCTAGGTGAGACGCACACACAGTGCTACACATACCAAGCCCTGAGCGCCTGCCAAGTCAGGGTTCGGTCTCCGCTTGGCAAACCCGTGGCCGGGGAACTGGGCTAGCGTGCCTTACCTTTTGCGGGGGGCTCCCTAGAGTCATCTCCACGTAGTAGCCCTGTCCAGATTTCCCCCTCAAGTTGTCGATCATGTTCACAAAACTGCTCCTTTGTCTGGAGTCCTCCTGCTCCTCAGCCAGTGAGCGCTGCACCCTGGGGCCCTGCTGCAAAGTGCCCATCCCGTTCCTCAGAGGCACCCGGATCCCCAGATGAGGCTGGCTGGCTCGCACCATCCCAGACCCAAGCCACAGCAGCAACCATGGCAACGCATGAGCCATCTTGGTGACAGCCCTGCCCAGCCCTTTCCTTGATTTTTTTCTTCCTGGGGTGCTGGTGCTGGTGCTGTTTTTCTTCTTCAAGGAAATCCTTCCCTTTGCAAAGACAAATTGCATAAGGACCAGGAAAAAGTTTTACTGGGCTAACCAAATGCTCCTCCAGCGCAAGCCAGCAGTCACCAGGAGCATCTTTGGGGCGGAGAGAATTCCAGCTTGCAAATTATCTCCGGAGTGGTGAACCTACAGTGATAACCATCAGGCATCTAGGCGAGGCGATTCAGTGCAAATAGGAAGCTGGAAGCAGCAGTCCTGCTGGGCTGGTGGTTGGTTTTTTCCTCCTCCTTCTGGTTAGCGGCAGCATGGGAGAGCAGACAATTCGGTCCCTTTCCAGGCCCCAGAGGCAGCATTTGTGAGTCCACCATAATCTCTCCACTCTGCCATCAGGATTTGGAGGCGGAAAGACTTGTGGCTGCTGCTGTCAAAGCCAAAGGTTTTTTTTCCCCCCCTCAAAGATCTCTGGGAAGTGTAGTTTTCCACTTTTGCTTCCTGTTCACAACGGCTAAGGCTGGTTTGGATGCCCTGCTTTGGGAGAAGCGTAAAGGTGTATCTGCTATCCGGACTGAATGGGCCCAATTCTGCCTTTGTAGTCCATGAATCCCAAGAGAAAGATTTAAAAAAAACAACAACCTTCAAGAACCTTTTCCATCTACATTTCACCTAACGGGAGGCGACTAACGAAGATAGTGACATAAGAAAATGAAGATGCTGTTTGCTTGCTTAAGAGATAAAGTTTACATGTGCCAGGAATATGCGTGCGGCCTTTAAGAGGGTTATCAGCAACATTTCCTCTAACTTTTTCCCATCCATATGCAGAATAAATTTTATGTGCAGATGTGCACTATCACCAGTAGAAACACATGCTGGTGGCTGGGGTGTTATGCTAAGAAGTGGGGTGGTACCTGACTCTCTTTTGGATGGCTGTCCAAGTGCACAGCTTACAGGGGACACTGGTTATGAGTGTGTGCTCCCAGGCCTAGAGGAAGGTTGCTGGTCACAAGAAGCAAGATTGATATCAGGCTAGGTAGTTTTTAGAGAGCTGTCTGGGTTTGGCAATATTGCTGCAAGAGAAACAATCATTCAGCAAAGCACAAGACATGACCCCTCCCCCCCATTCATGAATGATATTTACAATTGAGATGTGAAAAAAAATACATTTGGGTTTCTTCTGAGCCTGTGGCGATTCACACTTTCCAGCTTTTCTCTGCAACCACAAAAGAGAAAAACTTCCTTTCTTTAAAAAAAAAACCAACAACTGAAAACTGAGTTTCTTGTATAATCCCATGACTCAAAGTGCAGGGGCTTTAAGAAAAACACCAAATAAAGAGTCACCATAAAATTGCAAGAGTGACTTTCACTGCTGTAGAGCACGCTACTTCCTTCCCCAGGCGTTGTTGTTTAAATTGGTCTTGAATTAAAAATCTGCCTCCCTAACAATTTTCTTGCATTGTTTGCACACTGTATTTCTCTTTGTGTGTGTGGGGGGGGGGAGGGGGGTCATAAAATGACTTCAATAAAAAAAGAATTTGAAGCATTGTGCTTGCAGGTTATTTACATTCCTTATTTAGATAGCTGGTATTGCGTACCTTAAATGAACCTAGTACTGAGCTGGCTGAAGTGTGGCTTGTATTCTCAGGCCTATGCTACAGGGAAGGTCAGCATAAGGCAGGGCTATGGTGCGGTTTGGGTTTACACAGGGCTCAACATGTGGCTTGTGGGTGGGAGCCAAAAAAAAAAAGTAGTCAATATAATGGTCTTTTGTTGAGATGCGTTTTAGTAGTTAAATTCCTGGACTGTCACTGCTCCTTAAAAGTGCTGTCATATGGGTGGAAATCAGATAAATATTCCATGTTATTAATATCAGCAGAACCGACTTAAATGGGGCCTGCGTATTGTATAATCTTGCCTTACTCTTTGTATTCATGCCCATCTGTGTGAAAGAAGCTATTGTGGCCCTCAGCATGTGCTGTGAGTATCCTTGTGGCCCCCCAAGGCTTCCAAAGTTGAGTAGTCCTGGCATAAGGTATGCAAGTCCAGCTGTGTAAATAATGTTGCTGGAATTGAGGTATCTTAAGCTGAACTTTGGTGCCATTCCCTCAGTGGGAGGATGACAGGAGAAATGCTTGACTTCCCTTACTCCTCACAACAGGGAGGACTTTAGCAATTGATGGGGGTGCCCTCGACCTTTGATTTAGCGGGTCTAGACCTGCTACATCAAACACCGGCAGATCAACGGTTGCTGCGTCGATTTTCCTATTCTTCTAGCTGTGGCCTAATAAACAGAAGGCCTCAGGGACACCTCCACTCCCATTATTTACAATTACATCTGATCCTGCAATTGCATAAATGGAAAAGTAAAACGAGGAAATATCTTTATTTTTTAAGTGTTTCTTTCTGTGATTTAGCTGAAGAAAGTGAGGAGGAGAGCTCGTAGAATATGATAAACCAGCAAGCTTTCCACAGACCACAGTTTGGCTTATTGATGGAAGATGGTATTAATCAAGCAAGGATTTTTCATGTGCTGTTTTACAGTATATGAAAGTATTATTGCTTTATGGTGCCCTCTTAAGGGGCATGGCAGTAGCACACACCATCAAAAATTAAAGGGGCATAGGTGGCAATGAAAAAATCAACTACTTGCTGTACACTCTAGTCAGGCAAACGCTATTTTAATGGATGGAGGGTTGGATGCCCGGGCAGTCATGACACTGGCTTAAAAATAACGAAATTTAAAATGAATCGATACTATTTCCCTTTCCTGTTAGATTTCCAAACTCCTGTGGGTGAGGGGGAGCAGGTTGTCACATTTTCAAGCGTTTCTCTGCAAGGGGGAGGGCTGGAAACTTGCTTTGCTTTAAATAAAGGGACTCTGGGAAGTCACATGAAGTAACAGTGGGTGAGCGACCCTGTGTGGTTTAGGGGAGCATTCCCGGGGGGGGTGTCAGACACCCAGTTTTGGGGTGCCTGGGAGGTCAGACACTCATGTGGTGGGGGAGTCAGACACCCACTTGTGGGGTGCCCTGGGGGGGGGTCAGACACTCATGTGGTGGGGGAGTCAGACACCCACTTGTGGGGTGCCCTGGGGGGGGGTCAGACACCCACTTGTGGGGTGCCCGGGGGGGGGTCAGACACTCATGTGGTGGGGGAGTCAGACACCCACTTGTGGGGTGCCCTGGGGGGGGGGGGTCAGACACCCATGTTGTGGGGGGGGGGTCATGACGCGCAGTTTTAGGGCTCGCGGCCCCGGTAGGGTGATTGCCCCCCTGTGACGGGGGGGGGGGGCTCGTTGTACCCAATGAGGGTCAGCGCAGTCCCACCAAGCGGACTACAACTCCCACAGCCCCCTGGGCCGCCCCCAGGCCCCACGTGACTCTGACCGAGGCCTGCTCCAATCCGATGCCGCCGGGCCGTTCCGGCGCCCAATCAGGTAGGGGCAGGGGCGGGCCCTGCCGTTGCTAGGCTTAGCCAAGCCGGAAGTAGTTGCTGGCCGGTCCCGGGCAACCCCGAGGCGTCCATGGAAGCGGAGGGTGAGGAGCCCAGGCCGGGGCCCGCCTCCCCCCTCCGCTGCTGCCCGTAGGGGCCGGGGCCCCGTGCGGAGTAAGGTCTGTTGGAGCGGGGGCGCGTGTGCAAGGGAGCAGGGCGCAGTGTGCACGAGAGGCCCAGGGGCGGGGGCGCGTGTGCAAGGGGGCAGGGCGCGGTGTGCACGAGAGGCCCGGGGGCGGGGGCGAGTGTGCAAGGGGGCAGGACGCAGTGTGCACGAGAGGCCCGGGGGCGGGGGCGAGTGTGCAAGGGGGTCCGGGGGCGGGGGCGCGTGTGCAAGGGGGCAGGGCGCAGTGTGCACGAGAGGCGCGGGGGCGCGTGTGCAAGGGGGTCCGGGGGTGGGGGCGCGTGTGCAAGGGGGGCCAGGAGGTGAGTGTGGAATGCTGGTGCAGGAGTGTGTGTTGGTGTGACCGAGTGTGCAGAAGGGACGGGGGAGTGCCAGGGGTGTGAGTTCCTGCTCAGAGCACGGGGAGTGTGCATGGTGGGAGGGTGCATATCTTTGTGCTGGGGACATGGAGTTTGTTCCTTGTTCTGCTTTTAGCAAGGAAATCAGGAACTCTGCCTAATTTTTTCTCCTATGTGGCGGTGAATTGAAGGCGTGTTGGTCGCCACTAGTACCAAGCTGGGAGCAGCAAACTCATTTCATTAGGGTGGCAGCTCATTGCTTTGCAGTCGGCCTGTGTGGTGATACATAGTGTACTCACAAGCACTGTGGGGCATATACAAGTTGGGATTCCTTTAACTGGAATAAGTCTGCATAGACTTTGTCTACTGCTGCTACTGTGTGTAAGTGAGATGATTATAAACACTGGTAAAAAAAGTAAGTATGGAAACATCTTAACTTAAAATGGTCCATTTTCAGGTGTTTTAGATCCCATGTTGAGGAAAGCATGTGGAGTAGGATTTGTGATTCTGCTTTGATCTTGTGGTCTTGAAAATATTGCAGTCTGGGATCTCGTAGGATTAATTGCTGGTTATGTAGCTCATTTTACATAAGAGTTAAAAATACAGAGACATCTGAGGTCACTGGGGAGGGAAATGACAGGGAGAGATCAAGGATGGCAGCAATGTGGTGCTAGTACTTAGAGCTGTCATGGTTAGTGTATTGACAAATGTTCCTGGCACACTGCCTGTTTTTGATAGTGACCATTGACATGTGCAAAGGCCCTCAGGAAGTAAAAATCTGCTGAGGGGAGTTTTCAGGGGCTCTGAAACTGAATCAGTGCTGATGGAGACAGTTGCTGGGTTCAACTTCTAATGTGCTCATTTCTGATGATGTCTTGGCACTTTACATGAATCAGCTGACAAAGACTATGAGAGTTACAAACTTTAATCTGCTTTTCTTCAGCTCTCACTGCTGTACAACAGAGCTGGTATAACAATGGTTCTTTGTAGCATGCTTGATACCACAAGGTCCTCCCAGAGGCTGCTGAAGGGCTTGCAACATGACAACAGTTCCTGCCATCCGAGTGTCCACATCTTTTTAGAATTCTCCAGCAATTCTTCCCAAGTATTTCACAAGTTGACACCGGCTTCATTTCTGGGGTAGCCCGTGCTGGCAGTCCTGCTGCTCCGGGGGTGGGGGGACTCAAGCCCACAACTGTGCGCTCCCCAGGCGAATGCCCTATCCCCTCAGCCACTCCCGGACCCACTCCACCTTCTGTGTGTCCCTTATCCTGCCTTCCCCATGCCAGAGCCGTCTCCATTTCTGGGGCAGCCCAGGTCTGTCCTTGGCGATGGATAGACCTGGCACCCGTGGGACAAAGGAAGGATAAGGGGGGCCCAGAATCTAGACAGATTAATACTACACTGTTTGTAAGATGGAGGCTGCTTGATGGTGATGGCCAGGGATTAACCAGACCAGTGCACATTGCTTCTTGTCCAACTAGATCAGCCATCGACTTCAATGACTGACCAATCTGAGCCATCAAGGCAGTGTCATGGGCATAGCTGAAATCTCCCAAGAGAATGCTGTTCAGCTTACTGCCACTGACAGCTGGCTCCTTGAGCTTCTCTGTGAACTAGTCAGTGCTGGTACTGAGTAACGATGGCAACAGAACACAGCCTAGCTGAACACGTGTGGAAATAGAAAAGCAGATTGTGGATCTGCCACTGACTTGAGCACAGCTTTCTGTGCCTTTATAGAGCGTTTCTCTCATTGACAGCATCTTCCCAGGTATTCGTCTTATGCTCCAGATGCTTCAGCTTACAGACTGGTATCTGGCTGAATGAAGGTGGTTCTACTGGGACTTCTGGCAGTGGGTAATCAAGGAACCTCATGACATGATCTTCCCACCAGTGCAGCTGGTCCTTGCAGACTCTGGCTCATGATACTATCCTGATTCTTGTTTTTTTGTGTGTGTTTTGGTTTTCTGTAATTAGATCCTTCTATTATCTTTGCTTAGACCCACTTGGATTTTGGTTCTTAGTTATGAACTTATTCTTGGTGTTACTGTAAGTTCTCCTCTATGGTGTTATACCGAAGTGTGGATCCTCAATTCACCTAGCAGGCCGGTGCATGCACTTTCTCTGTTAATTTCTGTGCGTGTCCCCTGATGGGCTGGATGAGGAAGAAACGTTCTTCCAGTTTCTAGAACTAGGACACATCAAGAGTTATCTACAAGCAAAGTTCCCTCTTCTATCATAAGAACATCAGAACCGCTCCACTGGGTCAGACCAAAGGTCCATCTATCCAGTGTCCTGTCTTCCGACAGTGGACAATGCCAGGTGCCCCAGAGGGAGTGAACAGAACAGGGAAACATCATGTGATCCCTCCCCTGTCGCCCATTCCCAGCTCCTGACAAACAGAGGCTAGGGACATCCTCCCTGCCAATCCTGGCTAATAGCCACTGATGGACCTGCGCTCCATGAATCTATCTAGCTTTTTTTTGAGCCCTGCTCGGCTTTCACAGCATTGTCTGGCAGTGCGTTCTGCAGGTTGGCGGCATGGAATACATTTTTATGTACATAAAGGTATGTGTGAGCGTGCGCCACCAATAGAAACCAAAAATCTAGCTGTGGGCGCTCTGCTAATCAGCTGGTGGCATTTGAATCTCTCCTGGGTGGCTGCACATACACACGGCTTACAGAGAACACTGTCTGCAAGGCAGAGTAAAAGCTGGCAGGGCTTTAGATTAGATTGTTTGGCTGCCTAACAGACTGTGCTGACAGAGAGCTTCACCCAGATTAGTTCCAGCAAGTCTCTTGCTGAGACAGCAGGGTAACAAGTTCTGCCCCCCCCCCGCCCCAAGAAACGATCACAGCCCCACAGGCATATCTGCCAGTTAATATGTAGTGAGTGAAATACATTTACCGCTAGCTAAGGACGTTGGTTGTGTTTTCCCCACTAGGTGCAGACCGCGTGCCCCCTTATGAATGGACATGGCAGGACCTGCTATACGCATTGGGGATCAGCTCATCCTAGAAGAAGACTATGATGAAACATACATACCCAGTGAGCAAGGTAACTGACATTTGCCTTCTTCCGAGCAGAAGGACAGGGCTCAGCAGAGCTGAGCTGCTCTTAAATACTGTAGGGGAATGGCAAATACAGACAGTGGGTCCGTCTGCTAGAATGAAGGCCGTGGTGGAGGGTTGAAAGGGTTTTAGTGGCACTCCCTCCTGCTATCCTTAGTGCATCAATAGCAGCCAGTCTCTCAGAGATTCTGATCCGCTGGCACATTCAAGCAGGCGGGGTTACAAGGCGAAGGTGGACACTGACATCGATCCAGTCAGATTGGCCAGGGCACTCACTAAAAAGTGATGCCAAGTTGATTCCTGGTTCCATTCCTTTGCTGTGGTTGGGTCTGTCCCAGAGGAAACCAGCCACTGGGGGGCTGAGCAAGAGAGACAAACTCTTTTAGGAAAACTAGGGGGGAAAATGATTGTCAAGGGGAGAAGGTGTCATCTAGTGGTTAGAGCAGGATGCTGAGTTTGAGGGCTCTTGGCGCCTGATTGTTCTCTTACTTAAACTCGTACTAATATCATTTTTGCAAAGTTCAGAAAGGTTTCATAAATATATGTACATGTATTTCTTCCTCAGCAAATAATGCAATTGTACACCAAACCCCCCCCCCCACCTCTCTTATTAATTAGTTTTCTTTATTTATTCAAATAAAATTTTTCGGGGAAACCTCAGAAGGTAAATGTGATATTAACAGTGTTGATTTTTATAAATTGTTTGCATTTTTAGAATATAGTTATAAGAATGCCATAGTTAAATGGTTAAAAAAATAACAATTTAGGCCTACAGCTAACCAGAGTATTTCAACAGGCTTCGACCTTTGTTTCCCAACATGATCAAGGGTCAGAAAACTGTCATACCCTCAAAGTGTTTGCATCACCCTGCATTTAAATTTTTGTTGATTGTATAGCCTGTATTTAAAATTCATTCTGGTTTATTTTTATTCTCTTAAAAGTTCTGTTCAAGGGAAATGTGTTTGCTAATGTTTGTGCTTCTAAACAGTTAATAAAAATAAAATAGGTTTCACAAGCAAATTAATTCTAAAAAGTGTGGTAAAAATTATGTAATTAGCTCTTTTCCTAAAAACAAGTGCTCAGAAAAAAAATACACCTTCTCACAGAAGAGTGTTAGCATCCATTTTAGCAGTTAAATATTTATATTTAGTATAAAGTATTAGTAATGTATCTCTTACGCTCTAACAATGCTTATCCCAATATTGCAAAACACAGCCTCTAACCAGTAACGGTAACTGTAAAGCTTGGGTATAAGGTGGTGTCATAGGTACACACTTGTATGTCCACTTACACCAAATATATATACACCATATCCACATTATCCATCTATGTTTCTTATTTGGCAGTGCTCCAAGGTTCAATCATAAAACTACATTCCTCAACCAAAGTCCCAGCCTAACATTCCCAGGCCCACCATAAAAAACTTAATATAACCAGCAAATAAAATCTGTCTGTCAGTCGTACAAGGGAATGTGCAAACCAAGGGACGGATGGAGCATGAATGTGTAAATGGCAAAGCAAAATAGCCCCATCAGTCCATGCATTATGCTTTTCTGGGATGATAGGTAAACACCCTCCCCATAAAAAGTGGGAGAATGTAGGAGGAAGAAAGAGCCTGAAGCATGGGTCTGGTACCTGAAGCAAAGTGAGCAAGAGTTATCCTACGAGTAACAGACAGGCTTTGTCACAAGCAGATGTTGCCGGCAAGTCCGTGTCTCTCAGCACTAGAAGTGCTAGCACTGCTACAAGTACATGAGACCTGTAAATGCATTCCACCAGGACAGCACAAGGATACCCTTAGTACATAATCAAAGAGTTTGAAACAGCAGGTGTGAAAGCAGAACAACGCGTGGTGAATGGGAATGCTTGGGAGGAAAGTGCAAGGGGAGGTACCAAATGTGGTGTTAATGCGTAAGATGATGCGTAAGGTATGTATCATAAATTATTTATCTCCGTCTATAAAGGTTTGGGTCCCTCAACTTAACTCTTTGGCTGGCCAAGGGGGCTATAGTGAAATCCGTACTATTGACTGAGCTGGGTCCATTGTCGCGGGTACAAATTGCATAGAGGCTATGGGGCTGTCTGACTACGATCGACTATTAATGTATGTCATTCGACGATAAACCTGACTCAGGTGCCTTTGTATCTTTTTTGAGTCTGTGGCCTTTGGGGGCTTTCTTGATGTCTATGATACTAGCTACCTGCGCAGAGCTGGCATGATATATTGAGGGAGCCTATAAAAACGCGTGCAGCCGAATGTTTATCATCACTGACCAAAAAAGGAAAAAAGTCAGAACGCCACACCAGTAAATCCTAAAGGTGCTACCTCGCTGTCCTAATCTACCGCAGTTTGCATGCATTGACTCCACTGACTTCCATGCAGTGAATTCTGGTGTTGGGTCGTGTGATCGGAGACGAAGACTCTTGGTTTCCATCCCTATGGATATACTCCCATTTGTGGCTCTGTCTGTCTCCCACCCCTGCAGAGTTCAGCCTGGCTCGCCCATCGTAAGAGTCTCCTTGGCACATGGATGTTTTCTACAGCTCTGTGCAGCCTGCTTCTGGTGTCTTCAATGAAGGGGCTTCCCAACACCCTTTGGCTGTACTGATCACAGGCTCGTACAGTAACGCAAGCCTTGCTTGTCTCCCACACTGTCTTCTGCTGACTTTTGTGTCCTCTGCTTCTGTTTTACCACAGAGATTCAGGAGTTTGCCAGGGAGATAGGGATCGACCCGGAGACCGAGCCGGGGTTGATGTGGCTGGCCAGAGAAGGCATTGTGGCTCCTTTACCTCCAGAGTGGAAACCATGGTGAGAACTCTGCATCAGCCACTCTTTCAGTAGATTGCTAACCCCTGTCTGGGCGCTTGTCTGAGAAACAGGGGAAAGGAGCATGTGGCTGGAGCAAGGGGCTGGGGGCCAGGGCTCCTGCGTGGTGTTCACAGCTCTGCAACAAAACCAGTTTGTGACCATGGGTAAGTCACACCCCCTCTGTGCCTGTCCAATGGGGGTGCACCAGTAACAGGCTTTGCAGGGTGGGGGGAAAGCTGCCCTAGGGCGAGGGCGGAAGCAGTTTGGGAGATGTGTGCGATGGAGACTGGGACATGCTGCAGGCCAGCTGCTCCCCCTCCTTGTATTTGGGCTTTCCTGGGGCCACATGCTCCTCTTCCGTGGCCAGCTGGCAGAGCCCTTTGAGCGCCAGAGATGAAAGGTTCGGTGGCCATGCACAGCTGGCAGGTAGTTTCCACGCACAGAGCGGATGCCCTGACTGCTGTTTTCCTGGTCTGTTTCCCCACGTCAGTCAAGATATCACTGGTGACATCTATTACTTTAACTTCGCGAATGGCCAGTCCACTTGGGACCACCCTTGTGACGAACATTACAGAGAACTCGTCGCCCAGGAGCGGGAGAAGCTTTCGGCTCGTGGCAGCGTCAGAAAGAAAGACAAGAAGAAGAAGAAAGAAAAGAAGGAGAAGAAAGAGAAAAGGGAGAGGGAGCCAGTGAATCATGCTGCAGTGAGTACACCGAGAGGCGTGCTGGGGAGGGCCAGGAGAGCCAGCCCGAGAGAACGTGGCCGGTTGCGAGTTGCTGGTGCGTGTAGTAGGGCCTGCTGCTTGTGGTGGTATTAGTTAGGCAGAATGGATGGCCCGCCCGGTTGGCTCTGGGCGTGACGTGGCTGGGGCGGGGGAGCGGTACAGAGGGAGGCAGGCATGGCATCGTTTCTCAATTATTAACAACTGGGCCAAATCCCTAAGTAACCCTGGCCCAGGGGAGAAATTGGCCTATTGAGGGGAGCAGCTGCTGCCAGCTTCACCCTCCCGGTCACTAAACTCTGTTACCCTCAGCAGCTCTGCACTTGGCTTTCTGTGGTCCCGCGAAGCCTGGTCTGAGGGGCCGAGAGGTGGAAGGAAGACGGGGCTCAGCGCACGTTCCCTCTCTCCAGCCCTGCCCTCAGAAGGGAGGTGGGAGTGGCTCTGTGGCCGCACGCACTGCTCAGAGCCCTCCTACTGCAGGGCCCGAGCGTTTGTGCTGAGCCCTGGCCCAGACTTTCCAGCATATTGTTCTTCCCGGTTGCCTGGACCCAGGCGTCCAGCTGCTCAGATGCCTGAAGTAGAGTGGATCCGTGGCACACCCCGCTGTTCCTAACGCATGGCATACCCACATGTGGTCACAGGCCTTTGCAGAGCGTGTGCCCAGGGCCCTGAGTGTGGGCCATTCCTCATACTGCCTGCCTTTCGGGAATGGAGTCATTGCTGTGCTGGGTGGGTGGACTGTCGAATTTTTGGAGCTTTTTCTCCTCACTGGCAACCAGTGTTGTTTATGCAGTAACGGAGCACCAGTTACTGTGGTATCTAGGTGCCTGGCACGGCTTGAAAAGCAATGGATTGGTCTCTTTGGCTTGGTGGTTGGCAACAAGAGTGGGCATCCCAACGGCAACCATTCCTCCCCCTCCAAATAGAGAGGGCTTTCCCAGTTTTGCCAGCAATTGGGTCAATGCTTGGCTGATGAGAGGTACCTTGCACTGTCCCTTAAAGGGCAGCAGGCTCTCCGGGGTAGAAGTGCTCCAGGCAGGCACCTTCCATGTAAAAGGTCCAAGCCTTTAATCTGAGCAACTTTTTAGTGTGTCGTATTTCAGAGGCTCCACTTACGTCCTGTTCCATTTCGTGCTGTAGATGAGTGTGTGCATCGCATGCCGTGTGTCTTAGCTATCTGCTGATATTTATTTACTTAGGAAATGCAGCCAGAGCCAGGGATTCTTCCTTCAACGTCCTTTTATCGAATGTCCTCTCCCATCTTGTCCTCTGAGTGTGCAAGTCCTGATCTAGACCAGGAGAGCCAGATTAGGAATGAGGGCTTCCTTAAGAAAGGCAAAGGAAGGACCTCTGCGAGACCACCAGAGACAAATGAGTCAAACAGACAGCTTTCAGGGCCCCCCCCAAATAAACTGCAGCCACTTCTCACAGCAAAGTCCAGCAGAACTCACCGGATCCTAGCTGATGTGGAGAAAATTTTAGGAAGGACGTCATCTTTTAGCAAATTGGATGTAGACAACCCGCAGGGCCAAGACAAGTCCCCCAAAATTGGAGACAAGCCTGGTCTTGGCTTTTCTGACTCAGAGTCTGAAGGTTTAGCTGTTAAGCCAAAGCTCCTTTCCTACGTGTCAAAGAAATCATGTTCACAAGACACTGAGAAAGTGAGCAGTGTCCCAGATTGCCCCGAGGTCCGGGAGGGCAAAGGTATTCTCTTTGTTGAGGAAAAGCTGGCTGGTCACCAGAAGAAGGAAACGGCAGGAGGGGGCGTCTGTCTGCCTGATGACAGTTTGCCAGTCAGAGAGAGGTCAACAGGACCTGGTGGTGATAAAGAAGGAAGCCCAGGTTTATCGCAAGCCGATGACAATGAAGCTGTCTTGACCCCCGGTGCCCCTGACCATACTTTTTACAGCAGGAAATGTGAAATGATTCTCTTTGAGGCCAGTCCCACAGAAGAGCTGAGTTTGATGGGGGAGCTTGATGCTCATTGTCCCCAGCGAGAGCTGAGGGCGCGCAGCAGAGCAGCTGAGAGCAGAAGGAAGGTGCTGAGTCAAGCCACCAAACTCTGCAAGAGCAGCGAGGCTGTCGGCAAGTGTGAGCAAGGGGGCTCGAAGCAGGCAGAGTTTGTGCAGGCTGAAGGAGCAGTCCAGAGAACTGGCTCTGAAGCAGCTGCGGATCCTTTACCCTGCACCACAGGGGCAGATGCTTATGCTCAAGCAGGAGCTGGCACTCCCGCCTCAGGGCCTGTTTGTGTCTCTGCTGGCCAGCACAGAGACGAGGGGAAGGCAGATTGCTTGGGGCCCGGACCTGAGAGCAGCGTTACAAGCAGTCCAGCTGATCATTTTGCATCACAGGTTTTGGGAGAGGTCGATAACTTTTCCTGGGATCTCCAGAGCTCTCATGGCTCTGACAAGCAGACGGGCCTGCTCACGGCTGCTAAAGGGCCTCTGTCCTCTCTTCCTCTCACCGCAGCTCTCCAAGCTCAGCCACAAAGCTCAGCCAACGAGAAGTTGCCGAGTGAGTATAACTCTGAAGATGAGAGGCTCTCTCAGCATGTGCGGGGAAACGATCAAGTGCCTAGTCAGGAACATAGCTGTGTCAGTTTTAACATGAAACTGAATAGGTCACGTGACGCCCCTGAGAAGAACATTGAGGGGAGACCAGAAGAAACAGTAGGAGGAGAGGGAAGGACGGAGCCAGTTCCTAGAGGGCTAGAGGCAGATTTGTTCCCAGAGGTTTTACAGGTTCCTCCTGGCTGGCTTGCTCAGACGTCTGAGTGCCAGGAAAGCAGCAGGCTGTGTCGGCAGGAGGAAGGAGAGCTGACCCAGAGCAGAAAAGCGACTGAGGATAACAGCAAACTGGCGCTTTGTGAAGGAGCAGGCAGTAATGAGGTAGGCAGCTTAGATTTAAAAATCCCTCTGTACCAGGGCTGCTGTTCGAGTGTAAATGAAGCCAAGGAGTTGGGGGTGGGCATTGTCTCGCTGCTGAGCTTAGTTTCAGGAGAAAGGGAAATTACCTTGCATGGGAAAGTCACATGAGCTGATGTGGCAGGTGTGTTTTGATTAAAGCTCTGACATGCAGGATGAAAAATACCCTGCTGCTGACCTTCCTGGCATGGTAAGCGTCCCATGGCTTACATCCTGACTGAGTTCTACAGTATTATTATTTTTGTCTTCTGAACTATCCAACAGGTCAGACAGAGCAGTCCATGGGTTGAGATGATTGCATTTAATTATACAGTCATCTGTAGGAACAGCTCCCTTCTTTGTTTGCCTCTTGCTTTGAGGCTCCTTCTGAGAATAGGGCCCACTGTGGTGGCCACTGTCCAAACACGCAGAGCCAGCCTGTACCCTGACGAGTGAGCAGTCTAACCGGATGAGGTAGACCAACAGTGGGAGAACGAAAGTGTCTGCATTTCACAAACAAGGAACTGAGGCACCAAGAGATTGAGTGAGTTGGAAAAGATTATGCAGGGCATGTGAGCAAGTGAGAAATTAGTTCGATGGGGCCGCCCTTCCTGGTAAACTCAGAAAAACAAAGGATTTGCATAAACTCTTTTTTTTTTTAATTATTTTACAGAGGTTGAGTTTTAGCTCTGTGACCCCAGCTAGGCCTTTTGCAGGCAGGTGCTGCACAAACTTCTTTGAGCAAACCCCAGTCCTAAACTGACCCCCTCTGCTGTTGTCTTATGACACGTCTTACTTGACAGACAAGTCAAGTAAATTCATGAGAGATCAGCACAGGTGGAATTGGAGCGGTGCCATCTCTGAAAGCAATCCTCTCCCATCCATTCCTTCCTCTCTTGGGAAGCCAGAAGACCCCAACGCACCCATTAAAGGGTTGCTTCCCTGCACACCTAGGTGACCCAGGAGATGTGCTGGTACACAGCAGATGCCGTGCAGTGCTCTCTGTGTTTTGCTTTGAATATCATGGGACAGGAACATAAGAACGGCCAGACAGGGTCAGACCGAAGGTCCGTCTAGCCCAGTGTCCTGTCTGCCGACAGTGGCCAAAGCCAGGTATCCCAGAGGGAATGAATGGAACAGGGAATCTTCAAGCGATCCCTCCCCTGTCACCCGTACCCAGCCTCTGACACACAGAGGCCAGGGACACCAGTCCTGCCCATCCTGGCTAATAGCCATTGATGGACTTTCCTCCATGAATGTATCTAGCTCTTTTCTGAATCCTGTTTAAGTTTCAAATGGGGTTTTAAACCTGCACCTCCCACATGCTGTACCTGCAACCCAGCCACTAGACTGGGGTGAGGAATCTCAGGCCCGGGGGCTGAATGTGGCCCCTGGCTTGCCTGGATACAACCCCCGAGTCTCGGGGGTTCCCCCAGTAGTGGGGAGCCTGAGCTGACACTCCAGCCCTCCTCCTCCCCGCTGCCTCACTGCAGGGCTGGAGCATACAAAACCTACGAGTGTGGGCTCCACTAGGCTCTGGTGTGGGAGGGGAATGCGTGGAACGTCTTTCTCCTTCTCAGACAGGGACCACATCAGACAGGGGTTGTGGTGGTGGTGTTTTTTTTTTATTGCGTCTCACTTGTGTGCGGCCCCCGACTGCTTTTTCTGTGGATCAGTGGCCCCCAACCCAAAAAAGGTTCCCACCCCTGCACTGGACTATACAGGGCTGCTTTTAAAACTCGCTGCCCTTCATATCTTGATAAAACAATGAATCCGAAGTATTCTTGTTTGTGTTCAGAGCGCCCATCTCTCCGCTGTTAGGACATCTGCCTGAGGCTACAATTGCCCTTGTTGAGGAAAAACAAAACTCCAGGTGGTGCATAATGTTGGATGCCAAGTACTCAAGCTGTTTTGCTCTGGCCTGCACCTGCATGTGCTTGAGATTTGCTCTTTCTCAGCAAGAGGCAGCACGGTGGAGCTTCCCCGCTGCTGTAAGGGACACAACCGTGTGCGCGCACCAATGGCAGGCTGAGGCCCTTGTTTCTAGTTGTGGGCCCAGCTGCTTGTGTCCGCTGCATGCAGCAGGAGGCACCTCGTCCGTCCGTGTGAAGAGCGCCCTGGGCTGGCTTGCTCTTTGTTTCATAAGTAATTGCTCCAGTTTAATAAGGACTTGCCAAATGGTGTGTTCCGAGGGAATCAAACAAAATAAAAGGCCAGTGTGTAATGTTAATGAATTGCTTTGCCTCTGTATTGCTGGTATCCAGCTGTGACTGCACCGAATTGCTAGCTTCGGTTTCCAATTACCACCTCCTTTGCTGATAACAACTATGACTATAAATATCAGATAAACTGCAAATTATCTGGAAAGTTTGAATTAGCCCAGTGGAAGTGAGCTTTTCTTACTAAAGGACAACTAACTTCCACAGCTCCACACACGTAGTTAATGGCCATCTGTAGAAAATCAGTAGGTCCCTCAGAATGCGTAATTTACACTATAACCACTGATTTGGCAGTGGCTTGGTGGAGGAGAGATGAGTGTTCATTGAGCTTCCTTTCCCGTCCCCAGCACGCTAGTGAATTAACTGTGTTTTCAGTCTGTAATTTTGTGTAAACACAGTGTCCGGGAGACTGCTCTACCAATGCACACATCCCCTGCTAACACACACGTGCTCTGTTTGAAGAAATGCTAGAGTCGTTCGGGGATACCAGAGGCGTATTTGTAGCATGCATTAGTTTGCTGTTGTATGTCAAGCAGCTCATTGCAAACTATGACTTACCGCATAAAACATTCCACTGCATAAAGAAGAGTTTGAAGCGGCTCTGTGGGGTGGGAACTCAGGTTGTTGGTGGGGGCCCGTTTGTGTCACTGCTGCACAAGAGAGATTAATTCGAGCTATTTTGTAGTGTCTCGGCCCACCATCACTAGTGCACTTCAACTTGGCTCATCTGATAGGTCAGTAGAGTTTGGCATTTTCCCCAGCTTGACCTTTTTGATTTCAGCCTTTGGAGAATCATAGATTTCAAGGCCAGAAGGGACCACTGTGATCATCTAGTCTGACTTCCTGCATGGCATAGGCCACAGGACTTCCCTGAATTAATTTCTGTTAGAGCTAGCGCAGAGCTTTTAGAAAATCATCTTGTCTTGCTTTAAAAATTCTCTGTGACTGAGAATCTACCGCAGCCATCCCAGAGGTTAATCACCCTCACTGCTAAAGCTATCTCTTATTTCCAGTTGGATCTAGCTTCATCTTCCAGCCATTGTATCTTGTTCTACCTTTGCTAGACTGAAAGGCACATGATCAAATATTTGTTCTCCATGTAAGTACTTACAGAGGGGTAAACATCCCTTCACCTTCTCATTAAGCTAAACAGGTCAAGCTCCTTGCATTTCTAACGTTTTCCAGTAGTTTGCGTGGCTCTGCTCTGAGCCCTCTAACTGGGATGGAAGGAGGAATTACTTTCAGGGTTTTGCCTGTATATGGGAGAAGCCCCAGTAAAAGTTATTAGGAGTCTCTTGGTGAAGTCCTGCAGCAGAATTGCCTGCCACTAAGCATTTGTGTTTCTGAGCCAAAGTTATCACTGTAGTCCCACCTGCTTCCTGCAGCTCTGGAAGGCAGGAGACTGTCATGCCTTCTTCGGCTTAGAGTAACAAACCAGAAAATGATGACATGGCCCTGCAACCCGCCATGGGTAACTGAAGGGTGAAGCTGCACAGTTAGTCCAGGTGCTGTGCATTCGGTTCATTGGGCTGCCAAGCTCTTATCGCTTCATGTAGCATCGCTTCTCCCCCTTTTCCTGGCTAGTTGTTCAGAACTCAACAGCGAGGCGGTGCCGGCACGGGAGGAACCAAGGCAGGGAAGGGTTGTTTCAGATACCAAGAGTGTAGTAACCGTTGTGGTGCTTTCATAGTTGAAAAGTTACCTATTGACAGCTGGCCACTAATTCATAGACATCTCAGGAAATCTAATTTGTCAACCAGGTAGTCCTCAGTTATTCAGCACTGTCTGAAGCAGCAGAGGGGTCCTGGAGAGGAAAAGCTGTCTGGCCTCATTTTATTAGAATAGTACAGAGGTTCTAATCCCTTTCTTAGGCATTCATATAATTTTCTTTGTGAATGTGCTTATATAAGGTTTGTGTTTGCCAAGCTAGCTATATTCATTTTACCTTTTCCCTAATGTGTGTTATTCCTGTGACCTTTGTGAATCAGACAAACACCTGGCCGTTGTAAACCAACTAACCGTGTTCATGTGGGTCATTGCTATATGCACAAGTGAATCCACCTGTTCTTTCTCACACACCCGAGTGTTGGGTCTCATCAGCAGCTTTGCAGCAGAGGTGGGGTAGAGGGTAGCAGGCAGTGTTCAGATAGGAGGGGCCCTTTATCTTTGTACCTACTTGCAGACTGTAAATGGAGCCTGTTCCCTTGCTCCATCTCAGTTGTGTCCAGATACTTACCTTGTCTTTCCATGCCCTAGACTCCAGGTTCCCTGCTAGCACCTGTCCAAGCTCCCCCAGGGAGTCTTGCTCCTTTACGTGGTGTCATGGATGGTCCAAGCAGTGCTCTCCGTGGCTCACCAAGCACCAGTGTGGAGAACTCCGGGGTACCCAGCCTGCTGCTCAGAGAAACAACTCTGGTAACTCTCCGTTTTCATTGCAAGCTCGCTTTGGGACGTGTTTATTTCAGCGCATTACGTTTTGAGGAAACTGTCACAAACGCTAGCATGGTGTTTCAATGGCAATAGCCCTGTCCTGCTTACATACTCTTTATGCTGGCTTTGTGAAGCCATGCTTAGAAATGTGAAGTATGATTCCTTCCTCTGCCTCCCATTTGTACGGCATCTAGCCCAACGGGACTGGACACGCTGGAGCGTAAGAGTTGCGCCTCTCTCGGTATGGGCGTTCTCATACATGTGCCTGGCATTATAGCATTTGCGTATTAATTCTGCCAGGGAGGACCGCGTGCTCATTCGGTCTGCTAATAGGACACCCCAGGTGCTGTCACATTCATGGCTGAGCAGCAGTTCCCAGCTGACAGCAAAATGAGCAGCTGGGTCTCCAGTCTGGCCCGGAGGGGAAACATTCAGTTTGTAAAATGGCCCCCAGCCCCTCATTGCTCACTGCAGAGAGGGGAAGGAATGAATGGGCTGCAGAGACTGAACTGCCTTTTGTCTGCCTAGAAGAGGTCCCTCCAGCAGAAAGCTGAGAGACAGGGCTTGCTTACAAGCCAGTTGCTATGTGGCGGACCAGGGTGTGAATCTGCAGTGCACCAGATTGTTGTGTGGACACGGCAGCTGCATGCTGAAATCTCGGGGGAGAGGTGACTTTGAGAGCAGGGTAGCAATGTCCAGCTGGGATGTTACTGAATGCAGAGCTGGGAGGCTGCAGAAGCCCAGGCTGGCTTGCCTCAGTAACTTGCTCTGTAAACAAGTCCACATTACAAGGAGTGGAGTGAGAAGCTTTTACTGCTGTTTGGTGAGTACACTAAGGATGTTAAGGACTAGTCAACTATCCGATAAGTAAATGCTTATCGGATAGTTGGTCGACTAGTCAATTCCCCCCCCGCCTCTGTCAGATAGAGCCAGCAAAGGGGGGGGAAGAGGGGGTACTTCAAAGTGGCAGTGCTGCACAGCTGAGTCTGGGATCAGCTGTGTGGCACTGCCGCTTTGAAACACCAAGGCGGCATTCAAAGGGGCAGCACTGCACAGCTGATCCCCGGCTCAGCTGTGTAGCGCTGCCCCTTTGAAATGCCGCCTCTGGAGTCCCCAGCTGACCCCAGCTCCGCATGGCATTTGAAATCAGCTGCGCAGCATGGAGCCCGGAGTCAGCGGGGGACTCAGAGTCCCCTGCTGACCCCCGAGCTCCATGCTGCGCTGCTGCTTTGCAATGCACAAGAGGCCCCGCTGAGGACTCTTGTACGTTTCAAAGCTGGCACGCCACATGCAGCCTGGGGCCAGCAGGACTTCCCACTGGTCCTGGGCTGCACACAGAGTTCTGCATTCCTCCTTTGAAATGTACAGGAGTCCCCAGAGGGTGCTCTTGTACATTTCAAACGAGGAATGCAGAAGTGCCTATGGACTAGTCAATGGAAATTCCATCGACTATTCAACTAGTAAATTAACCGTTACTTAACATCCTTAGAGTATAGAGGTTGTGTGTCCCCAGGACTATCCATCTTCCACCTTCTGTCAGCACCACATTCATCTAAGAAAACGCAAAGAGGGAGGAGGGAGTCTGTTGCAAATCCAGCTGGACGAATTTGTATTTTCTTGAGTGGAGAGACTTTGTATGCGTGTTTGTTTACACCTTTGCTATAATGGAAAGCTTCTCCTAAAGCTGAACTCACCACCTCAGTAGTGAAGATTTACAGGAAACCCCTGAGATGCGACCACCTGAGTTGCGACCCCTGCACTTACGATCATTTTTGTAAGTGCGGAAGGGGCCAAACCCCCCCGACTTACGTCGTTGGCCTGCATTTATGACTGTGCACGATGCCTATTGTAAATGAGGGTTTGAGTTATGACGCCCCCAACTTGCGACGCTTCCCCAGGAACCAATCACATCGCAAGTTGGGGGCCGCCTGTATTTGCAGTGGCTCTCTTCAAAATAACAGTGTTTCAGACCATCAAGTTAGCCTGCATATTCCTTGATGTTCTGGCTGTTAGACTGACTGTGCTAGTAAGCTGGAGAGTCCCTTTACTAGGCATGGAATTGGGCATGCCCGAGTGGACACCTGTCTCCTCTTGCCCATTTGGTTTGTTCTCCTCTAACTACTTCTCCCCCCCCCCCCTTTTTTTTTGGCTTTCCAGGCTACACAGACCATTAAACCCTCTGGCCTCACTAGAAGCTTGCTGGGATCCATGCATGACGAAAAAGCCTCCTTAAATCTCCTTGCTCTAGAGGAGGGGGAAGGGGAAGAAGAGAGTGAAGATCAGGTAGTGAGAGCACTGAGAAACCTGCTGGATTTCTGTGATTGCCCTGTGTTGGTTGTGTGGGGTTAGGGTTAGGGTGTGTGTGGGGGGGTGTAGATCCCAGAAAGGGAGTGAGGGAATAGACACTGGTACTCCTTGTCTGGTGGGGCGGGGGATTGCTACCCTGAGCTGCCATTCCCTGATACTGCAGTGAGATCACAAATGAATGTGCTCACACAGATTATTTTTCTACCAATGCGAATGATGGCTACCCACACACGTCAGTGTGGAGCACCCGCTTGCCAGGTGTAGCTAGCCCTCATTCGCACTTGCAGAGAAGAATACACTGCTAATCAGGTGGTCATATAATGTTGCTTCAGCGCACAGTCCTGCAGTGCCCTGCCCTGTTTCCACCAGTTACTGGCTCCTAGAATGCCCCCAGGTATGACCTGAAGTATGACAGGTTGCAAAGATCCACAGTCATCTGCTGCTGTTTTCTTTTTTTAAATATATAGACTCCCCGTGGGACAGCGAGACTGCTCAGAAATTTGCACATGGACATTAGTGCCCTAGGAGGAGGCTTTGAGTATGAGGTAAGAAAGTGTGAGTCTTTGGAACCGTCATGGGCATTTAGGAAGAAAGTGAGCCACTCGAGATAGTCCCAGGTGCACGAGGGTTATTTGGGGATGAGCTGCTCTGCTGTTCGTTAGTTACTGTCCTGCAAATGACACAAAAAATATGTTTGTAACTAGGCTTTTTAAGAGAGGTTCTGGGATTGCATTATTAAAATGAGGCTGATGAATTAACATTCGTTTGCATAAAATAACTTTGTGGCATTGTGCAGTATTTCTGTAGAATTCACTGTCGTTCAGGCTGCATATGATTTTAATTTATGCCCCCTTTGTTTTCACATGATAATTGTCTAAAAAAATCACTTTGGGGGATGACATTTTCCTTGATCTCAGTCCAAAGGTGAGTCTTTTTTTTTTTTTTTTTTTTTTTTTAAGTCTGAACAAAATGCAGCCAGACTTTCTTTGGGTTTTCTGCTTGTGAGGTGGTTAGGTAGAAATTCCTATTTTAAAAAAAATCAGTAAAAATTACCACGTTCTTTTTGTCATGTAGGTCAGTTTAAAAAATGGCTGCACTTTGAAACTTGTCCTGTAACTAGTGCTAACCGCTGTCCTTTTGTAGAAGTGTGGGTATTAATCCCTTCTCAGTGCATTTAAAATTTGGCTCCAGCATCTGAGGCAAATTAATTGATTTTTAAAATGCCAAGTAGTGTTTTCATTATACTTTCTTGTGGCACATGGACGGTAAGCTTTTGAATGGCATGCTGGAGAACATGTTTGCTGCACTGGGCATAGTGTGCAAGGCAGCTTGTGTGAAGTTGGATATGAATAGGAAGGAGTCAAGCTGCCCCCATCTCCAGAACAAGAGATCTGTTGGGGCCCAGTGTGCCACCAAAATGCTAATGTGGCTAGGAACAAAGAGAGCGCTTTGCATTTGATTGCTTGGCAGGGCGTTGGGAATCTATGATGGAATGGCAATTGGCCCCGGATAGCCAGACTGCCTCTTAAGAACTACTGACCTAGATGGATGGTCTCTTGAGACCTGATGGGTTATTAATGCCCCACTGGACATTATCATTTACATTTAATTCCATCAGATGACAGTAGAAAAGCATGAACGTTAGCCAAGTCTCTCTCCGCATTCCAAGCCATTCACTAGCTTGCTGCCAAAATCAAAGGAAGGGAAGGTGCGTGAAACAGGCGCCAAAGAGTGTGTGAGAAGTGATGAGGTGCAGGGAGAAGCCAGCATGGCTGCAGAGCTGGTAAAAATCCAGTTGAGATAGTGGGTGGTAGTTGTAGAGAAGGGCCGTGGTGCAGCAGTGTTTGCTGGAAAGGAGACTTTAAAGAATGAAATGAATCTGGTCCAAGTGCAAGAGAACTGGAAATAAATCGTACAGCCCCCTGAGCTGAGGAACTTAACCGGGGTGTGGGAGGAGGGAGTCAAAGCAGTCAGTTATTGGAAAACTTGAGACTTGCTTTTGTGCAAATGGAAAGTGTCTTTCTGTGGGTTGGGAAGGTAGGGAGGGGTTTGAGTTAAATATTCTCTGAACCTATGGCTGGGGGATTTCTGGGGTCATCGCAGCCGAGATTGTATTAACATGACTGGGAATACTGAAGTACTTCCTGGGAGAGACCTGAAGGCTTCTGCCTGTGGGGGCCTGCCAAGAGGAAATTGTGCATGACGCATAGTAGCAAATCATTCCCTTAGCGCTCTGCATTCCAGAAAGGCCTGTCTGCAGGTAAACATTGGGAGTCTCAGGGCCTAGCTATGCCATAGAAAATTAAAATGCAGCAGTTGTGTAGCAGATGGAAATGTGTGAGAGGCGAACCAGCTCCCTAACTAACTGCAGCACAGAAGAGTGTGCTGGTTTGCATTAATGCAGAGACGTGTGTGCAGAACGGAGTGTTGTGTGTTCCGAGGAAGTCATGTGAGTCTCCCCAGACATCCATAAATCGTTGGCAGTGTTGATTAGCTCAGGGTAAGAATAGATAAGCTGTTCATTGCCTTATACTCCATTGTAGTGGAGAGCATGGTTAGCAACTTCTGTAACCACTAGCCTTCTCCCCAGGCCAGTGGAACAAGCCCCTGATGCAGAGAGAGCTTGGTAGAACAGTGAATTAATTGCCTGACCGGCAGTTTGTAAAGCAAAAGCAGTGAAACGTGCAGAGCATGTACAGTGTGACATTTGGGAATCCCAGACACAGGGCTTCTCAGTGTGTCTTACAAATGTGGAAGGGCAGCTTTGCCCTTTCAGCCAAAGGTGAAGCTTACAGGAGCTGCTAACCACAGCAGTGAATTCATTAGGCGGAATGGCCATGTATCCCCATTTGGGATTGTCTCCATCATTGCCCTTTTGCTGCCAGCGTAGCATCCCATCCAGGGTCTGTCTTGGTAGAAGAGGGTTTGTAGAGGGGATGAAGTTAGTCCTTGATGTCAGTCATCTTGCTAATCTGTCTCTGTCTCAGACCTCCAGGGATGTCTCAGGTGAAGTGAGTGATTTAAGTGTCTGACACTCTGGATTCTGTTCTTGGCTTACAGGATGACAATCTGTTGGTTCCAAAGTATCCAAATCAGTCTGGTTAGGGGTTTTTTTTTGGGGGGGGGAGGGGAGGGGCGGGGCGGGGCGGGGCAGGGCAGGGCAGGGCAGGGCAGGGCGGGCGGCATATATGTCTTCAGGGCTTGAACATTCCAGACCTCTCTTGCATTTCAACAGCACCTGTAAGAGATGTAAGCTGTGAAATGCCTTTGTGGGGAATGTGAGTTAGTACTCTACAGTGTGCGGGGGGGAAAGTACATGAAATGCATCTTACACCCCCAGTGCGAAGGGGTGACTGATGAGTTTTGGCTAGCAGCGGTGTAGTGTTCTGCCCATCAGGGCAGCTGCTGGGCAGAAGACGACATTTGTGGTACCCTGTTAGTAGAGCTCCATGCTCAAAAATGATCTGTGGATATCCGCCTCCACCTGCGGATGTGCGTAGCTGTGGATATAAAGCTTGTAACCACAGATTTGCAGGGCTCTGCTGTTGGCCAGTGTCCCAGAACCTGGGCTCCCACACGTAAGGAATTCTGAAGATGCAGCTGGAAGTCTGAGAGAGGTGACCAGTGGACCTCTGCGATAACTGCCTTGCATGATGGCTTTGCGTGGGGTGGAAAAGAGTAATCTGCTGGGGCTGTGATTGTGTCAGATGGTGGTTGTCTTTCTCTGTTGTTTGGAAAAGATTTATCAACCTGAGCAGCAAATGGGAAAGCTTCCCAGGCTAACGTTGCAGATCCTGCACCGCTTTGTATGCTTGTTTTCCTAGGGACAACCCAAACTTGAGAGTCTGGCTTCAAACAATACAAGCCTAAGAGCTCACATTTTAGAAGAATTTTGTATGCCGTATGTTTGTTTTTAAAGCTAAATTCCCAGCATTATGATCTTTTGTGTTAAACTTGGTTAAATACAAACCAACAAGCAGCATTGCTGCCTTGCTTTTCCATGGTGAGCAGCAATTCAGCTTTAGTGATACTCATCACTGTGTATCGAGGATTACTCTGTCCATTGGTATTGATGTGTTTGCTGCAGATCGATGCGGATCAGTGGGATGTTCAGTTTATTTGATAGGCAGTAATTTCACACCGTTGAGTGTCAGTGAGCTGCAGGTAAAATATCTTACAGTTTGAAATAGCTAGTGCCAGTTACAACCTGTAGAATTTGCTCTATCCTTACAAAATGGGAGCTTTTGCATTTCTGTTTGTGTCTGGTTTGCATGAGTCACTCTGTTATAGAACTGCATGGATATAACATTCAGAAAACAGGCTTGCCCTTCTTACAATGCTTCTGAGCCATTCCAGCGTGTCAGGTAAATGTGACCTCCGATGAATGCAGAGGGGAGTTGTGTTCATCAAAGAGAAGAATAGACTTGTTTTAGCTTGGTTTTGTTCCTGGAGCAGGGTCATGTTGGGCATGTGTACTCTCCTGTGCAGTAACATACCCTGTGGAATTAGATCAGAAATGGGCGACCATCACTAGGCATCTTGGCTGCCCGGTGGTAAAACGAATACATTCTAAACCAGACTTACTCGTGCAATGGCATCAGTCAGTGGCCAGCCTCCTTGGACCCAGGACCATCCAGGAGCGAGAGACACTTGCTCAGCACTGGGAGTTTTTGTGGGGTAATGTCAGGGAAACATGAAAATATACAATTCTTCTAGTTTGTGAAACAAATGCATTCTTGAGCCTTCCCCTCCCTTTGAAAAGCCCTGTAGAGCTGAGCAATGCTAGTCGTTCATCTGAAAGCCTGTATTGCCTGGGCCCTGAGCTGATGTAGGTTCGAGCTGTGATTTGATCACTTGGCAAATTGCGGGTGACTCTCTGAGATACAGCTGTGAGGCAGTGTTTGGGGAGGCTGCCCCTTGTCTGAATTCTCGCTTTGCGCTCCCCAGCTCAGCTAATAAATCTCCTGGGTCCTGCTAAATTCCCTCATCTGAAAGGCAGCCGGCTAGGCCTCCTTTCGGTACCTTGGCATTCTGGGCTTCAAAGTGACACCGTTCTAGCGACACCTTGGTAAAAATACCCAGCTGAAATATGCCATCTGTGTGCAGTGCAAACTGCAAAGGCTTCTGCTACAGCCTTTGACAAGTCACGCAGCATTAATACAAGAGTGAGAAACAAAGCCCTGTCAGTGACTCGCTTTGCATTCCCCAGCTGTCTCCTGGGGGTTGCACTTTTTGCCAGGAGTTCGCTGAGCTGCTGCTGGAGCTTTGGGTGACTAAGCTTGTTCAGATCCAAGTCTAATATGTCCTGTTCGGGGGGCCTTAGGCTAGACAAGCGCCTTTGCTCCTGTCGGTATCATCTCATTAGTTTCAGTCTCATTCAGGGCCTGAAGATTGTGGGTTCAAATCCTGCGTGTGTCCTTGGCCTGGCGCCCAGGGTGGACAATGCAGTAGGTATAGCCTGTTACCTGGCCTACGTGATGGCTCCAAGCAGAAGTTAAAAAAACAATAGCACTCTCTTCTGTTCTAGCTGACTTCTCTTACTAAGCAGGTGGCAATGTCCAAGGCAATGTGAGTGCTGCCGAGGGCGTGTAACGACTAACGGGCTGGCCTCTGGGCCCTGCATTACCAGTCACTAACTTGGGATCCCTAGGGTTTGAAAGCAGCTCTGCAAAACCAGAGTCCAGCCCGAAAAGATGAGGCCCCTCATCACAGTGAGGTTCCTTTTCTCAAAGGGGGAGAAGTTCAAATACATTGAAATTGGCCTGGCCTACATTACCCAAAGCTTTGTGAATCCATGTCCCACTGTAGGAGAATGTAGACCTGCCTTGGTAGGAGGCACTCTCCAGAGAAGGGGCAAAACATGATGCTTTGTAGCTCTAATTGTGTTTAATTTGCTGCCTAGAAGGAGTCCCTGCAAGAGAGTCGCCCTGAAGATAGGCACGAGTGTCCCTTGGATTCTGATGGCGTGCGCCCTCCAACTCCAGACAAGCCCGCTTACAGCAGTCTGTGTGGCCCAAACAAGGAGAAGCCCAGTGGGGAACCCCTGGGGAGTGAGCTGCTGGAAAAGGAAGAGACTGATGTAGCAGAAGCAGTTTCTGTAGCTTATGAACAGTCAGGAAGCCCCGGGGAAAGGGCAGCGGTGGGGACAGATGTGGTCAGCAGTTACGGGCCTCCTACAGCCGCATCTCCGGGGGTTAGAGCTGCTGAGGCAGATCGGATGGAACGTGTGGCTGTCACTACTGACACCAGGTCTGCCAGTGACAAGAGTGTAAATGGCGCGAGGGCAGAAGCAGCTGGTCAGAGAAGCGACAGGAAGCTGGATGCTGGCGAAGTAAGAAATCTGCCTGCATGGGCAGGGCTTATTGTGAGAACTCCTGCCTGCTGCCTCCACTGCTTTGCCGTGCCCTGACTCAGGAGAGCAGGGTGCGCACGCGTGGCAGTCCCAGTGGCTGCAAAGGACTTTGGCAGGCTCTTAAAGGGCAGCATGTGTGGAAGAGCTTTCTTAATAGTAACGCTGTCCTGAATTGGGGTGCAAGTGCTCGACAGATCCCCTGCTCTGCCTCTAGGAAGTCCCTTCCATAACGCACGTAAGAAGTGCTGCTCAGAGCTCCAGCAGGCAAAGACCCTGAACTGGAAAACACATCTCAAATCTCTGAGCAACAATAGACCTCAGCTTTCAGTGCTGCCGTCGGTAGCAAGGAAGCTGTTTTAAGTAGGGACATAAAAATGAGTTTAAGTAACCGTGGAACAGCTGAAAATTTCACATGTGGGGGGGACAGTCGGCTCCTCATGAGCTGGTGCACACGTGGAGCTGGCTTGTAATGGGTTTAAATCGCACCCAGGGAGGTTTAGGTTGGACACAAGGAAAACTTCCTACCTGCCAGGGTGGTTAAACACTGGAATAAGTTGCCTGGGGCGGCTGTGGAATCTCCATCACTGGAGATATGTAAGAGCAGGTTGCCTGTCAGGGATGGTCTATACGGTGCTTTGTCCTGCCCTGAGTGCAGGGCACTGGACTAGCTGACTTCCCAAGGTCCCTTCCAGTCCTACAATCGGATCATTCTGTGTTCTCACCATGCCCCGCTGTCAGGGCTGTTTCTTGGCTGGTGTGGAGATGGGGCAAATGTGTATAAGTTACCAGCTCTGCTACTTACAGCTCCAAGGACGTATGCTGAAGGGAGGGCGTGATGTGTAGAGGGGGAAGGACCAAACCTCTGGGGCTTGGTTCCAGATGTCGATAGAGTCTGCACACTGTGATACCTTCCAGTACACATTGTCACCTTTCCCACCATTCTTCCACTGAGACCCCAGCCAGTAACTGTGGTGCTTTGCCGTGTAGTCCCTCGCAAGAGCCCAGAATGCTTCCTTTCCAGCAGGGTGTGTTAACTCTCTGCCTGCTGGAGCGGAGTCCAAACAGATGCAGCGTCCAGTCCATAGACAGCATATCCCAAGAGGCCAATTCCTCCCTAGTCTGGCTCGGGTTCGTAACGTTAAGCATGCATGGAAGTTCTGCAGGACTGGGACGTAGGGCGCATTCCTGTACATCCCACCTGAAGTCGAACAAAGACCATGTTTGGCTGCCAGTGGTAGATGCCACACGTGGTCTGAAGTATTTGCTGGGCTGGGCCCTCGGGCATGAATAGTCATAATGTAGACCGTGGACCAGGAGGGGGGGTGTGGGGATCACCACCGAGTTGTGCAGCGTGAGGTCTGGAGCAGAGAAGTGGAGACGTAGAGAAGCTTGGAGCGAGGCTTCAGCTGGGAGCCAGTGTGGCAGGCTGGAGCTGGGGAGGGAATAATGGTCACAATTGGAAGTGGCTGGACTTGGGAAGAGCCTGGCAGGAGAGGTGAAGAGCCTGAGCTCTGTACAGGCGCCATTCATCGCCGACTGTTTGGAGACCCGTTTGAAGAGCACTTCTTTACCCTCTCCAGCCCCGCCTGCTTCCAGAAGCCTGTTCTCCCCGCAAAGTGGCGTCTTGTGCTTGTCTGTGGGGCACACCCTTAGAAATGCCTTTTGTGTAGTGTCGGAAACTCGGGTGCAACCCAGTAGCGTGTACAGATTGGACTTGTTTTCCCAGCACCCTTAGGTCTGCTTTTGTTGGAAATCGCCCTGTAAACTTGCTGCCATATGGACTGAAATGCATCCCTTTTGGGTTTTTCAAGGAGTCCGATGCCAGTGAGCACGTGAGAGAATTGCAGGTTTCTGACCAGTTGGATCATGAGCTGCTTCGTGTGACGGTGAGTCCTTGGGTATCAGCCTCGTGTTCCTCTGTGAGTACTTGGCAAATGGGTCCCCAGGCCTCCTGCCGTCCCCCTTCTCTGTGCCCCCGCTGCTGGGAAAGAACCTCACGAGGTGGCCCAGACCAACCTGACCATTTGCATTTGCCTAGCTTTGCTTCCAGGGGTCTCCAAAGACATTTGAAAGGTTTGGCTCAGTGTGACTCCATTGCACTGAGGGGGAAACCCAGCCCCCAAGAGGTGAGGGGTCTGGATAGAGACCCTGCTGTGAGTCAGTGGTGGAGTTGGAAATGGAACCCAGCTCTGACTCCGTACCATGCTGCTGGGGAGGTCCAGAGCTGGGAGCTGACATCAGACCCGCTGCCCCTGCAGGAGCGAGCTTTGCTGGTGGTGGGACGGTGTATCAGCTCCCTGCCTCACCAGCAAACTCCTTTAGGCTCTCCCAGCCCAAACCTTGCCAGGAACTTCAGCTCCTGAGCTCCTCAGAGATGGTCCTTTTCAACATGCAGGCCCTGTCACCGTTCAGTCACAGAGCATGCTAGGTTTGCTGATCTGCTAGCATTGGCACATTGCCTCTTCTTAACTGAACTGGGCTGTACACAGCCTTCCCTTCAAGCACAGCACTGAGTTGGTTTATAGCAAAAACAGAGCATGTTCATGAACAAAAGGGCATAGGGTAAGTGATATCAATTAGTGGGGATAAAGGTAGAAACGGTTACAGTGAAATTAACAGTGAAACAAAAAGACTAAAATCGAATCTAGCAAGATGACAGTCTTTGCTCAAAGTGTTTTCTCTCACCTACAGTCTCCTTTCCAGGTCTTACTGGCCAGGGTCCATCACGGAGTTCAAACGGCTTGAAAATCAGCCAAATTGGGTCAGACCTGAGGTCCGTCTGCCCCACTGTCCTGTCATCCAGCAGTGGCCAGTGCCTGATGCTTCAAAGGGAGTGGACAGACAGGGCAGTTATCCAGTGACCCATCCCCTGCGACCCAGTCCCAGCATCTGGCGGGCAGAGGTTTAGAGAAACTTAGAGGAAGGGGTTCCATCCCTGACAGTCTTGGCTACTAGCCGTTGGTGGATCTATCCTCCTTGAGTTATCTCATTTGGTTTTGATTCCAGCTATAGTTTTGCCCTTCACAGCATACCTGGCAATGCGTTTAACAGGTTTGCAGTGCGTGGTGTGGAGAAATAGTTCCTTTTGTTTCAAACTGCTACCTGTTTGTTTCTCTGGGTGACCCCGGGTTCTTGTGTGTTGTGGAGGGAAAACGACACTCACCTGTTCACTTTCACCCCCCCCCCCCCGTCATGATTTTATAGACCCCCGTTAGCAGTGTGTGTCTCAGCCCCGCAGTGCCTTCTGCTCATCACTCAGCCCAGTCCAGGCACACAGCGCCCTCCCCGGCAGTGTCTCATCTGCTGTTCCCTGCCCTTTTAGGAGTTCTCCACTGCTTCCAGCGCCCTTCCCTCAGGCACAGCTCCGCAGCAGTGCCCGCACGGGCGCCCTCCCCTCCCAGAGAACCCCATTATCCCTCAGTCGTCATCTAACCCCTTCCCTCGGGGCACACTGCAGTCTGACGTGGCCACTCGTCACTGGCGGGAGGGTGGGGGCCTTCTGCTGCCCTGGCTGCTCCTCTGCAGCCCTAGTACCTCGCTGGGCTCCTGTTGCTGGGCCTCAGCCAGGGGTTTCTTAAGGCCTGCCTTCCCCCAGTACTGCTCTGTCCCTGGTACCTGTCACGGAGGGTGGGGACCCATTTGGCCCTGCACCCCCAGTCACAGCCAGAGGGGACTCTCAGCCGGCAGGTAGAACTGAAGGTTTATTGGTTCACAGGGACACCGTGCAGAACAGACTTGTTAGCAGAGGAACTAGGAGCTGTCACTACAATCCATCTTGGGGACAAGGGGGCCCTGGCCCCTATCTCTGCCCTCCAAGCCAGCTAGACTTCCTGCACCCTAAGCCAGCCAAGATTAACTCTCACACACAGCAACCGGTCCCAGCCCTTTGGGCAGCCCCGCCTCCTCTTTTGTCCCCTTCCCTGCAAAAGGTGTTATCTGGTTGCACCCCCCCACCTAGGCTCAGGTTATAAGAGAGCCTGAGTTACTGTGTATGTGCTGGGCCAGGGCACCCTGGGGCAGTCTCCCCCTCAGTGAGGGTCATATCCAAAACTCCCATCCCCAGCCAGGATGGATGCAGTGCCCAGGGAAACTGAGTCGCACACAGAGTTACAACAGCACAGAACAGTAGAAATCATATGCAATGTGACAAGCGAACAGAGTGAATATCCTCCCTGCTAGCAGGCAGCTAGGTCCCTCTCCTTGTAGAGCTGGAGGGAGAGTGAGCTCCTCTTGGCCAGCCAGCTATTTATAAACCTCTGCCAGGCTCTGATTGGCTGCCTCAGGTCCTCTCCTGATTGGCTCCCAGCCACAGCCCTTGCCCAGGGCTGTTTTAACTCTTTCCATTCCAGTGTGGGGAAACCACCCTGCCACATCTCTGTAATATCCCATTTAGTTATCTCTTTTCCAAGCTAAAATGTCCCAGTCTTTTTAATCTCTCATCGTATGGAAGTTGTTCCAGACTGCTAGTAACTTTTGTTGCCCTTTTCTGTACCTTTTCCACTTCTAAGGTATCCTTTTTAAGATGGAGTGACCAGAACGGGATGTGCCATTCACGGTATAGATGTATCCTGGATTAATTTAGTGGCGTTATGGTATTTTCTTTCTTATTATTGAGCCCTTTCCCAGTCTTCCTAACATTCTCTTCATTTTTTTGACTGCTGCTGCATGTTGAGCAGGTGTTTTCAGGGAACGAGCCATCCACAATGACAATAAGCCAAGATCCATCCACAATAAGCCAAGATCTTATTCTTGAGTGGCAACAGTTTAATTTAGATCCCGCCATTGTATATGTAGGGTTGGGATTGTGTTGTCCAATGGGCATTACTTTGCATTTATCATCACCAAATTTCACCTGCCATTTTGTTGCCCAGCCACCCACGTTAGTGAGATCTCTTTGTAGCTCTTCACAGTCTGCTTTGGTCTTAACTGCCTTGAGAGATTCGGTATCGCCTTCTTGGTTCCTTTGTCTTCTCATGTGAAGGATAAAGATTTACTCTCTGTCCCTTGTATCCCCAATGAGGTTGTATTTATTTGACATGTCAGGAAGCCTCCCAGGGGCTCTGCTCGCTCTGACCTCCACGGAGCCGACGCCATGTCAGTTTTGCAGTGCTCCTTGATTTCACAAAGCAAATGCATTTCCTGCAACTTCTGATGCAAATTAATACTCATTATTCATGTCTGTCACACCTGGCTTGGTTTGTCTTGGAGCCAGAAGTGCTTGCCTTCCCCTTTGGAGAACCCCCCCCCCACTGTTTTGCCTGCTTTTTGGTTCTCCAAAACTTAATATCAGAGGCTATTCATAATTTCACCTACAGTGTTGTTACAAGCGGTTCACAGTGATATTCACGACCAGGATGTTACTAGTTTTCCAGTGGTGTACTACATGATGCCTTTCAGATGCAGGTCACAACAGCATTGAGTTTGGGGTCCACCAAACTGGTGAGGACAGCTGAAGCTTACTGCTAAATATCACTGAGAACCTAGCTATGTGGCTTAAGGATGCTCTGAAGCTCCTATACTCCCAGCCACTCCCTCTAACCACTAGGCTATGGTTCCTTCCAAAGCTGGTCTGCTGGGTGTGGCGTGTTCTCGTCGGGAGGAATGCTGGTGGGGGCTGTGCACAGGCACTGTGGTGCACAAAGGCGTCAGGGTGACAGGGCTGTGTATGCAGTGGGTGGAGGTATAGTCATGTCTGGGCAGGGGAGCCGACAGGCTGCATAGGCCCCTGGGCACAGGGCATGGCCAGCCCTCCATGCTGCCCCGCGTGCAGCGCCCCAGCGCCGCATGGTGTGGTGCTCCAGCGGCAACTGAAAGGGCCCTGGGCTCTCGCTGCTCCCACTGCTACAGTAGCCGTGGTGGTGGCTGGGAGCCCCGAGCACCTTTGAATTGGTGGGCCCCGGGGCAGCTTCTCCCTTTGCCCCGCCTGTCAGCGGGCCTGGTACAGGACTCAGAGCTCTCTGGCAGGGAGCTGGATCATACGCAAGGGGCAAAGGACCTTCCTTTGCAGCCACGCCTGGGCGGGAGGGCGGAGCACAGTGACTGCGAGCTCTGCTCACTGACAGCTGGAGCGTGAGGTCAGAACTGGAGAATGACAAGCAAGAAAAATAGCAACCCAGGTAAAACTTGGCTGAGGAGATCACACTCGCTTTTTCTGCAGGGCCCCGCCTCACTCCTCCGCTGCTGGGGGCTGGGGCCTGGCCCTTAAGATCCCAGGGGCCCGCCTCACTCCTCCGCTGCCGGGGGCTGGGGCCTGGCCCGTAAGATCCCAGGGGCCCGCCTCACTCCTCCGCTGCGGCTGGGGCCTGGCCCGTAAGATCCCAGGGGCCCGCCTCACTCCTCCGCTGCCGGGGCTGGGGCCTGGCCCGTAAGATCCCAGGGGCCCGCCTCACTCCTCCGCTGCCGGGGGCTGGGGCCTGGCCCGTAAGATCCCAGGGGCCCGCCTCACTCCTCCGCTGCCGGGGGCTGGGGCCTGGCCCGTAAGATCCCAGGGGCCCGCCTCACTCCTCCGCTGCCGGGGGCTGGGGCCTGGCCCGTAAGATCCCAGGGGCCCGCCTCACTCCTCCGCTGCCGGGGGCTGGGGCCTGGCCCTTAAGATTCCAGGGGCCCGCCTCACTCCTCCGCTGCCGGGGGCTGGGGCCTGGCCCGTAAGATCCCAGGGGCCCGCCTCACTCCTCCGCTGCCGGGGGCTGGGGCCTGGCCCTTAAGATCCCAGGGGCCTGCCTCACTCCTCCGCTGCCGGGGGCTGGGGCCTGGCCCTTAAGATCCCAGGGGCCCGCCTCACTCCTCCGCTGCCGGGGGCTGGGGCCTGGCCCTTAAGATCCCAGGGGCCCGCCTCACTCCTCCGCTGCCGGGGGCTGGGGCCTGGCCTGTAAGATCCCAGTGGAACATCCAGCGGGGCAGGCAGGGCTTGTGCAGGAAAGTGCCCATCCACATCTTTCCATCTCCACAGGAAGCTGCCATTGCCATCTGCCCAGTGAGCAGTGGGGCCAGCCACTCTTCCCCGCACTAGCGGCACACCAAGCGCTGTCCTGGCTTGCATGCCGTGGGGGGAGAGGGCAGCCATGTCCCACGCACAGAACAGCTGCCTGCTCCGCATCGCCCAGGCTCACCTGTTGCCTTGGCGTGTGCACGGTGCCGCGTGCATGACTTCCTTCTGTCTGCAAAGTGGGTGATCCCCAGTGCACCAGGATGCAGGTCTAGCACACCAGAGTGCGCGCGGCGTCCCCAGCCCAGCATGTACAGCCTGTTGGCTTGTTTCTGAGCATGTGGTAGTGAGCCTCCGCGTACCTATCTCTGCTTTCTCTGCATTGCCGCCACTGTTCACATCTCAGGTGTCCTGAGCAGCGTGCTGTCATTGAGCAGATGGGAAAGATGTTCCTGGTGGTGGTCGTCCATGCTCTGGCTCCTGGGGATCTCTATTAAAACCTAGGTGCCCATCTGAAAGCAATCCCTTGTCTATTTCTGTTTAAGGACTTTGGTTTCCCTAGTCGGCTCTCGGAGCAGGTCCTGGATGTGGGTGTTCTTTCTGCCGCTCTGGACAGCGCCCAGGTGGAGGTGAGTGGTGTCTGTGCAGTGCGCGATGGCGCTGCGGGCAGGGGTAACGTGTCCTGTGGCAGGGGAGAACCCTGGCACTTGCTCTGCGCTGCCCCTGTGAGACGGGCCGAAGGGAAACGGAAGCGCAGCGTGAAGGCCACGCGGTGAGTGTTGGCCAAGCTGGGCTTAGAACCAAGTCTGCCTGAGCCCTAGAGCAGTGCCCGGCCCATGCTGATTGCAAACCACGGCTAAATGCCAAGGCAGTGCAGGGTGTTCCCTGCTTGGAAAGCCAGTTCCCCTGTAGAGCCCTGTGGGCCGACCTTCCAGTGCCTGTGTATGTGCATGCCGGGCCCTCCCCTGCACAGACATGCTTCTCTGGCCATGCCTGCTGGGGGGCCGAGTGTACTTTGGGTGCGTGTTCCTCTCCTGAGCGGATGAGTGGGGCTTGGGTCCTAGAGATCAATGGTGGGGAAAAATAAATGGGTCTTTCAAGAAAGCCAGAGGCTGACTTGCTCAGACAGATGTCAATACCAAGAGGCTGGAGCATCTGAAGCGTTTGGTACGTGTGGCCTCGCCGGGTGGGAAGTGAGCCCTTCTCACTGGGCCACGGTGGCATGTGAACAGCGGGGTGGCAAGGGAGGGCGTTTGCCACCCCCAGGAAGTGGCTGGATGAGGGCAGCTCTGTTTGAAGGAGGTTTCTCAGCCTCTCCAGCTTGTTACCAAGCCAGATTGTCAGCCCAGCCTGGCAGTGCCTCAGCTGAAGGAGTGCACTGTGCAGTGCCAGGAGGCTTCGGGTCATGGCTCCAGCTGGGCTTTACTCCACCTGGATCTGATTGTAAGGGAGTCGATCAGCCGAGCGGAAGGCACCCCAAGAGACAGACTCGCCACCTGTCGGGCAGGGAGCGGAAACCCAACTTTGCTTAGCTCGGTTTGGAGAACACACCTGGCCTCTTGTGCATAATAGTGAAGAGATCGGGTGTGAAAGGAAAGCAGGATATCTGCCTGCGGGGTGTCCCCTCTCCTTTCCACTGCAGCGTAAGCATCGTGCAAGCCCATTTTGTGGGCTGTTCCCTGTCCCCGGGAAAGAGAGGTGGGTTTGAAATGGTGCCTGCTGCAGACCTGCAGCTGTTCCCTTGTGTCGAGCGACACTTCTAGCTGCATAGAATGGGTTTTGTTCTACATATGGGGCTTGCTTTTGCTTTGGCAAATTATCCCGTGTCTGAATAAATGGCCCCTGTGACTGCCGAGTGAGCTGCGGGAGGGCTTCTCGCGTCGTGCCCTGTCGGGATTGGCCGTAGACGAGTGCCGTGGCTCTGCAGAGGCTGTGTCATCTGTTGTGTCGAGAGAGGCACAGGGAGCCCCCTGCTGATGATGCCTTCTCCCTCCCCTGCCCCCAGCCTTTCTGGAGGGAGGAGGGGGCTAAGCCCCGCCTGGCAGGAGGGTGGAAAGCTCGGGTGATGGCCCAGTGCTTTGAGATCTCCAATGAAGGTTTTTTAGCCTGGAAATCTTTTTGTCTTGTCTCTCCTTAGGGTCGGAAAAGAGCAGGTCGATAGTCAGGATTTAAGCCCTAGGCCTCCTGACTCCCAGCCCAGTAGCCCAAAGCCGCCCCCCTGGCGGCGACCTTGCCCTGCTGAAGCTAGAGGCTAGCTCAGCATTTAGAAATTAACCCTGAATGGCAGAGTTAAGGGTGTAGACTGCTCCAGTTAGAGAGCGAGCATGAGGGTGACTCCAGCTGGCAGCGAGAGCTTCCGATGAGCAAAAATAGCCCTTGTGCTTTCCACGGGGGCAGTGCGGCCAGGAGCCGCCTGGCTCTTGGGGAGCGAAGCCGTTAGTTGCAGGGGAGCAGGAGAGCGGGAGTTGCCTGCAGAGGTCTGACCGGGTTGATGTGATTAGACGTGACAGCACTAGCAGGGAATCCTGCTGCTGGTTGCTCTGCTAGACGTTTGCATAAATCCGGGCTATCTATAATTTCATTTCTTTAAATGTCGGCCCGGCCCCTCGGTGCACGTCCGTATGGCGAAGGCGCGTCTGAGCGCCCCGCCACCAATGAGTGCACGGAGCCTCCGCTGCGGACGGGCTCTTAACCCTTCCCCTGCCAGCTCAGCCACCGCTCATGCTGGGAATAGGACGTGTGATTTCACTCCTGCATCCGTTTCCCCGCCTGTACTATTGGGCTAGTGACTCAGCCCTGTCTTTTCTAACGCGACAAGTGGTTTTGGTGCCTGACCTGGCTTCCAAGGTGCTGAGTCCCTGCTCTCTGTAAACCTTTTCCGATGTCTCAACTTGGACACCCCTGATCTCCACGTTTCAGACCCTCTCCCCAGGGTGCGGTGGGGGTTCAAGAAGGACTGAGCATTTTGATCTCAATGGTTGCTCGGCCTGTTTCTGAGGGGCAGTTTGTTTGCTGCTTCGGCAGGGTGCTCAGCTACAGGGACAGTGCTGCACCGGCTTCCCGCCTCCCTTCTGCCGAACTGCTGTCCATTCTCAAGAATAATGGAGTCTGCAACACCCCACCGTTTGCTTTTCCCTGCAGGCCCAGGGGCGGGGAGAAGAGGAAAAGGACCAAAGCCAAGCCAGCTTGGAAGCAGAACAAAGCAAAAGAACCGAAGCTGCTGAGAGGTATGGTATAAACAGGCCAGTACTACAGAGGATGGCTGGAGAGGTCCAGCTCTCCACTGCTCTCCTATCCAGCCCAGACCTGAGGCTATTGTAGTGTGATCATTGGAGCCTCTGCAGGAATCCACCTGAGAGACACCCCAGGGCGTCTACAGCTTCTCTCTTATCTTTGTCTTCTGTGCTTCACTTCCTTCGCTTCCCTTCTCTTTTCCCTCACCCCTGCTCTTTCAGCAGGGTCAGTGCTGCTTCAGGCCTCTGGCGGGCAGGCTCGCAAACACGTACCTTTCATCTCCCTGAAAACTCCGCCCGAGAGAACGGCAGCTGCAAGTTTCCCTTCCGGCCGTTTGGCTTTTCTCTGAGGCTAGGAAACTTTTCTTTCTTCTAGGTTGCTGACCTGGGTGAACATAGCTAACCGTTTATCCTTTCCGGATTCTCCGCACTAGCTCAGCTCTCCTGTTGTGGCTCGTGGCATTTAACCGTGGGAGACTCAATCACTAGATATCACTGATACCACCCGATTATTCAGGGGCTGACACAGCCCCCCACCCAGCCCTCTTTAAACTGGGCCCGTGGGAATGTCAGTACTGTGCAGCTCGCTAATCCGTGGCCACATGCTTGCCAGTGACAGCCTGGCTCTCTGTTAATGCCAAAGGCTGAACCCAGCCCTGACCGAAGTGGGACCAACTCCATTTATTTCCATGAGGGAACGTCCCTGCAGCAGGCAGAAAGGGCGAAATTCTGAAGAGCAGCATTGACTGTCCCAGGAACAGTGTGGGCACCCTTGCCCTTAGTTACTGCTGGGACTAGAGGACTTGCTTGTGCTGACAGTTTTACAAATATGGAAATGTTCTGACCAAAGCAGCTCACTCCCCACAGGTCTCTGCTGGGAGCTGCAGAGTGTTTTGTTTGTAGAGGAAACGTGAATTAGAAACCTCCTCTCCAACCGTGGCTTCGTAGAATTCTAGTGTGGGGCATTTGGGAGCCACAGTTCTGTGCACGAGTGCTGAAGATGGCCCTCTTCCAACCAGGCTGATGGAGAGACTGATCCGCAGTAGTGCTTAACGACCTGCTGTAGACCCTGGGGAGCCCCGTGCACTTGTGCTTGGAGATGCTGCTCATGTAAAGGCTCCCTGAAAATATGTCCTCTGTGCAGCAAGTGTTTTATCACTGTACCTGCGCCCCAGAGCTGTGTGTTCGCTCTCCTCTCTGCTGGTAACCCTGCTTTGTACTTCTCTAGGCTGTCTGTCGATATGGGCATGCCTGCCAGTACTTCCAGCTGTCATTCAGATACAGGGGAGATCTTGCTAGGGGGGTTGGTTTGTCTTCAAAAATGCTTTGGGAAATTCTCCCAGGACTTGGAGAAGAAGGGACATTTTCCTTGGAAGGGATTTAGCAGTTAGAGATGGACAGACACTCACTTATGCCCCCAGCCACATATTCGGCCTTGTCTACACTGGCACTTTTTGGTCCCCCACCTCCCCCCCAAAAAGTGCCTTTTGGTGACAAAACAGTGAGAGTGTTTGCACTGCAGTGTGCCTTATGTTGGGGGGAGGGGACACCCAGTTTTGGCAACACAGTACTTCTACCCCTGTGAGAGACTTTTGTCTTTTCCCCTCCCTTTATTGTCGACAAAGAGCCAGTGTGGACCTGGCTGTTTGTTTTGCCGGTTGAACTGGCTTCCGCCAGTATCCCACAATGCCTGCCCTGATGGCTCTGCTCAGTGTTTTGTGATCCATGCTGCCCTGCAGGCCTGCGCCCCCTCCCCTTTCAGAGTTCCAGGAGGTGTCTGACAGCTGAGTGAGCTGCTCCATTTGGAGAACAAAAAGCAAATCATTGGGATGCTCCTGTTCTGCCCTGCCAGGAACACAGTGGCAGGCTGGCTGCTGCTGCAGGGGGGAGGGCTGGAGAGATGACTGGGCTGCTTTGATGTTCCTCAGCATGGAGAGCTCCCAGAGCTAGGAGGGAATCCCAAGAAGCGCAGGGATCAGCTCTGCCTTCCCATCGCACTGCATTGTGGGATGCTCACCCGCATTGCTTTGCTCTGTCTGTCACCAGGGTGCCAGCAATGTGGCCATGAAATGCCGACAATGGGAGGCAGAAAAAATGGTTCGATTGTTTTTAATTTTGGCAACTTTTGCATGTGGACAGCACTTTTGTTGCCAAACCTTCCCGGTGTAGACACAGCCTTGGCCTTCCAATGCTTGCCACTCCTCCACTGGTTTGGGTGATGGAAGGGAGCTATTATTTTGCCATGAGGCAACAACAGTGTTGGACTAACTAGCTGGTGCCCTTGGCAGGTATGCAATGGTGCTGCAGACTGTGTGCACTGGTTGTGCGTCCCTGTCCCCCTCCATCCTGTTTACATGGAGCAAGCAGCGGAGTCCACTTTTCACTAATCTATTATTCTGTTACCTTTTTACTGCTGCAAAGCGAGAGGGAACAAAGCCCCTCGAGTGCTTGCAAAGGGGCCGAAGAGAAATGTTTGAGCTTAGAGAACACCAGCCAGGAAGAGACAGCTGCTCTGGAACAAAAGGAGGGATCGCTGAATAGTCGGACTGGTCCGGAGGAGTCTGCAGCCCCTCACCAGGCGTAAGGGCTCTGGCGCCGGCTTGTATGTTGTTCTCCTGTGTGACCCCAGCTGAGTGTGGAGATGTGGCCTGGTGCTTTCCGTGGATTCTCAGTCGGGCCTAGGAGAATGAGTTTGAAAACAAGAGCATTGCAGCATGCGCCTCCTAAGTGCACCTGTTCCTAGGGCGTTTTGTTGACAGTCAGTTGGCCAGTTATCTGTATGAGGGAAAATAAAATATCTGCTCTTCTTGCCCAGCCATTGGGCCTACCAGAGTCAGGCTTCAGGATCTAATTACTGAGCATGAGAAAATTCAGGTCAGGAATTAGATCATCAGGTTGGTTCCCAGGCAGTACAGAAGTGACTGAAGCCAGATGTGCTCACTTCCTGCTGGGAAGAGAGCACTTCAGCATCTCTGTGGGACTAGCAAGGCCAGCCGTGCCCATCGAGTTTCATGCCAGAGAGCAGAAACGTCTCAAAGCGTGATGGCGAAGCACTGCCGAGACCAGAGCCGCAAGTCTCCGCTGCATTTAAGTGCCCTGCCGCCAGCGAACGCTGGACTGCCCCTTGGCCTGTGAGACCTGGTGGGATCACAGCCTCAGCTGGGAGAATCAGTATCCCTAATGAAGGCCACGGCTTATTGCTTCCAGAGTTGGCGGTCCTTTCAGTCAGGTACCTGCAGTCCTGCCACAGCAACAGACCTTGGTGGAAACAGGCTTGCAGATTTTTGTAACTCTCCTGGAGGAAGCACCAGGTGTAGCTGGGCAGAACTGGGGGTGCCTTCCCAAGACTGCTGCAGCCTAGGGACGATCTGTGATCACTAGTTGGGAAGAGTGAGGGTGTCTCAGGGCAGGGCCCAGGAAAATCCCACCTCTGAAGAAGGGAGCAGTTTGGGTAAGTGATTTCACACGGGGAGAATGGAGGTGGTGGTGGCGGGAGGATGACCAGGAGATGAGCACCCCTGTTTGCTTTGGTGTTGCTGCATGCAGTGTTGTCATGGGCAATGTATTGGGAGGTACCACAGGCGGTATTAGGAGTTTGTGATTTATCTGTAGTCCCCCTTGGCTTTCTCTGTAGTGATGTCCATAGCACCAGAAAAAGGGGGAATTCCTTGGTTCCCAGAGTGTCCTGGTGGCCCTGCCTCAGTTCAGCGGTGCCAGAGCATGCGGAGGCCGGCAGCTTTGTCTTGCCACCGGGAACCAGAACTTCATTTTGTGCCTAGACCGATGCACTGGTTTCCCGCCTTGAGCCTCTTTCAGGCCTAATAACTTGGCTGCCCTTGGAAAAAGCTTAATTAGAATCAGAATGGTTTTCTGTTGCGTTTTTGGAGATCCTGTTGTTTTCTACTACCGGAGCCTGGCACGCTTCCAGCACATTTATATGTCTGATTCAGGAGAACACCTGCTCCATAGGTAGCGTGTTTGCCTGAGCCAGACAGTGGCTGGTTTGCTTTGCTGGGGAAGGAGTGAAGCTGGCTGAGTAAAATAACCAGTCTCCAGTCCGTGCAGAATCAGGGGACTAGAGAAGGCAGAGCTCTCTGAAGAGACAGGTGCTATGGAAAGTGTGCCATTTTTGTGCATGGCAATTGTGAATTTGTGGAGCCATGGCTTCGAGCTGGGGAGCTTCAGTGGGGTTAATACTGAATTGTCTTTTCTTTTCATTCTTTCTCCATTTCTTTCCCTTTTCTTTTTCCGTCCCCATGGTTGCTGTTCTCCAAAATATTTGCAGGGAAGCCGCTGGTTTTCCCTGTTGTAAGCAGGTTTCCTGCTGATTCGTGCCGCTGCCCACCCGCCGTTAACTGTCACATGAGCCCGCTGCGTTGGCGGTGAGCTTGTTTATGGCGAAGAGGGCAAGCTAGGCTTTCCAAAGCCAAGGGCTGCCAGGCTCTTCTGAGCATGTGACCAGGAAAGCATGATTAGCGTAACACGTGGCCTCTGCATTAGCGCCGCAGGAAGGTTCCGCTGCCGGAACTGATGGAAGTGCGTGTAACCCAGAGACCAGTTTTCCCCCGCTGGAATAGACAAAAGAGACACTTTCCTTGTGTCCCCTCTTCTGCACAAGCTTGGGGGCCAGATGGTCCTTGTGCGGTGCCGTGAGGTCAGCGAGTTCAGGCGGAGGCTGGATGAGAAGGGGAGAGCCCCTTGCTCTACTTCCATCAGGAGCCCCGCAGGGTGTAGGGAGGAAAGCAGCTGCGTAGGTATCCACAGGAGCTGGGCATTCCCTTTGTGTGTGAGCCGGGTATCCACACAGTGCCTGTCCGTAGGAATGGGGAGGTTGGATCCCAAGGCTGAGCCTCCCCCACTTCCGCTAGGAAGGCTGTGCTGTGTGTCTGCTTGGAAAGCGAGGCACCGAGAGGAAGCTGCTTTCCCAGTCACGCAGCCTGGCAGCAGTGGGGGCAGGACTAGAACCCAGCTCTCCTGACTCCCAGTCCAGCATGGCTTTTTGTGGTGGTGTGGCTGCGGTGCTGTGCCCAGCGATAGCTGAGCAGTGTATCCTCGCTGCTTCCTACGCGAGAAAGCCGGTCGCCCTCTGTGGAAAGGGCAGCGCGTTCATCCCTTGGCGTGACGCTTGCTAGATGCAGTCTCATTCCGCCGGAGAGACGCGCCTGAGCTGCAGAGCCCCGAGCGTCTTCTGATGCCCTCCCCTCGAGTGTTCTCCAGGGCTGTAGCTAAATTACCGACCAGCTTGGTGCCTGGGCCCAGGGACTCTGCTGCCAAGCAAACCGGAGTAGATCTCGGGGCACGGCAGGGATCAGGAATTAGTCTGGCACTTCACTTAATCGCCCTCTGGCGCCGGGCAGCCCGGTCAGACCTCCTGCTTGTTTTCTGATGTCCCTGGAGAGCAGAGGCCTCCCCCTCAGCGGGCTGGCAAAGAACCTACTGCTGTGCTCTGTGGCCGGGGCAGCGGGTCTCTCGGCAGAACCCAGATGGGGGGAGCAGCTCACCGGCTGGAGCCAACTTTGCCAGCCCTGTGTCTGGGTTACCGAGCTGGAGGGGCAAGCTCTTGTACTCCTGGGCTTTGCCCTTTGCTCTTCTTTTCTTGTGGACCTCTGTCCCAAGGCGGCCTCTTCAGACGAAGGCCCAGCGCCCTGTGCCAGCTCAGGCGCTCTGAGTTTGGCTGGTGACGAGGGCCGGGCAGCCCTGGGGCTGTGAGGGGTCAGGGAGAATCCGAGTAGGAGCTTCCTGGGGGAAGGGACGAGAGGGGTTTGCCAGCTGAGCTCCCCAAGCCAGAGACGTGGGCTGGAGAGCTGGTGCTGAAGGCAGCACCAAAGCAGAGGGCCTGCTGGCTTCCAAGCCAGCGAGCTGCAGCTGAGGGCTGGAGAGCGCTGAGGGCAGGGGGCAGCGGAGAGGCTGACCTGCTGCCATCTCCACCCTGGGGGGCGGGAACCAGGGGTGCGCTGGGTGAGGAGGCTTTCCCAGCCGAGGGGCGCCCAGCGGGAGGAGGGCTGGGCTCTGGTGGAAGCTGGCAGAGTGCAGGAAGTCAGTCCGAGGTCAGTAGCTTAGCTGCTGCGGGACTTCCAGGCCTGCGTTGGGGGCTGCTCGCGCTATGGTTCAGTAACAGACTGGCCCTGGGGAGGGTGTTCCTGAGGGAAGAGCGTCGCATGGCGGTACTGGGGCCTGGGAAGGTGGGATGCTGAGGCAGGCGTGCCTGCGTGGGGGTGGCCTGCCACAGGAGGGCGCCCGGGGCCACTTTATGAAGCTGAGCGTTCCACTTGGAGTTTGCTGACCCTGGCTCCCCGCTGCCCGCTCCAGTCCGGAGGCTTAGCCACTGCCCTGTCTCCCGCCCGTGCCAGAGGTGTTCTGGGGTGTGTTTTCACGGCAGGGTACTCTGTCATCCTGCCCATTCAGCCCAGGCCTTTCTGGCCTGTATCCACATCCTGCCACCCTACACGAGCTACTCTCCGCACCCTGGCCACGCGGGCCCGTGGAATGTCAGCTGCTGTGTTATTGTCACTGCACGGAGCTGCTGCTTAGAGCCTTTGGCCTTTTGGCGTGACCCCAGCGGTCCCTAGGGCATGCCCCCTAGCTCATTATCTGTAGCCCGGAGCGTCCGTTGCGGCTGCCTTGCCGCCAAGCACTTCCTCCAGCCAGCCCCTCCTGCACTGACGCCTGGCACCTCTTGCAAGCAAAGTGGTGACGGAGTCGGTGATGTGCAGGGGAGGGAGTGTTGGATTCAGTCGGTGCTAGGGGGTTCCCGGTGCAGGTCCTGGCTTCTGAATGAAATATGCAAGTGACGCCCTGCCCACACGTCACTCTGCCTGTCGAGAGCCCTTCTGGTCAGAGCTGTGCGCTGCTGATTAAATTCCAGCTCGGTAATGAGATGCTGCCCCCTGAATCCCCCTGCAGGCCCAATTGGATACAGGGCAAGTGGTGTAATGGCATCCACAGAGCGGGACTGGGAGCTTGGCAAGGGGATGGCTTAGTTCTCCCGTCATCCTGAGAGGCACAGCAAGGGGAGAAGTTGTGTAGCGAAGCACATCCCACCTCTGCCCCTGCCCCTCTGCTTGCACCGTCTGCGCTGCTCGGCCTCCCCTGTCTTGCGGCGCTGTCGGCAGCTGCTGTGCTCCAGGCCGGGGGGCGGCAGTGATTTCTGTATGTCGCTTCACCAAGGTGCCTTGCGGGGGGCTCAGCTGGCATTTGTGCCTGGCTTTGAGACCCTTGCACCATCGGTAGAGTAATGCTGTTCTCAGTGCACTAGCCAGTTACCCTTTTTAAAGACAGCTTCCTTTTCTTCTGGCAGAGCCCTGTGGGAGGAAATCAAGCAGGCGGCGTCCTTGAACAGGCCTTGCGCAGGGTCCCCGGAGGAAATTGCCCAGGAGCTGGAGCAAGACCAAATGCGTTTCCTGCAAGCAAAGGAGGAGAAGCTTCAGCGCTTCCAGGAGGAGTTGAGGCGAGAGGAGGAGGAAGAAGCTCAAATGCTTCATGAGCAGAAAGAAAAGTCCCTCCAGTAATTTCTTTTCATACTAACCGCGCACCTTTCCCTGCTGAGACTCCTTGCTGTGGGCCCCACGTGCGTGTTCCCACAGCCAGCTGTCCCTGGGATCTTGAGATGTCTGCAGCGACCATGTGTCGCCTGCAAAGGAGACTGGGGCCTTTGCCAGTGTCTGGCACACAGGGGGCTGAGCTGGGGTTTTTGGATGGAGATGAGTGAGGGACTAGTTTTGCCTGGTTAGGCCCTGTGCTGGGAACAACAGTCTGCATCTAGTGGACAATAACCTGAGTTATGGACCGGATGGACCCTTAACGTGGATGTGCAGAGCGTGTCTGGGTGAAGTGCTCAGTCTTTCCAGTGTAGAGCAGGGAGCCTGCCCCCCCGTCCAGCAGACAGCGCTGTGATCCGATGCAAAGGTAGCTTTCTGCATATGCCCCTGTCTCATGGGTCGTAAACCTAGGTAAGTGTCCTTCTCTGGCCTCAGTGGTTCACAGCATGGCAGGTGTTCAAGCCCAGGCTAAGAGGCAGTGAGACAATGGGAAACTGGAGCATCAGAGGACATGGGGCTACCCCTGGAGTGCCACATGCCGAATTCCCAGGTACTTCAGAACTAGGCTTTTTGGCGTCAGTGTTGTGCTTAAAAGAAGCACCTGGGATCTTTTTCAGTGGGATAAGGCAACACGCCACATTTATTGAACGTACATAGATCAATCAACACTTTATCATATGCATATGATACGTCACACACACACACACACACACACACACACACACACACACACACACACACACACACACACACACACACACACACACACACACACACACACACACACACACACACACACACACACACACACTCTCTCTCTCTCTCTCTCTCTCTCTCTCTCTCTCTCTCTCTCTCTCTCTCTCCCCTCCCCCCCCATCTTGTTGTTCCCAATAGTTGCTCCCCCTAACTACACTGGCCAGGTGAGTTAGATGGGGGAGGGGTGGCCAGGTGAGTTAGATGGGGGAGGGGTGGAGCCGGGCTTCTGCCGATCCGGATCCATGCTCCCATGTTGACAAGATGAAAAACTCGGGGTTCCTCTGCAAGATGCCGCCTATTTGTCCCTCTCATGCAGCCAATTAGTCATCACCTCGCTTAATGCTGCTTCAGAGAGTTCTTCCAAGGGCAGGCACTTGCTGCTGGACTCCCAAGGCGTCTGTCTGTCCAGTCTTCTCAATGAGCTCACTGCACAGGGATTGTCTTGGATCTGGCTCCCAGCCCCTCTCCACCCTTGCACCTGCTGCTGGAGGTGCCCCCCTTTCATTCTCCAGTCACACCTCATTCATTCCAACAGGGCAGTCCAGGGAAGGGGAGAGCTCTATTCTACTCCTAGCAAAAGACAATTTTCTTTACCTTACCTATTCCTAAGACCGATAGCATAAAGAGCTTGATACAAAGTTTCTCTGGAAAAGACTGGATACAGGGTTTCTCTTAATACAAGGATTCTATAAGAAAGCTTAACATAAAGATATATACATATCTTGTTCTTTTAGATATATAAAATCTCTTAATACAAAGTTATATGAGAATGATACATGGTTATATGGAAATGTTACAGAGATTTATCCACATCAGGCATGGGGGCCAGCTGAATGTCAAAGCCAGTCAGGCTGCTTGGGCTGCCCAGGGAGCTGAACCTTGTAAGCCTCAGGTTCTCGGTTTCAAACATTCAGTGGCATGTCTGCACTTGGCCTCTGAGCTACCCTCACTACAGTGTAGGCAGCTCTCTCTATAGCAGGTTTGTCTAGGCTGTAGTTCTCTGGCTTGTTCTCTGGTCAAGCGCCAGTATCAACGTCTTTACTGAAGTTGAGATATATGACATGTACTGCTTCCCCCAACCCCAGGCTTGTACCGTGTAATAGAAGGATAGTAGGTTGGTTTGACACGTTTTATTCTTGACAAATCCATGTGGCCTGTTACTTATCACCCCCTTTTCTTCTAAGTGCACACAAATATCATATTCAAATATTTGCTCCTTTCCGGACGTCGAAGTTAAGCTGACTGGTCTGACTGGTGATTCTCTAGGTTGTCCCTATTCCCCTTTTATAGAGAGATGCTATGTTTCCCCTTAGGCGTCTCTCCCATCCTCCACCAGTTCTCAAAGGTAATTGCTATAATGGCTCAGAGATCTCTTTGCCGATTCCTTACGTTTTCTAGGATGTGTGTCATCAGGCCCAGCTGACCTGACGACATCTAACTTGTCTGTGTAATTGTTAGTTTGTTTGGTACCTGTTTTAGTCTCAGGTTTTAGTCCCTTTTCACTCTGATATTCGTTGGGTTCTCTCACCATCGCTAACTTCTTTGGTGAAAGCCGAAACAAAAAAATAATGTAACGCTTTGGCCATTGCAGCATCTTTCCTCCTCGTTTAGTGCGAAGCCTCCCTGTTCCTGGTCTTCCTTTGGCTTCCCAGCACTGTACAATGTTTTCTTCTTGCCCTTTATATTCCTAGCAATTGAATCTCATCTCATGCCTTGGCCTTTCTTATTATGTCCCTAAATGTGCGTGGGGTTTTTATATTCATCATTGGCAATTTGACCTATTTTCCACTTTGTGTAGGACAGGCTTTTGGATCTGCAAGTCATTGAAGGTCTCCTGATTCACTCAGGATGGTTTCTCTCCATACTTCCTATTGTTTCCCTTGAATTGGGATAGTTTGCTCTTGTGGCCTTAATATTGTCTCTCTCAAAAAAACTGCCAACTCTCTTGAACTCTTTTTTTCCCCTTAGACTTGCTTCCAGTGAGCTCTAATCTACCCATTTTCTGTCCTTCAGAGGGCAGACTTTACTAACGTGATGGTATTTATTCTGGTGTTTTCCTTCCTGCCATTCCTCGAATTAGGAGCTGCATTGTTTTGCGATCACTTTCACTGAAGCTTCCTTCCACTGTCAGTTTCACAACTAGTTCCCCACTGTCTGTCAGAATCAAATCCAGAACAGCCTCTCCTCTGGTCTTTTTCTTCCTCTCTGATTTCAGACCAAGTCCCCAGTTTATATCAATGTTGTTTTGGAATTCTAATCCTGTCCTTGAAAGTGCTTGCAGCCCCTCCCAGTGTGGCATCATAAGCATACTGTCCATTTTCCAGGTCATTAGTGAAAATAGTCATTAGTGGGTCCAGACTGATCCCTGTGGAGCCCCAGGAGATACACCTTCCAGTCTGACAGTGAATGATAGTAACTACTCTTAGAATACAGTGGAACCCCAGGAGGTACACCTTCCAGTCTGACAGTGAACGATAGTAACTGCTCTTAGAATACAGTCTTTCAACCAGTCTTCTCCCACCTTAGTCATTTCACCAAGACCACGTTTACCTAGCTTGCTTATGAGACTGTCATATGGGACTGTGTCAAAAGCCTTGCTAAAATCAAGATGCCATGTCTACCGCTCCCCTCCAGCTGCTAGGCTAGAAACCCTGTCGAAGAAGGAAATGAGTTTGGGTTGGCATTGATAGCTCTTGACAAGTCCATGCTGGCTGTTCCTCCTCCAGGTGCTCACCAATTGGTTGTTTAATAATTTGTTGTTGAAGGAGTGGGAGATGTAGCACCCAGAGGAGATGGGGGAGAAGCCAAGAAACAAGATGAAGGGATTTGTAGTAGAAGGGGCGCCAGGTAGTAGCATAAAAAGAGTTTTTGGTGTGAGACCTCAAAGCCCAAATTGCTGCGGAGGGATCCAGCCAGCCCGTCTGGAGACATCTTTTCATTTTCAGCGCTCTCAGCACTGCAGAGCAGCTGGCTTTACTGAGACAGAGTTCTAAGTAATTCCCTGTTGAAATCCAAGGAGACTCTATCCTGTCTCTTGGCCCCGGGGTCTGTTAGACTGATTTGAAGGAGTGCTGCAAAACTTTGGACCTTTCAAGGTTCTTTTGTGCCCAGGAGCCAAATGTTAATGCATAAGGACAAGAAATGGGGCCCAGATTCTTGGGAGCGCTTCAGCCAGGTTGGCAATGCCTATGCGCACTAGCATCTGATCTGTGGGTCTCCGAGGGAAGCTGGTTGAGGTGATTATAGCCTCTGACTCTCCTTTCCTGCTGCTGGTCACACAGGTCTCTCAAGGAGGAACTGACGAAGGCTTCTGAGGAAGAAGAGCTGCGGATGAGAGAGGAAGAGGCCGAGAAACTGTCAAAGCTGCGAGCCCAGATCAGCTCAGAGGCTGAGGCAGAAAAGGAGAAAATAAGGTGAAAGCTGAGCGCAAGCTGCGTAATGCCGTGAGTGTGAGCCTTCCTTTGCTCCCTGCACACAGGGACCCTGCATGCGTGGGGCAGCAGAGTGGCCGCGTTTACAAATGTCCACTCACTGCAGCTGGTGCCGTGGCTAAGTAGGCGGTTTAATCTCCGTATGGCTAGGGCTCCTCGTAGTAACTCTGGGGAAATTCTCGTAATACTGCAAACAGTGAAGGGAATGGATCTGTCCATGCACAGCAGCCCTGGCCAGCGCTCCTCACGCTCACTGTAGTTCCTACAGCGGAAGAGGACGTAGATGTAGAAATGAGCTAGAGCCACATCATAGAGCAGATGGCTTTGCTGTGTATTCTCATTCCCCTTGGACTGCTCTGCCTGGGCGTGTCTACACAGCAAAAAGAAAAGAGCCCCGTGGCAGAGGGCATCAGAGCCTGGGCTGCAAGGTTCGCTAATGCTCTTTTCAGCCTCAGCGCAGGGCCCGAGACTCACTCCTGCTCTTCCATCCCCCTTGGATGCCCTGGGGGCTGTGGGTGAAATCCCCCTACAAGTGAGTCCCACTGTCCCTTGTGATTTGGTGCTTGGGGAGATGGTTGGAGTGAGTAGACTTCTTAGCTAGCTCTGTAAGGGGCATCCAGGCTAATGAGAGTTGGAGGAGGCATGCAAGGCCTGGAACTGAAAAAGCAGGAGCATAAGTTTCACCTCTCCTTTTTAGACACGCACACATGCATCCACGCACACGCTCATCCACGCGTGCACACGGCACACATGCACACACAGCCATCCATGCGCGCACACAGCATCTGCACACACACCCATCCACACACACACACCCACCCACGCGTGCACACTGCGCACACGCACATCCACGCGTGCACACTGCGCACACGCACATCCACGCCTGCACACTGCGCACACACACATCCACGCCTGCACACTGCGCACACACACATCCACGCCTGCACACTGCGCACACACACACATCCACGCCTGCACACGGCACACGCATGCATGCACACAAAATGTAGACTTTAGATAGTCTAATAGCTGTCTCTGGTCATTGCCAGGCGGCCTCATTGTCCATTTCAAAGGCAAATGTTCCAGGAGCGCTTCACTGGATTCGTGTTTGAGAACTCGAGTTTGCTTTTGTTCATTTCTTTAGCCTTGCAAGTTGCACGTGTGTCACTTCATTCCCATTACAGCTTGGTTACTAATAGGGATGTCAGCATATAGACAACTACACCATTACCCAATAAGCCTGGGCTTATCAGTCAATCCTGTCGGCTACATGCATTTCCCCCCCTTGCTGCCTCTGTATGAAAGGCAGCAAGGGGGAGGAGGCAGGAGCCAGCTCTCCACGAGCACCAGATCCTCCTGCCCACCCCCTCCCCCCTCACTGCTGCCTCTTGTAGTTACTACACGAGATGCGGCATTGCAGTACGACTGTTCTACTTACCTGTATCGTCTCTCCCCTTCTCGCACCCCCAGGGCAGAGCAAGCGGCTGCATTGCACAGGCAGCGGGAGGAGTGGGAGTTCCTGCAGAAGGCGGAGCGGGAGAGCTTGAAGGAGAGGAAGAATCAGGCTTTGGCGAGTCTGAAGTTGGAAGTGGAGGAAGCGCAGCAGAGAGAAGTGGCTGAGCTGGAGCAGGAGAAGGAGCGTGTCCTGGAGGAGTTAAAGGAGCGATTAGAAAGAGAAAGAAAAGAGGTGAAATTTGCTTTTATGCCGGGCAGAGTCAAAGCTGCTTCCAGGCATGCGGAGAAGGCTTGTCTTGTGGCGCCAAGCCCCTGGGGTCAGGGAGCCCCTGCCTGAGTATTGGTTCTGAGGCTGTGATATGCCCCGTTTCCAGTGCACCCTTACAGTCCTGCTTACCCGAGTGACAGCTGGCTCACGCTTCGGGAGGAAGGAAAGGGCCGCACGTTCCAGGCCATAGTTTCTGATGCTGTGAAGTCGCTCTGGCAATGCTTCTAATCATTCCCACCAATGCATGATTCCTGGGGCAGAGGCCCATGCACTGAATCGTGTGATGATTTCAGAGACTCCCAGGCTTCAAGTCACATGGTTCCTTGTGTTTGATAAGAGCTGTGTGCTGGGCTCGGCAGATTTGGTGGGCTTGTTTTCCGTGGCTAGGCCAGGTGGAGGCTCTCTGCCTAGGAGCTGCGTGAGTGGCTGCAGGGCGTCCGGGGTCAGGAATCTCTTGTGCATTCTGTGATGCACCAAGCGTGCCTGTGGCTCTAAACAGTGTCCCTGGAAATAGCGGGATAATGTTTAGCCTGCATGACAGCACAAGCTGCATAATAGTGAGGCGTCTCAGACTGGAACAGTCGGAAAAGATGTGGCTGGAAACTCCCCTAATATTGGAAAACCAGCTTGGAGCATATATTGCGGCATTGGAAGGTCATGGCCTGACTTAATTAGTCTCTTCCCATCTGTGCTTGTTCCGATTCTAAGCAACAGTTGACTGACACCCCCATGAACAAACTAGAGACAGGTGTGTGCACTGCTCCTTGTTGCTGTCAGACTGGGGACACGTGTCTGCCCAGGTCCTGCGGGGCTCTGGCCTGGGCCTGACACTAAGGGGAAAAGTGGATGCAAACTGAGTCTGTCAGCAATGGTATGCAGTCGCAAAAGAGGCCGAGTTCATTCTCGGGTGCAGTGCCAGGGTTGCTGAAGGGAGGACTTGCACCTCCCGTGTCTTAGGCACGAGTTCTGTTTCAGTGGGCAAACAGGTTCAGACGAACGAGCCTTCACCTGGCCAGAGCAAGCCATGGAGGAGAGAGAACTGTTTGAATTCTGAAACCGGCAGCCAGTAGGGATGTAAAATCCGTTAAAATGGGTAACCAGTTAAATATATCGTTTGCAGGAGCGGCGCCTGCCTGCAGGGTGTCTGGGCAGCCCCTGTCTGTGGCAGGCCCCATGGGGCTGGAGCATCCCCCTGTCTGTGGCAGGCAGGGGCTGCTCCAGCCCCCACTGGTTAATGATTAACGGTTAACCGGAACCGGTAAGCCTCCCCTGTTAACTGGTTAACCTCTCACAACCCTAGTAGCCAGCTGAGTGAAGCTGCTGTGCCGTATTAATGGTGCAAGGCCTAAATAAATAGGCCCCCAGAAAGAGAGGGTTTGAATATTATGGGACTGTTAGGGTGAGTTATTGAGGAATGCTGGGTGAGAAGGGAAACTGAGGCGGGGTGCCTCAGGCCACCAGAGGGATGGTGGAAACTCTGCTACCTGTCCCCACTGGGGTTTGTTGTTTGTACGAGAACTAGTCCCAGGTAGCCAGTGCTCTGTTCCAGCCGGCAGCACAGACACTTGTGCACAGCTCAGACTGGGGAGTGGGGTGAGCTTTGCGCTTTCTCAAAGGCAGTGCGTAAATGGCTGATGAAATGGGCATTGGTATGTCATGGTCACGTGGCAGGGGGCTTTCCAAGCAAGGCTGTTGTTGGCTCCCCCACAGGCGGCAGAGGCACTGGAGAAGCAGTTTGCCACTGAGCTGCAGGAGCTAAAATCTGCTGCAGAAGAGAAGCACCGAAAGGTAAAAGCTGTTGTTCCCAAACACGCCAGTAGCCGCTCCACACTGAGCAGCGTCCTTGAATGCCATTGGTCCCTTCTTAGCCGTTTCTTCCACTCCCTCGCCTCCATCAGCACCTGGCCATGCTCCAGCGCGGGCACATGGATCTCCCATGCTGCATACTGCGGGGTGGCCCTTGCAGACGGGCCCAAATGACGCTGGTTTCTTTCGGGGTAGGTTGTTTCCAACCTCCGGAAGCAAATAGCAGAGGCCCAGAGGTGTGAGGAGGCCCAGCTGCATGAGGAGTTGGAGAGAGCCGAGCTGAAAGTGCAGCACAAAATGTCTTGTGTGGCAGACTTCGAACGAGAGGTGATCATTTTTGTGCAGCACTGGTGGTAGTGTCCACGCGTTCCCCCCTCCCCCCCCCCCCCGTTGGCCCACTCAGCCGTTTTGTGAGAGCCCAGTTTGAAGCCGCCCTCTCTAGTGGTGGAGAGGGGCACCATAGATCAGTGAATTCCATCCCAGCTGTAGACACAGCCTCTTACCTTTGTGCTCCACTAGCCGGACAATGAGTGTGCCAGGGCTGCCCCAATGTTAGCACGCCGAGATGCTTCCGCGTTGCCGGGGCGGCTGTGCGTGTGGGGGGAACGTTGTGCCTTAGCGCGGTGTAACATGGTCTGCCTCTGCGCCCACTGCAGCTCAGTGAGCTCATGAAGGAGAAGCGCCAGGACGTGGAGCGGGACCATGAGCGGAAGATGGAGAGGATGAAAGAGGAGCACAAGGAAGTTCTGGCAAGGATTCAGGATCAGTACGAGGAGGAGGTAATGCTGCTGAGAGCCACGCTCGGCTTGTAATGTCCTTTGTGTGGTGTTCATTGTCCCAGACACAGTTACCAGGAATCCCATTGCAACAGATCTGCCCCTCGCTCAGCAAGTCTCAGGTTGGAACCATAGCTGGGGCTCCTTGCCCCATCTCCCTGGGGCCCCCTCCCTCCTGGGCTGGCAACCCCGGGCCTCCAAACCCCCCCAAGGAGCCTGGGGGCCAGCGCCCCCAAAATCCTCCAAGGGCCTGGTGTCCTGACACCCCCCAGGGGCCCACGTCCCCTCCTCTAGGGGCCCGGGGCCCTGGTTGCTCCCCGGGTGAGCAGCACTATCACACCTGGAATGAGTCTAGGGCTCAGGCTATGGAGGAAAGTGCTGGGTGACCTCTAGAGTGGGCGAGTCTCCTTTGCGTGTGCCTGCACACATGGATTTGTGCCCCGGAAGCAGGGGTGCAGTTCTTTGCAGACACAGCTGTTTGTGCCAGATCAGAAAACTTGGCCTGGAACAGCCTCATTCCTCCAGTTACCGATGACGGAATTGCTACTGGGCATGTATAAAGCTGTGTGCTCCCTAGGCCCCAGGCAATGGAAAGGTGGTGTCCTCCTCCTCCTCCATGTTTCTCTCCATGTTGTCTTGCCAGCAAGAGGCTCTTGTTCTAGCCTGTTACACAGTCTGCTTCCCACAGCTGTTTAGTGGTGGGTCGCCTGCCCCAGGAGTGGCGGTGTGTGGGGGAGCGGCGGGGAGCACGATGCCTGTGGAGATGCTGCAGAACCCTAAAACTTTGCTCTTTTCTCTTGGTTGTGCGCCTTGGAGGAGAGAAAGCAAAGAGCTGAGAAGCTGGAGGATCTGAGAGGTGAGCTGGAACGCCTGCGGCAGCTGCATGATGGGCAGCTGAGGGCTTTGCGGAAGGAGCTGGATGAACAGCTCAGTGACTTGCAGCAGAGCCACAAGGTGAAGGTGAGTGACAGCTCCTGTTTCTAGCACAGCTACCGCCAGCAGCAGACTGCTGTCTCCGGCCTGTGCGCGCTGCTCGCGGGAGACCAGCCTGGTCCAGGGACCCCTTTCTGAACGTGTCGCTGTTCTGTCCTGCGGGGAAGTTCTGAGCCGCACACCCTCATGTCAGACCCCTCCCGCTTCTGCGCAGGAGCAGAGACTCCAGGAGCTGGAAATGGAACTTGAGATCCGAGCGAAAGAGGCCAAGGCCAGATCTGCTCAGCTCAACCACCAGGTGAGCCAGACCTGCTGGGCACTTTGGAAGTTGCCTGGCTGGCGCAGCTCATCTCCCCTGGTCCATGGGACTCACTGCGCCCATTAAAGTCCCAGGAAGAGCTGGGCCAGCGCTGAATGCCCCAGGAAGTCCTGGCCTGCATTATCCGAGCCAGCGCCCTGGACTTTCTGCCTTGCTTTGGGGGATACGTGTGTTGGCCGGGCGACGCCTTGCGGCATGGAAGCGTGTCGTTCTCAGTGTCACTGTGCCCTGTTAACCCCCCCCCCCCCCCGTGCTGTAGGGCGCAGCTCAGAAGCGACCCTGGCTTGGGGAAGGCCCAGTGGGCTTGTCGCCAGTATGTGTTCTTGTGTGAGAGAAGGCCCTGGGACTTCATGCATCCGGTGGGGGCAGCACTGTCGGGCTGTGGCCTTGGCTGACAAAAGCCCGAAGTCCTGGAGTGTTCTAAAGGCTGTAGCTCCCTCTGCTTCCATTGCCTTGCTTTGGTGCGCAGCGTTTGAGAGAGGAGCCTCCGGACAGGACAGGACGGGACAGAAAGGGAGCCGCGCCCCGCTGGAGGCCCCACAATCGGCAGCGCTTGAATCTGGGTGTGACTGAGCAGGGCAGCGTGCTCTTCCCACACGTAGCAGTGTGTTTCAGGCACTGTGCTGGCTGCAGCCCTTGGAGAATGGCGCTGGGCTATTCCGAAGGGTTTGTGTCGGTTAGCCAGCCCTGTGTCATGGGGCCACGCACACAAAGGAGGGGGCAGCAAACGCCTCTGTTCAATTCACATTCAAAATACGGGGGAAGGGAATTTCTCTAAATAATTGGAAGGGGTCAAAATGAGTGGGGAGAGATCCGCGAAAAAGAAACATTGCTGAAGTATTCCCATAGGCCTTGAAAACTGGGGCTGCATCGTGCCTAGACCTGACCCTGAGGCCAAAAGTGTAAGAGTCAGCCTTCTTCTGTGCCTGGTGTCTTGATGCTTCCCCATTCTCTTCTTTGCTCTCCACTTCTCTATGCAGGAAGAGGCCATGAGGAAGAAAAGGCAGCAGGCTTTGGAGGACGAGAAACAACTGGAGCTGGAGAGAAACGTACGTATGCTCCAGCTCTCCGGAGAAGCTGCTTCCCATTGATCATTGTATTCAAGCAGATTAGCACCGTGGCTCTGAAAGCACCAGCTCAGAAATAACTCTTGAGTTCTGGATCTGAACATCCCCCTTGCGATTCTGCTTCCGAGAGGAGTGCTGACTTGTTGGCAGGCTGATGCTGCGCGTGGTGTCCCGGGCCTCTGCCAGAAGCTGGGAATGAGCGAGAGGGGGCGGATCATGCGATTATTCCCTGTTCTGTTCGTGCCCTCTGGGATACCTGGCACTGGTTCCTGTCAGCAGCCAGAACACTGGACTAGATGGGCCTTTGGTCTGACCCAGTCTGGCCGTTGTGATGTTCCTGTGATGCATTTCATCATGGTGCAAAGGGAGAGGTTACTGCATGCAGCTCCGCTTTATGGAGGACAGGGTTTGCTCGTCTGGGTCCACCTGCTCCTTGCCAGGAACTGGGAAGCTACTGTCCCACTGCATCTGTTGCTTTTTAATCTCATTGGGTGGTGAGAACGCGAGTCTCTTCCCCTCTGTTCATATTAGACTAGAGCTTCCTGTGGGTGGGGGACGAGGTTGGCCAATGGCCCCATGCAGTGTGAGGGGCCAGCTTGAGCTGAGCCAAGCCATCTCCAAAGCCAGCTGAGCGCGTGGACACTCCCGTGCTGTGCGCTGCCTGCCCGTTCCCAGACGGGGCTGGGCACGCCCGACTGTCTCCTTGCATTGCGTGCGGGGGCTGGGCATCGCACAGGCTGCGCGGGGCTCAGGGTGTTGTGGCTCCACGGTGGGCAGGAGTTGAGCAGAGTGGAGTGGCTGTGTGCCCCAGAACGGGCGAGGGCGCGGTGGGCCTGCACAGCGGGGAGGGAGAAGGGGGGCAGAGCCGCACAGCGAGGGAGGAATGGGACAGCAGCCGGCTGTGTCCTTCGGGGGGCGATGGGAGCCCCGCCTCGTTCAGCCCTGCACCGCGGGAGCAGCCCTCCGCTGAGCGTGGTCCGGAGGAGGACTCGATGCGTCCCAGGTGCTGTGGTTCACCCACGGGGGAGCAGACCCCAGGCAGGCCGTCCCTTGGGTGGAAGGCCCAGGATGGGACAGGCATAGGCAGGTGAGGAAAAGGAAGCCAGTGGGTCAGCATCAGCAGGGCGAGGCTGGGCTGCGTGAGCCATTTCGCTCCTCCCCACTCCGTGTTCCAAACTGGAGACCAGTCCGTGCTTGTGTCGGGTACTTGGGCGCTCCCTTTGCTCCCCTCCTGCAGCGCCGGGGGGCGGGGGGGGGAGTGGGAGGGAGGGAGGAGGGGGGGGGGCATGACAGCGGCAGGCATCCTGGCTGCAGAGCCTCAGTCTGAACTATTACAGGCAGGGTGGTGACTTCGCCTGAACCCTGCATCCCGATGCCAACAGCATCTCACTGGGGTGTGTACAAGGCATAATCCAGATGTAGAATGTCAGAGCGGCCAGGCTGGGTCAGAGCAAAGGTCCCTCCAGCCCAGCGTCCGGTCTGCCCAGGGGGAGGGAACAGCACAGGGAATCCTCACGTGATCCCTCCCCTCGCCCATTCCCAGCCCTGGCACACAGAGGCCAGGGGCACCGCGCTCATTGCTCCCCAAGCTCGTGGCTGTTCCGATCCAGGGGTTCGGGGGCGAGACCATTTCAGGGGATGCAGGCGCAGGGACAAATGCCCTGCAGAGCTGCAGGCTGGAGGACTATGTTGTGCCGAGTTACCGCCCGTTGCCCTGCAAGCCCTGCGGGCCGCGCTCACGTCTCCTGCGGGCTCGTACTAGAGTGCTGGGGACGTAGAGAGGGTTGTGATTTCACTTCCAGGAAGCTGCTCTGGCAGCTCAGCTCTGCCTGGAGGAGTCTAGGAAGGAGCATGCTGCCCTCGTGGAATCCATCCGCCAGCTGCGCAGGGCGCTGGAGGAGCTGCAGGACCAGAAAGCTGAGCTGGAGTCCCAGGTGGATCTGTTGCAGACCCGAAGCCAGAGGCTGCAGAAACGGATCAGGTGTGGGTCCTAGGGACTGACGCTCGTATTTCCACACCCGCCCGGCCCGGCCCTGCTCCACTGACCCTACATGGTGGTGCTTCCGAGCTCTGAGGGGCAGTGTCACGAGGCGGAGGAAACGTTTGGAGATGCTTTGAGAACCTGGGCTGGACTCCAGAGAAGACCTTTCTGAGACAACTGATGCCCCTGGACGGGTGTCCGAGGCATCACCCCTCACTGTCCCAAGCCCTCGGGGGACTTGGTTACCTTAAAACAATAGTGTAGCCCTGGTATTTACTGTGCTGGACAGGCGCTTGGGGGCGTCTCCGCCTGTAGCGGTGGGACGCTGGTTCAAACAGCAGCACTACACCCAGGCCCCCTTGCTAGTGCCTGGATCTGCCAGAGCATGTAGTCCCTGGTGCTTTCCATGGGGGTTGGTGGGCAGGAGCCAGCTGAGGACTTGAGGGAGATCTGATTCCTGCAGAGTGTTGTGGACTCTTGTGAGCCGCGTGGCTGAGAGTCCCAGTCTGCTCCGGATGTCGTGTCATGTCTTCCCCCCTTCCCTCCCGACACGCTGTGGCAGCGAGCTCGAGGCTGCCATCCAGAGCAAACAGGAGGCCCTGAAGGAGCTGGTAGCCGAAGACAGCATGGCGTCTCCCAGAAGGGAAGCGGAGCTCCACATCGAGGACCTGAGGGAGACGCCGGTAGCGGTGAGTGTGAGCTCCCCAGGCGAGTGGCGTGTGGTGGTGTCTTTTAGAGGGTCCCAAGCCAGTGGGACCATGCACATAGCTCCCTGAGGCCCCTTGGGCAATCCCGCCGTGGCTCTGTGCTGCCGGCTCTGGCTCTCACATGCCAAGATGGGTGGTTATTGGTACAGGTGTTTTACAGACTTCACAGAAGCCAAGTTAGTGACCGAGACACGGGACAGGTAGCCAGCAGCCTGGCTCTGCCCACGCGCTGCTCCGTTCTGGCAGGCTGCACTCACCTGTAACTCACTGCACTCACCTGTAAATGGGGGTTCGTACAGCACCTTGTGGGAGAAGCCACAGCCAGCCCATCTCTGGTGCTTTTGTCATCCCATCTATATGCCCAGGCAGTGTCCTCACAGAGCCTCTCCCAAAGGTCTCCACTAGACCCTCGGCTCCCCTGCGCTGTGATCTGTGGCAGGGTGCTCATGCCGAGCACTCGGTAATGCTAGTGGCTCCTCGGATTCTCAGAGCTGCATGTGTTGAAGCAGGCAGAGGATGCCCTGTGCCTGTTCAGTAACTGTCGGGCAGGGAGATACCTGTGACTGGACTGGTTGGTTCTCATTTTGACGTGGGCAAGGGCTTTGCTGAGTCACTCCCAAGCCGCCATGTGTTGTGTGGAACCCTCCTTTCCAGAGCCCCGTGGTCCCATGTGCTCCCCTAGCGCCCACAGGAACAGATCTGAACCCTGATGGCTCCTCTGTGCTGACATTGTCTCAGGACTGGGTGGCAGCGTGACCTCTCTTGTGTATCGGCATGCTCTTGTGGAGCCTGGGCTGGGGCACCTGGGGGAGAAAGCAGCTTTTGGGAGCAGAAGGAGAGTTTTGTTCTGTACAGTGTCCCCAGAGAGAGGCTCCTCTGCAGCGTGCTCTCCTAGGGCGCTGTCCGCGCTGCTCTCCTGGGCATGGGAGGTTCCTCCTTCGTTCTTGCAGGAATTGATTTTTGAAATGTCTGACCCCTCCAGTGCACCTCCAGAGAGCCTGCTTCCTTAACCTCGCACAGCAACGGGGACAGCGACCTCCGACTGGATAAGTACGCACCTCGCTAAGGGGACGGGCTTGCCCGAGGCTTGCAGGATGGACTGCACAGCCCAAGAGGACAAGGCCCAGTGCAGGCCTCTCCTCTGCCATGGAGCATCACGACTCGATGCGCCCGAGCACTTGGACTGGCGGAGCCAGTGAATTGGGGACTGTGGCCGGTCTGCACGGCTGATGCAGCCACGAGAAGGGCCTGACATGCCTCATGACTGCACCTCAGACACAGCTGTGAGCTCTGAGGGCCGCAGCGTACTTGCCCGATTTATTCGAGCGAAGCAGAAAGCCGCCCTCCCAAGTCCCTGGAAATCCCCCAGCAGCGCCGACTTGTGCCCAGGGTAGCGGCGTTTAAAAGCTTTCTCCCTCCGTTCCTTCCTACAGCATCAGACACTACATCTCTGCGGAGGGCGTCTCCATAAGGAGCGCCAAGGAGTTCCTGGTGCGGCAGACTCACTCCCTGAGGAAAAGGCATGCGGCGCTGAAAGCTGCAAAGCTGCAGTGGCGGCATGACATGCAGCAGGCCCAGGATGAGGGGCAGGATCTGGATAGCTCTCAGCTCCTGGACGACATGCGCCAAAGCCTGGAGGAGGTGAGTTGGCATCCCTGTGTTCTCAGCCTCGGGCGCCATTGTGCCTCTGGCCCAGGAGTGGGAGGGCAGGGACGAAGTGTGTTCCTGTCTCTGCCACGAACTCCGTGTGCTTCTTGCCAAGCCACTAAGCCTTAGCTTTTCGAGAGTGGCCGCGGAGTTTGGGGCCCAACTTCAGACAGGCAGGGACCTGGCTTTTCTCGGGGATGGCGCATACACACAACCGAAGGGGGCACGGTGCTCGTCCTCCTGGAAATCAGCCCCAGTGTGTCTGGGCTGGGCACCCCAAGTCACTGTTGAACGGTGCACTTCATTGTGCTCATCGGTGTGACGGGGATTAAAGCCGCCCCCACCTCTCTGGGTGGCCGGGGAGATTAGTTCATTACAGCCTGTAAAGCCCGTTGAGCCTCTGCTCGAATATGCAACGTGACCGTTTGATCACCTGGGAAACTAGCCTGGGGAAGCCAACCTCCGTTTCTTCCAGCCCGGAGCAAATGGGTGAATTTGGACTTTGTGTCCCATGAGAGCTCCTGCGGAGGGCTGCGCATCCAAGAGCCTTGTGCACATTGCAGAGGAAAGGCGGGTGTTACCCATGGTGATTCAGTGCCCACGGCTCTCTGTTGCGGTTTTACACATGAGGGTGGGGGGTCCGCAGCGCACTTGCCGAACGAGCCAGTGCACAGACTGTACATGGGGACCACTCCCCGGGCTCTGGTGCAGGGCGCACACGCTGCTTTGCAGGGTGCAGTGTCCCTCAGGCTCTTTGGGACAGGAAGGGAGGAGGAATCTGGTGTCCAGTGTGCCTGGAATCTAGTGGGCTGCAGACTGTAATTTGGCCGGGATATATGGGGCTAACACCTCACCTGTTCCACACCTTGCCATGGGATTTCCAGTGAGAGCAAGAGGTTGTGATCTTGAGTTTCATGCTGGCTGAAAATGCAGACTCAAAGTTAGCTGGGGGGAGGGGGGGCTGTAACTTCCTCTGGTCGATGAGCATAAGTGTTTCCCTTGCCCTTCCCTCCTGGCTGTGTTCTCACTCCAGGATCACAGTCTTCTCTCTTGGGGAGCAATGAGCTAAATGGTTAACAATTGCAGATCTGAAAAACCGTCTCTTTCCTCTCACTCTGTGTGAATGTTCCTCCCTGGCCTCACGGTTGCTCCCCGGCAGGAATCAAAGCAGCTGGGCAGGATGAAGTCAGCCATGCGGAAAGGCCAGGTGCTGCTGAAGAAGAAGGAGGAGAAGCTGAGCCAACTGGAGTCGTCGCTGCTGGAAGAGGTAACTGCCAGCATCCCAGTCACTTGGCATTAACCAGCCCCACACGCCCACGGAGCAGCTACCAGAGAGAGCCAGATTGACTCCCTGCCGTGGGGACTTGGTGGGGATTTCGGTTCCAGGCAGAAACGGTTAGTTGGAGGCTGAGAGTTGTTGGCCGGAGCTGGATTGCTTTGGGAGCTGGCTGGTGACTCTCCCCCTGTGAGTGAGCACAGTGGGCAGAGAAGGCTGGTCATGTGGCTCCTTGCAGACCCAAACCAAAGTGGAATGAACCCACGTGATTCACTAGCCATGTAGCCAAGCGGAGCTGGGGGATGGAAGGCTTCTCTGACGTGGGCTGCTTGCCAGGCAGGCTTCTGGCTTCAGTTAGAAGTAGAGTGGAGGAAGCACGGTCGTTCAGAGGAGACTGAAGGGTTCTTCCCTCAGAACTAGCCCCTGGGGCTAGAAGTGAGTCAGGGCTGTCTCTGAGACACTAAACAGGAGAAAAATCCCACTGGCCTGTGTTTTAAAGAGCAGTTTGATTAGCTGTCCACACGGGGGAGGTTGCAGATCCTGTACCCTCCTCAGCCTGCTCACCGTTCGACTGTGTGACCAAGATAAGTGAGCGGGACAGGTACTTGGCTATTGCCACCTTCGGAAGCCGAGGACACATTGGCTGGTGAGTACCACTAGCATCTAGGGCAGCCTACTGGCCAAAGGAGAGCTCGGGCTCCTGGAACCTTCTGAGCTCTGCCAGTGACCTGGGCAGTTCCCTGGGCCCAGGACCAGTGGGAGATGGAAGACCATCGCATCTTTGAAAGGCAGGGTCTTAATGGGGGCACATCGCCTCGTGCTGGGCCTTATGATCTGACTCCAGGGAGTCTGTGCACTCCCCGCCACACCACGCCTCCTCCATGGGCTAAGCCCTCTTCCTTTGCAACACCCCCGGCCTTCGCTCGCCAAGAGCAACGAAGCACCTTTGTTCTGCGCTCTCCGTATGGCTTGTAGCACTCCAGTGCTAACGCGCTGGGCAGCCTGCTCTGCGGTACCTGGCCGGGCGTCGCGGGGGCCTTATGCTGGTCTGGTTCCCAAGGGGCAGCAGCGTGCAGAGACGGTGTTTCATTTTCCTTCTCTTGACCAGCTTTCTGATGAAGACACGCTGAAGGGGCCGGCGTGTAAAAAGGTGGTAACCTTCGACCTTAGTGACTCTGATGCCACAAGCAGTCTGAGCAGCACAGAGGTCCCTCCGCACGCAGGTGAGGGTTCCGTCTCACGCACAAGGGCTTGCCATGGCTGTGTGAGGGGCTGGCATTTTGACCCCCCCTCCCCTCCCCCAGGCATTCCTGGTCTCTGCGTGTGTCCATTAAACTCCAAGGCAGCCGCTCTCACCCTGGTTCTTTCGGAGCGCCCCAGCATGCTCTGGAAACTCCAGGGCCAGCTCTAGGGGGTAGCAAGCAGGCCAGTGCCCAGGCCTCCTGCCACAGGGCTCCCCCAAGTCCCATTGCTCGGGCTTCTGCCGGGAGCAGGGGGAGGCCTCAGGCCCATGTGGCCGACTTTGGCTTTCTGCCCTGGGCCCCGGTGAGTGTAATTGCTGGTCCTGCGGGGTGGCCCCAAGGAGCCTTAGACCCTGGTTGAGAACGGCTGCCCTAAAGCAGGTGGTGTGTGCAGCCTGTGGCAGCCCTGCAAGCCCAGTGCTCCGCACAAAGAATTATTCCCCACGTGCGTGCGAATGGGAGAGCGCCGTCTCCCCTCGGAATGGGGGCTGAGCACGGCTTTCAGCCCTCCCTCGTACTGTCCACCTGTGCAGGGCTGGGTTATTGCCTCTTCCCGTCTCCTTGCCAGAGGCTGTGGCAGTGCCCTGGGCCTTGTTCCTTCCTGTGCCAGGGTCAGAGCAGTCTCCCTTGTTTCAATAAAGAAAATGGAATTCTGAGAGTCCAACAAGTGCAGGGCCTTGGCCCTCCCGGGAAGGAGGGTCTCGTAGTGATCAGATCCCCGCGGCCTGCCCCTGCCCTTGCTGCAGTGCCCGCTGGGATGGGCATGTGCAGGCCGCTCGCGCTCTCCCTGCTCCGTTTGCGCCCAGTCCCGAACAGACCAGGCTGCGGCTGGGCCGGTGCTTCCTACTTCTGGCCTGTTTCCGGGTGCGTGAGCAGCTTTGTGCTGTGCTGGGAAGAGCCTGTGGGGGAAGGGGGCCTGCAGAGCCCAGCAGAAGTGCACTCCCTGCGCTGGCCCTCCCCGAGGACGGGGCAGGCACACAGGATGGCAGCACCCTAATCATGCTGCAAGCCGTATTTCAGCCGTGCCGTCCCAGTGCACAGCGTCCCTTCACCTCCGCCTTTCCCCGGCAGACTTTACTCCCTGGAGCCTTAGGGGCCCTGTCCCCTTGTCCCTCATTCCCACCTGCCTCTCCTGCACACCACGCCGATGGACATCCCTGGCAGTGCCCCTGTGGGCTCTGCGAAGCAAGGAGTCAGAGGCCGGGGGGGGAGATGCTGGAGAGCGGTGCTGACTGGGGCAGACTGAAGGTCTCCTTTATCTCCCTTCCCTCTGGTGATCTGGGTGGTCTTGGGGTTTTGTTTTTGACCAGTTGACGTGAAACCTGACGCCCAGCTCGACAAGATCCAGCACTTGACCGACACTCTGCAGCACATCACCACGGAACTGAATGGGGTCCTCAGCGCCCTGGGCTCCCTGAGCCGTGAGCAGTCTCCTCTCTTCGCGCCCCGGCCGGCGCCCGCACTCCCCAGTGACGGGCTTCCTCTCTCGGCGTACACCTCTGTGGCGAGAGTGGCAGCTGGCCCCATCGTGCCTCCTGCTGGCGTTCCTTTGGTTAACCAGTGGGCCTGGAGCTCGGCTTTGAGCTCCAGCCTCGCCACCGCCGGCCAGTCAGTGGACAGCCTGCTGGCGGAGAAGTGGCGCAAGTATTTCCCAGGTATGCACTGCACTTCCTCCTCCTGCCTTGGCCTCTCCTGTCTGTCGCCATTGATTTTGTGCCGCCGCTTCTGTGCCAGGGTGCAGCAGTGTGCCCCGGGCCCGCTGCCCTGTGGGACTGCTGGGTGAGGTGTGACCACGCTGGGGGCTGTCTCCACGCACTCCCTGGCACTGCACCCTCTGCTGGGCTCACCGGGGAGGCGAACGGAGTCCTATGTGGGCAGGTTAGGAGCTAGCTCTTGGAGAACTGAAGCAGGCTCCATCTGTACTAGGGAGGTAAAAAACTTTACAAAATGTTAACCGTGGAACCCATTAACATTTCAATTGGTTAAACAAGCCCCGTGGGACCTCATCCCCGAGGGCTGCCAGCTTCCAGTCTCGCCTGCCTCCCGCCCTCACAGGCTGACAGCGGCACCAGCCCCACAGGCCTCCACTCCCTGTGGGCTGGTGGTTTTGTGGGCTGATGACAGTGCCGGCCCCACCAGCCTCTGGCCCCCACAGGCTGCCAGCTTTGCAGGGTCCTGGCCCCCACAGGCTTTTGGCAGCCCACGGTGGTTTAAGCACTAACTGGAACCGATAAGCAGCAGCTTTCTGGTTAATAGATTCACCGGTTAAACGTTGACATCCCAAATCGGTATTAAGTGGATGGTAATGACGCCCTGGCCCACCCCATAATGTCAGCAGAGTCTCGGTGTCCTTGGCCACTGTTCCGTTCTGCTCCGTCCAGTGGTTTCCTGCATTTCCAAAGCAGCTCCGCTCCGCTCCCCCAGCTCTTGCACAGGATCATGGTTCTCCCTTGGCAGCCTGTAGGGGACGTGGCCGGAGTGGTTAGGACGGGTTGTGTGGGCGCCTCCTGCAGAGCTGTGTCAGAGGTGGGAGCACGGTGTCCGTTCTGAGTCCTGCGGGAGCTCGTTGCATAGCCGTGGCCCAGCTGCCGGGACCGTGGCTCACCTTCTCCGAGGGCTGACGGTCCCTTTGCTCTGCTGGAATGTTGCTGGGGGAAGAGCAAGAGTCGTGCCTCAGCCAATCCCGCGGGGTCCTATGGCTGTCAGGACGGAGTCCTTGACCCGGCCTCTGTTCAGCTGGCCCTGGGGCGGTGTGTTCGCGGTGCTCTGTGCACTGAGCAGATGGGCCATGGGGCCGCCTGCCAGTTGTCCGGGCATGTGGCCTCCCTCCCATGCACAAGTTGCACAGGCCAAGCCTGGCGATCCTGAGCACATGGGCCAGCATGGCCAGGGCTGCCTGTTACGGGGCAGAGTGCAGGGCAGGCGGAAGGAGCCTGCTTGGGTCTAAAAGTGCTGGAGCGGGGCTGCTGGCTGGCCTAGGGATTTGCAGGAACAGCGGGAAGTGATGTTCCTGGGGAGGCAAGTTCTTTAACGCTCTCACTCGTCTCCCTGCACCACTGCAGCCTTGCCTGGTTCAGCTGTAGCCTCGCGCTGAACTCGGCTCGGGGATCGAGCGGTTGGAGTGCTACATGGAGGAGGCTTAGGGCTGCTTGTCCTGGGGGAGCCTTGCCAGCTCTCGGGGGGGTTCTGTGGGGCGCTACTGGCGGCCATTGTGGAGGTGCAGGAGAAGCTGGTGACTGTTGTACCGCATGCTGGAGTCTGCCTCCCATCCCAGACAGAGCTGGCTCACCCTGCTCGGGGAGGAGATCCCAGTGCGGATTGTGGGCTGTCCCGACATGAAGATAGGTGTGCTGGTAGCAGACCATGCCCAGGGAAGCCCTGCGGCAGGGAAGTGATGCTAGAGGTGCATTTCCAGTAGCAGGCTGGCTTAACGCAGTGGGCATAGCACAGGGGCTGGGATGGCCAGAACCAAACCTGGGACCAAGCAAATGTGAGGGGGCAGGAGAGAGCCAGACCGGGCTCCTGGGGGCTTATGGCAAGGGTGCACTGGAGAGCTCGTGGCTCTGCAGCTGCTCTGAAGTGCTGGCTTGGTGATTTGCCTGCCATGTGCTCTTTCTTTAAAGAGAACCAGTGGTGCTCCGGTGCGCGCCTGAGCTCAGGGCTAGTGACTGACTAGTGTGGCCTGGGGGCAGCCAGCCGTCTCCGCAGCGGAGAGTGAGAGCAAGGTGACTTTGAGTCCCGCTAGACAGCGAGCTCCATGGCAGACAGCAGGAGGAGCTGGCATCTGTAGCTCCCTGCACTGGGGCGGGTGGCAGATTTGCAAAGAAGAGGAGATAACAGCAGCTCATTCCGGGAAGCGAAGTGCAAAGCTGATCTCATTACAGTGTTTCCAGAGCACTTCAGCGTCTGCCATGTGCCCAAGACTAGCAGTCATTGGGGGGCCAGAGAAGAGGAGAACTTTCTATTGGGTTGTGCTGCCTCACTGGAAACACACTGACACGATACACGTGGCTCCCAGTTTACAATTTCCTTGCCAGAGCTAATTTTTTTCTATTTACATCCTAAATCCCCAGCCCCGAGTCCTGCTAATCCCAAGCCAGCAAAACAGTGGCAGCCCCAAGCTTAATGTGTTGTCTGGTGAGAACGTGCTGAGTGAAGAGGCGTTCTGTTTTATGTGCCCTTTTTGTGGTCTGCGTGGTTTGGGCCAGCTGCGCACATCCGGATCTAGGAAGTGCTGTGTGCATGCACTAGGCCGGGAGGCTATTCCCCTGGCCGAGGAGTTGGGCCCAGATTCAGCAAAGCACTGCAGCACGTGCCTTGGGCTCACTGCCTCATGAGGACTTCAATGTATGGTTAAAATTAAACCTGCGCAAACGCCGTGAGGGGCCCTGTGACAAGCATTTCTGTGGGGCCTATTGATTTACCTTTGCCTCGTTTTGCGGGGGGGGCATTGCCTCCGTAGCCTGCCCCTGAGTTTGGTGGTTGTGGCACTGGCAGACCCTCTGCTCATGAGCCATTTAAATGGCAAAAGGGGAACTGGGCAGCTCCCAGGTGGGTGAGACCCTCTTCTCTGCCTTTGGGGGGCAAGGAAACTCTTTTGGGAGAGTGAGACTGAGGGGAAGGGGGATTTGACAGCAGCCTTCAACTCCCTGAAGGGGGTGTGTACAGAGAGAGGCCGTTCTCAGCGGTAGGGGTGCAGGAGGTGGGCTGAGGGAGGGGACGGGGTACCAGAGGCAGGCTCTGGCCAGGAGGCAGTTACCTGGGCAGCTCCCGGCCAGCAGCCCAGCAGGTTCCTCAGTCGGGGCTCCTGCACCAGATTCCAGGACCGTGTGAGGCTGTGAGTGCTGCGAAGCCAGCGGGGGAAGGTGTACTTCGCATGCTGCCTGTCCTGCAAACAGGCAGCTCCCATTGGCTGGAAACTGGCACGTGGGAGCTGCGAGATTGTGCTGAGGGCGGGAGCAGAGCACGAAGCCTCTACTCCCCCCCCCCCGGGCTTGCAGCATCCAGAGAGCTGCTCCGAGGGGCAGGCAGGGAGCCAGTCGTATTTTGCCTGCCCCTGCCTTAGGGGCAATAAGGGCTGTCCTGCTGCTGGGGGCAGGGATCCCTAGGGGAGTTAGAAATCGGGAGGGTGTGAGGTTTGACAACAGGAATTGGGGGGGGCTGTTCCTTGTTCCCTGTCTCCCCTTGGGAACAGACCCTGCTGCGAGCTTCCCACAAGCTCACTCCCAGAGCCCCCAGCGGGTGAGGTCCCCGTGCAGGGGCGATGTGTTGTCAAGCTCAGAGACGAGAGCTCTGCTCTGCCCTGGAGACCAGCGGGAAGCCTCTCCTGCAGCGTGTGCTCTGTCTCTATTGCTCGTTTCTCTCTCTTCCAGGCGGGCTCCCGGCGCTCAGCGGAAGTCCTGCCCCTCTGGACAGCAAACTAGGTTATTTGCCTGCAGGGTAAGACTCCGGGCCCTTGAGTGTGGCTGTGTCCAGGAGCAGCTGTTACTGCTTCCGTGGGGTTGGTAGCTCAGGTCCGAGTTTGCTCCGACCTACTTGTTACACGGGCTAGGGTAGGGTCAGAGCTGCAGTTGTTAGCCAGGGCCCCATATAGCTACTCAGCCGCAGCTTTTCCACTAGGGCTCCCCGGAAGGCTCAGCCCACAGCACGCTGGTTGCAAGGTCGGAACGTGAAGGGTTCCAGTCCCACGCCGTGTGGGAGCTCACACCCCGGATCAGTGCCGGCTGGTTGGGGGAGGGCGGCTGCTGCATTCTGGGCCCGGTGGTTTCGCGGCTGAGTGGCTGAGATCCTGGCGGCTAGGTAGAACTAAAAGATCCTTTGGAACCCTTCAGAAAGGGCAGGGGATGAACCTGCATTCCCAGGCACCAGTCTCTTCTCTCCAGTGCTGCACCTGCGCTAGTGCTGGGAGTGCCGTGGCGATAGGCGTGGCCTCCAACGCACGCCCTGCACAAGGAGCAGCCGCTCCGCTGACTTCCCCGCCTCTTGTAACGACCCCCCTTGCCCAGCACCGTTCTCCAGAAGGCCTGTCTGCAGCTAGTCCAGCTGGACTGCGGCTGCCTGGCTCCGCTCAATTGTGAGCGATGCTCGTGTGATCACCGCGGTTCTCGTTGCTTCGTGAAACGCCGTGTGATTCTTAGGAGCAGTTCCCAAGTCTCGTCCCTTGGAAGGGCTTGGCATTGTACAGGCCGAGGACCGCCCCAGCAACACAGCTCTCTGCTGGCTGGCTACCCCCGGCCCGGGGTTGGTGTTTCCCCGTTGCTGAACAGCTGCTCCGCCGACCCGCGCAGGCAGTGCTAAGAATCTGTCCTGTGTCCGTGGAACTCAGGCCTGGCTAAGCAGCACCTGCAGCGAGTGGAGAGAGCAGCTTAATTGCCTGGGCTTCCCTTCCCTCTCTTCTCCAGACCCCTTACATCTTTGTCCTAGAGCATGGGTTCCCAAACTGGGGAGCGTGCCCCTCTGGGGGGGCGTGAAGAAATTCCAGGGGGGGTGCAAGGCAACCCAGCCACCCACACCCCCGTCAATCCCACCCCAAGTTTTGCTGCTATTGGGGGGGGGGGGCGTGAGGGTTTCTCAAAAATCAAAAAGGGGGCGTGATGCCTAAAAGTTTGGGAACCACTGTCCTAGAGTCTCTCTTTGCTGGGCTTTTGCTACCCAACAGCAAGGGGCCGGGGCAAGGGGGGTGCTGCCTCCCCCTTCTCCCTGAAGAAGAGCGCGCTGGTGCCACTGGGACCATGGGTAACGGGGGAAATGGAGACTCCCGGGGCAGTAGCTGGGGATGAATGGGTGCGAGAGAGACCAGGAGGGTGGCAGCTGAGTAGCCTGCCAGCTGACAGGCCTTCCCAGCCTGGGAGGGGCGAGGAGGAGCGGAGACTGCGCCAGGAAGAGGTGGCTGGTTCCACAGTTCAGTCTCATTTCTTGCCAAACCTCTCTCTCTCTCTGCCATGCCAGGGAGCAACTCCGCCTGTTCCAGCACTCCCAGCCCCGCGGCCCGGAGGCAGACAGGACCAATGTCCAGGGAATGATTGATGCCAACAAGAGATGGCTGGCAAATTTCCGGAAGGATTCCAAAGTGTATCCTTTGCCTTGGGCTTCGTGTGCTCTCCTGGCGCTGCTGCTGTGGAAGTGGAAGCCAGGCACTCAGGGACGGTGACACCTCGGAGCCTCATGCTTGTGGTCCCTGCAAGGAACGACGTGCCTAGTGGGTAGGGCAGACGGGGACTCCTGGATTCTGTTGCCCAGCTGTGTCTTCACTCCCTGTGACCTGAGAGAAATCCCTTCTCTTTGTGCGTTGGTGGCCCTTCTAGTCCAGGTACTGCACTGCTCTGGCTGGCCACAGGAGCAACGACGGGAGGAAGCTGGGAAGTGAAGGGTTAAACACAAGAAGGGCCAGACTGGGTCAGACCAAAGGCCCATCCAGCCCAGGTTCCTCTCTTCTGACAGTGGCCAGTGGCAGGTGCCCCAGAGGGAGGGAACAGAACAGGGAACCCTCACAAGATCCCTCTCCTGTCATCCATTTCCAGCCTCTGACAGAGGCTCAGCACACCATCCCTGCCCATCCTGGCTAGTAGCCATTGGTGGGCCTATCCTCCATGGATTTATCTAGCTCCTTTTTGAACCCTGTTGAGGTCCTGGCCTTCTCAATATCCTCTGGCAAGGAGTTCCACAGGTTTGCTGTGTGTTGTGTGAAGAAATCCTTCCTTTTGTTTCAATCTTGTCAGGTCACGCTAGTCCCTGTATACAGGGTAATGTAGCCCTGTGGCTCCCATATTAGAGGGACAAGGTGGCGAGTTAATACCTTTTATTGGACCAACCTCTGTTGGCGAGAAAAATGTGTGTTACCTCTTACGCCAAACAATCTGGTCCATCATGTGAGAGTCCGCGACACTCACCCTGCAGGGGAGCTCTGAGTAGCCTGACAGTGTGTATCTCTTCCCAGCAGAAGTTGATCCACTAAAAGCTGGTTTCTGCAAGACATTTAGCAGCACTGATGTTTGTGCTGTGGGCAATTTCTGAGGAGCCGTTTGGCTGCTGTGCGATGCAGTGCAATTGTGTCAAATGAAGCAGAGGCAGGAGAGGGAAATCTCCCAGTGCTGTTAAAGGGGGTAATAGGTCCCTCGTGCCCTCTGGCAGCATTACGCTGCAGCTGTACCTCTCTCTGCAGTGCACGGTGATACGGGCAGCAAATCCCCTGGCCCCGGGACAACTGTTTGTCCTGAGCTCAGTGCTGCTTTGCGTTCCATAATCTCACTCTAAGTCTAGCTGGTCTGTGTGCAGAGCTCTGCATGCGCCATGCGAGTGTGAGGCATTTCCTGCCCGTGGTCACTTGTCCCCCTCCCGTGTCCCTCAGGCGGTCTCACACACGAGTCCTGCTTTTCCTTCACGCAGCTGCCAGGCCTCTCTTCGCAAGCACACAGAAACCCTCTGCCAGCAGCCCTGGCCTGGTGCAGCTTGGCCTGGATGAAAACAACCAAATTAAAGTGTATCACTACTGAGAGGCCACGGAGCCCCACGCCGCGGAGACAGCCTGGCGAGCTGCGCCCTGTCCCCTCTAGCAATACATTGCCTTGCCGTGCTACCCAGCACTCTCGTCTCTCTTTTTCCTCGGCCCTTGAAATACAGCTTCTTTCCAGGAGGGAGGAGGAAGTGAACTTCCCAGGCGGACTCTTCGGGTCCTGGAACGTGTCCAGATACGCTTCACGGACGGCCTAATCCAGTGCTGCAGTCTCAGGGCCAGTAGTCCCCTCCTTAGCCTCCCAGCGGCCCCCTGGCAGCACTGGGGCTCGCCCAGGACTCGGAAGAGCGTGGCCGGGGGAGGTGATTTCTGACCGAAACGTGCCAGAGGAGATGAACGCGCCGCGGAACCCCAACAAACAGTGGTTGCAGGCGACCTCGGGCCTGCCTCCGTGACACACGTTTGAGCGTGGGAGAGTGTCTGTAGCTTCTTCCATGGAAGAGCACCAAACCGGTGCCACGCCCCGACTGAACAGAGCCGGCTTTCTGTTCCAGTCAGGATTGTCTGCAGTACCCAGTGCTGGGTTTGTTTCTACTTGAAAATGTTTTGTATTCGGTGTGTCCGAGTGTGGGGACTCGGACAGACCCTTCAGGGCACCGCGGAGGCCAAGCCTCCGGAAGGGTTTTAATGCACCTGCTTTGTTTTTGACAGGACAGAAGCCATAGGGCCACAGTGCCTGGTGGGGATGGCTTACATGGTTGCTCCCTGCCCTGCCTGCCGAAGCGCTGTGGCGGGAGGCTGGCTGTATTCTCTCTAGTGTGGATGTGCTGAGCGCCGGGCTGGCGGGCCTAGTGGGCAGAGGCTGTGGTTTGAGAGCCAATGGCTGGTGTTCACTAGCGTCCCCGTTGTTACTGCTGGCGGTGGAGCTGCCTGGTGCAAGACCAGTACATGTGGCCTTGACTGACCACCAGGAATAGGTGGAGGCCCCCAGGCCAAGTGCCCAGGCCAAGCGCGCCCCCGCCCCCCCAGCCCAGCTCCAGACGGGCTGGTTTGGAGCCGTTTCTGATAGGGGTGGAGCTGGGTGCTAGGTGAGGCAGACGGGCAGCTGGGTCTGCCTGGGCTCTGCAGGACTCGTGGGCAGGGGAGCGGCGGAGGTCGGGGGTGGCTGACACATTGGATAGGGTCATTTCTGCTCCACCCCATCGCTGTTCTCACGGCAGCTGCCTGCGCGGCTGCGCCTTGTCCTGGCAGCCCCTCTGCGTGTTGGGCCCCTCCAGCTGGGTTCCATAGTGTCTGGGCAAGCCAGCATTGCCCCAGAGAGACTGCCTCTAGGGCGGGACGGGCCCTTCTGTGTCCTGCGCTCCCTGCCCGTGCTGTGGTGCCCGGCCAGAGGAGGCAGCCCAGACGGCCCAGCTCTGAGAAGCGCTGAGCAGATGAGCGGTGGGATTGGATGGTGGGGAAGGTGTTTTGCGGAGTCAGCCTGCCAAGTATCCCGTCGGCCCCCCAGTAGGAGGCCAGGCCAAAGGTCCCTTGTAAGAACTTTTCCTCAGTGTCGGACCAGTCCGGGGGGGGGCTGCGGCGTGTGAAACACCCGTCTGGCTCAGCCTTTGAAAACTGCCCTCAGATCTGGGCCCGGGCGGGAAGGGAAATGCCGAGGTGGGGGCGATGTGCGGTGCTGTCAGGAGCCAGCCGTCGTCCGAGCTGGCTTGGGATACTGACGCTTTGTAAACAACACGTTGCTCTTGGGACGTTGTCGGCTGGCAAGTCTGCGTTGGAGGGAGGCTGCCGGAGGAGAACTCCCCCTTCGAAGCACTGCCAGGAGGGCTGGGAAGCTGCAGCGTTTCACCGTCCGTACTGGCTGCACTGCCCACCCTGGGCGTGCGGAAGGGCTGCCGCAGCGCACTGACCCTGCGGGGCCATGTTGCCTTCTGCCACGTGCACTAGCACAGGGCTGCAGTCGTTGGGTTGCAGCCGCTGCAGGGGCTTGTTTACAAGCAAACTGAAAAGTTTTGACATACAATTTTTAAAAATGAGAAACTGTTTTTTACATTTCACAACTTTTTACCAACACTGAGCTTACCGGGCTTAGTGTCCATTTAAACAAGGGCTTGGCCTGGTTCTGCACAGATTCAGGGAGGCGGGTTTGTGCTCACGGGGTCTGGCATTATCATCTCGTGCTCCTGGCCTTGAAAGAAACCCGAGGGCAGGTCCAGTGTTGAGCGACTACGAGGCCGAGAGTGACCACTGGGAACAGGCAGGATCTTTATGCAGCGGGCCTGACGGCTCTGCCTGATTACACAGATCCTTGCCGCTGGGCCTTTTCCTGTTAGCCTCTCTCTGATATCGAGAACCGCCTGCCAGCCTCAACTATTTTTTTAATAGTCCCTCTTGTCCTGGCTTCCCCCAGCACAAAACCCCTCCGCTGTCACTGGGCACTGGATCCACAGCATTCCCAGCAGGAGACGTGCCCCCCTTGGGAATCACACCTGTCCACTCCAGAGAGCGTCTGTTCTCAGTGTGGGTAACGGACTAGCTTAGTACCGAAATACTGTCGTTTTGATGCAGCTCTCGCCCCCTCGTGATGCTTTGTGCTGTATCCTGTTTTGTAAGCAAATTAAAGGACGCGGGTCTATTTTGTACCGCGGGGACAGCTGCAGCTTTGTTTTTTCAGCAGAGATGTTTGTCTCCTTCCCTCATCCCCAGCCCTGCACTTTGCTTCCAGACACTTCCTCCACTCCTGCCCAAGTTGTGTTGCGGTGACCCTGGCTAGGTGCCTCTGCCAACTTCAAAGCAAGGACCGTGCCACTCGCTGTGGCTTTAGCTCCACAGACAAGCCTGTTCGGTATCTGGCTGGGTACTCAGTGGGCTACTAGCAAACTAGGTAACAACAGCTGCAGGAAACTCCTCACGCCCAGCCTGGAGCCAGGGTTCCTCAGGGCCCCCCCCCTCCCCCCCACCATGCAGCTCCGTTCAGTCCTGCCTCGGTGGCTCTCTCCAAGGTCCGAGGGCAGGTTTGGTGCTGGACTTGACCAGGGCGCTATCAGCTGTAGGGGAGGTGCGGCAGGGCTCACTCCAGAGCTGTGCTGTGCTCTGCGGAACGTGGGGAGGCAGCTGGCTGGCACATGGGGGGCTGTTGAAGTTTGTTAACTGTGGCTTGGCTGTCACTATTGACGTTTGCATTTATTTTATAAGAGCAGTGACGTCCCTAGAGCTGTTTCAGCACCGACGGCTACTGATTGGACCGCTGGGAGCCCTGGCAGATCGGTGCCCCCTTCGGCTCACGGGCTCGTCCCTCCTCTCTCATTTCCTACCACTGCCTGTTCTTCCCCGGCCAGACAGGGCTGTGCTCCCGCTCTCCCGAGCCGGTTCTGCACTCGGCATGGCTTTCCCTGCTGGAGTGCCGGTGCCGCATCCCCCCGAAGCCCCAGCCTGGTGTCGAAATCGCCCCTTCCGGTGGGCCAGGCCGAGGGGTGCGTGGTGCTGCCGTTCCGCTGGCCACAGATGTGCAGAGACTGACAGGGCTGGTCTGTGCCTCCTTTGCTCGCATTCGTGCACTCACCACTGGCGCCAGGCGCAGTTTCTTGCCTGCTCAGCTCACCCAGGGACCTCCGCCGCTGCTGCAGAGACCAGTGGGCTGGGGCCAGCGTGGACTTGCTTCTGCTGCCTCCTTCCTTCCCTCCGCCAAAGCGCAGCACCCCTGGCCTGACTCTAGGCTGCTCCCCGGGGTCAGGGAAAGGCCCTGCCGGCAGTGCCAGGGACAAGGCCGGGCCCAGGATGGCCGAGTGTAAAGCCAGCAGAGTCCTGGGAGGTGCAGAACAGGCGAAGCCGGATTGCCAGCCTGGAAGCTAGTGTCCGTGTGAGCCCCTCACGCCCTCCCAGCAGCTGGTGTAGGGCGCAGTGGGCGCTGCTCCCACCACAGTCAGGCGGGAAGCCAGGCTGTGTCCTGCGGGCACTGGGCCCACTGGTGCTTCTGGCGGGGAGGAGATCGTTTGTTTGCCCTGTTGAACCGCCCGTGTCCCTTCCCACACTGAGCTGCAGACACGACCTGCCAGGCAGAAATGCAGAGGCCTCGGGAGGCCATCAGTCCCACCCCCGCTCCAAGCAGCACCCCCCCCCCCAAGCTAAACCATCCCAGCCAGAGCTTTGAATGGGCTTATCCGCCAGGCCCTGGCTGAGGGGCGCGGGGGCTCAGAGTTGGGTTTTGCAGAGAGGGAGGCGTGTGGGGCCGAGGTGCTGCTGGAGAAGGGCTGAGAAAACCAAGCGGGGGTGGGGGGGGTCTCTCTCCTTCCATCTAGTGCCGGTGTTGCCATCCCGTCCCCTGTGCTTGGCTCACGTCAAGCGCCCTGCAGCCCTCTGGTGACGTTGAGCCGGGAGGTGGCCCAGCGGGCCTGAGCCGCGGCGAGACGTTACCAGCCTGTCCCTGGAGGCAGAGCGCGCAGTTCTGGGGGTGAGACAGACAGGAGGTGGGCAGTGCTGCTGGCGTGTTGCTCCGAGAGAGGACCCAGGAGAGGACAGCCTGGGGCAAGTCAGGTAATCGCGGGGCGAGCGGTCTGCCTCTTCCCAGATGGGCACCCTCCCTCTACTCCCCCAGGGCGCTGGACGCTCGTGCCTCGGCCCGCCTGTTCAGCCGGGAAGTGACGCCGCGTGCCACATGGGGAGTAAACAGTTCATTCCTGTGGCCGGCTGGGTCCATGGGCCCCTCGTCTGGTTGTTTCCAGCTGGGGTGCTTACTGCTGGTTCTCAAAGGGGATCTGTGCCCTGCTTCAGCAGAGGACCCCTCCCCCCCCCCCCGTACCCTTGCAGTTGCTAATTCCATTTGAAAAATCAACGAAAAGCCTGATGACATGCCAGAGCCTTTCCATGCCCCCCGGGTTTGCCCCCCCCCGGCTCAGAGGGACTTGGGGAGCGGGCCAGAGCGCACCCTGCCAGCTAGTGTGGTGCGTCTACGTCCGAGACGCCTCAGTTGGTCACGGCATGATCGGAGCTGCCCGCTCCCTCCCCTCCCAGCCCCGCCAGTGGCTCCGGCCAGGCGGATGTTTCCTGGGGGGCCAGCGGCATTGCTGGGCTTCCGTTACCGCACGAGCCGCGGCCCAGCGCCTGCCTTGGCCACGTCCCTGTTTCTTTAAACCCTCCCTCATGGGGCCGCGGTGTCTTGGCAGAGGGAGGGGAGACGAGGACGGGCCAGTGCCATATGTGCTGGCAGGCGGCGGGAGCGCTAAGCTCATTAAGGGTTTGCGGGTTGTCTGCCTGGGGCCGCTGGAGAAGGGGCCATTTCAGTGGCAGGTGACGGAGACGGTCGGGTCTCTCCGGAAGAGTTTCCTGTTTCCCGTTGGCGGGGGACCCGCCGCGAGTCTGACCATGCTGGCCTCTCTGCTGACCGCGCTCTTCTTCATGGTGCGAGCCTTGGGCCAGGTGAGTCCAGCCGGGGCGGGCCGGCTTGCGCGGTGGAGCAACTGCGGGCGCTTGTGCGGGGTTGCTAGTAACTCTCCGGGGACTCTGGCTCCTGCCGGCTCGAGACTCCCTCCATTCTCCTCAGCACGTTGGCAGCCAAGCCCAGCAGAGCCTGCTGCCGGCTGGGGGCCCCGCTGTGGTATGGGTCTTTGCCGGGGGGGTGCAGAGTCCACACGCTGGCTGTACAGCCCAGAGCCAGGCCGGGCCATGTGCCCGCGATGCCCCTTGTTCCCCGTCACTCCCTGGGCTGCCTGCATCTCGTGCAGCGAAACCCTGCGGCAGGGCCGGCCCACCACATTTCAGCGCCTGAGGCGGGGAGCTCAAATGACGCCCCCAGACCCCCTTTCTCCTGCCTGCCTGTTGTGTCTCTTGTGCCCTCCTTCCTCCAGCACAGCACTCCCCATCGCTGTGCCTCTAGCGCAGAGAGAATACGTCTGCACCAGCAGCAGACACAATTTTCCACACTCTGGGTCCTAGTGGCCCCCCCCGCCCCCCAGTCTGGCACCTGAGGCGGCCGCCTCAGTTCGCCTCATGGGAAGGCCGGCCCTGGGGGTTTCCCCGGGGCTCAAATCCCAGCTATGGCCGGCGGGGGTTGTGACAGCAGCCATGGGGCTGAGCCCCAGCCAGGCCGCCGCGGTGCCAGCTCACCGTGTGTTTGGCCTTTGGCTGGGCCGGGCCCGCTGCCCTTGTGGGTGAGCTCCTGCCACATAGCCGGGATACAGCTCGACTGCCCCCTTCGCTTTGCCTCGGGCGGGCCCAGCTCAATACGCGTTATCTGCCCCAGAGCCTCTCACCCGCCCACCCCGGGGAGGCGGCAGCTACAATCATTTCTCTTCCCTCAAATTGGGTCAGTCTCCAAGCCTGGTGCGTGGCGCCCCTCCCGGGGAGGAGAAACCTGGCTTCACGCACCCTGCGTCCCTCTGCGTCCGCCCCTTGCTAGCCCCTGGTCCATGGCTCTCCCAGCACCTGTCAGCGGTGAACGAATTCGCCCGTGTGACTCCCGAGGAGGCAGGTCGCCATCGCGGGGCACAGGGAAGGGAAGGGAAGGGATTTTCCCAAGGCCGAGCATGTCTGCCTCTCCATGTGGTGTCTGGGGTCCGGCAGCGACCCCAGAGGGAGTGGAGGGGGCAGTGATTTCCCCTCCAAGAGAGTTTCCTGGGAGCAGAGACCCTGGCATAAGCTCCAGCCCCTTGTCCATCCTCGCTGCGGAGCCTGCGGAACATCCTGATGCCACCTGGCCACCCTCGGCCACCCTGCGGAGCCGTAACTGCGTGTCTGTGGCAGTGGCCTGACTCCCCCTCTTCTCCCCACGCTCCGTCGCCTGTGACCTCACACCCGTCTCCCTGGCAGCCGCCTGTGAGGTCACAAATGGATGATTACGCCTCCGACACAGGGCATGGGCAGAAGCAGCAGGCACAAGGGTTTGCAAACCTTCTGGCCTCCCAGAGAGGATGGAGGGTCCTAACCTAATCCCAGATGGGCCGCAGAACTGCCCCCAGCCCACGCTGGCATCTGAGTAACACCCGGCCCCTGGACGGGCATGCTGCTGTAAATGTAACTCTCCTTTGCTGCGCCTCCCCCGGCCTGCCTGCAGGATCTAGGCAGAGAAAGGAAGGGCCAGTGTTAGCCTGGGGCCCTGGCCAGTTCCCTGCTGTGCCCCAGACCCCTGGTGGGCGTGTGGGAAAGTCCCTGGGTCTCACTGGCCTGGCCCTGTCCAGCGCGGGGGTGGCGGGCGGGGCGGTGCAAGGACCGGAGGGGGAGGGAGGAGTTGTCGCACCCGGGAGAGCACAGGGCGCTCGTAAGCTCTGGCTCCGTCTAGTCTCCCTGTGGGGCGGGGGTGGGTCTGTCTGCGGCGGAGCCAGTCTGTCTCTAACCTGCATTGCTTTGTTCCACCCCCCAGCTCGGAACCAGCCTGTTCCACGAGGAGCCGCTGCCCTATCTCGTGTACCAGCCCCTGCCATGGCAGGTCCAGTGTGTGACCCAGAGCCGCCGGGACAGCGGGGTACGTGCTGTTCCCTCTGTCTCCTCCTTCAGCCCGAGTGCGTCCGACGGGGAGGGGCCACCTGCCCGGGCCACGCTGGAGGCGCCCACGGGTAGGGTCTCGAGAGCGACAAGGCAGCCTGGCCCAGACTAGCTCTGTTTCCGCTCGGCTGCTACAGCCCAGCCTAGCGACCAGAGCCCTCATTCCCTGGAGCACAGCTGGGGTGTGGCCTCCCTGCCCCTTTACAACTGCAGCCAGCCTTCTGCGTCTGTGTGGTTGCGAGCCACGGCACGGGGAAAGCCGTGGATGTGGAGAATTGTATCGCGTCTGCTGGATGCTGCCGGCCGGCGCCGCTCGCAGCATCCCCGCCGGCCGGGGCGGGAAAGGAATTGCTGGGCTTTGACGTGCCAGTGGGCGTGCATCGTGCTGTGCCACCGTAGCTCTGGAGAACCAGCCGCTTGTCACTCCCCATAGCCCCCAGCTCCAGTGACACAAGCAGAATCCCGCGGGCGGTCAGGCGCCAGGGCAGTCTGGAGGTGAACTTCCAGCCTGCACAAGGTGGGTCTGGACTGTAAGAGTAACAGAGGCACTCCCCAGAAGAGACACTCGGGGGAGGTGCGTTTAATGCACATGGTAGGAAACAATTTGGGGAAGACGTGAACGTAATTCTCTGCCTGGAGAAGGAAAAAAAGCAAGAGCCCATTAATACAACAGTGACTCCAGCTAGCACAGCAAGCAGGGCCCTGCTCACTAGCTACGTCCAACCCCACTTCCTTCTGAGGGTCCATCTCCAGCCAACTCGAATGGCTTCCTGCTGACAAGTCTTATGAACTTGGCGACACATCGTGGAACAGAGAAATGGTGACCTCACGCAGTAAGTGGAGGTTTCCAAAACTCCGTGCCCTTTCCCTCCCTCAATGCGATCTCCTTCCAAGAAATGCTGAGCAGGAAGGGACCTTGAGAGGTCATCTAGCCCAGCTGTCTGCACGGAGGCAGGGCCACTCCAGCCAGACCATCCTTGTCAGGTGTTTGTCCAACCTGCTCTTAAAGCTGCCAATGACGAGGACTCTACAACCTCCCTTGGACCTTCTGAGTCACAAGGGGTTTCCTAATATCCAACCTAAATCTCCTTTCCTGCAATTAAACCAATTGCTTCTACCCACAGTGGACATGGAGAACAATTGATCCCTCTTCTCCTTATAACGTCCTTCAACCTGTTTGAAGGCTGTTCCCAGGTCCCCCCTCAGCTTTCCATTCTCAGGACTCACCATGTCCAGTATTTAACCTTTCTGCACAGGTCTGGTGTTCTTACCCTTGTTTCATTTCTCTTGTTCTCTTTGGGACTCTCAATGAATCCTAGAATCCTAGAGCTGGAAGAGACCTCAGGAGGCCATCAAGTCCAGCCCCCTGCCCAAGGCAGGACCAACCCCAACTCAATCAACCCAGCCAGGGCTTTGTCAAGCTGAGACTTAAAAACCTCTAAGGATGGAGATTCCACCACCTCCCTAGGGAACCCAGCCCAGCGCTTCCCCAGCCTCCTAGGGAAATAGTTTTTCCTAATATCCAACCTAGACCTCCCCCACCACAACTTAAGACCATTGCTCCTTGTTCTGCCATCCGTCACTACTGTGAACAGCCTCTCTCCATCCTCCTTGGAACCTCCCTTCAGGAAGTTGAAGGCTGCTATCAAATCCCCCCTCACTCTTCTCTTCTGCAGACTAAACAGACCCAAATCCCTCAGCCTCTCCTCATAGGTCATATGCTCCAACCCCTCATCATTTTGGTTGCCCTCCGCTGGACCCTCTCCAATGTGCCCACATCCTTTCTGTAGTGGGGGGCCCAGAATTGGACACAATACTCCAGATGTGGCCTCACCAGAGCTGAATAAAGGGAATAATCACTTCTCTGGATCTGCTGGCCATGCTCCTCCTAATGCAACCTAATATGCCATTAGCCTTCTTGGCTACAAGGACGCACTGTTGACTCACATCCAGCTTCTCATCCACTGTAACCCCCAGGTCCTTTTTTCTGCTGAACTGCTACTTAGCCAGTCAGTCCCCAGCCTGTAACACTGTTTGGGATTCTTCCGTCCCAAGTGCCGGACTCTACACTTGTCCTTGTTGAACCTCATCAGATTTCTTTTGGCCCAATCCTCCAATCTGTCTAGGTCATTCTGGGCCCTGTCCCTGCCCTCCAGCGTATCTACCTCTCCCCCTAGTTTAGTGTCATCCGCAACTTGCTGAGGGTGCAATCCATCCCCTCATCCAGGTCATTAATAAAGATATTGAACAAAACTGGTCCAAGAACTGATCCTTGGGGCACTCCACTAGAAACTGACCACCAACCTGACATCGAGTTGTTGATCACTACCCGTTGGGCCCAGCAGTCTAGCCAGCTTTCTATCCATCTTACCATCCATTTATCCAATCCATATTCCTTAACTTGCTGGCAAGAATATTGTGGGAGACCGTATCAAAAGCTTTGCTAAAGTCAAGGTATATCACATCCACTGACTTCCCCTTGTCCACAGAGCCAGTTACCTCATCATGGAAGCTAATCCGATTGGTCAGGCACGACTTGCCCTTCCTGAATCCATGCTGACTATTCCTGATCACTTTCCCCTCTCATCCTTCTTATAGTGCTGGTCAGACATGCCAGGGCTCCCCAGGGGCAGGACCACAGACGGGGCCACCTCACCTCTCTTGCTGGCAAAGGGAGTTGGTGCTGTGCACGCAGCCAGCAGCTGCTTGGAGCGCAGATCATGTCCGTGACACCGTGACTGGCTGAGAAAGTTAACAGTAGCTGTGGCCTGGCTGAATGTGCCAGACCGCGGTAGCTGCCCTAGACTGTGCGGAAGTCCAGGGCCCTTTTTGGGCGTGAGGGGACAGTGATACGCCATGACCTCCGTACCCTGGACGCGTGGGGGAGTTCCCTCGGCAGCATCCCGTTTGTTAGGATTGTGTTTATTGGAACTAAGGGTCTTCCGTGCCCGAAACGTGACAGAGCTAGTCTGGGGCACTGCTTTGCCAGCTTTCCTGGGCTCTGATCGGTGGAACTCGTGGGTCAGGGGCTCATGTGGGTAGTGATATAAATGGGCCTATTTGTACGTTTGATGAATAAAATGGGGGGGTGGGGGAGTGTGTCTTAAACAGTCTGCTGAAAACACAGGCTGCGTAAACGGGGAGGAGACTCTCTTTCTCCCAAGGGCAAAGAAGAGCATCTCTGCAAGGGACCGCGCCAGGCAGAAAGGGCCTGGCGTTGTAAGCACAGTAAGTTGCTTTTCCTTTGGATGGAAACGCCCCCCTGCCGAGCATTGCAGCATCCTGCCAGGGTCTGAGCGATGGTGAAACTGACCAGGCTCTCTTGCTTTCATCTGAACTGCGTGTTCCATTAATGAGGCTAGAATATGCAAATTGAATCTCCAGAGACAGCAGGAAACAAGTCGAAGGAATCTTGTTTTCAAAAACTCGATTCTTTTCCCTTTTCCATACCGCTGCCTTCCCAGAGCTTTTGCCGTTGTTACTTAATTAGAGCGTTACTCCGCGGTGCCCCGTGCCAGGGTCTGAGTCACTGCGCACAATGGAGAGTTTAAAAGCCCTTCCTCCTGCCAGGACCTTTCATCTCCCTTGGCAAGGACCAGCCTGGGGACAGAACTGATTCTTCCTGTCTCTGTTCTATTTCCAGAAAGATGGACGCTCTCGGCACAACAGCATCTACTCGCTGCTGGGGCGGAGAGGTGAGCATGCGGCGTGCCCCTGGCGTGACGGGCAGGGAGCTGGGACCTGCAGCCACGCTGGCCAGCTGGAAGAGGGCTGGTTTGCGGGAGGGATGCCCAGCCCCAAGCCGCGATGCTCCCACTCAGCAGAGCCGGCGCGCTCCAGTTAATTAATTTGTAATCACGTCTGTGCTGATTTGAGCATACCCCCAGCCAGAGCATCCGGGAGTGTATGCAGGGTCCTCGGCAGGATGGCTGCTGTCTGCGCCCAGAGCCCAATGCTCACCCGGGGGGCTGCTCTGCCCCCTGTGCTGGGCGGGCCTGTCATGTGCTTGTGTCTAAGCAAAGCCTCCGCAAACCGGCCCCGCTGAATCCGCAATGGAGAGAGCGGGCGGTGAGAAGGCCCCTCTGCCCCAGGGCAGCCGTGGCCACCTCGTCCTCTTCCCTCCTGGCCTGGCACAAGCCACTTGGAAACGCCCGCAGATCCCGCTGCCCGGAAAGAAGCCAGGTGCTCAGCAAATGGGATTTGTCCCCGTCTGTTTGCAGGGCGGCCCGGCGGTAATCGGGTGAGGCATGTGCACTGGTGGCTTGGTTGCAGGCCTGGAGCGTGCTGCTGAGCTGGGAGCTGTGTCCGGCTCTGCACAGGCCCCAGGGCGGGAGTCCAGCCGGGCGTCTCCTCTCTGGCGCCCCAGGAGGCCGCTGGGCTGAATTCCAGCAGGACATTGCTCGGGCGCCCGGTGGAAAGGCCAGCACAGTGCGGACGATGCTGCTTCTTGCTTGGCTCTTGGTTGCCCTTTTCGGATGCACAGCTCCACACAGGCATGGGCCACGTGGCTTCGTGCGCCTGGCGTGGAAGCGTTAGACGTGGGGCTGTGACTTCCCAGGGTTTCGCAGCCGCTCCCTGGCAGGGGCCGTGACAGGCCATTTCGGGACTCCTTGTCGGGGCAGCTCCTGGCTTTCCAGGGGCCGGCCCGTGAAAATGGAGGCAGCCTGTTCCGTCCCCAGGCCTGGGCCCTCTGAGAAGCATGCCCAAAGCTGCCTGGTGGACACCAGAGTTTGCCCAGGCTGATTGGCCTTGTCTGCCCAGCAAGATGCACCTGTGTCGGCTGTGTGACGCGCTGGGCGTCTCGGTCCGTAATGCCCAGGCCGGTTATACAGCTCAGCAGGTCCCTGGGTGACTGCCAGGAAATCAGTGTGTGACTGTCCAGTCTCCACAGCCCCCAGAGCCAGGAACTACTGACTCCTATCCTGGCTCCATGGGCTGGGGGGCGCTGTGGGGCAGAGGGGCAGTGTAGCCTTGTGGTCAGACATGCCAAAGGCGGGGACCCACACCCGTCAGCCACCTGGCTTTTGCTGCAGCTGCTGCTTGTTCTGAGGCCTGTAGTGATGGATTTGGAAAAGGACAGTGGCCTGAGTGGGCTCCCCCCCCCCCCAGCAGGAATGTTTTGGTGGCTTCCCTGGTGAGAACTGGGCTTGTGGCTGCAGCATTACAGCTGGGCAGCGATGTCGATGGGTCCAGTGTCTGCTCAGCCCTACAAAGTTCCTGTCCGGAAGAGCTGTCAGCAGCCCACACAGATGGGGCCTATGCAGCCGTAAGCCCCCTTCCGACTCCCTGCCGGGCTGCTGGCATGGGTGCGCCGGGAGAACAGGCTTTGTGGTCCAGGGGCCTGTTGTGAGCAGGTAGGAGCCGATCCCCAACGCAGGCTGTTCTACGTGTCTTTTACTTTGCCGTCTCCTTTCGGAGGTGACTAGAAATGGGATGGGGGGGCCACTGCTGAGTTTATTCAGCAGCATCTGGCACGAACGTGGCCCGGGGTGGTGGTGCTGGGAAGGCAGAGGCTGGATTCCCCCTCGGCCCTAGGCGAGGCCCCTCCAGGCCAGGTGTGAGGCGCTGGCGGGCTCCGGGGGGGAGGGGAGGGCTGCTGGTGGCTGGGGCGCTGAGCCCAGAATGCAGGGCTGCCACCGGGGCCTCTCGCCAGCCCGCACCTGGATGCTGCTCTCACTGTGGCATTTGCCTTTCTCCCCAGGGACCGCGCCTCCCGATTCGAGCCGCGAGAACAAGTGCCTGTGTGATCCGGCTGAGCGGGCGGCCGTCACCATCCAGACCCACTACCGGAGGTACCAGCAGCACAAGCAGGAGAAGAAGTAGACATGCACGCGGCCCCTGCTGGTTTTCCTGGTCACTGTCGCGGTGGCTCCCTGGATCTGCATTAGCCAGCAGCCTGCCCCCTTCTCCGTAGTGCTCCCTGAGCTCAGAGATGCATCTGTGTGTGCCTGGCTGGCTGGCTGGCCTCGCCACATGCCCACCCCCCACCTCCATGGGAGAGGTCGGGCAGCAACTCTCAGGCGCGTCCTTGTCTAAGCATCCCAAGGGTCCATGCCCCTCATGCCCGTTGAGCTGGTTCTCGCTCCCGTCTCCCCTTGCAAAACGCTGCGATTTTAGCTTACAGATGAATGAAACTGGGCTCCGCCCTCCGCCAGCGCGAGGGGGGCGGCGGGGTGCTGAGCACAGAAAGGGCTGGTCACGCATCCTTTGCAGATCTGTGCTTGTTGCTTTTCAGTCCAGTCTTAGGCCTCACCCTGGTCTTTCCCTTGGAGCGCGGCTCAAACCTTCGTGGGCTGCCCCAGCACGTCAGTGATCGGGGGCCCCGAGGCAGCCTGCCTTGCCACGACAGCCCCCGCGTGTGCCGCTGCGGGCGAGGAAACAGGACCCCCCCTGCTGCAGACTGAGCTAAGGGGGCTTTCCTGGGGAGCTGTGGGGTCTGTCTACTGTGGGGGGTGGGCACTGCCCCTCACTTACCCAGACAGACAGTCAATGGGCCCCCCTCTCCTTGTGCATGACCCACGGCCAGGTAGGAGACCCTGCAGGGTCGAGGTGCCTCGACCAGAGCAGGGGAGCACTAGAGGGGAAGGTGGGGTGCTGTATGGCTAGTGGCTCCTGCCCTCTGGCGGCAGGGGCTGTTGCCATGTCGCCGGGGCGGGGGTCTCAGCAGAGAGCAGGCTGAAGCTGTAAAGCCCGGGTTTGTGTAGCTGGAGCGAGTAGCCCAGACACTGCAGTGAGAGGTGCAGGGAGTGAGGGCAGGGGAGGCTGCACCCGCTGTGGGGGTGGGGGAGGAGACAGGCAAGACATCGCTGGTGCTGAGCTGCGTACCTCTGGCCTCCCGAGATTTTGCAGCTGCCTCCTGCTGCAGCGGACACTGATTCTGGGCAGTGGCCGCCAGCCCCTTGCTCTCCTTGAGAGCGCCTGTTCCCCCAGCTCTAGCTGTCCCCCCACCCCAGCTGCAGCCTGAGCTGGCTCCCTCTTGCGTGGCCATGATCCTGCCCCACTCCAGCAGGCTTCATGGAAAGGCCAGGGTATTCCAGCCTCTGGGCTCTCTCCTCCCCAGGAGCCCTGCACCCGCCTTTCCTTGGCCTGCCTCTTGAGCGCTGAGCTCCTGCACCCCCGGTCCAAGCCATGGGCTTGCGCCGGCGTGTGCTACCTCCGCGAGGGCGTGTCTAAGTTACTGCGGAATAACTATGCGAGCGTGTACACAGCAATGCCGTTATTTCAAAATAATTTTGAAATAACGGACGGCTTAGGCCGACTTCTGTAAGTCTCATTCGCCGAGGAATAACGCCTCTTCCGCCATAGCAGCAGTGGCGCGTCTGCGCCCACCTTATTTCGAACTAGCCCCTCAAAGTTATTCCTCGTGGGGGCTCTAAATCGAGCTAGCACATCGCCGTTAGGGAAACCTGCCTCGGACTAATTACGAGGCTGCTCTTCCGTGTAGACGTGCTAGTTCGAAATAAGCTATTTTGGAACAACTATCCTGGAGCAGCTGTGCCATGCAGACATACCCGCCTGTGCAGCTCGTGAACGCCTCCACGGTTCTTTGGGCCGCCTACTGCGGAGGTGCTGGGCCAGGATCAGCCCCCTCGTGCTGGTGCTGCCCAACCACCAGGGAAAGGGGGGGGAAACGCAAGATGTACGTCCTTTTCAGCTTTGCTTCCGTAGCGCGATGGGCTTGAGCCCCCGTGTTTGCCGGCAGGTGACACAGGAGCGAAGTAAAGATGGGCCAGTTTGGCTTGGATTCCTGCAGGCCACATGCCTGCCCTGAAATGCTGCGATTGCCTGTGGTGGCCACAGTAAATGAGGCCGGGTTGGGCACAGAGCTGTTTCTCTCCAGGGCAGAAGGCGAGACTGGCTAAAGACAGGCACTATCCGGGCATGTCGCTGTCTAGCAAAGTACGATGGAGGTTTGGTTAGAACGTGGGTGCGAGATTTATACCAGACGCACGACAATAAAGAAGTGGCAAGCTAGTCTCCTGCCTGTCCTTTGCCAGCTCACTTGGCCAAGCGGCAGACTGGTCTTGTCTGTGGCACTGGTGCTTCTGGGCTGAAATGTCAGGCCCCGGGGACACGTGGTCACCAACAATGGCGCTGTACTCTGGTGCGTGCAGGGTCTTCCACATCAGAGGAGGGCCGGGAAGGGGGCGCAGTGCAATCTGGGCAGTGCTGAGGGCCAGGAAGGGGGCGGGGGGGGGGGGGGGGGGCATGCAATCCAGGCAGCGCCAAGGGCCGGCAAGGGGGCGCTGTGTTATCCGGGTGGCACCAGGGAGGGGGTGTCGTGCGATCCAGGGGCGCTGAGGGCTGGGGAGGGGGCGCCATGCGATCTGGGCCGCACCGGGGAGGGGGTGCTGTGTGATCCAGGGGTGCTGAGGGCCGGGTGCCCCAGCAACGCCCCATCCCATGTGGCCGCGGCGGCACCACCCCGCACCTTGCCCAGGGCCAGCAATTCTGTCAGCTCCTCTGTGTCTGTCGGAGCGGTGTGTCTGTAAGGGCTGGTGTTCGCATCTTTGAGGCTCGGTCCCATCCCTGCAGTCACCGGAGGCTGTGGTGGCATGTGCCTTTCCAGGAGCAGGACCACAGCCAGGCTGCCAAGCCTCTAATACATCTGGCAGCCTGCTCGCGCCTTGCAGTAGCCACCGCTGGTTTCATCTTCAGTGAGTTTGCCTGGCGCCACTGGGGCGCTGTGTGTGTGGACAGCCAGTCTGCCGGCTCCCTGCCCTGCTGCAGGCTCACAGCTACCACTGAGCCGCAAGACGAAAGGTAGGCAAGAAAGGGAATTCCTGGAATTCCTGGTGCGATCCTGAGGCTTGAAGTAGATGGAAAACTCCAACATACAAACATAACCTTTATTGCACACGGCGCTGGGGTTTTTCATAGAAAAAGGTATTAACACATAAGCATTTGCAAATCAAAGCAACTCCTGTTGTTTTCAGAACAGTAAACAGCATGCAATATCTTTGAGAATTTGCTTTTCAAAACCACCAATAATACCGGGAAAAAAATCGCTGAGTCTTTTTGTGCTCCTTTCAAAATGTTGTGAATATATATATATAAGATCACATATATATATATATATATTTTTTTTTAAATCTGTAACATCAAATTCTTTGTGCCCTGGCTGCTTTTTCAGTTTTGGAGAAGAAGAAAATAGTTTCATTTATACAAAAGAGTTCATTATGTACAAGAGTTTATTTAATTTCAATATAAATAAAGCAGGAAACCAGCAGTTTTTTTTAAATTGGTTTCTAGTTTCCTACACAAGAGTGTAGGATTTGGAGTATGCTCCGGCCCCTTGTTTTTGAGATCTCCCTATACCGGATGTGCTCATTTCTAGTAAAGAGTCTCTAGAGCCTCCCATTTTGGTGTGCGTGGGCATGCGTGGCTCAGCGCTGGTGGCAGAAGTGGGATCGGCGGCGGCGGCAGGAGCAGCAGCAGCAGTAGCAGAAGTGGTGTTTGCTGAGACAGGCATGGTGAGAGTTCTTTGAGGTAAAGTAGTTGTGGAAGAGCCCGGGTGGGGCAGGCCCAAAGGCTTGCTGCCTGGGTCTAGCGTCATATGCCTTGCTTGCGTGTGATAAGCTCTGGCGAGATTTCGGATGGAGGCTTCCCTGGGCGGGACCACTGGACAAGGATCGTGGATGTCAGGCTTGCGGAAGAATGCTTCTGATTTCATGTACAAGGGAAGGTTGCAGTAATCGCCTGCAGGAAACAAACAGAATGGGGTAAGGTGTTTGAAATACTCGACCATCTAGTACAGCGTTGGCTTGTGGGAAACTGTGTGTGTCTGAGAACAAGCTCCGGGTTGCCTTTGGCTCTTCATAGCTCTCTGTGTACACAGGCACGAGGGGTCTGAGTGTGCACTTTACCCTTGGCTTGTCGCAGCTGCAGAGAGGAAAGTTCCCCTTTCTTGGCTACAGCTCCGCTATAGTCCTGCTCCACAGAGCCCTGCACGTCCATGGATATCCACGCTGAAGGCCTGCCCCCGCTGCTGCCTCCGATACAGAGGCAGACTCAGGGCCAGTGAATGCTAGAGCTAGAGCTAGAGTGGGGATTCTACCAACCCTGTCCCGGATGGGACTTCTGGGGTTCAGCAGCTGACAGCAGCTAGAGCTCAGTGCCAGGGAAACAAAGCTGGCCACCGCCCCTTAGCGGTGTGGAGTGACGCGCGCCCTAGACGGAGGAGCATTGCATGAAGGGAGCAACAGATCCCCCACCATCCAGAGGCCAGTCCCTACATGCACTAAAGGTGATGGGGAGTCCAGTCTCATTAGCATGGGGGTGGGAGGTGATGCTGTTGGCTCATCTCTCCCGGCTCCTGTGAATGCAGGTTTGAGTCCATCCATCACAACTAACAGGCCTTCGTTCCACACCCTGATCTATTGTGGGCTGTCAGGATAAACCTTGGGGGCGAGATTAGTCTCCCCCAGTGGCTACAAATCCCCTGTGTTCCCCTCCTAAACAGTCAAACTGTGCTGTTTGCTCTGCTAGGGCCCAGATCTAGGTAGGTTACATTGCGGATAATCAGCTGATTGAGGGGATTCTACTACATTACCCTGCAGGGCCGCAGGGGGGTGGCTGCCGAAGGCGGCACAAGCCGGGACTAAGCCAGCCCAGATCGCGCCAGCTCCGGGAGCCACCTGCGTTGCAGCTCTGCACTTCAATGTAGTAAGAGCCCGGCAGCGTCTCAGTGGTTCCGGAGCCGGGGCGAGCTCGGACGGCTCAGTCCCGGCTCGTGCCAGCCCCAGAAGCTGCCCCCGTGGCAGCTCTGCACTTCAATGTGGTAAGAATCCATTGGGCTCTTTAAAGTGCAGAGCCACAGCGGTCCTGGGGGCGGCACGAGCCAGGACTAAGCAATCCCAGCTGCAGAACCACTGAAGCTCTGCCTCCCTGTCCCCCTCCCTCACACACCGTGGAGATGGGGCTGGGGGGAACCGGCTTTTAAGCTGGCTCCACCTGCACCATCTCCTGCCCCCCCCTTTGCTGCCTCTGACACAGAGGCAGCAAGGGGAGGAAGCGAGTAGTCTACTTGACTACCCCGTAAGCGTAGGCTTATTGGCGAGTCGAATGCCCCCCTACCCCGGTCCATGCCCACATAATGCCAGGGGAGGGGTCCCACTGAGCTCGAGGGGGGGGGCGTGAATCATGAGGCAGGGTGTGCAGGACTGAGCCCGTAGCCTTTCCTCAGCCCCCGACTGGTCTTGTCTCTGACTAGAACTAACTTAGCGCCTGAGGCGTGGGGGCCGAAAGCAGCATCCGTCGTGCCCCGGAGGGGGAGTTGGCATGGCCCCACTGTGCGTAACAGGCGTGTGAGGCTGGGGGGGGGGCAGGGACGCAAAGTGAGCTGAGCACGTTGAGCCGTGTGATGGAAAGCTGTGCCTGAACAGCTGCGGCGGGCTGCGTGGCTGTGCGTGCCACCGAGTGCACAGCAGCACGGCCCCTGCCGCCGGGCTCCTCTGGAGCAAAGAGGCTCCATGAGTTGTCCTTAGCAAGGGCCCACGCCACTGCAGAATGGATGCATTGCGGGGTAGGAGCCATTTCCTCGCGATAAGCCCCGTCCCTGCCCGTGCTTTGGCAGCCAGGGCAAAGACAGGGGCGCGCTGGCATTCCAGGTGTTGCCACACCTACGGCCGGGCTGCGTAAAAGCAGAAACCAGGGGGCCGCTGCGCACTCCACAGGACAGCAGTGCCGTGCTGCCCACAAGCCCTTTGGGGCTGGCCCTGGGCTGCACGGCTGCCGGGCGCCTCGCCCCCAGGATACTCACTCTTGTTAGCTCGGTGCGGGATGGGCACCGCCACGTTCTTGCCTCTGTCACTGTCCTGCGGCTTGGGTGGTGAGGCGGTGAACCTACAGATCCCTGGCTCGGACGGGGTGCTCATGGACGTCATGCTGTCTGCGTTCTCGTTGGTCCCTGTGGTCATCTGGTCGGAAGAGCTGTCTGAGATGAAGCACTCCGTGATCTCAAACTTGGCGTGCTGCAACTGCTCCTCCAGCTTGGCGTGCTCGTAGGCCCGGGCCAGCTCCTCGTAGGTGGAGGAGGCGCTCTCCGTGGAGACCATGCTGTTCCGCCCCTTGTCTGAGAACAGGGGACACAATTAAAGCCGTCCCGGGAGGGGCAGGCGGGCGCAGCTCTTTAGAAATGGTCCACAGGGCAGGCTGATGGTCATTTAGTTTGCTATTGAAACAGCTGTATAAAAACTGGCTGTTTTTCAAAACTTTGTATTTTAACATTACAACCCTACACAATCACCAGCCACCGCAATAGTTTTGGTTTTGTGTAGACGTTAACAACTCTGTATCTTATTTGTGCGCCTGCTGTTTGTTAAATGCACAACACATTGTTTAAGCCAGTGGAGGGCAGGCTGCATGCGGCCCAGCGGGATTCTGCGTGTGGCCCGCGAGACCGTTTGCAGTTGCCCGTGTTCAGGGCTGTCAGATTCTGTTGCTTTCTGCCGCGTAGCGTGTTTTTCCTACCGGTGTTACTAAAATGACACACCCATAAGGCAACGGTGCCCACAATGCTGACTGAGAGCCCTACGCTCCCGCGGCACCCCGTCACGCCGCCGCTATAGCCCACTCGGCAGCTGTCCCCACCCCGGGGGCGTGTCGTGGTCAGCAATCCTGCAGCTGCGGCGAGGGAGGAGGCCTGCTCACTAGCTTATGCTGCCCATCGCTGGTTTAAAACCAAAACAAATGCATTAATTTTTGTGTCTGTTTAACCAAACCCTCCCCCCCCCCCCCCCGGGTGTAGTTTATACAAAACCAAAACGTCCATTTGGTGTGGACATGTAGCAGGCTGGTCTCTTGTGTGGGCACAGTCACTCAGTGGGTGGGAATGTGTCTGGCGTGCTCGGCATCACTGGGGCATGCCCCGACCGCTCCCTGTGCACTGCCTGGACACTCCAGATAACAGGCATGAAAGCTGGCTGGCAGGGGCAAAGCGGCAGGGCCACAGAGAGGCTTCCTGTGGTTACGGGGCTGTTCCCCGCTGCAGAGATGGCAGAGGGCAGGCGGGACGCAAGCTGCTCCCATTGGCAGTGCTGCTGGCCCTGGTTTGTTTGACTCCCCAAGGTGTGCCAGCTCCTGGGCCTTGCCTGGAGCAGTGATCTCTGCAACCACATTCCTCCACCTCCTGACTCACCCGTGTCCTGCGATAAGCTGGCACTGTAGCTGTCACTCTCCGTGACTGTAATCCCGTGCTGGGACCCCACCGTCCTCCAGTCAGATGTGAGCGTACGGGCCGGAGTGGATGCCTGGCACTTGGTGAGTGTCCACTGGCTGGAGTACCTGTTCCGGGTGCTGTGGGCGGATTTCACGCTCTTGCGGGAAACTGGGTCTGAGACACACAAGTTGCACAACAAAGTCCGGTTTGGCCTCTGAGAACTGAGAGATGTGCACTCTCCGAAGGCAAACACAGAGCTTCCCCTCCCCATGTATCTACAGCCGGACACAGCTGTCCTCCGGCAGACACAAGTGTCTGTCATCTACCAGTTGTCACCTGTTTGGGGCACTCGGGTAGCTCACAAGCTAGGAAAATTTGCTTGCTTGTCAGGCATATACCTGGTGGTGATCACCAGCACGGGTGTAGATGGTGATAACGGTGCAGTTTTTCTACCTCCTGTAACTTTTCTGGTTGGATTCCTGGTAACATTTACAGTGGGGAAAAAAAGACATAACTTGTGGACAAGTGCCAGAAAGCAAGAAATACTACTGCTGATGTGACACTGGACTCAGCATAGTACTTCTCTGGAAAGTTTGGAAAACACTGCTTTACGTGATAAATTATGGATTTTCCTGCACTACTTTTGCCTTCCACAAGAAGATTCGGTAACCAGTTGTTTGTGTCATCTTGTACGTCAAAATATTTGTCATTATTTGTAGAATGGACTAATTGGAGACATTTTTATGAAGTTATACAGATATTTAGACTCCTTCCCCCCAATTATAAAACACATAAGCTGCGTCTAGATTGGCATGATTTTGCGCTTTTGCGCAAAAACTTGCCAGCTGTCTACACTGGCCGCTTGAATTTGTGCAAGAGCACTGACGTTCTAATGTAAGAAATCAGTGCTTCTTGCGCAAATACTTTGACGCGCCCGTTTGGGCAAAAGTCCTTTTGCGCAAAAGGGCCAGTGTAGACAGCTCAGATTTGTTTTGCGCAAAAAAGCCCCGATTGTGAAAATGGTGATGGGGGCTTTCTTGTGCAAAACCGCGTCTAGATTGGCACGGACGCTTTTGCGCAAAAGCGTCCGTGCCAATCTAGACGCTCTCTTGCGCAAATACTTTTAACGGAAAAACTTTTCCGTTAAAAGCATTTGCGCAAAATCATGCCCGTCTAGAGGTAGCCATATTGTTGATGTGATCTGCTCAGCTGGCGCCATAAACCTAAAGCACAGATCCTGCTATCATTATCTTGCCACTAACTACACTGGCAGTATGTACACACCACTTACATAACAGGCATAACTCTTAGCAGAAGAGCGATAGAACAACCGCCCATAACATGTACTCTTATGTAAGCCCTATAGCTAACTCTGAGCTGCTGACTGTCTAAGGCAAGAGGCTGGTGCACTGTATTTGATGACAGCAATTTGCAACCAGCTGAAACATTTTCACTCTCCCCTTCCCCCCCGCAATCTGTCTGAGGTTTGTTTCGTTCTCAGCCCGGGAGCACCTTGGATCCTGCCTACGACAGCTGCATCTTCTCTGTGCACAGGAGCTCACACGGCCACGCTGCACGACGGGCTGGGTGGCAGGCACATAGGGACAAGCTGGCCGTCACCCAGCAGGCGCTGGCAGTGGACAGAGGAAGATTCTGAACTGCTGCATGGCTCCATGGGGGCTGATAATTTGCACATTTCAGGTGCTCCTGAAGGAGGCCACAGCTGGCCGTTTCCCACTTACTTCCTTCTTTGCAAACATGATGCAGCCCACGGTATCCAGCGTGCTGGTGTGACAGTCCAGGGCTGCCCCCTTGAGACAGAGCCCTGGATCTTTTCTACTCACTCTGTTCCACTTTCCTCACTCGGGGATAGTCGAGCGGTGGGCCCAGCAGGGAGAGGGTGGTGGGCTCAGAGCCCGATCCTTCTGCCTGAGGGAGGATTTGAACCTTGAGCTCTAGCCTCACAGGTGAATGGTCTAAGTGCTGAGCTGGCGCTAGTCCCGTGTGGGTGCGCTCTGCCTTTCCAGAGCTATGAAATGGGGATTGGGGAAAGGGCCTTACAGCCCTCCCGGTGCTGGTTCCAATCCCCTCTCTGCTTGTGGAGGGGCAATTGCCTCTTTGTTCTCTGACCGCTCAAGAACGCCATTTTAACGACATAGTAACCGGCGCACAACGAGCTTTCGGAGCCCTCTCTGGGGTGGGATGGGGATGGGGATGGGGACGGGGGCTTTCTTGGTGGGCAGGTGCCCCTGGATCAAATCCCCCGGCTGTGTGACTACAGGGCCTCTGGGGTGTGAGATCACTGCCCTTGTACTGTGGCAAGAGGCCATGTGCAGGCCCCTCCTGCTTTTCATTAAGGCTTTGCTGTGGAGCAGTAAAACCCCCTTGCTCTAGCCACCATGATCAGGCTACACGCCCAGGCTGTGGCAGGTACCCCAGGGCACTCATCTGCTCCTTTGAGGGGTGTGATCTGGGGGCTACCACCTCCTGGGGAGAGTCACTGGTGAGCTAGCCCCTATCCCCACCCCCTCCCTTTCGCAACAAGTCAACAGCCTCTTAAGAAAGAGAGGGGGTCAGGACAAGGATGACCCACCCCACCCCACAGGACAGGTGCCTAGGAGACTGGGGGATTCCCACCCAAACCTCCACCAAACAGCTGAGGGGTTTGAACCGGGGTCTCCTACAACCCAGGTGAGTAGCCTAACCCCTGGACTAGAGCGCAGGGGTTGCAGCATGTTTCACTGGAGGGGAAGAGCCGCACCAGGCAGGGGACCAGTGCAGAAGTGGAACCCACACGCACAAGGAGCAAGGCCTGAAGGCCATGCTGCCCCAAATCACATGTAACTAAAGTGGAACAGTTTCCACAGGCAAGAAGGCAGCTCCACCCAGCCCAAGCAACATGCAGGGACCCTCATGGACCAGGGGCATTTGAATCCCTCGTGCCACCCCCCGCCCCAGGCACAAGGCTGAGCCGCTGGGCTACAGCTGAAGACACAGCAAGGGCCTAGCCCAGCACCCATTGAATTCAAGTGGACCCACTTCCAAAGCCAGGGCTGGCGCCCCCTGCATTGCTGTCCCCCCGTGGGCCACGCACACTGGGCCGCAGGGCACGCAGCTGCTGTCTGTCCCAGCTCACTCTTCGCTAAACTGGAGTGCTGCGGCCACAGGCAACGCCCACTGCTGTACCCTGAAGATGAGGGACCCCCCCCCCGACACCCGTCAACACCTTCCTCAGCTGGCTGAGTGCTGCTGGGCTGAGAGCCGCGCTCCTGGGGTTCTTGGCCCCCCTGGATCGTTCCTATTCAATCTGTTCCATTTTCACTACACAGGGCTGGGGCCAGAGCGCTGGAGAGCAGCCCTGTCTAGCCTGGTGGTGGGCCAGCGGGCTCAGCATGGGGCGGGGCGGGGGCATTCAAAGCCCCTTTCTTCTTACGGAGAAGGGATTTAAACCTGGATCTCCTGCCTCGCAGGTGAATGAGCTGCAGGCATTCCCATGTGGTGCTCTCTGCCTTTTGCCATCGAGGGAGGGCTGCTTTGCTACACAGTCAGCGAACTCTCCATGGAGAGCGGCGGTGGCTAGGAGCGGGGCCTGCAGCACATTTAACTAAAGGGGAAGAGCTGCAAGAGGCAAGATTGAAGTAGAACCCCCTCTCTCTAATCCACCGTGATCAGGATGCATGCCCAGGCTGTGGCAGGCACCCCAGGCACCAGCGCCAGCCCACAACATTTTGGCACCTGAGGCAGGGAGCTCAAATGACCCCCCCCCCCCATGCTCCCTCGCTGCACCAGCAGCAGACACAATTTTCTGCACTCTGGGTCCTAGCGGCACCCCCTACACAGCCACCTCACGGTAAGGCCTGCCCTGCAGGGCACTCCCCTGCTCTTTGGAGGGGTGTGATCTGGGGGCTGCCACCTCCTGGGGAGTGTCACTGGTGAGCCACTCCTAGAGAGCGTCAACAGCCTCTTGAGAAGGAGAGGGGGTCAGGACAAGGATGGCCCACCCCAAAGGATGGTTGCCAAGGAGGCAGGGGATCCCAGCACAAACCCCCACCAACTGGCTGAGGGGTTTGAACCGGGGTCTCCTACAACCCAGGTGAGTAGCCTAACTCCTGGACTAGAGCGCAGGGGTAGCGGAGAGCCTGGCCCGCAGCATGTTTCACTGGAGGGGAAGAGCCGCAACAGGCAAGACCGAAGGGGCACAGGCCCCCCCCCCCCCCCGCCACAGAAAGTCAAGGGCACAGGGGCCAGTACAGACTGGAACCCGCATGCCCTGAGCCTAACCCCTGGTCCCCAGGGGCAGCCTGTTAGCCCCAAGCACATTTAAGTCGTGTTTCCACAGGCAAGAATCTAGGACTGATCCCAGTAGGAACTCCTGCAGGGCAGCATGAGCTCCCTCTCTCCTTTCTGAAAACTTTCCGTTTATTCCTACCCTCTTTCCAGTCTTCTAACCAGTTAGCAGTGCAGGAGAAGGCCTTCCCTCGCATCCCACGAGTGCTGACTGGACCAACGAGCCTTCCCCGTCGAAGGCTTTCTGGCAATCCGGGTCCCCTGGATCCCCCTTGTCCACAAGCTTGGGGAATCCCTCCAAGGACTCTGGTGAGGCAGGATTCCCCTTTACAGAAGTCACATAGACTCTTCCCCATCACACAATGTTCTTCTACGTGTTTGACAAGTCTGTTCTTTACTATAGTTTCAGCTAGTTTGCCGTCATCCCATATACGGGCGCATGGGTACGTCCTGTCTCCCCAGGACCAGGTCCTGCACAGCATGCTGAGTGCCTTGCTGCACCCCTCTGCTCCACACCCTCCAGGGACCCAGACAGCAACAGAGAAATCCCCCTGCCCGTGGGAGACAGGTTGGGATCATTAGCCTCGTGGTTCCGCTAAAAGGAAACTGAGGCGCAGGGGAGAAGAATTGACGCACCCAAAGCCACATCCGACGGTAGTAGAGCTGTGAATGGAATCGAGGAGTCCGGGGCCTGGCTCGCCCAGGCACTCGCGCCCCATGCTGAGAGCAGAGCGCAAGTTCTGTGCACAACCCAGAGTTCCGCGGCGGGAAGATGGTTCACAGCCCCCACCATAACCCCACAGCCAAAGCCACAAAGAGACCAGGGTACCCGAGTGCCACTTTCAGGCACCCCTGCAATCCCCCAAACCCTGCCTTGGACATGCCCCAACCCTAGAGGTGCCTAAACTCACATGGCACCTAAGATTTTGCTCTCAGATTTCCCTGGGTCTTGTGAGCACAACTCTTGCTACCTATGTGAGCGCCGCCATGGCTTCTCTCACGTCTAAGCCCCAGCAGGGTTCTGACAGCCTTGCCCTGGGGGACTGGGTCTGGCAGACCCCTCAGAGGCTGGCTAACTCCACCCAAGGCGGGCTGGGAGCAGACAGCTTCCCTGCTAACGTCCCACTCGCTGGCTGGGATTCTCGGGCAGGGCAGGGGACAGCCTGGCTCAACTTCCTCTCTCTGCCTCTGGAGGGCAAGGGACCTGCCGCCAGCTCCCAGTACTTACTGGTTCCAGGTCGAATGTCAGACATGTCGATCAAGGGGCCCGTGTTCTGGATCAGAGCTGGGTGGTGCAAGGACACTCCCGTGCAGAAGCTCTGGGGGTTCACAGCTTGGCTGAACTCCGTGTCTGTCACGGGTATCGTTGCCTTATCGTCCCCTGCAAGAAGAGGAGTTTGGGGACTGAGCAGTGAAAGCGCCGCGTCGCGAGACCCACTTGCCAGTAGCTCCTCACACCTCCGCCTCCCTGGCATGGAATGGGGGCTGGGCAGAGGCTTTCCCAGCCCCTCAGCTTCCATCCCAGCTCTCTGGGAAGTGCATCGTGGGTGGTCGGTGAAGGGAGGGCTGCGGGAGGCAAGCTCCCAGCCCCACACCCCTTCTGCTGGGCCCCACCCCTTTCCCACCCTCGGGAGGTGGGGTGGCACACCGCACGCATGCTTCCCCCTTCTAGCCTCTGGAGTACTGGGGAGGGAGGAGGCAGGGTGTAGGGTTGCCAGATGGTTTAACCAAAAATTACTAACACCCCCCCCCCCCAAAAAAAAAAACACCAGGGAAAAAATTCTGTTGAGGAAAAAAAAAGGGGGGAAGACCTAAGTTGTTGAGGAAAAAAAAAAAAAACAAAAAAGGATCCCAACAGTTATTAAGCAAAAAAAAATTTTAAAAATAAAACAGTATGGCCCCTTTAAGAAAAGACTTTTTCCTGGCAGCCATCTTGTTTTCCTGATCCGAGCCAGAAGGCAGCTCCCCTGCAGAACCAGGTAAGCGGGAGTTCGGGGGGTAGGGCGTGTCAGAGGAGGTCTGGGGGGGCAGGGGCTGGGCCCGGTTGCTGAGTGTGTATTGGATTGCAAGGTATCTGATATTTTCACCTCCTGGCAGGGAAAAAAAAAAATCAGAAAATACCGGGCGTTTTAGGTGTCCGGTATTTTCTGAATTTTTTTACCAGACAGGAGGCGAAAATACCGGACTGTCCAGGTCAATACCAGACACCTGGCAACCCTAGCCAGGGTGTCCTGCGCCACACGGCCCAGCCTGGCCTCTCCAGCCCCGGAGCACCAGTGGAGGCAGCAGAGCATCCTGCACCACGTGGCCTGGCCCAGCCTCTCCAGCCCCGGATTACCGGTATTTCCCTGGCCAGACGTGTAGCAGGAGAAAGATTCTCTTCCCCAGGGGCCCATCTGCAGGTTCTCTCCAAGGACAGCAGTCCTTGGCCCAGCTCCCAGTGCCGGCTGTGGCTGCCCTCGTCCCCGGTGCAGGGCCGGAGCGCATCCCAGAGAGTAACGCGCCCAGCAGAGATGGGCAGGAGCCCGTGGGAAGGTGCAGCGTGGGCAGGGCGGGGGGATGGGCACCTGCCATTCAATCTCAGGCAAGAGCCTTGCTCACCCAGCTGCTTGATGCCCTCCTTGTCCTCGATGAGCAGCTGCACACGGGGAATGTCAATGTGCAGCCGGGGGCCCTGGGGGGGCCCTTTCACAGGGGTGTCAAAGCTCCGGTTATTCTTGCTGCAGGGGAAAGAGAAGCCAGTAAGTCCAGCAGCGCCTCCCCTTTGCTGAGCCGCCTGGGGCTGGGGTACCTAGCAATAGGGCCGTGGAGGGAAATGGCTCGGCCGTGGTCCAACTCGAACAGACAGCGAGGCACCACACTGCTGTTGCCACTGGGACCGTCAGTGGCGTGAAGCCCTCGGATCGCCGCTCAGGGGGTAGAACCGGGTCACTCCCACGCTCCGCGATCACCTGAGTCCAGTCCCACATGCTCTCATCCCCCAGTGAGCAGGCAGGACTGTGAGAGGAGCCAAGCCTGTCAGGGCACCAGGTCTATCCCCTCTTCCTCTCCGGGCAGTGTCCTGCCTGCAAGGTCAATGCTGGGACCGTGCCCAGACACCCAGCGAGGGATTCCAACACCCTGGGGTAGGGGGAGCTCCACAGGGCCCCTTCCCACGCAATATGCAACTGCTGTCCAAGCGGGATGGCCAGCACTAGCCTTGAGAAAAGCTCCTGGCTGCCTGGCTTTCATGCAGCATGAGAAACGGACGGGCAGACCCCTGGTCACTGCAGGTCTGACACCCCCGGGGGAATCCTGGTGCGGGGAACGTCAGCAAGCGAGACGGGCTGTTACAGGAGGAAACAAGGCCCAGTGTACCCACCTGATCAGCATTTCTGCCAAGCTCTTTGCATCTGCAACAGAAGAGAGAGACGTTTGTAAGTGAGTCATGAAGAGCTGGAAGAGTCTCTGTTCCCACTGCAGACTGATGCGTGGGGTCGGCAGTGTCCCTCTGTGAGAAGCCACGTTTTGGAACAGCGCTCTGTGTATGCTAAGCAGGGCCGTACACGGCATGTGCACAGACAGGGCTGGCAGTCACCTAGTGCAAGGTGTGTACAGTCACGCTGCCCTGCCCTCAAACTCCCTCTAACTATTGCACGAGGCCAGGGCACGGTTAGTTCTGTATCTGACCACACTAGTTTACTATTAAAAAATCCTTCCAGTCAATGAAGCTCTTGGCCTCCCCCATCCAACCCAAATCCTGCCCTGCTGAGTTAATGATGAAAGAGCAACTCAATCCAGGGTCTCAGCTAGCACTGGAATGTGGTCTTCCATGGAGTTTAGTGCTGCAGAGAAGTGTGGGGGTTCTTGTCCTCCGTCTGCTTCCCCCACACCCGGTACTGTCCCGGCAGGGCAGCTTACAGAGTCTCCTGTCAGATGCCATCGCCCCTGCCTGTGCAGGACGGATGCCTGCAATGCCTAATTAGCGCTTCCCACTAGAAATCTCCCGTCACCTGCCAACTACCGCAATGTGTGTGATGTTAACGGACCCCCGTCAACGTTCCCAGTTTCCTTAAGCATCTGTCTGTGCTCTGGGGGGCGGGGGGAAATCACCCCACACAGCCACCAGATGCCTGTTCCCAGCACCCTCAGAGCAGCGCAGGGAAACCTGCCCAAAGACTGAGTGTGCTTTCACGTGCCGAGCTGCAGGTGTAAATTACAAAGGCCAGTTGGGAACATGGCCAGCCAGGGTCCAACCTGCTAAAGCCCAAAGGTGTAGAATGGCACAAACCACATACCACCTTCCAGGAGAATGGCATGACGCTCTAAGGCTGGGGTAAAGTCATCGCCTCTCCCCTCCCCCCAGCAAATATTAACAAAATGGGGGCATCTCCCGTGACGTTTCCTTGACCCCACCTTGCTGACTCGGCCTGTCTGTTAGTGAGGGTCCTTCCTCCCACCCGGCTATTACTCTGGTGTGCACCAATACACACTTTGGGGCTGGGTCTCTGGGTGCTCATCCCCCCGCCAGCTGCCCCTGGGTGATTTAAAATACCCTGGGATCCACGCCACCAGCAGCAGGGCTGAGCAGCTTCTGGCACCACCAAAAGGTCAGCACCCCGGAGAGCGGAGCCCACGTCTGACTGAGACGCTGCTGCTGAAGGCTCCTTCCCTCCATCCCACAGGGCAGGAGCTTTCCGCCGGAACGTGCTGGCCACTTGGCCGACGGTGCGCGTGACGTCTGGTCTCTCGTTTCTGGGCCCCGGGGCACCCTCCCTCAGCTGCTGGCAGGAGCAGCATGAAATGAACCCAGAGCAGGACCCTGGCTTTTCACAGTGGTGTAACTCGCAGGCCCCCAACAGGCTTTCCAGCTGCAAGCCTGAATCTGTCCTGCCCTGTGCGGCGCAGCCGATAGCCAGCTTCCCTGGCATTGAATCGAGCATCTAATGATGGAGGAGACCGACTCACACAGAAGTTTTCCTCTAAGGCAGGGGCAGCTAAATCCCCTCCCACCGCAGCAGGCCGGGCTCCAGCCTCACCTCTCAGCCTCTTCAGACGCTTCTCCTTCCTCTTCTTGCGGATGATGAAGAGCAGCACCACCCCGAGCGTGGCCAGGATCACAGGGCAGGCGATAGTGAAAAGCTTCTTCACGTCGTCCCCCTCCCCCTGAGCAGATTTGATTGGGGGGATGGTGCCTAGGACAGAGCCGAACACACGACGTGGTAAGACAACACGCCCGTGGCAGACCACAGCTCCGGAACCCCATACAAGTCGAGGCCAGGCCGGGCGGGCGGCAGACAACAGCTTCTCCCAGCTGCAGAGCGGCCTCAGAGGGCAGTGGCGCCTGGGGCTGGGGCGGGGGTGTCAGGTCTTTTATTGGACCAACGTCTGCTGTGAGAGACGAGCTTTCGAGCTCCACGGAGACCTGAAGGAGCGCTCTGTGCAGCTTGTCTCTCTACCCTCCCTCACGGCTCGTGTTCCGCTCCCAGCTCGGGGCCAAGTACCAGAGCCCCACGCGATCCTCGCTGGGGGAGGGGAGCACGAGGAGCAGAGGAAGGCTTGGGGCTGTGGATGATGAATGGGAGCTGCACTGATCACCCGGCTAGAAAGTGCGGAAGGTGGGGTGGACGGCACAATGGAAGCAGCAGATTTTGAATGCTGGGCCCCAGGCAGTAGTCCAATGCTGGGCAAGAGAGACAAGCCCTCAACGCAACCCCACTGGCACTCAACACAACCTGTAGCTGGCTCGGGAAGCCAGCCCCAGCTCCCAAAGGCAAGCCGCGCCCACGGCCAGCCCCTGCACCACCCCCCACGCGGCGTCAGCTCTTACTGCCATCGTAGTCCAGCGTGGCAAACTGGGTGGTCTCGTTGCCGCAGCCGGCGCTGTTGCAGGCCTTCATCCGCAGCTCGTACCAGGTGGCCTCACGCAGCTCTGTCAGGAAGAGCTCGCTGGAGCTGTTGGTCCGGAGGCTCTGCCAGGCCCAGTTGCCCTTGGGCCGGTACTCCAGCACAATGGCCGTGATGGGGCAGCCCCCGCTGTTCCAGCCCTGCAGGTTCAGCCTGGCGTGCGTGGAGTTAATGTGGGTGAAGAGGTGCTGGTCCTTGCTGAAGGAGGGCTCTGTGGAGAAGGACGTGCTGTGAGGGCCTGAGGGGGCAGCTCTGACAGGGTCAGCTTCCCAGCCGCCCCTCCCCTGGCCTCCACGTGGGTGGCGGGGCTCAGTCCAGCCCTCAGTGGGAGCTGGCTCCATCCCCATCCCGCTCAGCCCCCTCCAAGCCAGCAGCCACAGTGCCTGCTGCAATGCAACGCTGGCGAGGTATCGCCCAAGCACAGAGCCGCCTGGCCGGCAAGTGAGACGACGCAAAGCGCCCCTCCCGCCACAGCGCCCAGGCAGGGGCCTTGCTGCTCAGGTGCCCTCCTGCAGGGGTTCGATGGCTGGGCTGCTGGTCACCCACCTGGCGGAGCAGAGCCTGCATCGCCATAACATACAACAGCCGAGGTCACTGCCCGGGCAGCTGGGGGGAACCAGTTCTATTGCCGCTAATGTGACAATGCTCTAATACAAGGAAAGAGCCTCTGGACATCGGGGGACAGGGCTCCCGGGAGCCGGCAGTATGAAATCCAGTTCAAAAGTCACACGCACCTTCATACACACTCCCCAACCTCTCACATTCAAGTTTAAGAGAGTTGAAAACATTCGCATCCAACTCTCTGGTGCCTCGCTCAGACAGGCTACGCGAAGGGGCAGCGTTTGTGGAACACAGAGATAGCCATGAATCTAGTCCCCCGATAGTTGAGAATGCAGGAGCGGTTGTCCCTCACTCGGTACTTCTGTTACAGCCCGTTGCGACAGCATCTTAGCTGAAGAGGACTGAGTTCGTTGACCGTCAGCCACAGCCAGCAATACGCTCGGCAGCAGATAGCCAGGTCCCATTTTGATTAGCACTCTAGTCAAGGATGCGAGGCCGATACGCTGACTTTGCTTTGCACCTCATGCTACGGGGGAAGATGCTAAATGCCCTCCCCTGAGTTTCTCATTTCAGCCAAGACAAGCACTCTGATGGCTGCACAGAGGGGTCACTGGGTGGCCCCTGCAGCAACCCTACAAAACCAAATAGCCCTGCGACAACAGACTGGGGCAAGAGGAGTTTTCCTGAGGCTCCTGCTCTGCCCACCCTTGCAATAAGGTAGCACTGGCCTTACGGGGCGCTCTCTGACCACCGAACCCACACCCCGCAGGCTCAGGCCACAGCTGCTCCTCACTGCAGGCTGCGTGGAAGTACATTGGGAGGGGTAAAATCATCCGCACCTGGCCCCACAAGAGGGAGACCAAATGTGAGCTCTGGAAGGGAAAAGCAATGCAGCTGGGGAGTCCCTGCACCAGGCTCGTGAGGCCCCAGCCAACGGCACGGAACAAGATGGAGCAAGTTGCCTCAGGATTCTGCCGAGCGGCAGCTGGTCCAGGATGCCCCAGGGACGGCCAGCTGCTCTGGAACAGCGTCGCCCTGCACCTCCCCCCGACAGGCTAGAACTAGCTCCGGGAGGGCTCGGCTGCCCAGTGTCCGAGATCCTCCCTCCAGCGGCGGCCTGCGCCAATGCACCCGGCTTGCAGACATGCTGAGTGAGGGACAGCCCCCTCCCTCCTCGCCCCGTGAATGCATGAAAGAGGGGAACCAGCGCGGGGGCCGGAGTCCTCCACGCAGCTCCGCCGGCGCCGGGCCCACAGACAGCAGCTCCCAGTGACCAGGCGGGCCCGGCTGCTTTACCTCTGCCGTGGGTCTTGGCCTCGATGATCTCGCTGATGCGCCCAGCCCCCACGCTGTTCTTGGCGGCCAGCTTCACCTTGTACCAGGTGCCGCACTTGAGGCTGTCCAGCTTGAAGGAGCGCTCGGTGGAGCTGATGAAGACGTCCTTCCACTCCTCGCTGTTGTCCACCGAGTACTGCAGCACAAAGCCTGCGGGGGGAGGGGGGCTGTGAGCACTCAGGCCAGGGGAGAAGGGGGCAGAGTACGGCCTCCCTCCCCTCTCCGGGGGGTGCAGCAGGTGGCAAAGGGCCGGTCACGGCAGCCCTGGCCGTGCAGGTCTAGCCTGCTCTGAATCGGTGCCTCCAATCACCCAGCAGGCCGCCGCCCCACCCATCTCATGGCAGGCGAGTACCCGCGGCGTCGTGCAGAGGGCTGGAGCCTGGCAGCACCAAGGCAGCACTGTGCACGGTGCCGCACTGACAGCCTCTGCAAAGTACAGGGCCAGCCAATGGCACGTGCAGGTACCTAGCCTGCCCAGCCACCCCCTGCGGGCACAGGGCTGGGGGCTGCATGCTGCGCATGCACCAGCACCACGGGAGAACCTGCTGCTCAGTGCCTTGCCCAGTGCTGCCCAGGCAGTCAGCGGCAAAGTCCTCCGGGGTCCCGGGAATCCAGAGCCAGGACACTGCACCGTAGCCCAGGGTCAAACCCCCATGATGTCTACACACCAATGGTGCGAACTCCGGCCTCAGGCTCCGGTTCCCCGCACCCCACAAGAATGGAGGGTCAAAACCTGAGGCCAGCAGGGACCGGGTGGGGTGTCAGGCCTTGTTGCTTTGCAGGGCAGACGCAGCCCCCCCTCCCCAATGGGGTGTGTTCTGGGAATCCACCAGGACTACCCCCCAAAGTGACTCTCTGTGTCCCTGGATGGCCAAGTTTGCTGGGCAGCCCCGGTGCCCCACAACGCCCCGTTTTGGGAGGGTGCCAGGTGGTCTGGGATGCAGGCGGTTGGACTAATGCAGTGCAGACCCTGGTTGGGCCCCAGGGTTCAGAGTTCTCAGCCGGGGGGTCACACAGGAGTAGGGCAACCGATCCCGGGTCTGTGAACTCGAGCTGTGTGGCGGGGGGCTTATGCTGCCGTGCACCCAGGCCCTACGAGCCCCGGCTTTGGGCTCAGAACAGACAAGGCTAACCGGCGACCCGCCCTGCCATGAGGCGGTGCTGCGGCCAGAGGCACAGACTCCAGGAAGGCAGGGTGGGGGTGGGGGTGGGGGTGATAATCTCTTTGCATCTAACGAGTGCAGAGCGCCCCCAGCGCAGACCCACAGGGCCCTGAGGCTGCATGGGGCTGCTAGTCAGCGGCCCTGGCCCGAGGCAGACGCCTGGATTGAAGCAGCACGCACGAGCGTGGGATGAACGCTGAGCGGCCGAGGGCAGCCGGGGTGCTGTAATCACAGGGATTAGTCCGGTGCTTGGCTTCTGGGGATTAGACTGGCCCTTCCACAGCCGCGCTGCCGCATGCGCTGCGTCTTCCCCCTCCCCGGCCCACGAGCGAGAGCCCTGTTTCCCGAACAGAAAGCTCCACTACTGGACTGTCCGGTGCAAGGCCAGACACCTGGCAGCCCCACTGACACAGGGCGGATCGCCCTGCCACAACCCGAAACCCACCCCTCCGAGGCGTGTGGCCGGCCCAGAGGGTGCGACCAGGGCACGATGCGTTTTCACCGCCCCACCCCCAGCAGCAGGGTGGGGACAGCGGGGGGAGGACTGTGCCGGTGGCGCCCCCGGCCACGCGTCTCCAGCCCGGTCCCCGGGGCGAGTTCCTTTCCATCCCCAGCAGCAGGCTCCGCAGCCAGAGCTGTGGAAGGCAAAGCCCCTGCTGACGTGCCCCCTTCAAGGGCAGCGTGGGGGCCAGCCATGGTGCTCGGCCGCTGCTGAGATTATCAGCACGGGGGCCAATCCATGCTGGCTGCAAGGGGGTGTCAAGTGGGGCTGGAGCCCAGCTGGGACCTTGCCAGGCCCCCTGCACACGCCCCCCACCCAGGCCCCGTCCGAGGGAACTCTCGACAGGGTTCTTATCCCAGATAAAATCACACGCCACGGTGCCGCCCTGGCCAGTGCCCCACCCCTGCACCCTCCACTCTGTCCCGCCCTGCGCCAACCGGCAGCCACGCAGCGCCAACAAGGGGCGAGCGACCAGCTGAATGCCACAGCCCTGCACTCGCCACATCCCCCCCTACCCTCCTCCGGGCCAGGCCTGCAAGGAGCCCTGATTTCCAATTCAAATCCAGCACCCCCTCGGCCCTGGCACACACCGAACGTGTCTGCCTGCCTAAATCAGACAGCTGGAGGGGGACAGAAATGGAGCCTCTTTTCTTAGATTGTTAAAATGGAGCAGGGACGAGGGGGGAGATTCCCCCTGATTGGTGATATTAGTACCGGGGTTTGAGGCTGGCTCGCTTGGCAGCTGGGGCGATGATGGGCATCCCCCCTCCCAGCCCGCACCAAACTCCTCTTCAGGCGTGTGGGGCATCTACCTTCCGGGCTGGCTTGTGGGGAGAAAGCTACCGACGCCACAGCCGTCTGAGCAGGGTGCGGGGACGAGGCAGGAGAAGGGAGTTTCCAGCTGAAAAGGCACCCTGCACTGGAATATAGGGGCCGGGGCCCGCACTGGAATATAGGGGCCGGGGCCCGCACTGGAATATAGGGGCCGGGGCCCGCACTGGAATATAGGGGCCGGGGCCTGCACTGGAATATAGGGGCCGGGGCCCGCACTGGAATATAGGGGCCTGCACTGGAATATAGGGGCCGGGGCCCGCACTGGAATATAGGGGCCTGCACTGGAATATGGGGGCCGGGGCCCGCACTGGAATATAGGGGCCAGGGCCCATACTAGGGGCCGGGGCCCGCACTGGAAAATAGGGGCCGGGGCCCGCACTGGAATATAGGGGCCCTGGGGCACACAGGCCCTAGCAGCGGCTGACTCTGCGGCCTGTCACTGGCACAGTTCTCCAGCCGCCCTGCTCCGCCCACCGGGATGGTGGCAAACGAGGAACGCTGGACCCCACTCCCCCTGTAATTCCCATCCTGGTGCAGGAGCCAGTTCAAAGAATCCCAGGGCTGGCAGAGCCCTCAGGACCCACTGAGTCCAGCCCCCTGCCCTAGGCAGGACCAACCCCAACTCAATCAGCCCAGGCAGGGCTTTGTCAAGCTGGGACTTACAAACCTCTAGGGATGGAGATTCCACCCAGTTCCAGCAAGCTGCGGGGCCTGGTGTGGGGTCAGGAACTCCATGAGAGCCGTGGGGCCATCCTGGGTCCAAAACCAGTATAAAAGCTTGGCCTGCTCCCAGGTGTCCTGTGGCTGAGCCATGCTGGGACAACCATGTTGCCAGTGGGTGCCCCCCCACCCAGCAAGAGAACCGTGGCATGGCAGGGCCCCGACCGAAAGAACTGCTGCGCTGTTTCCTTCGGCGACAAGGGATTGGTCAAACGTCGGCGCCTGCACTGGAGATACAGGTTCAGACTCCAGCCCTCCTAGGGAGCAGGACCCAGTGAGAGGGCAGGGCCAGGCAACAGAAGTAACCACAGCTCCGGCAGTTCAGGGTCTACTGTCCCACGTTCCCCAGTGTGCTGTGGGGCAGGGCTGGCGAGTACAGGGAGGGACATGGGATACAGGGGTAACAGAGGACAACGCAAGGTGCACCGTTCTGGTGCAAGCCCGGAACAACACTGCCTTGTCACCCACCCTCAGCAAGCCTGCAGCTTTCCTTGGGGTCTGCTCCCCACTTCCCCACACGGCTCACAGCCTCGACACAACACCCCCTTGGGCCCTAGCCTCTGCCCCTCCATCCTAACAAGGGTCGCTCTCCTGCTCTCTGCCTTGGGAAAAGCACACGACAGCCCGGCCCCTTCAGCAGATGCCTCCCGCAGGCCCTAGCAGGCCTGGGATTCCGGTGGCTCCGCTCTCCCCAGCTCTCTCAAGCGGCCTGCCTTTCGGTCTCGCTGCCTGGGACACAACGGGCCCTACCTGGCACCATCAATAGCATTTTCACCAATTACTTGTTTCTGCAACAGAGTGCGGTGAGTGTGGAATGTGATTGATTGGAGAGAGGCTATAAAAGGAAAGCCAGAATTAACTAGCTCCCTTGGGAAGCTGCAAGGATGTAGCTTCTGCCATTGAATGCTGCCTCCTTTCACATGATTAAGAGCATTAGGAAACACACTGGGTCCTAGATGAATAAACCTGTTACACTCCCGTCAACAACATGGCTTCAAATGGCTCTTGGGGCTTTATGGGGGAGTGAGGCAGGCTCGCAGACACACACAGAAGCGGTTGCGAGACTTCCACGAGGTGACTTGTTCTGAGCTGATCCCCTTGCTACTCCAGAATACGCACAGCAAAGAATTACCTGCCAAGTGTCTAACGCTTCAACCCAATCCAATAAGGCTCAAAGGCCTCACTTTCAGAGGTGTGTGGCAAGTCATTTGTTTTGGCATCTTGTGTAACGTGTGCATGTGTGCACGCATACACACAAGCATGAGAGCACGCACACACAACCTCACAATTCTAGGGAGGTTGTGGAATCTCCATCATTGGAGATTTTCAAGAACAGGTCAGACAGATACCAGTCTGCGATGACGTAGCTCAGCAATGGGAAGCCCAGGCTAGCGCATGGACCGCACGAGTGGCCCTCCTCCATCTCAGTGAGCCGCAAGGTGGTTTCCTGGGAGAGGGAAGTTTTGCTCACTGCGCTTGCGCACCTAGAATTTGCAGGGGTGCCGACTGAACCGTAGCAGCGCTGTGACAGGAAGCAGAGGGAGCGCACAGCTCTCACAGTCAATGTCGTGTGCCGTCCGCACACACCTCCCGTGCGTACCACTTTAGCAATACTGCTAGGAAAACAAAATGTCTTGCAGGCCACACACAGAACCCTGATGGGCTGCAGGCCACAGGCTGCCCACCATTGGTCTAGATGGTGTTTGGTCCTGCCATGAGTGTAGGGGACTGGAGCTGTTTACATCTTGAGGTTCCTTTCCGTTGTATGATTCAATAAATGATACTGTTGCTTTAACTGTAGGCTTGTTTGCACCGAGAAATTGGCCCATATAGCTATAATGGAATAATGACACTGTTACACCTTGGGCCAGCCTGATATGCGGTTGAGAACAGAGGGTACATCTAGACTACATGGCTCTGCCGACAGAGGCATGTAAAATAGGCTACCCGACATAGTCAATGCAGCTGATCATCGGCACAGCGCGCGAGTCAAGACGCGGATCAGTCGACAGGGGAAGCCTTTGTCAACCGCTCCTGTAAACCTCGTTTACAGTGAGAGCCCAGGGACTGGCTGCTGTACCAGGCAATGCAGGACTGTGCTTGACTTCACAGATGTTTCCACCGTGATCTCAGACTTTGGATTTATAACTGAAGGATCCCACATAGGACCACCCGCCACACACACACTCATCTTAACTAAGCACAGTACACAGTTACAGTGATTAGACACGCTAAAGAGTGAGGAAAGTGGAGCTGAGCTCATGAGTGGGGTGGGGTTCATGTCACTGTCGGTGAGTAATGCTGATGACTTATTGTTTCCATGGGAATCTTGACTCAACTTTATATCTATATGCAAATCTCAACTTTCGTGTTTGTTTATTTTTGCATTTACTCTCACTCATTCTTAAACAAAAATAGAACAGGAAGAGAGGCCCCTGTATGTGCGTCATGAGTCAAATTCATGAATGAATATTCAAAGGAACCCGGTAATGTTCAACTGGACACCTGTGTGACTTGACTGTCTGACAATATTTGGTCACAGGTACAAGTGCGTTTGTTTTACTACAATATGATCCACACACACACTCAACGACGACCCAAAAGAGAGGAAAAGGTGGTCTCGTTAAAGGAACTGGCATTATGGTAGCACCTAGATGTCAAAGCTGCTGCTCTCTCGTGCTAGGTGCGGTACGGACAGACGCACTGTAAGGCTTTGTCTACACTACCTGGAGGGGCAGAAGGATCTTGTGCAAAAGGAGTTTTTTGTGCAAAACAGCAGCAGCTACACTGCTTCTTTTTGCGCAAAAACCTCTTGTTAATGACATTGCGACTCATGCTAATGAGTCTGTCATTAGCGTACTCTCTGCTGCAAAAACCTTGTAGTGTAGACAAAACCTAAGAGACAACCCATGGTGTAAAGAACCCATAATTTAATCAGACAAGGCAGTCACATGGTGGGAGGGAAACTGAGGCACTGAGCAGGTCAAGAACTTGCATAAGGTCACCAGCAGATGGGACTACAACTCAGGACTCTCAAGTGCCAGCCTAGGCTCTATGCATGAGTCTGTTCTACTTTCCAGCAGCAGGAAGATCTGGGTTCTGTTCCCAACTTTGCTAGTGACCGTGTCTGAGACTATGAGCCAGTCCCTTTCTCTTCCTGCCCCTGGGTTTACCCCTCAGGGCGACGGGGCAGTAATACTGAGCCACGTCTCGGTGCGGGGGGTGCAGCTGGATCCCTTAGCCCTGGCAGAGCACAGAGACGCAGCACGAAGGCGTGAGACCAGGGCAGCGTGTTGTTATTAACACGCATGTGCCCAGGGATGCCTCATCCCAAATAGGCCTGATTCCACATTTCACTGCACACTTACAGCTCTGGAGGAAGGCCATGGATTGAGAAGCCTGGGCTAGTGCCCTGACACAATCCAGGGCCAGTTCAGGGCGTGACATGAAAATCCCACATCATTTGCTGCCGCATGTGGCCCTGCCTCATAAAAACCAAGTGAATCTCAGCGCTTTGGACTGAGTGTTGGGTCTGCCCCTCCCAGAACTGCAGGGGCACATGTAGAACCCAGGAAATTTCTGTGCCTCTTCCCCAGTGCCCTTGGCCTGTGGGCGCCTGTGACTGCCCATGCCATCCCTGCCCCTGCACTGCTGCAGCTGCGGGAATGTCGCGCGAGTCAGCTCGGTTCGCTAGTGGCGGCAGCGCCAGGGCTCAGCACAGCGCCGGGTCTCCAACAATCTTCTCCAGGGGCTCGTCCAGGGCACAGAGGAAGCTAGCAGCGCCCCAGCCTCTGCACCGAGGGCTCCCCAGCTACCACGCAAGGCGAGCGCTTGCTGGGAAGGAGCCCCGATGCCAACGGGCCGCCCGCAAACACAAGAGCTAATTCCGTGCACGAGACTCCAACCTCTGCAGGGGGCACGGCACACTGGCACGTTTACAAAGTGCCATGGCCCCTGCAAACTGCGCAGTGGCACGCAGCAATCACGGCCACACAGCGCAGCGTGAGTCAAGCTGGGGGGGCGCACAGAGACCCTGCCACACTTCTCCCTCCTTGCCCTCAACAGCCAGGCCGTACAAGGCTCTGCCACTTCCAGCTCAGCTCCGTCAGGTGGCACTGTCTCCCCCTGCAAAGCCGACACCACGGAGCTCCGCAGAAGGCAGAGCCCCAGACGGGGCATTACAACAGGCCACGGGCTCCTGTGCTGAAGGCTCACGCCACGATTCGCCGGGACAAGACACCCACCGGTAGTTAATTATTTATTTTTATAGGCAGCCTGTTTTTAATATTTCTAATCCAATTATAACCAAATTTATCAACGGAGTCCATTGAAGTGAAAGGCTGCTGGCTGGGGAGATTTGCTTGTAATTACTTTCATGCTTTTAATTAATTGTAAGTGAGGTCTCTGTTCCCCCCAACCCCATCTGCAGCTGCTTCAACATATAATTCATTAGATGAATCAGAGCAGAAAGGAGGGTTCGGGAAGCCAGGAAACTCCTCTTGCTCTCCAGCAGCTCTAGATCTGCTGGGGAAGGGAGCGGGAGGCAGGAGATGAGCCCTGCTCGCTCAGGGTCCAGGCAGCTACAAGAGCTCTCCTAGGCAGCCAGAAAGAGCAATTAGCAGTTTGGCTTTTGTAGCCACTTCACTCCCAAGATCTTGTAAAAACACTTCACACGCCATTTATCTGAGACTTGCAGCCCGTCCGCAAGGCTGGGAAGCGTCACCTCCTGGACCAGGGGAGCGAGGCACACAGACCAAGCAATCCGCTCACCCGGCGTGTCAGCGGCAGAGGTGGAAGAAAGAGCCAGGACTCCTGGCTCCCACTTCTTAGCCCTAAGCCACGGATGAAGGCTCCTTCTCAGAGCCCGGAACAGCACACTAGAGTCCTGACCCTCCTTTCTCAGCACCCAGCAGGGACCACTCCCTCTTCCCAGCCTGCTGCCTGCCCCAGACGCAGCCTTTTTACATCTGCGCTGCACACCGAAGGGCTCTGGGCTTTGTGTGGGAGGCAGGCAGCATGAATGACACAGCATCTCCAGCCACAACAGACAGGCCAGCACGGGGCCACACCAGAGTCTCCTGGGACAAGGACGCACACCACTGCACCCTTAGTAGCAGACTCAGCATTAACCTCAGAAGGCTGTGGGGCTCTCCAGAAGCTAAGCCCTTGCGTGCTAGCATCTGGAGCGTCAAAGCCACTAGCCCGTCCTTGCTCAAGACCCAGTGCCTCCAGCTGGCATTGCTGCCCCAGAGGCAAAGCAAACCCAGGGGCTCACACATGGCAGGCCACCCCCCGTGCCTCTCAGTGGACATAGCAACACCAAGCTCTGACACAGAATTTGCTACCTCCCCAGCCCTTCCTGGGAAAGGCGTGCAGAGTCCCCAGGATTTCTGCCACTTCCTCTCCTCCTTGGCCTGGGGTGCGGAGTGGAAGCTCTGCTGGAAAAGGGAATCTCAGCACCTCAGCACTGAACAACACAGCCCTATGTCTGTCCAGCCTCGCCCGCCTCACCTCGGATGGAGCTGCCGCCGTTGTCCCCAGGAATCCAGGCCAGCGTGATGGACGAAGCGGAGGTTTTAGAGACCGTCAAACGTGGCTGGTCGGGCGGGACTAGATCAAACAAACAGCATAAAGTCACTGAGCACATCTCACCCTGGAACCAGAGTCAGGCATCTGCACCTTTGTGGAGTTACTTTCAAATATACGCCCCATGCCCAGGGGCGACCTTGGTGCACTGAGTCCCATGTGCCCAGGGATGGCTCCCTAGCCTTTCACCCAGCCGGGAAGAGACACAGCTTCCCAGCTTCATCAGTGTGGAGGCAATAGAATGGCTGGACCTCTGAGATTCAGGATTTAGGGCCAGTTTACAAGATGTTCGGCAAAACCCCACGTGGAGGGAAATATTTGCATGAGAGGATTTTTTTGTAAATTCTGCATAAATCAGCATTTCTGGACATCCCCCTGGCAACCCAAACACAGCCCTGGTGTAATGCACGAGGCCTGAGAGTAAGGTGGGCCTGGAACAGAAACCAGAGCAATCCCGTCTCTCCTCCCTGCTGCAGAGCAAGCATCACTAGCCACTGGCCAGCTAGCCCCCCAACCTCCTGGCTTCTGTTGTATGGGTGCAGGGGCTCTGGCACTGGGCTGCTCTCTGCTCTCACAGGCGTCAGCCACAGCGCTGTGACTCCACAGCGTCCAGGGCGGCCCCGCGCACGGACACCCCAGGTAATGAGAGAGCAGAACCAGCCCGGCAGGTGCATTGCCGGAGCGCCACTCGCCAGCCCATGGGCAAAACTCACCCAAGTGTAAAACAAAACCCGACTGGTGGCGAAGTGCGAATGGCTTCGGAGAAACTGCCTACGCAGGAAACTGAAACACCTGCAGCTGAGGTCAGAGGCTAATCATGGGGCTCCAGCAGTGAGCCCCCAGCTCTGCCTGCTGCAGGAGCAGCCCCAGAGGCCGAGACGTGTCTGCAGAAAATCCCTGTCTGGCCATTTCCAGCAACAAGCAGACACGTCACAAAGGGCCACGTGGGCGAGGGCAGAGCAGGGCCGAGCAGGCCAGGCTGGGTATCCTGGCTGACCCTTACCTTGCACCAGCAGATTGATGATGATGGTATCAAAGCCCCAGGTGTTGGTGGCAGTGCAGGTGTAATAGCCAGAATCCTCTGCTTTCACCGAGCGCAGGACCAGCGTGCCGTTGGCCTGGATCATTCGGTGTCCATCCACGGCCACGGGAATGGCAGAATCCTCGCTGCAAGGAACAAGGCAGGCCAGCAGCTCATCAGCAGGAAGCCCTGCTCCAGCCTCCCGGCAGCAAGACACTCCTGGCATCTGGGACGCAGGCGGTCCCCGGGGGTGCCCCAACCACCCTGCCATTCCACAGGCCAAGGGCCAGGCAGTGCCCGCAAACAAAAGATCAGCCCTCCCGGGAAGAAGGGAGCTTTTCCCTCCTGCCACCGCCCAGAGAGGCTGCATGGTGGGGGAAAGGGAGGCGCTAGTTACCTGTCCTTTGTCCATTTAATGGCCGGGGCTGGCTCCCCCACCGAATTGCACGGCAGCCTCACGTCCTTCATCCAAGGGGTGGTGACGGTGCCGCCGAAGGAGATGATCTTGGCCGGGGCTGTGGGGAGCAGGGAATGTCAGCTGGGCTGGACGAGCCGCACGCCCAGAGCCTGCCTATCCCACCAGCCTGCACCCCGCCACGCTGCACCGGGGCTGGGCGTCCATGCCCGCTGACGTGGCAGGACCCACGCTGGGCAGCGGGCAGAAGGAGCAGCCAGCGCATCACAAGGTGCTGGCGGCGGTGAGTCCGGGTGACCAGGGGCCAACCCAGAGCCTGCACCAGGGCACGTGTCAACCAGGAGCCTGGACCCAGAGGGCACAGTGGGCTCCCCAGCCGCTACTCTGAGCTACATCTGAATGGCAGATGCCCCCCCAGACTGCTACCCAGAGCCCCTCCCTTCTGCCCCTAACCCGCAGGCCCTCCGCACCTTTCCCAGCAGGCTCAATGGTGACGGTTTCGCTGATGTTGCCGCGCCCCGCCGAGGTCACGGCCGCCACCCACAGCATGTACTGCTGCCCGCGGTTGAGGTGGGCGATGCGGTAGAAGAGCTGCTCGGGGCTGGTCTCGTACTCGCTGGGCGCCTGGCGGGGGGGGAAGAAGGGGAGGCCGTTAGTTAACCAGGACAAGATGAACCCCCCCTTCACGTGCCTCTTCCTGCCCAGGCAGCCTCCTCCGCCCAGCTCAGCCACAGCAATAGGCTGGCAACATAACCCTTGCTCACACAAACCCTGGCTTCAAGGGGCCGTCCCGGATTATCCTCGCGTGATGGCCACCATCTCGACTGACAGAGGCCACATCGCTCAACATGGGAGCTTGTTACTGAGCCTCTCCCGGGACAACCTATCGCAGGCCCACACGGAGGGGGCCAACCTCTCCCTGGGAGGACAATTGCCAGGGGAGTTTCCCAAAGGACGTGGTGGCAGCCCCAGCATTTGGGGCAGTTGTATGTAGATTATTCCTTGCCCCCATTGCGCTAGGTGCTGTACACCTACAGGACAGAGAGACTGTGCCTGCTCCTGCCCCAGTCTGTGCCACCTGGATCGCCCACAACTCCTGACCACTAATGTCCTGTCTATCGCAGAGTCCAAATCCTGGCCTTTGCACCTCCTCTGAGCCACCTGGTGTAGCACCACTGGCTTCTCCAGCCCTTTGAGGTACACAGACGACTCTATGGCCCAACTAACAGCACAGCTGTGGGGCTGGCATTCCCCCTACCTGGGGCAGTGGGTTTGGCCGCAGGGCGGCAGCTGCTCCTGAGGACTTTCAGTAAAAGTCAACAGTCAGTGGTCCAGCCCCTCTCCTCAATGTCTCTTGTCCCCCCAAGGAGGGAGGGTTAGAGCAGGTGGGCCAGAGAGACATGGTGTGCGTGGGGGTGGTTGCGCTCTGGAAACACACCAGACCTCTTACTCATATAGCTCACGTTTTGTATTGAAAGGGAAGCTGGAGACCTAAATCTGCACCCCCACACCTAAATCTGCACTGTCCCACCAGCCACATCCCCCTCCTTCAGAGAGGATCCATCAGCCCAAGGAGGTACAAGGTTAGAGATGAGAGAGCCACCCTCTGCTCCCACAGTAATGGGAGAAGCACTCAAAACAGCTCTCTCTCTCTCTCTCTCTCTCTCTCTCTGAGTTGGCTTGCTTGGCTCTAGCTTCGGAAAGCTAATTCAGCTCTGCTTGGCACTTCTCAATGCCAGTGTAAACCGGCTGGTGTCGTAATTTCTCCAGGGAGCCCAGCTCTAAGCCTCAGGAACAGATGGCAGCAACGGTGTGATGTGTTCCAGCGATATCACGCTTCCGAGGGCCCACGGTCCCTCCTGCCGCTCTACAGCATGAGCAGGACAGGAGCCCAGGACGGCCTGATCAAAGCCCCACAACAATTTGCAGCCAAAACCACTGACGCTGTGTTATGGCTCCCCTCCACCTCCCGTGCACCGTTCTTTGGCTGCCTGCCACCCTGTGCTGCACCGGGCCCTTCCAAACCCTGGAGCCCAGAGACACGTTTATTTAAAATAAACACATTCATAAAATCCCCCTGCTCCCAAACCCAGGCCACGCCCTCAACAAGCTGCCCCCATGCAGCCCTAAGTGCCCCCCTCTTGTTTTGCACTAGCCCCGCTCCCGCCCAGGGTCCTGACGCAGCGCTTGAAGGCTCAGTTGCCTTTGGGACATCAAACAAAGCACAGAAGAACTTGGAGCCGTGCCAGGTTTCCAGTTGTTCTCTCCCAGGCAAAAGGCAGCGCAGCCACCATGGGACACGAGAGAGCCGTTGGGTAGAGCCGCTTTCCGGGACCTTGCACTGCAGAACCGAGGGCGACTCGGGGCAAGAGGCATTTCCGACACTCCAGAGAGGGAGGAGGAGCTAAGAGAAGGGGATTTGCTCTGCTGCCCATTGGTTATTGGTAGCAGTGCAAGGGTGCACCTAGCCTAGCAGCTCCCACCGAGATCAGGGTCCATGGCGCTAGATGCTGTACAAACAGTGCGACAGGGAGTCGTTGCCGCAAAGAGTGTCCAGCCTAAGAAATAGACAAGCCGAAGGGCGGGGGCGGGGTGGACGCTGGGGCAGAGCTGGGATTTGAGGCCAAGCCTCCTGGCTGCGAGAGCAGCGCCTTCTCGACTGGGCCGTGCTCTCTCCCTCTCCAGGGCTCCCTGATGCAGAACAGTGGAGACACTGCCCCAGCATGAAGGAGAAAGGTAACAGACAGTGGCCGGACGGGGGGAGCAGAGATCTCTGCAGAGGGAAGGTGGCGGCTGTGAACCTGTGCTCGGACAATGCAGCCAGCATGTTGCTCCCCACAGGGGCGACCGGGAGAACTCCCGGGGAACCCGGCAGGCAAAGGCTACCAGAGATCTCTAGCTGCCTGCGAACGCTAGTCCTGGTCACCAGCGAAACCCTCCGCCGCTACCACTCAGGCCCTCCGCTTCACAGAAGCCACACGCCTCTGAGGCCAGGGCCAGAGGAGAGAGCGCCGGCGCTCACACCGTGAGGGCGGCGTCCCGGGTGGGAGTGAACCAGGTGAGGGTGCACGGCGCACGGAAAGCCACGGACTCTGGGGCAGCTAATGAGCAGGGACTGGTGCGGATTTCCTGCGCCAGAGGGGCGGGGTGCCAGGCTGGGACAGAAGGCACCTCCAAGGGTCACTGCTCCTCCCCAGGGGCCTGGAAACACTGCCCCCAGCTGTCAAACAACCAGGAACCACCCACCTAGCCCATCACTGAGCTGTCGATGGCTGCCCCATCACAAGGGAAGGGATGGACTGTGGGGCAGGGAATCCCAGTAGGTCTCCAGTCCATGGGATGGATAATTTGTGTATATATTATACACACACACGTGCACACACACACTGGCTCATATGGAAACACACTTACGTGTGCATGTGTATAAACACTGCTGCCATTCATTCCACAGAATAGAGACAATCACATATACACACACACACTTACATGTGTATGTGTGTATACACAGATACACAACATGTAGTGTATATATGCTACGATATATGTAAATATAGCCAATATACAGCTACAACTATATAAATATTATATTGTATGCATAATTTTTTAACCAAATGACAGTTTTGACATTATGCCAAGAAAACAATATCGGATCCCAGCGGTTTTACCAGTTGCTTTGATGAAAAGATTATGTTGCCCTGGAAACCAGAGGCTCAGATATTGAAATGAATTTGAGAAGGAGCTTTTGATAAGCACTAGTGTGCAGACCTCCTGTCAACCTCTCCCCTTGTGACGGAGGGATGGGACCCTGTTTAATTTTTATTTTAATTTCGGTCAGCTGCTGGTACGAGAAATGTCTCCTGAATTTGCCCTTCTGAAACTGTGCAGGGACGAGGGGTGGGAGGAGGGGTGGAAGGTAATAAACAGATGGTGAGATTATGATCCAATGCAAATCGTACACAAATTGATAAGAGGGGTGTGAGTGCCCATGCCAGGCATGGAGCTGAATTAAACCCACCTTCATCCACACCACTGGGCTCTGCTGCTAATATTTTTTCTTGGACAATTAAACCCTCTTCCCCAGTCTCTGCAGCAGCGACACCCGGCTCTGAGTCCTGCTCCAGCAGAGCAGCCGCTTTGTTTCAGATTCGTTGCTTTTCCTTCCCCTGGCATCAGGCTAGAAATGGAAATGGGGACAGGCGCTCCCACCTCCTCTTGGGAGCTGGCAGGAGATCACCTGACACAACTGGGCCCAGCCTGGGTGCGGGGAAGGGCCCACATGGGCATGTGCTTGCAATGCAATACAGCAGCCCAAACCGCCATACTGCAGAGCACCCCGGGACCCCAGAACCAGGGTGACCAGAGGAGATTCAGGGCAGAACAATAGTAGTTCAGGGACAGAGGGAGTCTGTGGGGTGGGGGAAGAGCCAATGCCACAGTGCCCAGAGCTCAGGGTCCAAACTGAATAAAAGGGCACTGTGGCGGCACGTCGGGTACCCCCTGATCCTACACCCCGTCTGCAGCAAGATAAGACTCTGCCAGCCAGTAGAATAGAGGGGTTTATTGCTCCTCCAGGATACAGCCCAGCACAGACGGGATGTGGTTATAGGCATCAGGGCCAGGATGCCTCAGACCCCTTGGATTAGGGGGTCCATTGTCATCACTAGACCTCAGCCCTCAGCTAAGGCTGCTTCCTTCATGTTTCCCAGCCAGCAACTGCCCCTTCCCCCGAAACCTTCCTTCCTTGCCTGCCCTCAACCAGTCGGACAGGTTGGGTCTTTGCCTACGTGGCCTTAGGCAGCCGTCCTGCTGGGCAGGGCTACAGGTACCGGCCAGCAGGGGTCACCCCCAGCCCCCACACAGCCACCAGTGGATACCTAGAGGGTGTGGCCTGCCCACTACATCACAGGCACACACAGCCTTGCCTCTAATGGCTGCTTGGCACCTGGACAAACCCAGCCACTGACACATGGACACTGGGTGTGAGGCTTCCAAATTCAAATATTTTGCTTTAGGCTGGGATTTCCCAAGGGAGGCAGGGGCCCAGCCACCACCTAGGAGATTTGGGCACCAATTCCCCTCCATTTCAAGGAAGGAGTACGAAAGGGATCTAGGGGTTATAGTGGACCACAATCTGAATATGAGTCAGCAGTGTGATGCTGTTGCAAAAAAAGCAAACATGATTCTAGGATGCATAAACAGGTGTGTTGTGAGCAAGACACGAGAAGTCATTCTTCTGCTCTACTCTGTGCTGGTTAGGCCTCAGTTGGAGTATTGTGTCCAGTTCTGGGCACCACATTTCAAGAAGGATGTGGAGAAATTGGAGAGGGTCCAGAGAAGAGCAACAAGAATGATGAAAGGTCTAGAGAACATGACCTATGAAGGAAGGCTGAAAGAATTGGGTCTGTTTAGTTTAGAAAAGAGAAGATTGAAGGGGGACATGATTGTAGTTTTCAGGTATCTAAAAGGGTGTCATAAGGAGGAGGGAGAAAACTTGTTCATCTTGGCCTCTGAGGATAGAACAAGAAGCAATGGGCTTAAACTGCAGCAAGGGAGGTTTAGGTTGGACATTAGGAAAAAGTCCTACCTGTCAGGGTGGTCAAACACTGGAATAAATTGCCTAGGGAAGTTGTGGAATCTCCATCTCTGGAGATATTTAAGAGCAGGTTAGATAAATGTCTATCAGGGATGGTCTAGACAGTACTGGGTCCTGCCATGAGGGCAGGGGACTGGACTCGATGACATCTCGAGGTCCCTTCCAGACCTAGTATTCTATGATTCTATGATTTCTTTTGGAATCCCAGCTGGAGTGTACCCCCAGGAGAGCATTTGGCTAAAATACAGCTGCATGCCCTGGGCTCCAGAGGCAGTTCTTAAGTGCAACAGAGTTTGAGCTGCTTACAGCTTTGCCTTTGGGGCAGGGAGTTTGTTATAAACAGAGGGAGGCAGGTGATTAAGAATAACAAAGACTAGGCATTCAAGTAAGTGAAGGAACTTTAGATCATCATGAAAATATTGCCAGGTACTTAAAAGATGAGTGGGGGGGTGGGGGAGGGGAGAGTAGCAATGAGTGTTGTGCTGCTGGGTTTGCATTTGGACCAGCACTGTTAAACTTATCAATCTTCTTGAAAAAGGGGTAAACAGTGAGGTGGCAAAATGTGCAGATACTACAAAATTACTCCAAATAGTTAAGTCCAAAGCTGGCTGCAAAGAGCTAGAGAGAGACCTCACAAAACTGGCAACACAAGGGCAGATGGAAGTCAGTGTTGATAAGTGCAAAGTAAAGTACATGGGAAAATATAATGCTAACTAGACATACAAAAATGATGGGGTCTAAATTAGCTGTTACCACTCAAGAAAGAGATCTTGGAATCATTGTGGATAGTTCTCTGAAAACATCCGCTCAATGTGCAGTGGCCGTCTAAAAACTTTAAAAAATCCAAAAGAACCCCAAAACCTAACCGAAGATTGGGAATCATTAGAAAAGAAATAGATAATAAGACAGAAAATATCCTATTGCCTCTCTTGAATACTGTCTACAGATTTGATCACCGCATCTAAAAAAAATATCTATTGGATTTGGAAAAGACCCAGAGAAGGGCACATAAATGATCAGGGATAAGGAACAGCTTCCATAGGAGGAGAAATTAACAAGACTGGGACTTTTCAGCTTGGAAAAAAATGAGTAAAAGATGGGGGAGATTCATTAGAGGTCTAGAAAATCATGAATGGAAAAATTGAACAAAGAAATGTTAGTTATTCCTTTGCTAACATCACACAAGCAGCTCACTCAATTCCATTAATAGGCAGCAGATTTAACAAACTATTTCTTCACCTCGTTATCTCTAGCCTGCATATTTATACCTGCCTCTGGAAATTTCCACTACATGCATCTGACGAAGTGGGTCTTTGCCCACGAAAGCTTCTGCTCCAAAAATCTGTTCGTCTATAAGGTGCCACAGGACTCCGCGTCGCTTTTGCAGATCCAGACTAACATGGCTCCCCCTCTGATATTTCTTCACAGTCAACCTATGGAACTCTTTGCCAGGAGATGTTCCCAGCTAGCCAGAGCTGCGATCCTCCAATACCTGTGGAGGCGCAGGTAAACATAGCGGCAGCAGCCCGCCAGGGACGAGCCCCGCGGGCTGCCGGTTCTTTTATTGCCCACCCCTGCACTAGACGGCACTCCACTTCCAGAGCTGAGATGGACAGAGCTCATGAGTCCTGAGAGTTGCTCCCTCTGTAGTTAGCAAGAACGAAAGAACTTACATTAAATTGTTGAGGCTAACCACTGTCACTAAAGCGACTTGAGAGACAACGTCAGACCATTAATATTAGAGCTGAGTGGGTCTAATATTTATTTCAATTTTATTTCTTTTATATAGGAATTAGATTGGGGTGAGGAACCTTTTATGGGTCGGGGGCCACTGAAAAACTCCACCCTACCTCACTGGCATGGCAGAAAGACACTCCCCCACCTTCCCTTGCACAGCAGAACCGGGGGCGGGGGGAGGCGAGTAGATTTTGTGGGGGAAAGTCTCCACGTAGCATTTTGCTGCACCAGCCGAGAGGAGGGGGAGCAGCAGTGTGTGGAGCTGCTTCCTACCCCCGCCCCAGACAGAGCTCATGGCTCTGGCTTCCCTGACTTCAGCCCATGAGGCTCAGGGCTCTGCCCTCTACAACAGGAACCCAGCCCTGGTACTCCAGCCCCATGGGGGGAGAGGTGTGGGGCTGGAGCAGCACTGTGGGCTCCCCAATGCTGGGGGGGGGGCGGGGAGCCCAGAGCCTCAGGGGCTGGCTCCAGACAAGCTGGGGGCTGGATCTGGCCACTGGGCCTTAGGTTCCCCACCCCTGAATTAGATACAGGGCGCCTGTCAGCTAATTGCTAAGTTACCTGCCAAAAAACTAGAGTTTTGTGTGTGTGTGTGTGTGTGTGTGTGTGTAGGGCGAGTGTGTGTGTGTGTGTGTGTGTGTGTGTGTAGGGCGAGTGTGTGTGTGTGTGTGTGTGTGTGTGTAGGGCGAGTGTGTGTGTGTGTGTGCGTGCGTGTGTGTGTGTGTAGGGCGAGTGTGTGTGTGTGTGCGTGCGTGCACGTGTGCGTGCGTGTAGGGCGAACGGAATCGGTCTCCTCCCTTTTGCTGCTTGGCTTGCAGTGAGCGTGCTCAGTAACACTACTGAAGCCGCTGTCCTCAGTCTTCCCCTTCCCACCCCCGTGCTCTCGGCCCCCCCATCAGGGCATGCACAGGTCGCCCCCCTCCCCCCAATCTGAAATGGTGCCCCTGGAGAAAGGACGGAGAAACCCCCAGCCCACGCACAGCAAGAACCCGTCCCACATGGACCCGGTGGGATGGATCCCTCTGGGCCAGCCGGGCTATCGCCTCTGGTTTCTCAGGTACGGCTCTGAGTTGCTTTCCGTGGGGTGTCGCTGCGCTGCCCGACACGGCCGCCTTACACTCACCTGCAGCTGGGACACTGCTCAGATATTTACTTGGAGAGGTTTGTAAACACAGAACATGAAAATCTATAAAACATGAGCCCACTGAGCAGCTTGTTTCAGACAGACCCGGGCATGGTAGATGAGGTGGAAGTGTCTGCAGGTAGCGCAGGCCTGGGGAAATTGATACCAGACACAAGGAGCCTGAATTTTCCCCAGGCTGGGGCAGGGCGTCCTTCAGCTCTGCCCGTTTCAGAATAGTCAGCAGCCTGGAAAGCGGAGAGTCAGAATGGGGGTAACAAGGGCTTGGGGCAGAGCTGGAGGGGGAGGAACGGGGCTCTCTGGAATAAAGTGGATGCCACGTGCCGGGGCTGACGGGCAGCTAACGTGGCCCCTGTCTGCTGTGCAAATGGCTCTCTGCTCAGCCTCACAGTCTTACCGAGGACTAACATATACCCCCGAACGAGCGTGCTCTTTCGCCCTCCCTCACACATGGGCACTGCCCCCTTTCTTTCTGCCCACAAGTTTCCTGCAAGCAGACAAGGGCTCCTGGCTAGCCAGGGTGCTAAACCCAAGACACCAGGGCCCGTGGAAGGAGTCACCGAAGCAGAATAAACAGAGACTGCTTCCACTCTGGAGAATTCCCCAGGAACAAATAACCCTCCCGCCCCACCGGAAGCTGTGCTGCAGCATCAGCATTGCTCTCACTCTCCCACGGGGCCGCCGTGCCTGCAGGCTGCACCGACCGGGGAACAGCGCAGGCGCCATCTTAAAATGTAACTTCTGACTTGGGTGCTTTTTAAAAGCACAAGCGATCCCTCACACCGGCGTTGAGTGTTCACCCCTAAACCACTGACCTGCCAGTAATAAATGCAAGGTGGAGGGCTGTCTGGGACAGAATCCACCCGTGCTACAGAAATACACGAATCCACCATACAAACGAGTGATTAACTTTACTAGGCAGGGCAGTGGGCTTCTGCTCTCACTGCTAAGAGGTGCCTTTAGATTATGAGCATCGGGAATGGTAGGGCCAGATGAGCCAGAGGCAATAAATGCAAAATGCTAGAGAAACGTTATGTCCCCTTCTATGGGATGGGCCATAGAGGATAACAGCCCACTACTCCTAGCTGCTAACGGAGTTACTCCTGCAGGTCAAGTGGTAGGTACTTGTGTGCTGGTTTGACTCGAGAGAGGCAGGTTCTTAAATGGGCCAGGAGAGACAGGCAGGAGAGGGAGAAGGGGGCCAGGCTTTCCCACCTTCACTTTTATGTGACCCATTAGCGCGTGTAGCTGTGGGGCCCGCAGGTGCTCTCTGACCCCTTGCGCACTGCGCTGAATGTTCCCCAGATCCCGCCAATGGCAAGCCCAGCGTGCCGGTTTGCCACATCCGGCGCTGTGCTGCTAGGCAGCCCCAGGTGGCTCTGTTAGCTGGGGGTGCACACGAAGGGTGGGGGGCCAGGGTGGGGGCTTAATCCCTCACTGCCAAGCACCTGCCCAACCACCCAGGCTCCCTCGCGTCCTACTCACCGGCTGTCCGGACCCGGGGCTGGAGCAGAAGATGGTGTACTTCCGGATGATCCCGTTCGGCTTAGCCGGAGGAAGCCAGGACACGACCACGCTGCTGGCAGAAGAGGGGACAGCTTTTATCCCAGCGGGGGGGCCTGGAACTGAGGGAGAAAGAGAGATCAGTTGAGACACGACCGTTTGAGCAAAGCCGGCCAGGGCGACCTCCAGAGCAGGGTGCGGATTCCTTCTCTCCCGGGGGGGCGGGAAGAGCCAGGGCGCTCTCCCTGCGCTCCCAGCGCCTGCAGGCAGCCACACCCTTGGAAGTCTTGCTCTCAGCGCAATTCCTTACAACTCGGCAGTCAGCACTGCCGAAAGTGTCTTTGAATCCTGCCCTGGCGGGGGTGGGGGAGCAGGACCCCGCTGGGTGCACAAAATGGAGGACAGCTATTCTGGAGGCTGCACGTACCTCCCCTGCCACAGGCCGAACCTTTCACCCTCCCATCCCAATGAGGGCAGATGCTGAGTCAGCCAGAGGGGCCACGGAAGCCAGTCCAGTGGTGGACAAATCCATTCTACTTGTCCCTTTGGGCTCAGCGCTTGACTGGGGAAGCAGGAAGCCCCCGGGTTGGGGCTTTCACAGAACCACAGAAATGCTGGATTGGAAGGGACCTGGCTAGGCCATCGAGTCATTCCCAGGCACTGAGGCAGGAGCAAGGAAACCCAGACCATCCCTGATGGGTGTTTGTCCAACCTGTTCTTAAAAAGGGGATGCCACAACCTGCCTCGGCAGCCCATGCCAGAGCCTAACGGCCTTAGCGTTAGAACGCTTTCCTTAATATTTCACCTAATTGCTCCTTGGTGTAGCTTAAGCCTGCTTGTTCTTGCCCTGCCTTCAGTGGGCATGGAGAACAATTGATCCCCGGCCTCTTTATAACAGCCCTTAACATAGTTCAAGACTCTTGTCAGGTCTTCGCTCAAGTCTAAACATGCCCAGTTTTTTAACCTTTCCTGGCAGGTCTGGTTTCCTAAGCATTGTATCATGTCTGTGGCTCTCTTTTCCTGTATGCCTGTGTTCAGGCCAGACTGAGACACGCGCCCTTACGCAGTAGGTTTGGTTCAAACGCATCCTTGTCGCTGGTGCCCTCTCGCCGCACAAGAACACGGGCGGCATTCAGGCTGTGACGTCTGACAGTTTTGCGCTCTAACATCGTGGGGGTTCTGAGGCCTCGTGTGAAAATCTATTTCCCGGGGGGTCATTTCGAGGTGGGGTCACAAGGCACAGGTGCTACATCTTGTCTTCAGCTCATTTCTACCCCGCGGGGCAGCTGAAATACCCCTGAAATACAGGCCCCACAAAGCCCTCGCTCCCACCTCCAGTGCAAGGACACTACCCTGCCCAGTGCCTGTCATCCCAGGATCACAAAGCACTTCCCAAACCACAGCCAGCCCCCTCACACACGGGTAATGCACAGTGCGTATCCGAGTTTTGCAGAGGGGCGGATAAGACAGAATGAGCTATCAGCGGAGCCTAAGAATCCCAGCTGCGGGCTCCTTGCTGGGGTCACTAGGCTACGCAGCCCTATGGCTAGGGGCAAGGAGAGCGGAGGTGGCCCCCTCTTGCATCTCTCCCCACAGACCTTTATTTGCAAGATGCTGGGTCTACTTGTGTGCAGGCACCGGCCTGTAAGACGACGAAAACCACGTAGCCACCTCTAACCGAGGGCAGCCCCTGCACTTGGCCAAGCCAGAGGCAGGAGGGTTAATTCCAGCTCACGCTCATATTTAGAAGCCGTGATTGGCTTTTAATGTCTGTTTCCTTAATCCACTAACATGCCCGACTGGCTTATCCTCGCGCTGCCCTGATGTGCCTGCCCAGCATCTGGTGCTTTCCGAAGACAGGCAGCCGAGGGAGTCAGGGCCCCTGTCTCCTATTCCCAGCCCAAGGACAGCACAGTCCCAGGAAAACACTCCAACTAGTTAATGGAATTAAAGTAGGCCAGGCAGACATGTAAATATTTAAATAACCAGAGCTTTTAAAAAGTGTTTATTTCGCCAAGTGCTGATGGCTTTGGCAGAAGGGGCTGGGCTTGGGTTATTTTTACTGCACTGTTTCTTATGCTTCCAACTCTCCCCCACAACCCAAAGCACAGACCTCTCCAGACCCGGCCCCCCACAACTGCCCTGGAGATGGGGGCGGGGGACTCTGGCACAAGCAGGTAGGGAAATGAGCTGGAGACATAATGATCCGCCCTCTGCACCCCAGTTTTCCCAAAGGCCCCGTGGCCCTGGGAACTGACACACTGCTCGCTCCGGTGGTGTCTGAGCACCCCCCAGCGCAGCTGACGCCGGGGGTTACCCTGCTGCACTCCCGTCCCCTGGGGGTTACCCTGCTGCACTCCCGACGCCGGGGGGGGGGTTACCCTGCTGCACTCCCGCCCCCGGGGGGTTACCCTGCTGCACTCCCGCCCCCGGGGGGTTACCCTGCTGCATTCCCGACGCCGGGGGGGGTTACCCTGCTGCACTCCCGACGCCGGGGGGGGGGTTACCCTGCTGCACTCCCGACGCCGGGGGGGTTACCCTGCTGCACTCCCGCCCCCGGGGGAGGTTACCCTGCTGCACTCCTGCCCCCGGGGGGTTACCCTGCTGCATTCCCGATGCCGGGGGGGGGGTTACCCTGCTGCACTCCCGTCCCCTGGGGGTTACCCTGCTGCACTCCTGCCCCCGGGGGGTTACCCTGCTGCACTCCCGACACCGGGCGTTACCCTGCTGCACTCCCGCCCCCGGGGGGTTACCCTGCTGCACTCCCAACGCTGGGGGGTTACCCTGCTGCACTCCTGACGCCGGGCGTTACCCTGCTGCACTCCCGTCCCCTGGGGATTACCCTGCTGCACTCCCGACGCCGGGGGGTTACCCTGCTGCACTCCCGACGCCGGGGGGTTACCCTGCTGCACTCCCGACGCCGGGGGTTACCCTGTTGCACTCCCGCCCCCGGGGGGTTACCCTGCTGCACTCCCGCCCCCTGGGGATTACCCTGCTGCACTCCCGCCCCCGGGGGGTTACCCTGCTGCACTCCCGCCCCCGGGGGTTACCCTGCTGCACTCCCGTCCCCTGGGGGTTACCCTGCTGCACTCCCGCCCCCGGGGGATTACCCTGCTGCACTCCCGACGCCGGGGGGTTACCCTGCTGCACTCCCGACGCCGGGGGGTTACCCTGCTGCACTCCCGCCCCCGGGGGGTTACCCTGCTGCACTCCTGACGCCGGGCGTTACCCTGCTGCACTCCCGTCCCCTGGGGATTACCCTGCTGCACTCCCGACGCCGGGGGGTTACCCTGCTGCACTCCCGACGCCGGGGGGTTACCCTGCTGCACTCCCGACGCCGGGGGTTACCCTGTTGCACTCCCGCCCCCGGGGGGTTACCCTGCTGCACTCCCGCCCCCTGGGGATTACCCTGCTGCACTCCCGCCCCCGGGGGGTTACCCTGCTGCACTCCCGCCCCCGGGGGTTACCCTGCTGCACTCCCGACGCCGGGGGGTTACCCTGCTGCACTCCCGCCCCCGGGGGGTTACCCTGCTGCACTCCCGCCCCCGGGGGGTTACCCTGCTGCACTCCCGACGCCGGGGGGTTACCCTGCTGCACTCCCGCCCCCGGGGGGTTACCCTGCTGCACTCCCATCCCCTGGGGATTACCCTGCTGCACTCCTGCCCCCGGGGGGTTACCCTGCTGCACTCCCATCCCCTGGGGATTACCCTGCTGCACTCCCGCCCCCGGGGGGTTACCCTGCTGCACTCCCATCCCCTGGGGATTACCCTGCTGCACTCCCGCCCCCGGGGGTTACCCTGCTGCACTCCTGCCCCTGGGGGTTACCCTGCTGCACTCCCGCCCCCGGGGGGTTACCCTGCTGCACTCCCGCCCCCTTGCAAGGGTGCCGTCTTTGGGGATAGCCCCACACAGGGAGCTCCCACGAGTGCAGGCTGATCGGCTCCCTGAGCCACGGTGCAGGGGGGCTGCTCTGATGCACCGTGCTGGGGGCAGATGCCAACAGGGGCATGTGCCGCTTGGGCACAAACTCTGGACCCAAGAGATGTTTGTCCGCAACTGGGACTGATCCTCCTCGGGCCTGGTGGCTTCAAAGCGGGGTCGCAGCTGCCCACCCCACCTCCCTCAAGACAGGTGTTCCCCGCGCACATTGCTGGCATCCATCCTACCCCCAACCTCCGGCAGGGTGGGACTCCCCATAAATCTGTCCTACAGCCCTGTGCTAGCCTCTTGCCCTGCACATGTTCACACACCTCACCCCCAGCGCGTGGGCCAGTATTCTCTGTGTGATGCAGGAGGAAACCGAGGCCCAGAGAGACGAGACCTGCCGGACGCTCCCAGCGAATGAGCTGGCAACAGAAGGCGGGAGTCCTGGTTCTGCTCCCTCCCATGCGTTTGTCAGTAATGCGATGGAGCCTCCCTTCCCCACAGGCACAAAGGGGGTTGGGGAGCTCCTGCTGGGAACCTCAGCGCTGAGGTTCTTCCCAAGCTGTTCTGGACATTTCCAGCCCTCAGTTACCCTCCAGGCCTTAGCTCGCCTCCCTCCCCAAGCAGATGCCTGGTCCCCTCCTTGCCACAGCGAAAGGCTGGTTGCCACATGGAATCCAGACCGCAGGAAAGCCAGTGAGAAAGGCCTTCTGGCCGAGTTTCCCTGCCAAGCAGTGAGGACGATGTGGTGTCAGTCTGCGTCACTCTAGAATCGTAGAATCCCAGGGCTGGAAGAGTCCTCAGGAGTCACCGAGTCCAGCCCTGGCCCAAGGCAGGGCCAACTGCGACGAAATCATCCCAGGCAGGGCTTTGTCAAGCCAGGGCTTAAAAACCTCTAGGGATGGAGACTCCACTACTTCCCTAGGTAACCCACCCCAGTGCTTCACCACTCTCCTAGGGAAATAGCTTGCTCCTTGTTCTGCCATCGGTCACTACTGAGAACAGCCTCTCTCCATCCTCCTTGGAACCTCCCTTCAGGAAGTTGAAGGCTGCTCTCAAATCTACTTCTTGGGTCTCACACTTCCCTCCCTATAGACACTTGCCATCACCCTTCTCCCTCTGCCTCACACCCCCAGCAGGCAAAGCTCTCACGTGTTAATGCTGGAGACAGCCATTTCTGGCCTCTGGTTCTTCAGCTCGTATCCCATCAAAGCTCCCTCTTTCCCCCTTTGCCATCTCTTCACCTGCTTCTTATAACTGCCCCTCTTCTCTCTGCAGCACGAAGTCCACGTGGCTCATAAGTCTGTCTCCCTTATACCTCAACCTCCTCAGATGCCCTTCAACTCATAACAAACAAGAACTACAGGTCGCCAATGAAACTAATAGGCAGCAGGTTTAAAAGAAACAAAAGGAAGCATTTCTTCAGCCAATGCACAGTTAACCTGCGGAACTGCTTGCTACAGGATGTTGTGAAGGCCAGGGTTTTAACAGGGTTCAAAAAAGAGCTAGATAAATCCATGGAGGACAGGTCCATCAATGGCTGTTAGCCAGGATGGGCAGGGATGGTGTCCCTAGCCTCTGTTTGCTAGAAGCTGGGAATGGGTGATAGGATGTGATTATTACCTGTTCTGTTCATTCCCTCTGGCATTGGCCACTGTCAGAAGACAGGATACTGGGTTAGATGGACTTTTGGTCTGACCCAGTTCTCATGTTCATCTAGCTGGGTTCTCTTCCTCTGAAGGGAAGGAGGACTGGCCACCAGCAGAGCAGGGCTGACGCTCTCAGCTCCTTGGGGTTAGATGCTCAGATTAAAGTTCACTATATCTGCATAACTAACAAACATATGCTTGTCCATAGAGCCCCTGACAGACTTCAGCCTGCAGTAATCTAAAGCTGTAAGGAGCAACTTGGCACCACATCAGCCAGTAAACTGATTGTCCACTGAGCTGAAAATATAGATGTATCAACTGCAAAAAGGACCATACAGAATCAGCAACAAAAGTCTGGTTTTTGATCAACACGACCCTAGCAAGTGCTGTGCCGCCCCAGGCTTGCCCCACCAGGCCCAGAGCTGCAACCCCTCCTGCATTTGTACAGCACCTTGTATTCCAAAATGCATTCCAACCCTACACAAAGGGCACCGCTGAAATGCAGCCACATCTGGGATGAGGGTGACAGCTGGCTGGCTAAGCAGCAGATTGTAGAAGAGAGAAGGCTGGGGGAAGGGATAGTTCTCTAAGGACTTCTGAGGCAAACTCCTACCTCTCACAGAAAGAGCAGCAGGACCTGCCAGAGATGGTCTTTAGGCAAGCCCCACACTGCATGGGCTCACAGCTATCTGCTGCCAATTGCAGGATCACTGGACAGAGGTACAAGCAGGGAGATTAGAGGCCTCCATGGAGTGAAGGGCTGGGCCCATGCTGTCATTTAGCAGAGTCACAGAGAGTTCACACCAGGCAGTCCAGTGACAGTCCCCAGACCCATTGCCTCCTGCATGCCAAGACTCTCAGCATGGCAGGGAGGATCATGCACATACAAAAGAGCCAAGCCCGGGCAAAGCAGCTAAGTGAGGGCGGATTCCTGCCCCTGCTGCACTCAGCAGCAAAGCTCCAACTGGTTGCAATGGCAGCAGGATTCATCGCGCCCTCTGTGGCAGCACGTCGGGGTCCCCCCGGTCCTGCAGCCCCGTAGCAACAAGAACAGGCTCTGCCAGCCAGTGGCACAGAGAGGGCTTATTGCTTCTCCAGGGTACAGCGCAGCACAGACGTGATGTGGCTACAGGAGTCAAGGCCAGGATGCCTCAGACCCCTGAGGTTAGGGGGTCCGTCGCCCCCCCCCCCGACCCTCAGACCTCAGCTTAGATTGTTCCCTTCATGTTTCCCAGCCAGCCACTGCCCCTTCCCGTGAACACTCACTTCCTTAGTTCCCTCGCCGCCCTCAACCAGTCAGACCGGTTGGGTCTTTGTCTACCGGACCTAGGCAGCCCCCCTGCTGGGCCGTGCGCCCAGGCAGAGGCCAGTAGTGGTCAGCCACAGCCCACAGCACAGCAACCAGCAACGTACTGACCCTACATCACAACGTGTGGGTGAGTCAGTGGGAATCACAGCTCACAGTGCAGAGGGGCACCGGGTTACAGAGCAGACAGCCCTCCACTACGCCACACCCTCCCACCCCAGGTACAGACACCTCCTCTCTCCACTAACATTCCTGAGCCAAACTCTGCTCCTGTCCATGTGTTTAGACTAAAGACGCCTCCCACGACAGCAGTAATGTAGGAAACCGCACTGCCGGCTCCCAGCCCCTCAGCCACGGAGGCCCTAACATTCAGAGCTGCGCCCAGATTTCTTGATTTAGTCCTAAGTAGAACTGTCAAACGAGTAAACAGAATAGCAATTAATTGAGAGATTAAAAGAATAGTCGCAATTAAGAGCTGGTTTAATCGCTCTGTTCAGAACAGAATACCAATCTAAATTTATTATAAATCTTTTGGACGGTTTTCCTACATTCTCAAATACACTGATTTCAGTTACAGAGAACGTGAAGTATACAAGTATTCACTTTATATTATTTTTTATTACAAATACCAGAAGAGTTACACGGCGACGTTGCTCGAGTCCTTAACTCAATTAGTTTCTGTTTTTCAGAACATAAAATGAGAATGTCCCAGCTTCATTTGAATAATTCCTCGGGGTGAGGGGAGCAGTCCACAGGCTGCCCCGGGGAGAGAGAACCACCTCAGTCCTCTCTCACTGCAGCACCTTGGGGCCAGATGAGAAGCGCCTCTCCATGGCCACTGTAGTTCCCACAGGCACAGCCAAGGGAGAGGTGCATGTCTCCCGGCTGGGGCAGGTCCAGGTTCATCTGCCCCCTGCATTCCCCAGCCAGAGTGAGGAGAGTGCAGCAAACTCTGCACCTCCTTTATCAAGGAGCGAGGGGGAAAACCCAGCAACGTTCCTTAAGAACCGGGGGGGGAGGGTGTGGCGGCACATCGGGGTCCCCTGACTCCTGCACCCTCGTAATGGCACGGACAGACTCCACCAGCCAGTAGAATAGAGGGAGTTTATTGCTTCTCCAGGATACAGCACAGCACAGATGTCATCTGGTTCCAGGGCAGGCCTAGGATGCCTCAGCCCCCCTTGAGATGGGGGATGCTGGGCCCCTAAATTCCAGCCCCTCTGGGCCTAGGCTGTCTCCTCCATGATACCAGACAGAAAACTGCTCACCCACTTCCAGCCCTGCCCCCAGCCAGGTCTGGCCTCGCCCCCTTCCTTTCCATGGGAGATACCTGTCTGACGAGTTTCGAAGCCCCCTTGCATAATGACTCATCCCCTGCCCTGCTGGGCCGTGCTGCAGACAGTGGAGGTCACTGACAACCCACTGCCCAGCACAGCAACCAGCAAGGTACCCCCACTACGTCACAGTTCTCCCCCCTCCGAGAGCGAACTGAGCAGGGTCACTCTGCTCGTGACCTAGGGAAGTTCGGGTCCTCTGTGTGGGAACCCACCCTGGGGCATGGGTGCTCCCCTTGACTCGGGCCGGCCACGGCGATGCCCTGCAGGGGCCAGCTTTCCCCTGTCCCGTTGCTGCACAGCTCCAGGGGGGCCGGCACGGGCCCGTCTTCGGTGGCTGTACCAGCCCTTCCACTGCCCTTGATCTCTGGCCTGGGTCTCTCTGGCTGGGCCCATGAGCCCAGCGAGCCTTTCCCAGAAAGCCAGGACGTCTTCCACCCCCAACGCTCCATCCAGGGAGGTCTTCCCCTCCCATAACTCTCTCAGCAAGCCCAGAGGCTCCTCTATACGGGGTAGGGGCCCCCAAGCAGCTTTCCTCCCATCTTGGGCTTTCCCGCCCCTCTGGCAGGAGTTGCAGGACCGGCAGGACCGCTGCACGGCTGCAAATATCCCCCGGCCAGTAGACGTGTTGAAGCAGCCTCAGCCGTGTGCTCCGGATCCCCCGGTGGCCCGCAAAGGGGACGTTCGTGGGCCAAATACAGCAGCTTGAGGCGATACCTTTGGGGGACGACCAGCTACCGCTGGACCCCCCATGCCCTCACCTTCCTGGGGGGAAGCCATTCCCGGAACAGGAATCCCCGATCCCACAGGAATCTCTCCTGGCCACCTCTCCCCAGGGGCTGAGCTGCACGGAGGCCAGCCTGGTCCCTCAGCCTCTGCAAGGAGGGGTCTGCCTGCACCGCAGCCTGGAATTCAGCCGCTGGGGCAGAGATCGGGACCTGCTCCCCACCTTTGCCTAGGTCCGGAGTCCCAGCTTCACTGGACCCCGTGTCCACTGCGATGGGACCCTGAGGACCCTGCCGGGAGTCCTTCCCTGGATCCAGGTTGCCAGCCCCTCGCTGGCTCTGGCTACGGGTGGTGACTAGAGCCCGCTGGGATTCATGGGGCCACTCCTCTAGGTCATTCCCCATCAGCACTTCCATGGGCAAGTGTGGGTGCACCCCCACTTCCTTGAGACCTTCCTTGGCCCCCCATTTCAGATGCACCCTGGCTACAGGCACGTTAAACGGGGACCCGTCTATGCCCTTCAGGGTCAGCTGAGCGTGGGGTAGAACTCGGTCTGGGGCCACTATGTCGGATCGGGCCAGCGTCACCTCCGCCCCCGTGTCCCAGAAACCCGTCACCTTCCTACCATCCACCTCCACGGGTACGAGGCACTCGCTCTGCAGGGGCAACCCTGCCCCCACCCGGTACACAGAGAAATCCACCTCCCGAGGGTCAGATCTCCCAGGGGAGCTGCACTGAGCATCCTCCCCCCCCCCACTCTGAGCTGAGGTTTGCCTGCCAGCCCCTGCCTCTGGGGCAGCCTGCCCTTCCCCCAGCCCCAGCCAGTTAACCCTGGAAAGTCCCAGGTCATGGGGCCTGGTGCACTGAGCCCTCTTGTGGCCTCATTGCCCACAGCGATGGCAAGTTAGGTCCTGTGGGCCCTTTTGGGTTGGCTCTGCCCAGGCCCTGGCTGGTTTTCTGGGGCACTGTTGACTGGTCCTGGTCCCTGGGGCTCGCCTCGGAGGTGCCTCTCTCCGTCGCTCAGCCGAGAACCGGTCTCTGCGCGATTCCCTTTCTCGCCGGGACTCCCGTTCACACCCGAACCGGCTCTCCGTGAACTCGTCAGCCAGCCTCCCGGCTTCCTGGGGGTTCTCCGGACTTCGGTCCTTGAGCCACAGCCTGAGGCTGGGTGTGCATGCTTCATAGAACTGCTCCATCATGACCAGCTTGAGCAGGTCCTCTGCGGTCTGGGCTCTGACTCCAGACACCCACTTGCGGCAGTATTGCACCAGGCGGGAGGCCAGATCCACATAGGTCTCCCGTGGCCCCTTCTGCACCCCCCGGAACTCCTTCCTGTACGTCTCGGGGGTCAGCCCAAACTTGTGCAGCAGGGCCTCCTTGACTCGGTTGTAATCCCCTGGCTGTAGGTCCTCCAGCTGATTGAGCACCCTGGCAGCCTCCTGGTTCAGTGCGGGGATGAGCTCCTGTAGCCAGTCAGCTGGGGGGACCCGTTGCAGTCCACAGGCCCTCTCAAAGGAGCTGAGGAACCCGTCTATGTCACCCACGTCCTTCAATTGGGCCACCACGAGCTTCTCCAAGTGTCTGGCAGCCGGGGGCCTTTGGGGCCCATCCGCACTTGGCGCAGCCGGGGCCCTAACGCTTCTCCGCTCTGCCATGGCCAGCTCATGCTGTCACTGCCTCTCTCGGTCCTGGACTTCCAATTCCTTCATCTGCAGCTGGATCTCCAGCCGCCGCAGCTCCGCTGGGCTGGACCCTCCCCTGGGCGGACTACGGTTTGCAGGGTTCCCCTGGGAGGCTGTCCGGTCTCTCCTGTGGGTTCCAGTGCTCTGCCCACCCTCAGAGCCTGACACGCTCCCGGGGGGGGTCTGGCTGCTCCCCACTGGGACAGGATCCCAGCCCTGTGGCTGGTCATTCTCTTCCAGCCGGGCAATCAGCTGGGCCTTGGTTGCGCTCCACACAGGCAAGCCCCTCTCTCTGCACAGCTTCACCAGCTCTGCCTTCAGGAGTTGGGTGTAGGCCATCTCCCCGCTGGTCCCCTCGGTGCAGACTCACCAGTCTAGTGCTGCTGCGCCCCACGATTCTCAGGAACCGCTTCGCTCTGTCTCCAGCACGCCTGGCTCTAAGGCCCTTGCTTCTACTGCGCCTTGTCACTTGCTGCTGGGAGCTCCATCCGCGGGGTGGAGTGCATCCCACTCCTGACACCACTGTGGCGGCACGTCGGGGTCCCCTGACTCCTGCCCCCCCCGTAATGGCACGGACAGACTCCACCAGCCAGTAGAACAGGGGGAGTTTATTGCTTCTCCAGGATACAGCACAGCACAGATGTCATCTGGTTACAGGAACCGGGCCTAGGATGCCTCAGCCCCCCTTGAGATGGGGGATGCTGGGCCCCTAAATTCCAGCCCCTCTGGGCCTAGGCTGTCTCCTCCATGATCCCAGACAGAAACTAACTCACCCACTTCCAGCCCTGCCCCCAGCCAGGGCTCCACTCCCCTCCTTCCCATTGTTCCGCTCCATGGGAGATACCTGTCTGACGAGTTTCGAAGCCCCCTTGCATAATGACTCATCCCCTGCCCTGCTGGGCCGTGCTGCAGACAGCAGCCAGTGGAGGTCACTCACAACCCCCTGCCCAGCATAGCAACCAGCAAGGTACCCCCACTACGTCACAGGGGGTGAGAGAAGCTCCAGGCCCCCTGCCCTCTCTAAAGAGCTTCCTAGATAGCCTCAGGATTGGGAATCCACACGTTAGACTGACCAAGGCCCAAAAGCCCCCCGGCTGGCACACGCTGACAGGGCAGAGGTGCAGGGCAGGAAAACCAGGGGAGGTGACTGGCTCTGACAGGGCGAGAGGGGCCAGATGGCAAAACCAATGAAGTGGGCTGAGCTGACAGGGCAGGTGGCACTAGGCGGGAAGGCACAGAGATGAACTGGGCTGACTGGCAGGAGGCCTTGGGCGGGAGAACCACTGAGGCGGCTGAGGAAAGCCCAGAGGTGGCTCGTGCGCACTGAGCAGAAGGTGCCGAGTGGGATAAACTGGTGGTGGCTGGTGCTGACAGGGCGAAGGCCGAGGGTGGGAAAACCACTGAGGGCTGCTCTGTGTGACAGGGCAGGAGGCGCGGGATGGGAAATCTGAGGTGGATTGTGCTGGAGGGGGGTGTGAGGGGCCAGGGGTGGCTGGCACTGGCAGGGCAGGAGGGTGTAGAGGAAACACTAAGGTTAGTGGAGCTGACAGGATGGAGGAGTCAGGCGGGAAATCCCAGAGGCGGTTCGTGCTGGCAGGGCAGGAGGGGCTCAGTGGGTGAAGCCTGCAGGTGCTTCCAGCTGACCAGTTAATGGATGGGGAAGCCCAGAGGTGGGCTGCACTGCCAGGGCAGGAGGCACTGGGGAAACAAGTGCAGTGGCTTGTGCTGACAGGGCAGGAGTGGAGGGTGGAAGAAGCCCGGAGGGGTCTCCAGTTGACAGGGGCAGGCACTGGGTGGGGAATCCAACTAAGGTGAGTTGAGCTGATGTGACAGGGTAGAGCACTGGGCAGGAAAACCACTCGCGGTGGCCAGCGCTGACAGGGCAGGAGGTGATGGTGGGAGAAGCCCGGAGGTGGGACCAGCCGATGGGGCAGAAAACTCTGAGCAGGAAAACCACTGCAGCGGGTTGTGCTGACAGGACAGGAGGGGCAGGAAACCAATGAAGTGGGCTGAGCTGACAGGGCAGGTGGCACTAGGCAGGAAAACAGAGATGAACTGGGCTGACTGGCAGGAGGCCTTGGACGGGAAAACCACTGAGGCGGCTGAAGAAAGCCCAGAGGTGGCTCGTGCGCACTGGGCAGAAGGGGCCGGGTGGGAGAAAATGGAGGTGGCTGGCGCTGACAGGGCGGAGGGTGGGAAAACCACTGGAGGCAGGTACGGGTGACAGGGCGGGAAATCTCCACGGTGGGTTGCCTTGACTCGTCTGAAATAACTGAAGGGGAAAATCACTGAAGTGGCTTGTGCTGACAAGGAAGGAGGGCCCGGCTGGGAGAAACTGGGGCGTGGGCCATGCTGACTGGACAGGATGGCAAAATCACTGCAGAGGATTGTGCTGAGCGGGAAAGGGGGCCCCTGGGGGGGGGGAAATAATGAAGAGGGCTGAGCTGATGAGGCAGATGTCCCTGGTTGGAAATTTACTGGGGACAGCTGATTCTGACAATACAGGAGAAGCGAGAGAGAGAATGAGGGAGATCGCGCACACAGCGCAGAGGGGTAGGAAACAGTGTAGAGGAGAATTCTATATGGAATATACTTGAAAAAAAAAAGAATGGAGGCATGACAAAAACTACTGGGCAGGAAACTACTAAAGCACTTTACAATGACTGGAAAAAAAGGTCCAAAGTGGGAGATACGTGTGCAGACTTGAATTAACTGGGCAAAAAGATATTAGGCAAGAAACCTCAGACCATTGAGGAAGAAAAAAAAGAAGTGACTAGGTCTATTGCAAGATCTCAGACTTTCTTGACAAAGATGAGCTGAAACATAGGAGTGGGGGAAACATCAGAAAGGAGTTATACATCACAATTACACTCAAAGTATCTTGTATGCATGCTGTGTACAGAGTAAAAAAAAACCTCCCTCCCCTCTCTGGCTTTCTCTCTCTTTCTAGCAGCTCAGGACAAATTGCACAAAAGGACTCACGCAAGAAGGAAACTGCTGCAAAAGTGAAGAAAAAGTCACTGGAAAAAGATGCACACACCGCCCTCCCCTGCCTCCGGACCGACGGCTTGGCCTTGCCACCTCTCAGGTCTTATTCTTCTTTCGCTTAAACTAGTGGAGCCTTTTTGTGCCTGTGTCTGAATGACACCCCACCCTGCCCGCCACTGAAGCAGAGTGAAGAGTCTGTTTGTAGTAGACACTGGAAATTCCTCAAGTGCCGTTTTGACTTGTCTTTCTGGAGATTTGAAGGGAAATTTTATCTGGGACCCTTCCAGCGTTCCCGGAACATGGCGTGGTGAAGGAGCAGTTTTAAGAGGATTCACCCCTTTTCTCAACACCGCCCTAGTCTCGCCACACTATCGAAAGGCAGCGCAGTTTAATTGTCCACATAGGCAGCGCGAGTGGAGCTGACTGGTGAGAAACTGAGGAGGTATCTCTAACTCCATGCGGCTCCCATACTGCAGCTGAGGGGAGCAGGCCAGCTAGGAGCTCTGGGATTCCTGGGTTTCCTGTCTCTGCCAGCCCAAGAGTTAATGTACTTCCTTCCCACTGTGATGACTATACAACTTGGGTTTGCCTACAGGCCATGGTATATTTTAAATAGAAATAGAGCCGCCTTGAATATTTTACATAGAAAGGCGGGGTAAAAATATTTAAATAAATAAACATAAAATGGTGTTGCAGCTGTGTGGCAGGGGGACTATCTGGGGCAAGGCTGTCTCCCTCCGTCCCAGAGAGGGGACAATTCCTATAAATTGGAGGCCGAACTCTGCTCTCCCTGACCCCCGTATGAAGCTACAGTTCCTCCACTGGCTGTCTGGGAGCAAGCAGGTGAGCACAGTGCTCTGATCTGTGAATTTCACTTCCCTCGTCAGAGATGGAGGCACCAGAATGGCAGGCTGAGCAGCGCCTCCTCTCCAGTGCCTAGTGCCAGGAAGGGCAGAGCTCCCTAGTGGATCATTAGGCAATAGCCTGCCATGGGTGCTATGCGTCCCAGCACTCAGCTGTTTGCTTACGCCTGGGTTCAGGAGGGTGCGTCCCTCGATAGCTATTGGGAAGGAGCCACCACAGATGCTCTGCCCCTGCCTCTGCCTCTGCCTCTGCCCCAGTGGTAAGCAGCCAGCAAGGGCAGCTGGGTTGCAGCAGAACCGCCAGGTTGGCTATGGCAGTTGGCTTGCCCTGAAGCCCAAGAGCTGTAGCAGCTCAATGCAACATGCCCATGGAGTCTCTGTCTCCCTGTACCCCTTGCTGCACTCCCTGCTTCTGCCCTGCACCCAGCCAAGACCCTGCCCTGCTCTCCGCCTTGTCCCAGTCCTGTCCTAGCTTCACTCCTGCCACGGAACCAGCCTTGCTCCTGCTCTCTTCCCTGCCTCCAGGTAATGTGATTCGGACCCTTGGCTCTGATTCCTGGCTCCAATGCATTCTTGAGCCTTAGCTCAAGCATTTGGACTCTAACTATTAGACCTGACTGCCTACAACCCCCTCTTCTGACAGTGGCATAGCTGAATGTTTCAGCCATGCCACCATCTTATACTGTTTGAACCCCCAGGAGCTCAGCCTCTGATACCTTGTGGCAAGGAGTTCCACATGTTACTCTTGCACTGTGCAAAGAAGTGCTTCCCTGTTTTGGTTGTAAATTTCTTCCCTTTCAGTTTTAACAAATACCCTATTGCCCGTCTATTAGGAAAAAGGATGAACAGAAGTGTCTAGTGTACACCACTTCTATCTTATCTCTCTGAACTGATCAAAGATCTCTGGTTGCTAGTTATTTCCACTGCCCATCTCAAACCTTTCTGCCTGCACTCTATGCATGGTGAGATCGGGTGACTAGAACAGGGGACAGTACTCCAAAACCACCATTTCCTAAGATGTAGGTTTCAGTGTCAAAGGTTCTACCCATTTCTTATGCATCCAAAAAATTTATCTTTTTCTATTCAGATAAGAAGGGTGGATGTGGATCCATGCATCTGTAAATGCACACACACACACACACACACACACACACACACACACACAGGCTCAGGTTTTGGTGTGAGTACCTACCTGGGAGGGGGCACACCCTTTCTCTAACAGAGCTGGGCTCACACAGCACTAACTAGACTGGCCTGGAAGGTTTGCTCTGCTGGAATGGAGGAAGCTGAAAGAGGAACGTCTATTGCAGGAAGGCTGGTGGCTGCAGAGACAGACCAACCTAGACTCAAGCGGTTCCCAACTTTTTCCAGATGGGGACCCATTTTGACAATTCAGGAAGACTTGGTGACCCAGGGCAATTCAAACAATGTGTGAATGGCTCCTTAAGAGCCACCTGGGAAGACACCTGGTGACCCTTTTGAAATGTAATGGCGACCCATATTTGGGTCCTGACCCATAGGTTGGGAAACCCTGGAGAGGAAGACAGTCCTTACTGTGCCTGAGACTGCTTGGAGCACATATAAGGTGGGAGCGATGAAGAGGAGGAGCAGGAGAAAGTCCCTATCTGAGCACAGATCCTATAACCCTCCCAGAAGCTTAGCCCCAAAAGGCAACCGGAAGTCTGCCCAAGTGGCCGCCTTCGTCTTTTTCCTTTGCTCTGATTCTCACCTACTCGGTCCAATCCTTTGAGAGTCCTAATTTGTCATTCTTGATTCTGTGGCCTGGGAATATCTTGGCTGTTTTATTCATTGCTAATGACTCACTCACAGCTGAATCTTCTTAATTCTAATTAACACGTGTTAATAGTCTATCAGCCAAGGAAAGGGGAGCACACACAGGTGCTAAAATCCATAACGTCCCCCCTTTCTCTGGTAGCAGCAGTGGCTGTGGCGAGCCAAACCTCTGAGCTAAGAGCAAGGTGTGCCGCATCTCTTGGAGGGAGGGCTTGCTATATAACTATCCAACTCAGACCCAAGCGTGCTGCTTGGGCTGCAGTTCCCTTATGAAGGACACGGGAAGGAATCAACTGCTCAGAGGCAGCAAATGTGGAGGGATCTCGAACAACGGCCGGGATGTAATCGCAGCTGCCCCCAGCTGAACTGAGTGCCAATCACTCCCCAGCGCTCCTCAGCAGTTGGCAGGGACAGACAGACACCCCGCCTGACATCCTCTCCCTGTCTTGCACTCAAGCCTTCCTGCGGGATACCCCGGCTCTCCAGCCCGATCTGAGCTGGGAGGGACAGATAGGCTAAGGGCACCCGACATGCGCCCTGAGGCATTAGAAACAACCCCCTGCAAGGAACAGAGCAGGGGAGGAGCCGAAAGCAAGGAGAGTGCCTGCTGTGCCTGCCTGCACTCCCCTAGCGGGCTCCGGATCAGCACCTGTGATATTTTGTGGCATCTCACTGGAGGGCCCTGTGCCCCACTGTCCTTGGGAGGGTGGGCTTCCCGTATCCTTCCCTGGGACTGGCCCAAACCACCCAGCCACAAGAACGTTCAGCTCAGCCTGAGTCCCCAGGTCCCACTGGCTGGGCGCAGTCAGGGCCAGCATCCTGTTCCACACTGGCCAGAGGGCTGGCACAGTGGCGGGGGAGGGACCCCAGCACAGCGGGCACTGGGCTAGCCAGCATGATCTTGGGCTGGGCTCCTCAGCTGGAGAAGACCGGAGCTGGGCAACTGAGTCAGCATTTGCCCCGGGACACTGGCTGGCGTCACTGGTAGGGGCAACCTTCTCCTCGGCTCCTGAGTTCAACAGGCCCTTGACAGCCCTGCTCAATATCATCTTCCCCCCGCCACCTCTGCTGCGTTGGCATCCCCTTGCAGCATCTGGCATGTCCTGCCCCAGCTGAACAAACAGCCCACGCCCCCCTACGCCATGCCCCAGCTGCCCCCGCTTCTCCACCGTACCAGCAACCCTTTTGCCCTCCCCCCACCTGCGACACCCTCTTCTCTCCTCCCAGGGGGCCCCACCGTGCTTGAGCGTCACTCACTGTCCTCCTTGGTCTGGATGTAGAGCACACTGCTACGGACCCCGTCACCGGCCTGTGTGTACGCCAGGACCTGCACGCTGTAGTTGGTGAACTTCTCCATCCCCCGCAGCTCCACACGCTCCCGCGTGGTGGTGATGTTGTGCATCTCCCCCCACTCTGCAGGGGAAACAAACCGGGGGGCTCAGGACCAGCCTGCTGCTTTGCTCCTGACAGTCACAGGCAATGTTCCCTCTGAGCTGCAGGGCGGCAGAGCTCCACCGGTGATTAATCAGCCCCTCCTGCTCAGGGAGCCCTGAGCCTCTGACTGGGCAGGGCTGATCAACCGCCTGGGAGCTGCTGCCGCCCAGCGTAGAGGGAACACTGGGCCCGGGGGTGTGGCCTGGCCCCCTTGGCAGGACTAGTGTGTGCTCCTGCTGTGCGCGTCTGAGCCAGGCACGACGATCGCTTGTTGCTTTCAGGCCAGGCAGAGGGACAGGGAAGCCAGCTGGGTCACAGCCCACATTACCCACCCATCTGGGCAGTTATTCCTGCAGCTTCTGGGCCCAGCTTCCGATCTGGGGGCTCACGGCTTGGAGATTCCCAGCCTTCCCAGGGGCTACGAACACACAAACCTGCCACCACAGAAGCCTCAAAAGCCAGTGCGGCCTTGGGCTCTATTCTGCCACGCGACAAGCACAGGGTCCTCCTGATATCCTGGCTCTTTAGGGCCATTTCCGCCGTCACTGAAAAACCCGTCGCACAGCAGACTTGGCTGCGGACAACAATAGCAGGGGCCTTGAAGGCCAGGTGCTAAGTGGCGCCGCAGCTTTGTGTGTAGATGAGGTGGGAGACACACCTGGGGCTCATGGCTCCAGCGATCTAGCCAGGCTCTCACCTTTGTGTAACATTTCCAAATTAGGGGAGTAGGAAACAGAAAGCAAAACCAGCTGAGCCCTCACCTCCGTCCATATAGAGAGACCAGAAGATGACCCTGTACCCTTTGAGCACGCCATTCAGGGTACTGCGCGGGGGCTCCGACCAGGAGATCACAGCCACGTCGGATGTGATGGATAACGCCCGCACGTTCTCAGGGGGCTGGCTGGGAACTGATGGAAGAAGCCACGGAGAGAAAGGGAAGGGAGAGAGGGTGTGAATCAGTGGGGGAGGAGGCAACGCAATATGAGCAGAGCATCAGTGATGGTCTCACCATCTGTCTGTTCAGGTAGCTCCGTTCTCACAGCATCTATTCTTAGGCTTTGCCTGGCTGCTGCGTGTGAGAGCAACGGGCAGGTACGAATTTCAGGCTCTCGGATTTGCCCCCTCGGAGCACGTGAGAAGCCAGACCACAGCGGGGTGCTGCGCGCAGCAGGCTCCCAACTGGATGGGGTCAGAATTTCCCAACCAAAAAACCCATTCCCACGAGAAAAGATGGGCTTGCCCAACCCGACATGGTCCCCCAGGAAAACCGATTTCAAAGGAGCATTTCACTTTTTGCCTTATGTAGCGTGTTGGTCCGACTCAAACGGCCATTTTAATGTTGTGCTGAAACCACGTATTTTATTCCAAATCCACATTTCAAAGTGGAGGACGATGCTGAGAGAGATCAGAGCCTGAACTTGGCTTGGAGGAGCTGGAATGCCTCACGTGAACATTTACGAATCAACCCGTCTCAGAACTTCTCAACGTTCTGTGAATATTTCTGCTCGTTTGAGACAAAAGCAGAAGCTGAACTATTGGGATTTCTCAAGAGCTAGAATTTCCGCTTTCCACCTAGCTCTCATCCCAGCTTTCTGGGCACCAATCACTGTGCTAGCAGCTGCCCACCCACCAGAGAGGGCTCCATTCTGCAGCAAAGCTTGGACTGAGAGTGACGTTAGCAGCAGCCAAATGGGAGTTAGAAGATGCAAACCAGAATCAGGCGGTGCTAGAGCAAGGGAGCCTGGCAGAAAGATCCTTTGCTACAGGGTGGGTGGTGTCTAGCCTGTGGTGTAAAAAGGGTAACGGCGTACATCTATACTGCAGCTGGGGAGGTGTGATCTGTGAGGTAAACAGATTTGCAGTAGCTCAGCTCGAGCTAGTGTGTGCAAAATAGCAGTGTGGGCTAGCCACCCGAGCTCAGGTTCAGGGCTCGGGCAGGTTTGAACTCAGGTGGCTCGTCCAAGCTACCATCCGTGCTGCACAAAGCCGTGCTGCTAGTGTTAGTTCGCTGGCTCAGATCTGTCTGCCAGTCCTGGGAATGACGCCGCCCAGCTGCGGTGCAGATATCCCCACAAGCCCCCCCAGACTTGACACGAAGCCCTGGAAGTGACACTAACCAAGTAAAGGACGAGTTTGCAGCACAGCAAAAAGCAGCCAAGGGGGTCTTGTAAATGGAGCAGACCGGCTGCTGCCTATCAAGAGCTCATTGAAGTACAGTGGCCAGCAGCATAGCTTAGGCCCAGCTCACACAAGCTAAGGTGGACTTACCTACAGCACTGGGTTTCAAATCTAGGGCTGGGTTTGGCCATGGACAGGATCGGGGGGACAGTGGGCTTGGCGTGGGGCAGAACCAACATGGACACTTCTACAGGCTGGCTGCTTAACACAGGTGCTTCCCCTAAACAAGCAGCTGGATTCCAGACCCCTTCCTCTCCCCAGCCCAGGGAGCTCCCCGCCGGGGGGTGTGGAGAACACAGGCGGCAAGCATTAGAGGGGTCACCCTACGGGGCACCATTCACTGAGCCTTTTGCAGGGACTCACAGCAACCAGCCCCGTGGAGTCGTGGGTGCGCAGCATTGCACCCAGGGAGCTGTCACTGAGCTGCGTCCTGCCCTGGGTGCCACCCTTCCACCTCCAGGTCACGCTGCGGAGCCACTCGGCAGGGCTGAGGGAGGCCCAGCTCCGTGGTCAGTCTGACCAGCCCCCCAAATCCTCTGCTTTGGAGGCACCAAACTACAGAAGGGGCCTGGCGTTGGGCAAACAGCAGGCAGAGGTACCAGGGCTTTGTTCATACTGCTTAGTATTAATCACCCCTATTAATGCCCTGCCCACGCCGCCCCATTCGCATCTCCACCCCTCTGCTCTCACTGAGTCCTGTGCCCTTTCTGCGCCTTGCCCCTTGTGAGCTCCAGCTCCTCCCGGGATTGTCAGCAGGGCCGGCCTTCCCATGAGGCGAACTGAGGCAGCCGCCTCAGGTGCTAGACTGTGTGTGTGTATGTGGGGGGGCCACTAGGACCCAGAGTGTGGAAAATTGTGTCTGCTGCTGGTGCAGATGTATTCTCTCTGCGCTAGAGGCACAGCAATGGGGGAGTGCTGTGCTGGAGGAAGGAGGCCACAAGAGACACAACAGGCAGGCAGGAGAAAAGGGGGCCTGGGGGCGTCATTTGAGCTCCCCACCTCAGGTGCCAAAATGTTGTGGGCCGGCCCTGCCTGTCAGGCAGACTTGCACAGCACCCCCGGGCACAGGCCAAAGCAGCTTTGTGGGCCTGACCCAGGGGGCTCTCAGCCCTCCACTCCCCCTCCCCAGGGCTGTCCTGGAGGGCAGCATTTGAAAAAGGGGCCCTGAGCTGCTGGATCAGTAGGGTGCCCAAGGTCAGCACGGTGCGAGGGGCACCCCAGAAACGTGCTGCCCTGCAACGGCGACTGGCCGTTTCTCGCAGACCTGACCCGGTGCCTCAACATTCAGTCCACTGCAAATCCTCTCCCAGCACAGCCAAGCGGAGCTCCAGCGCTGCTCCACGCCCGAGGAGAGCCCGCACTCTGGGAAGCGGTAAGAGCGCGTATCCCGCACTTAGAACAAAGGGGAAAACCAGGAGAGCTTGCTGGATGCAAGGTAATTAGATCCCACTGCCCCATAAGAGGTAACTCTAATTTTTATGAGCATTTAAATGATAATACATCATCCTAACGATCCTCTTTGAAAACGATTATTGTTTCATATTACTTAGGTGTAAAAATATAAGCACCATGTAATTAGGGACTGAGTGCAATAAACTAATACAGGGAGTCCGTTTGAACAAAATGAAGGCAATATAATTATGGAAAAGATACTATTGCTAAAACAGGGGCCCTTGAATACCCCAGGAGGAGTGCTAATAGAGCCAGGAAATGATCATGCTTTGACAGGCTAATGAGAGCCTTAATTAAGTATGAAAAACTGCTGAGCAAATGCAGAGTGAAACTTTTTTTTTTGTTTTTAAAATGACTCCGAGGCCAACAACAATCTCTCCCCAATGGAAACATCTAAGGCATTTTGTAAAAACAGCCCTGCAAGGAGCAGGTAGAGCAGCTGCCAGAGCTCACAGGCTGGGCCCCCTCCAGCTGCTACCTGCAGCTTCCAGGGCACGCTCAGCCACTCAGAAAGGCCGGAAGCTGCGAAGGTGAATGGCAGGGCAGCCCCAAATGCCCACTCAGGCTTAGCACTCACGTAGCACCTTTCAGCCCGGGACCTGCAGCACCCAACACCGGAAGGCCAGAACTGCCAGTCCCACTCTACCGACATAGCAGCTCCGATGCAGAGAGGTCACGCATCATGCTCCAGGCCACGCAGCAAGCCACTAGCAGAGCCAGGCAAAGAACCCCACCTCCCCACCGTGGGCTCTGGGGCACCTCCCCCGCCCTGGTTGCATGATGGAATTTCGGATGCTCGCCTCTTGTCTGGGCAGAGGGAGTGTGCGTCTCACAGCAAGAACACAGGTGTCTGGACCAGGGCTCTATTCCCGCCTCTGCCAGCAGCCAATTACCTGTGATCCTGGACAAGCCAGTCAACCTCTTGAGCCATAGCTCAGCCAACAGGCTAATTGGGCCCAACACCTACCCACCTCGCACAGCTGCCATGAAGCTTAATTAACTCCTCTCCCTCCCCCCAAATGCTCTGAGCTCTTCAAAGGACAAGTGCTGCCCGACATGCAGGGCAAGCGGTTGTGTCTCCTTCCCCAGTGAGCTCCCTGCCTGGGTTGGGAGGTGCTGGATGGGGCAATGCCCTGCATGTGGTTTCATGCACCACCGGCTGGCAAGACCCCCTGCTCCCCTGCTTTTTTTAAAATAGAACCTTCTTCTGTTTAACCCCCCCACATACACACACACACTCAGCCATGCGGGGGGCAGTGCGGGGCAGTTAGCAGAACAGGAATGGTGCCATCAGCATGGACAGGACAGGCAGCCTTGAGATTTTGAACACAAGACGGGCCAAAATGCCAGCCTGACGGGCAAACTCAGAGCATAGCGCTCTGGACAGTGCTGCGGAAGTGGGGGCCCAGATGCCCAGTCGCCTCGGACACGTGAACTGGAAGTGAGGATTAATCATAACAAAGGAGCCGATTCTTTTCCTTCAGGGCCAGTCCCCGGAGTGCACATGGCTGTTGTCACAGCACTCAGCCGTAGGCACCTGGCTGTTCGGGTTGTCCAGGCCCCCAGGTTTGCTTAATGGAACATTCCTCCAGTTCGGAATGATCAGGGATGTGTAAATCCACTCTGACATCCCTTTGGTTGGGCTAAAAATCCTGCATAATTTGGGTCCCTGCGCACCGATTCAAGTCGCCTCATTCTTGGGAAACATAATGTAGGTAAAGAATTCAAAACAACGTGCTATAATCCAAGCCAGCCTCCCGGCCCATCAGGCAGGGGACAGATCACAGATGCACTGTCACCCGCCAGAAAGGGGCAGAGCCCGGAAGTACCTTCTGTGCTGGCCACAGATGTGAAGTGGGCAGAGGGGTCAGACAACTGAATTTCTTTCTGCACGACGCGCAGGAGAGCACCAAGGTGTTACTCCCAAAGAGGGAAGGGCTGACAGATGGAGACAGAACGAGAGGCAGAGACACTGCTGCCCACCTGCCATGCGCACTTTCGGGTCCTACCACTACTGGATCATCCGCCACGGGTGCCCGGCTCCGTGGGTGGGATAGACCAACCGGCATTGCCAACTGTGCTGTTCCTGTTTGATGTGCTGGAAAGCAGGGTGAAATCGTGCTCCAACACTAGGGCGTTTGGATAGTGCAAGTCCCCCATGTCGACAAGGCCAGAATTGTGGCTGCTGCTGCCATAGATTAGCTGGCCTGCACCAGAGACCGGGAGAACCCGCACCCTTGTCTGTATGCCCAGGCGCCCTGGCGAGCTTACCGTCCTCGAGCGTGGTGGCATTGATCTCGCTGGAGGAGGGCCCTGTGCCCGCCCGGTTGAATGCCTGCACCACCACCCCATACTGTGCAAACTTCTTGAGGTTGTCCAAGGTATAGACCTCACTGTCCCCCGTGGCCTTCATCTCCACAATGCTGTACTGCCCGTTGCTGCCGGGGCTGTTTTCCCGGTAGCCGATCTGGTAGCCACGGATCACCCCGTTCTGGAGTTCCTTCTTTGGGGCCTGCAGAAACGGGGATACACATTGAGCAGCGTCACAGGGTGGGCAGCATCCATCCTCCCCCCGCACTGCCCAGGACAACCGCAGCCCTTAGTGACCCGAGGCTGTGTGCCCATGTGCACTGAGCATAAGGCCAGGGGCCAGGAATGGCCAGGCTCTAATCCCAGCTTTCCCCTCAGCCAGGGCAAATACTTAATGTGCTTCAGTCACCCCTGGGGTTGATCCAATCGACCCCAGTGCCCAAGGGGGGAGGCTGTGAGACTGTCCCAGGATGCGTAGGGTGCTTTGGAAACAGCAACTGCTGTCTAAATGCCTGGTGTTTCATTAGTGGTCTACAAAGCCCTTTGCAACCCACTTCTCCTGACCAGCCAGGACAGCTCTGCCACTGGTCCCTCTGGTCCACACCGGACGGAGATGAAGGCCGTCGGTGGGGATGAGCCTGCAAACTTTGCAAACGTAGCGAGATCTCTCATGCTGCAAACTATGCAAACTTAGTGCCAGGGGACACTGCTCCTTTGGGACAGCAGGTGGCTCAACCTATGGGCTCAAAGGCTTTGCTCCTCAGCCCTGTCCTTTGGTTTCCTGTCTCACCGGATCTTTGTTGGTGGGTTTTTTTAAATACTCCTGCGTTTTAGCTTCTATCAGGCAGAGCTCAGAGCCGATAATTAAATTGTAAGAAAACCAGAGCCCTTCAGACCCTGGCAGGGGGAGCGATAACTGGATGCTGATTGGCTAATGAGGAAGAACCGCTTTAGAACACCTGTTTGGGGCTACGGCTCAAGTAGGATGGTCTGATTAGGGGAGAAAGGGGGCCAACAGCCTTAAAAATGCACGAAGCCGGGTTTAAATCAATTTTAACAATATTCCTCTGAAGCATAAGAAATCAATAGGGCTGATTGCAAATTTAGGTTATAAAGCCAGAGCAATCCATCTCGCTGAAATACTCTTAAAACCAAGTGACTTATCTTTCAAGTGAATCTTATTTTTCATTAATCTGTTTTTGAATGCTGAAGGGGAGGGGAGGAATAGAAGATGGAGCCCTAAATGTATTGACTTGCTGGTTCATTCTGAAGTCCTAACTTTATAATCAATTTTATTTTTCATTATGTGGCTTCTGAAAAATAAATCTGATTCTAAATTTTATTGATCGTTGCACAACCATTTTGTAGCTAAGTGTCTTGATTTTACATATTTATCCTCTCTCCCCTCCACCCTGCACGGATACCTGTAAGATAATAAACAACTCACAATACACGATTAAGAAGCACCTTGTGACAGAGCTAGTATTCACAACTGGCCCATTTTGTCAAGTGAATTTTACTTGGGCCTGGGCAATCTGGTGAAAGGTGACAATCCAAGACATTCTGAGTGAAGGCAGCAGGGCTGCTGTTTAGGACTGTGATCCTAGCACTCTTGCTGCTAAAACCAGCTTTCTTCCATCACTACCATAAACTACCACGTTTAGCACCTCTCTAGCACATTTCCAGCTACCACTCTCAACGTGCGTTAGCAGCACTAGCTCAGTGAGCCTCCTTGCAAAATATGGGAGCCTTGTGTTTCCATTTGTCATGAACAGGGGGAGTGCTGACCAGCACCCGATGACTAAGGGGTTAACTCAGGTACTTAGCAAAGGTGTTGGCCAGGGGACCGGGAGAGCCAATTGAGACAGAGGCTTGGAATTTGAATTGGATATAGATTCCTTGCCGGTTTTCTTTGTGTGGGAGAGTCAACACCACGGGCTGAGAGACACAGAATGATTTAACCCGGGCAAGACTAACCCCCCCACCCCCCAAAGAAATTCAGAGAAGGGGAGTGGACTGAACAAAAAGAAAATTAAAAGTGAGTACCAGCGAAATACAAGTCCAATCGTGCTCAGGGTAATTTTTCTTTATTTTGTGGTTTGGTTTGAACTACTCTGTGATTCTCTGCCTCCCCTTACCATCTAAGCATTGTGCCGTGATTTTTCTCTGTTTTCATTTGTTTTCCTCAGTTGCTCTGTAACATCTAGGAACCAAGTCTGCTTTATCAACTTGATCTTTTGTTTTGTAATACAAATCACTTCTTTTAAGGTGATGATTTGATTCTTGTGTCCTGGAAGGTCTGCCTGTGGGTATCTGCAGGCCTCTGAGTGAGGGGTCAGTTGCCAGAGATGGCAGCTTGTTTTTCTCTTTTCTTTTTTCAAGCTCTTTTGGGGAAAAAGAGCTTGGGGTACCCCTGGGGGTGATTCCAAGTGTTCACCCCCTCTTTTTTTAGGGGATCAAAGCACTTGATGGTGGCAGTGAAATCCCCAGTATCTGGGTATTAGGATTCTGGGGGGAAGTTGTTGTACTCAGAGCCTGTGGAGGTAAGGTTTCGAAGCTCTCTTGTGAGCTCCCACCTTCTGCATTCGTAGTGCCAGAGTGGGGAACAGCCTTGACTTTCTACAGGGGGAATGGGCACAGAGAAACAAAGTGACGTGCCCAAGCACCAGCCACTGTCATGTCCTATCCCGGTGCTGGGCAGGCACCGGGCCTGCCTCTATACACCACTGCCATTGGGGTATCGCCATGCCAACCAAACTCCACATGCAGCAACCCCTCCCCCCCAAACAACATACCTTCCACGTGACCTGGATGCTCTGCGAGGTCATTGGCTGCAAGGTGACATCCATTGGGGGCCCGTCCGGAGCTGAGGGGAAACAGAGACAAGTTTACAAAGTCCCTTGAAGTAAAACTCACTTTAAAGGAACAACTCTGCAGTGGGGCAAACTTCACAGAAGGGGAAAACCAACAGAGGGCTAGAGAAAAGTAAATGCCCTTGGGTACTACCATGTACATCCCGCTCCCTTCCCTACTACTGCAATAAAGTGTGCTGTAAAGAAAAGCCTTTTCCCCCTTCCCAGCTCCACGCTCTCATTTCCCACCAAGGAACGCAGCACTGCCAAGCGCACGAGGGCCCCTCAGAGTGATCCATGTGGCCACTCAGAGGAGAGGACAATGCACAGAGCACGCACTGTCCCCATCTCAGTGCCGGAGAACGTCATCCAAAATGCCGGCTGGTTTGCTTCCCCGATACACGTTCGGCTGGGCCCACATGCGGGTCCTAGCCAGCGAGGAAATCAACCCCCTATGAGTGTCTGAAGAGGTTCCGCACAAGGGTCCCCACCACAAACAGGGAAATGAGCCCAGGTGAAACACACGCACAGAAAAACAGCTCTGCTCTAACTGCACAGCTTTCGTGCTCTAAACCCCTCTAGACCCAGGTCAGGACAAGGGGCAGCCCCTTATTGCGGAGCCACTTGCTTAGGACCACGGAAAGCTCCCTGCTCCTCACTGCCGACAGGAAGACTGTGTCCAGACCAAGGCCAGCTCCTTGTCGGCACAGCCCACACCTTGCCTGCACACCTTTCCCCTCCCCAGTGAAAGCCAGAGGGGAACAGTGACCCAGGTCCTGCAGTGATCCGTCTGGCTGGCTCGCAACCTCTCCCCCGCACACGGCCTGGGACTTTCCCTCCCAGCACCGCAGGCTCTCTTCTGCATCCCTGCCGGTCCTTCCCTCTGCCCGTCACCTCCCTGAGCAAATGCCGCTGCCCAGAGACAGCGCACGGAGTGGCAGAGAGGCCCATGTAGCCGGAGAATGGCAGGCAGGCGGGAGGCAGGCACCCGGCAGAGGGAAATGCACCTGCTTCCTCCGTGCTGATGGTGAGCTCCTTGCTCGGCTCGCTGCGCCCGATCTTGTTGAAGGAGTACATGCGGATGCTGTAGACAGAGGCCGGGTGCAGGTCCACTATGTTCGCCTGGTTAATGGTGGGAGAGATGTTGCGGGTAGATTGCTTGAAATCCCAGGAATCTGGGGGAAAACAAACCCAGTGAAAGAGGACAAAAGTTCCCAGAAAGTGTCCTGGAGCAAATGCCTCTGCAGAGGCTCTGTCAGCCCCACAGGCTAGACTGCCTGATTGCTTTGGCTGGCTCCCAGTACCCCAGAACTTGTGTCTGCCCTTCTCCCCCCGCCACATCTTCCCGTCTCCCGACTCCCTTCCCACTGAGCCACACACGTGCCAAGGGCTCTGCACCAGGGCATTTCTGTGCCACCCAGGCAGGGCAGGGCGCCTGGAACCACTGGGAGTGGCCGGAGTGCTGACGCTGGAGATGGAGCCGTGCTTGATAGCACCAGGACAGGCGTTAACCTGCTGGTGAGATGCCGCTGGCTCACAGACGGTGCCAGTCACTTACCCAGTCCCCTCTTTTAGGGCCAGTTCACCAAGGCCCTGAGCCCTTCCCTCCCCACTGGCCTGCAGGGGAGCTGAGACACTTCAGTGATCCAGGAATTGCTCCGTGTCCTGCAAGAGCAAGCTCTAGATGACTAAAATTATCCTAACGTGGAGGTGGAGCTGGGCGGGTGAAGTGTAGAGGGCTCTGTGTCTGGCCTGGGTTTAATTCATGTGGAAGCAAAATTCACACACAGCCAGACACACACACACACACACACACACACACACACACACACAGAGCCAGACACACACACATACTCAGAGCCCCCCCCACACACACATACTCAGAGCCAGACACACACTTGTAATGAGGTGAGCACAAATTGAGATATTTCTGTTCGATGTCAGATTGTTCAGAAAATCATCTGCCGCTTATCTGCTGTAGACACAGCGGGAAAACGAGGTGCTCTGGTGCAGGAAAGAGGTAGGATGGCAGGTTTCCAAAAGACGACACCCAAAATACCCTCAGAAGATCAGGGATCTACATCTCCCAACCAAACTCCATAGAGATGTTGGATTCGTGTTTAATAAAAACGATAAATCCGATGGAAAGGGTTTCATGACTTCCCCTAGCACACAAGCCCCTTTTGCGAGAGGAGTCTTGCCGCTTTGATAGCCCAGTTGCTGCAGGGAACCAAATGGGCTAGTTTTGCTGGCCAGCCACGAGTGTGAAGTACAAACGCCAAGCTAAAACTCAGCATGGAAATGGGGCTCAGATGTTTACGGTTCCGCCGGTTTGACACAGTGAATGATAAAGTGGGGCCGGAAAACATACTCCCAAGATCATTGACACGCTACAAAGCATAAACACTTGCACAGGTCCGCAGTAGTGTGCGCACGGGTCCGTTTGCTGAGCTCTGGCAGGGCCAAGGGCCTTACAACGATCCTACTTTTCCCTGCTGCCCCAGAGGTGTGCGTGGAAACCTGAACAACCCTTCCCTTGCAGAGACTCCAGAGCGGAAGCCACTGGGGAGAGGGCCGTGGCGAGGGGGAGGGTTACACTGTGCTACAAACACCGTTTCACAAGGCCGCTGCGCCTGCAGCTTCAGGTTCGGGATCACCACAGACGTGCCAGGCAGCAGCACCAACGTGACCTGGGGATTGACGGAATCCGTCCTGGTTTCTCCCAGCGGCCTGCTCGCTACGGGGCATTGACCCAGGCTGGATCGCAGCAAAGTGGCAGCATGGGAGCTCTGGAAGCATAGGGCATTTCCCAGCCATGCTTGCCAGGCAACGGGCCCTGCAGGGGAGTTTCCGGGTTGATTGCGTCCCCATGTGCTGCAAGGTGCCGGGACATCTCTGAAAAGCCCCTTTTCTGCCAGCTTGGACAGCCAGGCTGGGGACGATTATTTCATGGTGACTTTATGGCCTTTGTTGAGCTGGCCCATGTTTCGAGATGCCAAGTCTCTCCCTCCTTGCCTTTGCGCCGTGCCGGGTTTGGCTGTTTGCACATTTTGCCTCCTTTAACATTCCCTTTCAAAGGCTCCCGCCTCACACAGATTAACACTTTTCGTTGGTGCCTCTTCCCCTTTCACCATCAAAGGGTCCAGATGCAGGGATATTCCCTTTACATACCAGCCAAGAATATGGGGGGGAGGCAGAGCTAACACATCTGGAAGGGGGAGAGGAAGAGGATGGGCAACCACTCAGGCTAACCTGGTTGGAGAGCATGGGGCTTTGGTGTCCCTAGCTGCCTTCATCCCCCTCCCCTCCCCGGTTATTTACTGCTCTAGGGGGCCCGGTCCTAGGTGCTGTGGTACTACAGAGGAATAATAATCTAGCTCCAGGCTGGGGCTGGCAAGGGGGCGGCCCAGCTCTGCTCGGTGCCAGCAGGCCTCTGCAGTTCCCAGCCATAACTCTCTTCCCCTTTCCGAGCAGCGCGGCAGGGCCTGGCCACGGGGGGGATACAGCCGCAGGCTCTGGAAACGGAGCAGTGAGCCCTGCACCAGCACAGCCAGGAACGTCATGCAGCGTCTGCCCCGCGTCTTCCAGCCAAGGGGCCCCACGTACTGTTCGCCCCTGGCTTGCCTCACACAGCAAGCCCGTGGCAGTGATGGAAATAAACGCAGGAGCCCCAAGACCCACTAGGCTCACACCACTAGACCACATGCCTTCCCCTCCTGCACTAAGACAGAGCATCTCTGGGCAGCACCAGCTGTTAATTCGTGAAAAGCCCCCACAAGTCAAAAGGAACCATGATGATCATCCACACTCAACCTTGACTGCACCGGCCACATGCCGGGTTCCTGCATCCGGCCCAGAACCACTGGCTGAGCTGGAGTATCTGAGAAGAAACACTACTCCTGATTTCAGGCCTCCACGCAAAGGTGAATCCCCCAGGGTCCTGGGGGTGCGATTCCAGTGACTCATCACCCTTGCTGTTAAAAATGGGAGCCTCATGTTACTTCTCCAGTCCCTCCTTGCACCGGGGAGCCCTCCTGGGGACCAGGAGCAGCTGTGTGAATAGTTACGCTAGCACAGAACGCCACTCACGGTGCCTTTGTAAACAAAGTGAACATGCTACGCCTCAGCTCTGCACCCTGGAGTCTCAGGGTGCTCCATAGGTGCCGAGGGCACGTAGAACTTTGCAGGCACAGGATGTGAAACCCTTTCAGCACATGTCCTGACTGGCAAAGCCACAGCAAGATCAGCCCCCAGCTTGCGGCTCTACACAAAGTGCAGGCTCTACACAAAACCCAGTTCTGTCCTACGGTTACAGTGGGGAGCAGAAAAGCTACGTGGGTAACCCCCAGCAGCTCCAAGGAGCTCTGGGGCAGGCAGAAGAAACATGTTTCCCATCCCATGAACCATTTTGAATGTTTTCGTGTCCTGAATTGACAAAAAAAAAAATGAAATATAAAAAATATTTGCAAACCAACCCCCCCCCAAAAGGGGGTGAGTGGGGCCCAATCAAAATATTTTGCTTTGATCATTTCAAAAATCATTCTGATTTTTATTATTTCTATAATTAGCTGAAATGAAGTCATTTGAACCAGGGAACGGGAATTTTTCCATCTGAAAAATGTCAAAATTAAATGTTTCAGCAACTTCAGAACTTCACCCCATCTCCTCTGAAAATTTGAGTTGAAACATTTGTCGTGACTGACCCTTTCCAGCAAAAAGCTTTGGTTCTGACAAATCTGCATTTTCTGACAAGAAACATTTTGTTGAATGATACCCTATCAGCTGTCACCGTAAGTTCTTCCTCAAGTATAATAAATACGATCACCTATGTTAACAGACTATTGCCATCTTCCACTGTTTAGATTTGTATGTTTGGACAATAACACCACACAAGCATGCTTGCTTCTGTCTAGATGATACTTGCAGAGTAGGGATGTGGGGGTAGGTCTACACAGCAGCGTTATTTTGGAATAACTGACATTATTAGGTCTAAACAGCAAGCCATTATTTTAAAATAATGTCGAGCTGGAGGACGTCTTACTCTGACTCCTGTTATCCCCATTTCATGAGGAGTAAGGGAAGTTGGAAGAAGAGCGTTCTCCCTTCAATTAACTGCAGTGTGGACGGTGCCAAAAGCTGAGTTAAGCTATTTCGACTTCAGCTATGCAATTGACGTAGTTGAAGTTGCGTAGCTTAATTCGACTTCTGCCCTGCTGTGCAGACGTGCCCTAAGAGTGTAACCAGGGAACCAGTGACACTGTCATAGGGCTGCCGGGGGCCGTGGCAGCCCCTGGAGGCCCCATGGAGGGGGCCGTGGTTAACCACGTCATCAACAGAAATTCTATCGGTTACACAGTTAATGATGGTTTGGAATCTCAGAGCCGGTGGAAATGCAATCACCTACCAGATTTATTCTTGTATTCGATATCAAACCCAGTAATGATACTGTTCCCATCAAATCTCTGAGTCCAGCGCAAGTTCATGCTTCGTGCTTTCACCTCACGAATCTCCAGCTCTGGAGGGTCAGGGGGCTCTTGGGTTAGAAAAAGGGAGAGAAAAAGTTGAGTCTGAGTGAAGAATCCATTCCCAGTGCTATGAAAACCATTGCACCCTGACTGGGACATTCTGCCCTGCCCCCACAGAGTATGAGTTCTCCTCATCCCCGCGGGGTCAGAATCTGAGGCTATAAACCCACAAGGGACCACAGCCACGAGCTCAGTCTGGCCTCCTGCAATGCACAGGCCACAGGACTTCCACTGTGAACTCCTGCTTGGACTGGAGCAGGACTTGTAGAAAAACATCTAAACCAGACTGAACATTTTCCAGGGAAGGAGGCTCCACCACCGGTGTCACCACCCGCTGAGAAAGAGGTGGACAAATGGGGGAGCGCCTTGAGGAGAGCAGCAAACATGATGAGAGGGTCAGAAAACGGGAGCTATGAGGGAAGGTTACAAAACTGGGGATGCGTGGCCGGGAGAACAGGCAACTGAGGCAGGACCTGGGAATGGTGTTCGAATGCAGTAAGGGCTGCTACGCAGAGGACAGTGAATCAGTTAGTCTCCATGGCCACTGCAGGCAGAACAAGGACTAAAGGGCTTAGATGCACAGCAAGGAAGATTTAGGTTCAATATTAAGACAAGTGTTGTAACTCTAAGGCCATGTCTACACTGCACTGTTCTTCCGGAAAAAGCTACGCAAATTGCCAATGGCAATTTGTGTAGCTTTTTCCGTTTCTTTTGTGGGAAGAGGCGTTTCAACATTTGGCCCATCTACACTGGGCCAAATGTCAGAAAAAAAACCCTTTTTTGGAGCATCCCTTCTTCGACGTAAAACGAGGTTTACAGGGATGCCGAAAAAGCATGTCTGCTCTTCCGAAAAAAAATTCGGAAAAGCAGATGAGTTCCCTGGATGCAGCCCTCCAGTATCCCGGAAGAACTCTGCAGTGTAGACATAGCCTAAGGCAGTTAAGCTCTGGCAAGGGCTGCCGAGGCAGGTTGTGGCCTCCCCATCACCGGAGGTTTCTAAGAACAGGTTGGACAAACACCCATCAGGGATGGTCTGGGTGTGCCTGGTACTGGCACACCATGGGGGAAGGACTAGCTGCCCTCCCCTGGTCCCTTCCAACCCTACACATCTAGGATTCTACGGGGCCGGAGGAAGTGAGTACCTTGGACAGTGAGCTGGATCAAGCCTCTGTCTTCACCGTAGGAGTTGATTGCATGGCAGGAGAAAAAGACTGAGTCCCCCCGGTCGGCCGGTTTGAGCTGCGGATACGTAAGAGGCAAAAGAGAGGCCATCTCAGAACGTGGCTGCCAGCGCGACAGCGAGGGCAGGAGACATCAGTGCTGGTTACTCGCTGGGACTGTCCAGCTGGGGAGATACACTAAGGAGAACATGCATTCTCCTCTTGGTTACACTGACAGCCAGCGGAGCTCCCCAAAGCGCGCTCCATCCATGCCTTACAGAGCCTGCGCTCGAAAGCCAGATGCCTCTCCCGCCCCACGTGGGCGCTAACGTTTAGATGCTTTTATTACCCCTGCTTTCCTGAAGTCTCTCCTCAGCTGCATTCCCGTGAGGCCCAGGTTTGAACGGCGTGCTGGCCAAACGAGCGGGCCAGTCACCAATAAAACTCAACGACAGCCCAGCCCAGGGACAGACAGGCCAGGAGAGAAGGCCTAGAGCTACTTCTTCCGACAGCTGGCACCGAGGCGCTCGCAGGCACACGGCGCTTCCCCTCTGGAGCAGGCTGGAAAGTTCCCGTTTTCTTTGGACAAATCAAGGGAAAAGTTTCGTTTCCTTGAATATTTTCCCTTTTTCAACAGGTCCACGTTTTATTGTTGCCAGTGAAAAACAGACATTTCTCAGTAGAAATTAAAACCATTGCCCAGCCGAGGGGGAAGATGTTTTTGCAGAGCAGGCGGGGCAAAGCCTCACACGCGCAGCCAAACTGCTCCCAGCATTCCACAGCCACTCCTGGCGCAGGCCAGACGCAGGAGTAGCAAATGCCAAGGGGAGGATGGCCTCCCTTTGTGATTAAATGTAACCAAACCCCGCCAGCGTGTGAAATGCACCCAGCCCGGCTCCTGTTCCCCAGGCTCTCACCTTGAGCGTTGAAATGACCTCGTCTCCATTATCCTTGGTGGTGATGGCGTATCTCATGTTGCGGTCGGGGTCGATGACCGTGTCACCTTTCTCCCAGCGAATGATGATTGGCCGCTCCCCTCGGGCCGTGCAGTTCAGCTCCTTCATCTGGCCCTTGATGGCAATGGTGGTGTTGGGATGGGAGGTGATCATGGCTGGGACTGAGAGGAGGGGAAGAAAGGAGTTTGGTTACGGAGGTTTCAGAGACACTTGCTACAGCATGAGGCAGACCAGACCTCAGGGAGCTTAGGTCACATCGACTCTGCCGCGATCCATCTTCTTAGTTTGATTTAGCGGGTCTAGCAAAGACCCGCTTAATCAAACTCCGGGGGCACCCTTATTGGCAGCTGGTAGTCCTGCTCCTGTAGGGAGCAAGGGAAGCCGACAGGAACGTGCTCCCATTGGCCTTCTGCTGTGGGGACGGGGCAGGGGAAACTCAATTGAAGTACGTTGGCTCCAGCCACATAATTAACATTGCTGGAGTTGTGTATCTTGATTCGACCTTCCCCTTTGGTGCAGGCCTGGCTGCAGAGACTGCACGGTCCTGATGCTCATATCTACAGCAAATACACCAGGCCCAGGCTAAACCGCCTGCCTTCAAAGCTGATGTAGTTGAGGGCTAAGCTACCAGGACCCCCTGCTGCCTTCCAAAGGCTGAACTACTTGTCCCAGGGGCTCTCCAGAGCCACGTGCTCCTGTTCAGTTAGCCTGGGCAGCTCTGCTGCTGGAGCGGGCCCCAGCCATGGGGCTCCAAGGCTGAGCCTGGAACAGGTCTGCAACTTGATGCTGGCTTCTCCACCTCTGTACCCTGCACAGCAGCAGCTGATGTTGCTGGAGCAGCGAGCCCCATAGCAGCCAGCAATAATCAGCTCCCCGGGAAACACTGCTCCCTACCTCCAGGACCCAGCCAGGCATTGAAAGGGGCCTGGGAGGAAGGCTGGTCTATTGGGCAGGACAGCGGCTGGGACTCAGGAGATGGGTTCTACAGCTGGAGAGATGCAATGCAGACAATGGCGCATGCTGCCTGCCTTAGTGGGGACCAGAGAGGAGAAAACCCCATTCCCCCGCTGCAGGGCACAGAAGGACTTGGAGAACGGCACCACTCAGCCAGCTGTCCTCCTGCCATGCTAACCCTTAGGGAGCTCTATGGCTGTGGCGTGTGCAGCCACACAGATGTCAGCCCCGCCGCTTTGGCGTGAAAGGCTGGTGAAGTAGGAATTCGTGCGCACGCGCTTCCATGTTAACCGACACAGCAAGGAACTTCCTCACTACCCCCAACAAATCGCCTCCGCATTTCATTGAGCTCTCAGCACTGTCCCACCAGGCCAAGACTTTGCTCAGGCTGGGGATGTACAGATGCACCCAGGGGTTAATTTCCACAGCTGCTCTTGCAGAATTAACCCCAGTTCTTCCATCCCCAGGCATGTGGGTAGGGCACAAACAGCTCCCTGCTCTGCCGGCTGAAAGTTTACCCCACCAACACTATCTCTGAGGAGGCCAAATATGGTTTGTCAGCACGGATCCAGCCAACGGGTCATGCAGTCAGAAACAGAATCGTTTTGTTGCATTATACAGCTCAGGATCATAAAATAATGAAGCAGATAAATTTTATAATGCATAGCATTACACCGGCATATACAATAAAATGTGAAAGACAAATAACTAGGTGCAAGTTATAATGAAGAGAATGCCTCCAGTCTGAGACGCACGACTATGAATTATTGACTAAGGTTTTACACTCTCAAGGATGTGAGGAGGAATATTTTTCCATCAGAAATTTGCATAATTCACTCATCGAAACCTGGGCAGAATACAGAGTACGGTCTCACATCAACAAGTCAGGCTTTGCATTGCAGATGCCAGAGATTTTTGTCATACCCATACAGAATACTGAAACAAAGCCCAAAAGAGGCACGCGCTTCATGGCTCCTCTTGCCTGGCTGAGGGGGCCGGCTCTCCACCGGCCCCATGAAAGCACAGACTGAGCCCGTAACTGGCTTAGCTCGGCTGGCATGACCCACAATACGCAGGTGCGTGGGCAGGCGGGGCTCCGGGATCCCACGGGAGCCGCCTCTCCAGGTGACCCAGAAAAGGTGAGAGCCCCGCACGGCCTGACACAGGCTTGAGTCATTTCCCTGGGGGAGTCGTTCTAGAGTTGCCACCGAACCGTCACGTGAACCACAATCCCCGGGCGAGGTTTTCTGGGCACTGGAGATGGCACGAGCTGGCAGGTTCCTTGCCCCCTCACAAAGCCCTGGCCTCATTTCAGACTGGGGAAGGGCCGAGTCTCCTTGCTCTGACACATGCTAGCACCGATGGCAACCAGGCATGACAGCTCCCGTGACAGGCTGGACACTGGGCTGACACCCACACCGTGCCCAACGGGCTGCCGGGCAGTGCAGAGGGGGCTGCCCTGGCCCTCTAGGACTTGCCCAACCCCGCTGCCCCGTTCCCACATCTCTTCCTCCCTTGCTCCATGGTGGGGCAGTGCAGCTGCCCATCCGCCAGCCATCTCTGCGCCGCCTGCCACCCGCTCCTCTCGGCCTGAAACACCCGCCTCCGCCCCAGTGCCGCAGTACTCCTCTCTGCTGCAAGTGCCATTTGGCACGCTCCCCTCCCCGACAGACCCGGGGAAGGGGCAAGAGTTTCAAATTGGGCTCCTAAGCTCCTTCCACCATCCAACTGGCCCAGCGAAGCAGTACAATCCCAGAGGAGGAAGAGGAGCTGAAGATTCAGAGGCACGTTAGAAAGCAACGGCAGGCAAGATTCCTTAGACACTGGTCTGAGCTGCTAGCGCCTTCTCCTGCCCCCAGAAACAGCCAAGGAGAACGTTCAGAATAAGGCTGCAGGTTATACACGAGGACATTCTTTGGCTTGGTGTTGGCAAAGGTCACCGCTCTAAAAGGAAGCAGAGCAGCTGTGTGGAGGTGGAGAGCTAAGATAAGGCCCCGCTGGCCAGGGGAGGAGCCTCTGGCCCCTGGGAGAGCGCAGGTCCAGCATTTCCAAGTGCCCACACCACATTCCCCCTCTGGCGGCACATGGGGCCTCCAGTCCTCTGTGCTGAGCGGGATGTGAGGGGAGCATGCCCCTACTCCCGAGCACCCCCAACCCAGCAGCAGAGGAAGGGTGGAAGGGGACCTGGCCGCTGGGAGAAATGAGCTGACTGTACTAATTACAGGGGAAGCCGGCCACTCTGGGAAATAGCCTGGAAAACAGGGGGCTCATTGGGCCAACTCAGAGCCTGCACACTGCTTGGGGGGGGCACTCAGTCCCTGGCCCTCCCCTGGCCTGGCCACTTTCCAGCACCTCCCAGTCTCCTCGTCCCGGTCAGACCCAGAACTGCAAAGGCAAACCTGCTGCCCTGCGCCCACGTGCTGGGTATGGCAGGTGACGGCCGAATGCGACGGGCATCGCCAAGGGACTCAGCCGGGGGGGCTGCTGGCAGGCCTCCCGCTAGGAAAAGGCCTGGCGCTGTGAGGCCTGGGGAAGGCCGGGGGGGGCACTCAGCCACGCCACAGCCCAGGTGCTTGGGCCCCAGGCTCCCGCACACCCTGAGAGAGTCACCACACACTCGCAGCCTTGCCTCTCCGTCCCACAGGGTCAGCAGCTGCCGCTGCGCCTGCCCGGGAGCGCCAGCTGCATTTCAGTGGGGAGGGAAGAGACCACGGGGGCTCGGCAACCGGGCCCAGGACATGGGCAGCCCCGCGCTGTGACTCCATCTTCTCTCCACTCCCCGCCCCACAAACCCACATGGCATGTGCAGAGAAAGAGCAAGACGCGGGGCCCAGGGAACGCTCTGACCCATCAGCCGAGCGGTGTGCAGCTCCCCCGGGCTACCCAAGGGGCCGCTCCCTGCTCCTGGGGATGGCGGGGGCGTAGCAAACGTCGTTCAGCCACTCCCCTGCCCCAAGACGCTGAGAACCAAATGCCGCAGCGCCCCCAGCACGGGCCCAGCCGCCACTCATCTCGCTTTAGGAAAAGAAATGTGGCTCTCACTAAAGAAGTCATTATTTATCCCGCGAGCGCGGAAGGCTGCACCTCCGCGGTCCCCAGAGTGGCATATACCGTGCTGGAAAAATGGGTTCAGGGGGGTGGGGTAGGCAGGGAAAAAATGTAATGCATAAACAAACAGCTCTGCCGCGTCCCGCAGTAATATATGATAATGACAATCCGCAAAGGCAACACACTCTGCTCTAATGGGACACAGGAGGGTTTAATGAGCTACAACTCCTCGGCTTTCCAAGGCAATGTAATTCAATTAACAGCCAGAGGATCCTGTCCTCGCCGCCCGGGAGGGCCAGTGGGGTGTGATTTGGGGGCGGGGGCATGGAGGGGCAGCCTCGTGACAAGCCTTCAAAGCACCGGGTGACGATTCCGCCGGAGGCCTGCCCCCCAGGGGGGCTGTGGCCATGCCCAACTTTGCACACGAGCGGCGTGCGGCTCGGGGGGCACCGCAGACAAAACGCTGGGGGTGGCACAAGGGGAGGAGGGATGGGCAGAACCGCTTCCCTGGCCCCAGGGAACATGCCCGCCACCGTGGGACACAGAAGCAAGCGGTGGGGGGGGGGGGGCACGTACGCCGGAGAGAGCTCCCAGTCAAATGAAGGAGCGCTCTCCTTGTGTCGCTAGTCTGTGCCTTGGGAGGCCTCCCAGCTCCGCAGCGCAAGCTCAGTTAACTGCGCCGTGACTGCAGCGAGGAAAAGGGGTCACAGCAGCTCCGTGTTACAAGGGGAGGGCGGATAGTGACTGGAGCACGGGGCGGGGAGGGCTGCAGTGTGTCACGGATACCATGTGTGACCTTGGGTGGGGACTTCCTGCCCTGTGCCCCAGCTTTCCCATCAGTGAAATGGGGCCAGCAGCCCCGCCCTGCCTCCTGGGAATGGCTCCCAGCTCCAGGGGCTACAGAAGGGCAAAGCGCTGTAACCAGGCCAGCGGGAATTTCACAGCCCCACTGGAAACAGAACTACAGTCGCTGCTGCCACAGTCCTTGGGCTAAAGGAGATTCTCTCAGCAGTACAGGACCATGACACACAGTGGGGCCGTTCTGAATCCATCCAATCCACGGCAGTGGCGTGAGCACACACTGGTCAGTACATTGGCATGGGAGTTTGGATTTCTTTGCGCAGAGGGGTGCAACGTGGTCTCATGTTTCATGCCAGCAGGCGCTAGCCCCAGTCCCACCACACTGGCTGCAACGCTCATTCGCAAGTCCTGCGTCACCTGTCCCCACGGAGTCCCACGCCCAGAAAGAGCCCCAGTGCCTCTGGAGTCACGGGCCTCGCAGGAGGGGGCAGACGGTCCCACCACAATGGTGAGAAGCGCTGTGCGCCGGCCAGTCGAGATGCCCCTGCCCTGCGCGGGACGGCGTTTGGATCTCTGCTGGCGGCTGTGATTGGCCGAGGTCTGAACCTGAGCGCTGGCACAGCTAACGATGCGCAAGCGGGACGGGGGCGCTGGCTTGGGAGCAGGTGGCCCTGGGCTCCAGCTGATCAGTGCGTGTCTTCCAAAGCCAAGCGGAGAAAAGATTGGGGGGGATGAGTTCCCTGCACCCCAGCTCAGACCAGTGCAATGGGGTGGAGGAGAGGGAGTGTGCTTGGACCTCAGTGCAGCCTCCGCCCTCACCTCAGCACCTGCAGGAGCCCGGGAGCGACATGGGCTCCCCCAGCAGCGTCCTCTCCCCCAAGAAGCAATAGGAAAGGGCATCAGCTCCGCGACTGAGCCAGGCCTGCCCCGGAGCTGCCAGCTGCAGCCAGGTGTCACTTAGAGGGAGGACAGTCTCCTGTGTTACTGGCGCTTGGCTCCTCTGCCTCTGGGGCCGGCTGGCACAACACTGTGCACACGCTCCCCGGCGGCTCAACCAACGGGAAGACTCGCAAGCAGGCGCAGACAGACCCTCAGTTCCACCCAGCGGCCCCCAGGACCAGTCTGAGTGCACAGAGCTGCCTGCCCTCCGGCCCGTCACGGCAGCGCTAACAGGACTTTGCAGCCATCGCTGGACCTGCCCAGGCTGGCTTACACCCCCCGCCCCTCCCGGGCCCTCCTGGCACAGGCAGCCTCCCCAGCTGCCCGGGGAGGAAAAAGGGGCCAAGGACTTGTAAAGAACAGGCCTTGAGCCTGCAGGGTCTGACCCCAAATGCACACAATGGAGCTTGCCGCTTTCCCGCCCCGGGCTCTGCTCGCAGGTGCTAAAGGCCGGTGGTGACGTACGAACACGCAGCCCGGCGCACAGAGCAGAGATGGGCCTGGCACCCCCACCCCAGACTTTGGGTGGAGGAAGGGGGTTCCAGGAATCCCACAAGCAGCCTCTGGACTGGCAGCCCAGACTCGGCTCATTGGGAAGGAGGAGACACATCCAAACCTCTGTCTGGACCCAGGGCGGCTGGTCCAGCTCTCCCTAGATAACCCCACAGCCTGAGCTGTGCCTTTTTGCCATTGCTGGCGGCTGTGCCCAGCATGCCAAGTTCAGGTTTCCGAGTGCGGGTGCTCCTGGGGTGCCCAGCTGCCGAGTCCCTGTGCCCTGCCAGGGAGGGGGGCAGGTGCTGCAGGACGCTGCCGCCCGGGAATCCTGGTCTTTACAAATCCCAGATCCGTCCTACAGAAAAGGGATCAGCCTGACCCTGCAAGCGCCAGTCTCTGGGCAGGAAGGGGGGCGCAGGGAAGGATACACAAGGCTACTGTGCAGCGGAGCAATTAGCCCGTTTCCCCGGGAGCCGCGGGTGGGAGGGCAGCTCTGTTGCAGGCTTTGCTTGGCTGACATGCACTTATTGATGTTTGATTAAAGGCAGCACTGCGGTTGTAAACATATCAACTGCTCGGCACGGCCGGGGTCCCGGGAGAGCAGCATGCTGCCCGGAGAGGGGGAAGCAGCAACACCAGCCAAAACCAACACCACATACGTTTTACATGCTAATTTGCCAGGGCCTGGATTGGCGCTCAGAGGAGCCAACAGGGAGCTGAAAGATTCCCACTGGGCAGTTCTCCTGGGGCTCCGGCTGGGGCTGCCCCCTCTTCGGGGAACATCGTCCCCACCCCCCACTGTTTTGGCTGCTATTAGTTAGTCAGACACCCCCGCCCCAGCGATGGAGATGGCTCCAGGAGGGAGGGAGAAAGCCGGTCTGCCCAATTAAGTGCTGCCCTGGTCCCGGGGGACAGGGAAAGGGGCAGGGAGCGAGCTGAGAGGAGAAAATCCATTTCAGAAACTAGACACTTGACAAGACACAGCGTCTCCTGTTTGGCCTGGGAGACGGCTCGCGGGGCTTGGCCTGGCAGGCGCTCGTATTTTAATTCAACAGTAATGGAAATGTAGCAGAACGGCCCAGACTGCTCCTTGGGGAGGGAACAGGATAGTGGGGCAGGGGACAAGGGGGGAGCCAGGACCCTGCGGGAGGTAGGATGAGTGCAGGGGTGCAGACCAGGCTGCCCAGCTGTTCCTAGCTCTGGGGAAGAGAGGTCAGAGAAATGGACAGGCAGAGTCCGGTCTCTCCTCAACCTGCTGCAGGGCTTTGGGGTGAGTCAGATTCTCACACTCGCTCTGCGGCTGGGTTTATCCCACTCCAAGGGGAGCCGGGAGGCCTCGTTCCCAGGCGCCTGCCAAGCGCCCCGAGATCCTGGCCTGGATGGACAAAGGCCTGTTAGAGACACTTGGCTCGCCCAGTGCCTGACCCTCCCAATTCACCCTCCTGAGTCAACCCCGGCCAAGGATTCACAGCCTCCCTTGCAGCGGGGCCCGCGGCTGGCGCTCAGAGCCTCTGCACACGATACCGCACCGAGGAACGGTGCTAGGCCCACGCCCTGGATGAGCCAGAGAGCCAAACCAGTAGGCCAGGGCAAGAGAGGTCGCACCCACCACCCTTCCGTCCACCAGCCTAGCTCCTGGGGCACCAGCTAGCGAACAAGAGGGGTGGGGGGATGTGCCCCCCGACTGCCCGCAACCAGACTGACGCCCCACAAACTTGAGACAAGTGGAGGGGGAAACACCCCCAGAAGTGAAAGGAAAGCGAGACTGGGCCTTGCAAAGCGGCACCGGGGCGACGCTACGGCGGAGCTGTCTGCATGCTTCTACGCGTCATGCCGCAGGCCCCCGCGCCATGGGACTGGAGATCCAAGCCCTGGCGGGGTCTCTTTGCTGGCAGTCGTTAGGCTGCGCCAGGTCCCACTGCCAGGCTATTTGCTGCACCCCGAAGGCCAGACATGGAGGAAAGCTCTAGGCAGACCCTGTCTATTGCAGGACTCCCCGTAACATGGGAGAGCTGGGGGTGCAATTGAAGCAACTCCCCCCAAGCAGCCGCCCCTGCCACATCGCCTGGCACCTTCCATCTTCCCTGCCAAGCACAAACCCTGCCGGGCACCTCGCAGAGCTGCAGCCAGGTGGGAAACTGGCTCCTGCCAGACACTGGCGCAGGACCAAATGGTGCCATGTGAGCTAATTGAATCATCGCATCTGCGCCAGGTTCGCTGCACCGCGGCGGCGGGAACTCCCCTGGCAGGGCGCAGCCGGGAAGGGCTCTGACACAGCTGGCGGCTGCTCTGGCCCCGCCCAGGCAGGAGATTTGCCTCTCTGCAGACGCCGGGCACTGCGGCAGGGAGAGGCGCTGCTGGGCCGCGCTCTAGGGAGCACAGCGCTTTGGCCAGGCGGGACGCCGGTGGCCAGGGAAACGCTCCAGGTTGGACTCACATTTCCAGCGCCAGCAGCCCCTTCCCACAGCAGGGCAGCAGCATCTCCCTGGTCCTGGGGCCTGCAGGGACCCAGCACGTGCACAGAGGTGGGACTGGAACCCGGAGTCCGCCGTGCCAGCTGCTAGCTCGGATGGCAAGCCTACGCCCGGGGGGGGGAGAGGGGGCGGCACAGAGCATCATGCCCATCCCCCGCTCTGCAGCAGCTCCCCTAGCTTCCTTTGCAGAGTGAAGTGGGGCCCTCTGTGCCACATCAGCCTCTCCCCTCCTCCCCCCAGGCTCTGGCTGCGGAGGGCTGCTCTCCCAGCCACGCGCCCCAGCCTCCGCGGTGCAAGTTGGGAGAGGCAGCGCCCCTTCCCCTCGGCAGCTGCAGCGTTCCGAACCCTCTCCAGGCAGAGCCCCGGTCGCTCGCTGCTAATCACTGGCTCGCGCTGCTCACGGCTCTGACAGGCGGCTGCGGTTCCAGCAGAGCGTGCGTTGTGGCAGGGGCTGCACCGAGGTCCCTGGGGCAGAGGAGCTGCAGGGACGGGGACGGGGACGGGGGCGGGGGAAGGCAGGGAAGAGGAGCCCCAGACTTCCCTCCACTGGCCCGATTCACCTGCAAGGCTCTTTTCCTGAGGCGTGGCACAGGCTCTGCAGGCAGACTGACCCCGCTCTCCCCTTCGGAGCCGTGTGCAGCTGGCCCCCATCCGGCCCACACTGCCCCGCACTGAGACCGCAGGCTCACAAGGACCCCGGACCCAGCGCATGATCATCCCTGCCCAGGAGTTCGCCTGGAGATGGGAAGAGAACTGCCCTGTGCATGCAGCCCCCCTGACGGGCCCTGCCTCGTGCACCTGGGTACAGGCGAGAGCCCAGCACCAGGATACTGTAAGGGGCAAGGGTCCCAGAGCTCAGGCTGCAGCCAAAGCCAGCACGTCGCCGCTGCCAGGAAACGGGCCTGCAGCCAGAGGGCACCAGCCAGCCGCGGGTGCCCGACAGCAGCGTGGACGTGCCCTGAGCCACTCCAGCATCAAACCACAAACCCACCAGTCATGTAACGAGGGGGCTAGCGCCATCAGCCCCGGCCTGCACCTGGTGGCCTGGTCCGTGCTGTGTCTCAGCATGTGCCAGCACACCTGGGGCGCAAGGACAGCAGGAAGGGCCATGGGCATGGCCAGGCCGGCGCGGTGCGGCGCTGCTGGGACAGGAGAAGACTCCACTGACGCACTGCGAGCCGGTCGTGCCAGGGCAGGGCAGGAAGGGCATCGAGAGGTGTCTGAACACGGGTGCAAGGATCCTCCCACTCCTCCGCAGCGCCCCAGACTCGCCCTGCCAACAGCCAGCCTGGCAGCAGCCACAGAAGGGCCAGAGACGGGGGAGCAGGAGGCTGACATCCGTAACCAGCCAGCCACCTGGGAGTTGGATGCCAGCGGTGACCGGGCAGCTGCCCCACACCAGCGCAACAAGGGTTACACCCCGCCCACAGCTGAGGCAAGTAGCCAATCAGGGCCCAGCTGGGGCAGTATAAATAGGGGCCACTGGGAAGGCGGGAGATAGACACACTTGCTCCAGCTGGGTTAGCGACAGAGGATACTGAGACCCAGGAGGGCCGGGGAAAGGCGGGCACGGCTGGGGGAGCTCAGGCCAGCCAAGCTCCCAGGCTGAGGCCTTGCTCTCAAGGCCTGAGAGCACTAGGGTTGCAGGGAGGCAGCAGGCCCACCCCCCTTGCCAATGACCAGCGGCCATGTCACACTGCAGTTGCCCCGGGGCAGGCGCTAGATGACGACGGGCCGTGGGTCACTGAGGCGTGGTGGGCACAGGGGCTGGGGATTCCCTGGGAGGGGAGGATCCCAGAGTGCAGGGTGCTGCGGCAGGGCAGTGTCGTGAGGAAAGGGCACCGTGGGCAGGAGGGCCATGGGGCCTGATGTGACAGCGCGTCGGGGTTTCCCCGTCTCCTGCACCCCGATACTGGCCTGAACAGACTCCCCCAGCCAGTAGAACAGGGGGAGTTTATTGCTTCTCCAGGATACAGCACAGCACAGATGTCATCTGGTTACAGGGCCAGGCCTAGGATGCCTCAGCCCCCCTTGAGATGGGGGAGACTGGGCCCTAAATTCCAGCCCCTTCCCTAGGCTGTCTCCTCCATGATCCCAGACAGCAACTAACCAACTCCCTTCCAGCCCTGCCCCCAGCCAGGGCTCCACTCCCCTCCTTCCCATTGTTCTGCTCCCTGGGGGATAACTCGTTGGACAGGTTCGGAGCCCCCTTGCATAATGACTCATCCCCTGCCCTGCTGAGTCGTGCTACAGACAGCAGCCAGAGGAGGTCACCCACAGCCCAAGCCTAGCAACCAGCAAGGTACCCCCACTACATCACACCTGACCCACAGCAGGAGACAGGTGACGGAGGGAAAGACACAAGGCGCTCAGAGGCTGGAGAGCTAACTCCCAAAGAGACCAGCAGGAGGCACCACAGCAGCAAGTCACAGCCTGTTACACTGGCCCATGACAAGCCACAGGGCAGAAAGGCAGCCAGACAAGCCGGGCCCCCCAGCATGAGGGTCCGAGGTCCCAATACACAAGGCTGCGGAAAGGCAATGCCTGCAAAGAGCTCTTCCTTGCAGGCAGGTCCTGGCACAGAAGGGCTTCTAAGAGGTTGCAATCTGTCAGAGGGGCTGGGCACCAGCTGAAACCCATGGGAGTTGCTGCGCTCAGCACCTTGGAAAACTCAGCCCCGCCTCCGTGCCCCGTTCGCCTCCTAGCGCGGCACACAGCGGGGCGGGAGCAGAGCTGACACCCTGGAACGCGCACGGAGGGGTTTTTAAGGTTTCCTTTGGGAAACGTTTTTCTGGCACTTCCTAAATCTGCCCTTCTCGCTGACATCCTCATCTCCTCCCTCCAAGCCACAAGCCAGAACAGCCCCTCCTCCCAAAGAGCAGTTCCTTTGCTGGAGTCTTCCCCTTTTGTGTCCGTGTCTTGTTAACACGAGGCAGACAAGAGGCTGATCCCATTTGCTGGGCAGAGATAAGATTGCTACAAAGGGAATTGTCAATGCACCCTGCGTTCTGCCGTCCTGAGCCCGGGCCGGGAGGGGAAGGGGGGCGGCACCACGCTGGAGTGACAATCAAATGAAAACCACAACAAAGCACCATGCCTTTTCTTCAAGAGCTGGCTCTGTGATGTTAATGTGATTGCACCCATTTCAGCTTCTTGTCTACACTGATTAGCTGAGTTCCACCTGAAGCATGAGATTAATACAAATTGCATGGAAGCAATCAGTTATGCTCTTGGAGTGCTGACAGCCGAGCTCCAAATCCAGCTCCGCGCGGGGCCCGCTGACAGGGCACACGCATGTGCCAGCGCGGGGCACGTGCGCCTACATCCCTGTGCACACCTGCTCCCAACTCCCTTTGGGCCTCAGCTGGGCCAGGCACCGAGCACCCTCCAGCACCGGGGGCTTGCCAAGGGAGCGGCCAGCACTCGGCGTCCCAAAAAAGGAGCTTTGTACCCAGCAAGAGCCACTCCCAGAGCCTCTGCCATGCCCTCCCTGCCCCCAGTGACTGCATAGGACGTCTCCCTTTTGCAGCATGCTTTCAACTCTGCCCTAGAGCCTGGCACGGCTGTGTCCATCTCTCAGTGACAACTCAGCGGGGGACAGCGGCTGACAGCTGGAGCGCAGCGCACCGACACAGCTCCCGTCGGTACCACGGACAGCTACGGCTTTTAGCGCCGCTTACCTGAGCGCTGCCTTTGCAGAGACAAAACCGACGGAGATATTCCCATGCTGGGGACGTGGGAAGAGGCACAAGCAGCTGCTAGGACCATCACCTCCCCCTGCAGCGTTTGCAAGCCACGGGCCGGCTGTCGCACCACTGCTCATGCAGAACAGTACTCTGCTTCTGCAGTCGCCCCCTCACCTCGGGCCCCTCCCGTACTCGCCTGGCCCCCGCACTGCCCAGGCACCAGGGTCACACCGGCCGAGACAGAGGCAGAAATGGAACCAAGAGCATTACGGGGGATGCCAGTCTTGCTCCGAGAGCCCCTGCCCTTGTGCACACGGAAGGGTTTTCTCTGCTTTCAAGCCGGGTTTTAAATTTGGCAACATCACCTTCCATTTCCCTCCAACGCACACAGACCAAAAACGCACCTTGGAAAACCCTTCCCCTAAGCTCACCGCATTTTACTCGAGACCTAAAATCCCATCCCACTGTTTAACCACTTAAACGTCAAGTTTAACCATTAGCCGATTAAGGGGGAATGATGGGGGGGCTGCCCCAGCCCAGCTGGGCTAGAGCAGCCCCCTATCACACACCATGCGCAGCAGCCCAGAGGTGCTGGGGGGATGGCTCCCTGAGTACCTGTTAAGGGTGATGCTCACCAGTGTGGCGGCGCGTCGGGGTCCCCCGACTCCTGCACCCCCGTAATGGCACAGACAGACTCCACCAGCCAGTAGAATAGAGGGGGTTTATTGCTTCTCCAGGATACAGCACAGCACAGATGTCATCTGGTTACAGGAACTGGGGCTAGGAGGCCTCAGTGCCCCCCCCTTGAGATGGGGGAGACTGGGCCCCTAAATCCCAGCCCCTTCCCTAGGCTGTCTCCTCCATGATCCCAGACAGCAACTAACCAACTCACTTCCAGCCCTGCCCCCCAGCCAGGTCTGGCCTTGCCCCCCTCCTTCCCATTGTTCCGCTCCATGGGAGATACCTGTCTGACGAGTTTCGAAGCCCCCTTGCATAATGACTCATCCCCTGCCCTGCTGGGCCATGCTGCAGACAGCTGCCAGCGGGGGCCACTCACAGCCCACCGCCCAGCATAGCAACCAGCAAGGTACCCCCACTACGTCACACCAGGTAACTGGTTACCTGAGAACGTCCCTTCTTGTCATCACACGCTTACAGCCTAGAGGCTAGCCAAGTGGGCAGGGGCTGTGCACACTCCCTGCCCTAGAGAGCTACCTCAGACAGGTATTTCGGCACATGGGGAAGGGGGAATTCGGGCCCAGCGTGTGTGCTGCTGCCGCAGAGCGCGAGCCTGGCCCAGGCGTGAACAGGCTAGGCTTTGATGAAGCCGCTGCTACGAAAAGCCCCAACAGACACATGCCGGACCAAAACTTGGGCCCCCGGCCTCGTCACCTCTTCCGCCCCCGCCCCCATTACCTCTCTCCCCTTCCTGCCTCGTCACCTCTCCCGCCCGCCCCCGGCCTCGTCACCTCTCCCACCCCTCCTCCCTGCCTCATCACCTCTTCTGCCCCCCCCGCCTCGTCATCTCTCCCACCCCCCCTCCCGGCCTTGTCACCTCTCCCACTCCCCCTCCCTCCCTCGTCACCTCTCCCGCCTCATCACCTCTCCCGTCCCCCCTTCCTGCCTCGTCACCTCTCCCGCCCCCCCTTCCTGCCTCGTCACCTCTCCCGCCCCCCCTTCCAGCTTTATCACCTCTCCCACCCCTCCTCCCTGCCTCATCACCTCTTCTGCCCCCCCCCGCCTCGTCATCTCTCCCACCCCTCCTCCCGGCCTCGTCACCTCTCCCACTCCCCCTCCCCCTCCCTCCCTCGTCACCTCTCCCGCCTCCTCCCGCCTCATCACCTCTCCCGCCCCCCTTTCCTGCCTCGTTACCTCTCCCGCCCCCCCTTCCTGCCTCATCACCTCTCCCGCCCCCCTTTCCTGCCTCGTTACCTCTCCCGCCCCCCCTTCCTGCCTCATCACCTCTCCCGCCCCCCTGCCTCGTCACCTCTCCCGCCCCCCCTTTCTGCCTCGTCACCTCTCCCGCCCCCCCTTCCTGCCTCGTCACCTCTCCTGCTCTCCTGCCTCACCACCTCTCCCGCCCCCCCTTCCTGCCTCATCACCTCTCCCGCCCCCACTTCCTGCCTCGACACCTCTCCTGCCCCCCGACCTCGTCACCTCTCCTGCCCCCCTGCCTCGTCACCTCTCCCGCCCCCCCTTCCTGCCTCAACACCTCTCCTGCCCCCACTTCCTGCCTCGACACCTCTCCTGCCCCCCTGCCTCGTCACCTCTCCCGCCCCCCCTTCCTGCCTCAACAACTCTCCCGCCCCCCCTTCCTGCCTCAACACCTCTCCTGCCCCCCTGCCTCGTCACCTCTCCCGCCCCCGCTTCCTGCCTCAACAACTCTCCCGCCCCCCCTTCCTGCCTCAACACCTCTCCTGCCCCCACTTCCTGCCTCGACACCTCTCCTGCCCCCCCGGCCTCGTCACCTCTCCCACTACCCCTCCCTCTCTCGTCACCTCTCCCGCCTCCTCCCGCCTCATCACCTCTCCCGCTCCCCCTTCCTGCCTCAACACCTCTCCTGCCCCCCCACCTCGTCACCTCTCCTGCCCCCCTGCCTCACCACCTCTCCCGCCCCCCCGCCTCGTCACCTCTCCCGCCCCCCCCCGTGCTGCAGCACCTCAAAGCCCTTGGCAGAGGCCCAGTGAGCCCCCTGCCCTGTGGGCTTCTTAAGAACTTCCCCTCTCCTGCTCTGCAGCCTCCACCAAAGAGGGGGCCACTCCAGATGCTCTTCCACTTCTCTGTGAAAGCTGCTGAGACCCTGATGCTGGCCTGTTACCCGGGCACCTGACCACCTCCCCACAGGCGAGCGTGGGCCCACTGCGGTCGGCAGCTCTGTCCTGGTGTCACTGTCAAGCCGGCTGACAGGGAGTGGGGCTGGGGGTGGGGAGGTAGCAGAGGCGGAGAAAGCAGCTACTGCCTGAAAACGAGCTCAAGCCACTGGAGAGGGCCCAGCAGTCAGTGAAAACTGAAGCCTAGAGCCTCCCCCCTCCCCAGAATGGGTCTTGCGACCAGCAAGCGGAGCTGCCCCTCGGCACTGTCGGTTTTCACTCACGCAGCGCAGGTCCCTGGCAGGCTCTGTACCTTCTATTTCGGGTGAGTGGGAACATGAACGAACAGATGCAGCCTCTCCCCAGGAGAGCCCAGCGTGTGACTTGCTCAGCTGCAGCAGCCATCTTGCAGCAGAAGGCTGTGTCCGAAAATGGAGGCCCTCCAAGCCGGGCAGAAAGGCAATGGGACAGCTGCACACTCCACAAGAGCGCGCTGACAGACACAGCCTCCTCAGCCTCCCGAGAGCTGCCTTACCCTGGCGAGGCCTCCATCCGGCCGCAGAGACCAGAGATCACGCAGGGGCTGCGGGGGAGACGACGCACTGGGGCTTTGCGCTGCTGACACGCAAACGCTGCTGCAGGAGCATCCCCAAGCCATCCCCAGAGGACGCCAGCTCTCAAGCGCAGTATGTAGGCACTGGCCCGGGCGCTCAGGGCCGCCCGGCTGGCAAAGCCCCGCCACATCAACACCAAATTTCCACCAGCTCAGGATCTACGCCCCCACCCCAGCCCCAACTCCCAGGGTGGCGCATAACTGTGTTCACGCACCTCTGGTCCCCTCACCTGCCCTCTGCTCTCTGAGCCTTGCCCCGGGATTATTTCTCACCTTCCCAGTGCCTGAGCAGCTTTTAACACCCGCCTTTCCCACGAATAAACTCCACCTGCCACGAAAAACCATCCATTTCCTCTAACACGTGAAACTGTCGCCCAGAAATCACACTGCCCAGTCAGGTGCTTTCTGCAGCAGGGTCAACGGCTGGGTCAAGGGCACTGGGAACGAAATAGAACAATCATCAATTTGCATTTGCCGAGGGGAAAATCCCAGGTGCAAAGAAGCTCTCATGTCTCAGTGGACGCACGAGAGCCCCCCGACACATGCTCTGAACAGAGCCCCGCTACCCCCAGTCTCTGGGAAGAACCAGACCAACGCTGACAATTCCTTCGGTGCTCACACAAACGCGTTTACACCCCCCCCCCCAGGCACTTTGCTCACTATGAATTGGACCGAGCCACCGCCGCCGAGCTGCCTGCTGCACCAGCCCCATTTAGCAGATGGGGAACCAGAGTTTTGCCCAGGGTCACAGAGCAAAGCCTGTGGCTGAGCCGAGACAAGCATCCAGGAGTCCGGGCCACTAGACAATGCTCCTTCACCGCTGCGCATCCGTTTTGTGCCACGAAGCGGGAGCCAGCGCCCAGCTCGGCACTACCTTTCGCCCACTGGCGTGTTCTCCCGACTTCCACCCCCACACTTGTTCAGAGCCCGAAAGGCGGGTTTAGAAATGGCAGCCCCATGGGTTCAACTTCATAGGAGGATATGACCAGGGCTGTTTCCTTTACTAAGGCGCCAGCTCAGTCTTTGAAGGGCTGGTGGCTTTGTAGGGTTCCAAGCCATGCCTCCAAACCCTGAATGGAAGGGCAACGAGCCATTCTGGGATATCTGATTCTGCACAGTGCCCATCACTGCAGTGTCTGGGCACGTGGCACACAGACACGGAGCTTTTCCCACACGTGAGAAGCCTCTGGACCCTTCTCAGTGACACGGCTTTCAAGGGCCAGTGCCTGTCTCTCTCCTGCACTCGGGCACATTCTGTTTGGCGTCTGATTAACTTTCATTTGACTCCTTCTACAGTGGCCTGCCTCAAAATGAAAGCTCGCACTGATCTCGCTTTAATTGGCCTGACATTTCGCTAAACAAACAAAATCAAAAAAATGAAAGAAAACAAAGAACCCGTCTAACATTTAATTGGCTGTAGCGCTTTGGCTACCTATTCACTGGAGCCGCTTCAAAGGCTGTTGCAGTCTCCCAGAAACGTAAGACCACATGCATATTAAGGTGATGGGCTATTCAAGTCAGCAAGCAACCTGTCCTGGGATGCAATTACCCAACAGAGTGGGGACGAGGCGACAGTTCAGACTCTGGATAGCTCCATGCAGTCATTCGGGATTAGTCGCCTGGGCTTTGTACCTGCCTTTTATTCAAGGGGTTTGTTTGAAGTTGCTCTTTTCAATTCATCAATCCACGGGAGAAATTAACACATGTGAGGGGAGGCAGAGAAAGACTGCGACGAAGGGGCTGCCAGAGCCAGTCTGTTCATTTCATTTTTTCAACCAATTTCTAACGTTTGCGTCCTGGCTAGGAACGAACAAGCACTAGTAACCCAGCTGGGGTAGACTCCTGTTCATATTGCAAAGAAAACCTTAGTGCAAACAGATTCAGGAGAGGCTGACTGACTCCATTTAAAGGTAGTGGAAATAATCCTCCAACGCCTCCCAACCCGAGCACAGCCAGATTCAACATTCTGCCGGATGGGTCGGGCCTGGATCCGTCAGTGGGCCAGTCCCAAACATGCCATCAGAAGGCTCTGCTCCGACGAGCTCTTCTTCAGAGGAGTCACTTTCCTCACATGAGTGGTCCCAGGGATGTGAGTGAGATTTACTCACAAGTGCATTTTCTGCATGAAGGGCTTTATACCCACCTGGCCGGGGGAAGATGAATCTTTAATAACAGACTCACCAAAGGACACATCCTGAAGTCCTCACTTGGGCAAAGCTACCATCGACTCCACCAAGAGCTCTATCTGTGCAAGGACTAAGGGGAAGTCTGGACCGCCCATGGTTAGTCTGTGTAGACAGCCTCTCTCTCTATGGCTCTCAGAGCATTTTACAGGTTGAACCTCCCCGGTCCAGAATGCGCTGGTCCAGAAACATCCATGGTCCGGCATGACTTTAGTCAGCCACATGCCCACTTTTCGTGGTGTGGCCAAGTTTCCCGGGGTCCCCTACGGTTTGTTTACAGCCACCAGGCCTGACTCTCCGGGTTCTGTGCTGCTATTTAGCTCTGACCTGTCCCTAACTGTCTCTGAAAGCCCACCGAGCAGTGGCGGTGTTGGCAATGCTGGACAATAGCGACCTCCTGTGATCCGGCAAATTCTCTGATTCGGCACCGGTCAGGTCCCATGGGTGCCAGACTAGAGCGGTTCAGCCTGTACTTCATTCAGGAGCTTGCTAAAGTCATTCTGTAAGGGCTCAGCCCGGGTCCTCACTCGGGAACGGAACTGCACAGCTGTTCCCACATGCACAGCAGGCTACATGCTTGAAAGGCCGGAAGCACCACGGTGTGAAATTGGGTGAGCCCACTGCAGCCCCGAGTGATACTGCTTCATGGCGCGGTAATAAAGCCCCCAACATCAGCTGCTCGGCAGCGGGGCCGTGGCACAAGTTTAACGCGTGTGATAGCAGCAAGCCTCCACAGTCATGAGCACAGCTGGGATCTTCTTCGTCGGCCTCCAGATTTAAGCGCTTGCAACACAAAGAACGAATGAGGAGGAGCGGGAGGTTATCTACCGTGCCGACAGCAGCGAGAGAGGCATCCAACCCGGCGCAGCGCGAACAAGCTGTCTGACAACACGGCCAGGCCCATGCGCGGCGAGTTAGCAAAGCTATTTCCCTTCCTCCTTCCCCCTGCATGATGTAGATTGATTGCCCGGTTTTATTACAGACAAAGTGTTTTTTGATAGTGTAACGGAAGCAGCTCTCTGGGGGATAGGAATCAATCCCTCTTTCAGCTCTCTCTGCATTGATTGCCAGGCCTCCGCCGAGGCGGGTAGGGCTTTGCATGCGATAAAGCCTCTCCGAATAGAAAGGAGGGAGCTCTCGGATGGGACTGCCTTGAGCCGGCTGAGACACCCTGCTCCAGCGCGGCCCGCAGCCAGCGTGCAAGCTGCGCTCCCCGGCACCAGGGAGCCATGCACACGAATAAAGGGGACCACGCATCGTCTTTCCTACCCAGGGGGGTAGCAGCCTGACCCTCTGCCCAGCTCCTGGGGACTGATTCAACACCCAGCCGGGCCCCGAGGCAGTAGGGAAGAGAGACACAGCCAGAGACCCAGGGGACATACACCCATCTGGGCCCTGCATTCCTCACGCCCCTTCCTTTGCCAACACACATGGCACAGCAGGTTCTCTGGCAAGGCACCCAGCTTGGAATCTGAGCCACCTTGACCCCAAACCAGAGGGGGAGATGCAGTCCTGGTGCTCCGTAAGGGCCCTTTTCTCCCCCACTAACACTACCGGCCCCGTCACTCCCAGCGAATTACACCTGGCATCATAGTCACTCCCAGGATGGCCCCACGATGGCCTTTCCTCCGGACGTTCGGCTCGCGGGTGCCTTTTGCTGCGGGGGGAGGCTCCCGCAGGCACGGCTGAGCAAAACATTTGACATTTCGAGGATGTTCTGGGTCACGGTTTCCCACAACTGGAAGAGTTCTCTGTGAAAAACGGGCTCCCGTTTGGCGCCCAGCTCTGCTCCTGGAGGCGGCCCCCGTCTGCTTACGTCTGCCTCCTGCTGAAAGGTGCCAGGCTGGCAGCTCCACCCTCACCCACAGCCCCAGCGCCCCGTGCTCCCCGGCCAGCGCACCACAGCCTGTCTGGGACTGGGGGGGTCCCACCTCTAGGGGTGAGAGAAAAGGTCCCTCTCCCGGGCCCAGTCAATCCCTGCATCCACGGCTGTAGGGGCCAGCGGGGGATCAGTTGTGGTGTGGACACCTGGGAATGGACCCGAGATGCACACAGCCACCCGCTCTCAGGCACTGTCCTGGATTCAAACCAGCGAGCTGAGGGTGAAAGACCCTCTCACGCCCCCCTGTCCTCCAGCAACGGCCCTTTGTGCCAGCGCCTCGCAGGGGGATTGCCGGGTGGAACCGTGTTTGCGGCGGCAGGCAACACCCCTGCCAACAGCGGAAGTGTGGTTTGCAACACGTTCCAGGGGCCGCAGCCCAGGCAGCATCTGATGTCCCGCGACACCATGCAAAGATCAACAGGCAGCCTCCAAGGCCAACGTACGAGCAATGACCGAGGGGCTTCATCCGCTCCTGCCCAGCCCCGGCATTCCTCGGCGACCCTCTAGCCAGCTTCCCCAGCGCGCTGGGTTTTAACACAGACAGCGCCGGTGCCTGGAGTCTCCATTCTCTCTGGCGTTTCAATTGCCTGAGCTCGGCAGACCCGGCCGCCCCAGACACCCTGCAGTGCGTGGTTCCGACCCCCTCTTCCCACTGTGCCGCTGTCCCTCCCCCAACCGCTGCAGGCCACCCAGATTCCTGGGGCGTGTCAAACACTGCATCTCTTCCCTGCTGCCCCTGCATTCCTTTGCTGGGTGACTCCTCCCCTTGGCCCCCGCTGGTTGGCGCCTGCTCTGTGCAGCCGAGTCGCTGAGCCACTTACTCTTGACGGTGAGGAACATGGACTTGCTGATGTCCGTTCCGACGCCGTTGCTGGCCTGGCACAGGTAATAGCCAATGTCCTCCTCCAGCACATGGCGAATGAGCAGTGAGCTGTTGGGAAGGATTTGAATGCGGCCCGTGAGGGGCACAGGATGGTACTGCTGGGGGTTCCCGCTTCCTAGGAGGAGACATGAAGACACAACCCTAAGAGGATGCAGAAGAGGCTGAGGGGCACCTCTGTTGCTTTTAAATGTCCCCAAAATTGCTCACGCCTCCCTCCCGGCCTGCCCCAACACTCCTCCATATAGCCGCCATCCCTGGGACAGCCCCGCAGAGACTGTGAGCCCCTGGCTGGCCTGCCAGAGGCTCATCACATGATCCCTCCCCTGTCATCCATTTCCAGACAAACAGAGGCTAGGGACACCATTCCTACCCATCCTGGCTAATGGCCTTGGATGGACCTAACCTCCCTGGATCTATCTGGCTCCTTTTGGAACCCTGTTAATTTCCTGGTGGTCACACATCCTCTGGCAAGGAGTTCCACAGGTTGACTGTGCGCTGTGTGAAGAAAAATTTCCTTTTGTTTGTTTTAACCCTGCTACCCATTAACTTCATTTGGTGACCCCTAGTTCTTATGGGAACAAGTACATAACTTTTCCTTATTCACTTTTTCCAGACCTGTCATGATTTTATAGACCTCGATCCCACCCCCCCTTAGGCTCCTCTTTTCTAAGCTGAAAAGTCCAAGTCTTTTTACTCTCTCTCAGACCCTGGCTCGCATGACTGTCCACCATGGCCAGCAGAGAAAGATGAAGGCCACCAGCAAAAGTGGCACCAGATTGGCTTGCGCCCCTTTCCCAGCACAGGGAAGGGAAAACAGCCACGCCAGCTGGGGAGAGGGCAGGATCTAAACACGCCCAGAGTCACAATGGCATCAAAGCGCCAGCAGCCTCCGTGGTCAGGAGCAGCCAGGGCAGAAGAGACCTCAGGGCCGGAAAGCCCCAGGACAGAGGCGGGCCCCTCGTGCAACGGGCTGTCGCATGGGAGGTGCGGGTGGGATCCCAGCTGAGCAATAGTGCACACGGATTGGCACCCTCTTGCTACGGCCACTGCCAGAGGGCGGCTTGCACTGGGGACAGCCCCTGTAAGGCCTGTCATGGGACAGGGAACCTGCAGAGAGGGGCGGTCACGGTGCCTTTTCACCCCCGGGTACGCCCTTGGCCCAGGCAAAGCATCTGCCATCGGGCCACTCAGCCAGCCAGGCCTCTCCGACGTGCCAGCCCATGGCTCTCCCCTACCTTTGGCGTGCTTCCACATGACCTTCGGCGGGGGGTACCCGTCCACCGAGCAGTTCAGCACCCCGGCTTTGCCATAGATGCCGTCCTGGTTGTTGGGCTGGACCACAAAGCGAGGTGGCACTGGGGAATGTTAAAGAGCAGAGATCACCTCGGCTCAACCCACCATGCCTCTCCGCAGACCCCTCCAGCCGATTCGGCAGCACCGGACTCCCGCCCAACCCGCAGCCCCCCCCGGCTGCCGGCTGCCCCTCTGGGAACCTCGGCGGCAGCCCTCCCCTTGGCCCTGCAGCCTGGCCCTGCCCCCCGGCTCTCACCTCGCACGATCAGCTGCCGCTCCCGGCTGACGGTGGCGGCGGCGTTGCTGGCAATGCAGGTGTAGTTGCCGTTGTGCTTGAGGGAGACACTGGAGATCTGCAGGGAGCTCATGAACTCCTTGCTCTCGATAGTGACGCCCGGGCCAGAGATGATCACCTGCCCGTCCTTCCGCCAGGTGATGCGGATGGGCATGTCCCCCGAGGAGACCACGCAGGGGATGTACAGGAGCTGCCCGATGGAGGCTGGTGGGAACTCGAAGGGCTGGATCAGGGGAGGCACTGGCAAGGCAAGGAGCAAAACAGTCAGGGGTCTGGTTTGGAAGGAGGACCCAGAAGCCTGAAAGTTGCTGGGGCAACTTCAGCCCTGGGGGAGCGGGCCCAACCCCCATGGCTTCCGAGGAGCTGCTGCGCCCACTCATGCTGCAGGGAACTGAGCCCAGGGCTTTCTCTGTGGCCACACAGGGTCCCCGTGGGCCCCACTAGCAGGGGGCGTATCGGTTCCACTCTGGGTCATGCCAGAGCAATTGAACACGCCTGCAAGGGCCCACACAGCCCCAGGCTGAGGAGGTCTGTGCACTGAGCGATGCTGAGTCTCCTGCAACAACCGAGGCACAAATCTGTCGTCACTTCGGCCAAGACGACCCTCCCGGCTGGAAGCGCGGAGGCAGCGAACGCTCTTGGCAAAGGGTGAAGAGGGACCTACTGGACACTTTGTCCATGTCAAAGAACCACAGCCTGTGTTGGAGACGGACACCCCGAGGCATCAGCGCCACCCCCACCCTCTGCCTGGGCCGGACCGGCACCCCCTTGCGAAGTTTCACCGCAGGGTTTGTGCTAGCAAGGCCCTTTGATGCCTTTCTTGAAGGCTCTGGCTACAGACCGGCCTTGTCTACACTTGGAACGCGGCACAGCCACCGTGCCTCCGAGAAGATGCTGCCTACTCCCAAGGGACGGATCCGCCCAGTGGTGTGGGTAATCCATCTCCCCGAGGGGCTAGAGCACGGCTCCTCCGTTGACCTATTGCCGTCTACCCTGGGAGCAAGGTCGGTTGAAGGGTGTTGCCAGGCGCAATGATGCAGTTATACCAACGTCATTTTCTGGTGTAAGCCAGGCCTTAGCCGCGTGCCGTCTCTCCAGCCAATGGGGGGCCGGGAAGGCAAGGAGCAAGCGGTAGCTCGTTAGCCTAACACGGCCCAGCACCTGTCAGATGTGATCTCCTCACAGCAGGCACCATGACTAAAATGGCCGACTGCCAACTGTCTCCTTGGCGGAACCTCTCCCCGTGACAGCTGGAGCCCTAACGGGGAGTGGATCCACATGACAATGGGTGCCTTCAGCTCCTTTCTTCAGTGCCTGAGCCCCAGCAAGGACAGAGGAGGGGAAAAGAGGGAGAGGTCGGGAGAGGTGAGTGCGCCATTTGGTACCTTGAATGGCTGCTTCTTGGAGCAGCAGGTTCCAGAACCCACAAGGGGAGAGGCTAGTCTTGATTTAGTCCTGAGTGGAGCACAGGATCTGGTCCAAGAGGTAAATATAACTGGACCGCTTGGAAATAGTAACCATAATGTAGGAAAATTTAACATCCCAGTGGTGGGAAGAACACCTCAGCATCCCAATACTACGGCATTTAATTTCAGAAAGGGGAACTGCACAAAAATGAGGAGGTTAATTAAACAGAAATTGAAAGGCACAGTGACAAACATAAAATCCCTGCAAGCTGCATGGACACTTTTCAAAGACACCATAGTAGAGGCCCAACTTAAATGTATACCCCAAATTAAAAAACACAGTAAGAGAACCCAAAAAAGTGCCACGGGGCTTAACAACGATGCACAAGAAGCAATGAGAGATAAAAAAGCATTGTTTAAAAAGTGGAAGTTGAATTCTAGTGAGGAAAATAGAAAGGAGCATAAACTCTGTCAAATTATGTGTAAAACTCTAATAAGAAAAGCCTAAAAGGAGTTTGAAGAGCCACTAGCCAAAAAGTAATAGCAATGTTTTTAAGTACATCAGAAGCAGGAAGCCAGCTAAATAACCAGTGGGGCCCTTGGATGATCGAGATGCTAAAGGAGCACTTAAAGACGATAAGGTCATTGCGGAGAAACTAAATGAATTCTTTGCTTTGGTCTTCATAGCTTAGATGTTAGGGAGATTCCCAAACTTGAGCCATTCTTTTTAGGTGACAAATCTGAGGAATTGTCCCACATTGAGGTGTCATTAGAGGAGGTTTTGGAACAAACTGATGAACGTAACAGGAACAAGTCACCAGGACCAGATGGCATTCACTCAAGAGTTCAGAAAGAACTCCAAGGGGAAATTGCAAAAATATTTTAACTGCGGTTTGTAACCTATCCTTTAAATCAGCTTCTGTATCTAATGACTGGAAGATACCTAACATGATGCCAATATTTAAAAAGGGCTCTAGGGGAGATCCTGGCAATTACAGACCGGTAAGTCTAATGTCAGTACTGGGGAAATTAGTTGAAACGATAGTAAAGAATAAAATTGTCAGACACATAGATGAACATAATTTGTTGGGAGAAAGTCAACATGGTTTCTATAAAGGGAAATCATACCTTACTAATCTGCTAGAGTTCTTGGAGGGGGTCAACAAACATGCGGACAAGGTATACTAAAATTTCCAGAAAGCCTTTGACAAGGTCCCACACCAAAGGCTCTTAAGTAAAGTAAGTTGTCATGGGATAAGAGGGAAGGTCCTTTCATGGATTGATAACTGGTTAAAAGACAGGAAACAAAGCATAAGAATAATGGTAAGTTTTCAGAATGGAGAGAGGTAACTAGCGGGGTCCCCCAAGGGTCTGTCCTGGGACCCATCCTATTCAACTTATTTATAAATGATCTGGAGAAAGGGGTAAACAGAGAGGTGGCAAAATTTGCAGATGACACTAAATTACTCAAGACAGTTAAAACCAAAGCAGACTGTGAAGAGCTTCAAAAAGATCTCACCAAACTAAGTGATTGGGCAACAAAACGGCAAATGAAATTTAATGTTGATAAATGTAAAGTAATGCACCCTGGAAAAAATAATCCCAACTATACGTACAATATGATGGCAACTAATTTAGCTACAACTACTCAAGAGAGAGCTCTTGGAGTCGTGGATAATTCTCTGAAAACATCCACTCAATGTGCAGCATCAGTCAAAAAAGCAAACAGAATCTTAGGAATCATTAAAAAAGGATAGATATTAAGACAGAGAATAATTTATTGCCTCTATATAAAACCATGATACGTCCACATCTTGAATATTGCATATAGATGTGGTCAGAAAAGGTATCTTGGCATTGGAAAAGGTTCAGAAAAAAGCAACAAAAATGAATAGGGGTTTGGAACGGGTGCCATACAAAGAGAGATTAAAAAGACTGGGACTTTTCAGCTTAGAAAAGAGGAGACTAAACGTATGTCTAGACTGCAAGGCTATTTTGGCATACTGGAGGTATCTCCAAATAGCAACCCCACCTCCAAGGAACGCGTCCACTATTTTGAAATAATTTTCGAAATAACGGACATGCTATTTCAGCATCCCTGTAAATCTCGTTCCATGGGGAATAAGGGATGTCTCAAAATAGTGCTTTATTCTGAAATTTGGTGTCGTGTAGATGCACCAAATTTTGAAATAGTGTATTTTGAAATAAAATAGAAATAAGATATGCAATTTGCGTAGAGCTAATTGCATATCTTATTTTGATTTTAGAGTGCAGTCTAGATGTACCCTAAGAGGGGATATGATAGAAGTCTATAAAATCATGACAGGTATGGAAAAAGTAAATAAGGAAAAGTTATTTACTTATTCCCACAACATAAGAACTAGGGGTTGCCAAATGAAATTAATAGGCAGCAGGTTTAAAACAAACAAAAGGAAGTTTTTCTTCATGCAGTGCACACTCAAACTATGGAACTCCTTGCCAGAGGATGTTGTGAAGACCAGGATTTTACAGTGTTCAGAAAAGAACTAGATAAAATGGAGGTTGGGTCCACCAATGGCTATTAGCCAGGATGGGTAGGAATGGTGTCCCTAGCCTCTGTTTGTCTGGTAACGGGCGACAGGGGAGGGATCACGTGAGGATTCCCTTCACTCCCTCTGGGGCACCCAGCATTGGCCGCTGTCGGCGACAGGACACTGGGCTGGATGGACCTTTGGTTTGACCCCGTCTGGCCCTTCTAATGTTCTTATGAGTGGGCTGAAAGCACTGATGTCCGAAAGGGATTCTAGCGCACCCTCTGCAAGCCGGAGAGCGTCCCTCACCCTTCCATCGCCACCCAGCAGGCCCCTGCTCAGTTGTGCTGAGCTGGCATTGCAACCCTTATTCTCTGCCTCACTTTTAGCTACCCAACCTCCCCGCTTCGAGCCAATCTGTAGTCGCGGCATCTTTCCCAGCGGAGGCCCATCAACACTAAGAGCCTTTTGCTGGTATCTTGCATGGGAGGATCCATGAAGGTTCCCAACCCCCAGTAATGTGAGTCTATCGCTGCCCCTATTGTACAGACCGGAAAGACTGAGGGGCCAGCAGGTAACCTGTCTCAGGCCATGTGCCAGACCTGGAAACCCAACCAAGCAATCTTGGCTCCCGCTCCCTCCCATAGCCTCACCCCCTCTTGGGGGAGGCGGGAAGGAAGCCCAAGCCAGCATCATTCCCCAGGCTGGCAGCTAAATGAAATGCAAAGAGGCTCTGGGCAAGCCGCTCATCTCTCTCTGGGGCTGTGATGCACAGCACCATAGAGTAGCCTTGCTCTGCAGTCCAGCACCCCCACATGCCAGCTCTCACAGCACCCCCATGGGGCAGCTCCTCTCCTGCCCGCCTCTCTCCGCCAGGTCAGTGCCGAAGTCAGGAAGTCACCGGAGAACAGCTACTCCTGCTCACAGCCTCCTTGAGACATCTGCAGCCAAGGAGGCGGCCATGCAGTGCGCCGGGCTTGGCCAAGCCTGCGGATGCCCTCTTTGGCACCCCGAAGCAGCCAAGGGCAGGAGACCCTCCGTCCAATGCCACCCGGCTGCTCCATCAGCTCAGCTGCGGAGGAGCGGCTCGAGAGGCTGGAGTCTCGGAGCCAGTGGTGCCTGCTTTCCATAATTAATGAATAATTAATTGCGTGTGCTCTGCAGTCTATTGCGGCGGGGAGGAGGGCTGGTCGTCTCTCCCAGGCCGCTGGGAACACCAAGCCACCAACGCAGGCCCAGCAGGAACCCTGCAGGCGCGCCGGCCGTGTTCTAACTGGCCTAGCGCGGGGTCGGGCTCGACATTCACTGGCTCCTCGTGGGGCGCCGGTGCCAGCGCCCGCTCTCCCGCATGGAGGCAGCAACAGTGGCTCCCAGCCTGGTAATTCACAAGTGGAGTGAGTGCCTGCGGGGGTCAGTCCCAGACACTCGCTCCCGGTAACCCAGCGGCCCCCAGGATTGCAATGTCCGGGGTGGGGTCATGCAGCCCAGGCAGGGGGAGCCACAGGAGGGCAGAGCAGGCTGAGCTGGGTCTGCCAGTAGGGCAGCCGTCCCTGCACCATTCCTGCTCCCCTCACCACTGCACGCCCCCCCAGTCACGTCACTACCGCCCAGGGCTGGAACAGCGGTGGGGGGGTGCAGCCCCTGGCTTGAAGCTGGTTCCATTCTATCCTGGGTGCACAGTTTGGTCCAATGGTTCTCAGCAACCCCACCGCGCAAATTGTTCCAACCCTCCCCGCCCACACCTCTGAGCCCGTCCTGTCCCAAGCTGTTCCCCGAGATGGCATCACCCTTAGCCTGAGCACGCCCGGCACCAATTCCTGCGGGACGAGCGCCCAGAGGGAAAAGCTGCCGGAGAGGAGGAAGATAAAAAAAGTCTCAGGAACACACCAGGCACAGGTCCAAGGGGGGCTATAAAGCGGAGATCATCTCTTCCCTGGGAAGACCTCCATAACTCACTTGTGGCACTTCATGTGGCCACCCGACCCTTGTGGCAATAAAAGCTGCTCTCTGTGATCGCAGCGTCTCCATTTATATACTCTGGACTTCGGGCAGCTCAGATTGTATCGCAGGCGCTTTCCTGTTACGTGGTGGCCAGTGAATATGTAACACAGACACACACCGACGTTCCCGTACAAGGCTAGGCAGCCACGGTGCCAAAGAAATAAACGGGTCTCCCTTCCCGTCAGAAAGGCCCTGTCAGCCAGGCCGGAGGACGCTGAAAGAAACTCCGCCTTCTGCACCGGTCCCCGATTCCTGCCAGGACAGTGAGTCCAGGCTGTGACGCGTCTGCCTGCCAAGGGGCACCCAGAATATACGGGTCCACGGACCAACGTCAGCGCCTTTGCCTCCTTTAACGGCTCCCTCTGGAGATGGGGGCAGTTGGCTGTATGCGCCCACACCGGCACGGGCCCTCTCTTGCTGGCTGTCTCGCACCCGTGCCCACGGAAACGGGGCTAGCCGAAACACAGCACTCCTCTCACAGCTGGCCCGTGGGCACTAGCACACAGCCTGCCCCCTGAGGAAGTGTCCTCTGAGGGCTTTGGGCAGCCTCCTTCTCTGAGTGTCTCAAGTTATGAGATTCTGCCATCTGCCTTCACACCCGGAGTTCTGTCGCTGGGACGCTCCCTTCCCAACGCAGCCACTCGTCCCAGACACCTCTCCACTGCAGTGCGCCGGTCCCGCTCGTAAGCCCGCCCCACTCCCTCACACTGACACCAGGCCAGCCTCGGCCCCAGGCGTTGGAACACACCGAGATACGCTGTCTGGGGCAGCGTAAAGAGCGGTCAGCTCTGAGGGAGGCAGGAGAGATTTAGGGGTGGGGGCAACCCTCTGAGAGGACTGTGTGAACCCTGACTGCATGCTGGCTTGGCTTTGTTCACTCTACGCCTGGGCACAAGGGCCAGCTCTCCCCGCTGGAGCCCATGAGTTGTGCAAAGCTCAAACCAGCAGCACAATCCAAGATACTCTGTAGTCGGAAGTGGAAGGGGCGGAAGGGATTAGGGATGTGAAGAAGCAGGTATTTAGCTAATCGAGTAGTCGACAGAATTTTATCCAATGCTTGATTAGTTGATAGGCAGCCGGCTCAGTCCCGGCTCGTGCCAGGTCCAGGACCAAACCCTGCTGCCACTCTGCAATTTAAAACGCAGCAGGAGCCAGGGGGAAGGCTGCCCAGCTCCTACTGCCTTTGAAACTGCAGAGCTGCAGCGGGGTTTGGTCCCAGACCCCCTGCGAGCCAGGACTGAGCCAGGCTGCCTGCCCAGCCGGAAGCAGCCCCTGTTCACGGGGGTCCCAGCAGGGACTTGGGACCCCCTGCAAACAGGGGCTGGGTTGCAGCATAGAATCATAGAATCCCAGGGCTGGAAGAGACCTCAGGAGTCATCGAGCCCAGACCCCTGCCCAAAGAAGGACCAACCCCAGCTCAATCATCCCAGACAGGGCTTTGTCAAGCCGAGACCTAAACACCTCTAGGGATGGAGATTCCACCCCCTCCCTAGGTAACCCATCCCAGCGCTTCCCCACCCTCCTAGGGAAATAGTTTTTCCTAATATCCAACCTAGACCTCCCCCACTGTAACTTGAGACCATTGCTCCTTGTTCTACCATCCGTCACTACTGAGAACAGCCTCTCTCCGTTCTCTTTGGAACCTCCCTTCAGGAAGCTGAAGGCTGCTATCAAATCCCCCCTCACTCTTCTCTTCTGCAGACTAAATAAACCCAAATCCCTCACTCTCCCCTCACGGGTCATGCGTTCCAGCCCCCTAATCATTTTGGTTGCTCTCCACTGGACCCTCTCCAATGCGTCCACATCCTCTCTATAGTGGGAGGCCCAGAATTGGACACAATACTCCGGATGTGGCCTCACCAGAGCTGAATAAAGGGGAATAATCACTTCTCTGGATCTGCTGGCCATGCTCCTCCTAATGCAACCTAATATGCCATTAGCCTTCTTGGCTACAAGGGCACCCTGTTGACTCATATCCAGCTTCTCAGCCACTGTAACCCCCAGGTCCTTTTCTGCAGAACTGCTACTTAGCTGGTTGGTCCCCAGCCTGTAACAATGCTTGGGATTCTTCTGTCCCAAGTGCAGGACTCTGCACTTGTCCTTGTTGAACCTCATCAGATTTCTTTTGGCCCAATCCTCCAATCTGTCTATGTCACTCTGGACCCTGTCCCTGCCCTCCAGCGTATCTACCTCTCCCCCTACCTTAGTGTCATCTGTGAACTTGCTGAGGGTGCAGTCCATCCTCTCATCCAGGTCATTAATAAAGATGTTGAACACAACTGGTCCTAGAACAGATCCTTGGGGCACTCTGCTAGAAACCGACCGCCAACCTGACATCAAGACGTTGATCACTACTCGCTGGGCCTGACCTTCCAGCCAGCTTTCTATCCATCTTTGGGTACGTCTACACTAGCCCCCTAGATCGATCTAGGGAGGCTAAAGAGGGCAACCAAAATTGCAAATCAAGCCCGGGATTTAAATATCCCGCGCTTGATTTGCATGTTCCCGGCCGGTCGCCATTTTAGAAATTGACTAGCCCGAAGTGACTGCCCGTGTCTACATGCGGCAGTGAAACGGGATTCCGATTTAAAGCCCTAACTCGAATTAGCTGTTATTCCTCCTGCAATGAGGTTTACCAGCTAATTCAATTTAGGGGCTTTAAATCAGAATCCTGTTTCACTGACGCGTGTAGACGTGGGCAGTTACTTCGGGCTAGTCAATTTCTAAAATGGCGACTGGCCGGGAACATGCAAATCAAACGCGGGATATTTAAATCCTGGGCTTGATTTGCAATTTCGGTTGCCCTCATTAGCCTCCCTAGATCGATCTAGGGGGCTAGTGTAGACGTACCCTTACAGTCCATTTATCCAATCCATACTCCCTTAACTTGCTGGCAAGAATATTGTGGGAGACCGTAACAAAAGCTTTGCTAAAGTCAAGGTATCACATCCACTGCCTTCCCCATGGCCACAGAGCCCATTACCTCATCATGGAAGCTAATCCGATTGGTCAGGCACGACTTGTCCTTCGTGAATCCATGTTGACTATTCCTGATCACTTTCCCCTCTTCCAAGTGCTTCAGAATGGATTCCTTGAGGATCCCCTCCATGATTTTTCTGGGGACTGAGGTAAGGCTGACTGGTCTGTAGTTCCCTGGATTGTCTTTCTTCCCTTTTTAGAAGATGGGCACTACATTTGCCTTTTTCCAGTCATCCGGGATCTCTCCCAATCTCCACGAGTTTTCAAAGATAATGGCCAAAGGCTCCTCAATGACATTTACCAACTCTCTCAGAACACTCAGATGCATTAAATCTGGACCCATGGATTTGTGTATGTTTAGCTTTTCTAAATAGTTCCTAACCTGTTCTTTCCCCACCAAGGGCTGTCCATGTCCTTCCCATACTGCGTTGCCTAGTGCATTTGTCTGGGAGCTGACCTTGTCTGCAAAGACAGATGCAAAGAAAGCATCGAGTACTTCAGCTTTTCCCACATCATCTGTCACTAGGTTACCTCCCTCATCCAGTAAGGGCCCCACACCCTCTCTGATCACCCTCTTATTGCTAGCATGCCTGTAGATACCTTTCTTGTTACCCTTCACATCCCTTGCTAGCTGCAATTCCAGTTGCACTTTCGCCTTCCTGATAACTCCCCTGCATTCTCGAGCAATATATTTATACTCCTCCCTAGTCATCTGTCAAAGTTTCCTCTTCTTGTAAGCTTCCTGTTTGTGTTTAAGCTCACCAAGGATTTCCGCGGTAGGCCAGTCTGGTTGCCTACCATATTGGCTTTTCTTACTGCGCGTCAGGATGGTTTCTTCCTGTGCCTTTAATAAGGCTTCTTTAAAATAGTGCCAGGGAGGCAGCAGTGAGGGTGGGGCAGGCAGCACGGTGAAGATGGTGCTGGAGGGGAACCGGCTTTTAAGCTGGCTCCCCGCAGCACTGGCTCCTGCTCCCCCCCCACTGCCTCTGATACAGAGGCAGCAAGGTGGGAGGGGGGGAATGTGAGTAGTCGACTCTGCTACCTGATAAGTCCAGGCTTATCGGAGAGTCGACGACTCCCTGATGTCCCTATTGGTGACAAGAAGAAATGCAAATGTGCCCCCAGTCTTCCTACGGGTTCATTCCACACAGGCAAGCAAGGCCAGTGTCTCCGACTACAGTGTCTCCCAGACAGAGCCCCCAGGTGTTGTACCACCCCACTCCCAAACTGTCCCTCGGAGCCCAGCGCACGAGGAACTCGCCCACGGCGGCACCTCTCCTGGACGCCCCCTGAGCCCGGGTGACAGTGCTGCTGTCCTGCAACCTGCCCTCTCGGGAGCTTGTGTTCATCCATTCCGGGAGGGAGGGGGATTTCCAAAACAAAGAGAGCTCCTGCCAGCCAAGACACCCAAGTGCTAATATCAGCCTGCAGGGCTTCCAGGGACCCTGTCTGCAGATCTGACCCATGCCATCCACAGCAGGCAGCTCCCCATGTTCTCTTTGCTACGCCTCGGAGGAGAGTCCGGGCTAATCAAGTGGCAGAAGCCATAATCAGCATGGATGCACTCTCCTGCTAACCCAGTGCCTAACGAGGACATGAAGGATGGGGCATCAGCACAGACCCCGCTGCAGAACCCAAGGGCATTCCCGAAATACTCGGCTCCGCCAGACGGGGAGAAGGAGACCGGCCCTGCTTTCTCCCCGGGGGCAGCTGCGCGCGCTGCTGTGTTCTGCTGTGCCCACCGAGCTGACGGCAGCCCCAGCCACGCTGCGGCGGGAGCACCCCGGAGCAGCGCCCGCTCGTAACACAATCTCGGCAAGCCACTGGAATGGAACGCATCAGATTCAATTCATTAGGACTGATAGCTCCCTGAATGGGGCTGAATAATTGATGGGCTGGAGGAGCTTTCAAGATGTTCTGTGCGCGCGGCAGGCGGAGCGCATTGTTCTGTAAACGCTAACACTCGCCGCAGAGCCCCGGCGAAGGTGATCCGAGCAGAGGTTAGATGTTTTAATACTTGGTGTTTACACTGTCAATTCCTGCTCCCCTGCTTGTAATGGGAAATGGATCCAGGGCGCAGAGGGCAGCAGAGGGAGCGGCAGGCCCAGGCAGTAACACAACTCAGTCACTGGAGCTGCGGCAGCTCCCCCGGGGAACCGACCATGGACGCACGTAACATGTCCAAAGCCACACCAGAGGCTGGCCGGACACGCTGCTCTGCGTGGCTCACCCACCCCATCCCCCAGCAGCTAGATGCAATCTCCGCTCTGCGGGGCCCAACGTGCGAGCCCTGGGGGAGAAGCTGTGCGCCCTGGGGCCGTGGGTAGGAAGCCGACTAGTCAGTGCGGCCAGCACGGCCAGAAGCGCGTGGGCCGGGAGAGATGGCGGGCCGGCCTCAGAATGCGTGGGGCCCGCCGCAGCGTGGTTAAACCGGTGCCCCAGCAGCCCGGGCCAGGGGGGACAATGACGGTTTTGCAGAGATGAGACATTTCACACGCAGGTCCTGTCGATCCCCCGGTGAGTTCAGAAGCTGGCGAATGGCGCTGGGGTTGGCAAATGCCCGTGAAATGCTCAGGCGCAGCAGGGTCAGCATGCTCTCCGAGGCCGGCTACGAGGCCATTTCCCTGGCACCGTGACTAGCTCCTCTCCAGATGCCGTTCACCAGGCTGCAGCGGGCTCAGGCCAGGGAGAGGGAGAGCGGGCGGGTGGCCGGGCAATAAGACCCAGCGGTGCCCCAGATTTTCACTCGTCCCAAGCAGCTGCGTATTGTGCATCTGGTAAGGATGGGCCCGGCCTGGCAACTGGCAAGGGCGTCTGGCCTGGCAACTGGCAACGGCGTCTGGCCAGACATCTCCCAGCCAGGAGAGGCGGCTGTGGCCTGGAGATTTCCTGACTGTCGCCCTTTCTCTCCACCTCCTCCCTCGCCCGAGCGAATGAGGCCGAGGGACTGCGCCCTTCTCATTCTCTACACCCCTTTGGGCCTCCCGCCCTAGGGAGCCCAGGGACGCGGGACAGCTCCGACCCCACGTGGGCGTGTTGGAGCGAGAGAGCCAAAAGGACAGTGCTGAAATTAGCCAGCTGGCTACGCCAGACCCCGGCCTGAAAGCTCCCCCGCAACACGCGCACGAGAGAGTGAAAGAGGTGGCAGGACCCCCCAGGCAGGACAGCCGCAGAGGTCCCTCCTCCTACCTTTCACAGTCACATGCACGCTCTGGCTGATGGAGAGCTGCGGCTGGATGAGGACGCTGCAGAGATACTCCCCTTCGTCCATGCCCTTCTGCACGTCCATCAGCTTCAGGGTGCCGTTCTCAAAGACCACCTGGCGGTGGTTGTCCGGCAGCAGCAGGGCGTCCTTGTACCACTTGATGGAATAGTAGGGATACCCGATCACCCTGCAGTTGATAAAGGTGTCCCTTCCCGCCACGGCCGTTATGTTCTTCATGGCTCGGATGCTGGGGGGACCTGCGGCATGGGGAGGAGGAAAGAAGCAGGCTAGGTTAATTCCCAAGAGCAAGTTGTTTGCACACAGATCTGTTGCTATTTCCGAGCACATTTCATAGGCCAAGGAGGCCAGATAAACACTTAGGACTCACTCCTGTTTTGAAGAGGAAGCAACAGCTCAAATATGGGGCAGCCAGCCAATTGCAGGGCCAGCTTCTGACCAATGTTGGCCCCAGAGTTCCTTGTGCACCGAGGGGGGGTCGTTCCAAAGCAGCCTACAACAGGGGCGCCTGCACCCCACAGAAAGTCCCAGGGACGTGTGCTCTGAAACTACAACCCAACCCGCCTGGGGGCCACTCGCTCCTGTCCACAGGGCGCTCCAAGCACACCTCTGAACCTGGCCCTGACGCCAGGGGCAGCGCGGCTTTCCTGGCAGGCCGGGTGCTTCTCGACTGCTTCCCTCCGCTCCCATCAGCGCCCGACCCCTCACAACTGCCCTGCACGTCTCTCTGGAAAGGAAGCTGCCCTCTGCTGCCACAGGAACATGCCAGGAGCAGGACCTCCCCACCACCAACCTGAATCTAACCTCAGTATTAAAGCACAGCCTGTCTGAGCCGCCCCGTGAGAAGCCACCACCCACCTAGCAGTTCCTGTCTGGCTTTCAGGACACTGCCCTTGAGTATTTCAACACCGTGTGCCACAATCATTCTCCTGTTTATCAGCTGTTGCCTACATGGAACAGCAAAGCAATACTCCACCCTGCCTCAGCACAACTGCGGAATGCCTCCTTCGTCAGGAGTGCGGGACACTCTTACGGAAGACGCTTTTCCTTGGCTCCCGGAGGGGCATGAAAACTAACGCACTCAGAAGGCCTTTGCTGCACTTTTAATCATTTTTCTTAGACCCTTCACCCACGCACTCCGCAAGTTACTGACAAGGGGTTTCACAACTGGAGAGATTTTTCTGGATGCTCTGAAAAATAAAGTGAGATTTAGAGGGGTAGCCGTGTTAGTCTGAATCTGCATAAACAACGAGAAGTGCTGTGGCACCTTATAGACTAAGGGTACGTCTACACTAGCCCCCTAGATCGATCTAGGGAGGCTAATGAGGGAGACCGAAATTGCAAATCAAGCCCGGGATTTAAATATCCCGCGCTTGATTTGCATGTTCCCGGACGGTCGCCATTTTAGAAATTGACTAGCCCGAAGTAACTGCCCGTGTCTACACGCGGCAGTGAAACAGGATTCCGATTTAAAGCCCCTAAATTGAATTAGCTGGTAAACTTCATTGCAGGAGGAACAACAGCTAATTCGATTGAGGGCTTTAAATCAGAATCCTGTTTCATTGCCGCGTTTAGACACGGGCAGTTACTTCGGGCTAGTCAATTTCTAAAATGGTGACCAGCCGGGAACATGCTAATGAAGCGCGGGATATTTAAATCCCACGCTTCATTTGCAATTTTGGTCGCCCTCATTAGCCTCCCTAGATCGAACTAGGGGGCTAGTGTAGACGTACCCTAACAGATTTATTGGAGCATAAGCTTTCGTGGGCAAAGACCCACTGTGTCGAATGCCTGTCACATGCATCTGACGAAGAGGGTCTTTGCCCACAAAAGCTCATGCTCCAATAAATCTGTTAGTCTGCAAGGCGCCACAGGACTTCTCGTTGCTTAAGGTGAGGTTTGTGGGGGAGGGAGACAGGAGAGAGGAAAAGTGCTTTGGTGAAACTTCCAGCTGCCTCTTGCTCTGGTAAAGCCACCGCTTCTACTGCTCCAAAGCCATTGGGAAATCAAATAAAAAACGGATTTAAAATGCCAGCCTTCGCTCCTGGGCATGGATGGGACACGACCTCAAAACCGGAGCGTCCACCAAAGGGAAAACACCCGCAAAGAAAAGAGCATCTCTTCAGGGGCACGAGCCACGATCGCTGAAGAGGAGAAGGGCCCCAAAGAGCTCTGGGAGTGGAGTGAAAACAAATCCTGGCAAACGAAGGGCGACCGACCCTGCCTGCCTAGATCTGGAGTCAAATTCAGCACAGGCAGCGTCAGCTGCAGGTGTTCCACAGGGAACACGCACCGTGCATTACGCTGACCATGCCGCGCTGGCTTCTTGACCAGCAGAGAGGGGGAAGCACACTCACGCCCGTCACAGAAAACAGACGTGCGAGCACATCATAGAATCATGGAACACTAGCCCTGGGAGGGAGCTCGCGAGGTCAAGTCCAGTCCCCTGCCCCCAGGGCAGGACCACGCACGGCCTGGATCATCCCTGACAGGGGTCCGTCCAACGTGTCTAAATGTGACAGAGAACTTGGAGAAGTTTTAAAAGCTTGCTCCTGATGAGCAGCCCTGTCGGAGAGATGTGACACCCCCAGACCAAGGAAGCCTGCACACGGCCCATGCCTGCACATGGGAATGCACACGCGTGATCACTCAACATGCAGCTTCACTGGTCCCCAGGCAAATGCCATGAGGCCCAGCGCAGACCTGAGACAGGGATGAACACGCCCGTTCAAACGTGCTCCTGGGAGATCATAGAATCCTAGAATACTAGGACTGGAAGGGACCTCGAGAGGTCATCGAGTCCAGTCCCCTGCCCTCCTGGCAGGACCCGTGACTCGTGGCTTTGTCTAGTCATACCGATGCAGTGGGAAGCACTCACTGGTACTGGGCAGGGGCTAATGCTGTACCTTGGGGCTTGGAATTTTGCCCCCCACAAGTCCCTGGAATGCAAAGAGCAGCGGGCACAGCCGGGACAAGGGGAATGATGAACACCACAACGGGTTTCAGCAGACAAAGAAAATAAAGCTGTGGCCCATCACCTAACCAGCTGGCTCACCGTTGGGTGGAAACACAAGGCCCGCGGGCGCGCTTAGAGCTGGGAAGGGAGGCCAGAGGCAGAGCGACCAGGAGGGCAGGGCAGAGGTGACACAGAGCAGGTGACAGAAGCAGGGAAAGCTAAGCTCACAGCTGGGCTGGGGACTGGCTGGAGCAGCGCTCTCCAGGTGGGCAGACATGCACCAGCTGCACTTTGGCCCACGGGACGAGAGCAGAGAGGGGGATTGCACACTCGCTCTCGCCTCCAGGGAGCTCGGCTCCCATCTCCCCCGGGCTGCAGTGAGAATTCAGCTGGCTCCTGCCACACCCGCCCAAATGCAGTGGTTGGGGCCGTTGGTGAGAGCTGCTCCGGAGCCAGGGGCTGGCGTGGCTGGGCGCTGAGGCCCATGCGGCAGGGCAGCACCCCGCTGCATTAGGATGGGGCAGGAGGGAAGAGGGTTTCTCTCTGCTGCCCAGACTGCAGTAGCAGGGCTGGGGCAGAGCCGGACTGAGCTGCACCGGAGCGGGCGGCCAAGAGCAGGGCAGGCGCGTGACGCTTGCATGCTGAGCGTTTGCTTCTCCCCAGTCTGTGGGAAAGGCAATGGCAGGGGACGTGCAGCTGTAACGTGGAAATTGCAATGAACTGCTCTGGCAGGGCACAGCGCCCGCGCGGGGAGATCTAAACTATGGTCTGCCCCACAGAGCCCTGGAACGGGGCCCCGAGGAGCAGGGAACTACAGGCCCCAGGCTTCCTCCATCAGCACCATGACCCAGACAGCTCCCAAGGAACCATGTTGCAGGAGCAGGATGGCCATCTTAGGACGGCTGGCTGGGCTCTCTGACAGTGACCGGCACCAGAGGCCTTAGGGGAGGGTGCAAGAGATGCCACAGACAATTACAGGACAGCCCATTTCTCACTGGTTTGGGGAGAGCAGCACGGGGGTTCATCCCCCTCCCTGTGGATTTTAACCCTATAACACAGCTGCAGATGTCCACCACAGCCACAAACACCCCATCCTTTTCGGACTCCTGCTAAGCCTTTGGCCTCATGGTTATCTTGTGGCAATGAGTTCCGGAGGCTCCCCGCGTGTCCTGTCTCACTGGATGAGCCGCAGGGAAGGTTTGCTCCACCACGTGCATGCTGACGATTGGAAGTACAGTGGGGGCCGTGGGGGAGTGGGGTGGAACTCCCCAAAAGAAGAGACAGTCTACCAGGAAACCAAAGCAGAACACAACAAAGCCCAGTATGAGCCCTATGCTGATATTGAAAAGTAGACAGGCACCTCTTACGTTTATTCGCGCTTGGTATTCGGCGCTGCCCACCGAGTTCCGCGCGGCGCACCGGTACACCCCTCCATCCTTGATCTGCGGGCCCGTCACGTTCATGTGGCTCACGGTGGTGCCGTCCGACATGGTGTACTGGTTGGTGCGGTGCCCGTTGTCCCTGGCGATGGGCTCGTCGTCCAAGGCCCAGGTGATGGTGGGTGGGGGAGCGCCTTTGGCGGCACACATCAGGGAGAACTGCTCGCCCGGGTTCACCACCTTCTCGCTGAAGGAGGAGACGATCCGGGGGGTCCCATCTAGGGAGAGACACCGGGAAGGGCACGTCAGGGCTTCAGGGCGGGCCCAAGCGTGACTGAGGGGGTTAGACACTCCAAGACTGTCAGCTCTCCGGGGACAGGCCCCTGCTCGTGGGTCTCCAGCGCCCGGCCTAACAGGCTGGTCTGGGGCTCTGGCTCCTGCGACAGATGAACACGGGGGGCCCCACCATGGCCAGCCTGCACCCCAGGGAGAAGGGCTGCTGCGTAGAACCGGGGGAGGGGCAATGGCGTCGCAGCACTTTCCAGAGGAGACGCCCAAGGGACGAGCACTGCTTGGGAGGCAGAGGAAGGAGGCTGCCTTGGGGTAAGGGGGCCGCCCCATCTAGGCAGGGCCTCACTCCCCATCTCCATCACTGCAGGACATTTTGCCTACATGGGACAGGCCCTCCCCCGCAGAGGACAGGCCCCGCTGCGGGTCACTCCCTGCAGTTACCACAGCAGATTACACCCTGAAGACCTGGTTACTGGAAGCTCCCTTGGGCCTTCGCTAAGGGATGGCCCCTTCCTGGCCAAGCCAAGCCTGGCTCCTACCTTCTGTCTCACCCCGCTCCTCCTGCAGGCGGGAATTCTTCCCCCCTCTCCTGAAATGCTGGCCCGTGTCAGTGGGTACTGTAAAATAACGCTCCCCCCCCGAGCTGGCTGCATGTCGGTGCTGGGCGGAACGCCGCCGACATCGCACGGGCATTCGACGGGAAGCACTGCGGGCACAGCAGGCACTTGGGCAAAGCACTGGGCGTGCCTGGGTTGCACGCGGGCAGACCTTGCCAGACAGGATGCAGAAGGGGGGGACACAGTCCTGGGACATGCTAGCCAGCACACAGGGCCCTGGAGACAGGCCAGGAAGAGGGCAGTCGGGTCTAAAGAGGGGGCTGCACTTTCCTCTTAGCGCTGCTGGAAACCTCCCCGGCGCTGGTGCACCTAGGGGAGTGCGGGGGGCAAAGGACGCCTGAGGCCCTCCCCCTACCCCCTCGCCACCAGGCCCGAGCAGCCGACTCACCCTCCAGCGCGATGATGGAGAAGTCCTGCGCCGTCTGTGCTTTGCGGGTGGCGAAGCACTGGTAGGCCCCCGAGTGGCTCTTCTGCGCGGCCGTGATGAGGAGGGTCTCGTTGCTCAGCCCCCGGAGGGAGATGTAGTCGTCCAGCACCACCAGGTCCGTGTTGCGGTACCAGCGGATGGCGTACTCTGGCGAGCCGCTGAGGGCGCAGGAGAGGATGACTGTGCTGCCGATGCCTGTCTTCAGCTTCTTTGGCGTGAGGCTCACGTGCAGTGGGTCTGTGCAGGGCCGGGCGGGAGGCAAGAGGGACACACTCAGGGCTCAGGAAACGATCTAGTGAGCCCCCTCGGCACAGGCCACGGGGGGACCGGAGTGGGGCCAGCCGAGTGGCACGAGGCACGCCCGTGCGCACCCACTCCCGCCTAGCGCACGCCGGGCCGTCTGTGTTCTCACGTGCTTGTAGCAGGGGCTCGGCCTCCGGCAGCCCGCTCCTGAGAAGGGCGGGGAAGCTGCAAGCCCGGGTCCCTGCCCCCAGCCTTTCCATAGCCCCCGAGTCACGAGTGGGTTTGATGAGGGAAAGGGGCCTGCTGGGGGTGGGCGCCTCATGCAAAGCATGGGACGGGGGCAGTGCAAATGCAGCCAGCGCCGCCAGGAGCCATCCCCACCCAGGGGCAGGGCGAGGCTGGAGGGGCAGCTGGCACCAGCTGGGCTGGGGGAGCAGTGCCCCACGCACAGTGCACTGCATCAGCCCCTGGGTCACATCCTCTCCCTCCAAGCGCTAACCTGACCACGCATGCAATGTCACTGCCCAATACGCCAGGTGGTCCCTGGCCTTCCTCCCAGTCTCCAGCGGGGGCCCCCCAGCCTAACGCCACCCCCCGCCTGCTCCTCTGCGCCGTGCACGAAACACGCCCGCCCGCCAGGCGCACGGGGGCAGCAGCTTTCGCTCTGGTTGCATGGGAGCTCTCCAGGCAGGCATGGGGAGGCTGCCAGCGCTGGGAAGCAGACCTCCCGGGGCTGGCCCTGAGCAGAGACTTCCCCGGGGCAGCTCCCTGACCTGTTCTCAGCCAGACCCACGCCCGCCCGCCTGGGCACGGCAGGGTCTGTGGCACAATCAGTGAAATCCAGCTCCGCGCTTCACTCCGGAGGATGGTTCAGGAGAAGCCAGGAAAATGGGTCATCACGCTAACGTCTAACGCATAACCCAAGGCGTATGAAATCCACCCGGGCCAATGCAGCTGGGCAAACCCGCCACGCACGGGAGAAGGGAAATCAAACCCGGGCACAGCAGGGAGTTCGTACGAGTCACGCCCCCTTGAACACCCACTCTGGTTGCTCGTCCAGGCGCGGGGGAGCCCCGGGGTCCCGCTTCTGGTCTGAGCAAAGATGGGCTTGAACCGTGGGCCTCCGATCCCAGCTGGAATCCCACCTGACCCAGCGTTTGGGGGGAGGGGGGTTGGATCAGCTGTCTTAGTCCTGGCCCAGTTCCAGTATTAATTAAGTCAGATGAACAAAGCAGGAGCAGTGTCTTTGAAGAGGCGGATGGATCCTTTCGAGAGACGTACCCGCTGTCGCCTCCTGCCCCCCCCCGGTTCCCCAGATGTACCCTCCCCCCATTCTCCACATGTACCCACACCCCTCCTGCCCCCCCCCGGTTCCCCACATGTACCCACGCCCCTTCTCCCCCCCCCCCGGTTCCCCAGATGTACCCACTCCCCTCCTGCCTCCCCCCATTCCCCACATGTACCCACGCCCCTTCTCCCCACCCCCCCGGTTCCCCAGATGTACCCTCCCCCCATTCTCCACATGCACCCACACCCCTCCTGCCCCCCCCCGGTTCCCCAGATGTACCCTCCCCCCATTCCCCGCATGTACCCACGCCCCTTCTCCCCCCCCCCCGGTTCCCCAGATGTACCCACTCCCCTCCTGCCTCCCCCCATTCCCCACATGTACCCACGCCCCTTCTCCCCACCCCCCCGGTTCCCCAGATGTACCCTCCCCTCATTCACCACATGTACCCACGCCCCTTCTCCCCCCCCCCCCCGGTTCCCCAGATGTACCCACTCCCCTCCTGCCTCCCCCCATTCCCCACATGTACCCACGCCCCTTCTCCCCACCCCGGTTCCCCAGATGTCCAGTGAGGGACCCATAACCGGGCATGCTCCGCTGCTGGGCGCTCACCGATGACTGTGAGGGTCCCGGTGACCTCTGCCGAGCCGAAGGTGTTGGTGACCTCACAGATGTACATCCCGCTGTCCTCCACGCGCAAGTCGCTGATGGTCAGCCCTGTGATGCGCTTGGTCCACCTGCTGTCTGCAGGGAGCGGGCGCCCGTCCTTGATCCACCGGATGGCTGGGTTGGGGTACCCGGAGGCGATGCAGGGCAGCTCCACCAGCTGGCCAGCCTTTACCTCCCGGGACTGAAAGCCGTCTAGGATGCTGGGTATGGACTCGGCCGGGTCTAGGAGCAGGGAGGAAGCAAACGGCCCTGAAGCAGCTACGGAGCAAGGGCTGAGGCAGCCCCCTGCACACGAGGGGTGGGGAGGCAGACCGGAGTGAGTGGTAGGAAACACTGGGGATCCAGGCGTCCAGGACAGGGACACTGGGGAAGGCCTGGGCAGCACAGAACTCAGCTACAGACGGTCCAGACACAGGTGGCTTCGGTGCTGAAGACCCAGGGGTGTTCTTGAGGGCAGGGCAGCGCACGGCCCGGCCAGCTGCACGTATGCAGAACGCGTGCTGCCGCGTGTTAGGGTTGGGGCTTGGAACCCTGCAAGCACTTGTGGGGTAGGGCCAGCAAGGTGTGTGGGGGCGGGGGGCTAGCATGTGCTCAGCGACTGGCCTAAGGTGGGGCAATGCCAGGGCTGGCCGCCTCTCAGCTCTTCCCCGGAAGGCAGGGAGACCTGCGCCTGGAGCAGGGCGGGGTAAATACAGCAGGTGACCCGACTGGTGGGAAATGCACAGGCTCCGTAGCAGCCTACAAAATGTACAAGGACGGGGCCTGGCGGGCGGCCAGGAGAGGAGCAAGTCGAAGGCTGGGCCTCAGGAACGACGCCACTTTGGTTACGCCCACTGCAGCAGGCGCCACGCCATGGAAATACCAGCAGTGGCAGGCCCAGGGCCCAGCCAGACTGTGCGCCCACCCCTGTGCCCCCCACAGCATGGGAGAGGAGAGCACCCAGCCCAGGGGAGAGGACGCGCCGAGCCCAGGGGAGAGGACGCGCCGAGCCCAGGGGAGAGGACGCGCCCAGCCCAGGGGAGAGGACGCGCCCAGCCCAGGGGAGAGGACGCGCCGAGCCCAGGGGAGAGGACGCGCCCAGCCCAGGGGAGAGGACAGCGCCCAGCCCAGGGGAGAGGACAGCGCCCAGCCCAGGGGAGAGGACGCACCCAGCCCAGGGGAGAGGACAGCGCCCAGCCCAGGGGAGAGGACGCGCCCAGCCCAGGGGAGAGGACGCGCCCAGCCCAGGGGAGAGGACGCGCCCAGCCCAGGGGAGAGGACGCGCCCAGCCCAGGGGAGAGGACGCGCCGAGCCCAGGGGAGAGGACGCGCCCAGCCCAGGGGAGAGGACGCGCCCAGCCCAGGGGAGAGGACAGCGCCCAGCCCAGGGGAGAGGACAGCGCCCAGCCCAGGGGAGAGGACGCACCCAGCCCAGGGGAGAGGACAGCGCCCAGCCCAGGGGAGAGGACGCGCCCAGCCCAGGGGAGAGGACGCGCCCAGCCCAGGGGAGAGGACGCGCCCAGCCCAGGGGAGAGGACACGCCGAGCCCAGGGGAGAGGACGCGCCCAGCCCAGGGGAGAGGACGCGCCCAGCCCAGGGGAGAGGACGCGCCCAGCCCAGGGGAGAGGACACGCCGAGCCCAGGGGAGAGGACAGCGCCCAGCCTGCCGAAGGGCACCGGGGTCCCGGCCTTGGGAGAAGACAGAGCAAAGGCAGGGAAGGGGCAGGTCCTGTCCCTGCCTGTCAGGTGGGGACACACGCTAGTGAGCGGTCTGCCTCGTGCAACATGCCGCTCCCTGCGAGGAAGCTGGCTCCGCCTCTGTCCCCAGGCCCGCCTTCTCACGGGCACACGCTGCCAGCTGTGCTGCGGCCATTCCCGTCCCTCGGCTGCTTTGCTCTGTGGCGGGGGGGCGGCGCTCGGCTGCTGACCCCGATGGGCAGGCCCTTGGCGGAGAGGTGCGCTGGGGAAGCACAGGGTGGCCTGGTGGCCCTGCTGTGAGCCAGCTCCGCGTCGCCCCCCTTGCGGACGGGGCGTGGAGAGAGAAGTGAGGGCCGGCTTCTTTCCTCCATTCCCCCCGGCCCGCAGCCATCCAGCATTGGCAGCCCCATGGGGTAGGCCCCCGGACATGCGGCGGAGACGCAGGCGCCGCACTGCTCGGTCACGGGGCTTTGAGTTCGAGGGAGCGAGCGAAGTCCCTGCTGATCAGAGTAACTTGGGCAGGCAGTGCGGCTGGGCGCTCCCGGCAACACCCACCGCGCTGTCTGCTGCAGTATCACTTGCATCTTCGTCACATCGCATCGGGCCGCTCGCATCCCGGCCTGTCACATCCCATCACATCGCGCTGCGCCGCGGCTCCCCGCCTGGCAGCTGCACGTCAGTTCCAGGTGGGCAAGTCGATCAGCAGACGAGCTCCCTCGGCGGAAAGGCAGCTCGCGGTGACAAGTGCTTCTGCACAGAGCTGCCGCTGGCGCGGTCCTGCCCTGGCCGCCAGATGCGAGCCAAAGCCCCGGCCCCTCTCCCAGGGGCCTGCTCGATGCACCGGGAAGGCAGGGGTGGGTGTCCAAGAAGCCGAGTCCCAACCTCACCAAGTCCCTTCCGCACCCCCTTGTCCTGGGCCAGACTCAGCTCAGGCCAGGGGCTGCCAGGCTCAGCTGTCACCCAGTAAAAACACCTGAGGGAGGCCTGGGGTCCCCACCTGCAGCTCTGTCCGTGCACCTTAGCCCTGACCCTCAAATGTCTCCCGCTTTGCCCTCCCTGAACCCCACCTGGTCCGACCCTGCCCCAACGGCTCTGCACACCACCTGGTCCAGCTCTGCACCCCACCTGGTCCGACCCTGCCCCCCCGGCTCTGCACCCCACCTGGTCCGACCCTGCCCCCCCGGCTCTGCACCCCACCTGGTCCGGCTCTGCCCCCCCTGGCTCTGCGCCCCACCTGGTCCGACCCTGCCCCCCCGGCTCTGTGCCCCACCTGGTCCGACCCTGCCCCCCCGGCTCTGCGCCCCACCTGGTCCAGCTCTGCACCCCACCTGGTCTGACCCTGCCCCCCCGGCTCTGCACCCCACCTGGTCCGGCCCTGCCCCCCCGGCTCTGCACCCCACCTGGTCCGACTCTGCCCCCCTGGCTCCCCACCCCACCTGCACAGCTCAGTCCACATCCACAGCTCGGGCTCCCGCACCCAGCCCTGCTGCTGCCCTTCCCACCTGCGTGCTTGCACCACAGCAATTCCCGCCCGGGGTGTCTCCTGGGAAGAAGCTGCCCTGGCCCTTGCTGCTGAGGAGGAATTGCCGTGGGAGGCGCGGGCTGGAGTCCCGCGTGGGCTGGCGACCTTGGTGGCGTGTGCACAGAAGCCCGTGGAGGAGAAGAGTCGGGACCCGACTTGCTGCAGCACCCAGAGCCCCTCCAGGAGCTCTGATGGCCCGCCCATGCAGGGAGCTGAGTCCATCCGGGGGCTCAGAAAAGGGAAGTCGCCGAGCAAGAGCCATAGATTACTGCAGAGACAGGAGCTCCTTCCAGCCAACAGCCTGCACACGGTGCCTGGCTCTTCGCGCTGCCCCATAGGGCTCCCAGGTCCCCACGCCACTCCTGTCTGCAGAGTCACAGGGGAGGCAAGCCAACACACACCCCCCGGGCGCTGGGCGTGCCATGCCAGGGATCTGCCGGGCAGCAGAAGGAACACGCCCCCCGGGGCAGAAGCCCGGGGAGTGCAGGACTGTGGCTTGGCTCCTCTCCCGTCAGCAGGAGTCTTCGTCTGCTCACGGGGGTGACCAGGAGGGTAAGATTTTCCCCTTTCCACCATTCCCACCCCTCATTCGCTCCGTGCTGCCCCCACCTCCACCGACCCCCCAAGAAAGCAAACAGCCCTGGCCCACCCAGGTAACACAAAGGCTGGGCTCCGCCGCCTGGAGGAGGGAGAGAGAACAGCATGGCCGAGGTTTCCCAAAGTGCCCAGTGCCCTACGGGCTTGACACAGCACACAGTCAACCTGTGGAACTCACTGCCAGGGGATGCGGTGAAGGACGAAAGGAGAAGCAGATTACAGAGAGGAGTTCCTGTCAATGGCTATTACATGATGTCTGGGGATGCATGCCGGGCTCTGGGGACCCCTAGAACGTGCCTGCCACAAGCTGGCACTGGGGCATTTGAGGAAAGTGAAGCCCCTGGCACTGGGCACTGGCGGAGGAGAGGCTGCTGAGCTACGCGGATCATTGGCCTGACCTGGGGTGGCCATTCTTCTCTCGAGACACCACTGCAAATCCAGCCCCTGCCAACTCTTTCAGACTGGGTCCCCCATCACATTAAAGCCTCCTGGGCTGTCCCCCTCCCCCATGCACACGTCACCATGCTGGGAGGCGTGCTGAGATCACGGGAGCGGGGCCGCATGAGACCCGGCCCGCCCTCCGATTCCGGGTCGGGCCCAGCCTTACCTGACACAGACAGCCTGGCTCCGTTGCTCTGGCGCGTCTCTCCGCTGTACTTGTGCTTGGTGATACACCGGTAGGTGGACAAGGCATCTTCCTTCTGCACGTCCGATATGTACAAACCCCCATAGAAAGTAATAAAAAAACGATGTTCTGGGGAGACAAGCGGGAGAGAGGGGGAGTCTGGTTATACACTGCATCGCCAGGCATCCAGGGGACAAGCCGGGCGGGGCAAGCCAACGGCGGCCTGCAGCCAAGCGTGCGCCTGGGCATTGGGAGTGAACCCCAGCCGCTGGCCCCTGTGAGAGCAGGGGGAAGGCCGGAATGGGGCAGAGGAGTACGTCTCTGCAGCCCCCTCGCAGGCCCGGGAAGGGACCAGAGGTGCTGGGCGTGAGAGGAGCGCCCCAGGTGGGTTCTTTGGTGGTTTGGTAACGCCGGCAGGGCAGGCGAGAGGCGAGCTTGTGGCTCCCACCTCAGCCCGAGCCCGTCTCGGCGTGCCCCACTGCAAGTGGACAATTAGAAGGGAATCCATCCCGCTGAGACAACAATTAGCTTAACTTACTTAGCTGCGTGCGAAAACAAATCAAGAGCTTGAGCTGGTACTCGAGCACTGGGGGAGATTCCAGAGGGCAGCAGGTAACACGCAGCACAACGCCAGCCAGCCAGCATGGCTCTCACGCAGCAAAAGGCCTCCCTTGCCCCTGCCCCAGGGCGATGAGCAGGCCAAGGAGGAATCCTCAGCCCACTTCTTAACCTGCCCCCCAGCTTTGTCATTCCCCATGAATATTCATAAATGCTCAAGAGCAAACACTGTGTGTGGAAGAAGGCAGCAGCAGCAGCCTGGAAAAGCAGCGAGCAAATGGCTTGGGAAAGAGGCTGGAGCCGGCTCCGGCCGCTGGGAAGCACCTTGTATCCTGGTGCGACTGCCCTCGCATAGAGGCTTTGCTCCCCAGAGAGCAAAGGCTGGGCTCTCTCACTCCACCACGGCAGCGCAGCCACGGCAGGAGGGGCCACAGCAGTTGCTCACCAGAAGCGTGGCACCGCCACATGCCACCCCTGCAAAGGCCTGGGCAATTTGAACCAGGTGCCATCTCCTGAGCCCAGCTTTGGCCACGGAGACGAGCAGAGCTGCTGGAAAGAGCAACTTCTATGGCCATGATGGAAACAGAGTTGTTCTCGAGTGCGGGGGCGAGAAGCCAGAACTAGACTGGCACAGAGACTCACAAGCCCCTGCGAGACCAAAGGCTGCCCTCCTACCGCAGGAAACCACAGCATCTCAGCAGCACCCAGCACAGCGACTCAGCCCCAGCCAGGACATTCCCATCCCGGACAGAGACTCATTTGTCCCCCGCGAACGGCACTCAGAGCACGACTGCCGACACAGAGCCTAACACGGAGAGAGAGACCGCGAGCACACATCTCACTGCACAGGGCGCCTGAGTGCACACAGGCCGCAAAGCCACGTGCTACAACGTCTGGAAGGCGCAACAAGTCAATGTCCGGCCCCGCAGCCAAACGGAGACCTGACAAGTCACCCAAGTGATCAGGCAGAGAGTTGTTGTACATGCTGCTTTGCAGAACCTGCAAGGGGAGGGGGAGGATGGCAGAGAGGAGAGATTTCTCTCTCTGTTTACAAGGAGGGGCTAGATGCTCATTAGCCAAAATCTGCATGTGTTGTTTTGTCTCTGTGTTATGACATGGCGAAGACAATGCCGCAGCGCACACATAATTGCAGAACAGTTGTAGCTCTGAGCTGTCAATCTGAAGCATCCAGGGATTAATAGAAAGGTCCAAAAAAAAGACAGAAAAGCCCTACAGGTGCAATTGCAATAAAATGCAAATAGATCATTAATTTTTCATCTCGCAGCAAACCAGTAAGCACAGAATATTGGCTGTACTGGAATTTTAAGCAAGGGGGGAGGCAGTTTCTATGGCAACAAGCAGCTGCTGCCAAATGCTGCTCCACAACCCCGAGTGTCCTCGTTCTTCCCCCCGCTAGTTTTTGTGCATATTTAATTGGGGTGCCGTTTTCAGAAGGCTCTGACTCCCCCGGAAACAAAGGCTTGCCGAGCCGAGCGCCGTGCCGCGAGAGAGGGAGACAGAAACAGGCAGAAGTGCGTTCAAACCTCTGGAGGGCCCCTCTGCAGCATCGCTCCTGCATGTTTGATGAGAATCCAATTATGGCATGTGGGGGGAGGGGGGCCTGGGGAACCCACAGAGCCCACACAATGGAGAGCTAAGAAAACACAGGGAGACGAGGGGGGGATACCCCCCACTGTGAAATGAATACAAATGAAGCCCAGATACCTATTTGCACCTGGCCTCCCTGCCCCCAGGCCTGGAGACAGCCGAGAACCCTTCCCGCCCACCCTGCAAAGCCAGCGAGGCACACGGAGCAAGGCCGGGCAGGAAGGATGTAAGGGCAAACGTGCCTGGGCCATGTGCGGGGCCAGAAAGGCCAACGCGATGCCAATGGGGAGCTCGGCCTGGCAAGGGACAGCAGCTCCTGGAGCGGTGAAGCAGACGGCTCCAGCAAGCTGCCCGGCGCCTCCGACCAGGGGGCAAGCCAGGGAGCCAGGCTGGGGTGTATACTTGATCCTGGTCCCAGGAGCGGAGCCGTTCAGTGCAGGCTCCGTGTGAGTTTCACGCGCATGCTCCCCTGCCCAGACCCAACTCCCCAGCCCCAGCGCGCCACGAAACACCCACAGCAAACTCGCCGGGTGGCAGGAAACTTCTCCCAGCTACTCCCAGCTCCCAGTCAGGGCATGTCCCCCGGCACGGGCTGGAAGGTAGCCCAAGCAGGCAAACAGACCCCCAGGAGCGGCCCTGGACTAGCTGCCAGCAGCTGGCGCCCTAGGCAAACCATGCAATCGGCACCCCCACCTCCAAACCCCTCAACGATATTGCACCACCATTTGGCGCCCCATGGCGCCCCATTTAACTTGGCGCCCTAGGCGACCGCCTCGTTCACCTATATGGACAGGCCCCTGCAGACCCCTACTCATCCCAGCCTGGGGCCCTGCATTTTACTCCACTTGGTGGCGGCCACATCAGGGCTTGTGGCCTGGTGCCAGGCAACTGCCACTGGGCTCCATAGAGGAGCTCAATGCCTGAAAGTCAGGCCCTTCGGCACAACAGGCCCCAGGACCACGAGCGCCACGTTAGCGCTTCAGGAAAGCAAGATGGCTGACAGGCCTTCACAGGCCTGGCCGTGCGGAGCCGAGTCTTTCGCTCCTCTCGCTCTGCATCATGAGGGAGCCACTCAGATCCGGACAAATATTCTGAGACGCCCCCCGGACACCCCGATAATCCGTCCCTCTCTGCCAGACAGGGATGCCTGGACCCGCCCCTCACCCCCATTCACACCTGAACTCTGCTGGTCACTAGCATGTGCCACACAAGTCGCCGCCTGCAGACCCATGAGATTTTTAAAAACACCTCCCGGGTCCTCTCTCTTTCCTGTCTGCCCACTGAGCTGTCGGGGGGTCGCTTTTCCAAGCGTCGCCTTGCATCCGGGAGGGCTGGACGCTTCCTTCCCCCAAAGAGAGAGGTTCTCACACACCCACGAGTCCAGAAGCTGGGGCTCTGAGGGAAACCCCCACCAAATGCAGTGAAAGTCACTGGCGAGTGACGAGGACTGGCAACGGGTCTGCACGTCAAGTCATGGCTGAGCTGAGGGGTCCAAGCTGTCCGGAGGTCTGCAGGGATTCCGTCACTGGGGTGGGACTTTTCCAGAGACGAAGCTCTCCCCACCAAGTGCAAGCAGGGGCAGTTACCTCCCTACACAGTGCCCCACAAGCCGTCCTCGCCCCAGGCACGACCCGAGAATGGGAGCGCGGGTTCCGCGGGTGGTTCGCCACTTAGCCACACAGCAACAAGAGAGCTGGGATGTGAAAACCCTCCAGGCGTGCAGTGGATCTGTCCACTTGCATACTGCTCAGGAGTGAGGACAAAACCCCTCTGCCGTGCAGGAGCGGGCGCCGTTCCCACTGCAGTGGACAGTGTTAAAGACAGTGCTGCGTTACATTCAGGGTCTTCACAACTCGAGCGCCTCTTCGGTTTTTAACAAAGGGACAAATAACTGTCCACGAGAATTACACTGGTGGGCAGGAAAGACGCGGGCGGTCCCGGATGTGGCCAGTCCAACTGAGCTCTCATGGACGTGACTTACCGCCCGCGCCTCTGGCGAGGCGAACGTGGAAGGCTGTGGAGGACAATCAGCTCGCTCTGCCTGCTGGGAGGGGGGAGGCCTTTGGGAAGCGGAGGGTTAAGTGCACGTGTGGCCAGCAGGAGCTGCGCCAGTTTAACTCTCGGCGCTAGATGCGACCAGAAGCCTCCACACGTGACCCTCCAAAAATCCCACTTCCGAAGGCTGGTGGAAGGGGGCGGGCAGAGGAGGTAAGGCGCCTCTTACCGCTCCACCCCGCCTCTCGTGACCCTGTATCACAGGACGGTGGGTCTGATGCACCACGCTCCCCGCAGAACACGAGCAGCAGCCAACAGGGACACGGCCACGCCAGCAAGGGCCCGAGCGCTGCTGAATCCAGGGAAGGAGGCAGCCATGTTGGGCTTGGCCCCCCCCTTCCCCACTCTGTGCCTCAGGTCTCGCCTCTGTCCAAAGGGGCTGGCTTCATCCCCTCAGACTGCTGCAGCGAGGTGGCTGGTGCTTGCCGGGGGTGGCCAAGGGCTAATCTTGCCACTCACGCCCCTCTGACAAGTGGCTGTAGCTCCCTGCCTGGCTTCTACGGGTATACCCATGAGGATCACGGTGTCATGGCCAGCCAGTGACCACAGCATGGGCTGAGCACTGGGTGCTGGGCGAAGACTAAGATTTGCTCCACAGAGAAGGGTGCACCGGGGTGAGCCACGGCGTGGCCAGCAGAGGGGTCTGTCTCCGGGCACGCGTGGCAGGCCTCCCCACCCCCAGCAGCACACACAGAAGCTGGGGGGATTGCCACACCCCACTTCCAGACCCGGAAGCCTGGAGCAGCCAAGAAACCCACAGCATCTGTCCCAGGGGCCTTCCAATGTCAAGAGAAAACCGACAATCGATTCAGGTTCCCAGTTCCTGCCCCTTCCAATATAGCTGTAGAAAAACAAAGGGGTCAGGGCTGCGGGAAAGAGCCCTTGTGTAGTTCATTAGACTAACGAGAGAACTTCCCCTCGGCACGCTGGGGCCGATATGTCCTGACATTCTGTTGGAACGGCCAGGGAATCGATAGGTGCCAGTGCTTATGAATTAGCTGTCGTTTGAGCACACGCCTCCCACGGCCCCCTGACCGGCGGGGGCTAGTTCCGGCCACCGTTAAAGTAACGGCGAGAGCCCCAGAGCAACGACAGGGAGGCAGGCGGGGAAGCCCTGAGGACCCGGCCTGTGATTTTCAGTGGCAGCTGCATCTCTGCTTTCCTAGGCTGCCTGTCGGCGGGGCTGTCCTTTGGAGAGGGACGGGGCCTCTCTCCTCGGGCTCAGTGGTAATGGAAAATCTCTGCCAGCCAAGCCCAGACGGTGTTTTCCAGGCCCGCTGCCCGGACTGTGCTAGCGACGCTGCAGGCTATCAGCACCCCGGCTGCTACCCAATCCACCTTGTCACCTTTTGCACAATGGGACTGCCCCTCAGCACAGGCCCTTGACCTGCAGGTCGCTAGCTTTGCACACACCCTACACTAGAGAGAGGTTAGATCAGACAGAGTTAGGCTCCAGCCACGGATGTTAAATGGAAGCCATCAATGAGCCCAAATACAAATGCAGGACGCGCTGCACGCTCTCTGGCCACTGTATTACATGTTCCCAAGCACACACAATCTCAGGGGGTGGCAAGGCAGGGGCGGGTTTCCTATCCCTTTCCAAGGCAACACTTCCCCTGCGTGGCCGCACACGGCTGAGTGGCACAGAGTGACACAAGGCCACAGAACCCGGCCACCCTCGCGTTCCGTGGCCCCCACAAAACAACGTCAGTGGGCCACACTGCGCACCCAAGCCTCTCCTCCTCCTCCACTGCCCAGGCAGAGCCAGCCTCAGCACGCACGAGGAGAATGGGCCCCAGAAACGTCACCTTCGGGAGGCTGCGGCTGCTAGCTCCGTGGCAGCACGGGGAGTGCGAGGCCCAGGGGCACCTCTCAGGCCTGCCTGACGGGGCCCTCTCCTGGGAGCGAGGCCAGTCCGGTATCCAGGGCCCTGCCACACGCATGAGCCACACCCAGAGCAGAGCAGGGGTGGCCAGTCCCAGGCAGGGAAGAACACCTGATGGCTTGCAGTGGGCGGACGTTTGCCCAGCCAGTGGCCCGGCTGCTCCACTTTACAGTGGGGAGAAGAGACCCTCCAGTGATGCCCAGCGGGGCTGTTCACTAGCATTCAATTTCCACGTGCACGTTTACACGCCTGTGTGACGTGCACGGGGTCCCCACGTGAAGGGGGAAGCTACAGCTGGAGACTAGGGTTCTGCAAGTGCCACTGCAGGCAGGGCTGGGCCCGCGCAGCCGAAGGTTCTGCTTAAGAATTCCACCGCGGTTCCACAGGTATCGCTCCTTTATGTGCTCACATTTTCACGGGTGTCTCCACGGGACAATTCCAGGAAGTGACTGTAAGCAATAAAAAGAGGCCGCAACATCGGAATGACCCACTTTCGCGCTGAAGAGCTGGGGCTGGGATTTGAATGCCTGGCGCATGCTAAGCGGCCAAACGGCACACAGCCAGCAGGTGGGGTCCCTGGGGACCGGTGCCTTCCACAGCCCGAGAGACGCGTGCATGGGGGACGCTTGTCCCTGGCGCTGCTTCAGAGCCGAGCAGCCAGGCAATCTCGACCTCACCAAAGACCTCACGCGACCCCGTGCGCCATGCCAGCCCCAAGATGCTGGCCGTGCAGTGACTGAGTGCGGAGGCAGAGATGCTCCGGACTAACCCACCCCCAATTCCACCCTGCACTAGGTGGGAGCCCCGTGTTCTTGATTCCTTGACAGCAGGCATGGAGCGCGCTGACGTCACAGGGCTGGGCCTTTTGGAACCGCTCGTCTCCCCCCAGCCAGCTATAGCAAGTGACGCTGAACAGCTACGGAGCCGGACAGAGCAAATAAAGCCAGAGGGCTGGAAAGAGGGGTGTCGTGAAAGGCTGCTCTCTTTCTGGCCTTAGTCTCTTTCATATGCACAGCTCTATCGCCCCGGTACAGAATGAACACCCATCTCATTCGCCTGGTGCAACAAGATTTTACTTTTAATTATGCTGTAATCAAACTGGGAGCACTCCCCGGGTTTGCTCCAAATGACTGGATCCCAGTGGCTCGCTGGAACAGGGTCGCCCTGACATTCGTTGCACATGCACGAAGGGGACGCTGTCAGACTGGAATCACATTTGAATGGATTTTCTGAGCGAGGAGAATGACACCAAAGAAGAGGAAATGAAAAGAGGCTGTTGTGAAAACAGGATGGAACCGTTCCGGGGAGTGGACATTAGAGAGGCAAAATAGCGGTTAACCAGTTAACCGGATAAACGCAATGCTTGACCAGTTAACCGTGACCCCATGGGGGTGGGCTGGGAATGTGGGCGTGGCCAGGGCTGGAGCTGCCGCTCCATTCCGCATGGCCCAGACCTGCCCTGCCCCTGCCCAGACCGTGGCGGGACTGGGGCTGCCGCTGCAGCAGGTAGCCGGGGTCCCCACTCTTCTCTGGGCTCTTCAATCAGCAATGTGCATCCTGCATTGGGGACACCAAACCCGGCACGTATTCCCCTCGCAGTCACACCAGTCCCCGATGCAGAGTGAGACCATCTGCCTGGCTGGTGTTCTCTTGTCTCCCCAGCCGAGGGTCACAGCCGCAGATCAGGAGCTCACGTTCCACTCAGTATCTCCCATGCCCCCACATAGCTGCAGGGAGTCCCTGTCTCCCAGGGTGGAGTCGCCTCTCCTGCAGCCTCTGGGCTTGGATGCGCACGCATTCCCACGCAGCTGTACCTAGAGGTGCTCTGGTTCCCTGCACCCAGAGCGATCCAGGTCACCCTAAATCGCTGATTCGCCTCTTCGCTAGTTACAAGTCCCCAAGTCCGGGGCCACTCGCGAACCTTATCAGCGCTGACTTTCGGGTCTCTCCCAGGTCATTGATAAAGCTGTTCAAAAATGCAGGGCCAAGACCTGATCCCAGCCGGCCCCCACTAGAAACACACCCGCTCTCTGACGACTGCCTGTGCGCAGTGACATTGAAAGCCAGCAGTTTGGAAACCATTTCCTGGGTGCCATGTTCATTTTGATTTGTTTTACCCCACGACTCTTCATTAGACTCCTGTGCACCCCTCCCCCTACCTGACATCTCTATGGCAACAGCCCCCAAATATTCCAGGCTCTGTTCCAATGCAGGGGAAGTCTCTGCCCCAAAGAGCTTGCAAACAACCATTCCCCTCTAGTCTCGTTTACACCCACCACACTGCTCTGTCACATCATTGGCCATCTAGGAGCCAGGCCACACACGCTTAGCTCTTTTAGTCTTGCAGGGCCACAAGCATTTTAAAACGAGACCTGCCAGCTGCCACCACACAGGAGCTGAGTGTGAGGACCTTAGTTTTACTGGGCAGGACGAATGCCACGCCCTGTGCAAGGCTTGGTCTGCACTGTTCTGGCTTGAACCTCAGCCCTTCTGTAAACCCTGCCTCCTGCTTCCGGCCTGTCATCTCCCCTCCTGTTCTTGCCCAAGGGCCCTGTATTCCTTGTGCCTGCAATGTTTTCTTCTCCCTCCTCCCTAAGTAGCATGGCCTTCCAGCCAGCCTCCTCCTCCCCCGGCAGTGCTGCGGGGAGGCAGAGGCTGAGCCCTGCACAGGATGGATGCTATTTCCCACACTCTCACCTGCCCCTCACGTGGGCGATCCCCAAACCCATCTCTGGAGCCACCTCCCATTATGGCAGGTCTCCCCCTCCCATGGGCGAGGCGAGACCTCTATCACGGCCCTTCCCGGGACGGCAGCGATCGCTCGTCGTGTGCACCAAGGGCTCCGCCCCGCCTTACCGCCCCGGGACAGGACGCCTCTCCTACCGGGGCCAAGGGCCCGCTCCAGGAGGCCCTGTACAGAGTCGGGCGCCCCGCCCACGCTTTCCCCAGGCGCTCGGTGCTCGGGCCGTGCTCAGCTCTCGCTCTCCGCCGTGTGCATTGGCAGGGGCCTGCTGCCCGACGCCCCCCGCCAGGCCCTCCACGCAGGTGTGTGCTTTCGATGCCAACCCCCCGGCACAGCCCGTTCCACGCCTGCCAGAGCCACCGCTCAGCACTGGGGCGTCTCCAGGGAACTGGCTCTTCACAGCGAGAGCGCCCGGCGGGCTCCCCGTCCGCTAAAAACGCACATCGCCGCCAGCTGCCGGGTTTGGCTCTGCTCCCGGCCGACGAGCCTGGGCCAGCCAGCGCTGCCGCATCCCAGCGCCTGCGCCGAACACAGCTCTGCGCCCTGCCCTTCCAGCACTTGGGAGCCTGCACTGGTACTCCCACCCCACACAGTGCTGCAGCACACAGAATCTCCTGGCCTGGGCCCCCCGAGGCTCTGGTGTGTCTGGGAAACCTGACCTGGGGAGGGGCTTTCCTCGTCTCAGCTGGGCATGTCAGTGAGGCTTTGGGGGGTTTTCTTTTTGTTCTTGGGGGTTTTTTTGCTTCTCACTTGTGTGCAGCCCACGACTGATTTTTCTGTGGGTCAGTGGCCCCCAACCCAAAAAAGGGCCCCACCCTGCCTTAGGCTTTCTCGCCTTGTCAGAGGGTGCTAGACAGTCGGAACTGGGCAACTGTTACAAACAAGTTCCCTGCAAATATCTGTTCAGGTTTTAAAATAACTGGCCATGCCTCTGTTGTCCCTGTCAGCGTTCCCCTTCCACAAGAAGGCTGGCATGCAAGTTGTGCAGCGGGAACATCCCTAAAAGAAGCAATTTTGAAGGAAGAGCTTGGAAAATATTTGGTGAAAGAAATACTGCCTTTGTGAAATCAACAATTCAAATTCCACAACTCTGTCCCAAGAGCCCTGTAAACTTAAGCATTACCATGCAGCTTACATGCCCTGTCAAAACTCAGCAACGGCCAACCAAATTACACGGTGTGAATACAAAATTGTCACCACCAGGGACCTGGGCACAATCCACATTTCAGGAATTAGCTACTGAAAGTATGGCCGGTGATCACAAACAAACTAGAAGAAATTCATCTGTGTCAGATGCAATATAAAGAAGAAACATTAATTGAATACATTATTCACTTTCAAAAGGACACCATCAGGTTAACAATCATTTCGGGGGGGGGACCCAGATTTCCTGTGCTAAATTCCAAACCATGTGAATGTTCACAGCCAACAGGCTGCTCAGTGTACTCGTCTCTTCCCTGGGAATGCCATTTGTTTACTTTTTGCCTCTCAGAAATACACCAGGACACACCTTCTGCGCACGGTAAACTGGAGGGTTTAATGCAGTGGCAAAAGGCTGCACTGGAAGAACTGCACACATGGCAGGTTTGCATCGTTAAGCAAATCACTTTGCAGGGATTTTTTAAATGTAATGACAAACCCTGCTCGTGGTCTTGTGCTCTTTGAAAGCTTCGCTCTCCCCAACGCCTACATTTGGTCTAAATTCAACTCCCAAAGCCCCTTTTAAATTTTCTTGGAGGAAATTCCTCAGACATTTTTCCTCCCAGCTGTGGGTGAGCATGACCAAAAATGGGACCCACCTTTACAGATGTGTGCTCATGACTTGATAAAACCGGTATTAACAGAGGCCTCTTTTTAACAGCTTCCTTGGGGGGGGGCATGTATTCTGACAGTTATGAAGAATTATTAAATCAAGGGTAATTATTTATCATGGGGCCAATTTCTGCTCTCCTTTTCACTGGGGTAAACCCAGAGTTATGCTACAGAAATCAATGGGTTCACGTCGGTAAATGACAGAGGAAGTTGGTCCATCAGATTTGAATGCCTTGGAGTCCATACAGTTCCTGTAAAAGAGAGGGCGCTATTAGAAGAGCGGGTGCCTTCTAACACAAGGCAGAGTATTTTGGGTCGTTTTATTTATATGCACAAGTTACTTTGGGGAAGACGTCACTATCGCTACCACAAACTACCTCCTCACTCCGCCACCACCCAGCCACCCCCCTGCGCCTGCATAACAGACTCAGCCCCCGCATCTCACAGGGGATACGGCTGCAGCACGGAAGGCAGAGACCGAGGGGTGCGGCAGATTGCAAGAGATGAGGCTTCTCGGGGAAAGAGTTAATGGGGCTTTCATGTAAATTAGCCATAATGACAGCATGGCACCTGCAGAGGGCACGGTTCTGGCGTATCAGCATTCGCACAATCCCCGAACAAGCAGGAATTAATCTCCCCGAGGTGGTCCACAGACGCCTAATACCAGCAGAAAATTACAGAACAGGATGAGGAACATTACAAAATGAATAGGAGGGGACTAGAGATTTCCGTGCCTAATCCTGTTAACGAGACAATTTCTTATCAAACTCATTATGTGCCAGAGACAGGAGGGGAGGCAGGGAGGAAAGCCGGTTGGGGGGCAGGAGAAGGAAGAAAGACGATGCCTCCCTGCCTGCCTGTGAATTATAAATGAGAAGTGACAGACGTGGAATTTTTGTGGGCTGCAGTAACAGAGCCTGCCCCGCAGTTATAGCCATGGGCTGCACAGCCTGGCAGGGACGGGCGCCGCCATTCGAGTCACGCCTCGATTCTCATCCGCAAAGCCTGGGAAATCAGACGGGGAAGCACTTTCTTCCCGGAGTCTGCAGAACGAGCACAGCGTGGGGTTGCCAGCCCTCCAGGACTCTCCTGGACTCCCCGGGAATTAAAAGACTGCCATGGGATGGTTCATCCCTGCTGGACGACAGCCAGCCAAAACTGGCATCCCTAGCCCAGCTCCGGCTCAAGGAGGGACCAGTTCTGCCCCAACAGGCACTCGGGGAGACAGCTCAGGGTCACTGGGGACCAGGGAACCCAGGGCATGGTCGATGGGGCACCAAAGGACCCGCTGAGGCCCAGCAGGACAGGAAGGGCCAGAGGAAAGCCGGGTCCAGGCCAACGAGAGACTGACCTTTGGGCTTGTGAGGCCGGGCATGCCATTTTCAGAGGCTCCTGCAGAATCAGCCACCACGGCAAGTTTACCCATTTCCTAAGTGGCATCAGAGCCTTGGGCAATGGAAGCCAAAGGATTCGGGCTCCCTAGGCTCACTGACTGCAGTTCTGGGCCCCACGGCCGAAGAGCCACAGGCCCCCACGCACCGCACGGGCGTGGACGCAGTCGCCTGGCATGCGGGCATGCTGCACCTGCCCCGGCAGGCTGCCTTCCTGGGTGCGCTCCCTTCTGGCCCAGCCCAGGCTCTCACCTGCCCAGCCAGCAGGGTCGCCAACCGTCCAGTGGGGCAAAGCCAAAGCTGCTTGCGGGGCGTGGGCAGGAGCCAGCTCAGTGCCCGGCCATGCAACGCGATGCAGCTGCACTGCGGTTTGTCACACAACGGTATCTGGGCTCCGCGACAGTGCCACCCCCACTCAGGGGAGCCTTTTAACCTGCCCGGTAAGATCCAGCTGCAACATGGCTGTTTACTACAAGGCATGGGGGAGGGGGCAGGAAGGGTTCACACGGGAATGGCGTTGGTCGAAGCGTGTATACCAGCTGCCTCTCCTACCCTTCATCTACCAGTACGACCAACACCCCCACTTCTGGCATCCTGATTGCACCTAGAAGTTCAATACAACACGCTCACTCCAAGGGGACCTAAATATGACAATGCCATTTGCCAAAAATAGATCATTAGCCATCTCCCAGCGGTAATGCGTCCAGATTATGACCGGCATGAAAAACACAGCCGCAGAGGTAAGACTCCTTCCAAAATGATTTTTCCAGGCTAGGTGTTTTTACCCTTCTATAACAACTCGACTTCATTTTCCAGGTGGGGGCCAAAGTAATGGCTTCGAAGCAATCATTTCCGTTCCATTTGTGTTTGTGACAATGAGACAGAATCCGCCGGTTTGTTTTTACAGAGTGGGGGTATGGGGCAAATCTCTCACCAGAGTCTACTGAGAAGGGAAAAATCACACCGTAACACAGCATCTGCAAAGACAGCTTGCCCTCATCTGCCCATCGGGCGGGTTCCACAGTTAATGGCTTTCTCCTGCTTCGATATGCAAGCGTGGGGCTGGCATGACAAACCCTTATTGCTGATCATGCTTAGTTATTCCCAAAAAAGTACAGCTGTAGACACACTCGTTTCCCAGCGCTCGACCCACGGAACGAAGCAGGAATTCTGCTGCAACCCCCCCCCCCCCACATACATGTATAATACACACGCACTGGTTAAAAATTCAAAAAGCAGTTATTTTAAAAATGTGGAACTAGTCAAATTTCATGCTAATGAGAAGAAAATCCAGATCAAGGATTGTACAGAAATTTGCATCTCAAAGCTGAAAACAGGAAGTCACTGAGAAAGGAAAATCCACCACCGAGCTGGTAACGTTTATGGCCATAATTAGGCTAATGCTGCCTCTGTTCTGTCAGCTCATTTTCATCAGCCTCAGGGTACCGGGGAAAACAGTCTCCTGCACAACCCCTTCTGCAGCACAGAGGCTTAACGCCCTGTGCTGGCATCCAGCTCCTCGACCCAGGGAGCTCGGCTACTGCCCCAGACATGCACCTTTGAGCCAGAGGTGGGACTGCCATAAGAAAAGTAGCGTCGTGGCAAGAGGGTAGGGGAAGGGGCCAGGCAGGTCTGCCACAGTGGCAGGAGCAAGAGAGTAGAAGAAGCCCTTCCCACTACAGACTTTCCTTGCTCCACTCTGCTTGTTTTTACTGGCTCATAAGCTCGAAAGGGCCGGGAGCTGCCAGAAGTTACTGACACATTTCATATTGTTCAACTGTCTCTGGTTATTTTCGGCAACAGACTAAAAATGAAGGTTTCCCTTCTGCATTTAGATATTCGAAGATTTTCCCGGCATTGCTCGAGTCCTTCAGGGCAGGGGACAGGGATGGAGGGGCTGGGAGATGGGGCCAGCCACTCCCCACTTGGGGCTGCACTGCCGGGCTGCTGGTGTTGCCCGCTGGTGCCAGCCTGAGGTTGTGGGGGCCATGCTGTCTGGCCAGCAGCTGCTCTGCAGCTCTCTGGGACTGTCAGGGACATGCTTGCTTGCTGCCCCTCCCTGTGGTCACTCATGAGTATAACTGACCCTGCTATCACATCCTCCCTTTCTGTTTGATGAAAACCAGTTGCATTCCACATGCCTCCCATTGTCCTGGCGCAAGCAAACCCCAGCCTTGCTTTAAGTTATGATCAGAGGACGCTACACACCAAATTTGGGAGTCCTAGCTCCTCCCGTTTGAGGAGTTTTTGAACAAACGGACTCAGAGGGATGGACGGACACACAGACAGACGCAGAAACTCTCCCAAACGTAGAGTAGATTCTCTGGTGCAGCCAGACTGATTTATAAGGGTGGGACAGTTGGGTGGAAATGGGAAGCAGAACTAAAAATCATAACAGCGTTGGCCAAATCCCAGTGCCAAAGTGCCCGGCTGTGGTCCCAGCACCTAAAGTCCTTAAGCACATGTGTGAGGCCATCACTCTCTACCACAGCATGCACACACCTGCCATTTTTTTCCTGAGCAGGGACCAGCATTTGCAAAAGACGCCTCCTGCATCCACAGGCTAGCCAGGCGGCAAGTGTGCGCAGGAACATGCATCACCAGATTTTGTCCCTTTTTTCACATGCAACCTGTAAATAACAAACGACTAACTTGCACCAAGATTAGCAAAAATCGTGCCCATCTTTGCAGAGTGCACAAAGTGGAGAAAATCTCTTGGAAATCTTCTATCGCCTTTGCCGAGCTTGTTTTGAAATGTTTCACTTGATTAAAAAACAAAAGTTTTTAATAAGTGAAAAATTGCAGCCAAAAAAAAATTCATTTTTGAAAGAAAGGCCTTTTGAGGTCAAAAAGCTTTGGATGAACATTTTTGAACAGCTCTACCCAAAATGTTTGTTCATAAAAGTCTATCACAACAGTGAAGGATAATTAAATATAAATGGAAAGGGCTTAATGGAAGTTCCCTTGTAAAAAAAAACAACAACAAAACAACAGTTATTGCTGAGTCCCTTGACAGATGTGACAGCAGCCTCAATTTGTGTCGTAAAGGGAATGATAAAAATATAGGGGGAAAGTTACCATTTGCAACAAGATGTCAAAAAAAAATACTACCCACACATGAGAATTTACTGTGCCCACCTAAGTCAGCAGGAGTTTTGCCATCAGGTTTGGTTGCTGGAGAACATGTGGATTTCTCTCCCCCCTTTCCCCATTTATATTGCCCAGTCATCGTTATTCATTGTAACGAAATCTCAGTAAATTATAATGCGGAGCTATCAAAGAGCCAAGGGGGAAACTAGCTAATGAAGGGGAGAAATAACCCCAATCAAGTTACTGGAAATGCAAATCTTAAATGCCATCCAGCTCGTAAAAGAGTCTTGATTCCCTTTAACAGTACAAAGAGCTGCACCAGAATTATTATTAAACAGCTGCACAGCCCAATGCAACTTGAAAGCCATGTTGGATGGAGAAGATGTTATGAGACAGAGCCCAAAATGCTTGTGCTCAATGCTGATGATGGTTAAAATCGGGATCTATTTCTACAGAATAAAGAACTTCGATCTTTGCACAGATACAGCAGGAGTTACAAACTGAGCAACCCAAGCAGCGGATTTCAACAGCGACTGCCTATTAGAGAGAAAAACGAGGGGGAATAAAAGAGGAAGGCAACGTGAAAAGGAGAGGGGGCATAAAGAACATGCACAAGAAAAACAAGACGACAGAACGCTTGCTCCACAGCCCCCGGCTAAATTCCAAACCAGTTTACTGAAGTGGAAAGCCGCAGTGAGCTGGGGAGGAATATGTGGAAACCATCTGCAGATTTTAAAATGATCTATTTTATCATCACTCAAACATATTCTTTTGTGGAAACAGGAGAGGAATTATTGGTTTGTACCAAACCGTTTGGCAGAAATTACTAGAAACATTCAGGGATTTCCCCCTATTTGAGAAGAAAATACGGAGTCTAAATATGTCCTCCCTTATGTTAATAATAGTAATCGTCCTTTTAAAATTAGTTTTGTGTACCCGCAATGCTCAGAAAAAAAAAGAGAGTTACAATTCTAGGACTCTGAAATACGGTACAAACCTATTTCTCCATTGAGCAAATAAGCGTCTCATGTTGACAGATGTCTTCTTATATACCGTAAATATAGGTCATCTTTCCCTACCCAGAGAACTGTGTATTTTAATTAACCAGGCCACTAGCAGGATCTGTAATGATTTCTGCAGCTTGCTATATAAATCATCCCCTGATCAGATCGAGGAAAACCAAAATGTAGGTGGAAATCAGCTAACTTCCTGGCTCTAGCGAGAGCGTTCTGTGCAGACCCTACGATGCAGCTCTGCTCGTTATTGCACGCTATGAAATCTGTCTAACAAGGGTGCAGAGTCACCCTTCCCTTCATGCTAAACAACCAAGAGTCTCTCTCCCCAGCAGCAGGAACTCAGGTCACCCCCGCCTCTGTGAAGCCCCGGCATTATAAATCACGGCCCAGGGGTTTTGCAATCTAAAACGCCCCGATTCCCGCTGCGAGATGCCTCCAGATTAAATTACTGGAGGCTCAGCGAGCCCCCGGCAAAGGAGCTAATGATATTCACGCTGGATGGGGATGCCGCATTCGGCGAAGGGTTCGGGAGGTTGCAGTGGCTACAGGCAGGCCGGAGCACTGTGCAGCCCCGGCTGCATAACCTGGCCAAGGTGTGCTCCAAGGTGACAGAAAGGCCAAGGGCTCGCCGCACCTCACAAGCATCTCAAGGAGCCCTGCCCGAACGGGGGCATTCGGCTCGTGGGGTGGGCGCTGACTCACTTCCATGGAAGAGAACTCCAGGGTCCCATTCTCGCTCTCCCACTGCCCTCCAGCATGGTGTATTTTAGGCATCTTGACCCTACGCTGGGCTCCCCTATTCGCACACGAGATGCAGGAGGGCTGCGCACGCCAGTGAGAGGACTGGGGTGCAGCCGCTGACCCCTAGGACCTGCTCAGGGAGACCCCCAGGGGTGCTGTGCGGGAAGGCCAGCAAGGTCCTGCCTGGCTGTGTTTGCTCCTAACCCTCAGGCTCTGTGCATGAGGACAAAAGCACGAATTCTGTGTGCTGGTTGTTCCAACCCAGCCAACAACTAAAGGCCTCTGCCACTGTATCACTGGACACAATATTCTCTCTTTGCTTCCTGCCTGTGCTGTGCACTGCTGAAGAGTTGCAGCGCTCCACCCCAGAGGTGGCTGCATTTTAATGGTGGATGAAGGTATCCCAGGATTTCAGTTATTTACACTCATTCAAAGAACTTTAACATCGTTCAGAAAACTCACACTAGGCTAGAAAATGGGGGTGGGGTCTATTCAGCATCCTCGACTCACATTTGAACTGGACTTCCTTGGGAGTTGTGCTCAGCTGCTCCCAAAATCTACTTCCTTGGGTTTAGGAGAGATTGAGAAGCCTAACTTTAGGCATCCACGTGTAAGTAATTTTACTTTCCTTTCTTCTGCACGTAGCCCAGTGTTTTCCCACGAGCATCGGAGCACTGCGCACAATCCAGACCATGCAACCGCTGCAGGGGTTAAGCAGGGCACATCAAACGCACAATGGAAAGGGCTGTAGCAGGAATTTTGAATTGGTGCAAGGAACCATCCCCACATCAGCAAGAGAACAGGAGTCCTGCTCGGAAACAACGTGACCAGATGGGACTTGGAATCAGCAAAGGGAATGGAAAAGATCCCTTTGCAACTCAACTACATCCAGGGACTGCCGATCCCCCAGGGAAGATCCTGGGCACCCCCAAAGGGAAGGAAATTACTCAAGGCCAAAAAAAGTTTGGGGCAGGAAGTACAACGTGCTTTCTCTGTTTGAAACAGGGATGCAAACGCAGGAGGCCTGTTTTAAAAGTTTCCCAAGATGGCTTCTAACAGGCACCTGTGTCCTGCGAACAAGCTAAACAAGGCTGGTAATAAGGAAACCCTGGACCTGGGAGGTTGGCACCGGTGGAGCAGAGCCCACCTTTGGTTAACAGATTAAAGAGGGCTTGGCTCCACAGGTCTAGAGCAGCCCCCTGCCTGTGGCAGGTGGGAAGCTGCTTCAGCCCTCACCAATTAACCAGAACCCCTCAGCATCACCTGTTAAGGGTAAGGCTTACCCGGTAACCATTCACATCTCTAACCCTTATGGCTTGGATCTGCCTGTGAGCTGCAAGGGCGGAATTTCGGGTGGGTTGTGGAAGGGCGGCAGCCGTGTGCTCCGGGACGTGGCTGTTTTTCATCCTGTTCCCCGGACACTAAAGGAGTGAGGGGAAAGAACTTGCGTTCCGTGCATGCCTCTCACACCTGGCTGGAGAAGGGAGTTCACCAGCCTGGTGAGAGAGGCATGCATGGAACGCAAGCACTTTCCCCTCACTCCCTCAGCGTCTGGGCATGGGATAAAAAGCTAGCCACGTCCCGGAGCGCACAGCTGCCGCCCGAATTCCGCCCTTGGTGAGCTGGGGTTGTTCGAGGGAGAAAAAGGAAACTTAGGCACGATGTCATAAGCAGCTTTATCCCCAGGCCCAAACTGTGATCCTGGGGTTCCTTGGCACAAGAACCAGAACTTCTGTGGACTGCTGGGAAGTCCCGCTGCCAGAAGGTGAAATGCGACAAAGATGGAAGCCGGTAGAATGGAAATTCATTGCCCAAGGTAAAGCCCAAGTGGAGATGACCACATTTCAATCCAATGGGGAAAGCACAACACACAAGGAACCGGCTGTGGCCTTCTAAACCCCAGAACTGACGTTGGATAATAGCGGGCGACAGTTTGTTAACAACCTTCTCTCTCACACACAGGTGTGTACCTCTACTGCCCCTCCCTCTTCCTTACCCCGGACCAATAAATGAACACGTCTTCCTGGATCATCCCTGGAAATGCAAAATGGTTCTTGACGTATTACCCTGGCAGACGCGGGACCCAGCATGCACATTGTTATTCACAAGAGCTAGGCACAAATAACACGTGTTCAAGAAAAGCAAAGAAGGGCACCGCCAAAATATGGAGCATACAAGTCAAATGTGCAAAAACCTGGATTGGTGCAGGCCAGTGCCCTTTTGCGCGCGCGCACGCACGCACACAAGCACGGACACACACAGGCACACACACACACAGAGCTCCTCATTTGGAAATCAGGCCAAGAGAGTTTACGCTCCTGCCTAGAGAGACAGCCTTCACCCAGGAGCTCCTTTGCGTCTCTGCCCCTCCCAATGCTCAGCTGTGGCAGCCTGGCACTTCCAGAGCCCCAGCCATTGACCATCGGTGCAAGATTAGAAGAACAGAGGCTCCGGCGTTGTCAGATGGAGGGACGGGGGGGAGGAGAGCACAGCCAATCCGCTATTCACTACCAATAACGAAGACGATAGATTACAGCTCCCTGCTCAAATCAATACAACCATCTGGTTTCTTCGCAGCCAGGTTGTCACAGAAGCCATGGGTTGTTTGCGCTGCTTTTCGAAGCTATGAGCATTCGATACACCTGTAATGTTCTGAGATTTTGTCTCACGCAGAGGAATCAGGGTGCCATGCGCTTTAAGAGGAGGGGGAGGGGGAAATCAAGGCTGCAAATGGCCCTAGGCTTTGGTCTCCAAATGGTTAAATTGGAGGGGGCTGTCAGCAGCTGATCCAGGAATTAGATAAACAAGAGCATCTTTTGCATATGCAGGGTCTCTAATGAGATCAGCGCAGCAGGAGCTGGGCTCCTGCCAGGCACGTGATCGGCTGCATCTTATCAATAATTATTAAGACAAGAGAAACGTGTGTTGACCTAGTTAGGGGTTTGAGAACATAAATAAATGAAGCTGCTTCGCTTAACGATACCGCGGTTAACCTAGCGGAGAGAGGGGGCAGAGTGAGGCGGGCCTGTTTGGGTGGCAAAAATATTATGATTGTTTCCTGGAGCCTGCGGCATCATTCCAAGAAAACGTGCTGGGAGCTGGAATCCGCGAGGGGCACTGACAGTTCAGCCTCCTTGCAGCTGGTGAGCTCCCCGGGACCACACCATGGGACAAGAAGGGGCAGTGGCGCCCAACCTTCCCCACCCTGCCCAAAAGGAAGGGGCCGAGGGGAAGCGGGAAGGAACTGTCTCGCTTTCCACCTCGTCCCCACACAAATGGCACAGACACTCAGCACATCCAAAAGAGGCACGGGCTTAGAAATACTCCCCGGCCAATGGGGACCACAACGGAGCTGGCAGACACTACCCAGAACGAGACCTTGCTGGGTACGAGTTGAAGTGGACACAGGCCCTCCCCCCGCAACATTCCCGAGGGGTGGGATCATATTTCTGATTCTACTTCTCTTTTTCTTGGGAAGACTCAGATGTCAAGGCCAGCAGGGGCTCTCTGATTACCCTGCCCGGTCCGTCACACGGGGCTCTCTGATTCCCTGGGATTACCCGGTCTGACCTCCTGCGCCACACAGGCCGGAGAATCCTGCCCAGGGATCCATCCGTGACACCTTTGCAGAGTAACACCTGTAGCCAATGAGGGGAAGCCGTGTTTGTCTGTAACTATGAAAACTTAAACAAGGAGGGGTCCTGTGACACGGCAGAGACCACCAAAGAACACAATAGCACCAGGAGCTCCCGTGGGCACTCTTGTGTGAGTTATGTCCCGCCTTTGGCGCGTCATCAGTCAATAAGGAAATATGACGCTGGAATGATTCTGCTGCGCATGTCGCTGGCTGCCAGCAGAGTCCTGGCCAACAGAGAATGCCCTGCTCTCGCTCGTGAAGCTGAATGTGGCTTTTCCCAGGAATTTTTTCCCCTCCTAACTTTCGGTCTGGACCATAAATCACTGTTGCTCCCAGCACAACAGCTGTGCCCAAGCGCTCACTCACAGACAATCCAGACACGAACAGAGACGTCTGGCGCATGAAGTAGTACCACAGGAGTAAGTGGTTCCTGGGCGACAATCCCTCCTCTCTTGTCTAGCATGCAGGGGTGAGAGGATAGCTGCCGGGCTGGTGTGCTGTTATTGTCTCGGCGTTTAGCCGTCTGGCACGAAGGAACAGCCCTCTGTGCTTCAGCCAGATTGGCTACAAGAGTCTAGTACTGCAGGACTGCCTAATCCGGCTCAGCTGGAGGGACCCTCGCTGCCCATAAGCGGGGAGTTGCAGAAGCAGTCTTGGTACGAGACCAGCCGGAGGCCAAGCGGCTCTGGTGACCAAAATGCTAACCAGACAGCACCCGTGTGAAGGGGCGACCACAGGCACAGCAAATATAGCACGGTCCAGGCAGCTGTGCGGGGAGCACGCCAGGCAGCGGCTCTGGGGCTCTTTGCCCAGCTCCAGCACTGACTCACCTGCGTGACTCTAGCCAAGGCCAGCTCTGCCCCTCAGCTCACTGTGATGTTCTCCCCGGCCGTACCTTGGACCCTCCCACCAGCCTTGGCAACTTTGACTTCACTACGTGTCCTCAGATGAAAGGCCACACCCTGTTTCTGAGGGGGGAGTGCAGCGGAGACGAAGAGTTAGGCAGGGACTGTGAACACGCCCCTCAGCACAATCCCCGTCTTGCTTGCCTCTCTCCTCCCAGGGACCTGCAACCCCCCGCTGTGGGCATTCCCCATGGCCAGACCTCCTCCACAAAGGGCACTTCACAGCCGTCTATCTGGGGCTCTCTAGCCCGAGGAAGTGCATAGACTCCTGGAGACGCAGGTTCCATTCAGCAGTCGGGTGACAACGCCCCCGTGCTCCGATTCCGCCTCTCTCAGTTCAAGGGTGTTTTGGTTCCTGCGAGTTAGGACCTGCTAATTTGTCAGTGACTCAGAAAGTGGGATCACCAGGAACATCGCGTACCCCGCAAGGCCCCCACACACGATGGTTCTTTCTCAGAGATGCCCAAAGCTGCCGTCTTATAGGACGTGTCCCGGGGACCCCAATCCCTTTAAAGTTCAGGGTACAGAGAAGGGTGCTTAGATCCCCTGGAGCCAAGCTTGCTCCTGTGAGCGTCTGGCTGCAGGCGGGCTCCCATTCCCCCAGGCGGTGGATTCTCATGTGAGTAGCCACCCACCAGCAGGTGTGCTGTGGTATCGGGTACCAGTACCATCATGCCTGGGCCCTTCTCTGCTCTTCGCACAGCCCCCCACTCACTCAGAAGAGCTGAGCAGGAATTCGGAAAAGCCCCATCCACCTCTCTCCACGCAGTAGCCCTTGCTAAAGGTTCCCAGCTTTCAGCAGTGCGGGTGAATTTGCTTGCACTCTTGCGGCATTCCCTGGGGAAGCACCAGCCGTCACGGTGGTCTGCAGGCCAGTTGGGCGTCAACACCCCCACCAGTGGAAGGGGCAAGCTGCCCATTGGGCATGTGGCCGCACTGTCTCCATGCAGCAGAACCCACATGAAGGCTCCAGCAGGCTCACATGAAGGGGTGTTCTGGGAGCACCTGGAGGCTCCACCGTGCTTGGTGCTGTACACACACTGGAGAGGCAGCGCCTGCCCCAAAGAGCTGACCAGCTGCATGCATTGGAGAGGCTGGATCTCAACTGGGACCCCACTGGCTCCCTTCATTCTAATGCCTGCAAACTAGCCCCGTCAGAGCCATGGGGTGCCCTGCCTTTTACAGCCCAGGTCTCCTGTCTGGTGTGGAGGTGAGACACGAGGCTCAGACAACGCTACAGGTGATGCCAAGTCCTTCAACTGCTAATTCCCTAATGGGAAACGCGAGGGTAAATTTACATCTGGGGCTGGGCCAATAACCAGCCTATGTTCTTCACAAATGTTCCTCAAAGTGTTGCGTTATCTGTGCATATTCATGAATAGTCACTAATTATTCAGCCCCTCCAAGAGCTGGGTGAGTAATGAGAAAAAAATTGAATAATATATTCAAAAACTCACCGAGAAATTAACTGAATTCATCATTCCAGCAGCTCCGCTGAGCAGACTGAGTAGCAAAGGAGGTGTGTTCTACCTGGATACACCAATAGCTGGTACATTTGACAACACATGTTTACAGACTGCCTTCCATCCCATGGCATTTTCAACACCGTCCCCCCCCCCCCCCATGTTGTCTGCCACTGAAAGGCAGCTGCTTTTTAACAGCACGCTGCAACACTGCCCGCCCTTGAACACCCCCTACCTGATGTGCAAGGCTGGCTGTACACACCCAGCTCTCTGCAAGGGACGGCAGAAGGTATTTCTTTATCACTGTGCTAACCTCTCTTCCAGCTAGGAATAGCAGGCCACGACTTGCCAAGGAAGCCTGGGAGCGTCACTTGGACCACTTGTCCTTCAGGTGAGACCTAAAACAATGGCTAAGGGAAAATTCACATTAATGTGATTGGGCCACTCCACGTATACAAGATGTGCACAGGCCTTGTGCACCACCTACTGTTCTGCGCTTCCATGCACAAGTAGCACAGTCATCAACCAATCCTGCAGCTCTGCAGCTCCTGATACACACACACACACACACACACACACACACAGATCTTCAAAGGCAGGTCTGAGCCGCACTCAGAATGTTTCCACTGCACCGCTCAGCCCTTTCCTCACCCCTAACATTCACGGGAGTGCGGTGAGCCAGACATGAGAAGTCATTCTTCTGCTCTGCGCTGCTCAGGCCTCAGCTGTGTCAGTTCTGGGCACCACATTTCAAGAAAGATGTGGAAAAATTGGAGAAAGTCCAGAGAAGAGCAACAAGAATGATGAAAGGTCTAGAGAACATGAGCTATGAGGGAAGACTGAAAGAATTGGGCTTGTTTAGTTTGGAAAGGAGAAGTCTGAGGTAGCACATGACAGCAGTTTTAAAATATCTAAAAGGGTGTCACAAGGAGGAGGGAGAAAAATTGTTCTCCTTGGCCTCTGAGGATAGGACAAGAAGCAATGGGCTTACACTGCAGCAAGAGAGGTTTAGGTTGGACATTAGGAAAAACTTCTTAACAGGGTGGTTAAACACTGGAATAAGTTGTCTAGGGGGGTTGTGGAATCTCCGTCTCTGGAGATATTTAAGAGCAGGTTGGACAGACACCTGTCAGGGATGCTCTAGACGGTGCTGGGTCCTGCTGGGACTCGATGCCTCTCGCGGTCCCTTCCAGTTCTAGGATTCTAACAAATCCAAGCGAGTAGCATCCCTGCCCAGTAGGGGGTTGGCCCAAGGCAGCCAGATGTCCTCTTCAAAAGGAGCCCACATCTCCACAGGTACGTGCCAAGTAAAAGAAGTGGAACAGTTCCAGAAGCCCGTTTCGTGGAGGATGAATCAGGTTCTCTCTGCTCCGGCCCTGTGCGTCGCCCCACGCTCGTGATGGCAGACATGGCCCCGGCGGGGGATGCTTTCCAGAGCGTGCTTTGCCTGGTTCACCTCCCAGCCACGGCTCAGCAATGAGATTTTCCCCACCGCTTACAAGAGGCAAAGGGACGTGACAATGAAAAAGGATTCAAGTTGTCTCCTGGCTTCGTCCATGACGGCAGCAGAGCACATGCAAAGGCTTGCAGGGACCGCAGAGGGACGAAGCACACGCGCCCATGGGAAACGGGTTTAGGAACGCTGCAGTAGAGCCAGTGGTAGCAGCAGCTCAGCTCCCGTTCGGACCATTCACGTGTCTTCTCTCTGATTTCGGCTTGCTCCCAGCTCCAGCGCTGGGGCTGGCCAGGGTCTGTGGGTCCACATTCACACTCCACTTCGTAGGACGGACACAGGGTCACACTGATGTGTCATTGCTTCCTTCACTCACTCTGCTAGAAAGGCTGCCACTGAAGTAACCTGCTTCCTTCACGGCCATGGTCCTTTGGCACCACAGATTCATAGAACAGTGGATCTGCAAGGGACCGTGGCAGGCCACCAAGTCAGCTCCCTGATTCATGCCTAGCAGGCGTTTGCCCAACTTGTCCTTAAACTCCTGCAACGCTGGGGGTGCCACAACCTGCCTTGGGAGCCTGTTCCAATGAGATTAGCTTTTTATACCACAGCACCACACATTCAATTTGCACTCCACTCTGGCTCCAAGGTCTTCTCAGCCATGCAGCTGTGCCCGATGCCGTAGCTGGGCACTGGATTTCTCCTTGAGTGCAGTGTTGTGCATGCACCTCGATGGGCTGCCATCTTGCTGCTTTCAGACACTCCTCTAATTCGCTGTGGTCGTTAACACTAATCCTGCCCCCAAAGGACTTGCAGCCCCTCCCCCCTGCACGTCACCAACAAATGGTGATTGTTATTTAACACTTACACCTGGAGCGCTCAGCTCAGGCCCCAGGGAGCTAGGGGCTGCATAAGCCCAGACCACAGTCCCTGCCTCTCAGGGCTGATCATCTAAGCAGAGAGCTCTAAGCACGAGGGTCAGTAGCAGAGCAGGGGATGGGATGCTCCTGAGTCAATTACTACCTCAGATGCTCAGTGTGGCGGCGCGTCAGGGTCCCCCGACTCCTGCACCCCCGTAGTGGCACGGACAGACTCCCCCAGCCAGTAGAATAGAGGGGGTTTATTGCTTCTCCAGGATACAGCACAGCACAGATGTCATCTGGTTACAGGAACCGGGCCTAGGATGCCTCAGCCCCCCTTGAGATGGGGGATGCTGGGCCCCTAAATTCCAGCCCCTCTGGGCCTAGGCTGTCTCCTCCATGATCCCAGACAGCAACTAACTCACTCACTTCCAGCCCTGCCCCCAGCCAGGGCTCCAACCCCCTCCTTCCCATTGTTCCGCTCCATGGGAGATACCTGTCTGACGAGTTTCGAAGCCCCCTTGCATAATGACTCATCCCCTGCCCTGCTGGGCCGTGCTGCAGACAGCAGCCAGTGGAGGTCACTCACAACCCCCTGCCCAGCATAGCAACCAGCAAGGTACCCCCACTACGTCACACTCAGCCTGTGGAGTGGCTGCCCGGAAACCCGTTTTCTTCCCAGCCAGACAGTCTCAGTCACAAACATGGAGGCGTCTCCCCAAACTCTGCAATCCCGGGTCTTAACTCCTACCGGAGCGCCCTTCAGAAGGGCAGTGGGCGGCTCTGACCTTGCCCCATACAGAAATGCTCTCGCCCTGTGGCTGGTCTCGTGCTCTGATCTCAGGTTCCATTTGTCAGTTTCTGCAGCTTTTCACTCAACCTCTTTCCTGCACTGGACTCTAAGATGTCCCGCCCGCCCCGTTGTGTTCAGCCTTGAGTTCCTTTCCCTTGCCTTGCCAAGCCTGCCCTCCACTCCCTCACCCTAGCACAGAGATGCATCAGCAGAGCAGAGAGTGATTCAGCTGCCCGGTTCCTCTGAACATCAGTGAGATGCTTTTGCCTCCTTGGTGTGCCATATAAACCCAGCTAGTCCTTGCTCTCCGCAGAAGTGCTAATTACCACGGCATTTCCCGAAGGCAAGAATAATTACAGCACCTACTCTTTCCTCTAGAGAAGCAGCAGAGATCTCAAGCGGCCTAGACAGGGAAAGAAAATTGGGAATCATCTTCCCAGCTTCTCGACTGTTCTTAAGAATTAATTCTACCAGCAGGCCAGGAGCCATGGAACGCTTACCGTGTCTCCCCCCACACACACAGAGGGAAGAGGAAGAAAAATTAAAGAAGCTGTCATCCTTCCCTCTTGATACTCATTAAAAAGTGTGTGTGTGGGGGGGGGATGGGAGCTAGAAACCTCACACGGAAAGGCACCGATCACAGAAGAGCCGAGAGTTCCACTCCAGCAAACAATCCACCATGGCCATGTTAACGAGCACCACAAAGATGCACCGTATGCACCACAATGTAGAATGGGGGACTCTGCGGAAGGGCGGGCGAAGGCGGGACAAGAGGACTCTCTTTCAGCCCACATTTAACAGTGGTTTCATGGCAGTGCACAGCTGGATTGCCAAAAGCACTGACGCAAGCTATGGGCCCCAAATTAGAACCGGGTGATTTTTTAAAAAAATTTTCAGGGTGTTTTGGCAAAAACTGCGGAATCACAGATGCTAAGATGCTTCATGGCCATTTCCCGGAATGTTTCATTTAAAAAATTATTCAAAAATGGCAACATTTCACTTTCAAAATGAAAGATTATGATTTTTCAGTTTGAAATGACCTTTTGTTTCAGTTTGTTTTAACTCAAGATAGTTAAGTCCCAGGAAGACTGTGAAGAGCTACAAAAGGATCTCTCAAAGCTGGGTAACTGGGCAACAACATGGCAGATGAAATTTAATGTCGATAAATGCAAAATAATGCACATTGGAACTATACATATAAAACGATGGGATTTAAATTAGCTGCTATCACTCAAGAGAGATCTTGGAGTCATTGTGGATAATTCGCTGAAAACATCCATTCAATGTGCAGCAGCAGTCGAAAAAGCAAACAATGCTGGGAATCATTAAGAAAGGGATAGAGAATAAAACAGAAAATATATTGCCTGTACATTAGCATCGGTTAGCTTCCATGGTTACATACAGCTCTCTCCGCCCCCGCTGCTTCTGTATCAGAGGCAGCAGCATGGTGCAGAGGGGGGAGGGAAGAAACAGGTGGCTCCCCAGGTGTAAAAGTGTAACCGCTGAAATGATCAGTGGCTACAAGTTTATCTTCATGCACTTCAATATCCTTACTGTACATTAACCCATGGTATGCACACATCTTGAATACTACGTGCAGATCTGGTCAACCTATTTAAAAAAATGTATTGAAGTTGGAGAAGATTCTAAAAAGGGCAAGAAAACTGATTGGGGTATGGAGTGGCTGCCATATAAAGAGAGATTAATATAACTTGGACTTTTCAGCTTGTCAAAGGGAAGACTAAGAGGTAGAGAAAGTAAATAAGGAAGAGTTATTTACTCCTCATAACACAAGAACTAGGGTCACCAAATGAAATTAATAGCTGGCAGGTTTAAAATAAACAAAAGGAAATATTTTTGCACACAACGCACAGTCAACCTGTGGAACTCCTTGCAAGAGGATGTTGTGAAGGCCAGGACTTTAACAGGGATTTAAAAAACTAGATAAATTCATGGAGGTTGGGTCCATCAATGGTAATGAGCCAGGATGGGTAGGAATGGTGTTCCTAGCCTCCCTTTTTCTGAGGCTGGGAATGGGTGACAGGGGTGGGATCACATGATGATTCCCTGTTCTGATCACTTCCTCTGGGGCACCTGGCATTGGCCACGGTCAGAAGACAGGACACTGGGCGAGGTGGACCTCTGGTCTGACCCAGTCTGGCTGCTCTTATATAAAATATTCTTACTCAAAAATGTTTTAAAATAGTCAAAATACAAACAAAAAGAGCTTTTGGGAAATCCACCATCTATAGCTCCCTTCTTCCTCCAGTGCCTCCCTATTTGTGCCCAGTGGAGAGGCTGCAGTACATATCCCAGGTGCAGCAGCTGTAACGTAAAGCCCACAAGACCCATCACCAAGGACAGCCAGGAGAGCCTTGCAGGCCACTAAGATTGCAAGAGCAAATCTGAACATATGCTGGCTTCTAGACACAGCCAAAAGATATCTACCTTCTGGGCAGCGCTATCCACAGCGAATCACAGAGCCCTGGGCACATGAGGCAGGGGTGGAGTACAAACCAGCAGTACGTCACAGCCCTGGTCCTAAGCAAGATGCTACAGTTAAGCTATGCCTAGAGTGGCTTTGCTGGCAGTCTTGGCATGGGACAAACAGAATAGCTGAGGTTAGGCACTAACAATACAAGCCTTGATTGGCAGGCGCTAGGTTTGTTTTGCAATGGGCCCGCGTCAGCTGCAGCTTTATAATGAGAGCTACAGAGAAGAGCCGTTACACTTCAGAAAGCTCACGCATGGGGGTGCACCGTGCCCACATGCTGGCACCCAGAGGAAGGCCAAGTGACTATGCTCGGATACAGCCTGCCTGCCCAGCTGGTTCCAAACCTGCTCAGACTGTCAATCTCGGGCCGCCTCCCTTTCTGAGGCCCAATGCGGACAGAGAGTGTGCTCACACCTGCCTCTCTCACCATCCAATCTCCATGCCTGGGCAGACAGGGCAGCCCACTAACCCAACCCCGAGCACTCATGTGCAGCCCCACAGACAACCTCAGCACTATGGAGTAACCAGGATTTGACAGGCGTCTTCCAGGGGCTGCCCAATAACCGTGCAGTCAGAATGGCTTAAATAAAGCGGAGCGAGTTATGGGTTTTGCGGTTTGCGGACATTTCTGGGAAAAAAAACCAGGCAGAAAATTCATTTTGGGTTGACCCCAAAACCACATTTTTCCAAAATATTTAACAACAGAAAAGACAAAAACAAGTGTTTAAATGAAGTGCGTTTGTTCCATTTTTGTAATTTTTTAAATAAAATTGAAGGGAGTTTTGAAACAAAAAGTCATCTTCACCCACAAAAAATCAAAAGGTTTCAACTGGGGGGGAGGGTGTTTCCTCTCCGCTTCCTCCCCCTCCCCCCCCAGCACAAACAAACAATTTGTTGAGACCGATGCAAATTCACAAAAGGTTTTGGTGTTGCTGAATCTGCCTTTCTGAAGGGAAGATCCAGCCACCCCCCGCTCCATTGGTGAAAGCGAAATGAGCCCCCTGCAGAGGTCACTGGGAGGGGCGCTAGGTGCAGTCCTAGGCACGAGTTCAGAGCTGTCTGCTCTTCTGCTTCCTCCTCTCCTCTTCCTCGCTCTTTAAATCCCCTTGTGATACACACACCTCTCTGGGGCTGCGCTGAACACCCGGGCTCCAGGAAAGCGCTTAGCTCCCCACCGGCAAAGGGACTGCAGGGTTAATGTTCAGCATGTGCTTGTGTGCAGGACTGGAGTCAACATGCCCTGTACCCTGCAGGATTGAGCCCTGGCAATTACAACCCAACCCGATACGAGAGCATGTAAGAATCATAGAACACTAGGACTGGAAGGGACCTCGAGAGGTCATCGAGTCCAGTCCCCTGCCCTTATGGCAGGACCCAGTACTGTCTAGACCATCCCTGAGAGACATTTATCTAACCTGCTCTTAAATATCTCCAGAGATGGAGATTCCACAACCTCCCTAGGCAATTTATTCCAGTGTTTAACCACCCTGACAGGCAGGAACTTTTTCCTAATGTCCAACCTAAACCTCCCTTGCTGCAGTTTAAGCCCATTGCTCCTTGTTCTATCCTCAGAGGCCAAGATGAACAAGTTTTCTCCCTCCTCCTTATGACACCCTTTTAGATACCTGAAAAGGGAAGCTTGGGTCAGAGTGTGAATCTTCCCAAGGGCCTGCACTGAACTGATCCGAAAACAATTGGGGAAAAAGGGCCAAAAAAGGTTGAAATTATTTCCAGGCCCCTGGTTTTCTACATAGCATTCTTGCAGCCATTACAGCCGAGGTGTGATTAGCAGTGTTAAATACTTTCATTTTTAAAAGAAAGATGTTTTAAAAATCCCACCCTTGAAATAAGCTGACCCACGCGGTGAGATTTTAGAATCTTTAATTTAAAGAAACAATTTTTCTTTCAGGAAAAAAGAAGCTTACGAAAATGTGGACTCAAAAGAATTGTTTTGGCAACCGAGGGCGTTTTACAATTCAAAATGATTTGCTTGGAAAACTGAAAGGGGCCAGTGGGCAAGTTACCCATTTAGGGTTTGGCCTAAACCTTCTCTCTAGCAGGGCCCTGGAACTACCCACTGGAGGTTTCAACTGCTGACCTACAAGCTGTAGCAAATCCACAGACAGCCACATACGCAGCGAGACCGCAGCCCTCCTGCTCCCGGTGCACGGGCCCCGTCCAGCTAATGGAGCATTTCTACCCCCCGTTAGCCATACAGGGCCTAGGACCCATGTTGGAGCAGGAGGGAGGCAGCCTAACCCATCTCATCCATTAAGATGCTACGCAGTCTGCATGCAGTATTTGAGGCAGAGATCTCATCTGTCCCTGGGACTGCATGATACTTAACACCACTGTGTCTGCTCAGACAGAACGGAGGCCAAACGGGCATGCTCCCAAACAGCCTCCCACGCTGGCTAATGACACCCTCCTTCCCCCGCGGACGGAAACGTGCGATATGGCCCAGGTTAAGATTAGGGGGCTCGTGTGCCAGCTGCAGAGATGATGAGATTCTTATTTATACATTTCCATGCACACGTACACACACAGGGAAGGCTGCAGAGGAGAACAGCTGCAAATGAATTCAGTATCAATTAGTCTAAAATATTTATGTTAATATGGGGGAAGGGCCTTGGCAGCGGAATTCATCCCAACTGTGTTAAATTTCAAGCAGCAGAATGTGCCCGAGCAAGATGACGGTCTCTCACATCTGAGGAACCCAACGGGAGAGACAAAGCACGCCACGTATCAAAATGCCATGGCCAGGGCTTTCTGCTTCCAGGACCACTGCTGGGCGCTGGTGAATTAAACACAGAGCAGGTTATTTCGCTTTTAAGCAAACCGCATCTCCTCTTCGTGCTGGCAGGGAAACCCCCACCCCACAAACCCACAGCCCGGCCCGCGCAAAAGCGCCTTTTCGCGGGTGGAAGTTGTTTGCAGTCAGCAAATCCACCCTGCACATGGTTTTCATCCATGGCGAATGACAGCGGCACTGTCCAGTCCCAGTGAAAGCCCCTGCGCTGCCCTTAACCCCTGAGGAGTGCCAGGTGAGATGTTTCGTTTACTAAATAAATAAAAGGGGGATCAAATGTGCAATGTTTAAGGAGATCTTCGGAGTTCAAGGGCTGAGCCTGGCGCGCTCCTGCCAGGGAGCTCCCAGCAGGCTTGGGAACAATGGAGCTTTGACGTGCACATTATGATGCCTCCTAATAACAATAATAATATTTAGCACTTAACTGCGCCAGAGCAAGCACTCAGCAGACACTAATTAATCCACCCAGGAACCCTGGGTGACGGGGCAGCCCCATTGTGACAGGGGGGCAAGGAGATTGGCCTGTCACTTTCAGAACGGCCTCTTGACTCGGAGGGTGCAACTGGAGACATTTGGGGCCTGATTGTTCCCTCCACTGGGATCTGCAGATGTTCAGCCCCTCTGAAAATCAGGCCTCGCTGGTGGGAGTCTCCATGTGGGCTCCCAAAACTGGGGGCACCCAACGTTGGTGCTGCAGTTTGTCATGCAGCGCTATCTGACCCGCCCAGGCTGGCACAGCCCGCCAGCCCCCGGCCCAGGGTCACACAGCCCGCCAGCCCCCGGCCCAGGGTCGCACAGCCCGCCAGCCCCCGGCCCAGGGTCGCACAGCCCGCCAGCCCCCTCCCAAAATAGACACGGCGCTATTGGACGGGAACTGGTTGCAGACGACTGCTGCCAGCGGCACTAGGCAGCCGGTGGGTACTAGTACCTGGCCAGCCTTGGCCCCAGCACGGCACGGTGCAATGGAGGGACAATGGGGCGAGCAAGGGGCGGGCTATTTGGCAGAAGTGAAAACTGCCCCTGTGGCTCAGCGTGGCTGGGTGCAGCTGGCTATTCCCTAGCAGCGCTGCAGCAAGGAGCATTACAAATGTCACGAGCCATTTGGAGACACAGCAGGGATTAAAGACAAGTAACAAAATCAAGCTGGCTCCTCTAGGGCTGTTAATGGATAACCAGTTATATGCTTACCCTTGAGATTAAATGGTACCCCGTAAGCAGCCCCTGCCCGCAGCCCCGCTGGGCCCCCCACACAGGGGTGCCAGCTTCCAGCCTGCCTGCTCCAGCCCTCCTGCTAGCCCCCCTTTTAAATCAAGGAAACGGTTAAAAGCAGTGCTAGCGTTTAACCATTTAACCAATTCGATGGGATTTGACATCCCTCATCTCCTCACAACTTTCTCTTCTACTTCTGAATTCTGCCCTGCATCTCCATCGGCAGTACCTGGCCATGAGCTCCTGTCTGTTGAGCGAGGAGTGATATATAATTGATGAAATCACAATGTGATACAGCCTCAGAATCATCGTCTGCTAGAAGACATCTGTTCAGCACCTAGAACTCACTCAGCTACTGTCACAATGCATTTCCTGCACTGTATCAGCGACTTCGTGAATATGCTGAAGTCAGGCAAGCCAAGAGCTGTAATGTTATATGTCTCTGGATGTAGAGAGCCAGAAACACGAGCATTTGTTTTAGAAATTTATGTCTCGACCACTGCTCTCTTGCCTTCCATGCCCTGCGTGTCTTCAGACTTATTTCCATAAATTTCCTCCAGCTTTCTGACTGATTGCTCACATGGGCAACGACACGGATTTCCAACTCCCCTCTCTTCGTAGCGCTTCCCGTGTGAGGAGGCTTCAAGAAATTGGATTGCAAAGAAGGGGGCAGAGCGCGTTGCATGAACACAAGAAGCTGAAGCTTGCTCTGACTGGATAAGGAAGTTCCTCTCCCGGTATTCCATGTGCTCCCTGCCCTTCCCATCCAATGTCCACTGCCCCCCCTTTCCTGGGCATTCTGAAGCGCTGGTCTTGGAGCCCAGCGCTCGAGTGTTACAGCAGGTGACGGCTGGTGCTAAGCGGGCTGGGTTTGGGGACTGTGGGTGGATCAGTCTCAGGACGGCAGCATACCAGCGAGCCGGCTCTGAATTATACCCGTGTTGGATACACCTCTCTAAAGCAACCCCACGGCTTGTGCTACTGTGCTGATGCACCAAGCTGGCGGAAGAGCTCACCAGAACCAGGCAGTGCTGGCATTCTCTTCGGAGCCCCCTGGCCTGGCTTTCATAGGTGCTGAGCAACGGCAGCTCCCCCCGACTTGCTGCTGGGACTTGGAGACCAAGCCGTGGCATCCTGCAGGCAGCAGCTGGCCCTTTCTCGGCTTTACATTTCCAACCCCCATGCAAATGCCTTGTAGGAACATGGCTACAGACAGGCCTAAGTTGCACTGGCCCAAGCTGTCACAATGCACTGCTGCCCTTGCCTGAAGAATTATATCTTTGAGAATTACTGGGACGTCTCTGGCGGGGAAAGGCAGCCCCAGCACAGCAGTCTGATGCAGCAGAAAATTAAGATGATCAAGGGGTTTTGTCACTTGGTACTTACCTATTCTGGGTCCCTGCAGATGGAAGAAATGCATCACAGATCATCGCCTGTCACGGTGACAAAGGGCTCGCGGGGAGTTCTCTACTCAAAATATTTGAGCTAATTACCAGCGATCCCTTTTGCAAAGCACTTGGAGGGAGGCGTGACATTTCACAGCGAGGCATGGCATGGCTTTGTGCTGACACGCGCCCCCCACCCCCGCAGGGCCGGGAGCCAGGGAGGTGAGTCCAGACGGCCATAACAAGAGTGGCCCCAAGTCTAGAAAGCACTGAAGAGGTTTTTCACCGAGGGATGGGCCTGAGCACATGCTTCAGTTCTTCCCTGAGTAAGGACCAACCACCACATCAGCATCTTGCACCTCTAGGGTGTCTTGCGTTGGAGGCTCTCCAAGGTCTTTGCCAGCATCACTACAGCACTGGGACTTCTGTGGACCAGGCGGCGGATCAGAGTTACAGTCGCTGCCCTGTGGTCGCTGTCTACACCTGGCTGCTGCAAGAGGGTCCCAAGGAACTTCGGGGAAACAGGCGATAGGGCGGCGTGGGAGCACGCACTCAGGCCGTGTATCTCAGTGGGGAGCGGCCCGTGGCACAGCAACCCCTGGCTTTCCAAGCAGTCTACTGGCTCCATTTTCCAGGCTTTTAGGAACAGGACTCCACTCGCGGGCCAGGCCCTGCCACCAAAGGGACCCAACACCAGCACCCATTTCTACAGTGCTTCACAGGCACTGACAAGGTCCCTGCCCGCTGGAGCCCACGAACCACACAGTGAGGCTCGGAAGAGATGGGCGCTAGGGTAGGCATGCTGGGAAGAGGTTCCCCAGGTCTTGGAGGCATCTGTCTTGGACAGCTGCAACTCCCAGCTGGGCAGGTTGCATGGGCAATGCCCTTGCCATCCAGACTTGGCTGCATGGGGTCATTGTGCTGTTGGTGCCTTTGACTTCCAACAAAGCCTCATCCCCTGTCGCTGGGGGTGTTGGGTTTTTTCCTTTTTCTTTCCAAGGTCTGAGCAGATCCTGCAGCCCACTGGCAATTTCTGTGCAACGCTGCAGTCAAATGGAAAGTAAATGCCCTCTGCGAGGGGAGAGGAATCAGCTGAATGAATATGATGACTGGCCTTTAAGAAGAACATCAATAGACAGACATTGCAGTAGCTACCGCCTCCTTTCCCAGGACAATGGAAAGCTGCCAGTGGCGCTGCATGGGGCACCCAAGACAGGCTGGTGCATTGAGGAGAGAACAGGACTTCCACAGGCAGCTCACCTCTGTACCTCAGCAAGCGTCACTAACTTCCTGCGGGGGGCCCAGAACAGAGGGATAAAGTCACTTGCCTAGGGCCGCAGAGGGAGCCAGCGGCAGAGCCAGAGAGAACTCACTTTGCAGAGCACCTTGAGATCAGCACATGAACCGTGCTGTTGGGATAAACTCACGTTACCGTTCTAGCATGGCTGGTCTGCAGGCCTGGGGTCAAGCACTGGACCCTTCTGCATTATGCACCTCTTTTCTGGTTGGGTATAACCGGTGTGGCTAGCTATTCCTGCACATAAACTGCTAAGACACCCCTTTTCCTCAGCAACCATTGAGTCTGACCGGACAGGAACAAAACCACATAGGTATAAATGGGCCAAGAAGAAACACAGAGGGTTTCCGCTTTCCTGAGAAAGCATATGGGAGCAGGAGACTTATTCATAAATTCTTTTGTGTTCTTTATTGTCTGTGATAAATAGGCCCACTCAGCATCAATAACTGCAAACATCCTTGGAAAAGAGGTAAACACACAAACCCATTGTACCGCTGAAAGCAGAGGACTGGATTCAATTTCAGCTTTGAAGGCTAATTTCACAGCCCTAAACAAAATTATCTGAAAGGGTTCCTGCCCTTGCACACAATAAATATAAGGTTATAGCCACTAAAGTGGGACAAGGTCCCCCAAGATTTGTAATATCTTAAGCTAAAGGACAGGGGAGAATAGCCTCGTTCAAGACTCTGCCTTTGGAAAAATCATCTTTGTTTCTAAATAAAAAAAGTGCCCATTGGGAAGTAAAACACTTCTGAAACTGTAAAGCTTTGGAGATAAGTGCACAGGTTCCAAAGAGGCTGGAGAGAGGCTGTTCTCAGTAGTGACGGATGGCAGAACTAGGAGCAATGGTCTCAAGTTGCGGTGGGAGAGGTCCAGGTTGGATATTAGGAAAAACTATTTCACTAGGAGGGCGGGGAAGCACTGGAATGGGTTACCTAGGGAAGTAGTGGAGTCTCCATCCCTAGAGGTGTTTAAGTCGCAGCTTGACAAAGCCCTGGCTGGGTTGATTTAATTGGGATTGGTCCTGCCTAGAGCAGGGGGCTGGACTTGATGACCTCCTGAGGTCTCTTCCAGCTCGGTGGTTCGATGATTCTATGGTTCTATGATAAGTCATGCTTTCCCCATGCCGCTTACACCAGTAAGCACATTTCCAAAAGATTTTAACACTGCTGAGCCCTTAACTTGGGGGAGGGGGGAAGGAAAGAGAGAGCGACAGCAATGGAAAATACTAATGGTACAGATAGGAGAAATGCTGCTATTGCATTGGATTGATCATCACTGAAATGACATAATGAACAGCTACTGCCTCCTGATTCATTGTGGAGTGAAACCGGTTCCCCCAGGCTTTAGTTTGGCAAGAGCACTGCAGTTTAGGGAAACAAGTTGTATTTTAAGAAGAGTCCATAAGCCAGTGTAATGAACACGTACTTAATGCAGGAAAAAGCCCAGCTCCATGCTCAGAATGCAAATTAAACTCTAGGCTCCTGGGTTGATTAATTTAACAGGCGATAAAAAGGTGGGGGAAGCTAAAAGCTGGGGATCGTTTACAAGTCTCGTATGTTAGTATCTCTCTCACCCAGCCTGTGCGGTTTTGCACAGAATGGCAACTGTGATGAGCTGTTGTACACGGTACAATATAAATTTTTATTATTGTTGGTCGGCATTACTTGGGGAACGCCACCGTTCTGCATGGAGGTTTTCAGACACAGCATAATTACATTCGGTAGGTTTGCAAATAATGACATAACCCAGTCACCTTACTGCGGGTATGATTTATTGCAAATAACAAAATGTTATTATATGGAAATTAGTCTCCACACAACAGCAGACTGGAGGGGATAGTTCTGTAGTCAATTTAATCACAAAAGTAGCAATCAGCTGCTTTTCAGGACCACGGACAGCACAAAAGCAAAAATAAAAAACCAACCTCATCAACAGTCTGCAAAGCCAAGCCGGGCCCCCTGAAACCGTTCCCAGACAAACGGTGGTCCAAGAGATGCAGCACAAGGCTAAGCCTACACTCAGACTAGAGAAAGACATTCTGCACGGAACAGGCCTCCCCCACTGGATGGGCAGTCCTGGGACTCCGACGTCCGTGCGGTGGGGCATTCGCTGAACGACTCGCCTTGCTCAGAACGATGCCCTCCGGGATCTCCCCGCCAAGCCGCTCCAGAAACTTTCCTTCCACCCTAGCTCTGCTGCAGTCTCATGCCCCAGGGCCCCTGGCAAAGGCAGCCAGGCTTTGCAGTATTCCCCACCCCTGCCCTGCTCAGCCCCCCGCCGCCTCACTGCTCACAGCCCAGAGTGAGTCTTCTGACAGTTTCATGGACCCTCCCCCAGCTTCCAAAGCCTCCCCCACCCACACAGGGCAACGGGCGATTCCTCTGTGAGCTCCACGGCCAGCACAGCCCCTCGACTGACTGCCAATGGGTTATTCAGCACGTTGGGTTTCCCGGGAGCATGGAGGGGCCGGGGCAGCTGGTGAGTGCGTGTGACCGTGAAGCGAAAGAAGTTTCTGGGCGGCAGGCTGGGCTAGGACAAAGCTACCCGACGTCTGGGGTCTAGTTCAGAGGGGTGAATGCCCCTTGCTGCATCGGGAGGAGTAGGCACCAGGCCAGATGCTCTGACGATTAAAAGCTCTTTTTGACTTAGTGTTAGTGCTCCTCTGAGCTCCCACTTGTGACACCCCCCCAACCTATTCCAATACAGGCCTCATTCTGAGCACACCCCCACCCCCGCATCGCACCAAGGCCCCAAGACAACACACAAAGCAGGCTAGATCCTGACTCCAGCGATACCAAGAGTGCATTGAAATCAACTCTGCTCTCTACCCTCTTGGCCTTGGGAAAATTCATTTTAAAAACAAAAGAAAGAACATCCCACTACTCTGAAGAGATACAAGCATGCACGCACGTGCGCGCGCACACACACACACACACACACCCACACACCTGTTTTCTGTTGTTGGCCAACTGCGAATTTGGCAGCCTAATTTTCTTAAGGAAGCTCCCATGGAGCATGCCCCATGAGAGAGACTCAGATATGTATTAAGCCTTTAAATACAAAACACAGTGTGTATTACTCATGTTTAAACTGATTAAAAGGCACAGTGAGTACCAGAGAAAGTTATTTGAACAGCAGCTTCGCCACAGGATGCTCCTCCCCCACACACACATTAATTCTCTGCTCCGTAACCATCTTTCTCCAGGCTTTCACTGGAAGTGCGGCGAGTCTGAAAGGCTAAAGTGCATTACGAGTTTTAACGCTGAGGAAGACACCACTCTGACATCTTAACACCAATGCGATGGAATTTGCAGAATTATTGCTGTAATGTGCATTTCAGCACCATTTCCTTCCTTGGCACAAGTTTTCTATGACGCTGAATACCACAGCCTTTCCCTCACCCTCAGTCACCTGCATGTCCCTTTTATCAACTTCTGTATGCCGGCTTCTCACCACCTTCCATGGAGACATCTCAGGGACTCACTTCCTCTCCCCTTTTCCCACCAGCAACCTACTGGTCTTACGAGATGTTTGCCCTCCCCTTTAATAAAGTTACCTGGGCTGGCATTCTCATTTGTGTTCTGAGCTTGGAGGCCAGAAAACCCCACAATCCCACAGTGCAGACGCTAAGGCTCTTCTTCTCACGCGTTTTTGGGATCTACAAAAAAACCCCAAGCAGCGTTAAACATTATTTCCCATGTCCTGTTTTGCAGGAACATTCCTCAAGTATTGTTTCCAGGAACACACATCTATATTTCACGGTACCCGAGATCCTATCGTACTTGCTTCGCATCAAAGCACAAATTCAACATGAGCCCGCACAGTTTAGCCACTGTGTAAATCAAGAAGGTAAGATTTGTTTTAGAGGATGCCATGAGGTGCAGACAAATACCAAGTATTCATTTAAAAACCAAGAACAGAGTGGAAAGAAATACATGTACACTCAGCTCTGCTGAAGTAAGCAGCGTGAGCGTACCAAATAGCTCTATTAACAGGCTCTTCTGATTGCCTGTAAAGCTATTTGCAACTCTGGAGTCCATCGAAATGCACTGGCAGCCTTTCATATCCACGGCAGGACACTCCATCACATTAGTATCTCACACGTCATCTTGTACAACAGTTCAGAGCTTCCAGCATCAGTGTCTCATTCTGCACCCCTCCTTCCTGGCTGATCCTTTATGCTTTCCTGTCACCATCTCCTTCTGTGGGTGAGAGGCCCATTTGAAACAAAATACATGAGCAAACACGAGTGATGGGGTGAAACAGAGGCTGAGATCAAGTGGCACAAGTATTCTGGGAACTAACAGACGCAGGATGAACTGGTAGCAAGCAAAGTTCTCTGAGAATTATACAACATTCAATAGAGACCTGATACATAGAGCTCCCTTGTGCTTTTCCATCTCCTCACCCTTCCCGCTGGTGTCTAAATGACACAGTTAAAGACTCAAAAGAGGTGAAAGGACTAGGACATTGGCCAAAAATGCTGATTTTGACAGACACACACACACACACACACACACACACACACACACACACGCAGATCAATAGCAAAAAGCTTCTTTTGAAACCCAACAGGAGTGTTTGTTTCCTTTCTCCCTCCCTCTCTCTCTCCCACACACACTCTATACTCAGTGCCACAGACAAATGTTTCAATGAATTTTTTTTTTTAAATATCAACTGAAAGAGTTTCATTTTGGTGACTAATAAACATTCCCATCAATGCTTGCAACTCAGCCGCCACCCCTTGGTGCTATTGCATGAAAACCTGAAAGCGAAACTGACTAGAAGCTAAACTCATCTGTATTTCATTGTGCAAACTCGTAGGCCGGAAGTAAACAAGCCACACAAACAGGAGTGATTCAGATGGTTAGATTTCACCCCTGCTGAACACATTTCAGGTAATCCCAGCACATTCTACCCACTCAAGGACAGTATGAATTATGGCCAAGCAGAGTATTATTTTTTTATCGATCAGTCAAAGGAAAAGAGAATGTTTTCCAGCCTGTGTTGGTGTGACACTTTTCCAAGTCCAGTTCAGTTAGTGAAATCTGTTTCTCAAATTATATAAGAATCATAGAATCATAGAACCATAGAGCTGGAAGAGACCTCAGAAGGTCATCAAGTCCAGTCCCCTGCTTTAGGCAGGACCAATCCCAACTCAATCAACCCAGCCAGGGCTTTGTCAAGCCGAGACTTAAACACCTCTAGGGATGGAGATTCCACCACCTCCCTAGGGAACCCATCCAGTGCTTCACCACCCTCCTAGTGAAATAGTTTTTCTTAATATCCAACCTGGACCTCTCCCACCGCAACTTGAGACCATTGCTCCTTGTTCTGCCATCCGTCACTACTGAGAACAGCCTCTCTCCATCCTCTTTGGAACCTCCCTTCAGGAAGTTGAAGGCTGCTATCAAATCCCCCCTCACTCTTCTCTTCTGCAAACTAAACAGACCCAAATCCCTCAGCCTCTCCTCGTAGGTCCTATGCTCCAGCCCCCTAATCATTTTTGTTGCCCTTTGCTGGACCCTCTCCAATGCATCCACATCCTTTCTGCAGTGGGGGGCCCAGAACTGAACACAATACTCTAGATGTAGCCTCACAAGAGCTGAATAAAGGGGAATAATCACATTGCTGGATCTGCTGGCAATGTTCCTCCTAATGCAACCTAATATGCCATTAGCCTTCTTGGCTACAAGGGCACACTGTTGACTCACATCCAGCTTCTCATCCATTGTAATCCCCAGGTCCTTTTCTGCAGAACTACTACTTAGCTGGTTGGTCCCCAGCCTGTAACAATACTTGGGATTCTTCCGTCCCAAGTGCAGGACTCTGCACTTGTCTTTGTTGAACCTCATCAGATTTCTTGTGGCCCAATCCTCCAATTTGTCTAAGTCACTCTGGACCCTATCTCTGCCCTCGAGTGTATCTACCTCTCCCCCTAGCTTAGTGTCATCTGCTTAGGTGTGAGCCTCATCGTGTACAACTGGCTGTAGATCATGGATGTCAATGGGGCTAAGTCAATTTAAAGCAGCTGATACCATGGCCCTGTGCTTCTTAGAAATATGGCCCCACTAAGAATACAGTCATCAGCATAAAGAAAAATTGGGAGGCACTCTGTTTGAATGCTATAGCAATGGGCGCTAAGAGAAAGCCCTGAAATACAGGAGGTCGTTGGGTTTTAAAACACTTGTGCCTCTTATGACCTCACTTTGGTCAGAGCTGCAGAAAAAGCGACAGAATGCTATTCGGAGTCGTGCACCCCCCAACGTTGACGGGTGCGTGTTTGATTCATAATGATAGCACCATTATCCATGTCAGCATGTTCCCCTCTGTGCCCGGCTCCGGATCCAGCAGGCCACATTGCACAGACAGTTTGGAGAGCCCAAGCAGCAAGAGCTCCTGGTCACGTGAGGAAGCCTCACGGCTGAGCTACAATGCGTAAAAGGATTTACAGATGTAAAGCCACATCTCGATAACGCGCGGAACAAATCCCTGACATTCTTCACACAGCTCTGCACTAACAGGGGAGGCTCTAGCAGAGTGGAAAGGCCAGCTCCCTCTTCCAATTCCCATTAACCATTTCCTGGCGGGTCCATTCCCAAGGCGAGGCAGAGTCGGGCGGGGGGGCGGTTTCCCTCCTCCGTCTCAGGCAGGATTCCGACTGGTCTCCATGCTCTCCATTCATGACTAGTTGTTGGCATGCAATCCATGTGTGATGCAGAGATGCTCGAACCTGCCATTAGCATTTGGCAGCAGCGCCGAGCTATGAAAAGATGCTGCTCAGAACATGTGCACCATCCCACCCGAGGCTGCACCGCAAGGAGAGCGTGTTTGCTTCCTCTAAAGACAGGATCTTAATTCTCTAATGAGCGAGATGGACAGAATCCCAGCCTTGTGCTCTGAGGTCTTTCCTGTGGAAGGCTTGAGGGGGCAGGACGAGTAGAGGAGGAAGAGAATTTGTAGGGCTTAGCGTCAGGAACTAGCCACCCATGCAAACATCGGCCCTGCACATGTGGAAATGTGTCCTGTCCAGCCTTCCCAGCCGGAGTGTATGGAATACGATTAGCTCCTGACAAGTACTAAGAGCCACCATAGCGAAGCAGCACGGAAGACATGCCACAAGCACCCTCGGGTGCGCCCTCACTTGCAGCACCCCAACACATCGACTTCAACAAGCGCGGGACTGAAGTACCCGGCAGAGCAACGCTTGGAGCGCCAGGCCTGCAGAAGGCTCATCCCTGGTAACACAGTGCTGTCTCCAAGGACTGAGTCTCGCTAAGGGGCAGGATGGGAAAGCGGCAGGGGGAAAGCGGCAGGGGGCAACAGATGATGGGACTTGCCCATGATCAGTAATGAGCACGGCTTATGAGCCTGCCTCTCGCCGCTAGGAAGCACAGGCACGTGTTGATCTGTGCAAACAAAGCTCTGCTAGTACCGTAAGGATTGCTCTGGCAGGTAACCTGGATTTCACCTGCTGTCGCAGGAAGTGCTGCCTGGCCCGCCAGCATCTGCACAGCTGGCCTCAACTCATGCTGGGTGCCCCAGCATTCCAGCCCTGAGCTCGGCACTCTTCCCGCCATAGGAATAGCCAGAGTGGATCAGAGCTAGGCCCATCTGCCCCAGGCCCCTGTCTCAAACCGTGAGCAGAGCCAGACGCTTCCCAGCAAAGGGCACAAAGCCCCACAGTGGGCAGATGTGGGATAATCCCTGGAGGTTGCCTTAAATTCCGGAGCAAACATTTCATCTCTCCTCCCAAATGTATGTTAGCAGAAAGTACCACTGCGTGGGGAGTCCTGCTACCCCTAGTACCCGGCACCTCTTCCGCACTCACCGATCCCCGGCACCTCTTCCGCACTCACCGATCCCCGGCACCTCTTCCGCACTCACCGATCCCCGGCACCTCTTCCGCACTCACCGATCCCCGGCACCTCTTCCGCACTCACCGATCCCCGGCACCTCTTCCGCACTCACCGATAACCGGCACCTCTTCCGCACTCACCGATCCCCGGCACCTCTTCCGCACTCACCGATCCCCGGCACCTCTTCCGCACTCACCGATACCCGGCACCTCTTCCGCACTCACCGATCCCCGGCACCTCTTCCGCACTCACCGATCCCCGGCACCTCTTCCGCACTCACCGATACCCGGCACCTCTTCCGCACTCACCGATCCCCGGCACCTCTTCCGCACTCACCGATCCCCGGCACCTCTTCCGCACTCACCGATACCCGGCACCTCTTCCGCACTCACCGATCCCCGGCACCTCTTCCGCACTCACCGATACCCGGCACCTCTTCCGCACTCACCGATCCCCGGCACCTCTTCCGCACTCACCGATACCCGGCACCTCTTCCGCACTCACCGATCCCCGGCACCTCTTCTGCACTCACCGATCCTGGCACCTCTTCTGCACTCACTGATCCCGGCACCTCTTCCACACTTACTAGCTCATCAGGCGCAAGGACTTCCTGTGGCAAGGAGTTCCACTGGCCAGTGACACACTGAAGTGATGTTTCCACAGAGAATTTGCTCCCCTCGGCGCTAGGGTGCATGCTCCTTTGTTCTCACGTGACAAGGCCTTCCCGAGCAGATGGGGGCTCTGTGCACAACACCCATCATCTCTCCAAGGCAGCAACACCTGCCCGCCTCCCTCCACTGGGCAGCAGGGGGCAAAGCAGGTGGGGCAGCTGGGATTCTCAGCGGTGCTCTTATGAATCGGGTGCTTGAGTCCTACTGGAATTCATCAGGACCCGGCAAACTCCTTTCACCCCCCCCATCCCTCCGATTAGCGAGAAGTACTCAGCAGCGCCCTTTGCCACCTCCCACTGCCCGTGCGCACAAAGGGCTCAGCGAGCGGAGCGCTCCGTGGAGCAGGCTGGCGGGAGCCGTTGCAAAGTGTTGGTCGTGGGAGAAAACACGTGCGCACCGTGCGGTGTGCCAGCTGGCACCCTCCGCAAGGTGAGCCTGGCAGCCTCTTCCCTGGGCAGTCCGAACACCCCCTCTCTGCCCTCGTGCTACAGACAGCGCGGCACCGCCACACCCGCCGTGCTGGTCGGCACCTTGGCAGGGCCTCTGGGCTGGCATAGGAGTGGGAGCCGAATCCCCGGCTTCGGTCAGGGAGTCTCCCCCGCCCGGCTCCCCCCAGCCCATTTCAGAGCCATTTCCTTATCCCTGCAGCGGGGCATCCCCACCCCTCTTGGCAAACTTCCCTCCCCCTTCTGTGAGCCCTGTGCTCCCCGGGGAGACGCACAGTCTGTCGGGCGCTGGAGTCTGCGTGCGTTTTAGGGGCCCCCTGGGACCGCGCCACCCTCTCACTCGCTCTCTCTGCTACGGCGTGGACCACGGCTGACACCAGGCTCCCTCCCCTCTGTGCCTGTGTCCAAAGCTGGGAGGCTGTGGCCTGGGCCAGGGCCTCGGATCTGTGCTCAGCTCTTCCACCTGCACAATCCCCCAGCTGATCTTGCCCACTGATGATGTAAAACCACAGACCCATCGGCCCCAGCCTGGTCCTGGTCCTGGCTTCTCCTGCTGCAGCCCCACTCTCTGCCCTGTGCTCCTGGCCAAGACGCAGACTGGGGAATGTGCACCTGCCAAGGTGTGCAGGTCACTGGCGGGGGGCTCGGGACCCGGGCACGGTGGCTCCCATCCAGGCGTTGCTCCAGGTGAGTCACCCCAGTGAGTTCCCCCTGCATGGGAGCGTGCTGCCCCTCGCAGGCCACAGAACCTCCCCCACCACCGGCAACAGGCCCAGAGCCTCTGGCCCAGCTACACCAGCCCTCAGGTCTGACTGCAAGTGACAACTGCACCACTGACTAGTTCAAACTCCCCATGCCGCAGAGAAAGGCAACTGCCCATCTGTCTGCCTGACCCCAGACAGGGCCATCAGTGAGACCCTGAGACGCAGGCAAGCCCCACCTGCCAGACTCCCGGGGACAAAGTCTCTGTAGCAACTTGGGCCCTCTACACCTGGTGTCCCATGTCCAGCCCCTGCAGGGATTTGCTGGACCTCCCCGTGGGCACCCTTAAGACCAACCCGGTTCCCAACGAGGGCGTTTGCCAGACCAGGGATGGTCAACTCCTGCCCCTCTGCTTCTAAGTTCTCTGGGGCACCGCCAGCCTCCTGGCCCGGCTCTGCTCCTGGCCTTGGCTGGGCTCTGGCCTCCGGCCCCTCTGCTGCCAGCCCCCCAGCCCGGCTCTACTCCCAACCCTGGCCACAGATGTGGCCAGGCCAGAGCTTCAGCATGCACTACCAGCGATGGATAGACCATGTGCCACTGCTAGCAACCTCACCCGAACATCCCCACATGCCTGGCCAGCTCCTCTGGGAAGGCCGTTCCAGAACGTCGCTCGTCTGACGGGTAGAAACCGTCACTCCTGGTAAGTGACTGACAAGCCCAAACCCGGCGCCTTGCGGGGCTCCTCAGGGCGGCACAGTGAGGGCCACAAGCCTCACAGAGCACGCTAGCCCCCCAGCCCGGCATCCCTTTTGCACCCACACCCCTGGTACGAGACGTGGCGATGAGCCCACCCCTGCCAGGAGGAAACTTGCTCTGAAATGGACAGGACCAGCTTCCGGGGGGAGGGGCTGTCACCAGCCACGTGATTTCCAGCTTGAGTTGGCCATAAACCCTGCGGCGGCCGGCACATGGCTCTGGGTCCCGCTTTGCGGCAGGGTTTACTCGGAGGGGGCTGCTGACCCCCCCATGCATGTGCGGGGCAGGCTGCCAAGACGGCCGGAGGGACACGGCCTGCTCGTGGCAGCCGCGGGTACAGCTGGAGGAGACCTGGCAGCCCAGCTAACCTAGTCCCCTGCCCATGCAGCAGTGCCCTGCCTTGCAGACCGGTTGCGATGGCCCGAGCATCAGGCCCTATCTCCCCAGGGTGCTCTGCCATGACACAGAGCTCGGGGGACAGGCCTGCTCTAGCTCATGCAGGGAGTGCCAGCGGGAAGCCCTGCGCTGCCTAGAGGACCACAATGGGTCCGTCTGACCAGGGGGTGATGGCAGTGGGGCGGCAGCGCCCGGCACAAGGCCACCGTGATGTCTCCCTTCTCCCCTCGCCGGCATGGCACCTGCGCTCCCATTTGCAGACCTGGGTCCGGACACAGCTCAGAACTGAGCCCACAGGCTCAGGTTTGGGAATTCAGCCCCCGTTCCTTATGCTGTGCCTGCAGCACGAACCCCCTGCCACGGGGCAAATGGGGGTTACAGCACCAGCCTGCTGGCCGGGCGCAGAAAGGAAAGGAACTACGTCTCCCCCTGGGGCCAGCAGAAAGGGGGATGCTCTAGTACCCATCACGTGGGACCTGGGGGGTGCCTGCCTGCCTGAGGAACGCCCCGACCATGGGCTCTGGGGGGAGGGGAGGAGAGTCTACGGCGCCTCGCTGCAGGTCCCGGCTTTCAGGAGCACAGGCTTCACTCACCGTCCCCACCCCGTGGCTGGGGGGAAGCAGCAAGGAGAGTGGCTTCGAAGGGATTTGAAGAAAGAATCGTCAGCAAAGTTTATCTGCCTGCTGCCCCTGGCCTTGCTTTCCATTCCTGATCCCCGGGGACGCAGTGGGACACGCTGCACGACTTGGGAAGGGTTCTGTTCCCCGTCTCTAACTCCACCTCATCCGATCCATCTCTGGTAGACACCCCCGCGCACGGCCGCCCCCACCTGCAAATCCATTTCCCACACAAAGCTTGATTTGCTTGAAAAATGAAGCTGCCCGTCAGCGGTAATAAAGAGATCAATACGAGCTACAGCGACTGTGTCCTCAGTGTCATGACCCAGCTGCACTCCCTGTGGCCACTTCAGGGGGACCGGGCTGCCTGCACACACTTCCCACCCCTCCCAAGCAGTTCCCTGTAAGCCGGGCGCTTGTGCGGGCGTTCAGGACTGATCCCAGTGCTGCCCAGCTGATCAGCAGAGCGCCCACAGCTAGGCTGTGTGTTTCTACCAGTGGTGCACGTTCGCACCTGCCTCGGTGTGCATAAAATGTATTCCGCACCTGAACGGAACAGATTAGAAGGAACATGTACGGTACCCACCCTGGGCAGGCAAAAGGAGGCAGCGAGGAAAGGGCAGATGTTATTTATAAGGCATCACTAATTTGGTGAACAAGCCGCATGCCAGGTATCGGAGTCCACCGCAATCCCTTGGAATCCATGGGCTTCCAGCTGTCCAAAGCGGTTAGAATTTTGCAGGACAATTGCCATTTAAGCTACTGATTGCTAATGGGCCTCACCGGGCATTCGATGTCTGCTGCTCATGAGGACTTGGTTAGTTGTGGCTGGGCAGATAAAGTCACGTGGTGTTATTTCTGTTCCCTGACTGGCCGAGCCCCTGGGATGGATTCCACAGAGGTCTCAGAGAGGTCTCCGTGTTGAGGCAGTGAGTTGTCCTGTGGCACTTTAGAGACTAACAGAATAAGGAGATATATATATAGTATCAGATGGGCTAGAAGAAGTGGGTCGTGCCCACGAAAGCTCATGATGCCATATACAGAGTTGTTAGTCTCTGCGGTGCCACAGGACTGCTCCTTGTTATGTTTGGGTTCTATAAGCATTTGCCCATGAAGCTGGAATCTGCTTTGTGAGAATCTGTGGCAAACGAACCCGCCAGGAATGCAGCTATGAACAGAGAAATCCAAACTTGCAACCGTTCACGTAACGTGTTTGCAGCGGGTGCCCACCATAGACGCGCCTCCCCCAAGGCCTTCGTGGAAAATGTGACACATCAGAAATAGAGTCTGTCAAAGAAACGTCACCCTCACATCTGATGAGAATAGTGCTTTGGCCAAAACGGAAATTTTTGTGGAAATTTTGCAGATGGATCAAAGTTCACATTTTTCAAACAAAAGAATGAAGTGCACAATTTGGGGGTTGTGGGTTCCCCCTCCAGCCTCTTTTTTTCCCTCTTTTCCTCCCTTCTCCCCCACCCTGGATTTTGCCTCTCCCGGAAAAGTGGGGAGGGTAAGAAGAAGAAGAGGAAAAGAGCCTTAAAAACTTTTGAAAATTTTTTTCATTTGATTTGAAATTTCCATTTTTGTCCAGCTCAAATCAGCCTCCTCCTTCCTTGTACATCCCCATCCCTACCCAACGGAATCCAGGCACGTCGCTGCTGAGATGATATTTCAGAACGAGCAAGTAATAAAAAGTAGACCACAGAGTTCATAAACATTCACTGTCGCCTGGTTATTGGAAGAGTCATTTCATAACACGATGGCATCTACCTGGAACAGCAGGTCGCGAGGCTGAGCCGCCCCTCCCCCACACCGAAATGTCACGAGCGCAAGAGCTGTGCGGCTCTACAAAATGAACTGTAGCGCCCAGCTGGGGCGGTTATTAAACAGCAAGAGCCCCAAGCACATTGGGCACTTCGCTGCCGGGGCTCCAGGGGCACGGAGGGGGAAGAGACAAGTCCCCAGGGCTGTCCAAGGAGCTAGGCCGGTGCTGAAAGAAAGCTGCCTGCAGAGACCCGGGGGTGAACCGCGCTGGTGTGGCGTGGCGTGGCGTGGTGGGGCTGGCCCTGCTCCGAGCCCTTTCTGTTCTTTCCAGGCTCTCCTCTTTTCAGGTTTGACTTCAGGACCCGGACAAAGAGGCCAAAAGCAAGCGACAGGTGCTGTTGGGCTGGCAGCGTTTGCATCCCGCTCTCCTCAGACCCTGGCTGCGTGCATGTTCAGCGGGAGCAGCAAGTGCCTTGCCTGCGTCCCTCCTCGCGTCCCAGGCACTCCGGAGAGGATTCACTCAAGCAAAGCGGGCCAGCCCTGTACGGCCCCGCGTCTTTTGCTCGCAGCTGCAGCGGCTGAACGGCATTTCCCAGAGCCCCCGTGCGGAGAGGCTGGGGACAGATGAACACAGGTGTGAGACAGGCCTGTCTAGTGACATCTGATTAACCCCGCCGGCCAAGGAGGAAGCCAGCCGTGTTGCATGGCAGTGGGGGCTCCGTGTGTGCGCCACTGGGCCGCACAGCGCTCAGGAGACGGCTGTTCACGGGGTCTCTGTGCAGCCGCTCTCCCTTTGCTGCAGCAGGGTCACCCACAGGCCTCAGATCCCAGCCGGGGGTGCCCCACCCCTCCACGTCACCTCACTGATTTCAACGGGGGAGTGGGCCTAACGGGGGACAAGACTCCCCTCACTCCAGCAGCGGCTGATTTGGGCGCGGAGCCTGAGGGCCATTCAAAAGTCCATGCCAGCTGACCGCGGTGGCACACTGCCATTCCCTGTGCCCCGCTCGGAGAGGGGGCCCCGGGAGCTCTCAGCACGCCCTCCCGGCTTTCTCGTGGCTACCGCTGCGTCTTCCCCGGGGGCCGGTTACAGAGCTGGGTCTCGGGGCACCCCGCGAGGGCAAGGGAAGGAGCCGGTGCACCCAGACCCTGTGCAGAGGGCAGGGGAGCCCCGAGTCCCCGCGTTTACCCCCCCAGGCGGGTCAGAAGGAAGGCAGGCCGGAGGCTGGGCGAGGATGGGGAAGCTCAGCACCGCCACTCCCAGCCCAGCATGCACGCTGCACGGGCAGACCCCGGGCCTCGGCACTCTCTCTGCTGGCCCGGCGTGCCACAGCCCCGCCCGCGGGCTACACAGCCAACACGGGAATGCTGGAAGGGAGCTGCTGGGGGTGCATGCCCGGGGCGCGGCCGTGCCCAACACACAGGGTGGAGGGCTCCCGCTGGTGGCTTTCAGCCCCATGCCTGGGATTAGTACGGGAATCACGGGCAGGCTCAACTCCTGCCCCTCCCCCATCCTGGACATTTTAGCAGCAAACAGGCAATAAAATGCAGGAGCCCGACTGCAAATCCCAAAGGTCAGTTCCTAGCACACACTAATTAAATACCTGCCAGATGTGATCTTCCCCCTTCCCCCCGTTTCTTGGTGCAGAGTCCGGATGACAAAGAGAAGGTGGACGAGATGGGGAGTAAATATTCCGCAATGGGCTTGCACTCCAGGAGACGGCCGGGCACAATCCGGGGCTGGGAACAGCTGTTCTACATGTGCCCCACTTCCCTGAATGGGTCCAACAGTAAACTAATTAACCGCTGCAACAACTCCCCGAGGTCCTGCCGTCACTAGCCATGGTACGAGGGCTGGGTTTTCGGAAACAGCGACCTGCTGTGGGAATGCCTCTGGGACAGGTAAGGAGGGCAGATGATCAGGACCATCTCTTCTAGCCTTGGAATCCACCCCCAAGCTTGGGGGTCCCAATCCAGGGCTGGGCCCGGCCCTCTCGAGCTAGAGGATGAGCTAGTCTGCGGGGTAGGAGCCCTCGCCGCCCACACCCGCTCAAGGGAACAAGTCGGCTTTGTACAGAGCCCAGGGACAGACAGCCCGGGGCTGCGCCTTGGCTACCAAGAACCAAGGGACTGCGCCATCTCAGCCGGCTGGCTGCCAACCCATAGCCAGGGGTCGCCCCAGTCTGAGCCTGCTGCGATGCCTCGGCCCGGGGTTCACCCACAGCGCAATGCCAGCCCTGGAGACGCTGCTCCGGTGCACTGCAGGGCAGCACTGCCGCAGCGCACGGTGCTATGCGTTGGTGTAACAGCGCGGGCGACCAACGGCTGGTGGAGTCTCCTGATCCAGGCGGGCTCCCTGTCCGGAGGAAGCTTTGTTCACCCCAGTTACTGGCCTCCATGCAGTGGTCACTGGGGCGTTGCAAGGCCTGTGCTGAGTGCACCACAGGGTCTCGTCTGCCCTCAACGCCATGAACCTGTGAATGAGTTCAACTAGCCCAGTGTCTGCCCACGGCGTCTCCCGGTGCAAAGGGGGGCTCTGGCCTGGGGCAGTCATGCAGTGACTAGTTACTTGGCCTGGCTAGGTTACCCCTGCTGGACCACCAGCACCACTGGCTGCAGGAGCTGGATTTTCCAACCAAATATGCAGCAAACCCTTTGCTGCGACCCGATACGCCCCTTGAACCACGGATTCCACCTCCCGCTCCCAGCAAGGAAGTCCCAGTGCAGCCACCATGCCCACCAAGACAGCCCGCTGCCCGTGCAAAGAGCTCCGCACGCTGCACCCTCCCACTTCCCCCCCGGCACAAGGAGCGCATGTGGCTGGCACCAGCCACAGGGCACCTGGGCACTCTCCTGGCTGGGAGCAAGTGAGAAGGGTGTCACTTCCCAGCACCAGCCATTTGATCTGCGATGCGATACCGACCAGTGCCAGGACAACAGCGCCCACTCATCCTTAGGCACGCCAATCAGTGCCCGGGGTATGCCACGAAGAGCAAAGCAGCAGGTGTGAAAATCCTGTATGAGCAGGGAGGCAGCCTCACCCCCGTTCATTAAATCACCCTGGGCATGAGAGCTGGGGCCCAGACCGGGGCCAGTAACAAGCTCTGGCACCAGACCCCACAATGCAGCAGGAGACCGGAGGAAGCAGCTACCAACCTTGAGAGTGACAGAAAGGCAGCACTTTCGCAGGGCTCCAGGCAGGGCCGGGGGCCAGAGGGTCTGGCCATGGCCCCCTCTGTGCCACTAATCGTGTGCCAGCCCCTGCGGCTTACTGCTCAAACAGACAGTGTTTGTACATCTCCATTGGCTGTGGGCCTCACTCCGTCAGCACCACGGTCCGCGCACCAGACTGGCGGCCACGCCGCCTGGAATTGTCCCTTTGCCCTGATTGGCTGAGGGTAATGGGGGCCAGTCAGGTTTCTCCTTCCAGTGGGGCAGCCACGGTTCACTGCGTGGGGCATTTCCCCTTCCCTGCGCGCACCACGCTGCCACGGCGCAAACAAGAGTGTTCCATGCTCTCTGCTGGGAGTCCCCCAATCCACACCCCGGTGCCACCACCACGGCGGTCAGCACCACAGTGCATGCTAAGCGAGCCACACACCCCTTCCCATGACCATTCCTGCTACAGGGGCTTGGTCTCCAATGCCCAGAGGAAGTGAGCCCAAGACCTTCAGCCATGGGCCAAGCGAACTTGTTCCAACACCCAGATACATCTTCATGGAATTACAGCCAAATCTTTGCTTTCCAGCCTGTCAGGGAAAATGGAGGGGCGATGTGATGGCTAGTTAAATATTCTGGTCATTCAGAGCTGGGGTGAAAGTTTCGGGGCAGGAGGGGTGTGCACTCTGGGAGGGGGATGGGGCCGAGAGGTTCATCAGGGGAGGGGGCGTGGGGTGCAAGCTCCAGTAGGGAGTTTGGAGTACAGGACAGGTCATACCCCAGGCCTGTCCCAGCTGCTCCTAGGCAGACGTGCACCTACGTGGCTCCGCCCCCAGGCACCACCCCCACAGCTCCCATTGGCTGGGAACCAGAGAAGAGCGCTGTGGATGGGGCAGGATGGGTAGCGCTCAGAACACCCATGGCCGTTCTTCTGCCTAGGAGCAGCAGGGACAAGTTGCTGCTTCCAGGCAGCCACACAGAGCCAGGAAGGGAGCCTGCTGGCCCCGCGCCAGCCGGACGATAAACCGGACTTTCGATGAGATCGAGACGTGCGGGTTTGGGTGGGTGCCGGATAACACAGCTTTTGCTGCATTGCCATTGCAACCCTCTTCCAGCTCTGCCAAGCACTTAGAGACCTTGGTTGCTGTGCTGGGTTCTGCTAGAGGTTCCCAGAGTGCAAGGTTGTGTAGCAAGCCGCTTGTCAGTGTCCTGTTGAGTTGGTCTATTCACACGGGACCAGATTCTCATTTACACGGAGCCCACATACATGACGCCAGCAGGGTAACAGGGCCTGGACACGTAATTAACACCCGCTGCAAGTCCTTTTTACCTTGGCAGAGTGGGGCAGGAGCCAGTAGCAATAATGAGAGTGTGGCCCCCAGTGTTAAAAAATAATAAACCTTCAAAGCATTTCAAGGAGTGAAAAAAAGTGTCACTAATTTGCTGCATGGCACATCAGCGCGGCCTGCTCATGCCGTCATTCCCTGCGAATATACGGCGCGATGGGATGCCTGCAATATTTTTTTTACAGTTAATAACTTTTTTTTAATTGGATGAGTTTATAGAACCTTGTGAGCAATTAACAATAATTACGTTTAAGACACTTAAATTCCAGGACGTGCCACAAACACTGAATTATTAAGCTATAAAAACACCCTTTATTGTACATTCTGATTACATTAAGGTCTTCTGGAAGGAATATGATTTCAGGAGAGTGGTTCTGCTTGTTTTATCTGAGATGACGTCAGATGTCAGGCAGATGCATTCTAGCAGCAACCTGCTCTGCATCACCGTGAACACACCCCCACTCGTGCGTCACACCTTTGCCTGACGGACCAACAACGATCAGCCTGCCTTAGCAGGTCGGCAAAGCAGCCAGGTGACTGGTCCAGCAAGTGTGCGAGGTGAGGTCACCGGCTGCTGAGTCTGCCCCCAAAACAAGTCCCATGAACTATTGCATGGGACTCTCATTTTTCACACGTACACACGTGCACCTCTGCTCGCACGTGCACACTGCAGTGCTAAATACCCAGCTATTCGTTTGAACCTCAGAGCACGCTCACAACACCTCGTGTAAGACACAGCAAGCAAATTACACTCTTAGAAAAGGAAAGAAAAATGAGAGCAGGGGAAAGAGGAGACCAATTATAACCGAAGGCCGCACCATTGTTTGGGCAACCCATCTGCGCAGTCAGCTGGTTCGGCCCAGGTTTGAGAGGGTTGAAATGTATTTTACCATGTTATACCTATCGAACCCTTCCCCCCCCCGTCCTGCCTTAGCACCACAAAAGGTTGCTTGAGATTCATGTTCCTTGCTCCTAACAGCAGTCCAATCACAGGCTGCAGTCACTGTGTGACCGGGGCAGGTTTGCGAAACACCATTAGCTGGACTTCGGGGCAAGGGCACTTCTGGAAACACTGCTGGACAGGTGGGAGTCTCCAAAGGGGCATGGGGCCGCTGCTCATTCCATTTCAATCGCCAGGTGCCAGTTTCAATTACTGATGCCCGGCTGAGTTACAGATCCAGCATTTTATTGCAGCGTCTTTAATAATGCAGGGCTCATGATACTTTACACTAAAACATCACGTCCTCTCCAGTTACCCTCCCCATGCAGAGAACACCCCGCGCCCGCCCTGCATACACACTGGCTCGGGGCTCGTGTGCAGGAGCTGGTCTTTCCAGACACATACTAGCAGCCAGGACTGCCAAAGCAGGGCTGCACACAACTCTGCAAACCCCCCAACACATCCAGCTCCCTTCCAGTGACAGCCTCTAGGGGCACAAAGACGGAAAACTTCTTAAACAAACTTGCCCTGCACAGGTTTTACCAATACTTGAGTTTGACCTTAAAAGGATTCTGGGGTTATCCTGCTCTCCCGCTCCCCCCTAGACTAAACAAGTCCCTTTCGTGTTGTTTCAACTGACCCCCTCCTTCACCGACCTAGCCCTGCCACATCCCACTTGCAAACGCTACAGGGGAACTCGCAAAACCAAGCAAGATCCACAGACCCAGCCAGCAGGGATCTCTGTGAAAATATGACCTCTTGTATGCCCCAAGCTAAAGACCCGCCTTGCAAGAACTCCTTTCGAGCTAGAGCACCTCTTTAAAACAAACCTCAGTCTCGATAGAAGCTGTGGCGGTGCGTCGGGGTCCCCCGACTCCTGCACCCCTGTAATGGCACGGACAGACTCCCCCAGCCAGTAGAATAGAGGGAGTTTATTGCTTCTCCAGGATACAGCACAGCACAGATGTCATCTGGTTACAGGAACCGGGCCTAGGATGCCTCAGCCCCCCTTGAGATGGGGGATGCTGGGCCCCTAAATTCCAGCCCCTCTCGGCCCTAGGCTGTCTCCTCCATGATCCCAGACAGCAACTAACCAGCTCCCTTCCAGCCCTGCCCCCCAGCCAGGGCTCCACTCCCCTCCTTCCCATTGCTCCGCTCCATGGGAGATACCTGTCTGACGAGTTTCGAAGCCCCCTTGCATAATGACTCAGCCCCTGCCCTGCTGGGCCGTGCTGCAGCCAGTGGAGGTCACTGACAACCCACTGCCCAGCATAGCAACCAGCAAGGTACCCCCACTACGTCACAGAAGCGTTTCCCGGGACAGAGAACCCAGCGCAGCCCGGGGCAAGGGAATAAGTCAAAAATCAGTTCAGGGTTCCCATCGGTGTGGTGGCGTGTGCCTGTAACCCCCACTGCCTGGGAGGCGAAGGCACGCCGACCGCTTGGGCTCGGGGGCCTGGCACACGGTGGCATGCTGATCAGGTGTCTGGTCGCTGGCTGAAGGAAAGGCTGGAGCAATCGGATCGGCGTGCTCCCTGTGGGGCTGACGCACCAGCAGACCAAGGTGACCGTGTTTCCACCAATGGGAGGCTTGGAGCAAAGCCTCAGAACTCTGTGTGACTTTAAACCCAACGAAACACCAGTGGAAAGCACCAGTGGACTCAAGGCTCCAACTGTCGTCCCCTCATGCAACACCCACAGGCTCCACTGGAGCATCTCTCGTGTGCGAGCATTTCTCTGATGAAACAGCACTTGGCACCCATGCGTCCCCCCCCGGACGAGTGTCTCAGAGGCCAGGGTTGGGTTCAATGAGCACATTTCCTCCCGGCAGTAGCCCCAGCCTCTCACACAGTACAAGAGCTCCAGGACCAATGCTGCGACACTTCGGAAAGGCAAAGTAAGCCAGGAGTCTCCTGCAGTTCTTTCCAAGCGAGATCTGATTCCGCAAATGTTGACCGTGCGTGGGGCAGCGATCCGAGGCTTTCATTGGGGGGCATAAATATGTTTCCAGCCCTGTTCAAAGTTTGTGTTACATTTAAATCCTCGTTCCCGCACATGCCTGGAATGTTCAGCGCCAGCCACAGCGTCAGAGGCAACTGCAGAAAGCAAACGTGTCCGCAGCCCCGTGGGCTAATGGCAAAGGCGGCACCAAGCCCACATGTCCCCAGGACTCATGGATACTGCCGAGGAACGGACACTGGGGAAGAACACACACGTGGGAAGGGGTAAAATGCTGCCCGAGTGCAAACTAGATTCTTCCCCACCCAGCTCTGGCATCTCGTCTCTCCTGGTAAATGCCCGCAGTGCTGCCACACAGGCCCCTGTGCCAGTTCCAGACTCTCACGCCGCTCCGCAGATGGCTCCGTTACCGTCTGCCCCACGGCTCACCCACAGCCCTGCCACCACTCCCCGTCTCAGCCTGCATCCCCCGCGGGAGACCCGCCCTCCTTCCTTATCCACTGGGCTTCACAGACACAGATGCACGGTGGTTTGACTTGTTGCATTGTGACCAGCAGTCTCACCCCAGCCCAGGCGCACTGAGTGGAAGGCTCCACCCGCCTGCCAGACTGAGGGAGAATCGCCTTGTGCTTTACCCGGGGTTTGCAGACCCAAGTTGCTCGGGCAAAGATGGGCCCCAGAGGAAAGGGCATGATGCAGGCTTCATTCAGCTTGAACGCCACCTACCAATTCAACACGCCCCACTCAGAGACAAGGGATCCTTTTGGAGCCACGCCGATTGGGGCGGCAAAGCAGAAGCCGCGCCAGTACCAGGCCTCCCATTTTGGTCCGGGAATTTGCTGCCGGCCTGTGCATCGGGAAAGGCAAAGCGCTTGCTCCAGAAAGACGAGCTTCCACTGTGGTCTGCAGGCAAGCTCGAGGGGAATAAGAACCCCAGGGGTTCAGAACTGGAGAAATAGCTACAAAGCAGCACTGTTTTATGCCAGGAACCCCGCAATGCCTCCCAAGGACACAGTGAGAGTCCCTGGCTGCAGAAAAACTGGTTTTCCCATTTGCATGTTCAGTCTCGGGATAGGAGGGGATTTTATTCCCATTTGTCTGTTTCTTTCTCCTTCCCCCACATAACCCACAGCGACTGGTCGAACGCACGGTGGGTGGTTTTGCCTCTCCTTGCAATTGAAGCCCATTGCTTCTTGTCCTATCATCAGAGGCCAAGGGGAACAATTTGTCTCCCTCCTCCATCTCACACTCTTCAGCCTTCTCTTTTCCAGAAGAAACAAACCCAGTTCTTTCAGACTTCCCTCCCCTAGCCACCAGGTCCTGTCAGTCCTAGCCACCAGGTCCTGTCCCACCTAGCCACCAGGTCCTGTCAGTCCTAGCCACCAGGTCCTGTCCCACCTAGCAGCCCAGGCTCCCCCCCCCCCATGCAGGCACAAAGTTTTGCAACAGGGGAGCACCCAGCCATGCAGGGGGAGGCAGGTACGCGGTGTTGCTCTTCCTCAGGCTCCTGTCTGCCAGATGATCGGAGGGGGAGTAAATTGTTGTTTTGCAGGTTCTCTGCAGCTTGTTAAGCCCACACGAACAGCTCCCTGCCTCAAAAAATTGGCCAGGCTTGGCAGTGGCGGTTTACCACAAGCCTTTACATTCAGACAGCACACTGTGACATTTATAGAGGGAAGTTTTATTCCCGCTGTAAATAACCTCTAATAGAGGAGGTCATTACACTAATTACGGAAGATAATTAATTTTCTAATTCTTGTTAGACCGCTGCATATTACAAGGAGAGCTCAATTCATTATTTTTTCATGCAATTCTGACCCCGCTTCCTCTCCTCTCCCCTGCCCAACCTTCAGGGCTGCCAGCACTTGGAGGAGCCCTTTCTCATCAGCCAGTGAGTGGCTGCGAGGTGCCCTGTCTTTGCAAGCCCCTCGCGCCCTGTGTCTCCAGTGAGCCTTGAGATAGATCAACTCACTCCCCAATCTCTGGCTACCTGGCAGAGCGCAGGCAGGGCAGCCCTGCTAGGTCGCTGCTAGCCGTGACTTTAGCAGTCAGCCCAGGGCGGGTTTACGTGTCTCCTTCCCTCTGTTCCACAGCTCAGACGACCGGTCAGGAAACGCCCACGCTTTTCCGCCTCTCCTCCCATTGTTCCAGGTCACACCCCTTAAATAATCCCTCTGCCCCATTTGCTCTTCACACCCACTAGGTGTTTGTGGGGCTCAGGCCTAACCTAGTTACCGAGCCTTCTCCTTCCCCTCTCCTCAGCGCCTTGCTCCTCTCTGAACTCTCCCCAGCCTAACGAGGTGCAGTGGGCTAGGTGGGTCCGTCTGGCTAAGGGGCCTAGGTTAGCAGCCAGCACAGCCCGTGTCTAAGTGGTCTCAGAGCCGGGTCTCTCCTGCGTCCTCATCCAAGCCTCTCCGTGTGCTGCTCCGACCCTGCCCGGCTCTCCTGCCTCGTCGCACTGGGCTCTAGGATCTCACCGAGGGGGAGCCATGTCAGCCTGTCTCCACAAAACCAGCCCGGAGTCCCATGGCGCCTTACGGACTAACAGGGATATTTGGGCATCAGCTGTCGTGGGCAAAGACCACTTTGTCAGAGGCACCTAGCCACTCGGGCCGCGCCGCTGCTCACTGGCACTCCGGGGCCCCTCCCAGCCTCCGCCTTTGTGTAAAGAACCAGACTTGGGATTCACTTTCCCCAGCCAGATTTCACTGGGTTGGTTTTCTCCCCACAGTTCTAACCCCTCCTGGCCCCTTTGTGCCATTCCTCGGACTCCCTGGGGGTTCAAACCCGCCCAGGTCACCCTCTGTCAAGCTCATGTGGGCAGAGTTCGCTCCTTTTCACAGACTGCTAATGAAGAGGCGAAGGGTGGCAGTGACCGCTCCTCTCAGAGCACATCCTTCTTCCTTTCCACACAGCTCCCCTCTCTTTCCAGCTTACGCAGCCCTGAGGGGGTCTGGTCAGAGAGTCAGTCTGAACTTTCTGCAGCCCACGGCGCATCCCCTCCTTCTGGTCCCCCCCAACCCGCTGGCGCTGGACCCCTCAGCAGCCCAAAAACCCCTTGGCTCGCCACTCTGAAAACGGCGCCGGTTCCAACCTGCAGCCAATTGAGGATGGCTCTCTCGATGCAGCAGCTATTACAAAACCCAGCCTACGAGCTAGAACGTCTGCAGGGTCCTATCCCTTCACAGGGCCGAGCGTCCTGGTGCCTGGCTTGTCTTGGAGGGAGGGCAGAGCGAAGGCAACCTAGCACCCAGCAGCTCTCCGAATTGTATTCTCTTCGCCCTAGGACAAGCTGCAAGGGGCTTAAACTGCAGCAAGGGGGGTTGAGGTTGGACATTAGGGAAAAGTTCCTGCTGCCAGGGTGGTCAAACACTGGAATAAATAGCCTGGGGGCTGTGGAATCTCCACCTCAAGATATTTCAGAGCAGGTCGGACAGACACCCGTCAGGGATGGTCTAGCTCTAGGTGGTGCTGGGTCCTGCCAGGAGGGCTGTGGACTGGACTCGATGCCTCGTGAGGTCCCTTCCTGTTCTAGGGTTCATCCGCGACCACAGAGAACACCTCACTGTGCACTCCTGGAGCACCATGCCCCCCAAGATCTTGCTTGCTTGATAGCAATTGGGCAATGTTCCTAGTCTCCAGGGTGCCACGCACATGTTCACGCAGCTTGCTAGGAATTGCTCCCAGGACCAACTCCTAGGCTCCCCTGTTGTAACCACTAGTCACTCCTGCCTCCTGGAATGCACTGTCAGCTCCAAGGCCACCCTGAGTTTGGGAAGCTCTCCTCTTAGCAGAGTCATACTTGGCAAAGCTATTTTCCAGGGGGGAGGAAGTCTGATGGGCAGAAGAGATCAGGTATCTGAGAGCTCTGCTGCCTTCAGTCATTCTGCTTTTGCCGTGTGCACAGACCTGCTGCCCCGAGGCGGCTATTACTGCAGTAATTTCTCAGGAACAGATATGCAGCCTACGGGAGAGGGCGCCAACCTTGCCAGGCAAACTCTGCCGGCTTAGCTAGGGAAGGCCCTCACTACACAAGCCTCTGACTGCTGCCCCGCGCCCAGAGCGGGACATGGGCTGTGCCACCCACCCAGCTCCCAGCCCGATGGCAGGGCAGAGCACCACACCCTGGGGCAGGGCCAGGAGAAGCCAGGCCCCTGAAGGTGTTACCCCACATCCTCACACAGGACACGAGGAGCTGAACAGCCGCCACTCCAGAGATGTTGCTGACACAGGCTGCATGACAGGCCACCACACTGATGCAGGCCCTCGACTTCCGGCCCCTCAAAAACTTTAGCCTGGAGACTTTACTTTGGTTCTTCCTTGTCTTGGTGCTGCCTGCAGCGTCCCTTGGGCAGCTCCTCGTGCGGGGAGCACATTGCACACGTCAGTGGTGCCGTGCTAACGTAACACACACCGGCCATACCTACAGTCTGACTCCTTCCCGTCCCAGCACCAGCCTCGGAACAAAAACCGCCTGCCTCCGCGGAGGCCAAATCTTCACCAGCTGCATCCCTCTGAACTACCTACCTAGCATCCTCTGCCACTGCATTGGCTCCCTGGGAGACACTCTCTTTTAGCCTTGCACCCACCAGCTGTGAGAACTCTCGCCCATGCCGCAGTGCTGTGCCCGGGCCTGTCTCCAGGCTCCGTCTGGGTAGCATGCACCTGGCAACGGACAGAGCATTCGACTTCCCGCCAGCACTGGTGAAGGTTCCTTTATGGAGGGGGAGAGTGGAGGAGGAGGAGGAGAAACCCAGATTAAAATTTCTCTCCCAGTGGCACGTGAAAGAGACGCTGGAAGACGGCATGGTCAAGTTTTATTTGAATCCCCATTGGGGCACAAGGGTTTCCCTTCCAGCCCCTCGGATTTGGGGCTCTAGGGCACCACACTCAGAGGGCATAGTGCTCAGAGAGAAGGGGCGAGCTGGAGGCTCGTGTCCCATGTGGCAGGGCCCAGCTAACGGCTGGAACGGAACAGCAGAGGCAAAGGAATGCTTTACAAGGGCCAGGTGCTGGCCAGGAACCATTCCCAGTCTCACACAGGGGTTTCTCATTGCCTCCAACCCTCGAGGTCCTGCAGAACTCCGCGCTGGCAGGGTTAAGCAGCAGGACGTGTTTATTCCTAGACAAGTGCATGCCACAGCGGGGAGAGAACGCCAGAGCTACCTAGCCACACTGCAAATCTGGGCTCAGGCAGGTTCCAGTGGTCGCCAGTGGTGGAATAGGATGCTTTAAGTCTAACTGCTGTTGGATGGGGACTAACGAGGCACTTCAGTGTATTTCTCCCTCACAGCTGGGCATTGCTGTGGTGCCACATCCCTGCTAACCACGGTCTGCCCCGTGCCCAGGCATGCTGGCAGCTCTTGTCCCTGCTCACTCAGCAATGCCAGTCCTTTCTCTGGAGGGCTACGTCCTCCTGCCCCCTGCCACGAGGAACACGAGCCCGCCTGGTGGTCAGAGGTGTTCTGTAGCCACAGCTCCCACCAACAGCTCACGCGACAGGCCAGCCTGCAAACACACCTAACGCGAGTCTCAACTTACCCCCTTCACAATGTGAGGAGGCAGCTGATCCAATGAATAAGCCACATATCTGGACATTATTCTTACCTAATCGATACTTACCCTGTGGCCCTCACTGCCACAGTAATGCAGAGGTCGAGAGCTTAGTCAGGACTCATGAAAGACTGGACTAAGGGTGCTAAATTGTAGGTAACAGACTAATTGAATAGTCGGTGCATTTTGCAGCGACTATTCGATCAGTCGATAGGGCGCCTCCGCCTTTGAAGTGCAGAAACAACCCTAGGGCTGTGCTACACTTCAGAGGCGAAAGCGATGACCCCAGGCTTCATGGCTCCATGCAGCGCTGCCACTTGGAAACGCTGCAGGGAGCCCGGCGTCAGGCTCCTCGCGGCAGTTCAAAGCGGCAGTGCCCCGTGGAGCCCGGGGTCAGCGGGGGAGTGCTCAGCTCATCCAGGGCTCCATGCGGCATTTCAAAGCGGCAGCGCCCGGTGGAGCCCGGGATCAGCGGGGGAGTGCTCAGCTCATCCAGGGCTCCATGCGGCATTTCAAAGCGGCAGTGCCCGGTGGAGCCCGGGATCAGTGGCGGAGTGCTCAGCTCATCCAGGGCTCCATGCGGCGTTTCAAAGCGGCAGCGCCCGGTGGAGCCCGGGATCAGCGGGGGAGTGCTCAGCTCATCCAGGGCTCCATGCGGCGTTTCAAAGCAGCAGCGCCCGGTGGAGCCCGGGGTCAGCGGGGGAGTGCTTAGCTCATCCAGGGCTCCATGCGGAGTTTCAAAGCGGCAGCTCTGCGTAGAGCCCAGGGTCTGGCCCCAAGCTCCATGTGGCGCTGCCTCCTCCCGCCCACTGCCTCTCTCTGATCGAGGCAGCAAGGCGGGGCAAGCAACTAGTCCTTCACATCTCCAGACGGGACATTTTTCGAAATACAAATCCCAATTGTTATAGCCAATATGCGTATTTATCCTAAGGGATACACAGCCTCCTGCTTCAAGGCATGAGCCAAGTGCTAACTGACAAGGGTTAGGAAGCAGTACCCTCTGTGGAGGAGTTAAGCCACGTTTTCTTGTGTCTTCCTCCACAGGATGTGGCCGCTGTCAGAAACCAGGCTGCGTACCTGTAATGCCCCCCCCCACACACACACACACCCCAGCTGGCAGCCAGTGTCTCTGTTACAATGCCACCCTACCAGTGATGTGAGAATGACACACTCTGGCAGGAGGCCTCCCCCCCCCCCCCAGCAGGTCAATGATCCTCCAAATCTCCAGCCAGCTGCCTGAAACAGACATAGCGCCTCAGTGTGTCTTTAGTGAGGGCCAATAGCCAGAAGCAGGCTCCTTGAAGTGCGCGCACACACACACACACACACACACACACAGACACACACACACAGTCCCTGCCCCAAGGACCATGCAACAGATGGGAGAGATGCACAGCACCCATGGAAATCCCCAGCCCTGGCTGCTCAGCATTCTGCAGGGCCAGAACCTTGACTTAATTTTCAGTCTTAAAGAGACCCGAGTCAGCGCGCTGGAGGGTTAGTGCCGCCCCCGCGACTGTAGATATGCTGCTCTGAAGAAAAAGCTGGGTGTTGGGCCGGGTGTTGACGCAAACCCTAACGAGCGTGAGGAGCAGCGGTTCAGCTGACGCTGTGCACAGGGCAACGGCCCAAGGTCTAAATCCCAACGTACCAGTGACACGGCAGACGACATTGCAGCGGCTTTGAAAATGCAGGCACGGTGGATTGAGCTGTGAATACACCCCCAGCCAGATCAGCCTGAGAGAACACTGACCTCCCCTCAAACCTGGCCCGGGGGTGCGGACAGCACAGCTGGGGTACCGGGCAGGCGGTAGGAGCGCTTGCATTTGCTCTCCCTCAACCACCTCCGGAGAACGTGAAAGTCACGTCTGTGGCAACGTTCTCTGGCACTGGAGTTTTTAGCAGGGCGCCAACTGTGACGGTGCGTCGGGGTCCCCCGCCTCCTGCACCCCTGTAGTGGCACGAACAGACTCCACCAGCCAGTAGAACAGAGGGAGTTTATTGCTTCTCCAGGATACAGCACAGCACAGATGTCATCTGGTTACAGGGCCAGGCCTAGGATGCTCAGCCCCCCTTGAGATGGGGGATGCTGGGCCCCTAAATTCCAGTCCCTTCCCCAGGCTGTCTCCTCCATGATCCCAGACAGCAACTAACCCCCTCACTTCCAGCCCTGCCCCCCAGCCAGGGCTCCACCCCCCTCCTTCCCATTGTTCCGCTCCCTGGGGGATAACTCGTTGGACAGGTTCAGAGCCCCCTTGCATAATGACTCATCCCCTGCCCTGCTGAGTCGTGCTGCAGACAGCAGCCAGCGGAGGTCACCCACAGCCCACCGCCCAGCATAGCAACCAGCAAGGTACCCCCACTACGTCACACCGACAAACAGCCTGACCTTCATGGAGGCCGGCCATCCACAGGTCCAGATGAAGCCAATCTGAGCTGCTGGGTGCTCTGCACTTTGGGGGGGAAATTTCTCAGGCCTGTGTTTAGGTCCCAGAATACAAATTAAAGCACCTAAACATAGGCCCCAGCATGACCACGCTGCCCCTTTGCGATGCTCTACTTGGGTCTGTGCTAGGCTTCTGTTACTTTGTTTCAACATTTTTGGGGGGACCCTCGGAGGACGATGGACTGTGCCAACAGCAATAGGAGGCAGGTGAACTTAGGGTACTATTTGGGCCCTATTTGAGTGCACAGCTCAGCAGCAGAACGCACGGCCACTGCTGCTGTCTGGAGCAACCCCCCGTGGCAGGTCACTCGCTGGCGACACCTGGGAGGGGTGAACATGCTGTGCCCGCCCGCGCTGTCCGTCCAGCACCTCCCACTCAAAGAGCGCTAGTGTTTGAAAGTACAATCGAGTGCACCGGCCAAGACAGCCAGCCCTCGGGCCAGGCCAGCGCATGGCCACAGCTGCCTTGCACTGGGCACCAGGTTCAACCCCCGGCTGCATGGAATGTGGCACCCGGCGGAGCCTGCCAGAGCCGTTCGGCCTAGCCCATGCACTCCTCAACCATGCTCTTCCGCCGCCCTGCGCTGAGCTGCTCCTGGACTCTACATGCAAACGTCCAGGCACAGGCCAGATGCAAAGGGAGAGAGATTAACAAGGAAGCCCCCTCCCCCATTGTGGAAGGAGAAGCCCTGAGTGCTTTAAAAACTGGGTTAAAACGGCTCGGCTCTGCCTACCTTATCTCCTTTGCACGAAAAGCCCTGCTAGAGTGGCAGGTTTTCCCGCAGAATGGTGCCGTCTAATCCCCCTTTGTCAGCCGATACCGGCATTGCAGTACAACCTCGGCCAGGCGATTTGGGGGATTACACGCCTGCAATCCTACAGCCGGCGGGAGAAAATGGTTCCTCAAATCAAATTTTACACTAACCCGTCTTTGAAAATCAAGCACAAATCCCTGCCGTGGACGGGGGAGGGGGGAGCCATCGCTACAGCCCAGCGAGCGATGTCACTCGAAAGGGCAGGAGGGCGCTGCTGGGCCTGCTGACACGGTAGCTGGTTAAACACAAGGCCTGTGCCGGTGCCATGCCTGAGCCACACGGGCAGTGGGAGTCCAAACATGACAGGGAACTCCGCCTGGGGCTGGCCCCTTCCCACCAGCTCTCCGGGCACGCTCGGGCCAGAAGTGACCTGCTACGAGCCGTGTGCCAGTGAGCGGAGGGTTTTGGTGGCAGGGCCTGGCGGCACTCCACCTGCACAGTGGCCGTGCCGTGGTGCCACAGGGGCCTGCTACGCGGGAGTCCAAAGGAGATTCCCCAAAGGGCATCGACCGACGGCGCCCTAGGACCCGACCCATGTCCGCAAGTCTTACAGGAACCCCATTTGAACCCTCCACCGCCTGCCTCCTTCTCCCCATGCAGCCATGGGTGGCATTTCACGCGTTCATCACCTCTGCCGAGCGCGTCAGAAATAGCAGCCCCTGTGGCAGCACCTCCCTATACAAACTGCACCACAGAGAAAATCCCACCACGCCCGCAGCCCAAACAAGCGTCCAAAGGTGCCTCCACTTTCCCCATCAACGAACCTAGGCACTTCCCTGTGACGGGCGCGTCCGTCCCACACTCCATCAGACAAGCTGCTGCCTTCCACCGCGACGGGCGTGTGCCCTTCCGCAGCTCCACCAGACTGCGTGTCTCCAGAGCGGAGCAGTCCAGAGGGGCCGCAGCCTCTTCCCCATGCACGAAGGCTCCCCAACATCTAGAGCAGGGCCAGGGCCAGCCCACAACATTTTGGCACCTGAGGCGGGGAGCTCAAATGACGCCCCCATCCCCCTCGCTTGGGCCAGAACTGTGAAAGGTCCCAATTCTGCCTTCGTCCTGTTCTTCTCCTCTCCTGGGACTGCTCTGCTGCCTACACAGGCACCAGCTGCAGACACAATTTTCTACACTCTGGGTCCTAGTGGTGCCCCCCCACAGTCTGGCACCTGTGACAGGGCCACCACGAGACGGAGAAAACACAGGGGCAGTTTTCTCTGCTGCGGGGATCTACAAACCTTCCCATTACGGGTCTTCTAATAGCACCCAGAGAGCAGGAGCCCGCTGTGCCAGGGGCAGAACCGACCAAGCGAGAGAGTCCCTGCCTTGAGAAGCTGCCAATCGAACCAGCCAACAGAGGCACAGGGGGAGCAAGGGTTCCCAGGACAGGGAGCTGCGGCACAAGGAGACTAAGTGACAGACCCATGGTCACACCGGGAGGCTGTGGCAGAGTTGGGAACAGAGCCCAGGCCCCAGTCCTTGCAAGCACTCCTGTGCAAGGAAAGCTCAGCTCCCCGCTAAGGAGCCGGCACGCAGGGCTGACCAGCACCAGTGGGAGCAAAGTGAGAGGGTTTCAAAAGGAGAGAGGGGCAGCGCCGGCCCCTCAGCCCCAGGGGAGTCCTACCCATGCAGCAGGGGCCCCTCGGGCTGCCAATGGGGTTGCTCTTCCACCTCCAGGCCCAGAGGCCCCGTGACAGTCCCTCATGTAACACAGGGCGATGGAGAACACAGACAGCAGCCGAGCGGCTCTCTCCACAGCAAAGAGCCAAGGCCCCGTAACCCCAAGCCCCGTTCAAAGCCTCGGTTGCCCGTCAGTCCGTGTCAGACTCGCACGGGCTGCTCGGAGCGGCCCCATGGCCCGTGTGCTGCACAGTCACACCCCCTGCACCAGCCCCACGGGCCCCGCGCTGCCCCACAAGCAGACGCCTCTTGGATCGCAGAGGAGCGAGCGGCACCCTGCAAAAGGCGCAGCCGGCAGCTGCCGGCCCACCACAAGGGGCCTCAGGCTGAGCCCAGGGAGGTGGAAACTCCCGGCGCTGCCGGGAATCCGGCCGTTTTCCTTTCTCCGGCTGCGCTCACTCGAGCGGGAAGGAAGGGCTGTGGGGACCGGGCCGAGGTCCCTGCCACGAGGGGGCTAAGGCCACAGAGGAAGGGAATCGTTACACTTGCCCCTTGCTGTCTGCCCCGTATCACGGGGGGGACTTCCCACACCAGGCAGACACAAACCAGCCCACGGCAGCAGTCTGAGCCCAGCGCAGAGGGCCGTGCAGTGTTCACAGCCTAGGTCAATATTTCTATTTTCTACATAAAATCAAATCGGTTTAGCTCGGCTACATCCAGCACGATGAGATTACGCGCTTGCAGAGAGCTAAACGCTGCATCTGAAATCCCCGGTCGGCTGCCGCTGAATGCTCCCCCCCAATTCTCCTCTGCAGCAGCAGAACAGGCCACGTCCACAGCAGAGTCACCTAAGGAGGCGCAGAGCAGTTAACGGGGGGCGAAAGCACGCCACCGCCAGGTCCGACGGCCCGAGGGTCATTGCTGTACAATTCCCCCAGCTCATCCAGAAAGAGGAGGTTTATTGAGTGAATTCCATTTCCCTCCGAGTTGGCTCTAGCGCCCGAGGCGAATGCTTTGCAGAGCCAAGGCCGAGAGATGGAAATGGGGCATGTTCCCCAAGCCCCAAACTCCCCATGGACACCAAAGAACCTGTACCTGCCCTGCAAAGCCAGCCAGCCGGATCCCCGTGGGGAATTTGCCGCTGCCCTTCACTCACTGCTGAGAGGGGCAGTTTTCAGCCCCCGGAGAATGCCAGGCCGACACACCACCCTACGCAGCCGACACAGCTCCGGCCCCTCCTGGGAAGGCGGGGTGATTACGCCAAGAGGAGCGCTTTTCCCAGCCAGCGCCGCAGCCGCCTCGACGTGCGCTGCCGTGCAGACTGGCCCTGCGAGCGGGTTTCTCCCAGGGAATCTGGCCCCGATGGCCACCTCCCCTGTGGTCAGTGATGCGCCGTCTTAGCCATTAGCCAGGAGGCGGGTTCTGCCCTGGGGGCCTGCATAGGTCTAAGCGTGCCATGGCCGCCCTGCCTTTCTTTAGGGCAGGGCAGTCTGCTCTGGCCCAGGCCCAGGCCCAGGCCCCTCGGTCAAGGCTGAGGCAAGGCCCAGACTCCAGAGAACACACAAGCACGGCAACAACGGTAAGTACAAAGATTTCACACGCTGTTCAAAAGCGCCTGGTGGCCCAGATGTGACCTGCAGCCTGACACCCAACTGTGCCTGCTCTGGGCTCAGCCCCAGCGGTTTTCCTGCCGCCCCATGGTCAGGTGGTGGCCAAAACAGAGATGGGCGGAGGCGGGAGGATAACTGGCTCAGTGCTGCTCTCAGGTAGCTGCCCTGAAGAACAGGCACAGGGGGAGAGCTGGGGAACCCTGTAACCCTCTCAGAAACCGATTGTTTTTAAATCTATTCAAAGCAGGGCCTAGTAGCCATTAGCTCAAATCCCAAGGGACACACGGAGCCGCCCACGGGCCTCCTGCCCGGAGAGGGTGCAGCCCCCCGCCCCCCACCAGCCCTTTATGTGGCTAAACAGGGGCTGCATTGTGCATGTGTAGCTCTGCTTTCCGGATGAAATATTGCTGGTGCCGCCGCTGTAATATATATGTCACCGATACAACCTCGTTTTATTGATCTCTCGTAGCTGCTGGGATCTCCGCGGTGGAATTAATATGTCTGCATCTCTGCAAAAAAATAGGTAAAGCCCATCTGACAGTTTCAATTAAGGGAGCGTGAAAAGCGATTTGCGTAAGAGACTCCGGCTTTGTGGGGAGAGAGGAGGGCAGCCCGAAGGCAGCATGTCTGTACACTCGCATCTGGGTAAGTGAAGTGATTTGCTACAGGAAGTGATGGAGGACAGACTGATGCCTTCTCTGGAGCTGTCTCTGGCTGATGAACCCCTCAGCCTACCTCCCTGTGTCCGCCAGCTGCCCGGACAAGCACGCGATGTGACAGATGAGCTGGAGCTCGCCAGAGCCCGCTTCCTGGGGCTGGCTTTCCAGGGCTCACAGAAGCAAAGGTGACTGGGGGAGGCAGGGAGAGTGGACAAGGGCAGGAGCCAGCCAGTGGAGAGACAGGGACAAGCGCTAAGCGAGTTCCAGCCAAGAGGGAGGCAAATATTCCCACGACGTGGCCAAAGCTCCCATGGGATGTGCAAGAGGCTGTCAAGCCCTGCCCCCCAAGTGCCCCCTGCCGCAGAGAGGAGCACGCCCTCGGACTACAGCACGCAGGGGTGTGAGCGTGCCCTGCCCTTTGGAAGCCGTTACCCAGGCGGCTCTGAGCATGCTGCACGAGGAGGGGGCCAGGCCCGTTGCAAAGGTGTCTCAGACCCGGCCCCATGGAGTCACTCGTTTCCAGCCTCCCCAGAAGCTCGGAGCGGCAGCCCATCTGCACTGGTATCTGGCCTGACAGTGGCCAGGGCTGGCTCCTTCAGGGGCACATGTGGAAAATTCAGGAAGAACCTGCCCCGATGAAGGCTCTGTCCCTGCTGCGCACAGCTGAGCTGTGTGGGTAAGAAGGGCTCCCCCCCCAGCATCCCCGACCCCGACCCCTGGCCATGCTGGGAAAAATCCTTGTCCGGCCTCGTGTGAGCTGTGAGGCAGGCTCCGCGGCGGAGCCAGGGCGCTGCCGTGCAGGGCACGAGGCAGTCAGACCACACGCCTCGCTCCGCCCGCACTCCGGCGAAACGCCCCCTTTCGAGCTCTCCTCCGCGGCGGAGCCAGGGTGCTGCCGTGCGGTGCACGAGGCAGTCAGACCTCACGCCTCGCTCTGCTGGCTCTCTGGCGAAACGCCCCCTTTCGAGCTCTCCTCCGCGGCGGAGCCAGGGCGCTGCCATGCGGTGCACGAGGCAGTCAGACCACACGCCTCACTCCGCCCGCACTCCGGCGAAACACCCCCTTTCGAGCTCTCCTCTGCGGCGAAGCCGGGGTGTTTCCAGCTCTCCCGGCAGCGGCCTGGGGACCCATGTGCCAGCCCTGCCCCCCACGTGCCCAGCCCTGCTGTTCTCACACCCGCTCCAGTGCTCTGCTCTTAGCAGCTAGCACTGGCCCCCCCCAGCACTGCAAGTCTCCGCTCATGCGTTACAGCGCCGGAGGCACACGCCACGGCGGGGCCACATCCTTGGCGGGCCGGCTCCACACCAGACCTGTTACCGTGTTCCCCATCGCAGCCCCATCGAGAGGTCGGCCCGGAAAGCCTCCCAGAAAGGCCCTCGAGTTCCGCCCTCCAGGCCACGGGGCAGGACCAAGGAATCCCAGACGGCTTTGGCCAAGCAGTTCTCCAGTGACAGGGATTCCACAGCGCCCCGGACAGCCCCTTTCATTGCAGAACTCTCCTTAGACTTAGAAAGTCCCAGCAGCTCCCCGACCACGTGCCCCGGGTGAGGCCAGTTACTTCCCGTCCTCCCCTCAGTGGGCACGGAGAGTAACACGATCCTTGTCCTCTCCCAGCCCCGAAGACGCAAGAGGCAAGAGGGCAGAAGCCTGGAATTTTTACAGCCGCTTCTCTCCCCGCAGCACATAAAATCAGGGCACCTGGTTATCTCCCAGGACGCCTGAAGAAAAATGCCGGACCCCAGGCAGCATGGGCGGGACAGGTGTTTCCAGGCCTGACTGAGCAACATGGAGAATGCTCATTAAGGTCTCCCCTGCCCTAAGTAGGCACCTGCCCTACAGCGCATGGGCCTCCAGGCTGCGAAGTGCAGATGTAGGGGCCACTCAAAGCCCTGGGGTGTTTTACAGGATCCAGTCTCCAGCGCCAGACCTCCCCGCACTGGGCAATGCAGCAGCAGCGTTTCTCTGCCCTCCCAGCGAGCGTTTCCGCATCAGCAGTCCTTTGAGGAATACGGGCTGCGATGCTGCTAAGCTAACACGGCAAGGGGGAGAGCGCAAACCTTAACGCCAATCGTGGGCTTTCTAACGCCTGCCCTCCCAGATCTCAACCACCTTCAGCACGCTGGCTGAGCCCGCAGCTGCCCCGGGCAGGGCGGGGTTGTAGCCTCCACCATCGTAGTGGGACACCAGGAGGGGCCGTGCTGCACCCCAAGTCAAACAGAGCCAGGAACGTCACTGCCACCCTCTGTTAGCGCAGGGCTGGCCCCCATGAGATGCACGTGGCACATTCAGTCCAGGGCCTGCTTGGACCCCCTTGGCCCCTCTCCAGGACACTGGGCCACTCCCAGGGAAGCTTGGCCAGCTGCCGACACACAGCTGCTCACAGAGAATGGAAAGAGGCAAGCAGGAGAGAGTAGAAACGGACCCTTTCCTGCCAATCCTGCCATCTCCCCAGCCCCCGTGCCCTGGCGTACGTCCCAGTGCCCAGACTCGGCGTGCCTACTGAACACCCCCCGGGATGACCGCCAGCTTAGGGACCAGCCAGGAGAGCATCACAGAGGGACTTGACCTCTCCAGCCCTTCACAACCCCCTTCTGCGCACAAGGACAGGTGTTCCCATCTCTGTTACCGACTCCGGCTGTCAAACCGGGGCCGGGCGTCCCTCTCAGACACTCTGCTCAGCTACACAGACAGGGCCGAGGCCTTATTCAACCCTTTGCATTTCAAAGGCTTGGTCTGTCTGCCCGCTGCCTTGGGATCTGTAGTGAAAGGTTCCAAGGATTTTACTGGGGTCTCTGCCATGGGGCTAGGCAGACTGAAACCCGGGGCCTCGCGTAACGCTGTTTGGGGGTGGGCAGTGACTGAGCGAACACCTCTGGCCACACGTATTCCTTTTAAAAATTCCCTCGACAGACCCCTCAGCTATTTCTAGCCGCCTCGTTTACTGGACCCTTTTTCTTCTCCCTAGTTCACACAAAAGGCTCCCATGGCTTTCGGGAAAGAACAAGCAGATTCCCCTTCCCCACGGGTTCCCCTGAGATACTGAACCCTGAGCCAAGGAGCAGGGGAAAAGGACCAAGCATCTATCATGCAGCATTGAGGGAGAGGAGGAATAAGCACCCTGTGCAGCCATTCCCCACTCCACCATGTCCTGTGCCTCGGTCGCCACACGCCGCCTAGGTCCACCTGCCTCTGGGCATTCCGGCAGCCCGCAGCCTTGGTCCGATGGAGCTGGAGAATTGCAGCGTCATACGCATCCCTGTGTTCCAACAGGGCCCTTCTGCCTTCTGGAAACCCCCCCAGCAAGCTGCTACCGGGTGTGGTTTCAAAGCACCCCGCCCCATCGCTATCTGAACACAAGCCCTCGAAAGTACGTTTTACTTTCCGCTCCGTTAGTTGCTGTTTCCTGCTCGGCCTGCAGCAGCCAATACACCTGCATGGCTGTGCACGCACTATCATCCAAGTTTGCAGGGTCCTGGATCCCTTCCCCTCCCAAGACAGCTCTGGCTGGCCAAGCACCAATGGCAGCGTACAGTCCGTGCTGAACCTGGGTTTCCTCCACCTGTGAGTGATGAAGCTCCCCGCAGAGTTAGGTGCGAAATTCTCAGCTCTAGGGCAAAATTAAAAGCCTCACACACGGATAAAATCAATTAAGATCTTGTTTGTAACAACAGCCACGTATAAATCCAACCAAATCCAGGGTCTCCAGTCAACCTGCTGTCTGAGCACCCGGCTTATCTGCGCCAAGATCCACATCAACACAAGAACAGCCGAGAGCACTGATTTATGGGAGAAGCAAAGTCCTTTTGTAATCCTCTCACCCACTAATGCTGGGCTGGTTGGCTTCAAGCAAAGCCACTAACGCCTCAGAAGAGCTTAGGGGCAGCAGAGCTCAGTGAAGTAGGAGCCCGGGGGAGGGCTGGAGGAAGGAAGAGCAAGGATCAGCTCCGAGACCCAGACAGCCTTCGAGAGCCAACACGGTTCGATGCAGCTGTCACCTGGGACACGGACTCGCCTCCCACTTCAACAGGCAGGGCTGGATCTGCTGAACACTGAGGACGCTGGCTGGCAAGCCACCAGGAAGAGGACCATGCCTCATTCAGCGCCGACATGGCTGTGCTTAGGATGGCGTGTGTCTGGCGCTCAAGGAGATGCCAATGGACACTGCTGCCCAGCCACACTCTCCTTGTTTGTACCTTACATGTCACCATGGCAGAGGGGCACTGGGACCCTCACGGTCCATAGGCAGCCAATGCAGCGCAGCTGTCTCCAGGAAGCCTTCCCATTGGACTGGATCAGAGTCCCAGCTCCATGTCCTCTCACTGGCGGGTGCTAATGGGAGCTCTGTGTGGAGAACACGCCTCTGCAGACAGGTCTGCTCTGGCCTCGCGTTGAGCAGATCACAAAAGCAGAGCCTCCCTGGGCTTGATTGGGGGAGGGGGGGCTAAGGAGTGCTGAGCAGGCGGCGCTGGGACCCGTCAGCAAGAGGAAGGCGGCAGGTATCACAGGCAGGTGAGTGTGGTTCCAGCAGGAGGGCATTTTCCTGGCCATGCCCAGAGCCCAGTGCAAAGTAGAATGTGGCGCCAGGGATGAGGGACATGCCATGAGCAGAACCAAACTGGGCTATTATTTACCGTGTCACACGGCCAGTGAAACACACAAAATACAAGTTGGTATCTAACTCTGTTCAGGTTTGCCAAATCCCTCCGCTCTCAGCTCTGTCAGGCTCTCTGCACCACCTAAACGGAAAACCACTTACCGAAATGCCTGCGTGGCCTAATTTCAAACCGCTGCTCTTGCACCCACTACACAGACACAGATACACCTGGGCGTTTCTAACCGCCATATTCTCATTTGTCCCCTCAGCACCTAACCACATGGAGAGGGTGTGGCGGCGCGTCGGGGTCCCCCGACTCCTGCACCCCTGCAATGGCCCGGACAGACTCCACCAGCCAGTAGAACAGAGGGAGTTTATTGCTTCTCCAGGATACAGCACAGCACAGATGTCATCTGGTTCCAGGAACCGGGCCTAGGATGCCTCAGCCCCCCTTGAGATGGGGGATGCTGGGCCCCTAAATTCCAGCCCCTTTCCCTAGGCTGTCTCCTCCATGATCCCAGACAGCAACTAACTCACTCACTTCCAGCCCTGCCCCCAGCCAGGGCTCCACTCCCCTCCTTCCCATTGTTCCGCTCCATGGGAGATACCTGTCTGACGAGTTTCGAAGCCCCCTTGCATAATGACTCATCCCCTGCCCTGCTGGGCCATGCTGCAGACAGCAGCCAGTGGAGGTCACTCACAACCCCCTGCCCAGCATAGCAACCAGCAAGGTACCCCCACTACGTCACAGAGGGGAACCACTCCAGGTGGCATAAACTGGGACTTGATGAAAACGGTCCCTTTTAAACAGCACACAGTTGGGGGCAGAGGTGGCTTTATAGCACATCTGCCCTGTGCCCAGATCCCAACTGGGAGCTCGGTGTTCCCAGGGTACAAACAGCAAGACAGAATTTCCCGATGCGTCTCTCGCACACCCGCATCATTTTACTGGATTTTAAGGGGAGCAGCCAGATCATTGCTGTGCCCACGAGGGCATGTTTGCCCCAAAGTCCATACAAAGGGGGCCATGTGAGGTGTCAAATGAAAGCTGATGTTCTACTGATTCTGTACATGCTATTCATGTACTTGTGTGATATCCGTATATGGAGCTATGAATGCGGAATCTGTGCTGATACTGTGAGCGTTCTCTGCCTGAGACAGAGCAGTGGGCCTGGACTGCCTGCTGTAAGGAAGGAATGTCCAGTCAATGACTGTGCTAATTAGCGAGGCTCCAGGGACAATGGCTCTCAAGGTGGCCAATACACGCCTGAGGAATGTGTCTGGGACCTGCAAACCAGCCAATATCATGGCTGCTGACATGGGACACAGAGATAGGTCACTGGGCCATGTGACCTGCTCCAGCTTGGAAGACACCAGGGATGGATATAAAATGCCATGAGGCAGACTCCATCTGGCCTTCAATTCTGCTACGGATCCCAGATGCAGCCTTGCGAGGGACAGCGAACCGGGAAGAATCGTTGGCCCATCCTGACATAGGATGGACACCAGAGACTTAAGATAGCAGTTTGTAACTTCTCTGTGAGAGCCTGCATCAAGAACTGGGAGATTGGTGCGTGCGATGTATTCTCCTTAACAGCCTCACTCTCAGGCTTTTCTTTCTTTTAGTAATAAATTTTTAGATTTTAGATTCTAAAGGATTGGCCCAGCGTGATCTTGTGGGTGAGATCCAAGGTGTAAATTGACCGGGGATCTGTGGCTGGTTCTTTGGGACCGGGAGGACCCGTTCAGAGTGGGTGAGATTGGGGTCTATAACCCCTCACCTGTGTTAGGCCTGGGGCTGATTGGGGCACAGGGAGAGCTGAGGTGTCTGAGGAGCTTTGCTCATGAGGCTTCCTGCTGGCCGGATTGGCAGTTAAAGCACTCGGTGTGATTGGTTTCTAGCCTATTTGGGAAGGTCTCCAGTCAGAGGCTGTACGGAGTACTGGTTTTGAGCAATTCGCTCTGAGCGGACGCCCTCAGCGGTGCCCAGACTTGGCCCAGTCCATCACACCCTGCCCCCAGGATTCAAAGGGATACAACTAAGGAAGGAGACATTTAGTCTGGGGAACACCCGGCCCAGTGGCGAGAGGCATCCCAGCACCTTTCTGGGCTCCATTTCCAGAAATGCAGAACCCGCCGCGATTCCCTCTGTGTCATTTCACGTGTCAGCAGCCAGGGCTGAGCCCACGACCATCTGCGCTGAAGCAAAACCCTCTCCCTCCTAAGCTAATGGGCTCCCTCGGCTAGCTGTTTGCAGCAGTAGGCTGTTATCTCCCATGGCGGGGGGACACACACACACACACTCTGCGAGTGTGTTACATCTGTGCAGTTGAGAACCAAGCTCATAGAAACCCTGCGGGGAGCCAGGCCTGTGCTGACCAGAGAGATGGCAGCAGATCTAAGTCCACTCAGCTTTCAGTTCAGGTCCCTTTGTTACAAAGCCAACCTCATACAGGCTCCTGCCTGAGAGAAGCCCAGGGGCCCTTTCCTCTGCTTTCTGCCTCCTGCCACCCGCCCTGCATAGAGCTCCTCTCCCGAGAGCTGGCGCGATAGGGCTGTGCGCTGAGAAAAGGCCAGCCCTGCTCTAAGCGACAGCACCATCACTTACTTCACAGCACGGCCAGGTGCCTGGGTAACAATTGATTTACTCACTTTCAACAGTTTAATCGTCTCCTTCCCTGGCAGCAGAGGTACTTTCCTTCAAATCCCTGGCGTGAAGCTTTCTGTACAGGACTGAAAAAGGGGAAAAAGCACAGAACAAACACACACACACATTCCTTCTGGCAAAACCCAGAGCACCACTTACACAACATCTTTCCCCACTCCATTATTTATAGCGCAACTGAAACATTGATTCCTACACTGTGCTGCCGAGTGCGCCCTGTTTGTGCGGAGCCGGAGCCAGCGCGGCGAAGCTCAGTGCAGAGCCTGCACCTGCCCAGCCCGGCACAAGACAGCGCTCGGCTCGGGGGAGAACAGCACCGTGCACCGGGGGGGACTGGACGCACAGTCGTCACACATTAGGACTCCCACACTCCAGCACTGCCAAGGGAAGGAGCAGAGCCCTCCGCAAACGGCCCAGCATGCTGGCTCAGCAGCGTCCAGGGGATGACTTGAGAGGCTAAGCAGGGAACGGTTAGGTGGGTCCTTAGCAGTACTGCTCAGGTCCTCGCAGGGCCCTTCGCCTTTTGTCCTTCCAAGGCGCGCACACGTGCCACGGGTTAGCCAAAAGGGCTCTAAGGGCCCCTCAGGATCCCATCCGACTCCTGGGAACCTTAGCCCCTCTGCACCCAGGACACCTGCCTTTGGAGCGTCACTCCCCCGTGCACGGCGGGAACCGGGCCGCCTGCACTTCTCCTGCTGACCGGTGGCTGCGTCTCACTAGCAAGGAGCTAGCACAGGGCCTAAGCCTCAGGGTGCTCCCCAGCCAAGGGAGGCTGCACCGAGCTACAAAGCAGCATTGTCCATGCTTCCCCTCTGGCCGGCTGGTGTCGTCTGGCTCCAGGCAGGTCGGGGGGGCTCGTCACCTTTCCCACCTGTGCTCTCGGTGCCAACAGGACGGAACAGAGAGGGCCCGCTGAAGCGCTCAGCACGGTCTTGGAAGAGCGGATTCCATCACTTGGCAGTAGCATCGCACTGGCGTTTACATTCGTGGCACTTCTAGGGGGCTGTCCCCCTCCCATTCACACTCCGCTGCCCTCCGCCTGGCTCACAGACGTCCCGACCCTCCCAGCACGGGGCTGGCTGACAGCCTCGGAGACGGAGGGACCCGACTGAAGCAGCCCAGCCCTAAGAGGCGCCATTCCCCAGCCCCTTCCTGGCTCTCCCGAACGCAAGGCGGAGTTCGTGCATGTTAGGGAAGTCGTCAGTCAGGGCCCATCACAGCGGTGAGACCTCTGCTTCGGCAGGGGGAATGTGGCCCCGAGACATCCACCGGCGGCTTCAGAATAGAAGCTGCTGAACCCACATGTTTATTTGGGGCCCCTTCCCTCCTGTCCAGCCTGAACGGCAGAGCCAGCCCTTGGCTAGGAAGCTGGGCGTTCCTGTGTCACCCAGCGCAGCGTGTGCCCCGTACTCCTCCTGCCAGGCACTGGGCTCACACAGTGGAGCCGGGAGCCGAGTTTGGCCCTAGCCGTGTGCAGCTCTCCTAGCTGCTAGAGGAGCGAGTGCTTAATAAGAACATCAGCACAACCATTATCCTCCCCCTTGACAGCTGCCACTTTGCACAGAGAGGAAGCAAGCACCCAGCCCCGCACACACCTGCCAGGCTGTTACATGTACCGAGTTCAGCCTAACACAACCCTATTGCCTCCGTGCTAATGGGAAGCAGGTGCCACTGTCTGCTCCAGAGGGGCGGGCTTAGCTGCCTGTGGCCTGGGCCGGGCTTTGTATGCACGGCGTCTGCCGTTTTACACCCCAAAGGCAACATTCTCCAAAGGGCTCTCCCCTCATTAGAAACCTTGTGTCCAGCGCCCCAGCCCAAGCTAATCTGTGCCGCGGGGGATCCAAGGGGATGGGCAGCAGCGCCCGATAGCACGTCTGCTATTTCATAACGAAACCCAGCATTTCCGGGACCCTCGTCACTGTCTGAAGTCTCTGAAACGCAGCTGCTCGGCTGGCAGGACAATGCAAGTACGGACGGACGCCATGCAGAATGTGGCCTCGCTGTCTCCAGGTCACAGCCGGCACATCGATAGCAGTTCATCAATAGATTGATCAATCATTTGCTACTAGTAATTACATTGCAAGGAGGCACAAACCCTATTACAGGGTCTGTGGTGAGCTGGATGGATCGAAAGGGCAGAATCCTTCCTTCCCAGCATTGCAAGCAGCCCAGCAGAAAGCGCACAGCTGGGCTCGCCCTGGGGGCAGGCAGCAGGGACGGGCTTTTCCGAAAAGCACAGAATATTGGCCAGCTCAGCGGGGTGGTTTGGGAGAAAGCAGCTCTACTGTCACAGCAATCACGGGCTTTGCCAGCAAGCCAGCAGAACAGCTAGGCTGCCTGCCCTGGAGGGAGGAATCTTGACCTTCACAGAAAGCCCCCCCCCCCCCCCAAAACAGCTCCTTCCTTCCCCACCCAGGGGCTGCCACACTGGCCTGCCAGGTCCAAGAACCACTCACCAGTGGCGGGGCAAGCCATGAGTTCTCAGGGTTCTGCGGGTTTAATAGGATCTGCCGACTAACAGCCTAATTCGACTGGATGGAAAGAATGGAAACAAGTCCTGGGCTGCAATGCGGATTAGCCCAGTCAGCCCTGAGTGGCTACTTCATTGTTCTGCTCACTGGCACCAGCTGTGCGTGTGTGCAATCAGCCCTTAATAACCCTCCACTTCACTCGGCACAGCTGCTGGGGAGCCGGCAATCCATCCGCAAGCCTTTCACGCCGCCCAGAAGCTCCGGGAAGGGGCGCTGGGGAAGGCTGTTGGTTGGCTCCGGTGTCCTGTTTGGGTTTTGTTTTAATACAACCAAGTCGCCGATGAAACCCCGGCGCAACCCGACAAAGCGCAAGACAAATGAGCAGCCATTTTCCTGCTCCCAGGGGGACACCCTGTTCAAAGAACGGGCCTTTCCTTTTGCACCCTTACCATCTAGCACCGCCTTCCGCTCCCAGCAGCCCCTGGGCAGAGTCCGGGCCACTCCCTGGCTCTCGAGGGTCTGGCTTGCGGCAGGAGACCGTTGCCGCACCCCTCCCTGGGCCCAGGCTGCTGGGGGGCGTTGGGGCGCTGTCGGCAGCAGCTGGGAGGTGCTTGTGTCCCGGGGAGCCGGCAGGGCGTGGGTCTCAGGGCTCTAGAGGACAAGCCCCAGGAGCAACCCTGCTCAAGGTAATGGCTCCGGCTGGAATTCGCTCTGTGGCTGGCCACGGGAGCCCCAAGCCGAGGCTCTGCCACCCAGCCCCCAGCCCAGGCCGGGCCTCCAGGAGCCGACACACACTTCCACAGAGCCCTCTGGGGCGCGCGCCAGGGGAGGATACTAGACAGACGGACAGGGCCCTTCCCCACCGCGGAAGTGCACCCCTCTGGGGGGGGCATGGCGGCTGTAACGCTACCCAAGATGGGGAGGGGTGAGTTAAGCAAACCACGCCTGGATAAGGGCTTTGGCCCATCACACCAGCTATGAGACTTTTACCCCTTCAGCTGGATTAACACGCTCACATTGTTTTTAAATTAAAGTTCTCTCTCCCGGGCAGGAAATCGCCAGCACACAGAGAGACGCGAGAGCGACCCCAGAGCCAGCCAGCTTGCGGACGGGAGTCCCCTTTCGGGGGCATGGGGACGCGCACCTCATGCTCTCCCAGGCCGTGGCTGGGCTGTGGGATGGGTCCTGCTTGGAGCAGGGGGCTGGACTCCAGGACTCCAAGGTCTGCCAGCCCTGACCGTCTCCGATAGCATTCAACGGCTGGCACGCAGCGCATCCCCTCTGCCGATGGCCCGGAAGTTGGGAAGAGGAAGAACACGGGACTATAAAAAGGATTAACTCCCTCTGCCAGCAAATATTTGCTAACCAGGGAAGCTCCCTCCTCCGCCCACCAGCTGGGAGTTAAAGAGATCGGTGCCAGGTGCCCAACCCAGGGCCCCGTTTCAGCAGCATCCTGGTGGGTTCATAAACGTTACGGTGAGCAAAGGTCGTATGATCTGTTTATGGCTCCCTCTCCCAGCCCATTCAACCAAGCAGGGCCACACAGGGCAGATGACCCTGCCATCTGCCTCCTTACAAGCAGCAGCTCTGCAGAGGAACGCTGCGATTTCGGCCGGGGGGCGACAACCCCACACGTGCCACCTTAGAGCAGGAGCTGGCCCTGAAGCAAGCCCCGGAGGCGAAGGCCCAAACCTTGCAGTGGGTGCTGGAGACCCGGAGCCGACCCACGCCCCTCACCTCCTGCCAGGTGTCACTGGTAGGTCCGTGGGGCGCCGCTGGTCCCAGCCCCGTCGTACTAGGTGCTGCAGTCAGCCTCTGCTCAGCTGCTCTCGCTTGGAGCAAGTCCCACAACGCTTCCTTCAGCTTCGACCAAGACAAGTTCCCAGCCGCCGCTGGCTTTGGTTTCCCACAACCCACCAGGCCACGGCGTGCTGGAGGAGCCTGGGTGCAAGCTAGCGCTGGGGGAGACAGATCAGACAGCTGCCCCGCTGCTGGCCTGGGACTGCACACGTGTCCCTAGGCTACTGGTGTGCTGGGGAGGGGACCAGCCGGGAGAGCCTCCTGCTTCGAAAGCCATAGCCCGGACAAGGGCCGCTCCAGCTCCATGGGGCAGAGAGCGGCAGTGCCCCACTGGAACAGGCGCAGCAGTGCAAGGGGGCAGACAGGAGCCGGTGCACGCAGGAAGCCCCCTGCCGACTGGCTCCCGCAAAGCCACCTGCCCACCCCATCCTGGGCTGCTGCCTCTTTCAGCCGTGACACGTTTACATGACTAGCCACATGCAAACACCCCGGTGAAACACCAGCCTTGTGTCGCACGGGGAGAGGCGGGAGGGCTTGTCTGCACTGGATTTGTTTTCAAAAGGGGCAAACCACATCAGTGCACTGAGCGGGTGCAGGAACGCCTGCACCACGAGGGGGCGGCACGGGGGCTAGACAACGCCAGTGAGGACAAGAGCAGACACACCCAGGGATTTGCCCCAGGTTACACAGCAGGTCGGAGACTTTGATCCTTGCTCTGCTGCAGAGTCCGAATGTCCAGCCCATTCCAGCGCAAGAGCGGGGGCGTTGCATGGTCTGCCTAAGGCTATTTACCGTGTGTCTTTGGGATGCCATTAGCCAGGGTGAAGGGTGGATCGGTCGGGCTGCAGGGTGTTTTCCTCCTCTCCCTGTGGGACCTGGAGATGCTGAGGTCTGTTTCCACTTCGCTCAGCGGGGGGCTCGTGTTTCTCACCGGTGGGCGGGAATGGGGCAGCTCTCTGGGTTGGCTTGGAAGTGCTTTCCCCGTTTCGCGGCTCCTCCCACCCGCCGAAAGGCAACCCCGTGGCGCAGTTATCTAATCAAGGAGAGGCAGGACGGGCTCTGTGGAGGGCACCGTGTCTGGTCCCCCCCCAGCAGGGGGAGCAGAAGGGATCCGAAAAGGGGCTGCTCGGTCTCAGCCGCAGCTGCCAAGTTACACTCCTGCTCCTGTCCCAGTGGAAAGCACCAACCATTCGCCAGCCACTGCCTGCCTGCCAGGCCACGATTGGCAGCTGCCACTCAGCACTCCTGCTCCCGCTGCAGGTGACAAGGGCGGGAAAATGGAAGACACGGGCGTGAGAATCCCGTTAACCTGCAGACACTTGCACACTAGCGCTCACCCCGTGCGGGACAGGATCACCATCATCCAGCGGCCTGCGTGGCCAAGATGATCGGAGACCTTCGCAGCCCCTGAAGTAAGTTGCTTCTTTGTGTGCCGGCTCTGCCGTCCAGGACCCGGGGGAGAGGGGAGCGGGTCTGGCTGGAACCTCACCCACAAGCTGGCTGCCTTGGGTGACCCTGCCAGGAGGAGACTCCCCACAGCGTTGCCCGTGACCAGGCGTGGCCAGGGCGCGATCCACCGGGAGACGTCTGCCCGGCCGTGACCCGAGTCAGGGATCCAGGATCGAGCCCCTTAGCCAGGTGTGGCCAGTAGATGCACGAATGGATTCCGTTCCATGGAAGGCCACCTGCCGTGATCACCCACCCGCGAGTGGGGCGCTCGGAACCGGCAGCCAGATCTCTGCCGGTGCCGAGCAAAGAGCCGTGCGGCTTCTCCCCCTCCCTGGGTAGCTGTCAACCTGGGCCCTTCACGCAAGCAAAAACCGTCAGACAATCAGGCCGGGAGGAGGGGCTGGAGCTTGACTCTAAATGAAAACACAGAAACCTCAAGGCAGCGCAGTGTTAGCAAAGTGCTGGGAGCCATTCGGAATTACAGCTTAAGCCAGCTGGGAAGTGCGCATATTGACTCAGCCATGAGCCTTTAATAAGGCAGCTAAGAGCACTGCTTTGACACTCAGCCCGCTCCTCCACGCACATGCCAGTTAATGCCTGGCGCGGCGTTGCCAGCTCTGTAACCCAGCACACAACGGCAAATGGCTCTTCTTGTTCCAGGGAGCCCAGTCCGAGCGGCTCGTCCCTCCCCTTGTTCTTCACTGGGCTCTGCTGTGTGGATCCGGCAGTGCCCGGGGCCTCCGCCACCGCCCTGGCGCCACCCGGCCTCCTTTCGTGTTCCAGCAACGGCAGCGCAAAGGGCTGAAGAGCGTCACTGTTCCCAACCGTGCAAGTGCTGTGCAGCCCCACCAGGACAGGCGCGCTCCCCCCCTCGGGGCGTCACACTAGGCAGACAAGACAGTGGCAGAGGCCAGAGAGCCTGGGGAAGTGACTTGGTCACACGGGCAGTCAGTGGCGGAGCTGAGACGAGAGTGCAGGCTTCGGGGGCCCTGCCTGCAGTCGACACTGCTCACGCCGTGCTCGGTGGGGGCACTGCTGAGCGAATGCAAGCTAACAAGGCTGGGATGCTCCACAGCCCTCCTGCGCCTGGACCGGACAAGGAGCCGGAGCGCACACAAGCAGCTATGGAATGCAAACCCGCCCGCCCCGCGGCGAGCGCAGGAAGGAGCCAGGCATTCCAGCCAGCTGGGTTTGCACAGGGCTAGGGGTCCAGCATGGAGCCCGCACCTTTGTCCTGGTGCTTCGCTGTGTTTCCTGGCAGGAGGCCCCAGCCCGGGTCCCTTTCACCAGCCAGGCACAGAATAACTGGCCAAGGGCCTGCTCGTTACAGGAAGAGGCAAATCCTGCCATGTTCCCTCTCGCTCCCGTGGCTCCAGGTGGGCAATTGATGGGCTGGGCTACCCGCAACGCTTGCAGGAACGGCACCGCGCCAACATGAGCGAGACGCTAGGAAACCCACACAGAGCCGTGCAGAATGGCAGCAAACGCGCCGCAGCCCCATCGAGCTGCACCGGAGCCGCCCCCCTCCCAGAGCTCAGCAGGCACGGGGAAGGCTGGGCCACGCAGCCTCCCATGAAGCACACAGGAGGGGAGGCTACAGTAAGGGGGGCGGGAGGGACCAGTACAGGCGGCTGCTGGAGCCGGCTCCTCCCTTCCTCCCAGAGGAGGGGCTGTGCTGCGGGCTCTCTGCCTGGCGCTTTCCCTTGTCTGGCTAATTCAGCTGTGGTGGGACAGGTCCGACCCCAGTCCCCAATCGCGCTTGTCTGTCTCCTGCCAATCACCCACCTGTGTCCCGCCTCCCCAGGGAGCCTCCTGCACACCCATCCTTGGGGCCTCCTGCCAGCCCCGCAGGTTCCCAGGGCTCGGGTGAAAGCTCCCCTTTCCCACGCACCTGCCAGGGCAGCCACTTCCCAAAAGCCAGCAGGGCAGGAGCCCTTGGCCAGCCACTCTCCACCCAGAGAAGAGGAAGTGGCTTATCTGAGCTCTTCCCCTTTCCACCTGCCCTCCGCTGACCACGGCGGGAAAGGAGAAGCTCCAGGCGCCGAGCAGAACACACACGCTATACAGACCCTGGGCCGAGAGCCCTAGTGCTGGCCGGGGGAGCCGTGGGAACCTGGGGAGGAAACTCAGCTGGGCCCCTTCCCACGGGGCAAGTTGTTAAGCCAACGCCCCTCCCCCCCAGGCAGCCTGACTCTGCCTGCTGGAGGCCGAAAGCCTGGGGCTCAGACGCCAAGTGGCCGCAGCAGGCAGAGTCAGGCTGCTGCGAGGGGTATTTAAGGGATCATTCGCACCTGTGGGGGGGGGGAGGCGCTCTCAGCAAAACAGCTGTTTGCCCCAGGGAGACTCCCCTGTCACCTCCTGCCCAGACCCCCTGCTTCCCAAGGGGGGGCTGAAGGGGAAGCCAGCAATGCCAGCGCCCGCCCTGCGGACAGGGACAGGGTTTCGCTAGCCCAGCACCAGCCATCAGTGCAACACTCTGGCCAAGTCAGTAAGAACAAGGCCTGGAAGCAGGGAGGAGGCGGCAGGGTCTCCCCAGGGTTTACAGACTCTGCTCCCTGCAGACGTGCCTCAGGCTTGTAGGCAGATTGTGGCTGCTGCCCGTTAAGTGTCCAGGGAGGTGGCAGCGTGTGGCAGCGGACAAACTGCACGGCAGGAGCCAGGCATCGACACTGAAAATACTTCAGGCTTTTGGGGCAGGGCAAACAGCGTAACGCGGACGGGGGCATCGAACCCTGGACCTCTGGAGCTTAGTGCACAAGCCTCTGCCGCAGGAGCTAAAAGCCAACAGGCTGGGTGCAGGCTGTGGAGCAGATTCCTGCGGTGTGTAAGCTGTCTCCGGGCCACTAGACAAGACAGCGCCGCAGCCAGGAGGTGGGTGGGTGACACTAGCACACCCTGGATCCCACAAGGGCGATTTTAGCTTCAGCCACTTTCGCCCTCCCCCGCTGTGCTGGCTTTTCTAGGGCGAGGCCAGGCTGAAAGGAGCTGCCTCGACCTCGAACCCGGCCTGCGCCCAGCGGAAGCCCGGCGGCTGTCAGACGAACCAGGGAGCGGATCCACACTGCAGCCTGCAGAGCAAGGGCACGGGCTCCCGGCACAAGTGCCTGACATCAGCCAAGCGCTGACCCGGGGCAGGAAGAGAGTCGCGCAGGCGCCAGCGCGAGCCGAAGCATGCCGCCGCTGCCCCCTCCGTTCAGCTAAGCAGGGGCTGCCGTCCTTACATGCGGGCTCGGTTTAATAAGAGGGGGCCGGATGCACCGCAGGCCGCCTAAATATTCTGGGCAATGCGTTTGCCCGTTTTCAGTTACGCTGCCCACCACATTTACAACTTCATGTACACGCCGCCCGCGCCTCTCCGCACTGGGCTGAGGCAACGCCATAGCTCAGGAGGGGAATATCCCTGGCGTATTGGACTCAGTTTGGCAGTGTCTGAGGGCCTCTTTCCTGCACTGCCACGCTGCTTCCCTCCGAGCTCCTCCAGTGGTACACGGGGGCCACGAAGCCATGCAGAAGGGAGAAGGTCGACACTCGAGAAGACAAAGAGGGGGGATTCTTGCAGGGTTCGGGTTAAAGGCTGGGACAAGCACCATCAGGATGGGAACAGGACATCTCCTGCCAGTTTGGGAGCTGCCCCTCGGGGAGTAAAGAAGGTCTGGGCAACCCAACCCAACCCAACCAGCCACCCACAGAATCAAAGGCCTCCAAGCTGCTGCCTTGGGCTCATTTCTAGCTCGCGCACTCCCAAGCGGGGTTACCAGCCCCTCCCGTGAATTGGAGAGCTGGTTGGTCTTGCCTATGGCGCTGCATCTGTGTCACTGAGGAGCAAGGATTGAGAGCGCACTGTGCACTCAAGGGGGAGGGGTTAAAAGCCCTTTTGCCACCATGGGCACTAGACAGGACACATGTGGGTCCCCATGAACTGCAAGTAAATGCCGAAAAGCCCCCAAGGCTCCCGGGGCATTAGCTCCCATTTTAGAGATGGGCAAATGGAGGCACATGAGTCAGGGCCGAGAGCCCTTCCAACAAGTCCCTGCTCTGCACGCTCAGTCTGTCCAGAACACAGAGGTTAAAAAGGTGCTGGCACCTGCCACTGGCTCCTCTTTTGAGGTGTGAGCCCTGCGCTGCCTTGCTGAGACTCTTGATGGGCTGAGACAGGGAATCATCTCTGATGCCAGCTGGGGAGGGGATGACAGAGTTGGAGGAAGAGGTATGTGCAGCCGGGTTTATTGCCAAGCCTTTGTGCTTTGCGGGCCTAGCTCATGCCGTCTGCGTTCATATCCCTCCCGGAGGGTCTGCATTTGGCCATGGAGCAAGCCTGGAAATAGTTCTCAAGCACCATGGAGATGCTTGGGCTCCTGGGCATGCACCCAATTGTGGCCCCAGGGTCCCCTCCCCACAGGGAAACAGAACAGTGGGGCTCTCCCCACGCCGCTGCACGGAAATGGGGTGTGGCACGTTGCCGTGGTAAGCGGGGCAGGGCCATGGGGCTCTCCACACAGCAGATGTCTCAACACTGCGGGTTTGAAATAACTGAGGCCACAGTTTAAATTCCAGCATCTGATTCCACCCAGGAGTGGAGGTGGCCTTAAGACCCTCTCTCCCTTCCAGGCTGCCTTGTTTTTATCTCCCCATTCACCTCTTCTCCCATCCCGCTCCCCACCCGCTTCTCTCCAACAGCCTCTTCCCCGTCTGCTCCCCACCCGCTCGTCTCCAACAGCCTCTTCCCCGTCCTGCTCCCCACGCGCTTCTCTCCAACAGCCTCTTCCCCGTCCTGCTCCCCACCCGCTCGTCTCCAACAGCCTCTTCCCCCGTCCTGCTCCCCACCCGCTCGTCTCCAACAGCCTCTTCCCCGTCCTGCTCCCCACCCGCTTCTCTCCAACAGCCTCTTCCCCGTCCTGCTCCCCACCCGCTCGTCTCCAACAGCCTCTTCCCGTCTGCTCCCCACCCGCTCGTCTCCAACAGCCTCTTCCCGTCTGCTCCCCACCCGCTCGTCTCCAACAGCCTCTTCCCCCGTCTGCTCCCCACCCGCTTCTCTCCAACAGCCTCTTCCCGTCTGCTCCCCACCCGCTCGTCTCCAACAGCCTCTTCCCGTCTGCTCCCCACCCGCTCGTCTCCAACAGCCTCTTCCCCCGTCCTGCTCCCCACCCGCTCGTCTCCAACAGCCTCTTCCCGTCTGCTCCCCACCCGCTCGTCTCCAACAGCCTCTTCCCCGTCCTGCTCCCCACCCGCTCGTCTCCAACAGCCTCTTCCCGTCCCGCTCCCCACCCGCTCGTCTCCAACAGCCTCCAACACTTCCCTGGGTCTGCCCCCCTGGCTCTCTTCCCTCACCGTCCCTCACCCAGCTTTGGCCTCCTGGTCCCTCTCCTCCTTCCTGCCCCCACCTGGCAGCAGGCTGAGGCAGAGGAGGGTACTGGAGGACATAGGAGACTTCGTTCCATGGAAGGCAAGAACTCTGCCCATGCCATCTATGGTCCTAGCTTGTGCACTGAGCAAGATCCCACGGGAGACAGGGAAAGGAACTGAGCTCTCCAGCCTGGCGCCCCACCCACAGGGCCAGCTCTGCACCCATATGAAACTCCAGACTCCAGCCAGGGGCGCTCTGCCACACCAAGGCTCGCTAATTCTCTCCGGGGAGCCAGCCAAAGCCCAGCAAGGGAAGTACCGTGCAGGCTTCTCTGTCCTGAATGGCAGTAGCTCTGCCTGCTGCTGCTGCCAAGGACACCCTGGACCAAATCGTATTCACACAGAAACGAGAGGGGAGAGGAACAGAATCTGCACCCCAAGCAGGGGCCAGCACAGCAGGCAGCATATGTGAAGATAATGACCCAGAGCGCTGGGTCTGTAAAACCGCCAGGGCAGCACAAACAAAAGGCAGAGGCAAGAGCTGCAGTTAATGATTCCCATGATCCATGAAGGAGGGGCCCGGGGAAGGCCCTTGGGCCTCCCACATGCCTGCTGTCAGCTCCACACAGGCCAGGCCTCTGACGCGGCCACTCGCTTCACCACAGCCAGAGCCCCTCTGCCTTGGTTGTTGCCGGCATTGGAGACAGCCCCAGAGCCAGCGACGGGAGAAGCCACGCTCAGTGCTGGGCACCCAGCTGTAGCGCGCGGGATGAGCCCGGCGCAGGAGCGGGCAGACAGGGAAGGGGCATGCAGGGTACGCCCCAAGCACCACACTGCCCTCCTCTCACACCCCGGGCCCTGGGCTCAGTGGTTCTCACCCCTGTGAGCCCTGGCGGGGGCACAAACAGGAGACGGCGACAGGCAGGTCCAGAACGCCCCAGTGCTTCATTCCCTATGGGCGTCAGCCCCCCTGCGGTGAGCAGGGGGGCCTCCTCAGGCAGGGGACGTGGAAGACGACTTTTCCGTGCCCTGATCTGGTCTCCACCTGCCAGCACCAAGCGCCTCTGCCATCTGTGGGGTTTGTGGCTGAGCCAGGGACGCGGATAACAGGCCTCTCACACACGGCCTCCCTTCCTTCCTCCTGCAAGGCCCAGAGCACAGACAGTCCCCTCCATGCCCTGACTTCCACCTGGTGGGGCTAAGCTGACCTCATGCGTCTGCTATGGCCCATGGAGCCCCATACCCAGGGCGAGCCTGCTCCTTCCCCCAGCCTCCCCATCGGGCGTGCATGGCAGGGTTCAGAGCACCCGCCACATCTCCCCACCGTGCGCCCAGAACAGCCATGCTGCAGCTGCAGCAGGAAAGCTGAACCCACAGTGAACACAGCAGCAGGCGGCTACCCCATTTCTCCCCCACATGCCTGAAATCCGGCCCACCCACTGCCCATTACGTGCAGGTCAAGCTCCCGGAATAAAGGCCATATGTGACTGGCAGAACCAGGCCCCTGGGCTTGAACCTGGGAAGGGGAGAAGCCAGGCAGCTGGAGATACCATATAGCCCAGACCAACAAAAGCCAAGGCCTCCCTCACCAAAACGGAAATGGAAAAGGAGTTGCTCCCTTAGCTGGTAGCAGCAGTAGGCACTTATCCGATGGATGGGCCAGCCCATGCAGGGAGGCAAAGCACCCATAGCCAGCACCTTACACATGTAAAGAAAGGGGGGGGGGGCTTTTGCTGGGAGAAACGTTTTAGCTTCTATTTCAGGTGATGGATTCACTGCGAGCAAATGCAGAGGCTTGCGTGGTGGACAGCCATCCTGCCGCGGCACTGAAATACAACTGTGGGAAGTCCCCTACTGTTCCCTGCGTAGCATTTAATCTTAATAACATTTTATCTTGGATGACAAGCCTGTGTAATGCGGTTTAAAAGCCACGACTACACTGACACCGTACGAGGCAGGGAAAAAAGGCTCTTTCCTCCCGTCTAATACATTTGCTAAGGTCACAACTTTCAAACCTCTGACTGTATCTTCCTCGCCAAGCCGGGCAGCTGCTTTGTAGAGCAGCTCAGAGAGAGCGGCAGGAGGCTCAAAACTTCCTCCTCCCTTCCATTCAGGCTTGCAGCGTATTGTGTTCCATCCGCCCGCGAGCATGAAAGCGCTTTGTGCAGTAAGTGGAGGCTTTGAAGGGGCAGACTCAGGAGTTGCCGAAGAGAAGCCCTTTCGCGTAGAGCGGCAGAGCTCACAGTGGCGCAGAGGGCTCAGCGCTGACAGTCCTGGAGTCCTCGGCCTCCTCTCAAGCCCCACGGGACCACGTGCCACCAGGGGCCAGAACTCAGGGGCTATGGAGTAACCCGGCTCTGCCCAGTTCCCGGGGACACCCCGGGCTCACCCAGTCACTTCCCTGCCTGCCCCCGTGCTGGGAGTACCGGACACTACTGGGGCCAGAGAGGTCAGACGGGGCAGCTTCCCCCACCCTGAATGAAAGGACAGTCCGGCCGCCGAAGCCCAGGCACCAGCGGTGCTGGATCCATTTGCACAGTAAGGGGCGGACAGTCAGTGACCCGAATGGTGAACCCTGCATAGAATGGAAGCCACTTTAAGTCAGGGGGTGCTGCAGCCTCCCCGCCACTCCAGCACCGCTGCCATTCACATTACCCGGCAGAGGCAGCCATTTCGCAGGAGTTACAGACATGCCTGTGGCGCTGCCGTCTGTCCCACGGGCACCGGGCTGCCCCCCCATTTCAAATGCACAGGCCGGTCAGATGGCCGGCGTGTGCCACTCACCAGGGCTTTACCGACTGTAGGGAACAAGTGCTCCGGAGCACAGTCTGCTTCCAGGGGAATCTCACACAATTTCCCTGTCATCAGGAACAACGCAGCAAACTCTAGACAGGCGTCAGTCTGCACCACACACCGCAACACGCACAGGCAGGTTGCAAGTGGCATTCGCATGTCACGAACTTCCTGAAGTGTCTCTACCGCCACGGGGTGGATTCTCATCTTTTTGGAGGACAAGCTGCCCCACGTTTACACTTCTGCAACAGCAGCTTATTTAACCCGTTACGTGCTGCTTTGCTCTCAGTTTCCCACACACCCCGTGTCCAGCTGCAATCAAGCCCACATTGGCTGGAGAGGGGGGGCCATTTGACAGAAGCCCCTAGCGGGGGGTTGATCGGTATTCCCCGTTAGACCACGGCCAGGCCTACCCCGCACAAGGAATTGACTGAAGACGTGCAGCTCCAGCTATGAGAACAGCGCAGCTGGAGTCGACGGGCCTGCCGTGGCCCCGCTGCCGGAGGTTGACTTCCCTCGCTCCCCGGCGCCCAGTGGAGCACTGGGCTCAGGGGAAACTGTCCACGTGGATTTAGTGGGTCCTTGCACAGGCCTGGCCGTGGGATGGAGACTTGCCACGGTCACTAGTAGAACGGGACCCTGCTCCCACCCAGCTCAGCCCTCCCCAGAGGCACAACCGTTTCTGCTCTCCAGGCTCACGGCAGCCTGCCACGGAGGCGCCACATGGGGAGCTGATGCTCATGCTCTCGGTACAAAGCCATTCCCAGTGTGGGGCTGCTCCCTGTGTGTGGGAAAAGGGAACCTCCCCGCCCAGGCCACAGGTTGTGGACTCTCGTGCCAGCGACACAGCAGACAGATGTGGGCTGCCCTGCCGATCCCCTGGCTCTCCCTTCCCAGGTCCTCGGGGGACCCCCTTGCAGAGAGGCTTCTCTCTGGCACCCACTCAACCTGAAGGCAAAGCTCCCCTGGAGCGGAAGCCACCCTGGACTCCTTGGGGAGAGTCGCCCGGGGCCCAGAGTTCACCCACCGTGCCCCAAGGACCAAGCCGCGCTGGCTGACGTGGGCCCCAGCCTCCGCCCCCTCTGCTTCACCAGCAGGGAGAGCCGGGCCCCGTCGCAGAGCTCATCCATTATTCACACCTTCCACTCCTGAACACTGATGCTAAAAGCAGCTCGCTCCGTTCTCGTGTCCCCCCCGGGACCCCTGCTACAGGTGCCATTAGGTTCCAATGCCCCCCCCAGCCCCATCCATTAGGCCCTCTTCGCACGCCTCCCCCCAAGCACAGCCACCGCTCTGCTGCGCCCTGAGCAGGCTGCGCTCGGGGCTGGCTTGAGGAGTTACAGCCAGCGGGCAGCTGCTTTATGGTTCCTGCAAGCGGAGGGCTGAGCAGGTGGAACAAATCTTGCTGACCCCGAAGTGGGGGCTTGCGGGGCCACTCCTAGCATATGGCGTAAGACACTAGCTCTGGGACTCGGCCTCTCCCCAAGCAGGAGCCTGTCCATCCCCGCCCCTCGCCTTTCTCCCTCAGGGAAGTGCTTAGCCCGAGTGTCCAGAGGCGTGTAAGCCAGGACGAGGGCCTGCTCAGAGTCTCCATCAGCAACGGCGCGGGGCAGAGTGCAGCCACCCCAAGCACTGGGCCAGCCCGGACCACAGGGTGAAGAGTGTCTGCTCTGTTCATGGCTGGTTGAGGTTGAGTGCACCTTTGGGTGCAGGGGCTTGGATCTTTCACCCAGCGATGCAAGGGCCTGACATGCAGCACACACGCCACAGCTGGGGCCTAACCTAACCTAAGAGCAGCGCGTGTCAGAAGGGGCTTGGGGCATCCGGCCGGAATGTGCAATACAGAAAATGGACGATTCCAGACAAACAGCTTCCCCTCGGGTGCCACAGCCCTAGTGGCTCCAGCCCTGTGGACTGACACGGCTCACGTACGTGAACAAGAAACCTCTGAACATCGCGTTCCCTAAACGGAACGTCCCTCCGCAACCCAGGCGGGTCACGCCACGAGCAAGGGCTGTGCGCGCTGGTCACAAAGCAATGCCAAGGGCGGACACGACCACACCTCTCCGCCCTCAACAGACTCTCCAGGACGGCGGCGAGCAGCCCGTCTGGGGTTGTGCTGGCACGTGCTGACCGAGCTCCCCCTTTGTAGCTGGGTGTCCACGGGCAGAGAGTTACGACCAGTTTTTCAGACTTGGCCAGCACGGGGGCTGCTTTACAAAAGGGTTTGAAACCAAACAGCCTCTCGTCTCTGCGGCCGCACAGCCCCGCTCTGTACCGCGGGGGCTCCTGAGCGCAGAGGGCGGGAGAGGAGCAGCAGATCCTTCTGAAGGCAGGTGAATGCAGATCGGGTCTGCAGCCTCGTGCCCCACCAGTGATGTGGCCTCAGCAGCTTGGCTTCCATTCCCTCCCCTGGCCTGGCACCTCTGCAAGTGCCCACGGCTCCACAGAGCACCTTAGGGTGGGCACCACAGCTTGCACTGCCTGCGCAGGGCAGGCCCCCCAGTGATCTAGGCGCCTGGCTTACCCCGCTTCAGCTGCCAGCGAGAGCAGGCGCGTATCCCGCGCGCGGGGGACCAGCCACCAGGCAGAGACCGGGCACAGGGAGCGGCACATTATGCGCTCAGCGGGGGCCACCAAGGACAACAGCTCCAGAAATAAATCACAGGGGCCACTGGCACACACTGCACCCTGGGCCCTCTCGACAAACCCAGCCGCCACCTGGCCCTCCGCTCATTTCATACTCCCAACAAACTGCACGGCCAGGGCACCCGGCCTGCAGCCAGTGCCACACCTGCCCGTGCATGGCCTGGGCTGGGCTCTGCCAGAGAAACCCACAAAGTATCCAGCTCCCGACCAGAGCCAGCTGGTTCCCAGATTGTGTCTGTGTCCCCTCCTCCGAGGGCAAATGGGTCCCGAGTGCTCTACGGCAGCAAGGGCCCCTGTGCTCTGTGCGTGGACGCCCCCCGCGGAACAGTGCAAAGTGGCACACGGATCACAGAGTCAGACGTGAGCAGCAGTGCCACCTCACCAGCCACTCCTAGCCAGAGCCCTGCGGGAGAAGTGCCAGCGACCTGCCCCCACACCGCAGCTGGGTTATTTGGCCAGGCACCGCCCTTTCGCAACCTGCCTTGCTGCACCACCCAGATCAGGAGGGATTGCCCAGAAACGAGGGGGGCGGGGGAGTGTCCGGGCCAAGCACTAGCACGTGGCAACATGGCATGTGCAGCTTTGTATGTGCACACGCGTGCCCCGCCAGCAGCGCTTCAAGGTGCAGCTGAAGGACTAAATATCACCCCTAGATCCAGGGCTTTCTGTAAGCCAATGCTCTGAGTTTGACAAGTCCAGCCCTCAGCGCACACCACCCCAAACAGCAACTCAGCGGACGCTTGCACTCCGGCGTGCTAAGGGAACACTGCCCCTGCCGGCTCTGCAGGAGCCACCTTACATGCGACGGGATTCAATCAATCGCCTGGGAGGGGAATGAGGACACGGGGACTTTGAATGCAGGGACAGCACACGGAATCCAAAGGGGAAGGGAGAAACGGTCTGTTATTGGTCTGGTCCCTAGTCTCCATCAGCGGTAAGGGGGGAACATTGTCTATGCAGGTCCAGCCTGAACATTCTTCTAATTGGAACTTGTTGGCCTATTGCTTCGTGTGTCATCCTCTGCAGGGAAGGCCGATGCAAATAACTCATTTCGCTTCTCTGCAACAGCCTTGTCTTTTCAAAGGGCCCCACGGATCCATTGGCCCCACAGAGTCTAGTCTGGCAGCCCTCGTGTCGGACGCATTTATTAAAACCTTGCTAGTGTCAGTGTCGCTAGGGGCGCTAATTCTTTTTTGGCCTGTGTGACGCTGGACATGCCTGAGTTTATGCGCCCTTTAATTTCCCCATGTTTGAACTGATGCTTTTGTCTCCAACCCAGGTAAAGGGGCTGTTAGCGATGGCGGCATTTTCTCCTTCCCTTGGAGGTGTGTTTCTCGGAAGAGTTTACATCACCTTCGGCCACCATGCGACTGACTGAGGCTCATCCATTCCCTGCACCGCACCCTTCACCAATACCCAGGGAAAGCAAATGCGCCGAGCCCCGGCACCACTGCTGCCTTTGGTCATCGCCACCAGAAAAACCATGTGACAAGGCTTCCTGCTGGGCCTTGTAGCTGTGGCTGATCCCCTGGAAGAACGGGAAAGGGCTTCGATTGGGAAACGGGAGGGCGGGGAGGAGGAACAAACGGCCCGGGATGACGGGCGTTTACACCCGATCTGTCCCCCTGTCTGGGCACACTCATGCCCACGGTTCACAGAGCGGATGGAGGAAAGAGAAATGGTGAAATGCTGCAATTAAGGCTGGGCGCGTGGGGGCAGGGGCTCGCTCCCCAACTTGGCGTGACCTTGGCCAACTCACTGCACCTTGGTGCCCATTTCCCCCTCTAGAGAACGGGGCCCTGCCTCCTGCCCGACACGGCCGCTGGGAGCGGTAAGGTCGTCATGTGACCAGAGGGATCCACAGAGCAGTGAAAAATAACCAGGCAAGCCAGGGCGCTCTCCGGCTTGGGGTATGCGGGAAGCTATGGGTACTGAACAAAAGGGGAGTCGACGTTTGTAAATGGCCACTCCTGAAGGTGGGGAGCAGCCCTTGAAGCTTACAGGTGGTTCGATCCCTATATGCCTCCGATCTGCCTGAGGGAGGAGGACTAAGCCTCACCCCTCATGCGATGCTCACCATGGCCACGAGCAAGCCCCTTCCTGAGGCTGGGGAACAAAACAATGCCCCCTCCTCCAGCTCCCCGAGGCAGCGCCCATCCTCCTCCTCTGCCAGTTGGCTGGGAGGATTAAGATTCATTTCAAATCAAGTTTTCATTATTTTCTGCTCTCCTCCTTCATTCCCAAACTCATTTCCATTACAAAAAAAAATTAAACAAAAGCCGCTTTTTGAATCTCCACTCATTACTCCCATTACATTGGTTAACATCATTATCTTCAGCTGAAGATGGCAACTATTATCAAATGTTGCAGAGCTTCTGTAGACCTCTTGCTATATTACTCGGGAAAATTGCTTTAATGCATATGCTTTTAGTGGGGGGGTTTTAAAATACCCAGCCACGGCATTAGAACCCATAAAATGCTGCACTTTTTTATCATCCTGATAATACATGTACTTTCCCCTTTACAGTGAGATATGTTTGTGGTGCAGGGCACAAAAGCTTCTGGGGGAATATTCGGAGCAGATGATTCCTGCTAGATGACCCCCAATTCACCAGTGGGCATGCTCTACAATTCCTTCTCATCTCCAAAACCCCCTTCTTTTTGGTAGAAGTATTAAAGTAACAGTCTGGCTTGAAAGGAAGACATCGCTAGTCTTTGGGGGAGGGCGTGATTTCCTTCAGAGTTCTGCAGAAGAGATTGTTCTGTTCTCAGACTTAAGCTGGAAAGCAGATAAATGGCTAATAGTTCAAGTAGTAGCTGCTGAATTTCTACGTTTTAGGTGGAAAAAAGCCAGTCTGTCTGAAGGCAGGGGCACAGCTGGAAAACGCTGGTGCAGGGCGAGGAGGTGGGGAAGGATTACAGAGCCAGCCTCAAAAGCCATGGCTTAGTCTGAGCAATACTGGGGGGCGGCGCGAGGAGGGTTTACCAGCTGTCTTAGAGAGAAGAGCAGTGACCATCACTGGAATGCGGGAGGTTCACCTGCCTTTGACTTTTCCTCCTTGTGGGCGGGGGGCTGGCAAGCTCCCTTGGGCTCCATATAACGCCCCAGAAATCAGGAACAGGCTCTTGTGCTTGGCTCCGTTTCACACCCCCACCCCCCCCGAGGAGGGAGGCTGGAATTGTCAAGGGCACTCGGGCACACTGAGCCCCTCAGCCGCCCCTGGGACTGGCACTCCTCGCTCGCCCGGGTGACGGAGCACCTCGCCCCCCTGGCAAACCTCAGCCGGGTTTTCCAGCCTGGCTCGTTGCTTCAGGCCAGGGACTATGATGCAGCCGGCACAGCTCTGGGTTAGAACACAAAATGACCACTGCCTCTCTGAGCAGTGCACAGACCACAGGGCACAGCACCCTGCTCATGCCACTCCTTGGCCCAGGCAGCCTTTGTTCCACCTCGGCTCTGTCCAGGCTGGTTTTCAAGTGTCCCCCAGGCCTAGGGAAGGCTCCGGCCTAGGCTAACAGCTCTGGCCTTTAGGATTTCCCACATTTCCTGTTGTTCCTCCTCATCCTGCTCCTCTCGCCGTTCCACATGTTGCGCTCTGGACAGTCCAGACCGCTGGAGGCCTGCTGCTGGGAAACAAGTGTGGGCTCGCAGACAAGCCGTCAGAGTAGGAGCCAAGAGAGAGAGGGTCTACCCCAGCTCTGCCGCTGACCTGCTGCATCTCCTTGGTCAAATCATTTAAGTGCCCCTATTTCTTCAACCTCCCTTTGGCCTTGCCCGGGGTTTAAACGCTCAAGCCAATGTGCTAGAAGGCAAAGGACAGTCATGGCAGTGCAAGGTGTCCTGACTACTCGCCTAGCATCTGATGGGATTGCACCGAGGGGGAGTCCATTCCCCTACTTGAGCCAGGGCAGCTTCTACTGTTAGCACTAACTGGATCAGAGCCAGCACCAGTCCATGCACCTGAGCCGGAACGGCTTGCTCTGGCTGCAGTGTGGACGCATCCCAGGCTGCGTAGCCCAGCCCAGTGCAGCTCCAGAGCTTGGCTGCAGCCCCTCCACACACAAGCCAAACAAGGATTTGCCAGACGAAAGCAGAGGCGGCATGCCCAGGGAAGTATCGCAGGGGATTACCTGAGAAAGCCCGGCCCTGAGCGGCTCAGCCCGCCAGTCCAGGAAGGTCCCTTATCTCCCGGGTGTCTCGTCTGGTTAGCAGGTCCATGGGGCTAATCGCAGAGCGCACATCTGCCGGCCCCAGTGCCTCTCGCTTGCCACTGGCAACCACTAACGACAACGTCGGCAAGCCGATCACTCCCTCTTGGCTCAGCTGCGGGCAGGGGGCAGGGCGAGGCGAAGGCAGGCAGCAGGCTACTAATCTGTGGAAGCTCGCCGGGGCTAAGGGAGGAAAGGCTCAGCATCGCGGATGGGAAGCAGGGGACGCTGGAGACAATGGGAGGAGAGGGGCTTCTAACTCTGCTTCTCCGTGAGCTGCACCAACACGCTGGCTTCCAACAGCCGCTGCCTGGGAGTGGGAAGGAAGCCGAAACGGACACAGCAAAGGGGCCCGATCGGCAGCCCCAGCGCGGACGAGACGGGGAGAGCGTGGTCCGGCTCGGTCACTCGGGCAGGGTCCCAGCCACACTCTCCGACTGACATCGGTGACAAAGCTTAGACGGCCTGCCCCTGCCCCGAGCAATAGCCAGGGAGCCGCTGGCAGTGCTGTGGGCCCCAGGGGGGCTGCACAGGGGCTCACCGGGACTGATTCCTCTCTGGAGAGCACTGGGAGAGCCCCGGGAAGAGGGCTAGTGAAGGAGTGGGGGGGACAGAGCCTAGGTCTGCGGGATGCATCACTCCACTCCTCTCATCTGGGGGAGCCTCGAAATCAGCCCCAGGCCAGCTCCATTCATGTGGGCGCACTACCTCGGCCCGGGAGCCCAGGAGGCACTGGGAGAGCAAGACGTTGAATGGCTCTGGGGAGCTGCTATTTCGAAATAGCAGCAGCAGTGGCGCCCCCCCGCTATTTCGAAATACGCGTTGTTCCTTGTGGAAAGCATGAGTGCCGACTGCAGAACAGACGTGGTAGTGTGGACGCGCCGCTTGTCATATCGAAATGACTCCCTAGCGCAGAGAGACGGGGCGTGGGGTAGAAGAGATGGGGCGTGGGGGTGCTCCTACGGGGGGCTGCGGCATCCCCAGGGGGGAGGAGACGCAGGCACAGTCTCTAGTACAAGTGTTTTGAAGCTTGTGCAAAGACCCCTGGACGCTCCTCAATGGGACAAGCCACGATTAAACCGATTTGCAAGTGTCCACACCAGGATTGGCCCATTTAAATCAAACCTAACTAAAATCCGCTCCTTCATCCGGTGCAACCCATTAGCTAGACGAGGCCACGGGCTCGCCCGACTCCAAGGCACCTTCCCAAGATGCTGGCGGTGGCTCTTGGTGGCAAGCAGCGCTCTGCAATTTGTCTCCCGCCGCCTCCAAGAGCCCAAGCCCATCCTGGGTTTGACCAGCATGGAAAGCAGCCCTGGAATTCCAGTCTAGGCACTGATGCCCTGGCCTTTGCCTTACGCTGCACGCAACAGGGCCGTTGGGCCGGGCGCGAGAGAGACACAGGAGTGTCTGGATCCACCCCCAAAGCCAGGGTTCCAGCCAAAGGGGAGCGCCGATTTACCGCCGCTGTAAAAGGAGGTCAGGTCTGGCCCGGGGCTAAATAGAACAAAACACACACACACCATAAAAGTTTACGATCTGCCACCTGTTCAGCTGTGCCCCATGTGGAGCCCTGGCCACGTCAGCTCAGCCCCTTCCTCACGCTAGCGAGGGTAAAATGGCCACTCAGTACCGCCCTGTGGGGCAGATCCCCCACCCGGCGCAGGAGAGGAGAGCAGTCCAAGTGCCCAGAGCACAGGCAGAAAACATGAAGCGTGGAGAGTCCTGCGCCTTGGGGAGCAGTGGTGAAGACCAGGGGCCCCTCTGCTCTCCATGCAAGTTAAGGAGCTCATGGGGCCCACAAGCACATCAGCACCATCCCCACCGGCATGCAGCGGGACGTCCATGGAGTCAGCACACTGCACCCCAGAGGTTCCGGGGGCGTCCAAGCTGGACAAGGAGTTAGGGCCCTGGGGGAGGCAAGGGGCCCTCTGCCAGCTGTAGAAGACTGCATGAGTCTCCATGAAGCAACGCTTTTGAACCTGTATTCATGGCCTCGTGTTCCCTAAATGGTGGAATTGCTTCTAAGGGGCTGGAACAAGAGTGACAGACGCACGCGCAAGACGTAGAATCGCAGGGTTGCTCTGGGGAACAGCCAGTTCCATACAGCCCCAGTGGATTTCACAGTGCACATTAGATGCGCTGGATTGGGCCGTTCATGTCAGGGCAATCCTAGCGGTAGCATAATTCATAATTGCAGCAAACTTACAAGGCTGAGACAACACGGAGGAGCCAAAAATGAACAAATGAAACCCCCGGCCCTTGTGAAACACAGGCCAAGCCAGGCTCTGCAGCCAGAGACGCCAAAGTGACCTGCTTGAACCATGCGTCGGACAGAAACGGACTACCGGCCACACCGCCCAGGAGACCCAGCAGACAGAGTTAAACAGCTTTATTTTCCACCAGGCTTTTGGTGCAGATTCATGCGGCCAAAACAATTAGGGCTTAATCTCCATCACGCTGCAGCATTACCTGTAATTCATCATGTTTCACTGTTTTCCACCAATGTTGTATTTCGAGGAGGAAATCCAGGCACCACCCCCCCTGCAGGAACAGGAAGTCAGCCCAACATCGGCTCCCTCACCGGGACGGGGAAAGCAGGTCACAGGAGGGGAAGGAGCCCAGAACCCACAGAGCCCATGAACCTGGAAGGACTGAGCCAAGTCCAATGGAATCCAGCTTCTGGGCCCTCCGCAGAGCTGAGATGGCCACCTGAAAGGATTTTAATAGACTGATAGAGAGGCAGCAGCATGGGGTGTGGTGGGGGGGGGGGAGCAGACGGAAGCCAACAAGGGGCCTACAGAGCCAGCGGGGGGAGAGGGCAGGCAAGCAGGAGCTGGTGCTGCCCTCCCCACACTGCTGCCCAGGGGCAGAGGGAAGCTGCGATGAAGCAGCCTCTGTCCATGGTGAGGTCAAGCTCCCCGTGGACAGAGGCTACTCCAGGGCAGCAGCCTCTGTCCCTGGGGCGCTCGGACCTCCCACAGACCAGGGCTGCTGCCTCTGTATCAGCAGCAGGCAGGTGGGCTGTGTGGGGGGCTGGTTTCTAAACGGGCCCCCCTCACAGACCAGCTCCTGCCTGGTACCCTGCGCTGCTGCCTCTGATACAGTGGCAGCAGTGCGGGGTGACAGGGCCGCCCGGGGACTATTGCATTGGATGCGGTTACACGACTGTTCGATTACCGAGAACAGCCAGATGCCCAGGTGAGCCGACAGCCTGTGCAGGGACCTGGGCAAAGGGGGGTGCCCGGCTCTGCGCTCCCAGCAGGGGAGGGGGCAGGGCCAGGGGCTGTCCGTGTGCACATGGTACTGCAGCGGAGCAGCCCACCCTGTTTCTCCCCCCCCCATCGGCAGGCCTGAAGATGCCTGGAGGTCTAATCTCTCTGGAAGGTGAGCGCAAGCTGCCCTTGCCAAATTCCCACCGGGCCACTCCCCCCACGCCCCTTGAAGAGCCAAGGAGTCTGCGAGACTGAAGCTGAGGGGAGAGAAAAGGACCATTGCCCGTTCTGTATTTAGCAGGCACTCGGCTCCCATTTGGCCTCGTTTGATGCCCCAAACGAGAGGCCCACACTGCTGGGGGTGGCTGCCAGGTGACAGGGTGAAACTCTGTGATGCACGATTCTTCTAGGGGTACCTCAAAACCCTTCCCTGCCCCTTTAACATGGGAACCAGGAGCAGGGCTCCTGGCAGCACTCCACACCCGCACAGCCACAAGGCCGCCGCGGTCTCTGCTGTCAGCACCCGGTGTAGGAGGGGAGGAAGGGTCTCCTCCAGCCCTCGCCTGGGCAGGCTGGAATCCCCACGTACCCCACAGAATGCAGCGCAACTGAGCCGATCCCAAAGGCCAAGCCAGAATCACAAGATCCTGCGGGCCTGTCGAGCTGCAATCCCACCGGGGGAGATCTCGGCGAGGATGATGAACTGACACTGTGAGCGAGTGAGCACTGTGCATACACCGCATGCCCTCGGCTTGTTCAAACAACGGGCCGTGCCAGGTCTGATTCGGCCCTAGCAAAGCGTGGGCAGCGCGACCTGTCTGTGGAAGGGGGCCAAGAGGCAGCGCGCCTACCTGAAGAAGTCAGGAATGCGCTGAGGGCGGTTTTGCGGTTGCAGAAAGGTAAGAATGCAGCAAACAAGGACCAAGACAGACCCGGGCACGAAGCCGCTCCGAGACAGTCCCAGAGCAGCTACTGAGCAGAGGGCGATTGTCTGTATCGATGCCGTTACCGGGGGGAGGGAGGGTTGTATGCTCTTGGTGGCAGGGCACACGCCTTGGTCTGCAAAGAGTCCCGGAAGCTCGCGGCAAAGTAGCCAGCCACCCATCTCCAACCCCAGCTGCACGGAGCGGGAGCAGCCAGGGTGGTGGAACAAAGACCCCAGACGAGGCCAGGAAGCAAGGCAATCCACAGCTCAAGATGAAATCTCAATCCAGGGCTGGACACTTTGCAAGGTAAATAAAGGCCTGGGGACACGCACATGAAATCCACTCCAGCTGCCTTATCAACATCCTTAATGTATTCCACACATTCCCGGAAAGGCAGCTGCCAGTGTCTGAGGGTTAACGTTTTAAGGACCGCTTCTCCCTCCAGGGCAGCCAGCTAACCACACAACACCACAAGGCAGTTGCTAATAGACTGGCTTGCGGGGGGGGGGGGGGGCAGGGGGGAGCAATACACTATTTTTATTAAGGCCAGCCTGCAGCAAAGCTCCCCCGTGCGCAAAACAGGGGGAAAAGGGATCTGGAGGGTCTCAGTTCTCTGCATTACTGCCCGGGCAGGTGGCCGGCTGGGGCAGCAGTGAAGTGCATTTGCAGGTGCGGGAGGCTTGTTCCTCAATTTCTTCATTACAAGGAAATGTTTTGTGCTGCCGAGAGAGCGGAAGCCCGTGACACGCAAGAGGAGAGACACTGGAGGGGCTGCAGGCTAGCGATTGGGGAAAGGAGACCTCTACGCTCCCGAGACACCCGGGGCAAATTACCGCTCACCGCCGCTGCCCCAGCCAGAGAGCAGGGCACCGGGCGTAATTCACCCCACACAAGCATGAAGCGAGATGTATCGACCGAAGTTTCTCAACAGCTCTGCACAGGCAGCTGCAGGAGCGCGCAGCAATTGTCCAGAATCGCACACACCCCCCTCTCCGATTGGCTGCACTCCTTTCCCATGCCGTCATTGCTAGACCCCACAAACCCCTTCGCCGCTGTCCGGCCTCACGCCGGGTCCCTGAGGACGTCAAGGCCCTGGCGGGGCTGGAGACGACGTTAAGCACCAAGGCCAGCCCTTCCCCCACGTCCGACAGCGCGCCCCGCTCTGCCTCACCTCCCCGCCTGGCTGGTGGCGCTGGCCCTGCGCCGGGGGGCTCTGGGCCCTTCTCCGTGCACACAGGAACGCATGCCCAGGAAACGGCCCGGCTCAGCCGCCAGTGCCACTTTGTGCTTTGCCCATTTCATTGGCTATGCAGCGGGCAGGGAAGCTCCACTGGGACAGAATCGCGCTGGCCGTGGCAGCAGGCCAGACGCAGGTGCCACGCAACGGAGCAGCCCCAGGAAGGGTGCCTACTAGACCCCAAGGAGGAGGTTCCCTGTCCCCTGAGCCGGTCGCTCCGCCACAGATGCAGATTCCAGGGGGCGGTGGCACCTGGCACATGGCGGAGGGGCTGGATCGCCCTGGGGGCAGCAGACGAGACGCTTGAGGTTTTCAGTCCCCCTGTTCAAATCCAGGCCTCAGCTGAGGTGGCAGCAGAGTAACTCAGGGCACAAGCAGGTAAAATGAGCAGTAGGGCAGCACAGCCGGTGCCGGCCCGGCCAAGGGGACACGTGGACGCGCCAGGCTCTGCCTTAGCAGGGCAGTTTCTGTCGTTGGAATCCATTTGCTCGCGCTGTAACATGCCCCTTGGGGTCCTGGGGCTGCCAGGCTCACCCGGGCTGTAGCACCATCACGAATACCCGGGCCCCTTGGCTAGAGCCAGACACGCAACTCGCGCGAGAGAGGAGAGTCCCCTGCTTCTACGGGACGAGCAGGAGCGGTGGGGTACGGGAGACCCCCACTCTAAGGTGTGCTGCACTCGGGGCGAGGGATGTTATGTATTGGTTAACTGAATAGCCGATTAACCTCCAGAATTCTCATCGGCGAGCCGACTAGTCTACAGTCCCCCGGGTGGGGCCGGCAGCCAGCGTGCTCCGGCCCCCCATCACGCCAAGCTGCTGGATCAGAGGCAGCAGTGCAGGGCACCAGGCGGGAGCTGGTCCACAAAGGGAACCAGTTTAAAAACCAGCTCCCCTCGCAGACAGATACAGAGGCAGCAGCGCGGGGTGGCAGCAGCCAGTGTCCGGGGGAGGGGGAGGCTGAGCTCCCGGACCAGTCGCGAGCCGGGCTGCCCACCTGTCTGGCTCCTAACACTTTAAATGCAGAGTCGCAGCGGGGGTGGGTCCCGGACCTGGTGCGAGCCAGGACTGAGTGGGGCTGCTGGCCGGGGGAGAGGGGGGACAGGACGTGTGTAATCCATAGCATTAAGCGGTGAGCTTGTCAATGGACTACACTATTACGTCCCTCGGCTGCAACTGGACACTAGTCGGCGGGGGTTTCCGGCGGGGCCAGTGGCGGAATGGGACGGACAGAAACATGTAGGCGCCTACGGTGGGCACCCAGAGCCTGCCACAAAGCTGGGAGCTGGCAGTCGAGCTGGAGGAGAGGCGCCGGGACTCGCGTTTCTACCCTCCTGGCACGCTGGGGACACGCCGCTCCGCCAGGACCCCTCCACCCTCAGCTGTGCTGCCTGCACTGCAGCCACGGGCAACGCGGCCCGGTTTGGCCTTGGGTTGCCAGCTGGTTTCCACACAAATCCTGGACACACTTGCCAGACATCACAATCGACATTGCGCCTGATTGCGAACATACCCAACAGTGTGATTGTCTCAATTTGGTTCCTGAACAGAAAACTCAAATATTGAACTGTCCAGCTCACACCCGGACACCTGGCAGCCCTAGTTCGGCCTGGGCCTTGTGCAGCACCCACCCTTGACACAAAGCTCTCCAGATCCACAGTGCCCCTGCCTGCAGAATCCCCCGTGGTGCCTCCTGCCAGAGCAGGCCAGACTCTCGGCGCACTGCAGCAGGGCCAGCCCCAGACAGACAGACAGACATGCAGCGGCGGGGAGAGGCGGAGCCGGATGTGAACACGTCCCTCTCCTGAGGAGCATGTCTCCCTGCTCCCCCCAGCTCCCAGGACAGGCCGGGGACCCTCCTTTGCATTGCAGTCACCCCCGGGGCTCCCGAACAAGGGTCAGGCCCGCAGCATACCGGGTGCAGTGCAGATGGTAGGCAGAGGCAGCAGACAGCCCCTGGCCTGCACCAGTCACTTCTGTCGTTCAGCAAGGCGATTTTTGCACAGCGGCAGGGTTTGCCCACTGCGAGCCGCTGCGCCACCTCTTGCTGGCATCCGGGAGAGGGAGGGGCTCTGCCCGCTTGCACTCCCCTCTGGCACAGGCTTCCCCCAGCTTGCCTCACTCGGCAGCCCCCAGGTTACAGCCAAGTCCCTGAAGTCCTCCCCCTGCAGTCTTTCCAGACTTGCTACCTAGCATCGCCAGTGCCCTTTGCCAGCCCCTGGGAGCCCAGGCCCATCATAGAGTCATAGAATCCCAGGGCTGGAAGAGCCCTCAGGAGTCATCGAGTCCAGTCCCCTCCCCAAGGCAGGACCAACCCCAACTCAATCATCCCAGCCAGGGCTTTGTCCAGCCAGGACCTAAAAACTCCAGGGATGGAGATTCCACCCCCTCCCTAGGGAACCCATCCCAGCGCTTCTCCACCTGCCTAGTGAAATAGTTTTTCCAAATATCCAACCTGGACCTCCCGCACTGTAACATGAGACCATTGCTCCTTGTTCTGCCATCTGCCCCCACTGAGAACGGCCTCTCTCCATCCTCCTTGGAACCTCCCTTCAGGTAGTTGGAGGCTGCTCTCAATTCCCCCCTCACTCTTCTCTTCTGCAGACTAAACAAACCCAAATCCCTCTCTCCCCCCTCACAGGTCATAGGCTCCAGCCCCCTAATCATTTTGGTCACCCTCCGCTGGACCCTCTCCAGTGCGTCCACATCCTTTTTGTAGTGGGGGGCCCAGAACTGGACACAATACTCCAGATGTGGCCTCACCAGAGCCGAATAAAGGGGAATAATCACTTCCCTGGATCTGCTGGCAATGCTCCTCTTAATGCACCCTAATATGCCATTAGCCTTCTTGGCTACCAGGGCACACTGTTGACTCATATCCAGCTTCTCACCCACTGGAACCCCCGGGTCCCTTTCTGCAGAACTGCTACTGAGCCAGTCGGTCCCCAGCCGGTAACGATGCTCGAGATTCTTCCGTCCCAAGTGCACCCTCCACACTGGGTTCAAGCCCACACAGACACAGCCCCGGACAACCCCACCTCTTGCTGCTGCTCCCCTGGCTTACCGGGCTTCCCCCCTCAGAGTCTGCCAGCCTCCAACTCCCTCCGCTCAGGGACCTGCCACCTCCCTGCCGGCTTCCACAGGGCCAGCAGCCCCCTATCTGCAGCCTGCTCCTGCACAGCCTGTCCTTAATTAGCTGCCTCCAGCCTCCCTCTCCTCTGCTTGTAGCCTAATTAGCTGATTGGGCCCACCTGGCCCAACTCAGCTCTTGCAGGGAGCGCACCCACCACACACACATGCAGAGCCCATGCGTCTAGGTGATTTTCCCCTTGTAGAATGTGTTAGCAGCTCTGCTCGGGAGGATCTCCAGGCCTCATCTTCATACACACACACCCTCTCCATGATCTCACTGATGCAGGCTCAACATCTTTTCGCAATTGCTATAAATGGCCCCTGCAAATATTCTGTGTAATCACTTTTCAGCGTGTGCCTTTTCCTAAACACTCACCCACAAATCCTTCAGCACCACAAGACACACATACCTGACACTTGTGTGGCTACCTCCTGTGTCATCCAGCACAGGACCCAGGGACCACCGCAGGAAACTGATGGGCAGCCGATTACACACATACACCCTGCGGGATTCATTGCCAACCTGTTCTGTGAAATCCAAGAGCACAACAGGGTCCCCAGAAATTAGACCGGAGCTCACAGAGGACAGGCCCATCAATGGCTATGAGCCAAGATGGTTAAAAACTCCACCCTATGCGCCTGGTGTCCCTGCCCTGCCAAAAGTACAAAATATGGGGCTGAGCTAGACCACAGGTATGGCCCAGTCTGGCCATTCTTAGGTTCACCTGCCTCTGCTGAAAACAATTCTACCCTAGCTCTTTATTTTGCAGCCTACTGTAATCACACTAGGAAGACAAATGAGAACGTCCCAGCGTCTGACAGCTCACAAATGTACAAGTAGAACTTCTAGTGTCCGCTGAGAGAGAGAGAGAGAGAGAGAGAGAGAGAGAGAGAGCGCTCTCAGAGAAAGAACGCTGTGAATACATATTAAAATGCTGTGTAAACGCTTGCAAAGCACAGAAGGAGATAGAAGCAACCGCATATATTCACTGCCGTGGTAATTTTTCAGTGATTACGACTCCATTTAGCACACGATGCTGGGAAATGCCCAGTAGAATGTGAACCAAAACAGATGCGGGGTTCGAATCAGACGGACACTGACTAACTGTGACTTAGTGGGGGGTACCTTGCTGGTTGCTATGCTGGACAGTGGGCTGTGGGTGACCTCCGCTGGCTGCTGCCTGCAGCATGGCCCAGCAGGGCAGGGGATGAGTCATTATGCGAGGGGGCTCCGAACCTGTCCAACGAGTTATCCCCCATGGAGCGGAACAACGGGAAGGAGGGGAGGGGAACCCTGGCTGGGGGCAGGGCTGGAAGTGAGTGAGTTAGTTTCTGTCTGGATTCATGGAGGAAGCAGCCTGAGCAAAGGGGGGGCTGGGATTTAGGGGCCCAGTCTCCCCCATCCCAAGAGGAGCTGAGGCATCCTAGGCCTGGCCCTGTAACCAGATGACATCTGTGCTGTGCTGTATCCTGGAGAAGCAATAAACTCCCTCTGTTCTGCTGGCTGGGGGAGTCTGTCCGTGCCATTACGGGGGTGCAGGAGTCGGGGGACCCCGACGCGCCGTCACACTAACACACTGAGCTATTCCAGGGGTGTCACCAATTTTCACCGCCACCAGCAGAACTTCCCTCCAGCATGACACAGGGGCTTCAGACAGAAGCAGCTCCAAGTGATCAGAGTCAGGCTGGAGCAGGGTCAGAGGGTGTGGAAGTTTCATGCCACTTTTAAGGTTTAGTTGCTGCACAATTCCCTACCCCGCTTCTCGCTGCTATTAGAGGGAGCTAGACATCTGTACATTGGCAGAAATGAGCAGCACGAGTTGCATTGCTTGGGCTCAGACACCGCTAATCCAGTTCAACCTGAAACCCACATAATCCAGAGACTGGACTCTCCCGGGTCTTGGGATGAGTTCCTAATCCAAGCCGCAAGAGAAGATCAGATCTCTTTGGTGGCACCAAGAAAAAAGTTGTCTAAACTTGGTTCCATTTAGTTTTTGGACATCGTGCCAGTCCTGACACACATCCTCGCCATGTGCGGGCCCATGCAGGGATATTCACCCGGCCCCGAAGTGGGCAGGCAAAAGCACCAAGAGCAGCCATGTATATTTTTAGTCTGAGTGGTTCACCTCACAGAAAGGAGCAGAAAGCCACCACAAAAAAACCATTTCCCCATGGAGAACAAATGGCAGCCGTCTTCTCGCTCATGCAGCATTCTAGGAAACGTTAAGGCACGAGACACAGAATTCCTAAGGTCTCACAGAGAAAGGACTCTCCACTCACACGCCTCGCTCCCCCGCAATCCAGTATCACCATATCCCTGGAGAGCAGTAAAGCCACAACGGGACAACCGAGAAAACCAACACCCCCGCTTTCAGTGTGGCCCAGGCCAGGGGCAGTCTCCCGCACTGGGGAACAGTACCTCTTGCTCCTCCCTAGGTTTCTAAGAGAGCGGGGGGTGCATGGAACGGGTGTGCCCTGTACCGACCGGACGCACCATCTGAGAAAGGGCCATGAGAAACAGAGCAGGGAACCATGCAAGCCCCAAAGCATTGGCAGCAAGGTGCCTGCTCGCCGGTTTGCAGCACCCTGCTAGCCCTTGCCATCCTAGGGCATGGCACAGCACAACCCTTGGAAAGTTAGCGCCCTTAAACCTCTGTGCTCCGGGCACCCTTAATCCGGGAACACGAATGGCACGGAGGCAGCGGCGGCTCTGCAAGAATGGGATCGCAGCTGCACACTTCCCTTCCCCTGCCGCTCCCATAGCAGCAGGGGAGGCGGTGCCCGGGGGAGCCCCGGGAGCAGGTAAGCACCCCTCCTTCATGCCCAGACCCCGCAGCACTCTCCCAGGCCCGGCAGAATCGCTAGCCCGGCACACCCTGCTTCCCAGGGTTGTCTCCCCTGTACACCGGCAAGACTTGCGGGGAAGTGCCTCCCCCAAAGGCACACGGTGAAGTGATGGGAGGAGGTGTCAGAGATACAGCCCCCAAGGTCTCTGCTCCAGCCCCAGCCCCAGCCGATGCTCTTCCCTTCACGCAGGAGGCTTTTCCCACCTCATTCATGGCTCAGACCCAGGGCACAATACAAACGCCACCCAACCATGAGTCTCACACACTCCAGCAGGTCTGCGCCAAGCGCTTCTGAGGCCGGCTGGGCGCTAACAGGCACTGAGGAATCCTGGCTGGCTCAGGACTGATGTCACTTGCCTTGCAGCGGGGATGGCAGCACTTTGATAAATGGACGGAGAAGTCGTCTTGCAGCAGGAAAGCGTGCGTAAGTCACTCCCGCCTCGGTGGAAATTGCCTTTCTGTGAACTTCCGCCAGGCGCTCAAGGAGCAGCACAGGGCCGCAGCAACCCAGCGAAGGGACAGGAGCGCCCCTGTCTCAGACCCAGTGCAGCGCGGAGAGAGTCCTTCGGCCTTCTCCACTGGAGGCCACCAAACCCGGCATCTGACTCCTGCCAACATACCCTCCCCCTCTCCTTGACAAGAGCCACCAAGGGACTTTGCCACCCACTTAGTGGCACTTCCCTAAGGTCCCAGAAATGCCTCTGTCATGTGCCCGTTGTTTCTCAGCACAGTCACCCTGATCTAGTCCTCTCACCGATTTCCTGCGGCCAATTACCTTTCCAAAGCACTGGGGCTTATTCTTGCAAACAGGGCACGGCCCCTCCCAGCTCTGCTCAGCTCCCCTGGGTCCTGCAGGGCATTTCCTCAGCATGGAGAGGACGAACCAGACCAAAAGCACTCTCAGTCCAGTGTAAGGAGGGTCCAACCAAATTCATGGTTCATTTTGGTCAATTTCATAAAAATTGTAAAAAGCCATGAACTCCATGGTGTTACAATTGCAGGGGTCCTGACCCAAGAGGGAGCTGGGGGGGGGGCGGTCACAAGGTTATTGGGGGAGGTTGCAGTGCTGCTACCCTTTAGCCTGCACAGCTGCTGGCAGCAGCGTTGCCTTCAGAGCTGGACAGCTGGAGAGTGGTGGCTGCTGACCAGGAACCCAGCTCGGAAGGCAGAGCCCCTGCCAGCAACAGCCCAGAAGAAAGGATGGCATGGTAGGGTATCACCACCCTTCCTGCCGTGCTGCTGCCTGCAGGGCTGGGCCCTCAGTCAGCCGTCTTCGCTCTCCAGCTCCGAAGGAAGCAGGGCAGAAGGAAGGGTGGCGATACCACCCCCTCCCCCAGCTCCTTTCTGAGTCAGGACCCCGAGTTGGAGACACACTGGTCTCCCCGGTGACATCTGTCACGTACATAAGAACGGCCAGACTGGGTCAGACCAAAGGTCCATCCAGCCCAGTATCCTGTCTGCCGACAGTGGCCAATGCCAGGTGCCCCAGAGGGGGTGGACCGAAGACAATGATCAAGCGATTTGTCTCCTGCCATCCCTCTCCAGCCTCTGACAAACAGAGGCCAAGGACACCATTTTATCCCCTGGCTAATAGCCTTTTATGGACCTAGCCTCCATGAAATTATCTAGCTTCTCTTTAAACTCTGTTATAGTCCTAGCCTTCACAGCCTCCTCTGGCAAGGAGTTCCACAGGTTGACTGTGCGCTGTGCGAAGAAAAACTTTCTTTTATTAGTTTTAAACCTGCTACCCATTAATTTCATTTGGTGTCCTCTAGTTCTTCTATTTAGGGAACTAATAAATAACTTCTCTTTATCGGCCCTCTCCACACCACTCATGATTTTATATACCTCTATCATATCCCCCCCTCAGTCTCCTCTTTTCTAAACTGAAAAGTCCCAGTCGCTTTAACCTCTCCTCATATGGGACCCGTTCCAAACCCCTAATCATTTTAGTCGCCCTTTTCTGAACCCTTTCCAAGGCCAAAATATCTTTTTTGAGGTGAGGAGACTACATCTGTACACAGTATTCAAGATGTGGGCATACCATAGTTTTATACACGTGCAGGGTAAAAGCACCAGACATCACGCTCTGCGCCATGTTTTTCATAGCCATGAATTTGAAAGGGCCCTAAGCATCAGTGTCTCCTCATGGGAGCTCGCGCGGAATAGCTGCTCTGCTTTAACAGCCTGGCTATCATGCATCAGCCCCCCGTCGACCTGGCGCTGGCTCCGCTAACTGGGACACTTGGAGGAGGGGGGGCTGCAGTGCAGACCAAGCCTAAGGGCTCCCCAGGGGAACGATTCTGCAATAGCTATTCTAGGCTCTTTCCACACGTGCAACTCGGCCCTTCCCTCTGCAGCCCCGGCCGGCCCAGGGCAGGCAGCTGCTGCAGAAGTGACTGGTTCCCCAGGGCGGGCTTCTCCTGCCCCCGGAGATCTGGACTGACAAGGGAGAAGCCAAGAACTCGGTATTAATAGCAACACCCTCATTCATGCCTGGCCCCCTCGGTTTCTTGCAAGCGCCCCTTTCGTCTGTCTTTGTCCAGAGCCGGAGACATCTCCTGCGCTGTGAGCCGGGCTAGCTTGCCTGAGCCCAGCACGGCCAGTGCAAAGCCTGCTCCCTGTCAGAGCTGCATGAGACACGCAGGGACACGGAGCAGATGGGCACAGGAGGCGGGGGGGAGGATCAGGCGAATCAGCGTGTTACATGCTGGAAAGAACAGGTGCGACTCAGAGACGATTTATCCGTGCGGAGCCGCACTCCGGGCAAGCGAGGCCCCGAACGGAATAGTAAAGGCTGCAGGAATAACAGGCGCTGCTCAAGAGAAAACCTAACAAGGCTGAAGCCCAGCGTGGCGCAGCCTTCAAATGAAATGGAGATGAGATTCAAATGAGCTGCTCTCTTGCGGGGATTGCTGGCGCGCTCAGAACACAGCGTAGAACAGGCCCCTCCTGGCCTCGCCGGGTGCTGGGGTCTGAAACACACCACGCTGCCTAGCGCCAGGAGCCCACGGCAGGGCACCCGCAGTGAGAGCCAGGCCTCCCCCCCCCCGTCCCATGTGGACACAGCTCCTGCTCGGCGCCGTCCCAAAGGACGAGCGGACTGAGGGGGCCCCCGTCTGACACCACAGCAGACTACAGGAGCTCTCTGGGAAATCCCGGGCAAGCCCCAGGGAACTGGATTCTGCGTTTAGCCCACCAGCCAGAACCAGGGTTGCCTTCCCCCCCACGTTCCTCTCCTCATGGGCTGCAATGGGACCACCTCCCGAGGAGATGCTGGAGGGCTGGATAACGAGGGCAACTCTGCCCTGAACCTTTCCACCCTCCTCTCTGCAGCAAATACTCTTCCCTCCGCCCGGCGGATCCGCCCCCATGTAACTCTCCAGCCCCCTTGCCTTGGCTTCTCCCTCCCCCGCCTCCTCCTCCCCGCTGCAAAGGTTGATGAATGTGCAGTGACGTTGTGGCTCCAAGGCACCTACAGCCGGTCCCGTCCGCGCCCGTTCGCTTCGCAGTGGCCGTCACTGAAAGGCCATTTGTGCCCCTGAAGTCTCCAGGGGGAAGGGTGCAGGGCGGGCTGCCCAGTGGGCCTGCCTTTCCAGGCGGGGCAATGGGAGCACGGAGACGGGCTCGGGGAGGAGACCTCTCAGGCGGGAAGAGCCACGTGGAACGGAGCACCGCACCCAGCTATTGCTGGTTGGACTAGGCCAGTGGTACCAAGCAGGAGACCGGGATCTACCAGGAGATCTTGGGAGCCTCCGACAGGGGACCCTGACTGGCTTGGTAGGGAAGCCTTCAAGCACTGGCACTTCAGTTACCCTTCCACCCACTGCCCTGCTGCTCCTGCCCTCTGCCTCGGAGCTGCCCCCCGGGAGCCTCCTGCTTGCTGTGCAGGATGTGGGAGGGAGAAGAGGGGGAGCTGATGTCAGGGTGTCCCTCCTCCCCCTGCTCCTGTACCCATCTCCTCACAGAGGGAAGGAAGCGTGGCAATGCAAATCTCTGTCACACACACACTGAGTGTGTCTCTGGTATTCTCACAAACACACACTGTCCTGCACGCTCATCTCCCAACCCAACACACACGGTGGGGGGTTGTTGTTACTTCTGTCACTGCTTGCAAAGTGGGTTAGTTTGGGGGTTTGACTGGTCTGTGCCTTAAATGTAATTCTGTGAGCAGTGAGTTCTCAAATGCCAAACCCTTCGTGGCTGGAGTCATTCTCCCCGTGGGAATTGCTGCTCCAGGAGGTGGCTGGCATGTCCCTGCAGCCGCTGAGAGAGGCAGAGCATGGGGTCTCCACACGCTGTCCTGGCCTGCAGACACTGCTCCTGCAGCTCCCACTGATCAATAACGGGGAACCACGGCCAGTAGAAGCTGTGGGCTCAGTGCCTGTAGATGGGGGGCAGTGCATGGTGCCATGGAGCCATTGCTGTACATGCCAGCCGCTTTCAGGAGTGGGGCAGGGGCAGGGGCAGGGCAGCAGTGAGCTGCCTTAACCCCCCTGCTCCACCACCCAGAAGCCGTCCCTGTTAAACGGTGCCCAGCCAGAGCCTGTTCCCTGAACCCGTCCCAGCCCTGAACCTCCTTCTGCACCCAGACTCCTGCCCCAGACGTGAGTCCCTCTGCACCTGAACCCCTCCTGGACCTCAATCCCCCACCCTGGGCTAAGCCCAGAGGGGCCCCCCCCGAATCCTTTGGCCCAAGATCAGAGCCTGCACCCAACCCCCTCCCCCAGCCTGGTGCAAGTGAGGGAGGATGGGGGGGAAGGGGGATGGAGTGAGCAGGGTGAGGCCTCAGAGAAGGGGGGAAGGAAGCCGGGCCAGGGGATCTGGGTTTGGGGTAGATCTTACAGTGCACCTCAATTGAAAAAGTGACCTTGTGGCTTAAAAAGGCTGGAGGCCCCTGAACTAGCCATTACAAACAGCCCTGTGGCCAGTGCACAGGAGCCCATTGGGACAGTTCGATGTTCTCAAAGCCGCAGCTCCTAGGGCCACATGACCGCCCGGGACACTGATTCCAATTACGAAACGCTAGTGCTGCTTGGGATGCAGTGCTTGAGTGCGTGGCCAAGCGTGGCGCCAGGCTGAGGAGCCGGAAGGCAGAGCATGAGCGCCGGCCTGCACTGAATTCCTGATGTTCCTGCACCTGGGGCTGGCACCACAAACCTGCACTCCTGCCTCTCCGCTGGCTCCCATCCTCTCGCCTCCTGGAGATGGAGCTGCCAGTGGTTCTGGGTTCAGTAACATCTGCAGACAACTGTACCGGTCTGACCCCTCTCACCCACCCACCCTGCACCCCCTTCACTCTCCACACACCCAGCCAGGTCAGGACCCTCCCCGGCCTTCCTCCACCCTGCTCCCGCTCTCAAAGCGAAGAACTGGCTGCTCAGAGCATTCCACTCCTTGATGACCAGGATCCAAAGTTCTTCCCAGGCAACACACTCAACGAGAGCGGAGGCGGGGAAGAACATTTCTGGAGCTGGGCCAAGCGGTTCTACAAAGCCCCGGTTTCAGGTTCACGGGGACTCCACACTTCATTCATCGTCATTTCCAACAATGTTTCATCAGCCCAGCTTGGGTCCATTCCTTACCCAGGAAAGGGCTCACATGCTTCGGGCACCAACCACCGCGTCTAGGGCACGTGTGTGGCAGGCGTGTTCCACTGGGCACGTTCTTCGGTGCTGGAATTCTTTGCACCAGCCTCTACTGTTAGCCTGGCTACACAGAGAATGTACCTTATTGACAGTAAGCCCCTTGAGCCCGTAGACACGTGCCTGCAGCAGATATGTTTCTGTTAAACATTCCATGTTCTACAAAGTTGTCGCCAAACTTCTATTCAGGTTTTCTTAGGTAAATGAACAAGTGTCTCAGGGTTTTTTCTTGACAAAAAAGCCAACATTGTTGGTGAGGAAAATCTCTTTCCCCAACCAGCTCTAATGAAGATGACTTGCCACCATCAAAAGTTTTGTGACAGATGGTGCAAGAGCTGAACCTTTTATCCAAAGCTTTTCTAACCTGTCCAGAAGGAACCTGCACCCCATCTCTTCCCCCCCCCCGCCCGTGAAAAAAATCAATTCAGTTTTGCAAAGCCAAGAAAAGTTCTTTTGTCAGGTCCAATTCAAACTAAAGCAAGCTGAGCAGAGCACTGTTTGGCAGAATGCTTTTCATGGCCCACATCTTGTTTTAGCCCCCTACCCCCACCGCTCCCCTCGACTCATACAAGATTTCAGAGAAATATTTGGGCCATGCAAATCTACAGAACCTCTCCAGAAACAAACCCCAGCTGGGGAAGGGAATTAGATCCCTTCTTAAAGAAGAGACAATATTGAAAAGGGAATGTATGTAACAAACTAATGCCGGCCGGAGGAAGTCAGGGCGGGAGGGGAGGGGTCCCTTTTAACATTGCCAACTCATAATTTTATTGAATCTTGTAATATTGGTGTTTCTTCTCTGAGTCCTGGTTCATGAAGTCACAGGAATATAGGAAAAGGTCAGCTTCCCTTTAAAAATAAGAAATAACTTTCAAGCCAACTTGGTTGAAAAGAGCTTGGGGGAGGGGGGCAGGCACAGAAGGCAAGAGAAAATTAACTTAAAAAAAAAGAAAAAAACTGACCTTCAGGATTTTGGGGGCCTGCCTCGTGATTTTTTGGACACTTGGGATTAATGAAATTGCCCTTTTGAGCAATCTTTCACACCAGATTCTAGGGTTCCCTTTATATAGGGCTAACAGATGTTTTGATAAATGGATGAACCAATTTTTTTACGAGTCCAACAGGCCAAACGACTGCTGCAGAGGTTTATAACCATTACCACATCCCACTCGTATTCGTAACACTTCGAACAGGCAACACTGACATGCACATGGGCTCCTGAGTGTCACTGACTGTCAGTGAGATTTAGGGTCCTAAGTCACTTGTGAAAATAGGAGCTGGACTCCCAAGTGACTTAGGAGCCTTTGAAGTTCAGCAGGGAGAAGCAAGGCCAAACACACAAACTAATCATAGGTGCTGGAAGTCGGGGTGCTACAGCTGGTTCAATCGCTCTCAGCACCTCCCTCTCGCTGCACCAGTTGTTCTAGCACCCCTGCAGCCAATGCAGCTGGAGAGAGCAAAAGGTGCAGAGGCCCCCTGAAGTGCAGGGCACGTTCTGGGGACAAGAGGGAAGAGGCAGGAAGCACACGAACACTGGAAGCTCTTTGGGGCAGGGCCTCTCACATTCCATGTACCTGTGCCACAGCCCAATCCGGCTTCGGGTCCCTTCTGCCCCACCACAATACAGTGGTACATGCTGATTTGGGGAGCCCATCCCTAGCATGACAGCTTTGAGGCTTACGAAATGGCCCTCTGAAAAGGCTGGTATATTTGTAGAACTCGTGCCTGACTAAAATCAAGAGGAACAATAAGATCTTTTTCCAGATTCGGCAAACATCAGTATAATAAAAAAATTAATTATATGCTTGAAAACATGCACCAGAGCAGTGCCCTGTATTTTCTCCTAATTGTTCTCTAAGCCTTACAGAGCCCCATTTAAATAAAAATGAAGCCGTTATTTAGACTGCAATTAAAGACGGAGCAATTTATTTTTAAAAATAGGAATATCGTCAGCTGGTGCCAAGAGGAGGAAAAAGCCAAGGGGTGTGAAGACTGTGCTCACAGCAAGCAAGATGGATGTGACGGAACACCACAAAGAGCAAACCTAAGATCTGACAGTCAACTACAGCCCTGCCTGGCTACCCCTGAGCCGCTCTCGAAGCCGCAGCGCTGAACTTGACACGCACTCCTGGGGCCGGATCCACTGCCCTTTGGGAGTCAGCGCGACAGTCCAGGTGCGTGCTTCGCAAAGCGTGGTCTCGACTGGTTTGCACGCGGCACTAGGGAGATGAAAGGGTAACCGGTTAACCAGTTAGCCCCACCGGTTCTAGTTAACCGGTGGGGGCTGGAGCAGCCCCCCTGCCCCTGGGGTTTCCAGTGTTCGTGTGCTTCCTGCCTCTCCCCTCTCCCCCCCAGAATGTGCCCTGCACTTCAGGGGCCTCTGCCCTCTCCGGCTGCATTGGCTGCAGGGGCGCTGGAACAACTGGTGCAGCGAGAAGGGGGCGCTGAGAGCAACCGAACCAGCTGTAGCACAGGGGGCCTGCTGCGGACAGGGGCTGCTTTTGTCCAGAGCCGCCCCGTCTGCAGTGGGCCCGGGCACACCCTGCAGGCCGGGGCGGCGCCAGTGTCCGGAGCAGCCTCTCTTTGCAGGGAGGCCAGCCAGCCATGGAAAGCCCCAGCGGGGGTTGGGAGTGGCTGCTCCAGCCGGTCTGGAGAGGTCCCCCTCCCCATCCCGCCTAGTTGGTTATTGTTAGGTTAATCTAACACTTTGCCGATTAACTGGGAGTTTGCACCCCTGCTGCACACCTCACTGCTATTCCGCTGGGAAAGGCCGGAAGGGTGCGGCCCTGCCGCTCGCTGTCATGCGGGTGAAGGGTGCCTGGCTGGCAGCTCGGGAGATGGAGGTGTAACTTCTTGCCAGCACCCAGCAGGGCTCCCGTCCGTCCTGAGAGGAAGGACTAGCTCCACCAGGAACCAGGGAGAGGATACAGGACCACCCTGGAGAGACTGTGCTTGACAGTCTGGACATGCCCAGCAGCCATCCCAAAGGAGCAGCCCTGGCTGTGAGCCGACTGAGTCTGGAGACGTGTCTAGGGGGCAGGGGGTTTGGTTCTCAGACCCTCTCAGCTCAGCTGGTTCGTGTCGCTTCCCAACCGGCGAAGCAAACCAGGTCTCGGCTTCGCAGCTTTCCCAATACAGCTCAATAGACGATTGAATGTCGAGGATGCATGTCCACGGTCCCCACACAGCCTGTCTCCCTCCCCTCCCTGCGTCTAATGCCACGTCCGGGGTCCCCTCACCCGGGCAGGGTGAGGTGCCCAACCCCGCTCAAGCTGGAAGCCCAGCACCTCCACAGGGTTTCCCTGGCAGAAGGGCAAACCAGAGAACACCCCTCCAATGAAAACACTGCCACTGCGGCTGGGCTGGAACGAGGGGAACAACAACAAACCCTTCTCTTTTCATGAGACTGAAGAATTTAGAACCCTGCAGCCCTTCACATCTGTGTCTCATGCAAAATGAAAGAGGCTTTGAAAACCAGAGGAGATGAAATAAAGCAGAGGCTGTGCAAGGAAGCTGGCATCTCTGCTGCCACTGTCACTCGAAGAGACATAACGACCCCGATTGTTCCCGCGTCCGGGCGGGAGGAGGGGTAGGCGCAACCAAACTGCACTGCCAGAGAGCAGCAGCCCCGCCAGGTGTGCACCCCTTGCTAGACGCCGGAGATGCTCTTTGTCCAGTCAAGGCAAGTGGGTGACACCAGCTCCGCTGGATCCCTTTCTCAGTCCTCCCCCCAGGAGCCAGCCCGCTTTTCCATATGGGCCCGGGCGGCCTAAGCAGAACCCGCCTCCCGCGCACAGCACCTGGCCGGAAGGTGGCTTTGGCCTGGTGAGTTTGCACTGATTGCTCAGGACACAGAGCCGGCAATTACTGTTGCAGAGCCCAGGAAGCGCCCGGCTCCTGGAGAGGGGTCACTAACGAGGCCCTGTACCCAGGCAAGACCTGCAGGAGCAGACAGATCTCTTCCCTGGGGGGCACATGGCTCCTGGTGGAGCACTCGGGCAGCAAGAAGGGCGAAGCAGAGACCTGGTTTCGTGTGAAACATTGCGCAGAAGCCAAGGCAGGGGGACTCAGACACGGCGCAGGCTACACACAGGCCTTGGACACAGCTGGGGTGGGGCAGCAGCATGGCCTGGATCTGGCCCGCGGAGGCCCTTTTGCCCACCTCCGGTCTAGATGGTACTGAGTCCGGCCATGAGGGCAGGGGACTGGACTCGATGTCTCTCGACGTCCCTTCCAATGCTAGTGTTCCAGGAGCCTTGGAGTCTGATTCTATGCCGTGGGGCACTGAGGTCAGGCCAGGGGCCCCAGTTACAGTGCAGAGCCAGGAGGGGATTCGGGTCTCTCCGCCTCCAGGCCTGTACTGCAGCCAGAGGAATGTCCCTGCTCCCGCAGGCCTTCAGTGCAAGCAGCGGGAGTCAGAGGCAGGAGGGCTCAGGGGCTCGCCTCCCACAGCAGGGCCGCTCGCTCTGCGCAAGGCAGCTCCCCTTCAACAGCTGTGTGCTCATTTCCGCCTGGCCCCCCTCGGCACACAAGACCGACGGCGACGCCCGGAGAACCCGGCAGCTCACACTGCGGGCAACAACGGCAGCAGGGTCCTGTAACAGCCGGGACATCTTACTGCCCCCCCAACTCAGCAGGTTCAACTCCAGTTTGAAGTCCCGCCCACCCAAGGGCAGCCGCCTGAGTACCGTGTGCGGCTCCGTGGAACCTCTTGGGCAGGCAGGTTCACACCATCACTGGGGGATACCCAGCCAAGGGCCTTTGGAGGCTAATACCCAGGAGACAAGCTTCTCGGGAATGCAAGTGTAACCGCCACTGGGCGGATTTGAAGCGGAGTATAGGTGCCTCTCCCCGCTGAGCTAAAAGCCAGCTGGCTCCCAGCCCACGCTGCAGAGGTCTCTTGATCTTAACTGTGGCTGTGGTCTAGGTACCACTTGCATTGCTCAGTAACCACACTAGGCGTGTAGGTTACACCAGCGCCCCCCCTTCCAACCAAGCCGTGGAGAGAAACCAACCATCTCCCCCTCCCAACTCCCAGCGGTAGAAAGGGCCGACTAAACTCCTCCGGGCGCTCTCATGCAGAGCTCAGGGTGGGGCAACGAACGCTATCCTGCCCGAGCCCCGAAGGAGCAGGCCCGATCTCTGCGGCCCAGGTTCTGTGGGTGTACAGCGGGCTCGCTGTACCGCTCTCACCTTACACCGGTGGCATGGGGCTCAGCATGCCGTGCGGTGGTGTCCCTGCAGGTGTTACAGCCTCCCAGGAGACTGCAAGTGGGTCTGCTTATGCTAGGCGGGCCCCAGGGAAGGCAGGGAACTGGCCAGCCCTGCAATACGCTGCTCCGGAAGGAGGGAGGGAGGCAGATAAAAGGCTCCGCCCCAGAGGGACAAGAGCCGGGGGACCAGAAGGCTGAGGGTGACAGTCAGGTGCCATGGCCCTGAACTGAGAAACATGGTACCAGAGCGGAGCCTCTGGTGTGGCGTTTGTGCAGCAGCCAGCCCCGGGCTCCCTGGTGCAGAGCGAGAACCCCAGGCACCGCGGCGCACACAAACATCCCCCCAGGTACGCAGAGCCCTGCCTCGCCACCCTAGGGCCACGGCCACAGCAGCCAGCCGGCCTTCGGGACCCTTCCTCAGCGGCACGGCTCCGCCACGCCCAGCAGGCGGAGAGATTTACAGCCCCTTGGCCCGGCCGCCTGCTCAGGGTCCCTCCTTTCCCCGGTGCCCAGCCCCTGCCGCAGGCAGTGCAAGCGCCGCACGGCCACGCGGAAAGGGAGCAGGCCGCTCCAGGAACGGACATGCCTCCGTATTTCACGTGCACGAGGCCGGGCACGTGCCATCCCACAGTGACTTCCTAAGGCAGCAAGACCCAGCAGGATATGCCTACCTAGTGTGCAGTCCTGAGCAGGCTCAAAGACGCCGTGAGCTGGAGGACAGCCTCGCTCTCAGCAGCTCACCTCTCTCCCTTCCCGGCAGGCAGCTACCGGACCCCAAACCTGGCTCTAGCCTACACTCCTCAGACCCCCCGGACCCCTCTGTCCAGGGCCCAGCCAGGAACAGCCTGTGCCAAACCTCCCCCCATTCAGCCAGCTGTTCCTGTAGCACAGGCGGTTTGGGATCCGATGCACGGCAGGGCAGGGGGTCCCCGGAGCCCGCTTGGGTACTTGCACTGCAAACCGCAGGGCCTGCAGCTGGGGGATGGCGTGACTAGGATCCCTGAGAGCACGCCAGAGGGGCTCCAGGAAGTCAGGTCTGTTCCCACCCGCACAAGGGCGGGGGCCCTTCCATGCCTAGCCTGAAGGAGGAGGGGAGGGGTTTGTTTTCGCACCGCGGGCCGCTCCAGAGCGGGTTCCAGTCGTGCCGGAGAGCACCCAGTGCACGCGGGGGGGAAAGCTCAGCCTGGCCATTTCCCTGTTCGGCGGGGGCCCGGCTGCCACAGTGCCCCCCCCCAGCACTCTCGCTAGCCTGCCTCATCTCGGTGGCACAGGCAGCTGTTCCGGGGGTGCGCTGGGAAGAGATAGGGCCCTTCCACATGCCGCTCACATGCATTTTATGTCCTCATTTCAGCCCCATGCGTGGCGGGTGCGGTTGCCTCCAACATGACTCTGCATGATCAGGGCTATAATGAGCGCCGTTCAAATGGGTTTGCTGGAATAATTATATTCCAAAAAAACCTGCAGGAAACCGCTCTGCCGTCTTAAAGGGCAGGTGCATCAAACATTGGTGGCCCGTTATTTACAGGCGCGCTGCCTGCTGCATCTCTTCCCTTTAAAGCATCGCACTCCCAATCTGATCTGAATATATAAATCTGAATTATCACGGCAAACAGAGATGTGCTCACACCTTTTTTTATCTGTTGCCATGGCGATTAGAGAAAATTCACGCTAACTCTCTGGGGAAGGACGGAATTATTTCAGACAGAATCTCGCCCCACTTGGTGAGAACAGCGCCGGGAGCGACTTCCCTCGGTAGCAGGTCTGGGCACGTGTGTCGCCCTGGAAGGGCGGAGAGGGGGAGGGCAGGGCACCTGCTGGGAGGGCAGGGGGCACAGAGGAGTTGCAGGGATACAACACCCCAAAACATCCCAGTGCCAGCTCAGCCAGGAGCCAGCCCATCCCAGCGGGATGCTGGATACGAATTCATAACCTTGTGCGCACCTATCAGACCTTCCTCTCACAGCTGTGCTCCGGCACCAAACCGTGAGCAGGACAGACTTGAGCCTCCTGTCACGGGCAGGGGGATGGAAGCAGGAAGGGGTGAAGTGACTCAGTCTCAGATGCATTTACACATGCCAGTGGCCATGTAAAAGCCAGCAGCTGCTCTGCAGAGCTGAGGCCTCACAGAGCAAGTGAGTAGCAGAGCTGGGGACAGAACCCTGACTCAAGACACCCCGATGGAACCATTAGGCCACACTGCTCTTTGCCTTCCGGCTACAGGAGTGTAAAGTACTTGGAGGGCTGAATGCCCAGGAGGGAGCAGAGCCAAGCGTGGCGCGTGCGCCCAGCGGCCATCTGCACTGGCAGCAGCGGGTAGGGTGTGTGCAGCTGCCTGCTGCAGCGAGGTGTGTCTCTGCTGCAGCATGGTGCTACAGGAGAGGGCAAACGGCCGAGGCTGCAGGGAAAGGCTCCGGCCGCGGGGAGGCACACGGGGCGCTGACTGGCATGCCTGCACGCTATGTGCCCAGGCCAGGCTCCCCACTTGCACGCAGGGTCTGTGCCCCACAAGCTGCCGGCTCCGTGGCCCAGTGGGGAAGGGGAGACACTTCCCCAGATGCCAAAGCCACCGTCATGGGGCAGCTTCCCGGGATGGGCAGGCAGCGAGAGGGCCCAGGACCAGGTGACTGGCAGCGCACAGGGGCTCAGCCTCCGCCCCCACTGCCTCTCCGCCGGGCCTGCGGCCACACCGAGCAGCTCTCCTGGCTGAGGTCCCAAGTGTCACATGAAAGACGTCACAGCCTGGCACCCCTGAGCACAGGGGACCCACCCCCCAGCCTCCCCATGCCCAGACCTGCCAGGACCCTCCCCATCAGCCTGCTCACCTGCGCGATCCCTGGCCTGCCTCTGAGGCTGGTGGAGTGCAGGCTCCTAGGCGCAGGGATGGCCTGCTGCGTGGTCCCAACAGCGAGGCGCCAGACGCCCGCCATGGCTGCTTGGGGAAGCAGAGGCGGGAACAGTCCCAGCAGCTGAGACACGGGTGGAGCCCTTCCCAGCAGGGCATCTCCTGCACGTTCCATGGCTAGCAGGGGAGGAGGAAACAGAGAGGCCGCAAGGGAAGCCGGTGGTTGCTGACCTTTCACTCAAGCCATTCCCCTGCCCTGCCAGCCCTGCCCCCTCTCCCACTGCACCTGCTCTCCAGAATCTCTCCCCGGGCCAGCTGAAACCTGTGCGTCCCCATCGCCAACACATGGCCACGGCTCCTTCTGGTCCCTGCTCTCTGTGGAGCGCTGGCCAGACAAGGCACGACACAGAAAGGTCCCAATGCCTCTTTCTAGGCTGGGCTATAGCTCTCATCACAGCACTGTCAGAGCCTGGGAGCAGGACCAGCCCCAGACTCCTCCACCAGGCAATCTGCACCACCAGCGAGACGGGCCACGATGTCCTGCCGTCCAGCGGGGCCTCGCCTCAGTTGAGAGCAGTCTGCACCATGCCTGAGAAGGGGAGTCCACACCAGCACCAAGGGACGAGAAGCCATTTCATAGGACTCGTGCAGAAAAACCACACAGACAAATGAAGGATGCACAAAAGCCAGCAACAACAACGTGTCTGCTCTGCTCCATTCACTGACAGCTAGAGGAGCAGCCTTGTATTTACAGCACCTCCCGGTAAAGGAAGCAAATAACAACCATAGGTACAAAGCCTGTAAGTAGTAGGACGAGGTCAAGATTTCAAGGGGGAGCCTTTTCTAAACTAAATAAGCCCAATTCTTTCAGTCTTCCCCCATAGCTCATGTTCTCTAGACCTTTCATCATTCTTGTTGCTCTTCTCTGGACCCTCTTCAATTTCTCCACATCTTTCTTGAAACGTGGTGTCCAGAACTGGACACAACCCTCCAGCTGCGGCCTAATCAGCGTAGGGCAGAGCGGAAGAATGACTTCTCGTGTCTTGCCCACAACACTTCTATTAATGCAGCCCCAATCATATTTGCTTTTTTTGCAACAGTGTCACACTGTTGACTCATATTTAGCTTGGGGTCCACAGTGACTCCTAGATCCCTTTCTGCTGTACTCCTTCCTAGACAGTCGCTTCCCATTCTGTGTGTGAGAGACGGATTGTTCCTTCCTAAGTGGAGCACTTTGCATTTGTCCTTATTAAACTTCATCCTATTTACCATTTCTCCAGTTTGTCCAGATCATTTTGAATTATGAGCCTATCCTCCAAAGCAGTGTTTCTCAACCAGTGGTACAAGTACCCTCAGGGGTATTCGAGAGAAGTCTGGGGGGTATATCAACACAACTGAAAGTTGAAGAAAACTGAATTTTGGTTTTAAGTTTCACTGCGCTTTATTATTTTTGTACTTTTTACATCCAAAAATTTAAATTGCCAGCCCAGCTACGATTAAGTTGTTTAAACAAATGTGTTACAAAGGTGGGAAAAAAATTGTGTCTGAAAACTGTAGGTACCAGGGGTACTTATAATATTTTTTTTAAAAGGGGGTACTTTATAAAAAAAGGTTGAGAAACACTGCTCCAAAGCACTTGCAACCCCTCCCAGCTTGGTAGCATCTGGAAACTTAATACATGTGCTCTGTATGTCAATATCTAAATTGCTGATAAGGATATTAAACAGAACAGATCCCAAAACAGACCCCTGCAGAACCCCACCTATAATGGCAATGAGCCATTGACAACTACTCTTGGGGAACAGTGTTCCAGACAGTTATGCACCCACCGTATAATAGCTTCAGCTACGTTGGATTTCCCTAATTTGTTAATAAGGTCATATGACGCAGTATCAAATGCTTTACTAAACACTAGCTATACCACATCTACTGCTTCCCCCTTATCCACCAGGCTTGTTATCCTGTCAAAGAAAGCCACCAGGTTGGTCTGACATGATTTGTTCTTGACTATTACTTATCACCTTAGTGTCTTCTAGATGGTTGCACATTGATTCCTTCATTATTTGCTCCTTTACCTTTCCCGTATCAGAGGGGTAGCCGTGTTAGTCTGAATCTGCAAAAGCTTCGGTTAGTCTATAAGGTGCCACAGGACTCCTCGCTGCTTTATCTTTCCCAATACAGAAGCTAAGCTGACTGCTCTGTAATTCCCTGGCTGGTCAAAAAAGGGCGACATTTGCACATGGTGGGCTGCCCGCTTGGCACGGAGTATCCCCAATTCCGGCAAACACCCCACTTCCAAATGGGTGGCCTTCCCACTATGGATAAACCCACCCTTGGCTTCTGAAGGCAGCAGCAGACTTGGGACTGGGCCATCAATCAGCTCCAGGGCTTGAGAACCTTGCCAGGGCCTCCAAGGTTTCAGCTTCAGCCTGATCGCTCGCACACATGGGCCTCCAGGCAGCTCAGCAAGGTCACTGTGTGCTCAACCAGCTTCACGCACTCACCAGCCAGGCAGCCACCTGTCCAATGGGCTTGCACAAACGTGGATTTTGTACACACAAAAGTGCTGCCCGGCCAAGTGCATGTGAAAAATGGGGGTGGGGACATGCGCTCAACAAAGCAAGATGGCTTGGGGCTGGCACTCCACCTGCCCAGAGAGCCCCATGCCAGCGGTCTAAACCCTTTCCCGATTTCTGCACAATGTAAACTTCATAGGTTCCAGCCACAAGCGATGCAGAAACTCATTGACCGTTCAGCATCCTCAGGTGCCCCCAAAGAAGGGGGCCAATACAAACGCATCAGTCCTCATTCCAAACCGCCGGCTGAAGGAGGGGATGCAACGGTTAGAGTTATTTTGTTTCCACGCAAAAACAAACAGAAGATGGCAGCTGGTAAATACACCCTGTGAGTTATCTCCTGTCCCTGCCCTACCCCGCGAAGATAAACACACAAACAAGGATTGCCTTTCACCGCTTCCTGCAGTGTTTATTCTGCTGGGCTTCCAGCTTTCTCCAGTAACACAAGATTGATGGCCTCTGAAAAGAGCCTACTGATAAAGGACAATACTTAATTATCTAGGTTCTGGTTATTCTGTGCCTTGGATCATCTTTCCATGCCGCCCTCTGTTCTGCAGCCCGTGCCACCTGCTTGCCACCAGGGCCTGAGCTATAATGCAAACGCGTTTCATTTCCAATGCAGCGGAATATAAAGGGACAAGCTGGAGCAACATTAGACCCATAAATACTACTGGTGTTTTTAATTTTCGATAGCCTCATGCTGTGTCTCTAGACTCTCATTACACTGGGAGACAGATTAAAATGGAATTTTAATATAGTTACATTTACTTCCAATATCGCAGAGAAAATAGAGCCTGTGACAGATGTTCCAAGGTGCAACAGCGGAAAGATTAAAACATACATGAGAAAAGTGGGCATATTTAACCATTAAAATGCCATGTCAGTTTCATTTCCTAGATGGCCACAAAAACCATGCAGAAAGAAGTTTAAGAAGATTTCTAGGCCTCCACACATATTCCAAACACAGGAGATCGAGGAGAAAGGGGACAGAAATAGGCTGGCTAGGACAAATTAAATCCAGATCTAAGCTGCTGCAGGTAGAGTTGGTCAAAAAAATTTCAAAAATTAACTACCAACAAAAATTCACACTGAAATTTTTATTACAAATAGATGAAGTTTGTGAAAAAGAACCTTGCATTGAACCAGCTCTGGCAACAGTTTCTGATTTTGTAAAGTCAAGATTTTGTTGGTACCTAACGAGCTGCCACGATACTAGAGCACAACAGTTCTAAAGCTGCTTCAGTTGCTCACACTAGCAGCGTGGCTCTCTGAGAAATAAAATCAGGAGATGATCCATATTTTAAAACAAATTTTGCATGTACTTCCTAGACTTCTCAGTATGATCCAATCTAGAATGGCTGGATGGTTTACTCCTTCCAAAAAACCACCTCATTCACTGCTCAAAACTGAAGTTTTACTGTGCAAGCATTTCCACACATCAGTTCTCTCCCTGGAGGAAAGAGTAACCCAGAAAAAAACATACTGCAGCTCCCCCATCCCAAAAAGCCCAGATTTGTTGCTAGCAACAGAGTTCAAAAATCACAACCTTGGTGTGAAATGCAATCTTGTACATAGTCCGCCACTCTGTAAGCACTGTTGGCTTATTCTGAATAAACGCTACCCAACTTTAAATGCCAGAACTCAGCGAGTGGTGCTGCATGTTTTCTAGGAGGTTGAGAACTAAGGCAAGATTGATTTTGATGTGAGCACCAGCAAAGCAAATGGGTTTTTGAAAACCCTATAATTTCTCTGCAACCCTTGACTTCACTAAACACACATTTTTACACTGCAGCACAGTTAGGTAGGCATTAAACAAAAATGAGGTAGACTAATGATGATTTATACACAGGATAACCTTTTATAAAGAATTTATCTTTGATTTCAGGGTAAGTTACAGTGTTGCCAAGTTAACCAAATAATGCAGCTGGCTAGGAAAAGAAAAAAGCCGACGGAAAGCCATTGCAATAGCAGGACACAGGGGTCCAGCCTTTTTCTGCAATTGTTTTAAATATTTTCTGAGACACACGTAGCAGGTGCTCCTGGAGAAAGCTGCTTGTCAGGAGCTAACCAGAGCAGGCGAAGCAGAGGCTCCCGTTGCAGATCAAACAGTTCTGTGCTGTTAACTAGCCGCGAAAGAGACCACGAGCCTCAAATTCTGCCTAATGCCTTTGACTGAAATAATTTGGAACAGCCATAAAGATAGAATGTGAAACCCAAAAGACACATTGTCCAGCATTAAAAGGGGCCCTTCCCCCCGGGGAGAAGACCATGCAATAGCCTTCTCTAGGTACTCGGTGCCCTTCCAGGCCAGCGGTGACCTTCGAGTTCAATCGTCAAGTTACACTGCGCATCACGGGCACTAGCTAAGGACAGACGTGCACTGTGCCCTCCTCAAACAGCACAGGTCTCTGCCCCGTGGGCAACAGGAACATCTTCCTTCACTGCTACAAATGCCGGAGCTCTGGCAGCTCGGCAGCTCCAGCTCTGCCCAGTAGGGGGCAGAAGAAAGCACAAGCATTAACCCATCCATTACGCCAAGGAAGAAAATGGACAGATTTAAGTGACCTCGGGTCAGTTCATGCCGTGAAGTTAGATGCAAGCATCAAATCCAGCCCCCACCCCAAGGAATGCCACATGCACACCCCCGTCCAGATCCAACCAGTGCCTCTGTAGAAATGTCAACATTTGGACACAAAATGACTTAAAGGCAGCAGTTTGGCGGGGGTTTGCTATGGGAATGTGTCTGAGCAACACAAATGATGAAAGGTCTAGAGAACACGAGCTATGAGGCAAGGCTGGAAGAACTGGGCTCGTTTAGTCGGAAAGGAGAAGACTGAGAGGGGACGTGATAGCGGTTTTCAAGTATCTAGCGGTGTTCCAAGGAGGAGGGAGAAAAATTGTTCTCCTTGGCCTCTGAGGACAGGACAAGAAGCAATGGGCTTACAATGCAGCAGGGGAGATTTAGGTTGGACATTAGGAAAAACTTCCTGCCTGTTAGGGTGGTGAAACACTGGACTAAATTGCCCTGGGGGGGCTGTGGAATCTCCATCCCTGGAGATATTTAAGAGCAGGTTAGACACACATCTGTCAGGGATGATTTAGACCATGGGTTCCCAAACTGGGGGGAGTGAAGAAATTCCAGGGGGGGCACAAGGCAACCCAGCCTTCTTCCCTCCCCTGCTTCAATACCCCCTCCCCCCAAGAAAGAGCCAGATCTGCTGGGGCAGACTTCAAAATGGCCACCTTAAAAGAGCAATGCCTGTTCTGCTCTTAAAAGGGCGTTTTGGTTTTTGGCCCTGGTCAGTCCTTTCCCCCCCCCCCCCAACAAGTTTTTGCTGGTATTTTTTTGGGGGGGGGCATGAGGGTTTCTCAAATATCAAAAAGGGGGCGTGATGCTAAAAAGTTTGGGAACCACTGATCTAGACGGTGCTTGGTTCTGCCGTTAGGGCAGGGGACTGGACTCAATGACCTCTCAAGGTCCCTTCCAGTTTTAGAGTCTATAATGTGGGGGGACAGGGAGAAATAAAACTCTGTGGAAGTGCAAAGAAACTGCCTCAAGCCTGCCCCAAAGGAAGCATTTTCACAAACTCAGCCACTCCCCGCCTCCCCCCCCAAAAGGGAATTAGTCCCACCACAAGCATGAGACCAAGGGGGTCAAGGAAAGCCGCACCCAGCTGCAGCCAACGGTTAGCACTGCTGCAAAAGGAAAAGCTCATGGATGAATTGGGTCAGTCACGGGGGGACACCCCGTTCCTTTTCCATTTGTAACTTGCCGGAGAAGCAAAGGAAGGAGCCAAGAGGAGTTTAACACCCCACCTTACCACTGCACATGGCCCCCAAGCCCAGTGCACATGTTGCTGTGGGCTGCCGGGCCAAACTCAGCACAAGCAGGCTTTTACGTCAGGGAGGACAATTATTTTTAGAGATGGGGCAACTTGGTCCTAGCCCCCTTTGTGTTCTGGGCTGGGGAGCTGTAGACCCAGGCTGCATGCAGCCCAAGGCTGCCAGGGTCTTAGATCAGAACCACCACCCTTAGGCTCTCCTGACGGGAGGGCCATTTCGCTTGAAGGCTGGGGCCTACCCTGGCTTTGCACTCAGACCCCCTTCACCAAACCTATCCCTAAGCCCAACACCCCAGTTACACGGCTCTAGCCAGATGCTCTGAGCAGTAGCAGGTGCTAGGGGGGACTCAAACCCACAATGCCAGGCTCCAGAGGCCAATACCATCTCCGTTAAGCCACCGGTGAACCCACTCCACTTTGCTACCTTCAGCAGCTGCCTTATCCTCCCCACCTTCAGCTGGTGCCAGACCCCTACACGTAGGGTTTTGCCAGCAAGCAAAGCTGCTCAGAAAGTCAGACTCTTTCCAGTTTCCCAGACATTTTCCAAAGGGGGCGGGGGGATGGGAAATGTTAATGAGGCAGAAACACCCCCGGAAAGGGTTTATTTCTCAAAAATCCAGTCTCTCCCTCCCTCCCCCCCCCCCATCAAAAAACTTGTTTGGCCCAGTCCTAGTGGAGAGTTAGGACTCTGTTAGCTGTTAGCCAGGATGGGTAGGAATGGTGTCCCTGGCCTCTGTTTGTCAGAGGGTGGAGATGGATGGCAGGAGAGAGCTCGCGTGATCGTTCCCTGTTCGGTTGACTCCCTCTGGGACACCTGGCACTGGCCACTGTGGGCAGACAGGGTGGATGGACCTTTGGTCTGACCCAGTGTGGCCGTTCTTATGTCTCTCCTGCTGGAGCATGCCGAGAACAGGCACATGCCTCTACTGGTCACACGCAGAGACACGCCTTCGCTGCCAGGCCAAAGCCAAGTTTGGAGGGCAGATGCAGGCCGCTACAGTAAGCGGAGCAGGCTCGCGGTAACACACTAGGCCACACGGCTAGCTTGATGCTACTGCCCAGATTGACTTTTCAAAGCAAATGTCCTTGCATAGATCTTCTCTTCGGAAGGGATGACTTCAGGAGAGTGATGCATTGGTAGGTTTGACCTTCAGTTCACAACACAGGTTTTCAGGCAGAAAAGGGCTTCGTTTCAGAACCAGTTTGGGTTGGTTGGTTTTATTTAACAACACCGAAAGCAATCAGAGCCCACCCAGCACTAATAACCCCCTCCTAGGATACTCACCCCCCCTCCCCAGGATAGACTCTGAGGATCACAAGAGCTCAGAACAAAGCCCCTGTGAATCCAGTTTTAGCCTTAACACGAAAGCAAATAAAAAACCAGCTTTGGGCAGATGCAATATTTATAATCCAATGGCAAGTATGCCGCTTGTGTCGACGCTCCACAGACAATGTATATATTCGGTCTTCAGGGTAATTATTGCTTTAAGACGTTACAATTGTTCCGCTCAAATTTCGTCCCCAGATCTAACCATCCGGCACAAACTGCAAAACTGAAGTGCCAGCCCAGGTCAGGAACACGCAAAGGCAGGGCGCTAGGTCAACCAACCCACGTGCCAACAAACCGACTGTGCAAAGGAAGCCCAGGATCAGGCCCAAACACTGAGCTGCTTCATCTGCCCGAGAGAGCAGCTAGCACCAGGCCTGTGCGGCGCGCCAGCGGGTGAGGGGGCCGCTCTCCTGGAGCCTGGCTAAGAAGAGCCGAGTGAGGAAGCTGTGGCAGATGCTCACTTCATCCCCGCTCCTAGCAGGGCCTCTCCTCTCCGCCCGCCAGGGCACTGAAGAGCCACCAGATGACAACGGTCCCTGGCTGCACTGGTAACTGGGGGGCGGGGGGGGGTAACCAACCAGTCGGTGAGAGGTCCCCCGGCAGCTCGGAGGGAAGGAACAGAGCAGGGTTCAGATAAAGGCCCCTTGTGGCCCACGCTCGCATTTGTGGGAGGGAACGGGACACGCTTGTGCCAGGAGGCAGGGCAACAAAACAACCTGAGGGCTCTTCCCCAGAGCCCCAGCTGCGTATGGGGCCCTGCTCCTGTTGGAAGCCTGGCTGGGCCCTAACATATTGCCAAAGCAGGGCTAGTGCGGTCCCGGCCACGTGACAGAGCCACAGCCAGGCTGCTGTGGGGCCCTGCTGCCCTTGGAAGGGAGACAGCAGTTCTGCTGCAGCGCAAACACTGGGCCCGTGGGACAGCTGCATGTCCCTGCCACAGGGACACAGCCGCAGACACAGCGTCCTCCAGGAGGAGGCGCAAGGTGAGCAGAGATCTGAGCCCCGCCGCACCTCTTTGGCCAAGTGCCGTTTGCTTCAGTGGCCACAGAGAGTCGCTTAAGGCCTCACTGCCCAAGAGCTGGTGGGTAAGTCAGGGCCACACAGCGTGGCTGCCTGAGCCAATTCTACTTGGCAGGGGTCTTTAGGAGACAAGCCCCCCTCCCAACTACAGGTAGGGTTGCCAGATAGTTTAACCAAAAATACGGAACACAACCGCCCCCTCCTTCCTCCCCCCGCAAAAAAAAAAAAACACCAGGGAAAAAATTCTGTTGAGAAAAAAAAAAGGGGGAGACCAAAGCTGTTGAGGAAAAAAAAAAAATGACCCTGAGAGTTATTAAGCAAAAAAATTAAAAAAATAAAAAAAAATCTGCATGGCCCCTTTAAGAAATGTTTTTGAGGCTTTTTGGTCCTAACAGGCTGCTGGTGGCCGCCCGCCATCTTGTCTCCCTGCTCCGGGCCGGGAAAGAATCAGAACGTACGGGCCATTGTAGGTGCCCGGTATTCTCGGAATGTTTTCCCGGCCAGGAGGTGAAAATACCGGCCTGCCCGGGTCAATACCGGACACCTGGCAACCCCAGCACAGGCGACGGAAGCAGCGCGAGACTCCAGCGGGGCACAGGCATGGATGCCGCGGGACGAAGGCCCGGTTAACGGCAGCCCTGCAAACCAGCAAGGAGCCAGGCTGCCCTGGAGTACCCTAGGCTCGCGCGCACGCAGCGGTGCAGACTGGCCAGTCCCCCGCTGGCCTAAACCAGCAGCTGGTTACACCAGCTCGACCAAGTCTCCCAGAAGCTCGCCTCCCCTAGATCCCGGCGGGGTTCCAGAGCTCCCTGCACTGCGACAGCAGGCGTTTACTCTCGCAGCTCTCCCCTCTCCTCGGCCCCTGCGTCGCCCTGGCCCCAAGCGGGACCGACCCCACCACAGCGAGGGACAGGCCCTGCGGTCAGACAGCCACCACTCCCCTCGGCCCCTCCCAGCTTAGTCAGGAGCGTCACCAGAACTCCCCAGGGGTGGAAAGCAGGGTAAACCTCACAGCAAAGCGGCTTGTGGGGAAACCAAAAACCAAGCGCCACGAAAGTGTAAACAAATATTGCTCCCGCCCTCCAGCTCGAGTCCCCGGCGTCCCCCACCGCACTGAACGGCAGATCCCTGAGCCAGCCGAGTCCCACTGGGAAAGCCAGCTGCCCTGCCGGGAGATGATGCGGCGAGGTGCCAAGAGCACGTCCCCAGGCCGGTTGGGCTGAATCTCGCCCTCGCAGTAGCCCCATGCCACTCACCAGGTGAGCGCATCACCGAGACAGTCCTCCGAGAGCAGCCAAGCCCAGAGCGCACCTGCTCCTCCGAGAGACGGCTCCAGCTTTGCACCCGGGGCTGAACTGGCGGTGGCACGAAGCGCTTTACTAAGCACCGAGAGGCAGGCGGCCGAGCCGCCGAAAGCCCAGCCCATCAGCAACATCCCAACTACAGCCGTCCCGTGCTCCCGAGGGCTCTTCCTATTGACTGACCTGTGAGCAAATATCAAACACAGTGCACTAACTTCGGGCAAAATCCTTTAATTCTTTCCGGATCCCCAGAGCCAGCTGTATTGACGGCTTTACTACTAGCGTACACGTGCTGCGTGGTAGGCCAGCGCTGCCATCAATACCGTCTCCGATCAGAGAGCCAGAAGGTCACCCCAGGACGGAGGAACCTCTTCCACTGCCCGCCCCACGCAGGTTAGAGCAGACGTGCCAGGGCAGACCAGAGGCTCACGGAGCCGGCTCTCTGCCAGCAGTGGCCAGTGCCAGGTACTCCAGAGGGAATGAGCACAACAGGGAATCCTCAAACCGTCCCCCCGCCCCCTGTTCCCAGCTTCTAGCAAACAGAGGCCAGGGGCACCCTCACAACCCCAAGAGCCCTGGAGCCCACCTACAACCAGCACTCGTGCGGGGGTGCCCCCGTGCCGCTCGCTGGGGGAGCAGCAATGCTAAGTTGTACTGAGCCACACACAAACCTCAGGGCGGGTGGCAGGTGGAAACACTCCCAGCTCAGTGCAGCACCTTGCACATGGCCCAGCGAACCCTGCCTTCCAGCCTCTCCCTGCAAACGCCGCGCCATCAACACACCAGGCAACCGCCAAGCACACGAGAGCATCAGGCAACGGAGCAAAGCAGCAATTGTTTCTGTGCGCGACTTGCTCACAAATCAATGAGCACTTCATGCAGCCTTTTGTTCTTCTGCTCAAACAACAATGTGCCCACCAAAAAGGTCACATCGGTGGGGGGGGGCGCTAGCCTCCTCTTCCAGGGAGCGTCCCAGCCTCCCTCCCGCTCGACAGTTCCCTAGGGCTTGTCAGTTGAAGCAGCCAGGCATGATTTGGAGCAGAGCTGGGCAAAAGGCAGATTTCTCAATGGCAACTCGGGAAGGGCCTGGCGGGTGGGTTCTGCCTGGCACACTGCGTTCCAGTGCCGGACATTTGTAACGCTCCAGAGGGGGTTAAATACAATGCAAAGAGGAAAGTTTGAAACGTCAATAGGAACCAAGACCCAAGCCTCTGTGTTTTGAAGCCAGCGAAACAAAACATTGCTGTTTCTTCCCAAGGGTTTGTTTCCAACCCAAACAGTCTGGTGCAATAGACGTGAAGTTGTCAAGTGTTTTGATGTTGCCAAATCTGCACTGGTTTGCAGAAGAAGAGGGAGCCCGGGTGTGACGCGTCGGGCCCGGCTGAAGTTCCGAGGGGTCTGCGCGCCCTTTCCAGAGGATCACGCTCGGCCGCACAACCACAGCCCTCCTCCGCGAAGGGAATAGGCCCAAGCACTGAACAGCTATAGGCTCCCCCTGACTGCTCAAACCCCGCACCTTCAGTGCCTCGCCTCCCAAGTCACTGCAATGGGCCACCCCACTCTCTTGCAGACACCCCAGAACCTGGCCCTGGACTCGTTCTGCGCTCCCTGGGAGCAGTGCCTGGCATGGGCCAGTCCCACGTGGCTCCTCCGTGGGCCAGTCCCACGTGGCACGGAGCCCTGCCCACGAGGCTTTCGGGGACACAGGATGCCCTGCACCTGGTCAAAATGGTCCCAGGAGTTGGATTCCTTAGGCCCAGGTCCCGCTGGAGCATGGCCTCCAATCAAAGGCTTTCCCCCCCAAACCACTGCAGCCACTAGCCCACACCCCCCCCCGGGGGGGGAGGGGGCATCGGCACAGCCACCCTGCCAGTCACACACACTGGCGGCACGCGTCCTCTGCGCGCTCACCTCCCCCACAGACAGAGCGGGGCCTCTTACTCCTCCCTGCCCACGAGTTCTAGTGGGCAGCAACCGCACCACGGACGGGAGCGCTCGGGGTGCACGGACAGACAGGCAGCACAGGGGCCCTGCACACCCCTGCTGGCAGGAGCCACGCTTGTGAAATGGGATTTTCCAGTTGGACTGGTAGGGACGCAAACAGTCACGAGAGAGACTTTCCTATTTACTCCTCAGGTGGGCGACTGTGAAGCCCCGCTCCCAGAGGATGGAGGGCACAGGTGCCTCTGACGCCCCGTGGTCACTAGCGGCGGGAGAGCCCAGAAGACATGGACATATTATCACACTTTAGCTTTACACCCCGGAGCCTCTGAGCACAGACCACAGCCCTGACAAATACAACCAGCCCCACCGCATGTGTGGCACGGTCAGACCTCACTCATTTCCAGCGTAAACCCACAGATTCGGTGTTCCCAAAGAGCCAATTCATCAGCAAACTCCCTTGCTTTGGGGGCTGAGGGACAGAACGCGACCCAAGAGAGCTCCACAGACAACAATTCAGGCACACGACAATGCAGTGTGTAGCTGTGGGGAGAGTGGAGACCCCCCTCCTGCTCCTCTCTTACCTGGGATGATAGAAACGGTGTCTTTCTCCCAGGACACAACGCTAACGTATTCCTGCACTGAAGAAGGGATGAGGCACTTGAAGACAGCCACATTTCCACGCATTGACCTTTGGTCCTCCACCCGGACGGTGTAAGGTTCCCTGAACACTGGAGAAAGAAGAGCAGATGATCAGCCAGCGGTCAAGGCGCCAACGCCAAGCTGTGCCGCTCCGCACACGTGCATTGAAACCGCTCCAGTCCACACTCTGAGCAGCTCCAGCGTTGGCTGCCCCGCCCGCGTGCCCAGGAAGGTGTAGTCACGTACGCGCCTGCGTCGGGGGCCTCAACAGCCCACGTGCTCACAGGGCCCACACAGGAGAGAGACGCCAAGAAACATCTTCTGCCAACAGCTCTGCAGAGGGGCACTCCAATGACTGCACCTTCCTCCTGGCCATGCCACACCAGTCGGGCCACAGAGGGCCACAGCAGCAGGCTAGCACGGCAGTGGGCTGGGGGGTCCACTTCTGGAGTGGCATGGCCCTCGCAATCGCCGCATGAACGAGCCGCTCCGGGAGAGGGACAACGGATATTTCCCACCTCAGAGCATTTCTGCCAACTGGAGCCTGGGTGCGCCTCCCCGAGGGACTCGCAGCCTCCCGCCTGGCTGCAGTCCTCAGCTTCCTCCCTCCACGGGGAAGCAGTCTCGCTGCAGGGCTGCGCAGCGCTCCCAGTGCCCCTGCTCAGCACGGAAGGGCTCCGCGCAGCCCGCCAGGGCGCAGGGCAGCATCTGGGCAGGAAGCCATGGCTCTTCTCTGAGGACCCGAGCCCCGCTGGCACCAGAGCATGGTGGGGCCGGGCACAATCCCACGGCAATGGTGCACCTTTTACACTTCTAGTTAGTGCAGGCCTGGAGCCGAGAATCCCTGCACTCTTGGGTGAATTCCACTGGAGACCCTTCTTGCTGCAGCCAGAGGCAGGCCCGGTGGGCTCTGCAGCATGGGGCAGCTTGAGGACCAAAGTGGCTTGGTTAGCAGGAGGCCTGTTGGTTACATGGGGGCAGCTCCCTCCCTCCTAGATAGTGCAAGACGCAAGCATCCCATCTCATCACCTAGCCGGTCCTTCCTACTTTAGCAAAGCCAGACAATCTTGCACCAGAACCTGCCTCCAGCCCGTCACTTCTGCCTGAGCTAGAAGGGACCCTTGGAAATCCAGCCAGTCTTTAAAAAGAGACTCCGAGTGATGGCGAGTGCACCACACCCCTGTGCAAGTTGCTTCACCCACAGGCGCTGCCTTTTGTGTTTGCAGATGGTGCGGAGTGAAACCGGAAAGCACCCGGGTGCGCTCTCCTACCACCTACTGGTGGCGCGCAGGGCCTCAGCACCCCCTATTTTCCTCCACGTTTGTCTGGTCTCCACTTGCAGCCATTAGATTGTGCGGCTGGGCTGCTAGACTGAAGAGCTGTTGTCTATTGGACGTCTCTGCCCCATGTAGATTCTTGTAAACCGCAATGAGTGCACCTTATCCCCTCTGCTGGGCAAAGGAGACAGCCTGAGCGCTGCCTGTCACTCACTAGAAGGCAGCCTCGAATCATCCCGGCTCCCCGATAAATCTTCTCCAATTTTCCAGCTTTCCCTCTCCGGGTAGCATGGACAAACTGGCTTTTCCAGCCGATGGCCCTTACAAGGCGGTGGAAGAGGGGTTTCAGGGACAGGGGGTAACGCCTGGCATTCGGGAAGTGGGCGGGAACAGGCACACGCTCCTGAGACACACACCTTGGGATTTTTGCAAAGCATTTCTAAGTCTCCTCGAGCCCAACTCATTCTAACCCTCGGGGGCGGAGCGGTCCCAGTGGCACCCTGAGGAACCCTGCAGGCGTGTTCAAATGTCTCATGGGCACCCACTGAAAGAGAAGAGGAGGCCTGGTCCACCAGCCAGGCCTGGCAGCTGAAAGCCTGGTCATCCGGCTTGCAACACCCCCCTTCAGACAAGAGATGAAGGCCGCGGCTGCTTATGGTCACTCCAAAGAGGGCAAGCAAGTCCAGTAGTTAGAGCAGGAGCTAGAGTCAGGCCCCCTGGCTCTGTCCCCAGCCCTGCTAGTGACCCACTCACAGGCTCATCTCAGTGTCTGGAGGGAGTAACGGGGGCACTGGCCAGCAGGACCCCCCAGTTGTGACCACTCTAGAAACCTATTCGGGACGAAGAAAATTGAATCCCCTCCCCTCCCCCACCCCAGCTTTTGCTTCCATGAACAACATGGCCCATCTGGCCCTGGCAGGCAGCGCTGCAGAAGCAGCACCTTTCAAGTCCTTCCTCGGGCTGGAGGGCTTGGGGAGGGGGTGACGCAGGAAAGGAATTTTGGACTCTAGACTGGAGCATCCACTCTGGAAACCTGACTGCGGGACCGCTGCTCACCCAGCCACGTGCCGGATGCAACACATCTGGGCCTGGGACCCCCTGGAATAGCTAGGGGCAGGGGCCTGCAGAGTCGTGCCAGTCACTCTTGTTCTCAGGCCCCCACCCAACTTGGCCGTTGGGAGTGCAGGAGCTACAACAGCGCCCTCCGCATACTGCCTCGTGCCAGCCTACCGAGCCCTGTCTGGCCAGCCCACCACCCAGCTCCCAGCCCACATGGTTGGAACTCTGCGGGGAGCAGACAGAGCGTTGGAGCCAGCCAAGTCACCCGTGCCTCAGTTTCCCCATTAGCGTAACAGGGCTATTTTCAGCTGGATGGATGAGATGCTGCATAGAAGGGCCAGGTATGTGGGGCAGCAGTGGCAGCGTCAGCCCAGGATGTTAGACACACAAGGTGGGTGAGGCAATAGAAGCGTTACCTCACCCTCTGTGTCTCTAGCTACGATTGCTATTTATTACACAACCACAGTTAAGCTTCCGCGCAGATGGGACAGTCAACTTCCACCAGAACTGGGTTGGCACAAGCCACGCACAACATCTGACAAACACTTATTTACATCCCCCTCCCTTAACACACGCACCCTCCCCCCCGCGCATGGCACACTCCCTTCTGCTGTGCTTTAGAGCCAGCCTGCTAATGCTGGGGAATCATTCACTCTTCGGGCCGAAGAGGCTTTAATGCTAGTTTACTCTGCATTATAATGAATTAGAATAAAAACGCCCTTTAGTCTGTTTGGCTGCGTTCTGTGCTCTAGCCCTGGTTTTAATAGATTACATAATGAAGTCATTGCCGGGCTATTAGCCCTCCTCAGCCTGGTCAATAATTTACTATAATCGCTCTGGAAAACAGCACTTGGACGGGTTCCTCCTCTTTTTGTTTCCTTAGGAGTCTTGGGGCGGCTGGGCTGGAGCCTGCAATGCAGATACAAGGGTTTAGGAAGGGGTTAATGGGGCAGAGGCTTCCCCCCCATTTGGGGGACCTGCTGAGGGACAGGACAATCATACAGGACTCTCCAGGAGTTACTGTAACTCATACGAAGGAAAGTCTGAGAAGGGCGAGAAACCCTCCTGCTGCAAAGCTAGAGCCCATCTTAAAGGCGTGGGTGAGGATGATTACAGTAGCTTTCTTCCCCCTTCCTCTGAAACAGCTGGCTCTGGACTCGGCCATCTAATCCAGCATCTGGTCTCCACAACAGGCCGGATGCCACCAGGCTGCTCCAGGTTTCAGTGGCATCTGTGACCCGTTGCTGAGAGAAGACGCTGGTGGCCTTCTCCACTTCTCCGCAGGCCTGCATGCCAAGCCTGCTGTCCTGATACGTCAGAGTGGATGTGGGTCTGGCGAGCAAAGCACTCCGGCCATAGAATCATAGGGAGCTGGCAGGATGCAGGCTGTACGCACCCATGTCCCACCGCCAGCAGGGTTCAAGGAGGGCAGTAAATGAAACACCCCCTCTCATTCTGCTGCAGGCAGGTCATAGTCCCTGGAAGAGAATGGGGTTCAGTGTCCTTGCATCTACTCTTCCACCCTACCTGGCTGCACGGCCACTATTAGAGCCATGACCCATGTGCCAGCACAGCAGTGCTCTGGGAAAGCCCCTCCTCCCTTGCTCTGGGACAGGCTCATAGGGATGCACTGGAGGCTTTTGTCCCTGTGGCTCTCTAGCACTCAAAGGGGCTCAGACGTTGCCAGACAGGGACCCGCCCTGCAGGTCCATGCTCTCTTGTTCCTGCCAGCTTCCCCCAGACCCTCCTCAGTTGGCAGCACTAGGCTGGCCGGCCCTCCACTGCCTTCCCTGCTAATTGCGCTGCAGAGCTCCCCCGCCAGCCAGTGGCCTGAATTATCCTTTGTTCTTGGCCTGGGTCGGATGCAGTTTTTGAAACATTATTGGCACCCCGCCCCCTGTCTATCCAACACCCTGCCCTCGTATCTACTAGCTGTCTGTGCCGACATTGATTGATCCTCTTGCAAGAGAGCATCCATGCTAGTCCCACGGCCTTGCCAGAGAAGCCTCTCCAGCACGCTAAGCCACACGCCCGCTGCCTGTCAGCCCACACGCACACAGCCGCCCCACGAGCCCCGTGTCCGCTCAGACAGGCTCACTCCATGCCCCACTTCCAGGCCCCCCAGTCAGAGGCTTAGGGGCCTCCCCAGGCTGGGGGCAGAAGCCCTAAGCTAGGGGACGTTCCACAGACCACGTCTCAGCTGCAGAGCCCACACAACAGACCACGCACGCTCTTCTTGAGAGACAGGCAAGCATCACTGGCCTCCCCCCCCGACGGGAAGCAAGGCAGGAGGAATTCAAGTGGGTTGCCCAGGGCCGAGAAGAGAATCAGCAGCAGAGACGGGGCTAGAACCTTGGTCTCCTGGGCCTGAGCCACAAGCCTCTAGCCCAGTGGTGCAAGATGACGTCCAGGCACCTGGGCACATTGATTCCCCACGGAAAGAGAACCAGAGCCCCGGCTGAGGAGGAGCCAATGCTGGGCTTGGGGCTGCCACCTCTGCCTGCGCTAGTGGCGCCCATGCAGGGAAGTGACTCCCTGTCCTGGCTGCAGCCGTGCCCCGGCTGGGGCCTTGCTGGGACTGGCTGTCTCTGCAGAGCCCAGGGCCCGACGCCATGTGCAAGCCACTCAAGGGGACCCCTGACCTGACAATACAGGCAGAAGCTTCCCCTTCTCCTGAGCGCTCTGGGGCCACCGCGCTGCCTCTGGGCCGCAGCCTGTCGTCCATCCCATCCGCCCCCACGGAGGCACACGCAGCGGCCACTGCAGACCGAGCCGCGCCAGCCCTTGCTTTGGCAGGAGCAAACCTTGCATGTGCAGCGGAGAGAGGCCTCCTTTCAAGCCCAGGAGCAGCCGCCGTGGGCTCCCTGGAGGTTGTCCAAGTGCCAGGCGGATCAGCACGCACACATCTGCCGAGCACGCTGGGCCGTGAACAGGCATTCGTTGTCTCCAGGGAGAAGCAACTCACCCCTGGTCACGCAGCGTCAGCAGCAGAACCAGGCACAGGACTCAAAAGCCCCCACTTCCAGCCCTGGCCCCCAGCGAGCCCTGGAGGAAATGCCCCCCTCGGTCAGCAGTTCTCCCATCATGTGAGCTCACCCTGCCGGCCGCCGTACGGCAGCTGCATGGCATGGAGAGAATCAGCTGGGGCACCCAAACTGGCATCTGGCCATCTCCCCCAGCCCTTGCCCCGGCACCCACCCAAGGCCCTACCTGCTTTAACCCGGATATTGGGGCTCCTGATTTTGCCCGCCGCGTTCTCGGCGGTGCAGAAGTAGTCGTTGTCGTGGATAAAGCTGTTGAAGGCTGACGGCGAGAAGGGGTACAGCTGCAGCGTCCCGTTGGCATGGACGTGCCGGATGTGCGGCACATCGTAGATGTCGTCCCCGGTGGCAAGGTACCAGCGAAGGGCGGCACTGGGGGACCCTGCTGCCGGGCAGGGGATCACCACCCCGACGGTGCTGGAAAAGGTCACCTGCTGAAGAGAGTCATTCACAAAGTAGAGACTGGTCCCGACATCTTCAGTGCGCACTGTGGAGAGACCAGAGCCAAGAGCAGGGCGTTACCGCAAAGGGCAGACTCCTCCGGCCTGCAGAGCAACAGCTTCCCAGCCACGCGCCCTGGGAGCCGTCCGCTGCCGCAGCAAACCGCCCCCAAACCAGCCTGTCAGTGGGCAGAGGCGCACGGGGCTCTCCTCGCGGTGGGAGCAGGGCTGAGGGTATGCCACGGAGCCCTAGCCCAGCCCGGCCATAGGACGGCATTTCCCAAACATCGCGAGGACGCCTCTGGCCAAAGCAAGCGCCATTTCCCAAGAAGCCTTTTGCGTGAGGCTCCCGCAGCTAAGCCACCTGTCCACCCCCCCGCTCCGGGACAGAAGAGGCAGCCGGGGGCTAGGGGCGCCTCCGGAGAGGTCTCTGCAGACAGCAGGCCTGCGGAATTGTGAAGCACGGTGGCGGCTGGACGAGGAGGGGGAAGGCCTTTCGCTCCCAACTCCCCCTTCCTGCGGTTCCACTCCCCGCCCCTCCCGCCAGAGCCTCACCCCTGGAGCCACGGGGAGGGGACGCGTTTGCTATCGAGGTGCCCTGTCACACAGAACCAGTCTGCAGGCAAAAGCTGGGCTCGGTGTCAGAGTCCGAACAGTCCTAGCTGAGAGCACAATCCCTCCTGCTTGCACTAGCCGACAGCGGGGCCAAGCAGCAAACAACAGCTCTGCTGCTGTAGAATGAGTCACAAGGGACCCTCCGTCACCTCAATTTCTCCAGCTTTGGGACGGGGGGAGGAAGGGAGATGAGTCTCAGCTGTATTAATGTTCTTAGCTCAGCGCTGAACTGCCCCTCCAGGGAGAAGGGTTCACCATTGCTCATCTACGAGAAGGTTGGGCAGAGCGACTCCCATCACAAAGCAGCGATGGGGCCCTCAGCACCCCCTCCCCTGAAAGAAAGGATACTTGTGTTTTCATCAGGATGGGGGTTTGGGACCTCGCACCCCGCCCTGGGGGGCGTCACAGCGCCAGCTGGCTCAGGCCTTCCTGAGCCGACAGGGGGAAGACAAATGCTGCAGCGTTACTTTACGCAGACTTCATTGTGCAGGTCTCCCTGTCAATGGCAATCATCAGGGAGCTCCCCTTCTGGGGAATTTGTCAGCGCAACTCCCCAGAGAGCGAAACATCCTGGCACCGGAGTTAGGTGTCCTAGTTTTGGAGAGATGGGGAAACTGAGGCGCTGTGAAATAAATTGCCCATTGAGTCTTGGTAAGTCAGAGGAAGAGAAGAACCCAGGAGTCCTGGCTTGCAGGCTCCTGCTGTAACCTCCAGAACATGCTCACTCACTGAGCTGGGAATACAACCAAGGAGCTCTCTACCTACTGACAATTCCCCCCTCTTAGTTAATCCTTCTCAGCAGCCATTCAACACGCTGTCAGCCAAGACACAGCACTGCCTTCCTCGCGCTACCCTGAGGTCTACTGCCCAAGTCAAGGGTGCTGCAGCCAGCTTTGTGGTTACAAACGTGTCATTGAGGAATCGACTGGGAAGGTCACTGCTAATCAAACAAATTTACTTCCCTCTCCTCCCCACTCATGACCTGCGGAGCTGGTGCACAGACAGAAGTGGACAAAGACATTTTGTTATTTTTTCTTATCGGGCTGACAGATGCTAGATTTGTAACAAATGCAGGTCGGGATCCACTGCTGACCCTCTGATGGCTTTGGAAAAGCGACTTGGGCTTGCAATGGCACAGTGCCACTGCACAACCACAGTGGGACAGCTCATCTCTTCAGAGCCAGGGCCCTCTTTTTCTTCTGTAGCCCTGCTCTCTAGCACAGTGGGCCCCAGCCCATGGCTGGGGCTCCTAGGAGCTACAAACACACACGTCAGTCATGCCGTAAAGCTAGTTTGTTCTCAGGAAGCAGCATTTCTGCTGCTCAGAACATCTCATGTTTCCTGCACACAAGAGCAAAAATGTGTGTTTAGTGTCAGACGAAGGAAAACAAGCAAAGAGAAGTCATCTGTGTGCCGCCCAGACTGCACGTGCCCTAGGACACAATCTGGCATGGAGACTGCTCTACCTTTATCGGTGGAGCACACAGAACGTCCTTCTCGTGGCATAGCTACAGGTGGCACATACGGACCTAGCGCCGGAATATTCTGCCACTCTGGCCCATACCATAGGCCTCTCCCATTTCATCTTCACCCCTGGGATCCCAGAGGTGCCTTTAGCTGTGAGAGAAGAGGTGGACTCTACCCATTCCTTCCCATCCCGCCCCGTTAAACGAAACCCGCCCCTATTTCGCATCTGAGGACAGGCTCCCTGCTCTGCCCCAAGACAGGCAGAATGAGCAGTGCCAAGCGAGTAACCCTGCTTGAAGAGAAGCCCCACTTTGCAGGAGCCATTGCTGACTGTATGATGCAATGATCAAATATCAACCTGCTACGGAACTGGTCTCTCTGCAGACCCCCCCCCCCGGCATGTGGAGATACACAGAGGGCTGGGGTGAGGAGTGGAAAAGTACCTCATAAATAAAAAGAGAAATTCAGATTACCAGGAAAGCTTTTTCAGGTCAAAGGGGGAAATGGATTTTTAATAGAAAATGGAAGTTATGGGATTGATGGTAGTTATGTGACAGACGCATAGAGTTAAATCCATATAATCTCCTTTACCATTTAACATTGAGCACCATCCTAATCCCATGTTTCATAAAACTGTCTCCAAATCACTGAGCGAGATTAAAAATTTAGAAATAACCCTGCAATATTTTTAAACCAGAAATCACTGTTGGCTTCTGCTCACATGCGCTGACCGTAACCTAAATATCGAGGGCATTAATTTATGCAGCCCTCCAGCGCTGGGAGTGGGTGTGGTGAAAAACGGAAGAGTTTCCTACGAGGAGACGGTCTGTCACTGGCAGAGGCAATGCAGCGAGCGCTGGAGACCTGAACACTGCTGGGGGAGAGCTGCAGAGGGGGGTGTACATGTAGCTGGACCGTGCCTCTCTAGCACTGAGGACTATGTGTTTTGTGTTACCACAGTGCAATCTTCTTAAATCACAGTAAATTACAACCTAGGGTATTGAAATATTAATACCTCCCTCTCAGCTGGGAAAAGCGAGTCATTTTGTTATCATCCTCAGTAGTATTTACTAGCCTTGTTTGCTGGACTCTTCAAGGGGCAATAGCTTTAGAAGCAGAGTCACTCTCGGCACTGCAGGGGGGTGTTCGATGCAAAGCCCTCGTGGACTCTAGCGAGGAGCCACGGCAGTGACCATAGAGCCAGCCCAAGCCTATCACTGGGCCGCCTGATGTTCAGGCTGGAGTCCTGCACAAGAAGCGATGGACGCTGACGTTCTCAGCCTGTGCATCCATCCAAACAAATGGGGGGGGGAATGCTTAATTCAGCATGTGTGGGGCGTCCAGGCCCAAGGCATTGACTCCCCACCCCTCAGACCATGGCCCAGGGGCTCAGAGGGGTGGGGTCACTAACACGCCACTCGCCCAGGACCTTCCCGCTCTTCTGCGTACTGCAGCACAGCCCCCTCCAGGCGGACGTGCACACAGCAGCCTGAAGCCGGAGTCCAGGTCACAATGCAAGGGAAAGTCAGCAGAGAGCAACCGCCCCGTGCACCGCAGGCTGCTACGAGGCACCACAGAGACATTAACTGCAGTGGCCAGGTCTCTTCCCTCCCCCTCCCCCGGCCTCACAACATCCCCCATCATGCTGAGGCCAAGTGCACCTGTTCGGATCAGGAGTCCTGCCCCCCCCCCCACTGCACCCACAACCCCGCTCCCCGTGGCACCTCGAAGGGACATGCTGGGCTCGCGCTCAAGTTGGCACCGACACAGGACACCCCACTCCTGGCTCCTCAGCCAGCCGGCGGCGGGAGCTGTTAGTTCGATGCCTTTGCTGCAGGTGCCACTTGCACACCCCCAACCAAGCAGAGCACGCATGCCAAGTGCTGATGAAATGAGCACACCCCAGCGCTCTCCAAGGGCCTGCATGTTACCCAGTGCCCTGCAAGACCAACCCAGCCAAAGCAGGGACGTCATAGTGGAGTCGATTAACCATCAGCCAAAACTTATCGGTTAATGCTACAGACTGCACGCATTTCCCCCCGCTCGCCCTTGCCAGGAAGTTATTTAGCAGGCTGGCCAGCAGCCTGGCTAGGTCCTGGCTTGGGCCACAACCTACTCTGCTGCGGCTCTGCATTTAAAGTGTATTAGGAGCCAGGCAGCCCGGCTCGGTTCTGGCTCGCACCGGGTCTGGGAGCTCAGCCTCCCTAGGAAGGGGCTGCTGCCTCTGTATCAGCACAGGGCGACAGCCAGCCAGCCAGTCCGCGAAGGGACCGAGGTTCTAAACTGGCTCCCTTATGGACCAGCTCTCGCCTGGCACCCCATGCTGCTGTATCAGAGGCAGCAGTGTGGAAAGGCAGGAGGCTCCTTGGAAGTGGGGCAGAGCGCACTGGGTACCCCCCCCCATCCCGACCAACTATAGACTAGTCTAGTAACTGATGAGAATTCACGAGGTTAATCGACTATTCAATTAACCGATATTTAACATCCCAAACCCAAAAAGGAGGTAGAAATGCAACTCTCCCCTCCTCCCTCGGCACGGGGATATTTACAAGGGGGACAAGCAGAACAAGACAAGAGAATATGCTGAGAGCCAGAGCAGGGCTGGCAGGAACCAGCCTCTCCGCCCTGCAGAGCTGATTCCAAGTTCTGCCTACGTCACACACAGCAGCGCCGGCAAGTTTCACCCGAGTCTTCACTGGACACATGGGGACATGGCTGAGCCAACACACCTTTGGGCCACGGCACGTGTCCACCCAAGGGAGGCACGGGACTGAACTAAGCCAAGGTGTTCTAGGCGAGGGCTCAGCACGTCAGAAGAGTGTGCACAGCAGCTGCCAGCCTGTCCTGAGCCAGCAGGCCAGGACTTCCCTTAGCCAAGCCAGCACGCTTCTCCAAGCAGAGAGGACAGCTTCCCTCACACCCCACGAGGGGCAAGACTGACCAGAAAGCCAATCAACAGAAGAAAGAGATAGAGGGAAGTATTAAAATCCACCCAGTTGTGTCCTTTCCCCCAGTTCACTGGGATGAACATTGGCTCTCCTTGGTTCCCACAGAGCTGAAATTAAACAGGCCTTTCAAAATGTAACTCCTGGCCTGGTCAGCAGACGTTAGCCAAGGCTAAGGAGCTGGGTTTCTAGATATTTAATACAGCTTAGTCAGCAAGGGGTAATGCTATAGGGGGATTGAGGGCATTATTTTTAACTTCTTAAGAATCTGGGGGGGGGGGGAGAGAATAGTGATAGAGATGTAGCCGTGTTAGTCTGGTCTGGCTGAAACAAAAGACAGGACTATGCAGCACTTTAAAGACTAACAAGGTGGTTTATTAGGTGATGAGCTTTCGTGGGCCAGACCCACTTCCTCAGATCAAATTGTGGAAGAAAATTGGCACGACCATATATACCAAATTGGTCGTGCCAATTTTCTTCCACAATTTGATCTGAGGAAGTGGGTCTGGCCCACGAAAGCTCATCACCTAATAAACCACCTTGTTAATCTTTAAAGTGCTGCATAGTCCTGTCTTTTGTTTGGGGTGGGGGAAGGAATCTTTTAAAAATAGCTACTTAGAATTTTTATTTCAAAGGTACATAACGTTTTAGGCTTTAACTAACCACCAGGTAAACTCACTGGCAGAATACTTCCGACTCTATGGAAAGAACTGAATACTTTTGTGCTTCATTCTCTCCTCGGAAGTTGCACATAACAACCTGCCTATTTGGGAGTCTGCTAATGCCACATCATCCAACAGACAGCTCAAAACTCACACGCTTCGAAGTCAGGTGAATTCTTTCCACCAAGACACCTCCAATCTCATTGCCACGCTGAGCTCAGCAGCTAGTCCAAACAAGGCAGGCACAGCTCAGTGCTACATGGGCAGCATAGAGGGTACTACACTGGATACAAATGGCATCTTGTGGGTGCCCAGAACATGGCCAGCAGATTCCTCCATTCACAACCCACTGCCAACCTCTGTGAGCTGGGCGTGGACAAAGGCTCCTAGCAGGGGCAAGCAGACAAGCAGCGATTATTCTTCCCTTCTGAAGAAGACAAGTCCCAGAAAACGTTAGGGCTGGGTGTACTGACTGTGCACTGACGGCACACCCAGCTCTCTATCTGAGTGAGGCATAGATGCTGGTCTCTCAACAGGATGGCATCGTGGCGCACAACAGCGACACTGGGCACTACCAGGGCTTCAGCACTGCAAGGTCTGCCTGTCTGGATTCAATGGATTCCACGTTTTATTTCCAAGATAAATGAGCATCGGACCACGCGGGGGGATGGAGGGGGAGAGATTTAAAAAATGCAAGCTACATACTTCGCCGCTTCTAGAATTTGAACAGAGCATACACTAAATGCCAGCATCACAAATCATCAAGCAGAGATCTCCGACAAAAATCACACCAGGAGATTATCCCCCCCCTCCCCAGTTCAAGATTTTGTGGTGTGTGCACCCGTCTGGATCATATTGCTTCCTATTTACACCCCCGCCTCTTCCTTGTCATGGATTAGCTTTAACTTGTATAATCAACTACCAAGCCCTCTGTGGTTACATTCCCCATTTTGTAACTACCTATTTTTATTTTAAGAAAGAAAAAAAAAAAAGCAGCTACAGTCTATTGAGGGATTTCTAAACTTTAGTGGTCCCTGGGATCAAATGTGTATTTGCTTTTAGTTTAATTGAGCTCTTGTTCTCCAGCTGAGATGTATTAAATGGTTGTGCTTTGATACCTGGAAGTATTAAGTATCTGAAAGGTTTATCATGCATTAAGCAATTCAATTTTTTTATCCTATTATAATGAAACTTCCATTGTATTACTGTCCTCTCTCTGGAATTGTTCCGCTTTAACACTTTCAGCACAGAGACTCTTAAAAATAAAATCTCTTGAACTGAAAAGAGGGGGGGAAATAATGAGGCCATAAGGTGTAGAGCTAATGGAGGCTTTTAATTTGCTCTTCTGAGAAGAAGATAGCTCTGAAACAGACTCTTTCCTGAGAGGCTGGGGCTGAAAATGTGCACAAATGATAAATCCAACTCAACCCCTTATTATTTTCCATGTTGGGGGGAAAGAGTTTTACTGCCTTGGATGGTTATTTGTTTGGGTTTTCCCTTTTTGCACAGTAAACATGCAAATATAGGCAAAGCAGATGCTACCACGTTCAATACAGCAGCTCCCAAACGCATGTCTAACAATAGCAATTTTGGCTAAAGCTCCCGAACAGATTTATTCCAGCTTTAATAAAACAGTTATTTCATATGTAATAATTGATTAAATAATTGACTATCATAACAACAGGATACACTGTTAAATCTCAGTAACTATTTTAAATTCCCATTAAAATAAAAGGGTATTTGGCATCCTTAAAAAGACTGCTGTCTATTAGTTTGTTTCCTTCACTACCTATTTCCTAGGACCACATCTTGCTATTTTCATATGACAAAAGCGATTAGTAAAGAAAATGTTTTAGAAGCTGAAAGGAGTTCATTTCCCAGAACACGGGCAATTCCGTTATTACACTGGTGGCCTGATAATAAATAAGAGTAATTCCTTAGGAAGAACAAACAAGGAACAACCCTGCGGAATCAGAGCAGGGTAGCTCTGCTAGCCCACATCGGATATGGTAACGAATGGATTGCAATTTAACTAGCAATGTTACACGCAGACATCTTCCCTTTTCCATGCCATCTAGTTGGAGAGCTCAATTTAGCGCATGACGCATCCAGATCTGAATGATGCCAACGACCCCAGTTCCCAATGACTCTGGAAGTGCGGGCTCTGCTTGTCACGCATGGTTTACCCCCACGGGCTGGCTGGGTGTCATTCAGGGTTCCCCGGGGAGGCGCGGTGAGCGGGGCTGGAGGATCGCTGGCGAGGGGCAGGGGCAGCGGGGCCGGCAGAACAAAGCGGGTAGAAAAGTGCCGCTCCCGGCTGCAGCCTTTGGCCGGGGCAGAACGCGCCGCACTCTCCGGGCAAGGAGGCGCGTGTGCGGGGGACGTGGCTGGACAGTCCGGGGCCCCCGGCCAGCGGCGGCGGGAGAGAGTCGAGCGGCCGCAGAGTGAACCGCGCTGGCTGGCGGCTCCGAGCCGCGCCGGGCTGCTGCCCCGCTCAACAGCCGCCGCGAGCGAACTCCGCAAGTTGGGGCTCTGCTGGGTGCTTGCGACGGGAGGCGCGGGTCCGGATCGGAAGCCCAGCCCCGTGTGAACGGAGCCCAGCGCTGGGGCAGCCACGCCGGGCGCTGCAGGAGGGAGGCTTCGGGCTTCAGCCAGAACCGTCCAAAGAGCCCCCCCGCCCCCGAGCCCTCTGCCGCGGGGAGCGGGCAGTGGCCGGGGCCCAGGGGCGCAAGGAACAGACAACTTGCGGGCTTCGCGCCCCGGCAACCGGGCGCCTGCGGGAGGGGGGCTATTCTTTACTGAAGCAGCAGCCCCTCCCCCGCAGGAAGCCCCTTCCCGGGCTCAGCCCGGGTGTTTCCAAACGCAGCGCAGCTCGCGTGCCCCGTTCCCCGCCGCACGGAGCCGCCCCCACCCCGGGACCAGGTGCGCGCGGCCGGCGCTGCACGTCTGGGCTTGCCCGGCCCCTGGACCTTGATTAGCCCCATGGCAACCTCAGCCCACAGGCCCCCCCCGGGGGTACTTCAGCTCCGAGCCGCGTCCTCTCCGCCCCCCCCGCCGCTCGCTGCAATTACACCGCCACAGTCCTGATTGATTATTGAATTAACAGTCCCGGTGGCAGCAGCAGGGCTGGGAGCTGCCCCATTCCGGGGCGGGCGGGGGCAGAGCTGACCCTGGGTGGGAAGCTGCACGACCCCCCACTACCCTCTCTGAGCCCCCCCATCAGGGGCCCCCACCATCCCTGGGCCTCGACAGAGTGAACAGCAGCGGGCAGAATTGGGGAGGAGGGGGTTAGAGCCAGACTTTCCGAGAGCCCAAACTCCGAGGCCCCTGGGGCGCACCCAGCGCCCCTCCTCCCCAGCCCCTATAACAGCACCCCCCCGTCCGCCAGCGGGCACCCCCAGCCCTGCCCCGCGCACCCGCCGGCCGGCCGGGCTGGGGGAGCCAGCGAGCGGGGGGCGCTGTCCACGCAGCCCTTCCCTGCCCCAAGGCCAGAGGGGCGCCCTGGAACACTAGCCACAGCCCGGGCAGCGCTCGGAGCACGGGGCTGGGCGCACGCCGCGCACCCCGGCGGAGCCAGATCCCGCCAGCCACAGAGCCGTGCCCCCACGCCGGCCCGCGCAGCGCCCTACCTTTGTGCCACGAGTACAGCAGGAGGAAAGTTACCAGCCACATGCCATCCAGAGCCCCGTCCCCTGGGGTGCCGTGCAACGCCGCGCCCCGCGCCCGGCCGCTCCCAGGACCAGCCAGGTTCGGATGCTCGCAGCTGAGCTCTCCGCAGCTCCTCCTTCCCCCTTCGCCCGGCTCGTGTCAGCCGGAGGGTGGGCCGGGCTGCCTGTGTACTCCCCGCCCACACTCCGCACGCGCTGGGGGAGCAGCCTGGCCAGTTGCAGCTGCCAATCGGTGCCGTGGGGGGCGAGATTATCGGTGTTATCTGAACGGGGGGGGGCATTTGCCAGATTCAGCCTCTCTGCGCCAGAGGACGCTGGTCGTCTGTGCATGCACAACAGGGCTCCGGTAAAGGAAAAGCCGCCCAGCTCTCTGGCTCTAATGACCCAGAGCAGCCTTTCACCAGTGCACAGGGAGACACCTGCTTGCACTAGTGCGCAGGGCCAGCTTGCACATGGGCAGGGGCTGGTAACTGCAAAGAGACTGGGCACCCACCTTCATCCTGTCCTGTCCAAGAGCTGGGAGCACCAGGCGGGTCACTCCAACCTGCACAGTTCAGGAGGTGGCTCAGAAGAGCTTCCACCCTGCCTGGGCCTGTGAAGTTCTACACATGCTGAGCAAGCTGCAAAATCGCCCATCCACAAGGGCCCAGTGAGGGGGAGGATAGGGCTTGTGGGGATGCTGGTTGAGCCCCCTGAGGGTCGCTGGAGCCCTGCAGGTAAGTAGAGCCACTCAGAGCCTAGTTCTAATTCTCTCCAAAGTGCACAGAGGCAAAATAAAAACAACCAATAGGCCTGCAAGCACCTAGGAGATGAACATGCAGATGTACCATGAGCTTCTCTGGGCACAGCCACTTCCTCAGGTGAGGGGAGTTTAAGGGATCCAGTTTTCAAATCAAATTATTTTTCAAATAAATAAGTTTTGCTTGTTGATTCTCGGTGAATGCTGCACTCACACTGGTAGTTGCCCTTCACAGCCCATTCTTTTCACCACCTCTTTCATGCCACAAATTTTGTCTCTGCTACACAGCATGGCCCCTTGGACTTTTGTGCAGCATGGGCGGGGGAGGAGAGGGCAGAATTCAGCTCCCCCCCATATAAAAAGGCACTGGCCCTTACTGTTCACTTGTAAGGAAAAATCTCCTTTAACTTGTTAGTGGTACAGGGCCTAGGACAATCAATTAAGCAGATCCTATTCCAACCAACAGATGGCCAAATTCAACCCTACTGTGCAAGTGGCCTATTTACAGTACTGCTGAACTAGTCTGAGAAGGCAAGAGCTGGTTGGATTCCCCCTCCCCCCCAATGGTTTTTCAGTCAAAACAACAGTTTTCACAAGGAAATGGTTAACCCCTCCCCCAAAAACGGAGGTAAAAGTTGTCAGGCTTTGGTCTTCAAAGACAAGATTTGAGGCTTTTCATAGCAGACCTGGCGTTTTTCATGGGGAATATATAAAACACACAGTCCTAGAGCCTCAGGAACATGATCTGGCCTGTGCAGCCCAGCTCTAGTTCATATGAATTCTGACTGTTTCGAGAGCTCTTAGTACAAGCTGTAGAGCCATTAGCAAGGCAACCCCACCTGTGCCCCCCCAAGGCAGGTAGGCATTAGCCTCACTGTACAGAGGGGAAGGCAGCCACATGACATGAGAGTGACGCAGTGGGGGGCTGTCTGCTCTGTAACCCGGGTTCCCCTGCGCTGGGCTGTGTGATTCCCACTGACTCACCCACATGTGCACTGGCCCAGACACCGAGGCCCAGCCTGAGCAGATAACAAGGCTCTTCCCTGGGGAGAGACAAAGGGAGGGAGGCGGAGATGGCCACCTGGCTGGGGGGCAGGGCCTGGGAGCTGGGCAGTCTTGGCTGGGGAAACATGAAGAGAAGAGACTAAGCTGAGTACTGAGGGTTCAGGGGCCTGTGGACCCCACCCCAAGGGGTCTAGGGCTGCCAGCCCCTGACTTCTTATGTCCACATCATGCCTATGCTGTGCTGTATCCTGGAGGAGCAATAAACCCTCTGGCTGTGTCTAGACTGGCCCGTTTTTCCGGAAAATCAGCCGCTTTTCCGGAAAAACTTGCCAGCTGTCTACACTGGCCGCTTGAATTTCCGCAAGAACACTGACGATCTCATGTATGATCGTCAGTGTTCTTGCGCAAATACTATGCTGCTCCCGTTCGGGCAAAAGCCCTCTTGCGCAAATGCTTTTGCGCAAGAGGGCCAGTGTAGACAACACAGAATTGTTTTGCACAAAAAAGCCCCAATGGCTAAAATGGCGATTGGGGCTTTCTTGCGCAAAAGCGCGTCTAGATTGGCCAGGGACGCTTTTCCACAAAAAGTGCTTTTGCAGAAAAGCGTCCGTGCCAATCTAGACGCTCTTTTCCACAAATGCTTTTAACGGAAAACTTTTCCGTTAAAAGCATTTGCGGAAAATCATGCCAATCTAGACGCAGCCTCTCTCTTGTACTGGCTGGCAGAGTCTCATCTTGCTGCAGACGGGGTGCAGGATCGGGGTACCCAACATGCCCCCGCAGTGAGGCCACACAATACGTCAGCAGAAGCAGGACTCTCGGATTCCTCGCCCTCTATTCCCCGGGGGGCGGCTACCTTTAGGCTTTTCCATCACAGCCTCTGGCCCAACTGTGACGGCGAGTCAGGGTTCCTCCGATCCTGCAGCCCCGTAGCACCAAGAACAGACTCGGCCAGCCAGTGGCATAGGGAGGGTTTATTGCTTCTCCAGGATACAGCACAGCCTAGACATGATGTGGCTACAGGAGTCAGGGCCAGGATGCCTCAGACCCCTTGAGATGGGGTGCCTGGGCCCCTAGATTCCCAGCCCCCTCCTTAGTCTGTTTCCTTCATGGTTCCAGCCCAAGACTGCCCCTTCCCCCGAACCTCACTTCCTTAGTTCCCTCACCGTCCTCAACCGGTCAGACCGGTTGGGTCTTTGTCCTAGGCAGCCCCCCTGCTGGGCCGTGCTCTGGACGCCAGCCAGTAGGGGTCCCCCACAGCCCAGACACAGCCACCAGTGAATGCCCAGAGTGTGCTGCCCCCTTTTCACCTGCCATTGAGACACTGCTCCCTCCCCCTCCAGGAGTATCCATCCACCCTCCCAAAAAACCTGCCCCCCCAGCACTGTGAGAACAGCTGTTTGCACCTCTGTGGCAGCCCCCAAAGCACACAGCAGACATGGGCTCACACTGAATTCACCCCTCTCCCACAGGGACCAGAGGCCAAGCAAAAAGCTTCTCCCAGCTGCCCCGCTGTTCCCCCGGAGCCTTCCAGGCCTTCTACAGCAGCAAGCCTCCCCCTGGCCTGTGGCTTCCACTGGGCCCTCAACCAGGCCAGGTGTTCCAAGCTGTCACCTGATCCCAGCAGCCCCACCCCCTTTGGCTGGAACAGGTGGGGCTGACTGAAGAGGGCTGGCTAGCCACAGACCTCCTGGCCCTTAAAGGGGCAGGCCAGTTTGTTCCACACCTGGAACAACCCTTTCCCGCCTTTGCACAGCCTTGTGAGAGCTGTCCCCAAGGGGGCTCTGGGAGTGCAGCGTGCCCTCCGCGCACTGCCAGGGGTGTCCAGGCACAGAGTGGCAGCTGCCCAAGGTCGCACAGCAAGCCTATGGCAGCCCCAGGACCAGGACTCAGGAGTCCATCCTCCGACAAGAAGAGAAATCAGTCTGGGCAAATGGGGGACAGGGTCCGTGGGACACAGGGTGGCATCAATGCATGTAAATGCAGAGTGCTCCGCTTAGGGAGGAGCAATCCGTGTCACACACAAGGCGGGCTGTGGCTGCCTAGGAAGGAGTCCTGCGGCAAGGGATCCAGGGGCTAGAGCGGACCACAAGCGAGATGTGAGCCGACAGTGTGATGTGATGGCACGAAAAGCACAGAGCATTCTGGGAGTGCGGTGGGCCAGACACGAGGAGTCCTTCTTCCGCTCTGCGCTGATCAGCCTCTGCTGGAGACCAGTGTCCAGTTCTGGGCACCCCATTCCAGGACAGATGGGGAGAGGGTCCAGGAACAGGAGCGGCGGAAGGCCTAGAGAACAGGCGCCATGCGGGAAGACTGAGAAAACCGGGCGTGTTCAGTCTGGACAAGAGCAGACGCAGGAAGGACAGAGTAGCAGCTGTCAAGTCCATGGAAGAGTGTTATGGGGGGTGGGGGCAGGGAGAGAAGTGTTCCCCTTCACGTCCGAGGCCAGGGCTTAAATATAAGTTGTACCCCTGGTCCGGCTCCCGACGGGTCCTGAACCAGGGAATCTGCCAGATCAAGGGAGGTCGATGCCAGCCTCTCTGCTGCCAGCGGTGGGGCTGGTGCTGACTGAGCAGGGATGAGGGGAGGCTCAAGGCAGGGACACGGAGTCCCAGGAGCACAGTCCTGCAGAGTGCACGGAGCCCTGTGGCAGCCAAGCGGCACTCGTGGGCCCCCGGCTGCCATGGGGCTCGGTGCACTTCTGCAGGACTGTGCTCCTGGGACTCCGTATCCCTGCCTCTTCCCCTGAGCCTCCCCTCCCACCCGCGCTGTGCTCATGGCCCCAGCCCCACGCCTCTTCCCCAAGTGTCCCCCATCCCCACGCCCCCCTCTCTCTCCCACAGTGTACTTGGGGCCCACTGGATGCTCTGGGGGGGCACAGGAGGAGTTGCATTTCCTGGGCAGTGCTCCAGCCTGGGACCACCTACGGCCACGCCGGACCCCAGATGGTGCTGGACTACTGAAGTCCGGACCAGGGAGGCCAAACCTGCAGCAGCAAGGGAGGTTTAGATTGGCCATTGGGAAAAATTTCCTGCCAGGGTAGTTAAGAGTAGTTGGAATCAACCGCCCCAGAGGGTGTGGAATCTCCGGCACTGGAGGCTTTTAAGAGCAAGTTAGACAAACCTCTGGCAGGGATGCTCTAGCTAATATTAGTCCGTCCTGAGTGCAGGGGACTGGCCTAGAAGACCTGTCTCGAGGTCCCTTCCAGCCCTACAGCCGTCTGAGTCTATGATCCCTCCTGTTCCTTCCCTTCCCCTCCCTCCATCACTGCATGTCAGTGTCTCCCCTTCTGCCCAGTGCTCTCTAAAACAGCCAGTCTCAGGGTTGGTCTACACTGCCGTTAGCAGCCAGGGTGGGTGGGCCAGCAAATCTGAATTACTAACCATCGGGCAGGGCACTTCTGGGGAGCCCACACCCCAGGGGGCAAGCCCCTTTTGGACATGGCTCTGCCCCTTGTGCGTCAGCTCCATCACAGGGCACCTGGAATTGGTAAGAACAACCCCAGGCACCTCTAGCTCTCCACACACCTGTGCTCTTCTTCCCAGGGTCTCCAAGCACTCAACACACCTTGGGCCTTATTCTGCTCTCACTAGCGTAAATCGTGCAGCCAGGGGACTCACCCCTGCTGTACGACAGTGTCGCTGAGATCTGACTAGGGCCCCTTCTCCAGACAACACTCAACACCCACAGGCAGCAATTGTAAGTGATAGATGGGGGTTCACCTCCTCCACCACTGAAATGCAGCCACCTCTGGAGTGCAACACAGCAGCTGTTCATATATCTCAATGGCTTAGGTCAGCAAGTGAAAAATAACCTCTCCAACTGGACCTCCAGGGTGGGATGGCTGTAGCTCCGGGGGCCTGGAAATAGCCAATAAATGCCCAAGGAACTAATTTAGGGAGGCAGCGTGCGGTTCCCTGCATTGGAGTTTGGCCAGGGTAGCGATCTCCACTGCAGCAGAGAACTCCCTGAGCTCAGTGCATTAGGGTCATTCGGCAGCCCCCAGTGAGAGCGAGGGCACGGCACACACGGCAAAGACCAAGCCGAGTCCCAGGTGGCAGGGCCTCAGGCTGTGACGCGAGACAACGGGGGTACAGCAGGCAGGTGGGGGAAGCACAGACCCCTAGGGAAGAGCGCTCCAGGCCCCGCTCCCCAGGCGGAAGCAGCCTCGGGTCCAGAGTTAGCACTGGTCCCAGAGAAGCACCCCTTCGGCGGGCTCTCCGCCTAGCCTGAGCCAGCAGAAGTGGACTGGAAGTCTGGCAAGAGCAGGCTCACTGGCCAGCTGAATGGCCCCGCTCCTGCAAGGCCAGCAGCCAGCCTGTCTCTGCGCTCCCAGCCCTGCCGAGGGGAGGAAGCGCATCCCAGACCGTCAGAGCTTCTTCGGTAACTAGGCGAAAGCCCAGCAGGGAGGAACACTGTCTCAGGGAGGCAGCCTTACCTAGTGGTCGTGGGGCAGGCCACCTGGTTCTAGCTGCTGCTCTGCCACTGGCTTGCTGGGAACATCTGCACCTCAGTCTCCCTACTGTGCAATTTGGGCAACACCCCTGATCCAAGCCCTGGAGCAGTCAATGGGGGTTTTGCCATTGGTTTAAATGAGACCAGGATTTCACCCTCTGAAAACTAGGTATTACCCCTCCCCCTGGCTGCTCCCCCATCCTGCTGGTGAACCAGGCCGTTTCCTCCCCAAAGCCCTTCACGGAGGGGAGGGGGGCCACCTGCCCTCACTCCCTCCTGGCAGCGGGTGCAAGAGGGCAGCCAAGGGACACCCGAGGGCAGGAATCTGCTGGCCGTCCAATCTGCAACAGTAGCTCCCTCTCCGGCGCCGGAGCTGCTGTGGCACTCCCCCGCAGAGGCCGGAGACCAGGGCGCGTGGGCCGGGAGGTGCAGAAGGCAGCGCTGGCGGCACCGCCCGGCTGGGGCCTTGGAGATATCCACTGGCAGCACCCGGGAGGGAGCACACGCGGCTCCATGTTGCACTTTTAGCTTCCCTCGCTGTTCAGCATCGTTGATAAGTTCCCTGGTTACTCCCCCCAAGTGCCAGGGCTGGTCCCTTTCACTGCAGGCATGCTGGCCCTTCCACGGGCGGCTTGGAGGGACTGTTTAGCGCCCATCTCCCTGCGCTCCGACACTCGCTACGCTGCTGGCCCTCTGGAGTCTGCTACAACTCGGAGCTGGCCCTGCCACGCCCTGCAGGAGCTCACACCTCACACCCCGGTACCAAGGGGCTTGGCTAGGGGAGCTCGCCCCTCAGGAGACTCAGGGGAAGCGTTTTGAAGGGTCCTTTCCGCAGGCGTTCAAACCGGACAGCTGATACCAGGCTACGGGCCAGCCAGTTAGGCGCCCAGGACAACCCCCTGTGGGCACCCACAGCTGGGTGCGCCTAGAGGTGCAAGCCAGCCAAGGCACGAGTTGGTCAGGTCTCAGCCACACCTTTGGCAGGGCACGCGAGGCTCTGCGGGGTGTGAGAGTGGAAAGCGCGGCCCGGCCCTGCTCTAGCAAACAGGCCGCTCACCAGGAGCGGATTCGGCAGAGGTTGGGGCTGGGTTCTGCAAGTCCCACTGCGGTGACATTGGGTGAGGGGCAGGAATTGCGGCATAAACTCCTCAGCATTGCTCATTTGGGATCCAGATTATTTCCATCCCTCTGGGCCCCAAGGCCCTTTCCCTCGGTAGCTCAGTGGCCTGGCGAAAGGCTCGGGCACTTGTGGCCTTGCAGTGGCTGAAAGCGGCTGCAGTCTGATAGACGCTGTATGGCCCATTGGCAGGGGTCTTCAGTCCGGCCGCTGCCCCGTGCCCAGTGCCACAGCGGCGCCCTGTGAAGCCGCTGCAGGCTGAGGGCAGGCTGGTGGGACTGCTGCCCGGGCTGCAGCTGTTCTGCAGATAAGTACAGCCTCTCCATTTCCCTTCCCCCACCAGCCTCGCCCCCCCGGCAACATCTGAGGGCAAGGAGAGCCAGGCAGCGTCTGCAAAAGGTCTGCCAGCCGCCATTCGGCTGCTCATGCCAGGCACATGGTGGCACTGGGGGGGGCATGGCTCTGGGGGGGAAGAGAGGTGCCCCTCCCAAGCTGCAAGCCTGAGGCAGGCATAGGATTTTCAGGACTTGCACTCGGCTCTGAATGGTCTTACAGGTTGCAGCTACATTCCCACAGCCCCCACCAAGCCCCCGATCCCAATTCCCCCAGTTGCTGGGCCCAGCCCAGCCTGTGACGACGACTCCTTTGCAGCAGCCCTACTGGCACCCTGCTTGACGTGCTGCTGAGCCTGGGATGTCTGGTGCAGGGCACATGGAGAGAGGCTGGAGGCTCTGAGAGATGAGCCCAGCCACCCACCTGCTGGGGGACCTCGGGACACTGCCGTCCTGTGTCTCCCTTCCCCCCGCACCGTGGGGTGAGGAGTCCTCGCCAGCACCGGCCAGTCTGCCGCAGCCAGAACAACTCCACAAGGCAGGAGGTGCTAGAGCCCTGCCCTGTCCCCCCCCCATGCTTGCAATAAAATGGCCATGCTACAGGTGCAGCTACCTGCCAGCCTCCACCAGATTTAAAGGGCCAGCTCCTAGTTAAGGGTGCTGAGAGAAAAGCTTCAAGCATTGGGCACTAAGCTCCTAAGGGTCTGTGGAGATCTGGGCCTCGGTCACCCTGCCATAAAACAGCGTGGCCGGGCAGGCACTTGAACGGGGTCAGAGACGTGCCTTTGACTCAGGTTCAGTGTGGCGCAGGGCGGGTGCATTAGAACTGGATCCCAAACGAGCATCACTCCTGCCCTGCGCCGCCCCAGAGGTGGCTGCATTTCAGTAGCAAGTGAGACGAGCCGCCCTGTTGCGTGCCAAGTGCTTTGCTGGGTCCCCTTGGGATACAGTGGGAGACCAGACTTGGACACTCGGCTCATGGTGCAAAGGGACCAGGATCGCTAGATAAACCCACCCACTGGTGCACTGTGTGGTGCACACGGGCAGCTCAGAGAGGGGCCGCGCACGGGTACTGGTGCGTGGGAAAGGACAGGTGCGGCTCAGCCCAGAGAAACCTTTCCAGGAAATCAGCCTGTTCTGTGCCTCCCCCTAGTGTTGAGCGTCACAGCAGAGAGAAGAGCCTGGATCAGACCAGGCAGGCTGGCTGTAGCGGGGCGGCCCCAGAAGATTAGCACCAGGAGCCCAGGGAGGCCATGCCTTGCGTCTAACAGCTATGACCTCACCCCCTGGCCCGTCTGCCCTACAGCAAAGGACGGGGAGTCTGAAAGCTTCTGTCACTCGTGACTCAGGACCAGTCTGTGGGGGCCCCCAAATCTTCCCTACAAAGGAGCAACGGGCTCGCATTTGGGGGGCCATGGCCCTTAGGCAATACCTAGGCCGCTCCTGGAGTATCTTGTTCCCGTGACAGGCGGGTGGCCAGGGCCCGGTGCTGCACTTGGCTCACTGGATATATGGGTTTAAGTTCGTCTGTCCCACGGACTCTCCACTTTGCAGCAGGCAAAGGACGCCTGACCCACCCAGCTGTGCTGGAGACGGGGCTTGGCCACCGGTACTCACCGTACAGCTGCGTTTTCCTACTGCCCTGATCCCAAACGCTTTGCACGGACAGGTGAGAGAAGGTGCCGCGTAGACAAGGGAGAAGAATCTATCGGGCTTGGAGCTTAGAGCCAGAGACTGGGGCCGACTGCCCAAGAGCCCAGCACCGCGCCAGCTGAGAGCTTCTGAGAAGGGGCCAGGTGTCTGGGCGCCGAACCGGGGGTGAAGGGTGGGATTCTCTGAAGGGCCTGTGTGAGTTAGGGGCATGACCCCCAGGGACTTTCAATGAGGCCTGTGCCCCTGCGTCCCGTGGGCGCCCTGAGCGTGTTGGAACCTGGGGGTCCAGGCGCTGGCCCCAGGCAGGAGGAGACCAGCTCTGACAGCAGCTGGCGGGTGTGGCGCTGCAGCCGGAAGTGCACGAGGCAACGAGAGGTTGCTCGGTCCCACTGCAGTTCTACCAGGGCCACTTTCCAGGAGAGAGGCTGGAGCAAGCGGATCCCGCGTTAGCCCACGAGCTTGCAGGCCCCAGGGCCGCGTCCACAGCTCAGGCTGCCTGGCTGAGACTGGAGACGGGAGCTCCCCATGTCCCCAGTGCTGGATACACGCGGCGCATGCTCCACCCGGCTCGCTGAGCCACGGCCCTGGGCCTGCTCTGTGGCTTGTGGGAACTCGGCCCTTGTAGGCCCAGGCCTTTATGAGCGAGAGCAAAGGCCGGGGGCAGCACAGGCCTCCAGCCAGGCACAGTCAGGCAGGCGCTGCACTGCAAAGTCTTGGCACAACAGGGAAGGCACCGCCGGAGGGGCGCTGGGGGATTGGGTGATGAGCGCGTGGGGCAATGTGAGGTGGAACTCAGGGCCGTGGGGCAGTTCATGCCCCTGCTGTGCTGCTTGTCTGGCAGCCCCGTCGTTACTGGTGCGTGGGGGGCCATTCGGTGCCCCAGGCAGAGGGAGACCAAAGCTCGGACCTGGCTCCTCACCAGCATGGCTGCCCCTTATCTGCACTGGCTGGTGTGTCTCTTGGGCTGCATTCAGCACCACTCACTGCTCTGCTGGGTGTGGCGGCGCATCGGGGTCCCCCGACTCCTGCACCCCCGTAGTGGCACGGACAGACTCCACCAGCCAGTAGAACAGAGGGAGTTTATTGCTTCTCCAGGATACAGCACAGCACAGATGTCATCTGGTTACAGGAACCGGGCCTAGGATGCCTCAGCCCCCCTTGAGATGGGGGAGACTGGGCTCCTAAATCCCAGCCCCTTCCTTGGCTGCTTCCTCCATGATACCAGACAGAAACCTAACTCACTAACTTCCAGCCCTGCCCCCAGCCAGGGCTCCACTCCCCTCCTTCCCATTGTTCCGCTCCCTGGGAGGTAACTGGTCCGACAGGTTCGGAGCCCCCCTTTCATAATGACTCATCCCCTGCCCTGCTGGGCCGTGCTGCAGACAGCAGCCAGCGGAGGTCACCCACAGCCCACTGCCCAGCATAGCAACCAACAAGGTACCCCCACTACGTCACAGTTCTCCCCCCTCTGAGAGCGAACTGAGCATGGTCACTCCACTCGTGACCTAGGGAAGTTCGGGTCCTCTGTGTGGGATCCCGCCCTGGGGACATGGGTGCTCCCCTTGACTCGGGCCGGCCGCAGCGAGGTCCCACATGAATTGGTTTCCCTCTGTACACTCGCTGCACCGCTCCGGGGGGATTGGCACAGGCCTGTCCTCTGTGGTCGCACCCACCCTCCCACTGGCCTTGATCTCTGGCCAGGGTCTCTCGGGCCGGGGCCATGAGCTCAGCGAGCCTTCCCTGGACAGCCAGGGCGTCTTCCACCCCCGACGCTCCATCCAGGGAGGTCTTCCCCTCCCATAACTCTCTCAGCAAGCCCAGGGGGTCCTCTAGACGGGGTAGGGGCCCCCAAGCAGCTTTCCTCCCGTCTTCGGCCTTCCCGCCCCTCTGGCAGGAGTTGCAGGACCGGCAGGACCGCTGCACGGCTGCAAATATCCCCGGCCAGTAGAAGTGTTGGAGCAACCTCAGCCGTGTGCTCCGGATCCCCCGGTGCCCCGCAAAGGGGACGTCGTGGGCCAAATACAGCAGCTTGAGGCGATACCTTTGGGGGACGACCAGCTGCCGCTGGACCCCTCATGCCCTCACCTTCCTGGGGGGAAGCCATTCCCGGAACAGGAATCCCCGATCCCACAGGAATCTCTCCTGGCCACCTCTCCCCAGGGGCTGAGCTGCACGGAGGCCAGCCTGGTCCCTCAGCCTCTGCAAGGAGGGGTCTGCCTGCACCTCAGCCTGGAATTCAGCCACTGGGGCAGGGATCGGGACCTGTTCCCCACCTTTGCCTAGGTCCGGAGTCCCAGCCTGGCTGGACCCCGTGTCCGTTGGGATGGGACCCTGAGCCCCTAGCAGGGAGCCATCCCCTGGGTCAGGGTTCCCAGCCCCTCGCTGGCTCTGGCTACGGGCAGTGACTAGAGCCCACTGGGATTCATGGGGCCACTCCTCTAGGTCATTCCCCATCAGCACTTCCATGGGCAAGTGTGGGTGCACCCCCACTTCCTTGAGACCTTCCTTGGCCCCCCATTTCAGATGCACCCTGGCTACAGTCACCTTAAACGGGGACCCGTCTATGCCCTTCAGGGTCAGCTGAGCGTGGGGTATAACCCGGTCTGGGGCCACTATGTCGGATCGGGCCAGCATCACCTCCGCCCCCGTGTCCCAGAAACCCGTCACCTTCCTACCATCCACCTCCAGGGGTACGAGGCATTCACTCCGCAGGGGCCACCCTGCCCCCACCCAGTACATGGAGAAATCCACCTCCCGAGGGTCAGACCTCCAAGGGGAGCTGCACTGAGCATCCTTTCCCCCCACTCTGAGCTGAGGTTTGCCTGCCAGCCCCTGCCTCTGGGGCAGCCTGCCCTTCCCCCAGCCCCAGCCAGTTAACCCTGGAAAGTCCCAGGTCATGGGGCCTGGTGCACTGAGCCCTCTTGTGGCCTTTTTGCCCACAGCGATGGCAAGTTAGGCCCTGTGGGCCCCTTTGGGCCGGCTCTGTCCAGCCCCGGCTGTTTCTCTGGGGCACAGACGACTTGTCTCTTGGGCTCGCCTCGTAGCTGACTCTCTCCGTCGCTCAGCCGAGATCTGGTCTCTGCGCGATTCTCTCTCTCTCTGGGACTCCCGTTCACACCCGGACCGGCTCTCTGTGAACTCGTCCGCCAGCCTCCCAGCTTCCTGGGGGTTCTCCAGACTTCGGTCCTTGAGCCACAGCCTCAGGCTGGGTGTGCAGGCTTCATGGAACTGCTCCATCGTGACCAGCTTGAGCAGGTCCTCTGTGGTCTGGGCTCCGACTCCAGACACCCACTTGCGGCAGTATTGCACCAGGCGGGAGGCCAGATCCACATAGGTCTCCTGTGGCCCCTTCTGCACCCCCCGGAACTTCTTCCTGTATGTCTCGGGGGTCAGCCCAAACTTGTGCAGCAGGGCCTCCTTGACTCGGTTGTAATCCCCTGGCTGTAGGTCCTAGATGATTGAGCACCCCGGCAGCCTCCTGGTTCAGTGCAGGGATGAGCTCCTGCAGCCAGTCAGTTGGGGGGACCCGTTGCAGTCCACAGGCCCTCTCAGAGGATCTGAGGAACCCGTCTATGTCACCCACGTCCTTCAGTTGGGCCACCACAAGCTTCTCCAAGCCTCTGGCCGCCCCGGGACCCTGGGGCCCCTCCCCATTCAGCGCAGCTGGGGCCCTACCGCTTCTCCGCTCTGCCATGGCCAACTCATGCTGTCACTGCCTCTCTCGGTCCTGGCGGTCCCTCTCTCGATCTTGGCGCTCCTTCTCTCGGTCCTCCACTTCCAATTCCTTCATCCGCAGCTGGATCTCCAGCCGCTGCAGCTTTGCTGGGCTGGACCCTGCCCTAGATGGACTACGGTTTGCAGGGCTTCCCGGGGAAGCTGTCCCGTCTCTCTGGCGGGCTTCAGTGCTCCGCCCCCTCTCGGAGCCTGAGACACTCCCAGGGGGTGTCTGGCTGCTCCCCACTGGGACAGGATCCCAGCCCTGTGACTGGTCATTCTCTTCCAGCCGGGCAATCAGCTGGGTCTTGGTTGCACTCCACACAGGCAAGCCCCTCTCTCTGCACAGCTTCACCAGCTCTGCCTTCAGGAGTCGGACGTGGGCCATCTCCCCGCTGGTCCCCTCGGTGCAGACTCACCAGTCTAGTGGTGCAGCGCCCCACGATTCCCAGGAACCGCTTTGCTCTGTCTCCAGCACACCTGGCTCTAAGCCCCTTCCTTCTACTGCACCTTGCCACTCGCCGCTGGGAGCTCCATCCATGGGGTGCAGTGCATCCCACCCCTGACACCACTGTGGCGGCGTGGCAGGGTTGCCCGCCTCCTGCACCCCCGTAGTGGCACGAACAGACTCCACCAGCCAGTAGAATAGAGGGAGTTTATTGCTTCTCCAGGATACAGCACAGCACAGATGTCATCTGGTTACAGGGCAGGCCTAGGATGCCTCAGCCCCCTTGAGATGGGGGATACTGGGCCCCTAATTCCCAGCCCCTTCCTTGGCTGCTTCCTCCATGATACCAGACAGAAACCTAACTCACTCACTTCCAGCCCTGCCCCCAGCCAGGGCTCCACTCCGCCTTCTTCCCGTTGTTCCGCTCCCTGGGAGATAACTGGTCAGACAGGTTCGGAGCCCCCTTGCATAATGACTCATCCCCTGCCCTGCTGGGCCGTGCTGCAGGCAGCAGCCAGCGGAGGTCACCCACATCCCACCGCCCAGCATAGCAACCAGCCAGGTACCCCCCACTATGTCACACTGGGGACTCGGCGGAAGCCATTGTGGGTTTGTGTTTCACGGCCCGTGGAGTCACTGGTCTGGAGCCAGGAGAGTTCCTGGCCCACGGAAGCCTTGGCCTTTATGTGCACAAAGGGTGGGGTACCAGGGCCGTGGCCAGGCACAGTACAGGAGGGGCTGGAGAAACGTCCCACACTGCAGCGCTGCTCCTCTCTTCCAGCCCAGCACTGGTGTCCAGGGCTTCCTGCAGCCTTTCTTCCAGTCCTGCCCCCACGCCAAGCAGGCAGCTGCTTTGAGCTTTTGTCATGACCTAGAACGTCTTCTGCACAGAGGCGTCCGGCAGGGAGCAGCTAACGCCTGGGATTACGGGGCTGCTTGGGAGTTTGGTCACTTTTGGCCAGTTCTACTGTACGTCTTCAGGGCAAGATGTGATACGTGGTAGTGCATGCCCCACAATTAGAGTTTGTAAAATACACAGCTATAGAGAGGTAGGTGTGACCTCATAGACACTACAGTCCAACTCCTTGCGGAGGTGCGGAGTAGAGTTTATTCATACATTAAATATCATACATACCCTATAACATGTGCATGCCATTGGAGTGTGGGATGTGTGTGCAAGCCCTCATACAAAACATAATGGGCACAGAGAGAAGTGTATATTTTTTAAAGTTTCAAATCAATCATTCTTTAATTTATTATTTACTATTTTTTTCCTGTCTCTCTTGGAAACAAATGCACTGAGCTAATATGAGAGACCCAGAAAAAGAAAGTGACTAAAAACAAAAGGATTGTTTCTTTGAGTTCTGACCATCTAAGGAAAGGACATTTCTAACAACAAGAAGCCCAACCCTGATGTCCTGGCTCCATTTTCAATACATTCTTTGTCAGGCAAAACTCAGTGAGGCCATGTCTACACTACAGTGATCAAAGCAGCGGCAGTCGATCTCCGGGGGTTCAAATGAGCAGGTCCAGTGAAGACACGCTAATTGGAAGTGAGGGGGCGCTCCTGTCGATGCCGGTGGTCCTGCTTTTACGAGGTGGAAGGGAAGTGGAAGGAAGAGAGTTCTCCTTCTACTTCCCGCAGCATGCACAGTGCCTAAAGCCGAGTTAAGCCACTTCGACTTCAGCTGCGCAATTGACGTAGCTGAACTTGCATATCTTAATTTGAAGTTCTCCCCTAGTGTAGACCAGGGCTAAGAGTTTTACCTGATTACGGGCTGAAGGATTTGGCTCAGTAATTTTTGCATCCTGAGAGAGTCTGTGTAGAGCAGACTTTGATTTCCTTGCTTTCCGCCTGCCGAATGAGAGTAACACGGGGTATTTCTTCTGCTTCTCTTTCCACTGCCAAGAGTTCCTGTTGTAAAAGCACCGGAGAGTTTTATTACATCACAGCTGAGCCTGAGTTGAACCCAAACCTTTATTCACTTCACTCTAATCTCCCCTGCACTATAACTTGTCCCCTGCCCCAGCAGCGTCCCCAGGCTAGTCCAAGACAGACCACATGACGCAATGGCAGCAGGGCAGCGCTGGGTTCCACAAACGGGGCAGAGGCGCCTTTAAGAGTCTCCCAGAAGGGAGAGACGCTCCAGTTGTCCAAGTGGTATTAGTTACCCAATCTCCTTTATGCCACAGGGCAGCTTGAGAAGATTAATGGCTCGGGAGTGCGGGAGAAATCCCAAGGGGCTGCTTGGTGTAGAAAACAAATTTTCCTCTCCCACCAAGGTTAAAATACAACTGAAAATGGTGTGTGTGTGTGTGTGTGTGTGTGTGTGTGTGTGTGTGTGGCTGGCCCAGTGCTAACCAAGGGGCTTTAGGGGCCTCTGCACCTGCCATTTTTGGCTAATTATTCAAGATTATACCTCAGTTGCCTCATCTAGTGGATGCACTTGATTAGCTGCAGGATCTGGGAGCAGCCAAGGTGTCCCAGTAGCCTGATAGCTAGGGAGGGCCTAGAGAAGAGGCCAGCATCTTGCCAGCCATTTTGCAGGGTCAGACCCCTTCCTCGCCCATCCCTCCTTTCTCCATTCTCTCTGCATCTCTTCCTCAGTTTCTTCCACTTCATTTCCCCCATATCCCCCCCCCCGAATCTCCCCTCCTTTCTCTTGGTCTCCTCTTCTCTCCTTACCCCTCCCCGGCCCTTCTCTCTCCCTTTGCTCCCGGCTCTGACCTTCCTGCTGGGCCTCAGCAGGCGTCGGGATCTTCCCCCTTGCTCCTCCTGTGGGCCCCGGCGCCATGAGGGCCAGAAGGCATTAGGAAGCCCTGTGGCCTTGGCCCCCCTAGAAGTAGCTGGCTCCAGTCAGGAGGCTGCCCTGATGATTCTGTGGCCAACGAGAAGCTGGTTCGGCCCATGTGTGTCGGTCCCACGGCCCCGCCCCGCGGCTCCTGCACAACACTTAGCGTGTGCGCTGTCTGAGAGGCTGCCCTGTCGCCCCCTTCGCCCAGGGCACCCTCTGCCTCGCGTACTCGGCAGGGCAGGTGCCTTCTCTGCTGCTCACAAAGCACCCGGCTCGCCCAGCGCATGGCTGGACGACAGCCCTGGGGCCTGGGGGAGCAGGGGCAGCCCCCGCGTGTGACCGATGCAGGCAGCGGGCAGCACCCGTTCCCGGGAGGGCAGCCCCTCCGTTCCTGTCCCTCGCAGCCTGGGCACACGGTTAACGGAAACCCGGCTTGCAGCCTTGTCCAGCACAGCTCCAGCCTGCCATCTGCCTGCACCTGCCACCTCCCTCTGCCCTCCGCGACTGGCTGTGCTGCGCCCCCGCCCGGAGCAAACCCGGCCTGGCCCGGGAGAGGGAGGGAGCCAGGAGCCGCGAGTTCCGAGCGCTGCCCCTGCGCGTGGCCCTCTGCCACAGAGGAGTTTAGAGCAGCCTGAGGGTTGTTCTAGATCCGGGCTCTGCCAGCTGGGGAGGGCCGGGCACAGTGCACTCTGGCCAAGCCTTTCCCCAGTGCAGGATGGCTGCCAAAGGAGCCGGCGATACCCCTGCTCAGGGCCAGCCCCGCTGGGGAGGGGGCTCTGTTCCTGCTCCCTTTGGCCTGCCCCAGCTGCCCTGGGGCACCAGCACTGCTGCCCCCGAAAGCTGCAGGCAGACGAGAGCGGCCCTGCGTGCCCCGGGGAGGAACGAGCCAAGCCTGTGGGGGCTGCTGTCACGCCCGGGAGGGGGAGTTCTGCCCTACATGCCCCCAGGGCCATGAATCAGCAGGCGTTCTCCCTCCCCGTGCCCCGACCGCAGCTCCGTTCAATGATTCATTTCTGGGGAGTTAGGGCAGCTGCTTGCACTCCGCTGGCAGCCTGGTCTCTTCCCCCCCCAGGCAGGGCTACAGCAGCTCCAGGCTCTGGGGCACTGGGCCGGCAGCCTGTGACGGGCTAGGACCTCGGTAAGCACCTCAGGGTATGTCTACACTACAGCACTAATTCAAACTAACTTAATTCGAATTAGTTAATTCGAACTAAGCTACTTCGAATTAGTGCATCTAGACCTAAAAACTAATTGGAATTAGCGTTTTGCTAATTCGAACTAGCATGTCCACACTGAGTAGACCCTGAACCGAAGTTAAGGCTGGCTGGAACCAGTGCCGGCAGGGCATCAGCTTAGGGCTTAGAGCGTGGAGCTGCTGCCTCAGGCTAGCCGAGGGCTGTGCTTAAAGGGACCCGACCCCCACCCCGGACAGACAGTTCTCAGGGTTCCCCGCTTGCTTGTCTAACTCGATGAGGGACAGCAAAACAGTCCTGTCTTGGAGTGCCCTGAGTGCCCACCCTCGGCACATCACAGCACTCGGCCATCAGCCCGGCTGCACTTGCCGCAGGCTGCCATCCGGGGGGGCCAATCGGGGGGCTGTCAGGATCCAGGAGGCCCTGCAGGAGAGCTTCCACCCTGAGGAGCCCGCAGAGCCACCCCAGTCCTCCCCATCGGGGGCTTGTGCCCCATTCCTCCCTCACCTCCTTCCACTTACCCCTCCCTAGCCCCCCTTCCTGATGTAAAAAATAAAGGACACATGTGTTCAAAAATAGAAACTCTCTTTATTTAACAAAACTGGGGGGGGGGGATTAACCTCTGGGGAGACTGGGAAAAGGAGGTGGGAGAGGGGAAGAGAGGGGGTGGGAGAGGGGAGGTGGAAACCTGGGAGGAGGGAGCTGGAAGGGGGAAGCCAGGGGAAGAAGGAGGAGGGGAAGTATAAAACTATGGTATGCCATATCTTCAGTACTGTGTACAGACATGGTCTCCTCACCTCAAAAAAGATATTTTGGCCTTGGAAAGGGTTCAGAAAAGGGCAACTACAATGATTAGGGGTTTGGAACAGGTCCCATATGAAGAGAGGCTAAAGAGACTGGGACTTTTCAGCTTAGAAAAGAGGAGACTGAGGGGGGATATAATAGAGGTCTATAAAATCATGAGTGGTGTGGAGAGGGTGAATAAAGAAAAGTTCTTCATTAGTTCCCATAATAGAAGGACTAGAGGACACCAAATGAAATGACTGGACAGCAGGTTTAAAACTAAAAAGCAAAAGTTCTTCTTCACACAGCACATAGTCAACCTGTGGAACTCCTTGCCACAGGAGGCTGTGAAGGCTAGAACTATAACAGAGTTTAAAGAGAAGTTAGATAAATTCATAGAGGTTGGGTCCCTGGAGTGCTATTAGCCAGGGGGTAGGAACGGTGTCCCTGGCCTCTGTTTGTGGAAGGCTGGAGATGGATGGCACGAGACAAATCGTTTGGTCATTGTCTTTGGTCCATCCCCTCCGGGGTACCTGGTGGTGGCCGCTGTCGGCAGACAGGCTACTGGGCTAGATGGACCTTTGGTCTGACCCAGTATGGCCGTTCTTATGTTCTTATGTTCTAAGCTCAGGGTCGGGGGTCCCACTGGACCAACTTGATTTTCATGCAAACCTGCTCCTGGGTTCGCATGTGGCCTTTGGTGGCCAGGCTGGCAGCTATCCTGCCCTTGACGGCCGCATTCCTGTGCCTAGTGCAGAGGTCGTGGACGTTGGAGGCCTCCCCCCAAACCTGGATGAGGTCCACGATCTCCGCACTAGACCAGGCGGGCGCCTGCCTTTTGCAGCCCCAGGCAGGCTCCTGGGAGCCGCCAGCCTGGTCCTGGGAAGAGGCGGAGGGCTGGGTGGCAGCGGGTGGCTGGCTCGTGCCGTGCCAGGTGCAGGGTCTGCTGGCTGGGTGCTGGCAGGCTTGCACCTGGCACAAGCACCGTAGCCAGACCGTGCCCCTTTAAGGGCTCCGGGGCTGGGAGGGGGGCAGACGAGTTTCCCTGGTTTGGCCCAGAGCGGCCACCAAGGCAAGCTGGGAAGAGCTAGCCTTCAACTAGTTCAAATTAAGTGGCTACACAGCCCTTAATTCGAACTACTTAATTCGAACTAGGCTTAGTCCTCGTAGAATGAGGTTTACCTAGTTCGAATTAAGCGCTCCACTAGTTCGATTTAAATTCGAACTAGCAGTTTGTATGTGTAGCCGCTTTTAAAGTTAATTCGAACTAACGCCTGTTAGTTCGAATTAACTTTGTAGTGTAGACATACCCTTAGAGAGCTGCCTGGAGAACCCCATCCAGCCCTCGAGCGCTGCCCCCAGCACCCCCCTGCATCCCCCAGCCTCTGGCCACTCTGTAGGCCAGTGCCTAGGGCAGGGCAGGGGAACCGAAGGCCCAGGGGCCAGATGTGGCTCCCAGCTTGCCTGATTCCAGCCCCCGAGGCTCAGGGTTCCCCCTCCAGCACTGGGGAGCCTCGTGCTCCACCCCCCACTTCACACTTGTGGGCGGCCCCCGGCTGATTTTTCTGCAGGTCAGTGGCCCCCAACCCAAGAAAGGTTCCCACTCCGGGCCTCGGGGTTTAGTCCCTGGTGCTTTCTACGGGCTCTTGGGTTCTAGTCCTAACTTAGCTGGGTGACCTCAACCTCGCGCCACCCTGTGCCCTGTGGAGCCGGATGAGCCGCTCCTTGCTCGCCGGGAGACCTGTACAGCCTCAGGCGCCGTGGGCGGACGGTGACACGGGAGCAGGTCTAATCCCCGCGGCTGTGTCACCCAGGCGCTGCCTCTGGCAGGAGATGGGGCCAATGGGCTCTCCCAGCAACTGAGGAACTTTTTCCCCACCCCACGAGGAAAAAACGCTGCTTGTAGCTTCTAGGAGCGGGGACAGAAATGGCCAGTGGCTGCATGGAGCCCTGCAGCAGGGGCCTGTCTCTGGGGACTGGCTTAATCTCCGGCGTGAGCGGCCAGAGCGCTGCAGCCCCCAAACAGCCCCATGGACACAAACCAGTGACGCTCCCGGGGGGCCTGTCCTGCCGCTCCGTCCAGCAGCGAGCGCTGGCTCCGGGCCCAGGGAGACAGGCGCAGCGGCTGGAAGACGGGAGAGCACCCGTCCGCCTGTAGCTCTGCCAACGTCAGCCCGGGGGGTTACCGTCTTCCTTACCGCCTCAGGCGCGCCAGGCTGGGTCAGCACGGGAGCTGGTCGCTGCGAGGGATCTGCAGCTCTGGCGACTCCCGGCAGCCTCTGGAGGAGCAGTGGCACGGAGCCAGGCCAGAGGCGGACTCCGGACTGTGAGGAGAGGCTGCGCGCGGCTGGGGGAGGGAGACAAATGGGATGCAGAAGGCAGCCTCACACTCCCCCCCCACAGCCAACACAGTCCTCCATGTGCAGCCAGCCCCCCACCTTCGTAGCTTAGGTAGGAGACCCCTGGCCCCGTCTTGAAGGGCTTAGTTAGGCTTCTCCCCGTTGAACGCTAATAATAGGCTGCCTTGGAGTTTAACCTCTGCCCCAGCCAGCTGCTCTCCAGTAGCTGCCAGGTCGCAGCCTTCAGGTGCTGGCAGCTGGGTTCCCCCCTCCCCCCAACCCGGCCTGGCAGGGGGTCCTCTGAGTGCTCTTACGCCCCTTCCCAGGGTGTTGGCTCAGGCTGCTGGGCGCGCGTGCACACGGTGCAGCCTCATGCTATTAATGCCATCTGGTGCCCAGACAGAGATCCCCTGCTTAGGGAATCCAGACGCGGCTTTTTGTGCCTGTTAATCTGCGCTGCAAGCCACGGGGGACTTGGGGAATGGGCCGCTCCCATCTGTGTGACCCTCCTTGTGAGCATGCCTGAGGGACACACTCGGGGCCAGGGGCTGACTGGGCACATGCCGTTGGAGGCTGCTGGGAAGCACAGGGCGGGGGGCGCAGCGTGTAACCACGAGGGTTAGCCAGAGCGCCCGGGCTCAGCGGTTATCGGTGTACAGGGATGCACGTTGACATCCCCGGGCTGTGCCCTTCCAAGCCCCACCCCTCCCCCGCACTGCACCCCTTCTCCCAACCCCCGCCCCCACAGGATATGCCGCTGGCCTGCTAGGAGGATTTGAGGACCAGCAGTGGCCCGGAGCTACATTGGCTTTGCTCCAAAAACTCCCACGGGGGTCTCAGTCTCACCCCCCCGAGCTCGGGCCACGTGTGGGGGGAGGTGGCATCGTTCCCCTTGCTGAGCACCTGGCGGGCGCTGGTGTAGCCCACACACCTCGTGTGGTTACTGAGCAATGCAAGTGGTACCTAGACCACAACAACAGTTAAGATCAAGAGACCTCTGCAGCGTGGGCTGGGAGCCAGCTGGCTTTTAGCTCAGCAGGGAGAGGCTCCTATACTTCGCTTCAGAGGGCCCAGGTTCAAATCTGCCTGCTGGTGGTTACACTGGCTCCTCTCCCATTGCCGGAGCGGTTTCAGCCAGGCCTGCCCCCCATGGATCAGTCTGGCCTGGGCTCTGCACACGCCAGGGGGTTTACACCGAGTAAGAGTTAAGGGATCTCTCCCACCACATGCCAGCTGCACCTGGAAGCATCCCATGGGCCTTCCCCTCCCTCCCTGGCTTGCTGGCTGGAGTGACTCATGTTCCCCAGCCCTGGGTTTAGCCCTGTGGGGTTGCAGAGGATTGGCACAATGCACTGCAGTGCCCCTGCCAGCCCTGGTTGGTTTGTATACAGCATGGCAGCCCATACGCTGAATTATTTACTCAGGTGCTGCCAGCGTGGCATGTCACAACCTTGGAGAGATTTCTTAATGAGAATATCATAGATCACAGCCTCATGGGGAACTGAGTCAAACATTGGTCACTGGGTGGAGGCCACATGCCAAAAATACCCCCGTGGAAAATCCAGCATGTGCCTGAGGGGTGGCACATGTTAGACAAAACCTCGCCACTCCTCCTGGCTAAAGGGATTGGAGGCCAGGTCAAACCAAGCACCTGTTACAAGCAAGAGAGAACATTTCTTTTTAAGCGAGGACAAGAAGCAAGGAGCTTAAATTGCAGTTTAGGTTGGACCTTAGGAGAAACTTCCGAACTTTCACACTAGTTAAGCACTGGAATCGATTACCCAGGAGGCTGTGAACGAGGGAGATTCAAGAGCAGGTTGGGCAAACAGCTGTCAGGGATGGTCTAGACCTGTGTTTCTGAAAGCGGTCCGCAGGAACCCTCAGGCTACGTCTGCACTACGAGTTTTCTTGGCAAAAAATATGCTAATGAGGGACTCATTTGCATGAGTCGCGATGTCATTTGCATATTTTCTGCCAATGCATTTTTTCCGCTAGGGTTTTTGCACAAAAACAAGCAGCGTGGACATTTCCTTTTTGCGCAAACCCCCTGCGGGAAAAGGGGGTTTTGCGCAAAAAGGAAACGTCCACACTGCTTGGTTTTGTGCAAAAACCCTAGCGGAAAAAATGCATCCGCAGGAAATATGCTAATGAGATCACGACTCATGTAAATGAGTCCCTCATTAGCATATTTTTGGCAGAGAGAAAACTTGTAGTGTAGACGTAGCCTCAGAGAAGCACTTTAACGGGCCACCCCGGTGTGTTTACTTACCGGCACCGTGGCCACGAGCCTCGCGACTCCCATTGGCTCTGTTTCGCTCTTTGCAGCTGAGCGGAGCCCGCTTTTAATGGGACTTAAGACAGGAAGCACAATGATCTGTCCCCGTGCTGTGAAATAGTGGAACAACATGAACCTCAGTGTCCCCTGAGAGGGAGACGGTGTTAACATGCAACTCTATTTACGTAAATTCTACAGGCACAACCTAAATGCAACAGGCAGAGTTGGACACGAGGGGGCAGCAACAGCATATCTCTGTGTGTGTGTGTGTGTGTGCACGCGCGCGCGCGCGCACAGACCCTTGGTCCAGGCCTGGGGAGCCCTCCAGTGGGACTGGAGTGGAAGATGAACCAGCCATAGGTTCATGTAGGGACGGAGCCAGAATCACTCCCCATCAGCTCCACACTCAGGGTCTCATCCCTCCCTCCCTGCTTTTCCGGCAGCGAGGCCCACACCCCTGCTGCAGTACCCACCTGCATCCCTCCTGGCCACCTTCCGCCTGTCTGATCTCATGCGGGTGCCAGGGCCCGCCCACCAGAGGATCACCAGGGTTCCTACGTCACTTGTTGGTCTGGTTTCTTCCTGCCAGGGGTTTTAATGCCTCAGCAGAATCGAAAGCAATGAGCTCATTAATTAACCCACTCAGCACAAGGCTCGGGCACAGGGCACGGCTAAGCCGCCCACGCAGGTGAGCTAGGAAGTCACCCAGGGCACTCGGCTTCCAGGGTGCTACGTTAGAGGGGAGTGATTTCTTCTCTCATGTGCTTGTCATCTCTTGTGTAAAGGACAACGGCAGACGTTGAGCATATTATTCCCCTTGTGGGGCGTGGCTGGGCATGTAAACGTGTGTCCAGGCAGAGCCTCAGAAGAGCACCGCCTGGGTGTGCTGCCTGGGGCAGTTAGTCACTCTCAGTACAGGTTGGACCTCGCAGGTCCAGCACCCTGACCGGTGCCAAACTGGAGTGTTTGCTAGACCAGGGGAGGTCCCGGGTTGCCACCAGCAGGCCCTCCCTCCAGCCATTAGGCTCCCAGGCTGGCAACATTCACACCCAGGATGTTGCCAGACCAGAGACTGCCGGTTTTGGAGGCGCAACCTGCAGCATATCGCATTGAGTCGAGTCCGTGTTGCTCGCCCTGTAGCGAAGGCCAGTCAGGGTGCATCTACACTGCGCCGGAGCGTGAAATGAGAGGCAATTTGAGCTATGCAAATTGCGTATCTTATTTCCATGTTATTTCAAAATAGCTTATTTTGAAGTTAGGTGCTGTCTACACCGCACTTATCTGAACACGTCGCTATTCTGCAACACCCCTCACTCCTCGTGGAATGAGGCTTACAGGGATGTCGACTATCAAGCCCGAACATACAAGCACTGCAGTGTAGATGTAGCCTGTGTGACCCATAAGTGCTGTTGTGCTATTTCACAAGCCCTGCTCCCTAGAGCCTTGCCTGGGTACAAAGCTGCAAAAGTGATTGGTGGACGCAGATACCCATGGCTATAAGGCACAAGCTTGCAGGGCTGTAGTGTTCCCGCAGATGCTGTGCCCACAAAGAATTTGTACTGTGTTGGATTTGGTAAGAGGTTGTAACAGGCTCGTAAAAGGAGAATCACAAGTACTTGTAAGATTAAGATTGTGTATTTATTGTAGGCAATTACTGCTTAAGTAACAGTAAACCCCTGATTTTCAAAACCCTGACTGCCAATGTTAATACCACTTCACACACATGTTCCTTGCCACTGTAACTGCAATAATATTAAATGGAAGTTCGGTTTTATTTTTAACTAGCTTTAAGTGAACGTTGAAATGATAAAAATAAACAGCTAGTGCAGAGCATAGCTTTTCAAAGTTAAACTTAATAAAGACAAACCTTTGTTCTTCCATGCCGAAAGATTTTTTGGACTGGCCACCATCTTGAAAGAACATGAAATAGCTTCAGAGCTTTGTCTCAAAACAACTTTGTGAAAGGAAAGACACAAAAAGCAAAGTTCTAAACTCTTATCCATGAGATGACCTGGTGCAAAAGGATTACAACTCAAAACCAGACTTCATTCAGTATGAAAGAATAAAGATTTTCATCACTTCCCAAAAGTCAGTTCCCTTGGAAGGAAAACAGCTGCAGCTTGCAATGCTACTGTTTATAGGCCAACCAGAAACACTGTACAACTCAAAACCAGTTACAACTTTAAAGTGTCGCTGCTGGGCACTTTACCCTCCGCTGTGTAATTCTGGTTGGGTTAATGAAAAGTAGAAAAAATATTTGTATTGACATTGTTAATTTCAAATGCCAAGTGAACAAAGGCCAACTTTCACCTTGGACATTTCAGTTTTCTACGTATTGGACGGGGGGGGGGGGTTGCCACAGTCATAGTTATCCTCAGGTGCCAAAAACCCGTGGGCCAGCTCTGCCCCCAGCGCCACGTGAGGGCAGCCATTCAGCACCAAGGGCTGTTTCCAGAGAAGTGCAAGTGTGGGGATGCCCAGATAACTCAGCTAGGATTACAGCAGCTGGCCCATAGAGGTCTCTCGTGGTCCAGCCAAGCCCACACAATGTATGTAACCTGGAGCTTATTCACTCGCACATCTCCCACTGTGATCTGTGCCATCATGTGTCAGCAATGCCCCTCTGCCATGTGCACTGAACAAACTGGACTGTCTCCAGGCAAGAGACTAAATGGACAAACCAGACAACACACAAAACCAGCAGGCGAGAACTTTATCTCCCTGGACACTCGGGAACAGACTTGAAAGTTGACATTCTTAAGCAAAAAGCTTCAAAAGCAGACTGCTGAGCTGGGATTCATACGCAAACGTGGCACCAGCAGAATGGCTCTGGAGAGACTAGGAATGGCTTGCTCATTACAGTGAGTCTCAGAGGGGCAGCCGCGTTAGTCTGTAGCTTTAAAAACAAGGAGCAGCCCTGTGGCACCGTAGAGACTAACAGATCTATAGATGGCATCATGAGCTTTCGTGGGCACGACCCACTTCTTCAGATGAGCTGGCGTGGAAATAACAGAAACCAAGATACAACTCCCCTGCCTTTAACAATTGCATTCTTTACACCAAAAACTAAGAATGGGACACTTGCAGCCCACTTAATTAGCCTCATTAGCATTGGTCCTACAATTGACAGGTACTTTTGCTGTTCTATATATATTGACAGGGTCAGGTGAGAGGACTACAACAGAGAGTGAAAGGCAACAGACCTGGTCACTCAGGAGCAAAGGAGATAGGGCAGCTGTAAATCACTCGGCCAGCTGATCTCACCTGAGGTGCCTTTCAAAAGGGAGCCCTGCTGGGGGATGGGGGGCAAAGTGAGACCAGACAGCAGCAACATGCCAGAGACAGCAAGGCAGGGGGAGGGGAGCTCCACATGGGGGTTCCAGGCCCTCCTTTTCCTGGCAGCCCAGCTGAGAGCTGGAGGGGACTGTTTTGCCAGCCCAGGCTGACCCCAGGGCACTGGCTCCAATGCCCTTTGTGGCTGAGGGACCAGAGCTCAAACCCTGCCAAGGGCTAATAGTGCAGGACTGAGCCAGCCTGAGGAAGGACCAAGCAGGGTACCAGGAGTGGGGGTCACCCTGCCGCTATATCAAACTTGATCAATCTCCAAGGGCAGCCAGGCCAGGCCCCCTTCCCCCCCATGCCTGCCTGGTGTCTATAGCCCACTTGCTTTGCTCTCTGGGAGCTGGCTGTGCAGACCTCCCCCCCCCCACGTTCCCAGCCCCCCCCGTGCAAGGCAGGGGACGGGAGGGTGCAGAAGAGCATACAGCAGCAGTGTGAGATGCAGGGGCGCCCAGAGAGCAAGGGCCCATAGCGGGTTGTAACCGATCTGCCTCCCCATCACAACACCTCCTGCTGCTCAGTCTGGGAATTAACTCAGTCCAGCCTTAGAGCCTCCCCCAGCAGCCCTGTTGCTACCCACTTCCCATCAATCTCCACCTTCCATCAGGAGCCACGCCCTTGCCAGACCACAGCACCTGCCCAAGACACTGCTTTTCCCCCCCCAGTGGGTAACCAGTCCTTTCCTCCCCAAAGCTGGAAAGAGACTAACTCCTTGGGCCATTGCAGTTCTTTTTATAGGGCCTAGCTCAGCCCTGATTGGCTGCCTCATGCCCTCTCCGGATTGGTTCCCAGGATCAGCCCAATCACAAGACTGTTTTAACCCTTTCCACGCCAGTGTGGGACAACCACTCCATCCCAGGGATTATTCACCTCTGTCTAAAAAAAATGGGACATTTCCCATCTGCATTAGAAGGGCAAGTCAGTTGGCTTCAGAATGGAGGGTTGGATGCACAAATCCAGGCCGTGTTTAAGACAGGACAGGGGCACCTTTCACTCTCACTAACAAGCTTGTGATGCCCTTGCAGAAATAAAAATAGAATCATAGACTCATAGAACACTAGAACTTGGAAGGGACATTCAGAGGTCATTGAGTCCAGTCCCCTGCCCTCACGGCAGGACCCAGCACCGTCTAGACCATCCCTGATAGATGTCTGTCCAACCTGCTCTTAAATATCTCCAGAGATGGAGATTCCACAACACATCCCTAGGCAACTTATTCCAGTGTTTAACCACCCTGACAGGCAGGAAGTTTTTCCTAATGTCCAACCTAAAGCGGTGTGGCCCATTTACTACGTAATGAAAGTGGCACCACTTCAGGCAGCTGCAGAGTAGCTGCCCACCCCAAATCAGTTCTCATCAGGCTGAGGGGAAACTGAGCCACAGCCCGGGGCCCAGCTCTGGCAATGCTCCTCAGGAAGCCCTCAGGGGCGTTAACAAAGAGGCAAGAAATGGATAAGTACCTGCCTCACATCCCACAGAACAGCTGCAGGAATAGGGGGGGGGAGGCAGCTGTGTAACCCATTGGGATGCAGCAGGAATAGTTTGCAACAGGTTTGTCAGTGTAGCTGTGCCCCTCTGTGCTGCCCCCTTACATGGCGGGTGGGACGGGACTGCAGAACAGCCCCTAGCTAGCTCCTGGGACTGACGTCATTGGGGAAGGATGGGCGGGGGCTGTAGACTCACATACCAATACAGCAGCCAAGGAGACAACAGCGAAGCCAATTGCCCAGCATTGACCCTTAGGGGCATGTCTGCACCTGCCATGTACAGCAGAAAAGATCCCTTTTTTGTGTGCAAAAACCATGACAGCGTCTACACTTGCCAATGACGTTTTGCGGTGACAATCGGCAGTTTCACGAGAGGCATAAGGCGCTTACTGGTGATGTTTTGGCGGTGCCGTGCCTCCACAGGATATCCCGCAGTGCCTGGGTGACCACTGCGGCCAGCCGCTCTGCTGCTCCGACACCAGGTAAAGAGACGTCTGCCCTCCCCCTGTAAAGCCCTGGGAACTTTGAAACTCCCCTGCCTGTTTTCCTGGGAAAGGCTCAAGTCTCCCCTGGCCAGGTGACAATGCCTGTTCCCTGCTTGGAGCAATGCTGAGCTACTGGACCTGTGTTTGGAGAGCGGGGACTAGGCAGGAACTCGGGATACCCCCCGATGCCACCACCCCCTCCCCCACCCGAGACTGTCACTGTGGGATGATCTCATGCCTCCGGGCAGGGCTGCACTGGGAGGCACCCACTGGCTCCCTAGACCGCTTTGAGGAGCAGTGGGTGCTGTTTGGGGTTCTCTGCTTGGGGGTCCCCTGCTGGGTCCCTCATCTTGACCCTGGGACCTGCACCCTCGAACCTGTTTTTCATTAGTTGTCCCCCATATTCACGTGGCACCTGGGTCTCGTGGTCCCTGAGAGGCTGGGGGAGGGGCCAGGGGTGGATAAGAGTTTTGCGGGGCCCAGGGCAGCATAATTTTGCGGGGCCCCTCTCACCTCTCACAGGGTGTCTCTTCTCTCACCTGTGTTGCGCGGCGTTTCAGCACGCCACGCATGCGCTCCTCCATCGTGCAGCGTGCGGCACCCGGGAATTTAAAGTGCGGTATCCCGCTGGGCCAGTCCGCTCCTGAGTGCGGGGCCCGGGGCAGCCGCCCCGCTCGCCCTGCCCTATATCCGCCGCTGGGAGGGGCTTTAAGTGTGGGTGGGTGCCAGATTTCCAGTAAGGCTGGGGCCGTGGGGGGGTGGCCAGGGAGAGCAGGCAGTGGGACTAGGATGGACCGGCTGCCATCGTTAGGGTCTGTGGGTCAAGCCGCAGCGTAGTCAGCAGGCCTGGGTCCCCAGGCCCCCTACTTGCCAGCGAGGAGAGTGGCTGGGCTCCTGACGTGAGGGGCTGGCCCTGCTCTGCCCCTGGCCGGGGAGGCAAGTGGTGGGACTGGCATTGCTGGTGCCCTGGGGGGGGCAGCTGAAGGGCTGGGCCCAGAAGAGGATGCTGCCGTCCAGGGGTGACGTGGGTTCAAGGTGGAAGGGGCAGCGGGGCGGCACCGCGTGTTGCACTGAGCTAGCTCCTGGGACACCCGGCCCCATTATGGCATTGCCCCAGCTCCAGCAGACCGGCCCGGGGAGCGGGGAGGCAGCGCTCTCACCTAGAGCCCAAAGAGGGGGAGAGACAGAGCTGGAACCCAGGGCTCACCCGAATGGGCGGTACTCTAACCTTCAGGTCCCTGGCTGCAGCTGACTTCCAGCTGACTGATCAAGCCAGCTGTCTGGACAGTGCTGTGGGGGAGTCAATGCAAACGCCTGGTGTGATACATTTGTCCCCCCGGAGCCTGGAGTCTCTGCAGGGCTCTGTCTTGGGTGGACTTGCTGGACAGAGCTCACAGATGAGGCAGGAGAGCTGCAGGGCCAGAAGTCCAGCTGAAGACACAGTGTGGCGAGTCTCACGCGGGGAGGGGGGTTCCTCCTAGAGCCCATTCCAAAGGGGGGGGCCGTAGCACTGGTCCTGTGGAGCCGTGACCTAGCAGTCACGGGGCTCACTTGTGATGTGGGGGGACTCGGCTTCATTATACCCAGGGCCTTAGGGGAGCCCCATCAATGCTCAGTTTGTGATGGCTTTGCCATGGTTGAGCCCTGGCACCTCTAGGCTTGGCAGTGCCCAGCCCTGGCTCCTGGCCAGCAGAACCTCTGGTCCCCCAGCCACCCCGTTGCGAAGGCAGCGCTGCTGCCAGCAGGCAGGGTGGCAATGCTCCCTAGCATGCGCCCCACGTGTCTGTGACGCAGGCACGCCCAGGGAACACGCCGCCGGTTTGCTGCAGGACTTGGTGCCGCTTTGAGCGGGGGAGAAGGGCGTTTGTGCAAAGGAGCCAGAGAAGCGGGTGCCAGGAAACGGCCCTTCCCTGCCATGGCTGATTGACAGACTCATGGACGCTGAGTGCTAAGGAGGCAGACGCTGCCTGGGGGGGGGGTGTCATCTGCTGGGGCTGTCTTCAGCAGTGCCTGATGTTTCTGGACAGGAGAACGTTGCTACGGGGCAGAGACATGGGGGGACAAACCCCGGGGGCGTAAGCTTTAACCCCTCTCCGCGGGTGCTTTATTGGGGCAGAGCGGCAGGACTGGATGGACACAGGACAGCCGTGCACAGGCTCTGGACAGCGTGTGGGGCTCAGCAGGCTGACGTCTGCAGTGCAAGGTGCTTGGCTCCTGAAGGGCACTGCCCCCTCTCAGAGCACCAGGCTGAAGCCTCTTTGCAGGCAGGCTGGGCAGCTCTGGAAGCGGAAAGAAAGGGTTAAATCAGCTGGCTCAGGATAGCGCCCGGCTCAGTGGTGCGCCCCCTGCTGGTGCCGGTGGTGTTCCTCTGGCACAAACGCACCCTGTGGACACCTCCTCCCCGCGGGGACAGGCCACGCCTACCGGGCAACCCCATTCTTGGCCTGTGGAGCCCGCTGATTGGCTGAGAGGTTGTCATACCACACTGCAGCTGCACTGTCACTACTGTTTCCCGACACTGGATCAGACCCAAGGGGGGGGCGCCTGGATCCCCCCCTCCCCCAGGTCTAGCTGTGGACTTAGGCAGCAGCAGTGTGAGCAGGCACCTCTCCCAGCCTGCTCTGCAAGCAGAGCCCACACGGCATGGAGAGTCCAGCCCTGGCCCTTCCCTGGGGCTGGGGTTTGCTACCTACAACACTGGTGAGTGCATAGAGCTCAGACGTTCTCCCAGGCTGAGACTCTCCTAGGACTCCTCTCTAGACGCTGCTCAGCCCACACCCTAGATCCTCCGCCTCCCAGAGAAGCACTCCCATCTCCCTACATCTCAGCGGGGTGCCCGGCCCCTGCGCAGGCGGTCAGCGGAGCTCACTGAACCCCGCCTAGCGCGACAGACAGCTGCTGCCAGGCCAGCGCGCCAAGCACCACTGCCAGCCCTGCTGTGCACACTGCTACCTGCTCCTCACCGTGCTCCCTCCCTTCCGCTTACCTGCCGCTACAGCTCCTCGTCCTCCCTTTGTCTGAGGGAGAGAGAGAGAAACAACGTCAGCGCCAGCCCCAGCAGCCGAGGGGCATGTCCCTGCCCTTTACCAGCTGCCGACTGGCACGAAAGAGAAGGTGCAGGCTGGCTGGGCCGATTTAAAGCAACACCAACCTCTTCCTCTTCTTGGCGCCGCAGCGGAACCGCCGACCTGGAAACAAGGGGAAAGTCTGAGGCCTCCTGGGCCTGGACTGATGGGCAGAGCCCTGCCCAGCACACCCTCTCTGATCTCAGGCTCCCACCCACCTTCAGCTGCTCTTCTCTTCCCAGCAATAACCCTGCTGTCTATGGGCAGAGCCCCTCCGCTCAGCGTGGCCTCTGCGGCCACCGGGGGGGACCAGGGCTCCTGAGTGGGGGAACTCCAGGCACAGCCCAGGTCCAAGCATGCAGGAGTCTGGTTTGGGGTCCTCAGAAGCATAGGGCTGGCAAGCCCTCGGCGCTGGGGTGGCTGTGGGTAGAACTGTGCCATTTCTGGGCTGGTCTTGGCTCAGGACCTAGCTGTTCCCCACCTTTTGGGGCTCGATATTCAGAAGCTGCCTGCCTGCCCCTGCATGGTGGGACTGTGCTCTGGGCTCCCCACCCTGCCCCACCCATGGGTGCCAGTCGGACATGTCAGCCACCTTGAGCTCCCCAAACACCCCCACACGGCCCAGCCAGGCATGGACACCAGCTGAGAGCGTGAGGGCGGCCTGCCTGCTGGGAGCTGCCTGGGCACAGCAGTGCAGAGCCGCCGTGCGCCTGGAACCCGCGTGGATGGGCTGCCATTCCCGCCTGCCACGTTGGGGTCAGTGGGTGAGACGCACAGCGTAGGTCATCAGAGTCCATGGGGCTTTGCACAGGGCTGGGATGCTGGCCCCGTCCTGCTGCTCCTTCTATACTGCCCTGGCGTTTCAAGCGCATGTAGTATTCTCCTTCCCTGTAGCATGGTGCGCTGTTAAACGCCTCTTGTGGTTCGCCCCAGAGCTGGCTGCATGGTGCAGTGGGCAATGCTCTCTGGGTGCACATGGTGCGGTCTGACAAACAGCCCGGCCTGCTGGGCCACCAGTGAGGCGCGGGGGTGGAGCCCTGGGGGAACCCTAGTTTCTGCTGCTAGAAGCATCAGAGCGGGTTGCTCCCAGTTTTGATAAGTGACATTTCCACCCTGAGCCATGAAGCTGGCAGGAAAATGCAAAGCTGCTTCTGCAAATATCTGCAGTATCACCCCCTCCCTCCATTTTCGGTTGGAATCTTGCCATGATGGGAATTTTCCTCCCAACTTCTCCCAGAGATTTACATGCCCCCTCATCTGCCCCTCAGGTCTGGGCCAGGCACCTCCCCCTGGCTCCCGGCTCAGTGGGGCCTGCTGCAGCAGAGAGCAAACATGGGAGCAGAGGCCTTCCTTCTCACTGGTGTCCAAGCCCGGGGGAGCCAGGGCAGGCCAGGGTAACATACGTTTGATACGCTCATTGCTGGGCCCAGCCTAGGCCCTGCTGCTGGGGGTTGGGCTAAGGGTAGACCTCGCCCTACCCCAAGACAGGGGCATGGGAGCAGGGCCTCTGAGGCCCAGGAGCCTGGGACATGCCCACAGCTAGATGGGCCAAGAAGGTCCCCGATGGCGATGGCTACGCACGGTGTGCCCCCCTCCTCCCCTCCCCTCAGCGGGGCAGCCCTGGCAGTGCGGGGTGGGACAAGTTGGCCTTCGGGCCCCCACGGAGACTTACTGAGGATGATGAGGAGTCCGACCAAGAAAGCCACCACGGCGAAGATCAGCCCCCCGTTCCGAATGGTCTCGTAATCTCCGGAAGAGAGAGACGTGGGTTAGCCTGGCGGGGCAAAGGGGGCCGGGGAGGGGAGAGTCGCCTCTCCCGCTGGGCTGGCCTGGGCCTGCATCACCCTACCAGCGCCGACGGTGGTGGGGCTCAGGCCCCGTACAGCCTGGCTTCTGACACACCCACGTCCCTGTGCCACGCAGCCTGTGACATGTGTGCGGCCGCAAAAGGCAGCCGGCGACGCTCCCCCGGGCTCGCCGACGGGGCTAGCCATGGGGCAGGAGGAGGACCTGGGGGCTAAGGGCGCTGGAGAGACCTGCTCTCGATCCCTGGCCCATCCCAGACTCCCTGACTCTCCCTCAGTTCCCCGCAGCACCCGGGGGCCAGCAGCCCTCCCCCTCTGCCCACTGATGAGGTGGTGACGTGGGGCAAGGGACTGTCTGTGCCACGATGTTTGGAGCGCAGGGGGCCCTTGCCGCCAGGGAAGGGCTGCAGACCAAAGGGCCGAGGCAGCCAGGGGCCGCACGAGATCAGGCTTACCATAGGTGAACTTGTCAGGCACCTGCGCGGGCAGGATGTCTGGAACAGAGGAAGCGGTTCAGTGAGGAGCCGGGGGGGGCCCCTAAGCTGTTGGTGCGTTGTAGCGCCACAAAGGGGCTGTGAGAGAGGCTCCCCGCACCCCAGTCTCTGGTCTAACTGCCCCTGGGAGGGCAGGTCACCTGGGGCTAGGGTTACCAGGTAGACACCGCCAAAAAAACGGACACACTTGATCATGGGCGGGGGAGGGACCGGCTGGGAGGGGGGCGGGGCGGGAAGCAGAGCTGGCGGGGGGAGTCCGGGGGCTGCAGGGCTAGCCGGGAGGAAGGGGGGGATGGGAAGCAGAGTGGGGGGGGGGGCGCGGGGCTGGCCGGGAGGAACGGGGGGGGCTGGGAGGAAGGGGGGCTGGGAAGCAGAGCTGGGGAGGGTTGGGGGCCATGGGGCTGGACGGGAGGGGGGGGGGGCCCGGAGGAAGGGGGGCGGGAAGCAGAGCTGGGGAGGGTCGGGGGCCGCGGGGATGGACGGGAGGAGGGGGGGGCCCGGAGGAAGGGGGGCGGGAAGCAGAGCTGGGGAGGGTCGGGGGCCATGGGGCTGGACGGGAGGAGGGGGGGCCCGGAGGAAGGGGGGCGGGAAGCAGAGCTGGGGAGGGTCGGGGGCCATGGGGCTGGATGGGAGGAGGGGGGGGCCCGGAGGAAGGGGGGCGGGAAGCAGAGCTGGGGAGGGTCGGGGGCCGCGGGGCTGGACGGGAGGAGGGGGGGCCCGGAGGAAGGGGGGGCGGGAAGCAGAGCTGGGGAGGGTCGGGGGCCGCGGGGCTGGACGGGAGGAGGGGGGGCCCGGAGGAAGGGGGGGCGGGAAGCAGAGCTGGGGAGGGTCAGGGGCCGCGGGGCTGGACGGGAGGAGGGGGGGCCCGGAGGAAGGGGGGCGGGAAGCAGAGCTGGGGAGGGTCGGGGGCCATGGGGCTGGACGGGAGGAGGGGGGGCCCGGAGGAAGGGGGGCGGGAAGCAGAGCTGGGGAGGGTCGGGGGCCATGGGGCTGGACGGGAGGAGGGGGGGCCCGGAGGAAGGGGGGGCGGGAAGCAGAGCTGGGGAGGGTCAGGGGCCGCGGGGCTGGACGGGAGGAGGGGGGGGCCCGGAGGAAGGGGGGCGGGAAGCAGAGCTGGGGAGGGTCGGGGGCCGCGGGGCTGGACGGGAGGAGGGGGGGCCCGGAGGAAGGGGGGGCGGGAAGCAGAGCTGGGGAGGGTCGGGGGCCGCGGGGCTGGACGGGAGGAGGGGGGGCCCGGAGGAAGGGGGGGCGGGAAGCAGAGCTGGGGAGGGTCAGGGGCCGCGGGGCTGGACGGGAGGAGGGGGGGCCCGGAGGAAGGGGGGCGGGAAGCAGAGCTGGGGGGGGCGGGGGCCGCGGGGCTGGACGGGAGGAGGGGGGGGGCCCGGAGGAAGGGGGGGCAGGAAGCAGAGCTGGGGAGGGTCGGGGGCCATGGGGCTGGACGGGAGGAGGGGGGGGCCCGGAGGAAGGGGGGGCAGGAAGCAGAGCTGGGGAGGGTCGGGGGCCATGGGGCTGGACGGGAGGAGGGGGGGGCCGGAGGAAGGGGGGCGGGAAGCAGAGCTGGGGAGGGTCGGGGGCCGCGGGGCTGGACGGGAGGAGGGGGGACCCGGAGGAAGGGGGGGCGGGAAGCAGAGCTGGGGAGGGTCGGGGGGCCGCGGGGCTGGACGGGAGGAGGGGGGGCCCGGAGGAAGGGGGGGCGGGAAGCAGAGCTGGGGAAGGTCGGGGGCCGTGGGGCTGGACGGGAGGAGGGGGGGCCCGGAGGAAGGGGGGCGGGAAGCAGAGCTGGCAGGGGGCGGGGTACAGCCACTGCCCGCAGCCGGAGTCCAAGGCGCCGCACCCCCGGCAGGCACTCCCTCGAGTTGTTCGTAGAAGCCGGGTGGGGGGCAGGGGGAGGGGCTGGGAGCCACTCCCCCCGCCCGGCTTCTGCACGCAACCAGAGGCTCCCAGCGCCAATCGCGGCCCTGCCTCCCAGTCGCTCCCCTGCCCCCGCCAGGTTTCCGTCCGGCGCCCAGCCGGGAATTCAGAAAATACCAGACACTGCGCATGTCCGGTATTTTCTGAATTTTTCTACCAGACAGAGGGTGCAAATACCGGACTGTCTGGTCGAAAACCGGACACCCGGCAACCCTACCTGGGGCCCAGGGCAGCAGGGGAGAGTGGGGGACACGGCCGCCCCGCCCCGCCCCCCGCCTGTGCTGCCAAGGAGAGCCAGCCCGGTGATCCAGTTCCAGCGCCGTATCCTGATGGGGAAGCCCCATGGGGTCGTGTGGGGCTGCCGCCATGGAGACTGGGAATGCTGGCGGTAGAGCCTGCCCTTGCCCAAGACCAGCTCTCAGTGGCGGCCACAGCTACCGCGCCCACTGGCCTCACGGTCACGGCCCCGGCGAGCCCCACGGCCTCCCTCCCGCCCCCCAGCAGCAGGGTTCAAAATCTGCCCTTCAGCTCCATCCCCTCGTTATCCCGCCCTCTCTTGCCTGGGCAGCGGCACCAAGCAGCCTCCCAGAGCGCTCTGCCAATGCAGCCACTGTCCATGCTGCACCAAGGCCGGCTGTCCCCGCCTGCCGGCGCCCAAGCGCCTCCGTCCGAAGCTGCCTGAGCCAAGCTCCCCCGCCGCGTGGAAAGGCCTTCGCCGGCGCCACAGAAATACCTGGAGGCAGCCGAGAGCGGGCGGCTCAGGCACAGGGCCCAGGGAGCCTGAGACAGGCGTGCTGCGATTTCACAGCCAGCCTCGGGAGGGCTCCGCTTCCCAGGCCCTGAAGCCAGCGAGTCAGGCTCTGATCTCAACCTGCACGGAGCCAGCCTGCTGCAGGTGCCTGCCCTGCATCTGCCCAGCTCAGCGCCCTGGGCACTGGGCACAGCACCGTGGGGAGTGAGGGAAACCCAGCCAGGAGCCTGGGGAAGGGGGCAGGCAGTGAGGGCAATGCAGAGCAGAGCTGGGGTGCAGTACGGACACCTTTGGCTCCACAGGCTACATAACACAAAGGGCTCCCTTGGGGAGCTTGACTGGCCTTCTGGAGTCCTCAGCAAAGTCCAGTTCTTTCAGACCCTTTTCCATCCCGGGAAGCCGCTCAGGACAGGGTGGAGTCTGGGGCGCTGGGATTTTGGGGGGGGGGGGGAGAATTGGTTTCCGGAGTCAAGTGCCGTGGGTGGATCCAAACTCCCCTTAAACTTTGGGCACGTTCCCATTAGGGCTGCCAGGTGTCTGGTTTTGAACCGGACAGTCCGGTATTTGAGCTTTCTCTCCGGGAAACAAATGGGGACAATAGAAATGAGACAATAGAACTGTCCGGTATTTGCTAAATCAGATGGAATGTAGATTGTGACGTCATGGCAAGTGTGTCCGGTATTTTTGTTGAAACCATCTGGCCGCCTTAGTTCCCATGTGGGCCAGGCGTAAAGCCGTGTGTTTAGGAGAAGGAGGAAAAAGTTAACCTGGTCGAGCAGAGGTGCCGAGGGGCACACAGTCACCGGCACATTCAATATGCACCTGCTAGCCTGCCTTTCCAACTGCATTATTTCCCCACACGCGCGGTGGGAACTGGAGCGCTGGGGAAATCTCAGGCTATGTCTACACTGGCGGGTTATTGCGCAAGAACGGCCATTCTTCCCCAGAGCGTCCACACTGCCCACCCGCTCTTGTGCGAGGAGATTTACAGTAAAGCGTGGTAAGAGAGGGCTTCTTGCGCAAGAGCTACGCTCTTTTCTAACAGGTGTGAGCTCTGTTGTGCAAGAGGGCAGTGTGGCCGTGCAGCAGCGGTTTCTTGCATAAGAAAGCCCTATGGCTAAAATGGCCATCGGAGCTCTCTTGCGCAAGAGGCATCCACACTGCCATGGGCGCTCTTGCGCAAAAGCACAGCTCGCACGTGGCAGTGTGGACGTTTTCTTGCGCAAGAAGCAGCCAGCGTAGACATAGCCTCACTGTGCTCCAAGCAGGGTGCAGAGGGGTTGGGGGAATAGGAGAGAAGACGGGGATGAACTGGAAAGCGCTCGAATGGCCCTCCATCCCCGTTTTAACCCTGGGCAGAGTTACTGCTTGGCCCGCGCCCCTTTGAATGGCCTCGGGATCTCTGGGAGCTGAGGACACCCCCTCCCTGCAATCAGACTTTGCCCAATGGTGTGGCACCATGTCCCCGGCTTTCACACCTCACCGGCCAGCAAGCCGGCACAGCTGGCAATCCCACCCGCTCGGGTGAAATGGCAGGGCACAGCTGAGCTGGTCTCCCCACTGCCCCGCAGCGGAACATAAAGCCGCAGGCCGGGACGGCTGCTTTCCACTCACACGGGTCACCCAGTAATATCCCAGCACCACCGGCCCCTCAGTCTCCCTTGTGCCGCTCGTCTCCGCTCGAGAGAGGCCTGGCCACAGACGCCTGTGGGGAGAGCAGCCGGGAGGGGAAGTCCCCACTAAAACCCACTGACCCTTCCTGTGACTGTTGCTCCCTCTGCCCTGGGCAGAGATCTTGGAGGGCCATTGGGATCTCTCCTCAACCCTCGGGGGGTTCTCTCTTCCCAGGCGGGAGGATGAGGCCATGCCAGGCACTAGGATACGGCACCTCAAAGCATCAGCCAAAAGCTTCCCGCCTGGGGGCCGGAGGGGTGACTGCACCCAGAGAGCAGCCTGGCTCGCCGAGGGGCTGAGTGCCCGGCACCTCCGACAAAGCCCACTGCCGAGTTGCTTGGTGGCACCTGCCTGCCTGCCAGCGGAGTCTGCCTGTCTGTCTGCACAAGCGCCGAATGCTACCTGCCTGCCAGCGGAGGCTGTCTGCCTGTCTACACAAGCGCCCAGTGCTACCTGCCTGCCAGCGGAGTCTGCCTGTCTGTCTGCACAAGCGCCGAATGCTACCTGCCTGCCAGCGGAGTCTGCCTGCCTGTCTACACAAGCGCCCAGTGCTACCTGCCTGCCAGCGGAGTCTGTCTGCCTGTCTACACAAGCGCCGAATGCTACCTGCCTGCCAGCGGAGTCTGCCTGCCTGTCTACACAAGCGCCCAGTACTACCTGCCTGCCAGCGGAGTCTGCCTGCCTGTCTACACAAGCGCCCAGTGCTACCTGCCTGCCAGCGGAGTCTGCCTGCCTGTCTACACAAGCGCCGAATGCTACCTGCCTGCCAGCGGAGTCTGCCTGCCTGTCTACACAAGCGCCCAGTACTACCTGCCTGCCAGCGGAGTCTGTCTGCCTGTCTGCACAAGCGCCGAATGCTACCTGCCTGCCAGCGGAGTCTGCCTGCCTGTCTACACAAGCGCCCAGTGCTACCTGCCTGCCAGCGGAGTCTGCCTGTCTGTCTGCACAAGCGCCGAATGCTACCTGCCTGCCAGCGGAGTCTGCCTGTCTGTCTGCACAAGCGCCCAATGCTACCTGCCTGCCAGCGGAGTCTGCCTGTCTGTCTGCACAAGCGCCGAATGCTACCTGCCTGCCAGCGGAGTCTGCCTGTCTGTCTGCACAAGCGCCGAGTGCTACCTGCCTACCAGCGGAGTCTGCCTGTCTGTCTACACAAGCGCCGAGTGCTACCTGCCTGCCACGCCGCCAGCCCAGCCTGAACACCCACAGCAGAGAGGGGCGGGAAAGGCAGTGGCGCCCTGGCTGCTAGGTGCAGCCTGGCAGAGCACGGCCTGCCTCCAGCCAGAGCGCGTGTCCCCCACAGAGCAGCGAGCCCCTTACCATCAGCCATCTTCCCAGCGGGCGGCCAGCCAGTGCCTCGCTCTGGCGTGTGCACCAGCGGGAAAGCGACTAACGGGGCACAAACATCATTAACCATTAACGGCTGCGGGTAATGTTTAGCCCGGTCACAAGGTGAGGCACGTGGCCCACACTCAGCTTTTGGAAACATCCTTGGGGCAAAGGAAAGAACAAGGCCCTGAAACCAGCTTGCACCAGCTCACGGAGCGCAGGGCAGCACCTGACACAGAGCCAGCCTCCGATTCGGACAGTCAGCTCAGCTTGGAGCCCCAGCAGGAGGGGGAAGAGCTAATAACCAGTAGGGGCACCATTCTCCGGGTGCTTTTCTGACCTTACCACCCAGCCCCCATGAGCTCTGCCAGCTGAGCCCTGTCCTTATCCCCATTGCACTGGGGAAACTGAGGCACAGCATGGGGAAGGGACTTGGCTGAGGGCACCCAGTGACTCAGTGGCAGAGGTGTGGAGATTTCCTAGCTCCAGCCCTTGGCTCTGATCACTTGATCATGTGTCTGGGCTGGCTGCTGGCTAGCAACGTAAGAGGAGAAGGGGAATCCTACACCACCAGCGCTCTGCCAGCTTGGCGGGGAGAGAGGGGGTCCCAGCCGGCCAGAGTCCAGCACCATGTGGCCCTCCTGCAGGCGCAGAGTTTCAGGGGTCTATGGAGCCACCTGCCCAGTGCCAGTCCTTTGGCGGGGACACAGTAGAATCTCAGCGTTTCAAACACGCGAGTTACACGCCCCTGCGCAGAACTGGACGGCCAATCAGGCAGCTGCAGAGACCAGCGACAAAACGCCAAGGGCAGAGCTGTGTTCAACGGAAATACGGACCCACCACAGGCAAGCTGCTTCTCTCTCCTGTGCTTCAACGTGGCATCCCGCCCACGCTCAGTTCTCAACCTGCACGCCACTGACCCCTGTTCCCTTCCCAGCGCTTCCGAGCTACGACCCACCTCTGCTCCCGGGGCGCTGGCACCCTGGGCTGCTCCTGCGATCCACACACATCTCCGCAAAGGCCACACCCTGCACCAGGCCGAGCAGGCCATGCCATTGGCTTTGGCCAGGCATACTGCTTCGCGCTGATCTCCCCAACCCCGCAGCCGGGAGGCCGAGGCTAAATGCTGGGCAGTGTGTTCTGTGCTGGCAATCAGTGACCAGGCAGTCATGCATGCTGGCCGGTTACTGTTCCCGTGCTCGCAGCCTGGAACCTGCCCCAGGCAGCTCTCCATGCCAGATTCCCAGAGCCCACACGGGACGGGCTCGGACCCCGCTGGGTTGGGCACCGTGTCAGACGTAGCCGGCTAGCGGGCTAGCTGGACAGAGGCCCGCACAGGCCAGCGCTGCGAATCCAATCAGCTCTGATGGCAGCCAGCGTGGCCGCAAGGAAACGTCGTGTGTGTCTGTTATAAAACGACTCTCCTTCAGGCCCAGTCTCTCAGAGGCAAGAAGGAAAGGTTGTAAGGGGGGACTGGCTGGACAGCAGTCTTTGGCTGGCTGGCGAATGCCAGGTATTGACCAGCGCAGCCCCTCAGCAGCAGGTTACTGACTGGCTGTTTACTGACACCAGGTCTCTTCCAGGCAGACCAAAGTATTGCCCCTGCCATTTGGATTGTAGCCCCCTTAGGTGGAGACAGCCTCAAATCAAGCCCAGATGCTGGGGGACTGGAAATCCGAGTCCTGCTCCTGTGGCCTGTGTCAGCCGCTGGCCGTAGCGCGCCCTGTGCCGCAGATAAGGGGAGACCTGGGAAAGGTGTGAATTGGTGACACACCACACCCCTCGGCTCCAGGATGGCGCCTCAGGAGGTGGACTGGTGCAGGTGAGTGATAGCTAAACTGGCGGGACCCAAGAACCTGTGGGCGGCAACCGGCGGAGAGCCTTGGGGATAACGGGCTGCGGGGGTCTCCAGGAATGACCGGAACGTGTCAGCATTACACTACTCACTGTGCCAGGCCTGCCCAGAGACAGGGCTAGATACAGCCCAGCGACCGCATGTTCTCTAGGCCTGCAATGAGAGCCAGGGCAGGCATCTCGTGAGACAAACTCCGGTGGACAGGGGAGAGACGCTGACTCGGGACAGGCCCTTGGGTACCGTGGTCACACAAGAGAGGGCTTGTGACGGACCGGGCCGAGTCTGGGCACAGCCGAGGGCGTCCGCTCAGGGCGAATTGCTCAAATTCGGGGCTCCTTACAGCCCCCAGACTGGAGACCTTCCCAAACAGGCCACAAACCAGTCCCCCAGAGTGCTTCAGCTGCCTGCCTGGCCAGCCAGAAGCCTCACAAGCAAAACCCCTCTGATACCCAGCAATATCCGTGACCCAGATGACACCGGGCCTCACACACAGGTGAGGGGTTTTAGAGCCCAATCTTACCTTCCCCGAACAAGTTCTGTCCAGTTCCAAGAAACCAGCCACAGATCCCAGGTCAATTTACCCTCTGGCTCTTACCCACAAATCACGCTGAGCCAATCCTTTAGAATCTAACATCTAAAGGTTTATTACTACCAGAAAGAAAAGCCTGAGAGTACGGTTGTTAAAGTATCGTACATTACATGCATCGAATCTGCCGGTTCTCGATGCAGGCTTGCACCAGAGATGTTATAACTGCTGGCTTAAAAGTCTTTGGTGAACATCCTACGTCAGGATGGGTCCACAGTTCTTTCCAGCTGCTCGATCCCTGTACTCTTGCCTCTGGGATGAAGTGCTGAGTTGAGCACAAAATGGAGGATGCCACATGGCCTCTATATACCTCCTTCCTCGTCTCTTCTTGGCTGCAGGTGGTCACCTGGCCAGTGGCCTATCCCTGTGTTCCTGCTGGTAGCCCTTAGGTATCAGTCACCATTCTCGAGGTCTGTCCTTGGCCTATAGCGGGCTGTTGTTCCATGGAGACTTGCTCGTTAGCATGTCCATAGGCCGAGCATTCTTCGTCTATTGCTCAGCCACAAACAGAGAAGTTTCCAATATTGACAGAGTACGTATTTATAACGTCACACCCAGACACCGTACAGGTATATGACGAGCAGATACAGAACCAGTAGTAGGAAAGCTTTCATTTGACACCTCACATGGCCCCCTTTGTACCACTTTTGGGGCAAACACCCCCCCCCCACGGGTGCAGCAGTGATCTGGCTGCTCCCCTCAAAATCCAGTAACGTGACAGGGCTATTAACATGCTAAGGTGAATGCTGATGAAGAGCGGCGGCGGCTTGAGAAGGAAACTAAGAAACCAGCAGGGAGCAGAGGGACCTTGTCTCGGGCACCCAGAAGCTGGTTCTACGTTCCGCGCGGCACAAAGACTCTGGCGCCTCGCGCCCAGGCGGCGGCTGGACGGAGAATATCCCACGGGAAGGGGGGCGTGGCTGAAAGCGCCGGAGAGGCCTTTGGGCGAGACGTGTTTCCGCAGACCAGAGGAGCCCTGGCCAGCGCCGCTTAGGCTTTCGAGCGTGCGGGGCTGCTGCTTTCCAGGTGACATTTGGGCCCCTCTCTCAGCGGGTTTGGGCTGAGTCTCTGTTTGGGGAGGGAACTCGAGTGCTGGCGGGGCCCCAGGAGCCGCTGGCTGTGGTGAAGCTGGGAACGGTGACGCGAGGGGCTAGCCCGTGAAAAGGGGCTGGGCGCTGCCAGGGGGCCCGGCTAGGGCGCCTCCATTGTCAGCTCCCCAGGCATGGGCAGGGCAGAGGCAGCCCCCAGCAAAGGGTGGGGAATGGCCGGTGGGCTTACGGATGTCACGCCCCGCAAGGCTCCCTTGCGCTGGAGGCAGGGTAACAAGGCAGCTCACAGCCAGTGCGTGGCACGTCTGGGGCGCCCTACCGCCCCAGGAACAAGCGCTGCCTCCAGCCAGCCCTGCAGCTTTGGCTGGGGCAGCGGGCGTGGCGAGGTCCTGCCCCGCATGGTGCCAGAGCCCAGCTGCTGCAGGCCCTCGCAGCTCCATTGGCAGGGGAATGGGCAGCTGGAGGCTCGGGCTCTGCACTGGGGGAGCCCCAGTATCAACGCACCGGAGGGGACAAAACCTCGCAGGCGCCACCCTGCACCCGCCCCTCTCTGAGCCTAGGGCCTGGATCGCCCCCTGTGCGGCAGCCCCGGGACACGGCCTCTCTGTCCTCCCTGTGCCACACACACGCGCCCGCTGTGTTCACTCACCTTGCAACCCTCATCTCCCCTCTGCGGCCTGGACCCCCCAGCCCCACTTGAACCCTTTGCTGGAGCTGTCAGGAGAGGGCTGGGCAAGAGCCACTGAGTCGCACTGACCCCAGGGCCTACCTGCCGCTCCAGGGACTGCTCCCTGCCGCCGTGGGGACAGGTTCCCTCCGCCTGGCCCGGAACTGACCTGTCAGCCGACGGGAGACCGGTCAGCGCTGCCACCAGCTGTCCCGTGGGCACCCCCAGATGCACACACACGCACAGGGCGGCAGCACATGGGCACTAACCACAGCTGGGTGGCAGGAGCCGCTTTCCAGTGTCTTCGGCTACAAGCGTCCAGGGGAGGGACGGACTCCCTGGCCGACACTAGCACAGAGCCACTGAGTGCTAGGGTCATGGGTGGCCACTCCCCGCCTGCACTTGTGTCCATGGGGGCAGCCGGCTGGGAGGTTCTACAGCTGCTCAGGGAGGCCGTGGGTTGGGCCTGGTTTCTAACAGTCTCTCGTACACACAGGCTCGCACTCATCTCCGAAAGCGCCGCGTCCCCATGACAAGGGCTGCGTCTACGCTGCCCACTGAACAGTGGCACAGAGCTGGGCTGCTACGCGAGGAGGCAGGGTGGCCGCTCCCTGCCCCGCCGAGCTGACCTCTCCCAACAAGGGGGTAGCTTTGTCAGCGGGCGGCGGGTTTTCACACCCCTGCCCGATAAACGTTGTATTGACGAACGTGCAGCCTAAGGAAAGGAAGCTGAAGTCTCACAGAGCTCCCCTGCCTGGGAGCAGCAGCTGCCGGAGGCTGCACCAAAGACAATCCGCTAGCGCATGTTCCCCAGGCCAGGAGCCAGCTGCAGAGTTCGCTCAGGCAGGCGCGTTACTCCCCCGTCTGTGCATGCGCCATCGGTGGGGGCAGGGGTTCAGCGGGCGGCAACATCCCCCTGTGCCCCAGAAAGCCGGCAGGCAAATGTTCCCCTCATTAGCAAGGACTTACCGTCCCAGCCGCAGGGCCACAAGTGCCCAGGGCCCTCCGCTGACCGCCAGGTGATGGGGCAGGAGAGACTTCGCTGGAACACGGCTGCGGGGGCTTTTCCTCCAGCGCTTCCATCCGGCCGAGAGGTCCCGCCGATTGATCAGTAGCCTGGCCGTGCCCTGGGGGCTTTCCTCACTCAGCAACCAGGCGTCGCATGTCGCTTCTCTCTCCTGGGCCTCCTCCACTCGCAGGCAGGACAGTGCCTGAGGCAGGGAGGGGGCTGCCCATTTCGGACAGTGCAGCTGAATACACAGAGCTGGCTAAAAGGCGGAACACCTGTTGGAGCAGAACACGACCTTTGGCATTCCCCAAGGTCAGCCCGCGGCTTTCTGCACAGCCTGCCTGGCTGGTGAACAGCCCTGCACCCTGCCCTGGAGAGCTACAGGGTGAGACGTGCGGCTTGTCAGCCCTCGCCAGTCACATTCACCCTTTAACTGGCTCGAACGCTCCCCACGAGCCGCGGGAAAACCCAGCTCTCCCCAGCTGCTCCCTGCCTTGTTCTACGGCAGACGAGTGAGCTTCGGTTTGCCCCCGATTGCCTGTGCAGAGCGGAGAAACCGCTTCCACGCTGGCCGGATCCTTCCCAGGAGGTGGCTGTGCTGCAGATCAAGCTGGTAGCCCAGGCCAAGGTACAGCCCACGGGCCAGGCCAAGGTACAGCTCACGGGCCAGGCAAGGTACAGCCCACGGGCCAGGCAAGATACAGCCCACGGGCCAGGCCAAGGTACAGCCCACGGGCCAGGCAAGATACAGCCCACAGGCCAGGCCAAGGTACAGCCCACGGGCCAGGCAAGATACAGCCCACGGGCCAGGCCAAGGTACAGCCCACGGGCCAGGCAAGATACAGCCCACGGGCCAGGCCAAGGTACAGCCCACGGGCCAGGCAAGATACAGCCCACGGGCCAGGCCAAGGTACAGCCCACGGGCCAGGCAAGGTACAGCCCACGGGCCAGATCCGGCCCGCCCGACCATTTGATCCAGCCCACAGACTATAGATGCCCTGCTGCCAGGGCCACAGAATTCCCCAGGGGCAGCTCCGGCAGCAGATGCTATTTCCAGGGCCCGCAGCTCCCGGTTTATGGCTCCCAGTTTACTAGGTGGCCCAGAGTCTAGCTGTGCCTGTGCAAAGAGCACAGGCCGCGTGGCCCTCCACTCAAGGCCAAGTGCAGCTCACTTTTCACCCCACTCGCGAGCACGAGAAACTCAGCCAGACTCAGACGCACCCTGCAGATGAAGCCGCACGTCCAGCCCAACAGCCCAGCTGCAGGACTAAATTAGCTTGTTACGCTTTGGTTCCAGCAAGGACCCAGTGCAGGCCCCATCTGCACGCTCCTGAGCAGCGTGCGCTGGCGTAGTGTGCACGCTCTGCCGCACGGAGCTCTAGCTCCAGAAACCGCTGCGCTTTGCTTCCAAGGAGACGTCCGAGAGGCCTCTGCAGATGCTTTCCGGAGTATTTGTAAGGCTGCCGGAGCAGCCACGCACGAAAGCCTTGGAAATGCTGAAGTGAAAACAAAACTGCCGGGAAATCCTGCCTGATGTGTCCTGGCCTCTCAGTGACCCTGGCATTCCAATCTGCTAAGGGAAGAGCCAAAAACCGAAGGCGCTAGATGAAGAGTGGCACCATAAGTAAAACAGGCCAGAGGGGGAAAACGTCCTTCATGCCTCTGGCGCTGTAAAGCAGTGGGGGCAACCCACGGTTCTGTCCCCCTCTCTACCTCAGATCCAGACACTGGCTTGTCTGTGCCTCAGTTTACCCCAGTAGACTAGGGTCTGCCTCCCAGAGAGCCGGTTGGCTCCAGGCATGGTCGTCTGTGTGCACTTCAGTGCGAAGGGAGGAGGATACTTTGAGTGATGGGAGCTCAGAAAGGTTCTGAGATGAAACGATTCAGCACCTCTGAGCAAAACCGTTCAGCACTCTGGAATTTCAACCTTTGGCTTTGGCTTGTGCAACCGCCCCACGCTTTACACTCCCAGTCAGCCCCGCATTCCCAGGCATCTCCCTGTGGCGGCCACTGGCTCGTGCGAGTTGTACTTCAAGTGTGCGATACCCCAGTTCTGGCCAGACTACATCTCCCATGATGCACCATGCTTCTTGGTCAGGGAAGACGGCACTGCATCCTGGGAACATGAAGCTATGAATGTGAATTGTTGTGAAGAGTAAGAGGCTTAATTATTTGTACAGAGGACACCTCAGAGCCCCAGTAATGGATAGGGACCCACTGTGCTAGGTACTGTACAAAAACAGAACAAAACGTCCCTGCCCCAAGCCCCCCTACCCGCTGGGTCTGCTAACCACTCAGCGGAGGGTTCGGTCCTCCCCCCAGACATCCCAGCATTATGGTACAAAACAGCCAGAGAATCACTAAGGTAGAAATGATATTTTATTCCTTCCCCCCCTTAGATTCTGGATCACAACACAGACAACAACAGTCCTTTATCACAGCAGCAAGGTTTGCCCATTTAAAATGAAAACACAACAGTTGGTTTGATTTTACAACATTCAAGATTTTGCCATTTTCTACATTTATTATTTTTACTTGTTTTTATACCGACTGCACACTACAGACACTGAACATAGAAACTCGTGGGGTATGTACAGCTAACACTCAGGAGACAGACCGGGAGGGGGGCTGCCTGTTTGCCCTTGGAATCTGTGGAATGCCACCAAGAAAAAGGAACATTTTACTGCCTGCTACAGCTTGGACAAAGATAAGAGTCGGAGGTACACAACACACATTCACTCTGCGGGATAGGAGGTGCTTCCCCGCTCAGACGCCACTGAAGGGAAACAAAACAGCGTGTCCCGAAATCCTGGAATCCAAGCAAACCTCCCTCTGCTCATCCACTCTCCTAGGAGTGAACTGGGATGAATCAAATGGGACTGTCTCTTCCTAAGTCTCCCTGGAATGGATTGGGACCTACACGGATGCTCTGGAACTCTCACATGCCCCCTGCACCCCCACCTCGGTCACTTCATTTTCTTTCTGTCCCCTTGTTTTATCTCACTTTGGGGTTTGCCTCTGCCTGGCAGGTGCTGGGAACTTTAGGAGGTAACCTGACAACATGAGCTTGCCCCTTGTAATGTGTAAGCCACCAGGGCTGGGCCATCGTCCTGGGGGCTCAGCGGTTTGGGTGAGTGACTGGAGTTGGGGAAGTTTTGGGGTGAAATTCCCTCCATGCCCTGGGCCAGCACAGAGGCAGGCAACGCTTCACAATCTGGGCGGTGTTCCCTGCAGAGGCATACGGGGGTTGTACAGCAAGCGGGCGTGACAGCATTTCACTGCTATGCAATTGCACATGACATTCATGCCAAGGTCTTGACCTGCAGCACCACCCGGCAGGGAACGGCAAAGGAATTAACCAAGGTTTGGCACTCGTGGTAAACTGCTGCTGCGGGCCATCTCCTGCAGTGTCCCCTGGATCTCTCTGCTGCCTCAGACAAGTCAGAACTGGCTCTTTAGCAGAGACTTTCTGAAACAAGACCGGCTTAGCCCTCGGCCAGTCTAACCTGCTCCCGCCCTCAGGCACACCGACGGGAGGAGGGGAGCAGTGCTTGCTGCATGGGGCTTTCAGACTGACTTGTCTGCTGTCTCCTCCCCAGCCAGGGCCCTTGGGGCCGTGCTCCGTGGGGGCAGGAGGTTATTGCTGAGACTGCAACACACGGCTGCAATCGTCTCCCAGAGGGTCTCGTCCAGCTGCCCTGTGCCGTATGGCAGCTACACAGTCCGTGCAACCGAAACAAACGGAAGTGCTCCCTGGACCCCTGTGCGAACCAAACAAAACCACAAGAACCTTGCACTGCTTTGAATGTGCAGCAGTTGTCACACACGCGCACACAGGGGCCGCAGGGGCTGGCTGTCACACCCAGGAACAGGCCTTTGACTGAGCTCTGGGTGGGGAACAAGTGTCATGGGCAGTGGGTTCTCCCGAGACCTGCCCCCCGTTCAGCGCACCCTGGGCTGGGGGCCGGGCGGCAGATCTCAAACTCGCCAAAGCCCACAAGGGAGGCTAGGCCTGGGCTCTGGGTTTGGCCAGCTAAGAAATGTGGATCAGGGTGGGAGTTCAGATTTGGAATCCCCTCCCCTCGTCAAACACGCACTGGAGCTGGGGGTGGGTCTGGACCATCGCTGGTTCAACAGATTTCCAGCCCCCCACCTAGAGAATAAAACACAATGGGACCCTACGGGGACGGATTCCTGGGTGGCCTCTAGCAGCTGGCGTTTGGGGGCCGAAGAGGAGGAATGGCGACTCCCGGCTTCTGGGTGGCTAACAGCCGAGTGCGGCATCCGGGCTGGCCCCAGGCACCACGCTCATATGAAAGAGACCCAATCAACACGGATAGTTTTAGTGATCCCCAAAACCCGCCCGCCCCACAGAAAGGGCCCCCATGTCGGAGCCAAGCGAAGGGGCAGGGGAGCATCTCCTGCCCGTCTCACACACCACTCGACAGCACCAGGAAACGAAGAGAAACGTACGACTACAACATGGGCAACAGCTAGCCTTGGAGGCGGCGGCAGCTACACACAAACATCACACATCACTGCAGGCAGACAGTAGGGCGCGGAGCTTGGTTGGGGTTGTGGAGAGAACCAGGAGCAAAGTACCGAGGAGAACACGGACACAGCTTCGCTGCCTCTCCTGAGCAGGACCTGTTGCTGTCATTGGCGCTTTCTTGCAGGCCACTTGCTCTTGTGGTCCAAGCGTCTGTCCTCAGGTCTCTGATCTGCGGGGGGAGGGGACACACATGGAGTCAGTCTGGCTGCTGCTCAGCGCTGCAGCAGAGGAGAAGAGCCAAGCGCTGCGCAGCCCCTCGTCTGGCGAAGATTAACTAAGAGCATTTGCTCGTGCACTCCCGCGGACGCGCCTGGGCCCGGTGTTTAACAATCCCGTGTGGCGGGGCCACAATTCACACCCGCAGCCCGAGCCCAGACAGGCGTCGAGAGTCAGGCCGGCCCCGCTCACCCCAGGGTGTGACGGGGAGCGCGCTCACCCTGGGCTCGCCAGCTCCCCGTCACTTCACAGCCCACAGAGCACGCCAGGGACGCTGACCGGGAGCAGGGTCCCCGCGCAGAGACGGGGAAATGGAGCCGGGTGCATCGTGCGCCGCAAAGTCGCTCTGCTCTGCACTGACAGCCCCAGGAAACGGGTGGAGCAGCAGGTGCAGCGGGACACCAGCAGCTGGAAGCCAGTGACTGGGCTAAGCGCCTGCTTTTGCAGGGCGTGTAATGTCTTAAGGCGGCCCAGAGCGCACCCCTCCCCCCCGGGGATTTGAGTTCCATCCCAAATCCACCAAGCGGAACTCACAGGCCACACAAAAAGCCCCAGCAGAGGGGCCACAGATCTTAGCAACAGGGCCCTGGGGCCATTCGCTCCAAGCATCGACTCAGCAGCGGCACAAAGCACCTTCCCCTGGTACCAAGCACCGCAGTGACCTGAGCCGAGCCCCGGGCAGAGCGGGCAGGACGCTCTTGAACGCTCCGGGAAGACGACACTTCCGAGGCGGGCTGCAGCGCGGGAGTATCCGTGAGGTAGGGCCGCTAGAGGGGGGAAACCCAGAAGCCTTGTGGCTTGCGTGATGCTTAGGAAGCGGGTCAGGAAGGCACGGAGACAGGGCACCGGGGCGTGAGCAGTGCACGGGTGGGGCGAGCCGCAGCAGGTACAGACAGTCCGACACGCCGCTGAGCTCCGCAGATTGCACGTGCGCGGCTTGCACTTTCCTGAGCCGGCCCTCTGGGAGGCTGGCTGCGTGCCTCCTGCCACCTCCCCACCCTCCGAAGGCTGGGCCAAGTGCCAAGACGGTGCCTGCCGCCCAACCTGCACCCCGCTCGGCTCTCGCACCCGCCAGTCTCACCCTCGGCGAGTCTCACGTCTGGGGAGACCAGAATCAGGCCCTGGGTTTTTTCCACGAGTGCCCCCCGGGACTGTCTGAGAATTGGCCTCTGGGAACTGACCCCCCACGGCGGGGCCTCCGGGAACCGACCCCCCCACGGCGGGGCCTCCGGGAACCGAACCCCCCACGGCGGGGCCTCCGGGAACCGAACCCCCCACGGCTGGGCCTCCGGGAACCGACCCCCCCACGGCGGGGCCTCCGGGAACCGACCCCCCCACGGCGGGGCCTCCGGGAACCGAACCCCCCCACCGCGGGGCCTCCGGGAACCGAACCCCCCCACCGCGGGGCCTCCGGGAACCGAACCCCCCCACCGCGGGGCCTCCGGGAACCGACCCCCCCACCGCGGGGCCTCCGGGAACCGACCCCCCAATGGCGGGGCCTCCGGGAACCGACCCCCCAATGGCAGGGCCTCTGGGAACCGACCCCCCCACGGCGAGGCCTCCGGGAACCGACCCCCCCACGGCGGGGCCTCCGGGAACAGACCCCCCCACGGCGGGGCCTCCGGGAACCGACCCCCCAATGGCGGGGCCTCCGGGAACTGACCCGACACTGCAGCACAACCGGTAACAGGTAAACCCGCCCGCTGTGTGCTGGAGTCGTGTGCTCCCGGCTCCGTACAATCCTCACCCCCTGCCCCACCACCCCCGCTAACCTCCAGCGAGGCTGCGGCTGCCGTTACCCCCGTCCCGCAGGGAGACCGCGCCCCTGCCCCGCGCTGGCTGTGGCTCACCTGATGGCTCTAGTTCAGTTCTCTGCTTTCGGGGGCCCCGTTGCTGCGAAGGAAATGACAAAACGTCTTTACAAGCCCAACAAGAGGCCTCTGCCGCTTGCCCCGCCCAGGCCCGGTGAGCCTGACGAACACCCCCAGGGGCAGCCCGGAGCCCCGGCTCTTACCGTTCGCGGCAATCAAGTTCTCCGCCTGCGCCTCCTCGTCCCCCGGGGCTCTGCAACCGGAGATGCACAGTGAGACCCACGCCCGCCAGGAACATGGTGGGAGGGGCGGAGCATGCTCCCGGTCTGCTCACGTTCGGCCCTCAGACTTACGAGCGTTGGACCCCAGTAAAGAAACGGACTCTTGTCCGCACCCGGCAAAGCGGCCCAGCCCGGCGGAAGCACAAACCCACGGGCACCGCAGAGCAGCGGTCGGGTGCCCGTGAGCCCCCGGACACGGGGAGGAGAGGCTCTCTGTGTCGGAGGGAGGCGTGAGCAGGAGACGAGTCACCGTACCGTGCCTGGCTCTTTCCAGCAGCCAATCTGCACAAGCTTCTCTCCAGGATTTGCGGGGCCCCACGCGACGTAAAGCAGGCTCCCACCCACCCCCTGCACACCACTGGACCCCTGCAATGGTGGGGCCAGAGGCCGTGTGCCGGGCTCCTGGTGCGCTACCACGTGGGCCTACGATTGCCACTCTACTAGGCAGGTGTCTGAGGAGAAAGGCAGCCAGAACCTGCAAGGGGGTGTGCCCCCGGGACTGAGGCTGGTAACTGCACTAGGATCCCTTGGGAAGTGCCCCAGACAGCCATGCCCCTCCTAGGGTAACCTCCCAAGAGGCACCGTCCCCTCCCTGCTCAGGGAGCCTTGTGGCCCTCTGGCTGCGCGTCTGACGGGCACCGGTCCCCCGCCGTGGTGCAGCTCTGGGTGACTTTACGGCCACGCGTCGAAAGGGTGTTCCGACGGGGGGCTGAAAGAGTCCCCAAGCAGCCCCGCACCTCACACGTACCTGGGCTTTTGGCTGAAGCTGCATCTGCACCTCCTGCCTGCAAGGGTAAGAAACGTCCTGAGCGCGGAGGCTTTCCCCAGAGCGTCGCCGCCCCTCCCCTGGCAGCGGGTCCCTGGCTCTCAGGGCTCCCAGCCGCCTCTCTGCATCGCAGGCGGCAGCGAGGGACAGGCGTGGGGCGCCACACAGCTCTTCCTCGGTCAGAAAGGAGAGAGCCGCCCCCACGCTGCCCGGAGCAGCACTCAGCGTAGCCGAGGGAGGCTGAGCGCACAGCACGCCATGGGGGAAGGGGCAGCCGAAGGGGTAGCCCCAGCAGTGATCTGAGCGGGGTCTCAGGGCCCCTCTCCCGCCTGCACTGCAGCTGGCAGGGTTCTCTCCGGCCCCGGGAGCTGCAGCGAAGCAGCGGCAGTAGGGGCTGTGCCATCAGCCACCCCCCGAGCACAGCCCTGAGGTACTAGGAACGTCCCAGGGCAGCCGGTTCGCAGCCATGCGGGTCTCTGCACCGTCTCGCCAGGCCACTGGCTCAGCCTCACCAACTTACTTAGGATCAGGAGAATTCCGACAGAGAACAAGACCACGGCGAACACCAAACCGCCGATCCTCAAACTCTGGTAATCTAGGAGGCAAGAGGGCAAAGGGAGTTTTCATTTCATTGTCAGTGTTCCCACAGACGCGGCCAGGTCTCCCCCACAACGCACACCCTTCTTTTAGCACCATATGCACTCATCCATACCCACACCACTACGGACTCTGCTGCTCACCATAGTTAAAAGGATCTTTTTCCTTCTCTTGATTCATCGCTGGAAACAAAACAGACAAAAAATGTTTGTGAATATGAGCATTGGGATTACCAGCCCTGTGCAACATGCCCCTGGGCATGCGAGTTCTAACTCGCTCCGAATTACCACTCGTTTTATTGAAGGGCTGAGAAACCTCTGTCAGGGATGGGGGCTCCCCTGGGCAGGGTGCTGAACAAAGACACAGTGAGAAGGTCCCGCCCTGGAGAGCTACAGCCCATGTGTAAGAAGAGAGATGCATCTGTGTGTGTCCAGGCAGGACCCTCACATCTCAACTGGGCCTGGATGCGAATAAGAGCGTCTAAGATTGGGACGAGTTGCTGTTTCACTGGCTGTTTGCTCACAGGGAGATACCCCAAGAATCAGCTGGGTTCTCCCCTTTTGATCTTCTATCAGACCGAGTGGGAGGGGACCCTAGGACTCCTCAGGGATTCTGGGGAAGGGGACACGGAGGCAGAGGGAGAGTCGACACTTGAACACGTGCACAGGCTCAGCAAAGCGTTAGAAGACAGGGCCCATCGAGCAGGGTGGCACAATGAACTTACCTGGAAACGCTCTTTTGAAACAGGAGACCTAAGCCCAGTGAACAAAGATAAAATGCACAATCCTTGGGCAGGACTTTGTGAGGGGACAGGAGTGAATGATGAGACCGACCGTGGGGAAACGCCCCTTGGAAATGCTCTCCAAGGGAATGTCTACACTGCCACCCTAGTTCGAACTAGGATGGCTAATGTAGGCATTCGAACTTGCAAATGAAGCCCGGGATTTAAATATCCCAGGCTTCATTTGCATGTTCCCGGGCGCCACCATTTTTAAATATACCTTAGTTCGAACTACCTGCCCACGGCTACACGCGGCACGGACTAGGTAGTTCGAATTAAAGCTCCTAATTCGAACTACCGTTATTCCTCTACCCCCACAGACTTACAGCCTATCACAGCAGGGAAGCCATTGTAAACATAATCTGCTGTGCAGGAGGGGAAACTGAGGCACACCACCTCCCTGAGCTGCTGACTGAATGCCAAACTGACTCATCTCTGGAAAGTGCCCATGTCCGCCGGGCACGGACACCAGTTGAAATGGCAGAGGCGGCATCAGTTGTACAACAAAGAGGAGTTTTCTAGCAGGCCAGGGAAGGCAACTTGCTTGCGCACAAAATCTTTAGAGAAGGGTTAGCACCAGCAGACCCTACAGGGCCACTGGCAAAGTGCAAGAGCAGATGCGTGTGAGAAGCAGGTTAGCTCCGTAGTTACGGAGTCTGGCAGCTCTTGGCATCACCTGTCACCTTGGTCCCTAAGAAGACAACATGGTGAGGTGTTGTGTTGATTACAGGACAGGCAGGGCCGTCTCGGTACCAGCTGCTTAACCTATGCCTAGCACTGAGGAGATCTTAAGCAAAGCTCAATATCGTCTCTCTTTCAATCTGGTTAACGGCTGCTGGCCCATTCCTTTGGATGAGTATGCCCAGAAAAAAATCTGCTTTCATCACTGACACAGCTCTCTATGGGTTCACGATGGTCCCGTTAATTAATGCAGGAGGCCCATTCAGCAACTGGTCAATCGAGCGTTGAACAGATTGCAGGGCCGTGCACGAGCCTGTGCGACAGCAGAGTTTAGCGACACTTGGGCTGATCACACGCACACCGGGGCACTAGGGATGTGGAAGTGCAGCTGCGTGCACCATTAACCAATGAGCCTGGGCTCATCAGTCAATCTTCACGATTACACGCAGGCTCGCGGTACGCACCGGGAGCCATCTGCTGCCCTGTGCTGCAGTCTCTGTACAAAGGCAGCAGCACTGGGCAGCAGGTGGGAGCTGGTACGCGCAGGGAGCTAGCTGAGTGCACCCCTGCTAGAGTGCACCCCTGCTCCCGGAGAGCCTACGCTGCCCTGCGAGTAATTGCACACATTTCAACCTCCCTCCTGGGAACTGCGCCCTCAAAGGGGCAGGCCTCGTGGTAAAAGCCTCTTAAGCGTAAAACTGGACCGGTTCCTTCTTTTGGAAACTGGTCGGAGGGAGATCAAATAGCCCAGCTCCCTTCAAAGCTGAAGCCATTGTGAACTGGCCTGTATCCCAAATGAAGAAACAGGCCCAATCTTTCCGGGGGCTGGCAGACAACAGAAGGTCTGGGGGGGAGGGGTCAGTGACTTGTGTCTACAATCACAAATCCACGTGAAAGCAAACAAAGCTGTGTGCACAAAGGCGCGGGGAAGAAACCTTGTCTGAGAAGCCTGTGCTAGCTAGCCCCGATTTTGAAGTGTTCAAACTGTGCAAGGCGGCATCAGACACTGCTTTTGGGGGCCGTATTCCAGCAGCCAGGGAAGAACAAGAAACACCCTGTGGCTTTGTGCAGCAAGAAACTGACACGCACCGAACAAAACCCTTCTGCCGGAGAGAAAGAATGGTGTCTTTGTGTGGGCAGTAACACAGTTACAGCCCTCTCTTTTCACCAGACAGTTCAGGGTATTCATGGATCCTTCGCCATTGATCTGGCAGCACAAAACTACCGGCTCACACGCCAAGCCTCGGCACTGGAGTCTTTACGCACAAATTTGATATGGAAATCGTGCCTGTCCAGGGAAAAGGAAACATGGTGGCAGATACCGTGTCCAAAAGAGAGGGACCCAGCCTGAAGCCTCCAGGTCAGGCAGTGGCAGTAGCTTTGTGGGGGCAGGGGTGACAGAGAGCCCCCCCTCTGTTCACTCCCAGACACCACTGTAATAATCAGTGCACAGGGCACGAGGGATCACGTGACAACTCAGAACTTGCTGACCAGTAAATACCACGGTAAAGTGCCTGGAGCAGCCTCCTCGGGAAGTCGTGACCGTAAGTCACAGCCGTAGGGAGGCGTTTCCCAGGTAAGTCTGGGAAGGGGCTAAACTAGTGTCTTAAAGGGTGAGTGGATGCCCCAGTCAGGGCTCAAAGGTAATGGGCCCCCCACTCTCCAGCCGCCATTCTCTGGCAAGGAAGGGGGGCGGGGAGGCGGTACGGCTTGGCTGTGCTAGGTACGTATCCGCCATTCCCAGGAGCCTGTGCCGCGTGAGGCTTGCCGCTGCCCATGCCCCGTGGTGACAACTCCCGCCTGGTGCCGGCTCTCACTGCGTGCCCCCATGCATCTCGCAGTGTCGACGTGGCTGAGCTCCCCTAGCAGAGGGCCCCCATCAGGTAGCGTAGGGCTGGCCATGCTGGACCAGTGCTCGCAGCTCCTCTGATGTCTGTTGTTTGCTGGGAGTTAGATTGCCCCAGAAAGGAAAGAGGGTTGAAAAACAGCCCTGATGTTCCTCCGCCCACCCGTTCTGCTCCTGCCCGCTCCATGCCCAGGGGGTAGGCAGGCCAGCCCCCGACCTGGATGCATAACCTGGGTGTATCTGCCGGGGCCCACTGGCCCTTCAGCCACACACCGTCCCCCTCCAGAGAGCAAGGTGTGTGGGGCTGGGTACCTACCGTCCGCCACGGCCACAGGCACCAGCAGAGAGCACAGGACGATCAGTGCCATCTCCATGGCCACTAGAAAAGAGGAGAGGAGTCACGCTTCAGCCGAGGCAGCGAGGACAAAGGAGCAGAGCGGGGGCAAGCAGCAAAGGGCCGTCTCAGGTTCCCCAGACTCAATCCAACAGGCCCGACAGTAGGTGAGCCTGGACCGTAGCCAAGAGTGCGTGAACTTTCCAGAAGTTCAGAACCAGAATCCGGCTTCACTGCTCGGGTGCCTCTCTAGTTTGGCCCCGCGGATCCCACCTCCCGGCTCCAGCACCAGCCTGCACTCAAGGCTGCCTGGGACGGGCGGCAGTGCACCTGGCTGTGCAGAGCGGTTCCTTCCTGACCCCTGTGTCCCTGGGGGGGGACACTTTCACCTCCCTGAGCATTCAGCAATGCATTCCAAAGTAGCCCTCTTCTACAATAGCACCCCATTACAGCGGGAGACGGCTGAAACTGGGGTTCATGTACAAATTCAATACTATCAACTTAGCACTGAAGAAAGACCGTAAGTGGTTCATGCACTACAAAGGCAATTTCCCAGCCTTAGACATTTGCATCTCCACATCAAACACTGTGAATGGGACACAGCCAGCCTGACTTAATTAGCTTCATTAACACTGACCCTACAATTGACAAGTAACTCTCTTGCTGTTTTATATACCCCCCAAACTCTGTTATTTCCACTCCAACTCATCTGATGAAATGGGTTGTACCCAGGAAACCTCGTGACCTAATAAATTTGGTAGTCTCTAAGGTGCCACAGGACTGCTCATTGTTTTTACAGTTACAGACTAACATGGCCATCCCTCTGAGACGCAAAGCATGTTTGGTTTTCACATCCATTTCCACGTGGGTATTTCTACAGCTAACACATCCTGAAGAACCATTGCTCATGCATGTGTTTCTATTGGTGGTAAACATCACACATGCTTCGGTGCACATAGCAAAATTTATTCCACGCGTGGATACAAAAATTAGAGGGCACAATGGCCTCCCTCTCCTATCACACAGCCTGGCACCTACAGGCCTGTCTCAAAGCCCAGTGAAGTCACTGCCCCTTTCAGTGGGCCCTAGACCAAACGCTGATCTGGAGCTATGGAAAACCGGTTGCCATGCGCTGAGATCAGCTGTGCTCAGACGGGGATTGTAGCACATTCTCTTCTTTGCACCTGAGGGAGGCAGGCGGAACAGACTGACCCCCGCTCACTTCACAGGGAGCCCGGAAGAGCATCTCGACTGGGCTCGAGATTCCACACCCAGGCTGTTGTTTCTCACTGGCTTGGAAGAGGGGGATCAGTTTGGCGGGGAGCCCTGAGCTGGCTAATCCACGCAGCGCTGCAGCCCGGGCGAAGCAGCAATTGCCAGTTGCTGCTGCTCTGTGGATGGCTTGAAGTGGAGCACAGAGCGCCTGGGGAAGGGCAGCAGGATGGCCTTCTCCACTCCTTCCCGCTGGGCAGGCGACGGCCGCTCTCCTCCCTGGGGCAGCGGCTGCCTGAACCGTGCACACACCCACATGCCTCCCGCCAGAGGGGCTGGCTGGAAGCTTTGCAGATGGACGCTCCATCCAGGGAGGACGAGCTCGAAGGCTCCCGAGAAGAGCGTTGGCTTGGGGGCTGCAGCTGCCTACCGCTCTCTCTCTCTCAAAGCCATCTGCTTGTTTAGCAGCTTGGCTGCCGGCGGCTGTCGTAAATGCTCGGTCAGCCCCAGGCTCTGCAGACCGTCCGGGGGTGGGAGTCTCGCTAGCCTGGGATGTTCAGAATCGACCAGCTCCAAACAGCAGCAGCATCTCCTGCCAAGGGTTAGAGCAGCGTCCCCTGTAAGCTCTGCATTTGGGAGAAATTCAGGTGCTCTCAGCTGGTTAGCCCGTAGCTGGCAGCAGGTGTTTCTACTGGCGGTGCACATCCCCACATACCTCAGTGCACAGAACATTTCTGGCGGTGCACATCCCCACATACCTCAGTGCACAGAACATTTATTCTGCCCATGGGTGGAAAAAATTAGAGGGAACATTGGTCAGACCCAGCTCCGGCCGTCAGCTGATGGGAGCAACCGCTTGGTGAGACTGTGATGCACAATCAAAAGAACCATCTAAGCTGTCACAGAGACAGGCACTCTCCAATCAGAGTGCTCCTCTTTCCCACTGTCACCGCTTGCTCCCCACTGTCTGCAAAGTCCTTTCTCCTCCTGCCCCTGCCCATTCTCACTCTGTGACCTAGGAACACAGCTGCCTTGGCTAGCAAATGCAACCCAGCAACTGCCAGGTGTGTGTGAGAAAGGGGCCTTCCAGGCATTGAACTCAGGGAAGACGCACAAGTCAGGCCAGGCTAGGTGCTGCCGGTGCGCTGGCTGCCAGGAGGTCTGTGTGACACGAGCCTGGTGAGTTTCAAAGCACAGTGGCTTTGTCCCCGCTGTCAGTCTCAGCCAAGGCGTGCCCAGCCCCTAGGGACTGAACTCTGCTTTGCTTCCAGGAACCAGGCCTGCAGGGCTGGGTGCCCAGCCCAGCACCTGACTTCTGGCCTTCATTAAGGCCTGCAAAGGACTGTATGGAATCCCACTGCATCCACCAGCACTCCACACAGGAGGGGGGGCAGCCTGCTGAGACCCCACCACAAGATCAGGGCCATGGCTTGTCAGCAGCTTGGAGCCAGGATTTTGGGCGAGCGTAAGTGGGCAATGGAGTCTGCCCCTGGATTTATTCTCCGTACCGTGAAAGCTCAGTGCACATTGCCAGAGCTGTCCCCATTTTTCATAACAGGCCACCTCCCTTCATGAGCGAGATCTTCTCCGTACGAAGACCTTGTCATTTTGCAATGGACCCATTCCATCCGAACAGGCTTTGGTTTCATTTCCCTCCCTCCCGAGTGTGCCGCGTGCCCCAACGATTATGAGTCACATCGTGTCATGTAATTACTGGGTTAAAAAAATCACCAAGCGAGCCTAACAGCTGACGATCCAGTAACTTGCGGGGTTGTTTTCTGTAGATGACATGGCTGGTATGTCAACAAGAGACGTTAAAAATATCCAGTACTGTTCTGAGTGGAGTGTGGGAAATGTTGAATTCAAAATGCACAGTGTACAGTGTGCAAAATACTTTGGACTGTCTTTAAAACACACGTTGATTGGTGAGAGTCAAAACACGAGCTGAATGAATGGTGTTAACTGAGTCTTAGGTTCTATTAATAACGCCATTGTTTGTACAATAAAGTATTCATCAGATACATTTTTTGCATGATTTGACTCCCTCTGTAGCTGGATCATGCTCACTGAATGACACAGCCTCTCAATGATGTTACACATTGACTCTATTATCTGACATACTACGGCTGAGACATACCCCGCACCAGCGGGCCCAAGGCCCCCAGGAATACACCAGCCTGACTCCACGGAAATCAGTGCAGCCTGATTTGCATTTGCATTAAGGCCACGCCCCCTCGAGCGCCAAAGCAGCCTTCGTATAATGCACATCAGGCCCCAAGCAGCTCACCCAAGTTGCAAGTGCAGACTCGGGCCCAGGCACTGCTGTGACATCACTTGTCACAAACTCTATTCCGGCCTGTAATCACCCAGCTCTGCAGACAAGCCCCGCCCACCTTCAGGGCGCTCGCCGCGCAGGAGGAAGCAAGGGAAGAGGCTTCAACCAGGCTGCACCGTTCTGAGTCAACACACAGTCATGAGTCTGACCCGGACAGTCCGGTAAAGTCTCCCCCGCCCCTCCGGCGCACGGCCCTGAGATCCGCTTTGAGCAGCCTGGGGCTGCGGCTGGCAGGGAGCCCACCCGAGGGTGCCGGCCAGGTGAGCCGCAGGCCGGATCTTGCCCACCCCTGCTCTAAATGCTCCTACGCGGATATCTCATCAATCACTCCACAACTGCTACAAGGCAACATTTTCCATCTCACCAATCCCTTAGCTCAGCACTTGCAGTGACCAGCCTGTCGCACAAAGCTGTCCATTGTCCTGCAACCTCCCGGCCCTGCCCGGCCTCTGCTGGCTTCTCAAAAGGAGGAAAACGCTGTTCAAACTTGAACTGATAAGGCTTAGCGCTCACCGACAGAGCCCTGGGCGGGTACAACATCCATAGCCGCAAACACGAGCCACAGATCCACATCCGTGGAGAACCACGAATTTGCAGGGCTCTCCTCCTAGATATCTTCTACTCTTCAAAGCCCTTTGCGAACATTCATTGTAAGCCATTTTCAGATGCAGGCTGTGCACGGGCACGTGTGCACCCGGCGATGGTTAAAGGCATGCCCACACATTCCCCGAGCGCGTACACGATCCACACGCCATGTACCTCAGCTCTGGGTGAGTGTCTCCGGAGTAACCCCAGTGAAAGTGCTTTCCAGTGCTACAGACTGCAGAGGCAGTTTGTATAATGAGTCCTGCAGATTAGTAAGGGTGTTAAATTGCGTTTCATCAGTTAATTGAGTAGTCGATGGAATTTCCATCGACTACTCGATTAGTCGACAAGGGGGAAACTGCAGAGCTGGAGCTAACCCCGCTGTGGCTCTGCCTTTTAAGTGCATTAAGACCCGGGTGGCCCTTACTACATCTAAAAGGCAGAGCCGCAGTGGGGGACTGGGCGCGAGCTGGAACTCAGCTGTCCCAGCTCACACCTGGTCCCCCACTGCACCTCTGCCTCCCCCGCCCCCCACGGAGACGGTGCCGGGGGAGCAGGCTTCTGACAGAGGCAGCAAAGGGCGGGGAGAAGCAACTAGCTGAGTAGTGACCCGACCCGCCAATAAGCTTCCTGGGTTGTCGCCCACCTGACTAGTCGCTTACGTCCCTACTGATTAGCACTGTCAGGAGCAAACCTCCACTTGCTGGCATGGATATTTGTCTCACCTCTGGCTTTTCTGGGCCTGGCGTGATGTTTTGCACTGGAAGTACCTGTGAATTGACGCTAGTGTTTCCCACGCCCGTTCCCAGCCTTTCCTTCCCACTGGCCCTAAAGCTCACCGCACCTCACCACCGAGCTCCAATCCTCTCGCCAAAAGCCCCGGCACATTTTCTATTTCAGGGATTTGCAATTTGCACCCGACCTCCTAATTTTCACCTTTCCCAGCACTAGTGAGGCGAGGGAGAGCTCAGCCTGGCGTTACCATTCCTCCCTCTCCGGAACCCCTGGGGGGCTGCGGGGAGCCCTCGCAGTGCCCGGAGGTACTCCGGGTTCGCACTCAGAGCAGCCAGCTTCCCAAGGGCCCGATCCCAGGCTCACTGAAGTCAGGTGGGCAAAACCTGGGTGGAATTGGCCCATGGTTTGAGGCGGGTTCTCGCCTTAGTGGATGCCGGGGGGAAGGGCTGGATGGGAGGAGGCAAAGGAGACACATCAGAGATGTTATTTCAGTCTGCAAACCAGCCAGTGGCTCGGAGGAACGGGATCACTTGTGCTCTGGCCCCCACAGCTAGAAAGAAACAGGGGGCAGGCGACAGGCCCTTTAAAACCAGCAGATACGGGCGAGCACCTTGGCACCAAGCTCTGTCAGCAACAGGCAGCAAAATGAGAGAGAGGGGCCGGGACCGAAAAACTAACAGGCCCATAGGGGAGGTCACAGCCTGCTCCCCTCGGCGTCCCTGGCCCAAAAACTGCCACGACCAGGCAGATCCCAGCTCTCCATCCTCCGGCCCCGCTCCAGCCCCATCACCAATTCCCAGCACTGCTTGTGGGACTCTTGCACAGCTGGGGCCCAGGCTGGGGACTGTGCTGGCAGCCAGTGGGCGAAGGGACCCAGTACTAGACAGCTGAGCGAGGTTAGTAGGTGGGCCCAAAAATGGAGGTGTCACAAAGGTGGCTCCTATCCCTCCCACAAAGCACAGAGAAGAGGCAGGGATCATCAGGCTGCTGCAGTCTCAGCCAGGGCTGGATGCCACAGGCACGCAAGCTGTGCCGCGCTGGGGAGCCATGCGTGGAGCCGTGCGTGCCGTTCCGGGTAGCCAGTGTGCCGCCGTGCGTGCTGTGCCGGGGGGCCATGCGTGCCGTTCCGGGGAGCCAGCGTGCCGCCGTGCCGTGCCGTGCTGGGGGGCCATGCGTGCCGTTCCGGGGAGCCAGTGTGCCGCCGTGCGTGCCGTGCCGGGGGGCCATGCGTGCCGTTCCGGGGAGCCAGCGTGCCGCCGTGCTGTGCCGGGGAGCCGTGCGTGCCGTTCCGGGGAGCCGGCGTGCCGCCGTGCGTGCCGTGCCGTGCCGAGCCGAGCCGAGGAGCCGTGCATGCCGCGCCGGGGAGCCGTGCGTGCCGTGCCGGGGAGCCATGCGTGGCGCGCCACATCAGGGAGCTACACCTCCACACTGTTGGGTGGGGTGTGGGTGAAGCAAGCAAGGGAGGCTGGTGCAGCGGCTTGGCATCCAGTAGCAAACAAGGCCCCGGGGCAGGACAGAGACAGGAGGACAAGGGGGAGATGACACTGCAGGACATTGGACCCAGCGTGGACCCTCGGGACACAGGCTGCTGGCTTATGCCTGAGCTGCCAGCCTTCCGGTGTCAGCAGCGCAGGTGAGATCCCCGAGCCGGGGGTCAGGGTCTGAGAGGAGGGCGAGGGAGCAGGCAGGGGAGAGGATGTGGGATGTTTCAGGGAAAGGGGAAGATTTCCATGTCCCAGGCAGGCAGAAGATCTGCCGCAAGGTACCGAGCTTGGCAGTGGCTGGAGCTCTCACAGTGCAAGCGCCTGTCCCTGGGGCAACCGCCCCTACCCCGACCTAATGAACGCTTCACGTGCTGCTGCCCAAACGCACTATTGACTGTCCACTCAGCCACGCTCACAGTGCTGCACGGCAGCCTCTCCACACACAAACGCCACGGATCCAGGAGCCTGAGACTAGCTGTCGAGGGGGATTTCTAAGCTACACCTGCTCCAGCAGCGCAGCCAGCAGACCGGTAGGGTAACGGGGTGTGGCGGCATGAAGCCGGAGCGCTGTGCGCTGACAGCATAATGGAGTATGGCAGTATGGAGCCGGAGCGCTGTGCGCTGACAGGGTAACGGAGCGTGGCAGCATGGAGCCGGAGCCGGAGCGCTGTGCTCTGACAGAGTAATGGAGTGTGGCAGCATGGAGCCGGAGCGCTGTGCGCTGACAGGGTAACGGAGCGTGGCAGTATGGAGCTAGAGCCAGAGAGCTGTGCGCTGACAGGGTAACAGAGCGTGGCAGCATGGAGCCGGAGCGCTGTGCGCTGACAGGGTAATGGAGTGTGGCAGCACGGAGCCAGAGCGCTGTGCGCTGACAGGGTAACAGAGCGTGGCAGTATGGAGCCGGAGCCGGAGAGCTGTGCGCTGACAGGGTAATGGAGCGTGGCAGCACGGAGCCAGAGCGCTGTGCGCTGACAGGGTAACGGAGCGTGGCAGCATGGAGCCGGAGCGCTGTGCGCTGACAGGGTAATGGAGTGTGGCAGCATGGAGCCGGAGCACTGTGCGCTGACAGGGTAACGGAGCGTGGCAGCATGGAGCCGGAGCCGGAGCGCTGTGCTCTGACAGAGTAATGGAGTGTGGCAGCATGGAGCCGGAGCGCTGTGCGCTGACAGGGTAATGGAGTGTGGCAGCATGGAGCCGGAGCCGGAGAGCTGTGCGCTGACAGGGTAATGGAGTGTGGCAGTATGGAGCCGGAGCCGGAGAGCTGTGCGCTGACAGGGTAACGGAGCGTGGCAGTATGGAGCCGGAGCCGGAGAGCTGTGCGCTGACAGGGTAACGGAGCGTGGCAGTATGGAGCCGGAGCCGGAGAGCTGTGCGCTGACAGGGTAACGGAGCGTGGCAGTATGGAGCCGGAGCCGGAGAGCTGTGCGCTGACAGGGTAATGGAGTGTGGCAGCACGGAGCCAGAGCGCTGTGCGCTGACAGGGTAATGGAGTGTGGCAGCCTGCCCGGGGGGACGCGTGGGGATCTGAGCGACAGGGTTCTGTGCTGATCGTTTTTCTACTTGACTCTTTAGAAGTCTGAAGTTTATCTTGAAAAAACTAAAGAACCCTGCAGCCTGAAACCCCATTTGGGCTGCACGCTGGGCCCCCCCCGGAGCAACAGGGCGAGGCTGGGCACGAAGCTCTGGGCTCAGAGCTGACACAGATTTCCCTCTGCGGGGGTTCGCACAGCCGGCTCTCTGCGATGCTAATGCTGGGACCGGGCCCTTGGTGATCGCTCACCAGCGGATCCCAGGAGACTGCGAGCCGGCTCAGGGCAGAGCTATGCCAAACCCTCTCCACACGGGCCACGCATACCTCCCAGAGGAGCCCCCGCTGGGCAGGAATTCATTAACTGATGCAGACTTCATTACAGAGAGGAAGTGGATGGAGGGAGCAAGCAGGAAATGGCGCCTTCCCCAGCAAGTGCACTTCTGGGGGATTAAACCAGCCTCTCTGAGCTCAGCACCCCTGCAAAACCACCCGGGGCTTCCATGCAAACAGCCCCGGGGGCAGGAGGGGACGTTGCAAAACAATCAGCAAACTAGTGATGGGCTGCCGTGTCTCGGGCCCCCGGGAGTGCCCCTCTCTGCCCACCCCTAGAACTGCAGCTCGCCTCCGCAGAAAGGGGGGTTGGGCCCTTCTGCTGTAAACCCGCAAGGACACGAGGACGCTGGGTTAGGTACTTTTCAAACCTGCAATGTGATCTTAATTAAAACTGCTGGGGTGCAGGGGGGCCGGGATGGGCAGCCCAAGCCCCGAATGCCCTTGCTTGCCGTGAAGTGGTTCCGGAGTTACCCCGTGGCTGAGCGCAGAAAGCTTGTCTTCTGCCCCCATGCGCCGGGAAGGCTGGGCTCGTTCCCCTCCGACTCGCCACACATGTTACTCTCCAGCTTCGAGGCACCGTTACAGAGCGGGGGACGTCCTCTTCCGCGCCGCGAGCGGCGGGGCCTTGCTATGGCACTGAGCACCCCGCTGGCTCACGCCGGGGCACCAGGACCAGAACAGCTGCATCATCTTTGTAAGGCAGAGATGTGCAGAACTGGGCGCGCCTGGTTCCCAGAGCGCGGGGGCTTTCCCCTTCCCCCAGGCCAGGGCTCAGCGAGTCCGTTGGCACAAGAGCCCTCAGGCCAGCCGGCAGAATCAAAGGCGCAGGCCTCCCTCCCGGAGCTGGGCCCACCCCTTTCAATGGCAGGCTGCCTGGCCAGCGAGGACGAGGGCTTCTGAGCCTCGCTGCCACAGGATTCGGCTGTGAGCAACACGCTAGGAATGAATCCAGTTTGTGTCTCGGTGACCGGCTGTCACGGAGTGGGGGGGCGTCACCGGGCCCCACACCCAGACTCAGCCGGCAATAGAACACACGGCTCACGGGTTGACAGGGACACCGCGGAGCACGGCCTTGTTGTTACAGGAACCAGGAGCAGCCAGTGCCATCCGTCCTGGGCATGGGGGGCCCGGAGCCAGGGCCCCTGCCCGGCCCCTCCCCAGCCAGCTAGATTCCCTCCTCCCTAGCCAGCCGAAAACTAACCCACACTCCCAGCCACTGGCCCCAGGCCTCTAGGAGCCCCACGCCCTGCTTCAGGGGCAAAGTGTTATCTGACTATCGCTGGCTGCATCCTCCCCCTAGGGTCAGGGGACAGGCCGGCCTGGGCCATTCCCCACGTGCCTCCCCTCGGGAGTTCTCCCCCAAAGGACCCCCCCCCGGGCACCCCTCCCCCAAAGATCCCATCCCCCACCCGGAGACCCCTCCCCCAAAGATCCCCCCCCCCGGGGACCACACATAAACACGCACGCACACATGCACACACACACACACACACACACACACGCACACAGAGTCACTCCAGAACAGCAGACAGGAGGAGTCACATATAACATAAAGCAAGACAGCGAGTAGAGCCCCCACTACCTCACACAGGCCAATCCCACAGCCCGTTCTCTCCGGTTTCACTTGGTCCTAGCTCAGGCCAAGCCCCCAGGCGCTGCCTGCAAACCCTGCGAAAAGGCTTCGGAAAGGTTTTTACTGACGCCAACCCTCTCCCAGGCGCGATCAATGGGCACATCCTGGATGAATACCAACCTATAGAAGTGTCTCCCTGCTCCAAGCTCACCACAGCCAGGAGGGAGGGAGAAGACCATACTTGGGAAAAGACCGTATTGGTCTAAGCCAGTGGTTCTCAACTCGTTTCAGTCCACGGACCACCAGGCCAATCAAAAAATGTTTGCGGCCCACCTCTAGCACATGTAGCACAGGACGAACGACACAGCAACCGCTCAGCACGACGGCGGCAGCTACACTGAAGCTCAGAGCCTCAGATGGAAGTTACTGGCAACACAACGCACTTGCGTCCTAGGCGACGCAATGGATGATGCGCCATGTGCTTGTGAACACGGCGTACAACAGTCTCACGGCGGTGCCTGCTCACACCGTGTGACTTTGGACAATGTTCCTGTGGACCACCGAAAAAGTCACCATGGACCACCAGCTGAGAACCACAGGTCTAAGCAATGTACACTTTGTCCTGAGCCCTAGGGCACAGCTGGAATCCCTACACCAGTCTGGACAAGGGATCTAAGCGACTAGTCGACTATCCAATAAGCCCAGGCTCATGGGGTAGTCCAGGTCAACTAGTCGCTCCCCTGCAACAGAGGCACCAAGAGGGGCAGCAGGAGCAAGTGCTAGGGGGAACTAGCTTAAAAGCCGGCTCCCTGCAGCACTGTCTCCGTGGGGGGCAGA